>CM065430.1:15383500-16804500 GCA_033030585.1 Hippophae rhamnoides
TGAACTAAACGAACTCTTAATCTAAAATCATTTTAATAAACAACCTATGATAAGTTTTCTAAATTTAATACATTAAAAACATTAATTTTTAAAGAAGTAAATTAGATCAAGGTTAAATGCATAAACTCGGTTTATTTATCTTAAGTATTAATTCTCATTCAAAATAATTTATCACTAATTATTTAAATTGATTAAGCGATTACGTAACCAATCAACTTAATTGACTAACGATGAATTAATTTGATTATTTGAATGTACACTTAAATAATCAAATAAATTTATACAACTATTAAAATTGAGAATTAACACATAATTAATACAAATAGTTGAATATAATATTGTAGTTTTATTGAACATTACAATCAATGTCTATGACTTTGAAATCACACACGATCAATTCTAAAATTAGGTACTCATGAGAAACAATAAATTCAAAAAATTATTTATGAAAACAATAAAAGAAAGAGGAAGAGATGTTAAGATTTTTGTCTTTAATTGTGCTATTCAATTCCTTTAATTTTTTTTTTGAATCCTCTTTTTCTGAATTGTGGCCTCTAACTTAATTCTATAATTTATGTTTTTTCTTATTTTTTCTTAATTTTCTAATAATTATGATATTGTTTGTATTTTAAAGGTACTATTTTGTATTTATATTAAAACAAAAGATATATTTTTAAGTTGTATTAGGATTGATAGATCACAAATTAAGCATAAAGTTGAGAAAATCATGTCGATGAGATAAATGTGTCACGTCTCCAGATTTGGGATTGTGTGAATTTTGATGCGTATGAAGGCTTGGCGAATGTTTTGGTTTCTTCTTCTTCTAAGTGTATCCTTGTCAAATAAAAATCATAAAAAATCCTATGAAAAAATTAAAAAATTTAAAAAATCAATAGTTTTTCAATAAATAATTTTAACTTATTATAATAATAAAATATATAAATGCAAAGAAATTGATATAAAATATTTTATATCAAACTCTCACATACCTATTATTCACTAGTCCTCACACAAAGTCAACACCCATAATTAATAGAATAAATTTTTTAACATTTTATCTTAAAAGCTTAACAATATTACGGTTTCAAGTTCCAATAAATGCTAGATATTATTTCTAGTCATCTCTTTGTTACAACTACTATACAAAAATCAAGCTCAAAATATGTGTGATGTAGTATCAATTAGGAATAGTCAAATCATCTAACATAAATAAATTGAAAAATTATTCCTCCCTATAAAATATCATTATTTTGAAAAATTATTATTCCCTATAAAATATTACAATTCTTTTTAGATTTGAATTGAATACTATAAATTTTTCCTTAAAATTATATTTTCACCCACCAAGAGTATTCTTTAAAATTAAAAGGTCTTTCCTTTAGTTATAATATAGTTATGTTTGTTGGTTGAATCAAATGAAACGAAAAGGGAAAAACAAAAGTCCATTAGTCTATAGAGTAGGATAAATATACCTCTAAATAACACTATTATATGGCTAATTATGTCAATAAAATAATGTCAAATTTTATTGTTTTCAACCCAAACATCATTATTGATTTTTTTTCTTTTATTTTTGTCACTTTTTTGGAATAACACAACCATTTTTATAACTCTTTTTAACTTGTCCCCTTATATATATTTTCTCTTTTTTCTTCTTTTTATTTTTATTTTTTTGCAACATATTATTGTAGGATTATTTCTATAAATTGGAAATTTAATCAATTATAACATAATTGTACAACTCCACTTATTCTTGAACTATAGGATATGATGAAAAATGTATTTTGTTCGAAGGGTAACGAGTGGATACAAATAATTAGCTCTTATAGGTTCAAATTGATTCTCTAAAAGGGTTGTTCTTGAGAGAACAACAACAACCTTAAGGGTATGATAGTTTAGTTGAAGAAGTTAATCCTATTACCTTAATCACTTTTCAAGAAATACATTTAGCATTTGCCTTGATAAATTTTAAAAAAAATTTAGCAACCTATTCTTATTCATTAAAAGTATAGCAAAGTTCCACGAAATTAATAACATTTTTCACAAATTCATTCATATAAATTCTTCTATTACTAATTTAGCTATTGTGCATTCAAGTTATGAGCAAAATTATTGACCTAACATTATTTAACTAATTTCATCATCAATGCTAGATAACAAAGAGAGAATATGATATTGATTTTAAGCCCATCTATTGATCTTAGGTATCCTAAGAATGCAACAAACAAATACTAAAAAATGTAAAAACAATTATTCTACCTAAAGCATATTAATCCTAAAATATGTTAAACTAATAAAGCAAAAAAAGAAAGAATAAAAACCCTCAAAGTAATATACTTATATGTTGTTGCTTCTTTTACAATCTTTAAAAGATAGGTGTATGGATCAAAACCAACATTTTAATATCTCGAGTCACACGAGCAGCTGAACTTGTTTAGCAAGTACCTGAAAAGTTAGCACAAATAGCACAAATGCAAAGTATGTTCAAAGATAGATTCTATAATGAAAAACCCTAACTAGAAGATTTAAAACTTAAATAAATTAAAATTAATCATCTAACAAACCTTAGAATAAACAAATTAAGTATAAGTTCAATAAAAATAGCTTATTTATAATTAAATAATTAAATCAAATAATTATGATTACATACAAAATTAATGATATATTAGTCATTAGTGATAATAATTATATCTAACATTATTTTGACATATTAAAAGTCTTTAAAAATGTAAAAAAATAATAAGGAATAATATTGTCTAAAAAAAATACAATATTAGTCTAACAAAAGATCAAATACTTAGAACTTGAAATAGATTATGTAAAACACCACATTCAAGCTCGTGTGGTAAATAATTACCATGGTTTTGTTCTATTTTATTCAAGATTATCATATTCTTCTCCTGATGTTATAATGCAAACATATATATATATATAATACAAAAATTTATATACATAATAATAGAAAAAAAGAATAATATGTGCGTAAAATTAATATAAATACTTACAAAAGTAAATGAAGTGATGAAATGAAGAAAATGAAGAAAAAATGGTGTTTTGTAAGTGAGAAATGGGTATAAAAAATTTGAGTATTTTGCTTAAAAAAATAGAGGCTCTAAAAGATTAGTTAAAGATGAAGAAAACCCACTAACCGGCGCTGGATTGGTAGTTGTAAGTGGCTGAAAATGAGAAAGAGTGGATGAGGTTTTGGGTTTTTGAGAGTGATGCAACGCTTAGAATAGTTTCTGTTTGGGAAAGAAAGAAGAGAAAAGAATTTATCCACGTGTGTAGCGTCGGTTCGACATATCAACCGACGCTACATCCTACGTGGATAGCGTTAGTTCTACACCGAACTGACTTTAAATTCATTAAAAAACCGACTTTACATATCGACTTAAATATCCATTTTTGTAGTAGTGTATACTGATCAAGATACTCAATATTTGAAAAAGGTAAAAGCATAGGTAAAACAATTACCAACACTTTACCATCCAAGACTAGATAACAAAATGATAATAAAAATAAATACTTCACATGAATATTGTGGAGCCATATTAAAAGAAATAGTAGAGGATAATGATGAATTTTTGTGCATGTTTTCTTTAGGCTTTTTTCAAAGGAGCTAAACTAAACTAAAATAGTAATGAAAATAAATATTTAATTGTTAAAAAGATAAGAAAGAAGTTTACTATATATGTAATATCCTCAATATTTATTGTTAGAACACATAATAATTTTTTTTATATTTCTTAAGAACTAATATTGTTAGAGATTACAAAAAAATGAAGATTAATCAAATGGTAATAATTCAACCACTACAAGTTTTATGTTGAATATCTACTAGAAAAATGAGTAGTTTAGATGATGTTTTAATTAAAGAATTAACACCACTAATAATTTTTATAATTACAAAAAATATGAACAATTTTGACATAGAAATCAAGATCAAAGAAAAGGAATTAAGAGTTTTAAGATATCAAATAGAGATTTATACTTCAAAAAGTCACTTATGTGAAAAACACGAAGAGTCTAGTTCTCCAACAAAAAATAGATTAAATTCTCAAAGGAATAGGATAAAACCTCATAATTAATCAAAATGAAAAAATGATAACTTTTCAAAATTTTATGGTTTGAAATTGCAAATGATGAATAGCTCAAAGAAGAAAATCAAGAAAAAAAATAAAGTATTATATTATCTATAATGAACCAGTTTCTAGAATATATAATACATGACTAGAAGCAAGTAGGGCAATAATTTGATTATTTTTTATACACATAAAGTATCCACTAATAGAATCGAATAAGAAGAAAAAAGCTTTGTCAATTTCAAAACCCTTAAGCTTCTCAGACCCACTAATATAGTAATCATCTTAGAAGACAACTATGCACAAGCACTAAAGAACCAAGTACCTATAAAAAGAAAGATGACAATAATAGAAAAGTTACCATGATCAATAATCTTTGAGAAAATAGATAATAGATTTTTTATCTTTGAAAAAGAAAAAGAAAGGCAAAGATATATAAACTCCTACTAATTGCTAAATCTTTATAATTTAACAAGAAAATCAGAAAAAATCAACTTAAAACTATTAAATTTTTCACATAGAAATCAAGATCAAAGAAAAGGAATTAAGAGTTTTAAGATATCAAATAGAGATTTATACTTCAAAAAGTCACTTATGTGAAAAACACGAAGAGTCTAGTTCTCCAACAAAAAATAGATTAAATTCTCAAAGGAATAGGATAAAACCTCATAATTAATCAAAATGGAAAAATTATAACTTTTCAAAATTTTATGGTTTGAAATTGCAAATGATGAATAGCTCAAAGAAGAAAATCAAGAAAAAAAATAAAGTATTATATTGTCTATAATGAACCAGTTTCTAGAATATATAATACATGACTAGAAGCAAGTAGGGCAATAATTTGATTTTTTTGATACACATAAAGTATCCACTAATAGAATCGAATAAGAAGAAATTTTTTTTGTCAATTTCAAAACCCTTAAGCTTCTCAGACCCACTAATATAGTAATCATCTTAGAAGACAACTATGCACAAGCACTAAAGAACCAAGTACCTATAAAAAGAAAGATGAAAATAATAGAAAAGTTACCATGATCAATAATCTTTGAGAAAATAGATAATAGATTTTTTATCTTTGAAAAAGAAAAAGAAAGGCAAAGATATATAAACTCCTACTAATGGCTAAATCTTTATAATTTAACAAGAAAATCAGAAAAAATCAACTTAAAACTATTAAATTTTTCACAAAAGAAAATGTTAATAACTTAGAAGAAAAACTATCACGTATAATAGATTTAACATTACTAAGGGAACAAATCTAAAACTTGTTTACCAATTATTTTCATTATGAATTGATCAAAAGTATTTACCCAGCAACAATTTAATGAAATTAGTTTCTTTTTTAATTTTAAAAAATCCATCAAATTTTTTAGAAAAAGTATAAAAGCAAAAAAACATCCGATACTTTTGAGGTTTTTTAGTTCCATAATGGATTGATATAAAGACAAATATATCAATCCTTATCATTTATTTAAAATAAGAATGATATATTTAGCAAGAACATAAGACCACTCTAGGGTTCTACTAGAAAAGAGTTTGATAAAAAAACTCTTAAGTAAAAAAGAAGAGTAATGTTAAGTCAAATATAACACAAATTTAGAAAAATAGGAACATCTTATAAAATTAGGGTAAATTATTTTACAAAACTTAAACATAATTCAAGAAGATATTGAGAAAATTATCAATTATGAAATACTATTTAACTGCAATGATTGCGACGTAACTAAAGGCACCAAACAAATTTTTTGTCAATTGGTAAAAAAAAATTGAATATCATAAGTGCATTTATTGTATAAAGGATAGAGATGGATCCACATCTCCAGGCCCAAGATGAAGCATTTCGTCAATTAACTTTGAATAAATAGGTGTTGGCAAATTTTTTTAAGAAATGAAGAAATAAGATAAAATGTAATTTTTATCATTTCTCGTGTCTTTGTTTTGAAAAAGAAGAAAGTGATAAGATAAGATGTAATCCTTATCTTTTCGCTTGTCTTTATATTAGGTGTGAGAAACAAATGCTCTTATGTCTATAAAGCTCTTGTATAAGAAAGAATAGTGTAATAAATTCTAAATATATAACTAAAAGACCACCTTATTCTTAGATAAATTATGTATAAATAAACTCATATAGAATAAATTAGTAATAAATTAGAATTGTAATGATCTGACTTTCTTAATGAATAAAAATTCACTTTTCACCAAAACTCAATGTCTCTCTTATATCTTAAATAGAATTATAGATCATATCATCAGTTGAAGGTAGGAAGCCATTGTTCCCAATTCAAAAGGTGAGAAATTGTGGAAGGAAAGTTAGGAGAATCATGACTCTACTTTACTCCCTAACAACCACAGGTGGTGAGTTACAAAGGAAGGCAGCCCTCACAATGCTTACTTTGCTAAGCAGCTATGAGGGAGGGATAATATATCCAAAAGTTATTTGATAGTTCTTGTTGTTATAGTGCACGAAAAAAACCTTTCAGGCTGTTTTCTCTAATGAAGTAGGTCTCTCCATGGGAGCTATAGAATAGGATAATTAAAAATTAGATGTAAACTAGCAGAAGACGAAGATGAACCTTTTTCATTAAAACAAAGTAAGATTAGACACAACTCTAGATTTTGTTTGTTAAGAATAATACTTATATGTTTAAAATTGTAAAACAATAAAATTAATCAATATTTATTTGTTCAAAATTCTTAAGTCAAAAAATTAATGAGAGCCATAATTATTTGGTATCAAAACCATAGAAAATAAAATACATTAATAGATGAAAACTTTAACACCATTAATCATTGAATGTTTTAGGGGCATATCTAAGGATACAATAAAACTTAGGGATATTAAGTGATATTTTCCCATCATTATACTATAAGGTATTTGGTACATCTAAATTTTTTAACTATTTCTAGTTTTTGACTCATGTATTGATAATTTAAATTTAATAAATATATAATAGTATTAATTATTAAGTGATAATTATTTTTGTTTCAAATATATTATTTTATAAGATAAAAGAAAAAAATAAGTCTTTAAATATAAATTTTTAAGTTACTTTTAATATAATTAATGTTAAAGTGTTTTATATAGTGGTTTATAGAAATATTCTTAAAATAAATAGTTAATTAATTTGTTATTTTAGTAATGTATAAATATATAATAATAACTATTTTATGAGTAATAAAATTTAAATACAATATAAAAATGAGTGATTTACTATAATGTTGATGGCAATTACATAACTTTATTTATTAAATAAATCAAATATAGCATAACAATAAACTTATTCAATTAATATTTTTATTATCAAAGATGTTAATCTTACATAAATAATAGATATGATTTGATTGAATTAAATAAATATTTTTTACTTAAAAATAATTTATATTAGTTTACTATTCTTTTTTAATTGATATGATCTCGACCTGAAAATTATTAGTTTATTAAAGTTATGATCTACTCATAAATGAATTGATCGAACTCTCATTAAATGTATAATCATTAACTGTATGAATTATCACACTTAATATAATAAAAATAATTGTATTATATAAAATAATTATTCATAAAAAATGTATTTATTGTATAGATATTTTAATATTTATTGATATAAAATATAAAAATAAATAAAATATGTATTTATTATAACCACATTTTGATATTTATTCATGTAAAAAAACTAACAAAAAAGGAATAAGAAAAAAATGCAATCGTCGACCAAGCATTGTCGCCTTTTATATATAAATATATATTTACTTAAAAATAATTTATATTAAATGACTATTTTTGTTTTACTTGATATGAGGTATGATATAGTTTCAATATGAAAATTATTAGTTTAATAAAAATATAATATGTTTATATGTAAATTGATCGAAAACATTAAATGGATAATCATTAATTATTTAAATTGTTACCTTTAATGTAATAAAAATAATTACATTATATTAAATATCTATTCATAAAAAATATATTTATTATATATTATGTAAAAAATATAACAAAAGAATATAAATTGTGTATTTATTATATAGATATTTTGAAATTTATTAGTGTTAAAAAAGGTGAAGAGCTACCAAAGCCTGTACATTAATAAAAATAATTGCATCATCTAAAATAACTATTCATAATAATATATTTATTAAATATGTATTTATTGATGTAAAAAACTAACAAAAAAATATACCAAATATTAATGTTTTTTATATAACAAAAATATGATATGTTCATAAATAAATTGATTTAATACTTATTAAATGAGTGATCATTAACTATATGAATTATCACTCTTAATAACTATATATAAAAATATATTTATTATATAGATATTTTGATATTTATTGATGTAAAATCTAACAAAAGAATATAAAATATATTTATTATATATATTTTTTGATATTTATTAGTGTTAAGAAAAAAAAAACAGAAAACATGAAGAATGATAAAAACTCATAGCAAAATAAAAAAATTAAATTATATAAAATAATTATTTTATATATTTTTTTAGTATTTATTAGTATAAAAATTAATAAAAAAAATATTTATTATATATATTTATTGATATTTATTAGTATTACAAAAATCCAAATCACATTTTATATGAAGTTTTTTTTACAAACTAAATTCATCCATAGATTTTTTTTAAAGAATTTTCAAATTATTAACTACCATCATACTTAAGTAGATCGAGCTTGATGACGATAGAATTTTCCATATAAAATTTCTGCGTGTATATCCAATCATAGTCTATAATTTCAATAAAAAGTATGCTTAAGTTTTTCCCTTGTTACTTAAACGTCCGGTTTAGTTATTTTAGTAATATTATGATTTTTTTTAATATTTTTAAGAGAGTGTATTAGTGATATTTTTATTTAAAATTATAATTTATTATTTAATTGATGATTATTTAAATATGTAATTATACATTTACATATTTAGAAGATATTTTTGAATAATAAATTAATTAAACGATATTTAAATAATATTTTAAAATAACTAATTAATTAATTATTTAAAAATATCCTTTGAATAAATATTACATATGAATTATAAGTTTTTTAAAATAAAGATACTATTAAAATATCATTTCATTAATACATTATGTTAAATTAATACATTTTTTTAAAATAAAGATACTATTAAAATATCATTTCAAAATTTTAAATACAAAAATAAATTGTGTTACTATTAAAATAACTAAAACTAAATTTTGTGCAATTTTACTCAATAACGTTTATGAATGACACACCAACACACGCTTCTTGTCGTCAAACTCACGCTATTTGAGCGACTTTATTTTTATATTTTCATTAAGAAATTACAGCGATTTTGAACGCCTTACACTAGTTCACCGTGCAGAAAAAAAGGCAAGCTTTTTTTTTTTAATTACTTTTAGTTTTAAAACATCTTCTTAATTAAGCTTTTATTAAGGAATACAGCGAAGTAAATTGAAGGGTCTTATGAACACATTCCACTTGTCTAGCATGCAAAAAGACAAGACAAAAACTTAAATAAGTTTATTTTGAAGTATTTGGTTCGAATAAAGAGATTTCCAGCCATGATAAATTTTAGATGAAAATAAATGATAATTAAATACAAATTTGAATACACATATACTTGTTATGGGAAAATCATTTTAGAGTATCATTATATCACTAAATATCTATAATATGTAATAAATTTAACTGTTACTAAAATTTTAACGAAATCTAATTAATAACAATAAACTTATACATCTAATTGATTTTTTTTGCTCTAATTATGTAATTACTCTTTGTTATTATGTTGTGTTAAGTGTTCATATTTATTGGGTTAATTTCATACATCTTATATAATAATTAAAGAGTTAAAAAAGTTTATGGACCAAACACGTTCATCAAATAAGCATGATCATAAAATGATTTCACTAAAGACATAAAAACCAAATAATTATTCTAAAGAGATAATTAATGATAAATATTTATAATATTACAACAAATTCGACGAGAAAAGGAATTTGTTTTCTCTTTACCGAACCTGGTTGATCTATCCATGACTAACAATTAATCGTATTCCATCATCAGGTTAATTCTTTACTTATATATACTCACACACATATATATATATAATCAATACATATATTAATAACTTATATCTCTCACATAATTGAGAATTATAACCAAAAATGATATTCTCTCATCATGTAAAGTAAAACTATATATCTTTTCTAATTTTTTACTTATATATACTCATATATATGTACACAATTAAAACTTATATTAATAACTTATATCTCTCATATAATAGAGAATTATAACCAAAAACGATATTTTCTCATAATCGTAAAGTAAAATTATAAATATTTTTTAATTTTTTATGTCTCATTTTCGAATTAAACATAGGAAACTAAAGATATCTTATAATAATTCAAAGTCTTAATTAATAATTTATTCTATCTTATATATCATAATTTTTAAATGACAAAAATAAACATCAATAATATTATTTAAGAAATATATTACAAATCAAAGTTTTAAAATAAATTTATTGAATGATACAATATAAAAAATATAAATGATAAAGTATATACAAATTTATACAAGATTAACACATTTCTGTCAATATAAAATGCAATAAAAATATTTTAAATTTCAAATGGTCTTCACATGTGTGAAGTAACGTAAATATAATAATAATTGTCAGGGTGGCGTTACCTTCAATGCGAGGTTAAGAATCTTATTAGAGAGTTATAAATAGGAGGGCCGGAGAGAAGTAGCCTCTCATATTATTCATCGATAACTCCATTGATTATCAAGATATTCCCTAGCGTCGATAATAATATAAAGTAGCTAGCTAGATAGCTTTAACAATGGCTACTCTCAATGCTGCGATTAACCCTTCTATCACTGAGGATGCTGAGGTTCTTCGAAAGGCATGCAAAGGTAAAAACTTCAATATATATAATCCATCTTTATCGATAAATGTATAAAAAGCTAAACTTTTTTTAACCACAACTAATTAAGTTTATAATTTTTAATATTTATTATGTTATGCATACAGTTTAATTATTAACATTTTAATTAGAGTAAAAATCGTATTTGTTTATAATATTGTATCGTATTCTTATATTTGTGAAGATTTTGATAAAAAGTCGTGAGATGTGTAAATATATATATATATATATATATATATTTTGGTTGGTATTGAAGTTGTTGGCCTTCAAGTTCAACTTTGTAATTTAGTGCCTCACGATTTACTTGTTGGAGTGGTTCATCAGTACTAAATATACCGGTGGTAGTTAATAAGTTATTATCATCAATTTTTTTTTTTCACAATTTGATTTATATATTTATTTATATGCTATAATGATACATGTTTAATAAAAGGTAACTTTCACTATCTCACAAGGTCACATATTATATCACAATTAGGGTTATTATCTTTGATTAAAAAAAAAAATTTAATAGATGGGAAATAAGGATTGATGAACATGAGCTGTAAACCACTACTTTAAATAAAAATCTTTTATGGTATAAATTAACTACTACTTAATGCTAATTAGTCACCGCAACATATATGGAAATATTTTAGTAAAAATATATGGTATTATCATAATTGTTAATTATGATATTTAATTTATACTTAAAAAATTATATTTTATTATTTTAATTAATAATTATCTGTTATATTAATTATGATTATATCAAATAAAATGTTAAATAACTTGGTGTTAACTGAAGGGAGTAGAGAAATAAAATGGAAGTTTACTTAATGACTATTAAATGATATATATATATATATATATATATTCCAAAAGGGGGTATAAACCACTATTTTACAAAAGAAGAAATAAAATAAACCGCTGACTAATTTGCCCACTGTTTAGTTCTTATAAAGAGCCAATGTAGCAAACTGATTTTATTAATTTGGAAAACTGCATTTGGAGTTAGTTAATTTTGATAAATATGATATATTTTTTACTTTATTTTAAATTATTATACTTTAATCGCTGCTTGTTTTAAGTTTCTTCAGAAAAATTTAAAATTAATAAAAAATGATTAAATTATTAAAAAATATAAGATAATGTAATTAAATTATACAAATTTTATAAAATTCTAATTACTTATAAAATTATTAATAGTGAATTTGTTGTAAGGTCAGTTTTCATGGTCGATCTTACTATAAATTAGACTGATCGAGTCTTGTTAGAAGTTTCTACATAAATAATAAGGGATTTTACAATACAATAGCCACCATTGAAATAGCTTCATCCACAATATTCAACAATGGCCACTCTTGTTGTTCTTAACAACACATCTTCTAGTGAAGATGCTCAAGTTCTTCGAGATGCTTGTAAAGGTTATACATTACAAAAATATTTAAATTTTATTTATTTATTTATTTTAAATTTTGTGGTGTAATATATAATATATTCAGGATGGGGGACTGATGAGAAGGCTATTATAAAAATACTGGGACACAGAAATGCTGGTCAGAGGAAGGAAATCAGACAAGCTTACGAGGATCTCTTTCAGGAAGACCTCGTTAAGCGCCTCGAGTCCGAGCTCAGCGGAGATTTTGAGGTTGTTTTGTTTTTCTTCTTAATTATTAATTTATTACGAGAATGATATTAATTATTTACGTATTTAATTAAGTATTTCAAATCTATCTTATGAAGACATACATAGTAATCGCCGAAACTGCTCCGTTATGTCCAAGTTTTGTATTAATTAATTATATAACACAAGTTAGAAACTGAAGTAGCCTAAGGGACGAGAGAAATTCTTAAAGATGAATAAATAATTTTATATGTCTTTTTAAATTGATAAATTCAAATAAATTTATTAAATTTAGATTAAATTAAATTAATAAATTTTATAACTTGATTAGATTTAAATAGAAAAATATACGATCTATTTGTATTCGAATAGATAGATTTTATAATAACTTAAAATTCGAACATAATTAAATTAGTATTAAAATTATAAATAAATATATATTTTATGTATTATATTTAAATATTATACATATTACAATTATATTAAATTTTTATAATAATTTAATAATTAACTTAACTTAATTTTTATTATTTTGATTTTATTAATTGTAATTATAAATAATAAATTTTTTAGAGTTACATATATTTAAAATTCAAATGATTGTATTTTATATATAACAATATTTTATAAATCAATTTTAATATTAATTTGAAATTATCCAATCTACTTAAATTTTGATTTATTATATCATCAGATTATCCGATCTATTTAAATTTAACTGTTTTTGTTTAACTATGGGGTAAAAAATCCATCAAGATATATAAATTTATTTTCAATGATTAAATTTTATTAAAATTTTAATAGTTTTATGTGGTATTGAGTGATGTAATTGCTTTAATGTCTTTTTACAAAACACAATGTTGGATAGGGTGTTCCAACTTCTAACCAATGTTCTTATTTGACTACAATTTGTTGAATTATTTGGATGCTATTCTCTGAATATAGAATCAATGACAATAACATAAAAGTTTAAAGAATATATAGAGATTTTAAGTAGTAATCCATTCTCCTATATGTCGACTGGGATCATCTAATTTTAAAGTAGATCAGTGATAATTATTTAATTTATTCAATGATATTTTCTACTATTATTTCGTTTTATTATTTATTTAATTTTTGTTTGATATTTTTATCACAAAAAAAAAAGTTTTGTTTGATATATATATATATTGCTTAGACTATTATTTAAAAAATATTTTTGAAAACTTATAAATTGAGGTTAAAATTGATGAATGAACGAACAGAAAGCTGTGTACCGATGGATACTGGATCCTATAGACAGAGATGCAGTACTTGCAAATGTTGCCATCAGAAAATCGGAGACAGACTACAAAGTAATTATTGAGACAGCTTGTGTCCTAAACCCTGAAGAACTTTTGGCCATTAGAAGGGCTTACCAAACTCGCTTCAAACGTTCCTTTGAGGAAGATGTCGCTGCTCATACTACTGGTGATCTTCGCAAGGTCATCTTCTTTTACCATTCTTCCCTTTATTTGTTCATTTCAATCTTTACTCTGTTGGGCCACAATTTTTGGTATACATTACACTTTATACACTATTAATTTGACCAGTTGTGTCTGTCACACCCCAACCAAAGTGGTCTTTCATCCACGCACATAATTTTTAGGTATAATATATATATTTTGTTTTGCAGCTTTTGGTTGCTTTGGTGAGTGCATACAGGTATAATGGGGAAGAGATAAATGCAAAGTTGGCAAAGAATGAAGCTGAAATTCTTCATGAAGCTATCAAAGACAAGGCTTTCAACAACGACGAAGTCATTAGGATTTTGAGCACAAGAAGCAAAGCCCAGCTTACTGCTACCTTCAATCGCTACAGAGATGATCAAGGCATTTCTATTACCAAGGTCCAACTCAAACTAACTAGCTACAAAATCTTCCATCTTAAATCTTATCTTATTAAATGGCGTGTCATGATAATGTTAATATATAAGACATAGGTGTTAATACATATTATTATCACGAACCTATTATTAACTCATTATCATTTTCTTTTCACTTTTTAATTTTGGTTAGAGCTTGTTGGGAGATTCTTGTAATGATTTTCAAAAGGCTCTTCATACCACTGTTCGATGCATCTCTGACCCACACAAGTACTTTGTGAAGCTACTACGTGATGGAGTCAAAATGGTGGGAACTGATGAAGATTCATTGACTCGTGTGATTGTGACAAGGGCGGAGAAGGACTTGAGGATTATTAAGGATCTTTACTACAAGAAAAACAGTGTTTCTATTGAGGATACTGTGGCTAAAGAAACTTCTGGTGATTACAAGGCTTTCCTTCTCACTCTTCTTGGAAAGGAGATTAATTGAAAGTCTTCTTCGGTTGAATATTTGAACTTTGTCTTGTTGGCGTTTTCTCTTGGATTCTGTTTGGACTACCTTTAAATTTCCTATATGTGCTTGCCTATCTATTGACTTTGTTTCCTTATTTTAATATAAGTGTGTTATTTAATAATTTCACAAGAGTTGCTTCTTATTATTTCTAGTTAAAACTCTAGTTTTTTAAGAAAATAATATTTAATATGATTAAAATTTATAATTTAAAACTATATATCGTATCATTATATTAACTATTTTTCTTCTTGTTTCAACCACTTCATTTTATACTTTAAAGATTCATAAATATTTGTACGACCAATATTAAGTGCAACAAAGGGTACAAGTACAAAAGAAAAAAATAATCGAAAAAATTGCACTCTTTTAATTTTAGAATGAATTTTTCGTGTTAATATTAAATTTTAAATATAATGCAATTATTATTAAAATAATATGTTCTCATAAATCATTATAATTTTGCAATAAGTAAATAAAAATTATGAAAAAAAATCTCAACTAAAAAGACATAAATTATGTAAAATTATTTTTGTAATAATATGTTCTCATAAATCATATATATATTAGTACATACGAGAATACCTAATATTATTTTTGCAATACTATTTTCGTTGATCAATTGATTAACTAAAGGTTTAAATTGATTGAGAGATTGTATTGATCGAACTTTGGTTGACTTTATATTTAGTTCTCTCGGGTGACTTTTTATCTTTATTAGATTGATAGAGTTTTGCTCGATTTTGATCGAGTTCTCGTGTTATTTTTCAAATGCGGTTTATCAATGCTAGATCAATCGAGTAAGGTCTCAATCAGTCGAGCTCAAAATTTTTTTAATTCTAAACTTTAACTTGAATCTATTTGTAAATTATTACATGTCATTTTCTTTAAAACGATCTCAAAGTATTTTAAAGGGTATATGTGTCTTTATATTCCATGGTAGATAAAAAAATCAATTCATATTTTATTTATACAAGTATATAACTCTTAATTTTGGATTGCATGTAGTATTTTTTTCAAGAGAGCAATTGTTATATTTTTATTTGTGCCTCTACCATTTTGTTGCTACTTTGGTTATTATGATTGTTTAGTATTATGTAAGTATTGTTAGATTCTTTATTGCAAAGGTTTGATTCTACTTTTGTTATAAAGTTCTTAGTTTTGTAATTGTTACTACATTTATGAACTATGGTCATGATTTGTTTCTTGTTGAAATACATTTAGAATATATACAAGTATTTTTGTTTCTATGCTAATCTTTTGAAGGGTGTTTTGTGAGCGTGTCTATTTGACATGAAGCTAAATAAAACACGTTGGTCAGAGGATCTATTTGTACCAACTTTTGGAGATTATGAAAATAGAACAAGGGATAATAAATAAAGTATAGTTGGGCTTTATTCGTGTAAGGATAGTATAAGATCGGGTCTGTACTTAAACAATGAATTTTCATAGTAAATAGGTTAGGTGGTCCAATAAATCGATGAATTTCTTCTTAAGTCATTATTTTTAGGCTAGGTTATTTTTACAAAAAAATCTTGTGTTTTACTTTTTTTGTATTTTATTATTTATAGGAAATTGTATGTTTGGCTACATTGTTTTGGTGTCGAACTTAAAAATAAGATTTCAATAAAATTAAAAATAAATTATTCACTTTTCTCTAGATATATTTGATCCATTTTAGAACTTTTAATTGGTATGAGAGCATATATTATATACACTTAGTGATTTTGACTTATAGGTACACACACATAGACCAAATGAAAGAAATTGGGTCATTTATTAGATCCTCACACTTTGATAGATATAACTACTTTTACTAGTAGGCTCAAAAAGATTTAAAGAGAAGAGTATCATCTATCATAAAAAAATTACAATTGAATTTATACTTACATATAATAAAACTTTACTTATCAAGAGAGAACTTAATTAATTTTTTTTTGTATTCCCCTATTGTATATTTTTTATAAGGGATTGGTTATTTATTTTCTTTTTGTATAACCATATGTGACTATTTCTTTTTGTGTAGACAAAAGCTTTTATATTTTTCTTTTTTCCTTAATATTATTATTATCTTTCTAATGGAATATGCATGAGACAAAAACCTAGTATAATGACTTTCACACTGATTATAAGGTAGCCCTCTCACTCACTACGATAGTTTCATACATCATAGTAAATGATTTTATCAAAACTAGGTGTCTCTCTATAATAAAATTTTTTATTGTAAAAGGTAGAGCTCAAACACAATTTAACAATCAAGGTTATCTTAAGTACTAAAATTTCATATAATCAATTATAAATTTCAAGCATGATATAAATATATGTCAAGTGAACATGTGAGTAGATTAATGTCAATATCGATTACCAGATGTGAAAAATATGTAGATATACAAGTCAAAATACTCAATTAAGAAATGTAATATCAATCAAAAGAAGTGAAGTAGTATGAAAATAATATGTAAAATTCATCTCAATATTCAAGTAAGTCTACACTCCCTCCTTTTTTTAAGAAAAACTAAAGAAATATCAATAAAAATAAATATAGAACATATAAACAAACTGAAGATGCTCACCTAGGGTTAAATAAGCACTCAAAAGTTCTTTGTGAATAAGTAATAACAATAGGAGTAGAGTTAAAATCCTTTACAAGTGTGGTTTGATATTAGAGGTGAACATGTAGCATGTGAAGAAGAGTTGGAAAGTTTTATAAACTCAATTTTATTTAAAGATGATGGAGTAGAGTGCTTATCCATATAGCCTACTACTTTCTTGTCTCTAAAAGGTTTTTCATAGTTAAGGTCTTTGTTTAACCTTTCAATTCCAATAAACAATCTCTTCACAAATTCCTTTGATTTTCCAAACTCTTGCATAAAATTATTATTTTCCTATTTGAGATCTGCAAGGCAAGAATCAAATCATCAATACGTTCAGATAGCTCAGTTTTTTATTTTTTCTAACACAGAGGAATTTAATTTATAGGATTTGAGTTTATCGTTTAATTTGATTACTTTTACTAGTAACCTATATTTTTTTTGTTACAACCTAATAAATCTATAAATAGCTCCTTAATGTTATTAGCATTAAACTTAGTAAGTAGGAATTCAAAATCACTTCCCTCATTATCTAAGCCAATGTCAAACTCATTGGAGTGTCCACCAATAGTTGAAGTAAGCACCTGGTAATTGGTGCCATAATTTTCTAAGTCATTAGGATTATCTTTGTCACTTTTTGATTTGCTAAGGGTAACATCGAAAGCCCTTTAAATTCTTTTCTTTTTGTTAGGACACTTAGCTGTAATATGACCATAATCCATACATTTAAAACTTTAGAACTCATAAGTTTGAGTTATCTTAGATTATGTTGCCTTGAACGACTTGGTTGCCAATTACTCTGTGAATTGTTTTGGTTGAAGCTTTGTTTAGGTCTTTTGGTTAAGATTATGAATTCTTCATTATTCTTATCATTCTCATTGTCACTATCATTAGTCATAGTGGTTTTGAAAACTATATCTTTATTCCTTGAAAGTGTTTGAAAACTCATCTTAAAGTTTGAAGTGAGCCAACAAGTTCTTCGATTTTGCTACATCATTGCTTTCATCAATAGCAGTAGCCTTTGCATGGAAAAAATGTAGTAATGAGCAAATAATCTCTCAAACTATTCTTAAATCGTCAATTTTTTCTCCAAGATTGATAGAGATGTTAGTAATATCACATAATTTAATATAGAATTTAGAAAAAGTCTTATATTTTTTCATCCTAAGATTTTTAAATTAAGTACCAAGTATGCAAAGTTTTGTTAGTTTTACTTATTTGGTGCCCTTATAGACAACCTATGAATTATCCCAAGCATACTTAATAGTATCAAAATTAGAAATACGATGAAACTCATCAGTAGACATAGCACAAAAAATAGCATTAATATATTTTTTATTCAAGTTCCTAGCAGTTTTATCATAAGTAGTCCATTCGTTCCTAGATTTAAGTGTGGCAACTTTATCTTTGATAACTATAGGTGGTTTCAACTATAAATAATAAAGTTTCATACGCTCTCATCTATAGAACGTAGTAAGGCTCTTATATGAGCCTTCCAATATGATAATTAAACCCATCAAAGAAGGGAGCACATATTGTAGATGAATTCTCTCTTAAATGACCCATTATAAGGTCCTCAGTAGCACTAAGTATATCTAGTGACTGATTTTAATATCAATTGAAAGTTTTTATTTTAGAATTTAATTAACTAAAGTGGTGAATAGATAATTAATTGAATTATGCCAAATCAAAATTTTATAAATAACCAGACATGCAATCACATGTAAATAAAATAAGAAAAAATAAATAAAAATTAAAACGTGATAATTTTAGGTAGAAACAACCTAAGCCACACTAATGACCTAAGAGAAAAACTACTGCTCTATCGAACAATCTAATTATCCACTATAAAAATAAAGTTAACTTACAAGGTTAGGAATTAAACTATCATTTAAGATAATGCACTCAAGTAATATACTTACAAGTTATTGGTTTTCTTTATAGTCTTCATAAGTAAGATGTGTAGATCTGGACTAACGTTTCGATAAACTTGAGTTACACAAGTTATCAAACTCGTTTAGTTGTCACTTGAAAAATTAGCACAATAACACAAGTGCAAGGTGTTTCCTAGAACGGATTAAACGATGAACAACCCTAGCTAAATGATTTAATAAGTTTGTAGATGAAAACAAAATCATCAACAAACCCTACAACAAGCAACTTAAGTACAAGTTCAATAAAGATAGTTTTTTAAAGATAAATAATCAAATCAAATAATTATAATATTATACACCCAATTATTTAATAAAATAATTGAAGAACAAAATAAAAAAGAAGTTATATGAACATTTAATCAAAGCATAATAAACTAATTATATTTATTAACCAATTAAACACGTCATATTAATTAAAGAAAGAAGTCTAAAGAAATATAATATTGTTTTTTGCAAAGCAAATTTAAAAAGGAGAGGTTAAGATGAAAATAATGATGCTCTTATGGTTAATTAAAATATAAAGCATTAGGTTCTTTATTTATGAATGATTTAAACATTAATGTTAGGTTAAAGTCCAATTACAATTATGTTTATTAAACAATACATAGAGTAGTAAATAATAGGGGTACAACAGTAATTATAATATTTGGTTCGAATAAACAATTAAGTTAAAGTTAAGACTCTGGCTGCTCGATCAAGCCAAAAAGGTTGATCGATCTATACAATCCACGATCGATCTAAAGTATTAAAAAATAAATCTTGAGACAAGTGGATTGATTATTGATCGATCTAGATATTTATTGATCAATCAAGTAATCTAAATGTAAAGTATTTTTATGTGTTTAATAAGAAATCTAACGTACATAAGTGATGAGCAGAATCGGGATTGTTAAAAACTTTGATGAGCGAAAACCGGCATCGCCGATCCTGCCAATACTTTGGTTTTATATTTATAAAACTCTCGCAAGTGCACGAATCATTTCGTAGAAAATGAAAAGTATACTCCCAAGGTCGATCTAAGGAAGGAATGTATGTGGTTTTTAATTTATTATTCAAACTTTTAAAAACGAAATTAAATCCTAAACATCCTGTCACGATATTTTGGAGTTTTGTGTTTTTAATCTAATAACATAAAATTAAACATAGGTTCAATAAACATTCATGCAAATTTTATCTTTTATAAATAGTGGAGTATTTATGGATATAATAACTAAGTTAATTATGCTTGCTCATATTATCTAGGTTATTAAAGATATGAATTGATATTTATTGATTCTCACTTTTTTGTATGAATACCACCTTTGGTGGGGTTAGATATTCTTTGTTAACTAAACAAATCAATTAACACCTATGGGTGGGGTTGATAACTAATTTGGTTAATTAAATTAATTCCTTTTTCTAAGAGATTGAAAATGAACCATTTAAATGCCACATTTGGTGGGGTTAGACAGTTTAAACTTTATTCAATGTGTCCAAATTAAACCTAAGAATTTAGTTATCCGAGTACTAACTTTCAAGTTTTAAAAATACTACTGAAAACGTGTTGTCAATACATTTTCAGATAATAATTCTTATAAAAACTTTTGAAATAGAGCTTTTCTAACTACCTAGGCGATTGTACCAACAAATAAAAGAGCATTACTCTAAATCAGACCGGATAACTAAACATTAAAATCTAATTTTCAGATTTAAGTTTGTAATGAAAAATAATATATTTCTCTCTAACATTCTTAATATAAAATCTTGAATAAAAATAAAATCAATTCATTTTAGAGATTTTTACCTATTTAATATTTCGTAAGCATAACAACGTTATTATTATATTATTTTTACAAATAGCTAGCACTATTAAATTTAATCACAGACAAATTAAATATAACATGTAAGAATAAAGCATAAAAAATAACTGCAAAGAAAATATAATCCTTACAGTACTTCGATGCCATTCCCGTTGCTAGAAAACCTCCAAACGGAATTTGCACTCCCATTTATTGAATCAAAAAGCTAATAAATTACAAAAACATAAATAGTTCTTCCCAAAAAGGGAAGAACTCTAAAATTAAGAGAAACTAGCTAAAACATAAGAAAAACTAAAAAAACATAAAAACTAAGAAATTGAGAGAAAGAAAGAAGAGAGAAGTGTGTTTTGAGGTGTAGTATGAAGTGAAGAGAATGGGGTATTTATAGGTGAGAATGGAGAGAAAAAGTGGGTGAAAAAATGTTAAAAAATGGTGAAAACGCGTAGTGCAAATGGTGAGGTCATTGATGACATCAGTATGACGTCATTGGGGCAGCTGCACGTGAAAAATGGGGTGAAATGGCGTCGGCGTGTCTGGCGAGCGGCCGGCGGTGTCAGAAACGATGATAGTGCGTTGCGGCGCGCTTCAGCTGATTGGGCGTTAGCGCGCGAGTGAAATTTCTTCGGTAGCGATTTTCTCATTTTTGACATTTTTGACTTTTTCGACCCATTTTGTCCAATTTTTCCATATTTGTTGACCTTTCCTCATTTATTTATTAATATATTTGTGATGTATTGCTTCGAGTATTCTTTTTTGAGTCTTTAAGTGACGTTTTTAAGCGAAAATACATGAAAAATAATAAAAATACCCGTGATTTCGAAAAAGACAAATTTATATAAATATATGATAAATCATATAAATATATATATATTTTTAATCAATTAATGTGCATAAAATCATGGTAATTTTAATGCTTTTTGACAACTAATCAATAAGAACATATTTATACTTGAGATATGTTCGTTTAAAACTCGATAGTTTTTTTGGTTTGAAAATAATCTTGATAAACTCACTTAAAAATTTAAATTATATTTAGATATTTTATTCACGAATAATGAAAATACTCATAAATCTTAGAAGTAAACATACTAGTTTTGTAATTTTTTGCTTTTGAATGTTGAAAATCAATATATAAGTTTAGAAAGCGTGTGAATGAGGTAATCTTGCTTTGTTTTTCGAGTCGAATTATCAACCATTATTAAATATAGATTGAAAAATGTTAAATATATAAAAATTTGTATTATCAATATATTAAGAATTAAAACTTTATCAAAAAAAAGAAATTTTTTAAATAAAAATTGCATAATACTCTTGACAATTAAAAATAATGTCAAGGGTATAGTCATATATATCAACAAATTTAACATTTTTATTTAGGAAAAGTATGAAAAATATTATTATTTATTTATTAGTTATTACTTTTTTTATTAAAAATATATTTTATGTATATAATTTGAGTGTAAATATATTTAAATTATTAAATTTATAGAGTTTTTGAGTGATAAAAAATTTAAAATTAGTATTTAAAAGATATAATTTTATTTTTTATATATAATTTATTTATAATTTTATTAATATTATTCTCAAAATTTTATTCGGAGACCGTTGTGAGGGTTATGCTTGGTTGTATATATTACTATTAGGGTTTTTTTATAATAAAATTTAGGGACTTGATTTGATATTTTAGAAAAAAAGGGTAAAAATGTGAATTAACCTACGCAAGGAAGATATTTTAGAGAGCTTTTTATTTGTGTAGCTCTCTACCACTGGAAAAACTTCTTTTTAAGTCATTCGGTGTTGTGTTTTGATAGTATAAAAAATACGTTATTAACATAAATGGAAAATGTAATTTTTTTTATACCTAAGTAAACGTAGTAATTGCATAAGCCATTCGGTGTTGTGTTTTGATAGTATAAAAAATACGTTATTAATGGAAAATGTAATTTTTTTTATAATTACTTAAACATAAAAATTGCAACGAGTAACGATTTTTGATATAATTATTGTACAATTGGTAAAATTTTGTATCAAAAAATTGTTATAATTGAGAGTCAATTTTTAATTTATGACGGTAATTAAAAAATATTTTAAAAAATCATTTTTTAAAATATATTAATTTAATATTTATATAATTTAATTTAATAAATATATTTAATTTTAAAAACGAATAGAAACAATTATAGTAATAATTATATCCAAATTGTACCTATTTTTTATAAGATTCATACACATCCGAACCGACAATATGAATAATTAAATATATAGTTTTTTTTAGAATAATTTTATTTATCTCAATGGGATACAAAATTTTATTTATTATTGACTTTTAGAAATTAATCATAACATTTAATCACATTCAAATTTCGTATGAGTTATGTGATGTATTTTAAAAATTGATATTTTTAGAATTAAAAATATTAATATTAAAATAATTAAATAATTTATTTAATAATTTAATATTATTTTAAAAAATAAAAACCAAGTCTGTTCAGTTAATAAAATTATTATTTATTTAAAAAAGGAAGATATATTTAAGAATAATGATATTTTAACGATATAAATTATTATTATTATTAAAAAAATATTACTAACAGAAGTTAACGTTTCGATATCATTTCCCATTTACTAGCCCTATAGAGAGTATTTCATTTGTATTGAGACAATCAGCAAAGCGAAAACACACACAGACAGAGATAGAGAGAGAGAGAGAGAGAGAGAGAGAGAGAGAGAGAGGGGAATGGGTAGCTTGGCTATAAGCTATCCTGGACCGTGCGTCAAGACCCTTCAGTGTTCATGACCTAGGTTTTTTCTTTTCTTCAATGATTTGAAAAGATTTATTGTTTCAAAGAAACAAATTCAACTTTTTTTTTATTTTGAGGCTACGTTTGGGTGTGGGAAAGTAAAAGAGAAAGAAAAGAAAAAGAGGTGGTGGAGTCAAGCTGAATTATGTACAGAGATCGTGGCTCTAAAGCGGAGGTGAGTTCTGTTGATCGGAGACGTGTCAACGGCTCTTTAGATAAGAAGGTGGAGCGATCTTCACCGTCCACGTCTCGGGCGGTCGCTAACAACGGCAAAGATAAGTCTGCGCAGTCGGTTATGATGGGAAATATTCCAACTGATCATCGTAAATCTCGCTCTGCTTCTCTCTCCAAGACCAACCGCTCCGATGGTTAGGCCTCCTTCCTTTTTAGTTTGTTCTTTGGAATTCACCGATGTCCATGAGTATATTGATGTTGATTTTTTTTTCTTTTACTGCAATTTAAAAAAAATCTTGATTTTCTTGTTAGTGGAGTTTCGAGTTCGTTTCATCATTGATGTTATTGGTGGTCCACTGAGTGATAAGCATTTTGGATTTGTGGTAATATGCAGTGTATTTTGTGCAGTCCATAATTAAAAAGGTGGTGTTGTTTTCGTTTTATTGTTGCAGGTGATGAGTTTAATGGAAAACTCTTTAAAACACTACTCTTGGGAGTAGTTTTCCCAGATTTTATTATCATTTTTATTTATTTTCTCTCTTATATTTTTAATGGCCAAATAGATGGAACTCTATTATTAACGCGGTATTATAAGTTCTCATTGTAGTACATATCTATAGCATAGATCATGCTTTTCCGTATAGGCTTGTAATATTCGGGTGTTATCTTGTAATTGAATCTAGGTCAGTCTTTGAAGAAATCTATTTTAGACACAAGCAAAAGCCTATAGAAGGAAAATCGGGGGAAAAAGAGAGAACGAAAGTGAAAGACTCAAAGTAGCTTCGAAAACTAGAAATTTTTTGCTATTCTAGGTTAATCATCATCATAAGATTAGCAGAGCTGTGGTAGGGACTGGGATGAGGAGGTTAAGGGAACTACTGATTGAATGTCTAAAGAACTTCATTAATTTGTTGACTGCTTGTTATTTTATCGTTAATGCATTCTTAGTCTAACGGATTCCTTTCAATGATTTGCTTGGATGGTGTAGGGTTTTTGGACTTTTCATATTTGAACTAGGTTTATTGTCTAATTAGTTGATGGTATCCCAGTGCAAGTGAGGTTCTATTTTAGGTTTTAGAAGAGTGTCTTTTTATGGATTTTTGTACGTAGTTGTGCACATATCCATCATGCAATCATTAATAAGAATTTGCCTCATGGGTGACAAAGCTACCTAATGTGTTCCTCATCTGTGATGTGTCATTCATTATAGTCTATAGTTTCTATTTCTAATGCATTCAAGGCAAGAAGATACACGAGTTTGGCGGATCTGGCAAAAAAAAATATATATCCACCACCAAAGTAACAACACTTGCATTTTTTAACTTGGAAAACTGTGGTTTGTTTATTACATCTAATAACGTTTGTGGTCTTAGACTTGTTATCCTGCATATTACACCTAATAGCTCATTTTAAATGTAATTGATGCGAACCTGTTAACTCAAACCTTGAAACCCACAGACCGAGGTGTCTGAGAAAAGGGAAGCAGCTAAAGGTCTAACGACAAATTGAAAATGATCCAAAACAAAAGCTAATATTTAGATGGATAGCAACACCTTGACTCTATGGATATGACGCACTAAGAAACAATGGTGATAATGATGCCACAAGGGTTGCAAATTCTTGATAAGTCGATTTGAAGGGAAACAAAAAGAAGCAAAAAAGCTCTCAAATTTATTTAATTATACGGTTCAAGAAACATTCAATGTCCAAGATTTTTCAAGTGTACCAAAAACAAAGCCAAAAAATGTCCAAGATTTTATCAAACCGTGGCCAATGGTGGAGTATTTGGGTTTTGAGTAACTTACGAGCAATATGAAAGAATCCTCAATTTGGAAGTTATCCTAAACATGTGTCACTAATAATGTGTATTCTCTTATGATATCCAATTGAGACGGTTCAAAATAATTTGAAAAGCTTATTTAACGGCCTACAATTCATATAGAAATACGATTTTCTCAATTTGCAAATTTACTAGGCCAAAACGGCCTCACAATCGGTATCACAAAATTTGTACAGATTTGCATTATATTTTAAAATCTTTTTTTTTAAATTATTTTTAGGATTTTTGTTATTTCTTTATTAGTTAAGATTAGTGTTTTATATTTTTGGTTATAAATATATGTTATTCATCTTTATGTATTCAGTTTATGAGTTTAGAGCTTTAAGCTCTTTTTGTGTTCCTAATACAAATAAAAACTTATCAAAGTTTAGGAAACCTTGTGGCGTATGTTATTACAATAAAATATGTTTTTAGCTTTTTTGGAGTTGATTCACCATATATTGTTGGTGAGTTTTTGGTCATTTCTATTAGAGTTCTCAAACACCAAGTGTCCGTGGGTTTCAAGGTTTGAGTTCACGAGTTCGCATCAATTGGTATCAGAACACGGTTTTAAAATCAAGTTATTTGTCATATTCGTTTTTTTCTTTGATTTGTTTGTGAAATTATTTTTTTGATATTATTGGTGAGTTTTTGGTCATTTCTCTTGGAGTTCTTAAGCACCAAGTGTCTCTGGGTTTCAAGGTTCGAGTTTACGAGTTCACATCAGTTGGTATCAAAGTACAATTCTAAAATCAAGTTGTATGTCTTTTTGTTTTTCTTATTCGTTTTTTTTCTTTGATTAGTTTGTGAAATTATGTTCTTGTTCTTTTTTCTATCATTATTCCTTATTCTTGATAGTTTAGCGACTAGAGTTAAAAGAAAAAAGAAAAAAAAAGAGGAGAACAGATCTGAGAAATAATAATTAATAAAAAACCAGATCTGATTGATAAAAAAGGTAGAGAAAGAAGCAGAAAGAAAAGAAAGATGTAATTAAATTTGGTGTATTGTAATTTTTGAATTTTGTTCAATAAGAATTTAGCTCAAATTATAATTCTGTTTAGATTAGGATGTCTTTCTTGAGTCACAATTTCATCTTGATCAAAATTTCTATTTTTAAGGAGATCAAATATTTGAATGAAATTATGAGGGTTTTCCCTCTTGGTTTTTAACTTAATATTTTTAAAACTTATAAAGATTTAAGAAACCTAGTGGTATTCATTAGCTTATCAAGGTTTGAGAAACCTTGTGGCACTTCCTATCTTGTAATTTGCATTCTAGTTTCTTTAGACGATTTTACTCAATCTTGTTGTTGGGTTTTAAGGCTATGATCTTTGAGGGTTGGCATTGCTTTGTTCTCTCGTGGTTTTCAAGGCTAGGGGTTCGCATCAGTAACTCATGCAAATATCGTGTGAAATGGATACCAAAATTGTGTTAAGGACCTTGTTGTACAAAATGCTGGTAGCTTTCTGCATGAAGATTGAAGGGACAACAAACCAAAATTTCTTGCATCTTATCCAAAACTAATAGGACAGATGGATAAGGAAAAGTGTTATAGAGGCTTGTATTGTTTTTAATCTCATATTCAATTTGTTTACAGAATATTACATAAGAAGGGGCCTTTATGTCATGCCTCTGATATTTGCCGATTTGGAGCTGCTGACTGTTTTTAGGGCTGTCTTTTGATGTGCTTAGGAGAGAGAATGTTCATTTCTAATTTACGATTTTTTTTTGGGTGCAAGCAGTCCATGTTGCATAAAATGTGTTCATTATTGCTAACCATTTAACTTTACTAAGCTCATATAATAATCATTATTATTATGCGTGCAATTAAGTCGTTGAAAAAACTCCCTGGTTAATGTTTTTATTGTTATTCTCTGATATTTACTGATAAGTTTGAACAAGTAACCTTTATCCATTATGCTTTTCTTTATTTTTTGGGCCGAATTTTTGTGTATTTAATTGTTTGTAGTTTCTATGTACTTGCGAAAAATAGTTTACCCAGTTCCATTGATTTTTCTGATGCCATTTTTCTTTATTAACTGTAGAGGAATCTGAAACAGACAGGGAAGAATCTGATGTTAGTGGTTCGGATGGGGATGATATATCTTGGATTTCATGGTTTTGCAATCTCCGAGGAAATGAATTTTATTGTGAGGTTGATGATGATTACGTCCAAGATGATTTTAACCTGTGTGGATTAAGCATTCAAGTTCCCTACTATGATTGTGCACTTGATTTGATACTTGATGTTGAGTCTTCTCATGGTAAGTATATTTTGGATTGTGATTTAGAAAATTCTGGAATCATTGTAAATTGTCTTTACTTGTGCGCTTGAGGTTTATTTCCTGAAATTATTTTTATATATTCCAGATTTTTTTCTTCTGTATACCTGATTGGCGTGATAATATATGCAGCATGTAAAAAGATTATTTTCTTTGGATTTATGCTTATAACATGCAGCATGTAAAAAGATTATTTTCTTTGGATGTATGCTTATAACAACGAAGGATAGAGATTTAGGTTGCTTTAATTTTGCAGGTGACATATTTACTGAAGAACAGAATGAATTAATTGAATCAGCAGCTGAAATGCTATATGGTCTGATTCATGCTCGATACATTTTGACGAACAAAGGAATGTCTGCAATGGTGAGATTTTGTTCTTGATTCTTATTTAAAATTTTCATGTATACGATCATTAGTTTTGTTATCTGTCTGCAATTACTCCATCAAAACCATCTGCAGTTGGACAAGTACAAGACCTATGATTTTGGTAGATGTCCTAGAGTTTATTGTTGTGGGCAACCCTGCCTCCCAGTTGGTCAGTCAGACATTCCTAGATCAAGCACGGTTAAGATATACTGCCCCAAATGCGAAGATGTTTACTACCCTCGATCCAAGCATCAAGGCAGTATCCTTTTTATTGAATTGACTACTTCTTGCTGCTAAGGGTGACAATCTCTGACATGACACTGTTAAAAAATTTAATCATTAATTGATCAATAATTTTTTCATGTCTTTAAAAGTTTTGTTATTTCTTATAACTATAAATAGACAATAAGAAAAAAATTAAGTAAATTTTTTCATGTATTAACCAATATCTGAACACAACATGATTGACATGTTGCATAGCTAGCTCTTGTATGGACATGTACTTATTCATAGTCTTTCCATTTTTTGCTTTTGTATCTTTATTTATTAATTTACCAATTTAGTATTTCTTTATTTCTATGCAATCTTTGCTGGGGCAAAGCTGTGGGGGAATGTCATTAAAGGACAAGGACTCGAGAGCTATTATTATTTGCGCTTATCATCTGGTTTTAGGACTATTATTCTTTTAATGAAACCATTTAATGCCCCTCTGAACTGAACAAAAAGCTGAAGCTATATATTGCAAAATGGAAAATTTGATTCATCATCAGGGAAACAAATATTCCTTTTCATATGATTTTTTTTTTGTGCAAAAGTAATTCAAATCTATAGTAAGTTATATTCTCTTGTATAGTACATTGGATTCTCGCTTTTCCACGTACACAGTGCTCATGTTTCATTCTTTGTTTTCTTTAAGGAGTTTCCTTAACTATGTCCAGACACTGATGGAGCTTATTTTGGAACTACATTTCCTAACCTGTTCATGATGATGTACGCGCCCCTGAAGCCCCAAAAACCTTCACAGGGCTTTGTTCCCAGAGTATTTGGATTCAAGATTCACAAGCCTTGATGCGGGAAGTTAAGCTTTGCTTAATCTGGTTCGGTTTACTCTTTATCTGGACGATGAATTCAACACATTTCAGATTCCTTTATGTCCCAAGGTAGATCAAGTTTGCAGCCAAGTGAGTGACTGATTTTTTCGAATTAGCTAACTGCAGTGTAGCCACCTCTTTTGCGCCTCTTGATTTTATGGTAGAGTAAATTTTATTGTGAGGATTGGAGTTAAAAAGTACCTTTCTCAATTATACAAATTTCCTTGTATGCTCAGACAATATTTGTATATCTTCAGCCAAGTGGCTTGTCAAGTCAGTAGTTTTCATAAGTACTTTAGTGTTGAAATCGGAGTGAAGTATTAAGATGCAAAGGTCACGTATTTGCTTATCAGGGGAAGAGAGGAACAATTATGGTTTCATAGTTTTATGCTCATCTAAAATGCGTGGTTTACATGTTAATTTTATGGACAAAGCATGATTATTTTTTACACAAGCCACATGTCAAATTTTCTAATTTTTTCGAAATTCATAAAACGAAACTAGTGAGATTACTGAAACTCATATTCAAGAGTTTTAATAATATAAGATAACAGTTCGTAATAAACTATAAGGCTAGCTCTGTAGTACAAATGGATCACTTACCTATTCAAATTTCACAATCATCTATCTCACATATTCCTTCGTTTAACACTCAAAACTTCTTCTTCCACGACAAACTTCAATACCCACTTAATGATTACTTGGTCAAAAGATGATGTTTTTAAACCAAAACCTGTTTTCCTAAAATGGCTAATAATTCTTCTTTGGTTGAACCAAGTACCACTAAGTATGTACTTTCCACTATCGAAAACATTCATAGAACTTGAATTTGATGCAACTATTAAGAATCAAACATGAACTATTATAAAAAATATATGGATTTTTAAGTTCAAGAAATTACCTAATGGTATATTGGATAAAAAATAGTCTAGAGTTGTAGTTAAAGGTTTTGATCAAAAGCTTGATTTTGATTTCTCAAAAACATTCAGTTAAGTTATAAAACAAGTTACAATTTAAGTTGTTTTAAGTATGTCATTGTTCAAAGGATGAAAGCTTCATCAATTAAATATCAACAATGTGTGTTTAAATGGCAAGTTTAAAAAAGAAATTTATATGACATAACGATCCACTTCATTCTAATTATGTGTGTAAGCTTCACAAGGTTATTTATGGTTTGAAAATGCACCAAGAGCATGGCTTGATACACTTGTTGGTACTTTAACTCAAATAGAATTTTCTAAGTCTAGAGCATATAGTTAATTTTTTTTAAAGTTTTCATCTTCATCACTAATATATTTGTTGGTTTATGTTTAATGATATTATCATCACTAATGATAATGATATAAAAGTTTAGGAACTTGTTTCAATATTAAACATTACATCTTGCTTAATAAAAGAAAGTATATCGAGGAGTTATTGTTATGAGCTAATATGAATCAATGTAACCCCATTGCTTCACTTATGACTACTAATTTTACATTGTTTGCACACATTGTGGAATCTTTAGATAATTTTTCATTTTATAGAAGCATAGTTTGTGTTTTATAATACATTACAATTATTAGATCTGACATGTTAAATATGTTAAATACTATTAACAAAGTATGCCAGTTTATGGCTCATTCTTGTGTACCAAATTGGCTTGTTGTGAATAGAATATTAAGGTATTTTAGAGATACACTTAACTATAACTTAGTTTTTAAACTTTCTAAACAATTGTAATTACATGCCTTCTCTTATTCTAATTAAGGTCTGAGATCGCAAATTTCTGATCCCTAATCAACATATGGTATAGTTATTCTTCTTGGCTTACATAATATCTTTTGGAGCTCCAAAAGGTCAAGTACAAAGGTTGAGGTGGCAACCTCAACATAGTGTCACTAGTTGCAAATCCTATATGTCATGCAACGATACATGTTGAACTTAATCTTCACTTTGTTCGTGATAAAATAGTCTCAAAACAACTCTTAGTTAATCGTATTCCTTTTGCACAACAACTAGTTGACTTGTTTACAAAGCTTTTTTCAAAACATTTTAACGTTCATTGCACCAAACTCAATGTTATATGCATGTCATTGAGTTTGATGGGAGATATTGAGTGTAACTCTATTCTTTTGTAGCAATTACACTTAACTAATCATCAAGAAAATAACATGGATTTTGGGATATGAAGTACAATTAATCATGACAATATGTAGTGCAAGTGAATAAATCAATGCAAGGATTATGAACCATAAATAACAAAAAAATTATCAATTAAAAACAAGTCAATGCAAGTGGAAATCAAATTATAAAATAAATCAATGTTAAAATTAGGGAGAGTAAATGATAGACAATCTATTATTTAAAGAATAAATCAATGCAAGGATCATAGAAAACATATATATATATATATATGTATAAGATACACAATATTTCCTTGTGTTTATTTAGTTTTTATATTGCTAATGAGAATGGAATTTGATCTCTTCCTTTACATCTTCTTCTCATTCTTTTATTTCTTCATTTCTACAACATTCCTCAATGTCTCTTAAAACATTTTAATTTCTTTATTATTTTTTGTAATAATTCAATCCTTTTATTATGAAAAAGTGACAACATAGAAATAAATGATCAAATTTTATAATTTTTATTTTATTTATTAATTTTGTAGTCATTTTATCTATCATTAAAGATAATCTATAAAAGTAATATCAATAAAAGTTGAAAAATATGATAAAAAATAAAAATAAAATGAAAAAAATTGATTATTGATTATTGATTATTATGTTTTCAATTTTTTAAAATAAAATTATAAAATTATTAAAAAAATAGTAAATTGTTTTTTTTACATAACTAGAATTGTATTATAAGTCATCTTGAATGATATATTGGAGACCTAACTCTGATAAGTTGTAATATTTTAGAGAAATTTATCCCACATATTCACTTCTATAAAAAAAAATATTTTTCTTTATGCGCACATATTTTATTCACTTGTGTGCATAATTATACAGTGAAACTATAAAATTGGATGCATGTGGAAAAATATGATGGATGTTTAAAAAAGTGTGTATAGAAGCCATTCACGATGATATTTATCATCAATTAAAAAAATTTCATTTTAATAGAGAAAAATATTATATATTTCTTTTGGTTGCTAACTTGCTATGGGAAGGGATGGGCAGAAAAACCGCGGGTTTGGTTTTTAACCGTGTAGTTTCGGGGACGGGTTCGATTTTGGGTAAAAACCAAACATAAATGAGCGAGTGCAGTTCGGTTACGGTTATACTAAAAACTGTACCCCCATACCCAAAATTAATTATATTTATTTAAATAAATTATATATTAATTAAATTTTTTTAACCTAATATATATATATATATATAAACCTAATATTAACATAATTTAGTCGCTGCCCGTATTCCCAAATCCCTACTATCTCAACTCTCAAGTCTCACCGCTTCTTATTTTTTTCTTAATCTCTCATTTTCCTTCCAATCTTTCATCTGTAGATCAACATACATCTCTCACAGTGCCGCGTCGTCACCAGTCGTTGCGTCTTCTCCAGTTGCTTCATCTTCTCCAATTGCTTCGTCTTATCCAGTCGTTGCGTCTTCTCCAGTCGATGCGTCTTCGCCAATCGTCAGTCGTCACCAATCCATTCACAACACCGCGTCATGGAGAAGAAGATAAAGGTAACATAAATAATAAAAACCTTGTGTATGGAGAATAAACTTGTATTATGGAGATTAAGTATTGTGGTATGTTGGGAAGTGAAGAAAATGCTAGCTAGAACTTCAAAGACCCGATCAACAAGTATATTAAAAAATTGACATAGAAATTGTAAATTTAAGTTGAAGAAATTGATGAATCTTCGTATTAGAATTGAATTCATCGATTAAAATCCAAAAATATTTCATTAAAACTAAGAGAAGAAAATATGAATAGAAAAGTTCACACAATATTCATTCTAGGTTTCTCAGCTCACATTCTTCCTATTTGTAGCTAAAAACTCCACTAAAGATAAAAAAGGACTACAATAAGCATAAGGACAAATATGACCGTAAAGTTCCCTAAACAACCAATAATAAAGACTAAGGACAACAATAAAAGTAATATAAATATACAACATTATTTATAATGTAAAGAGTGCTCCTAAACTTCTACATCAAAAACACAAGTTCAATTAGCTCAGAAACTAATAGGAAGGTCATCTTCATTCCTAGGTAAGCTATGTTGAAATATCTCAGCCATAAAATAAATCTAATTATCATTTGAAAGTATGAACATTAAGATCCTACAATTGTAATTAAAATCATAACTTCTTTTTAACCAAATGAATGACTTTGAAGTGAAATGAGTTGTTGCACTCAAAGAGGCATGAAATCAAATGCTGGTTAAACTATTTAATCAGTTGCAATCTAAACGAAGAAAGGTAAAAGTGTGTAAAAGCGTAGTGACATGTGTTGTGTAAATTGTGAACCAATGTGTAAAACTGTGTGTGCTATTTAGTATGCTAAAGTTGTGTAATATGTGTGATGTGGAAGGCAATGTGTATTATGGAAGTGTATGTGTTGTGTGCTCACAGAAAGTGTGTAAAAGTGTAGTGACATGTGTTGTGTAAATTGTGAACCAATGTGTAAAACTGTGTGTGCTATTTAGTGTGCTAAAAATGTGTATGCTATTTAGTGTGCTGCTTCTTATGATTTGATTTGGTAATGATTATGATCTAATCATGCAGCCACGTACCAGGATAAGGATCATTGGCATTAGAGGTTATCATATTAAGACTATCTAGAGACTTTAAATATCATGACAAGTGAATATGTTGAAAAGGTAATATGGGATAATAGAAAGTATAAGTATATATTTTTTATATATGAATTTAAATTTTGAAAGTTATTTTTTCAGAATTTTTCACCACAATCATCTCAAGGAGTAAATGACATTGAACTTAATGTGGAGGTAACAAGTGGTGGAACTTCAAGTGCCGATCAACATACAAATGTTCCTCTCCTCACATCAGCCTCTTCATCTGAAAATACACAAAGTCAACCATCAAATGAATGTAGTGAGGAAGAAGATGGGAATGCTAAACTAAAGTCTGAAGCATGGGTTCATTTTAATAGGAAGAAAATTAATGGGATATGGAAGGCAATATGTAATTATTGCGGAAAATGGTTAGGTGGTGATACAAGGAATGAGACATATCATTTGAAAGCACATACAAAAGGTTGTCCATTCAAACGTCAAGAAAGGGGTATCGATCAATCATTGCTAAATCCTAACAAGAAAAGGGATAGAATTTAATGAGGACATTGGAGTTTTGATTCCCAAGTTTCTCGTGATAAATGTGCAAAGATGATAATTTTACACGAGTATCCTCTTAGTATTGTAGAACATCATGGATTTAGGGAGTATTCACATTCATTACAACTAATATGGAAGCCTATTTCTCGGGAGACAATTAAGAGAGACATTATAAAGATTTATGATGTTGAGAAAAAAAATGATGGATATGTTAGAGAACAACAAAAGTTGTGTTGCAATCACGAGTGATATGTGGAAGTCTGGAAATCAGAACAAAGGATTCATGGCTGTAACTTGTCATTTCATTGATGACAATTGGTATTTGCATAGTAAAATAATAAGGTAATTTTTAAGTTTATTGTTGAAATTTATACAATTCCTATTAAATATTTGTTTAGAGATTTGATATATTAAATGATTGTATATAACAATTTTATTGTTACTATATAATTTTTTGTAGGTTTATATATGTTCCTGCTCCACATAATGCTGCAGTTATTGGTCAAGAATTAATGAGTTGCTTTTTGGATTGGAACATTGATCGTAAGATTTCAACCTTAACTTTAGATAATTGTTCTACTAATGATTCAATGTTACCTGATCTATTAGATTCATTAGATAGAACTTCAATGTTATTGTATGGAGACATTTTTCACATGCGATGTGCTACTCACATATTTAACTTGGTAGTGAAAGACAATGCATTGTTAAAGTTAGAGATAGTGTTGCATATTGGACAGCAATACAAAAGAGGGAGGAAGAATTTAAAAAGATTGCATCTCAAGAGATAAAGTCTTCTTGTAAGAATTTATCTCTTGATTGTCAAACTCGTTGTAATTCTATTTTTTTAATGCTTAAAAATGCATTGTTTTATGAGAAAATGTTTCCTTGTTTAAAACAATTGGATAAGAATTATAATAGTCTTCTTGATGCATTGGATTGGAAAATGGTAAGTACAATTTGTGATAAGTTAGAAGTATTTTACAAGGTTACTGAATTGATTTCTGGTTCCAACTATCCCACCATAAACATGTTATTTCCTCATATTTGTGACATCAAATTGTCATTATATAATTGGATTAATGATGAGGATGATTTGGTCAAGAGAATGGCGTCAAACATGCTTGTAAAATTTGATAAGTATTGGCAAGAAGTTAATATTGTCATGGCTATAGGAGTTGTTTTGGATCCTAGATTTAAGATGAATTATCTCGTATTCTATTTTCCAAGAATATATGGAGAGAATGCCATTTTTGAAATTGAAAAGGTGAGAACAAAATGTTATGATTTGATAAATATGTACCGAAATAAACAAATTTTAGAAGAGAGTCGACAAATGGAATTTTCAACACGTTCCAATACATCTCAAAGTTCAAAAGGTACTAGTGTTCTTAATCCTAGTGGTATAAATGAGTATAAATAATGAAAATTAATGCAAAATAAAGCTGGATCTTTGAAATCTGAGTTAGACTCTTATTTAGAAGAGGTTGATGTAGAAATTTCGGATGAAGAGTTTGATATATTATCTTGGTGGAAATGTAATAAACATAAGTATCCAATAATGCATGATATGGCTAGAGATATCTTGGCTTTTTCGGTCACCACAGTTGCTTCCGAATCTGCATTTAATACAAGTGGTAGAGTAGTGAGCAAACATCGTAGTAGACTCAAAGAAAACACATTGGAAGCTTTGATGTGTACTCAAGATTGGTTATGGGCTAATATTCATAAATAAGGTATACGTTTATTTATTTAATACTTGTACATATTATATTTTATTGACACTTGTTTTATGTATTAAATATTAATTATTTAATTATGTATTTAAATATTTTATAATTTATTCAGATATGTTATCTCCCAATTTATCCGTTTATACTATTAATATTGCAGAAGATGATGTCGAGGTAAAAAATTTACATTATTGATTAATCAATTTATTATTTTGGTTTATAAAAGTGATTTTATATGTTTTATTTTGGCAAAAAACGCGTACAATTGATGAATAATTAGAAGAAAGAAATTTTGATTTATTGTAATTGAAGTTTTCTTAGATTTATTTAATTAGATTTCAATATTTGTATTAGTTTATAATATTTTATTTATATCTTGTGTTTCTTGTTGATATGTATTTAATCTTATCTAAATTTATAGAAATATATATTATTAAATGTTAAATTTATCATAAATTCAAAATAACAAATTCAACATTTGTTTGAGGTGGATTGCATTGCTAAAAGTAGCTCAATTGAATAGAATTTTGAAAAACGTTTTTTTTTTCGATTTTTTTTCAATAACTGTCTCGAATTGTTAATCGTGGGTAAAAAACTGTTTCCAAACTGCAACGATTTTCAGGCGATTTCGGGGACAGATTTTATAATGTGATTCGGGGATGATTATATTCAAATTCATCCCGTTTACATCCGTATATGGATAAAGAAAATATTTATAGCTGGGGTCAAACGAATAACACTATCATTATCATTGGGCCAACAAAACCAAATACATACATATTCGGGCCCAAAAATTATACCCGTTCTTTACCGGGTTCGTTTTGGGCAATATAAAATTATAAACCACTGCAACCTGAAGGTGAAAGTAGATAGGGCTTCTGCATTTTCTTCCCTCGAACCCAGTAGCTTCTGCCGCCCGAGGCCATCCAAGCCCTAGCAACATGGTACTCTTCTCATTCCTTCGGTTTTCATCTTGTTTCTCTTCATGCTCGAGTATTCACCTATGTTTGTAGCTTATGTAACATGTAATTTTTCCATGATGGTTGTGATTTATCTATTTGGGGATCGTGTTAGAGTTTAGGGTTCGTTTTGTCTTCTTTATCATTGTTGGGAAAACAGTTTTTTCTATTAAATTGGCATTTCATTTTAAAAATTTAGCTTTTGCGTTTATTTAAGATTCTCTGAAGTTGGTTTGTAGTCCGTAGTATGGCGCAACTTTAAGAAAAAAAGTGATAAAAGGAAGTTATTGGCTTCAAGCACCTGGTAATGCTTCAATTTGTTTTTGGAAATCTAAGTAACTTTGTTATATTTTGAAACGATTTTCAATTTGATTTAAGTTTTTCCGATCGTATCCTTGACCTCTTGATATTTTTTTTTTGTGTACAGACTAAGAGAACTAAGAAGGCGGGTATCGTTGGGAAATACGGTAAATTCCAATAATTTATTACTTGAAAGTTCTCTGTGTGCTATATGTCTACTGTTTTGTTCCCTTTTCATTTGCATTTATAAAGTTTAGGATTTTCTTTATGTTTTATTTATTTATTTATTTTTATTTTTTAGCACAATAAGGGAATACTTCCATTGATAAATGATACCAAGGAAATGTCTCAATACAAGTACAACTTTAAAAATTATAAGAAAGCTCCATAAGCATTTAAAACTGAAACAAATTTTATAGCTTAGGAGATTGGTATAGATCCAATGAGTAGCATTAACTTAGTCTTTGAGTTGTTGAGCACTTGTTTAACCACTTTATTGGTACCATACCAATACTACTTTCTTAAGTAGTTACTAACGAAAAATCATTAGAACTACGTTCAACATGAAAATTTTGAACTTTTGATTAAATAATTGAGAAATTTAATAAAAGTTAGCCTCAAAGTTTGTATCAAATATTTGAATCTGATATCAAAAAATTAAATTGAATAAAACAAAATAAATACAATCAAATGAAAAGTGAAAAATTAAGATGGACGTATGATCCATGGACCTAAAACTGAAAAAAAGAAAACAAGACAATTAAGAAAAACAAAGAGACAATGATAAAGGGTTTATGAATATATTTTTTTAATCTAAAAAATTATTGAACAAAGCAGGGAGTTCGTCATATGCATGAAAGTTCATAAAATTTATTGGTTTACTAAAATCTCAAATATAATTAATATTGATTATGGTGATGTGGAGGGGTGAGGTATAGAAGTTTTAGGGAATATTGGACTTTGAAGCAAAACAAAATAAAAGGTGAGTCCTTATACTTTTCTTCCATAACCCTCATTGCCTTCAACTTTAAGTTCTCTTACCATACCTACCATCTCTTCTATTGAATGTAGGGTATCATCCATTTGGATTGTATTCATACTCATTATTCTCTATCTATGTTGTTGGCTTCAAATTTTTCACACAAATATTCCATTAGAGTACCTGGAAATAATACTCAAAGTGCAATGGAATAAAGTGCCTCTATCCTCACGGAGAACTGCCTTTTAATGCTTGCTATAAAGGCAATATTTCTCACGTTGTTCAGTTATCAGGCAGTTCTCCACCATATTTACTTGTAACTGCTCCTACTCATCCTCATCTAGTCTTGCTTTGACTGTTTAAAAGATCCTTCAACTACCTAACCGCTCCAGACACAGACGGAATTTGTATCCCATTAGTAATCTCCTTTTTCTTACACTGCTAACAGAAATATATTTTTTGAAGCTAAAATGAGACTCTTGTCTAAAGAATATAGACTTGTTCTTTAATGGAATTCTTTCTTGCTCGCACATTTCCATGCAAATATCTTAAACATAAAGTACTTGTGTATTTCTTATTGTTTTCAAGTTTAATGATTATATGACTGGATTGACTAGATGGCTTCCTGAGATTCTTACTTTGCCTTGTAATGTAGGCACACGATATGGTGCCAGTCTGCGAAAGCAGATCAAGAAAATGGAAGTTAGCCAACACAGTAAATACTTCTGTGAATTCTGCGGCAAGGTGATGAGTTTATTTTGCTTTCATTGTCAATTGTGATTCCATTATTTTATCTTTGCAGTTGGGGCTTATTTTTTGCAAAGTTTTTGAGTGTCAAGTTCTTAATTTTAGAATTTTTGCCTTTGTTCAGTATGCTGTCAAGAGAAAGGCTGTAGGAATTTGGGGCTGCAAGGATTGCGGTAAAGTGAAGGCCGGTGGTGCTTACACCTTAAAGTAAATCATCTTCTCTCCTCTTTTGAATTTTTGTTATAACTAGTTTTTCACGATTTCATAATAACACAACTACTCTGCTTATTTTTCTGCTTGAACAGTACTGCTAGTGCCGTCACAGTTAGGAGCACCATTCGTAGGTTGAGGGAACAGACTGAGAGTTAAGCTTGTCACCAGCCCAACCCTTATGCGAATTGGAACTTTTGTTTGTTTTGGTTTGAGATTTTCAGTTAAAACAGTTATCGGGGAATATAGTGCTTTGAACTACTTTTTTTTTTATTCCAGTTCTTTATCAGACTGGCAAACTAGTAATTATTCGGTTCTAGTTTACTGCAATGTGTGTATCTTTGGAACAGTTTAAATCTCTATTAGCTGGGCATGTGTTTGGTTCTTAGTTTGTCTGCCTTAGCTCTCGTATTGAAGATCTTCCTCGCATGGGTCCTGATTCTCACTGATATTACTCTGTTTTCAGCCATAAAATTTTAAACCCCCAAATTTGAAAACAAAAACCTCAAATGACAGGTTTACAATCTAATAAGACACTTGTAATCCTATGTTGACGAGTTTTTTTTTGCTTCAAAATTAGCAAACAATTGTTGAAAGGTGTTAAACTGATGCATTAGTTTCTCATGAACGCTGTAACTAGTGTAAAAAAAATCTTTAGATATCCGCTAAAAAAAGGTACAAATGAATCACTACACGTCTAATTTGGCCAAGAATGAGTATCACCAATTAGCGTATAGCCCATTTCGTAGGAAAATTTCCCACCCCATCGACACCGTTACATGGACTGCAATACACAGTGTAATCACATGCTTAAGCACGTTTCACTAAACCATTAACGCGATCATCAACTTATCTTCTCACGTATACACCAAGCGTTTCTCTATGAATGGCACACAACGCATGTCAACGAATATAGCTATTGCTGCACACTGCCCTTCCTTTATATTATTATGTCTATTTATTATTTATTACTTTTGCTAAGAAATACATCTTTCCGATTCAGACTATAATTTTGATTATATTGGAAATTCATTTTGCTACCTTATGTGTAATTTGTTTTTTAGACAAGGTATTATTCTATCGAAAAGTAAAATAAAATAATGAGGCTCTCAAAGTTTTTATTAAATAACATAATCTATAATATTGTTTAATAGCAATCCGTTGTAGTCTAGGTGGTTAGGATACTCGGCTCTCACCCGAGAGACCCGGGTTCAAGTCCCGGCAACGGAATTTGTTTTTTTATTTCTTTATTTTTCCAATCCTATCTTGAGGACTACAAGTTCCATTCCCTGACTGGAAAATTTCCGTTTAAACCCGTGAGAGGAAGATCCGAGAATGACTTATATTCTTTCTAGTCTAAGGATCTGTCTATAATACTTTTTCTAGATCAAAAACTGTATCTCAAACTTGGGATGTAGAAGGAGAAGAATGATTCGTACTGGCATTTATTTATCCTCTATAAGATAGTTCTGATAGATCTGAACCATTTACTAATTCCATCGCATGTTTGGACTTTAGAATGTGAAGATCCGCTTAAAGATTTTGCAACACAAAGTCAATAATAAGAAAACCTTAAGACATATTAGTTTTCCTTAGGCCTTATTTCTTACCGAGTCAAGTGTTAATTTTGGTTTAGGCCAGGTCGACCTTGCTGAAATCCCCATCTTATTTTGACACCACACAGTTTATAACCATCTTTCTTTTTCTTCTTTATTTCCAAAAACTTAATGCCCCACTGTCCGCAGTAAACATGCATGTGATTACTGGTTTTTTTTTTTTTTTAAATTACTCGTAAGCCAATTTGACTGATGATAATAATTTCATCGGTTGTTTCTCGGAAGTTATTGGACTCCTAATATCAAGAGGAATAATTAACTTATATAAATTTTGACTATATTTATATTTGTATTAATTATGAATAATATGTTTCAAATTATCTTAAATAATAATAATATTTTTAATTTTTAAAATTATTTAAACATATATTATATTATAATTAATATAAATACGAATTTATATCATCCTGATATAAATAATAAAATGTGTTATTGATTATTCAATGAATATATTTCGTATCAATTTAACTTTATTAAATATTGATTATTTGTTTCTTTAATAAAATATTTACATTAATATTATATTTTATTTGTTATACGAGAGAACAATTTTTTCGGATAATACCCAAAGTGTTAGATAGAAGAACTAGCAGGTGGTTGAATTTATGGGGGATATGTCATGTCGTCTTACTAGTCAAATTAACGTAAGAAACAAGTTGCTTCCTAATTAACGTGGGAATTCGGTAACAGCATTTAAAAACTAGATTATTCTATTTAAATTAATAATATATGATCTAATTTATAAAGATTTAGATAGATATATCGAATAGATTATTATTAAAATTATAAATAAATTTATATTTTATTTATTAATTTTAATATATACGTCACACAATTACATTTCTATTGATTATTTTACTAAGTAAATTTCAAATTTGAAATCTTAGATTACATGAAATTTAAAATAATAAAAAATAAATAGATTTACATCGATAATAATTTTTCAAAACATGAAAAAAAAGGTTACGATAAGAGAAATCATTATTTTATTTGAAATAACTATATTGTACCCGCATTATTCTGTACCCAAACTTCACAATTTGTAAAATTCTTCTGTTAAAAAGTAAATGACATTTCCAAGTGAGAACTTAACTATTTTAGGTGGAATGATTGGCAGCACTTTGACAACTATTTTCACACAATGAGTGAGCTATAAATTTTAATGTAAATTCTTCATAATTATTTAATGATATGATAATAAACTTTTTTATTTTTATTTTATAATTTTAAACCACACCAGCTAAAAAAAGATTAATAACACACTTGGCATGAAACTATCAGCCGAACCGAAACCAAGTGATATTGAAAATGCAATTGCCATGTCACAAAACTAATTAAAATTGAAAATGATGTGAAGTAATTTATGAAGATGGAGAAGACTAAAATCACGTGTCTCATGTATAAAAAAACACTCACATTTACCCAGGATGGTTAAAGAACTTGAGTTAGGCCTCGTAGTTTTGCATATAAATTATAAATATCATAATAATAACGTAAGGTAATTTGAAATAAAAAAAATGATAAATTAATTAATTTATTTTTAAAGAAAATATACTTTAATGTCTTATTATTAAGTAGGATATTATAAATTTATTATTATCTTTACACGAATCATCTTATAAGTTTATTTTATAAAACTAATAGATTTATTATGTTTCATTAAACAAAAAAAGACAACATAAGTACATTTTTTTACAAAATAGATCTCTACGATATTTTTTATAAAATTAGTAAATTTATATTGTCTTATCTAATACATAAAGTTAATAAATTTGAACAACCTTTCGTCCATTCATTTATATATTTGAAGTTTAATTTTTATTTTACGAGAATGTGGTACATTTATGTTATTTTATAACGTAAAAAAGTAATATTTTTTAAAAAATTAAAAAACAATAAAATAATTAGATTATGTAAAAACCATTATAGAAAAAAAAAGCCATCCAAGATAGTACTCCATGTATTAGTTAAAGAATAGCATAGAAAACATTATATATATAATTAATTGATGATCCTAGCTGCTACGTAAACAAATTAATACTTGGCCTAAGGAACTAAAACAATATCAATATGAAGTTTTCATACCAGTTAATTTTTAAAAGTAGATTTTGAAAGCAACTGGACTGTAGTGAACTATAGTATAATAAAATATTATAATTAATTATAATTTAATATAAGCATGCCCTTCATTGATGTTTTATGATATTTTATTAAATCTAGCCGTCATTCTCTTCTAGATTTTTCATGATTTTCAAACAAGTTAATCATACGAGAAATTATATATTAATATATTATTTTAGATAAATAAAATTTAAATTTAAAATTAATATAATTTTTTTATTTTTTTAAAAATCAAATATTTAATAATAGATAAAGAGATAAAATAAATAGTATATTTTAAAAATAATGAAAAATATATTCTCAATCAGATTCACTCATTTCTACGCTCACATTCTTACGACAATAAAATAAATTTAAAGAGCATTATAAACAAGCAATTTGCATGCGTTTTCCAAAAGAATAAAATAAATAAATAAATAAATAAAATCCCAGCTCTGCTTCCGTTGCTCTATAATTTTTCTAATACAATCTCACAAGTTTTCTTTTAAATTAAAAAAAAAATGGTAATGACCTTCGCTTTTCTTGTTGGCATGCAATGATTGGAATCTATCTGATAATATATGAGTGGCTTTGGGCGTTGTTATATGTACGTACATTACACAATGCCTTTTACTGTTGTTTATCGAAGTAGTTGAATGAACCATTATTTTTCCTTCGGTGTCTTATTTTAAACTAAAAAGAACCAATTTTTATTATTAAAAAAAGAAATTATATTGATGACTTAAACTTGTTTCCCATTTTATTATTAATAATCACTAAACACATAATAAAAAATAAAAACAAGGCACATACATGAAAATTACAATAAAGAATTAGATTAATTATCTACTAAGTGCATGTTTAATGAAGGGAAATGGAAATTAAATTATTTAATTTTTATTTTCTAAATTGTATTAGTAATGAAAATAAAATTATCAATAATTTTTATTTATAATAATTTATTAAAATATTATAATTAATATGATATTTATCTATTAATTAAAACAATTAAACTATCTTTTTTTTTAAATAAAGTTTTTGTAATAAATGGGAAGGTCAAATTCGTAGAAAGTTCTCTGAAGGGTTCTTGGTCTTCCTTCCCCCGCGTAAAAATGTATCTGAGAAATATTGAATATATATACATTATTTATTTTAATTACATTGTGTGATATATTTAATTTTTTTAAAAATATATAATTTTGTTTTCTAAATAAATAGTGTGAACATGAAGATGTTAAATGTGCATGTTTCTTAGTTAAACGTGAGTATAAATGTCGATGCATATGAACGAGGTTTGGGTTGTGTGTCTGTTGTTTCGTTGCATTTTCATTTCCTTCACGACAAGTCGACAACTATGATCTAACCCCACGGTACCCACCCACCTGATCATCTGTAACTTTGACTTGACATAAATTATCAACATTGGTTTTGTACGGAAAATCACATTGTCGTCGTTAAAATATCTCAATATTATCAATAAATATAATTAAATGTTTAATATAAAATTATCAATATAATTATACTATATAACAGTATTAATTTTCTAATCTTGGTTTTGCTTGGTTTGTCTTCTCTTTTAGGTTAACTTTACTTTAAACAAGTCGAAAGCTCTTCAATTTCTTTGTTATTTCAATTTTTTGTCAGTTTCTACATAAGTCTCCATCGGCCTTCTTTTATATCCATCTTTCTATTGATAAGTTAATCAACTGGGTTTAATTTCCCTTTATCAAAATTCTATTTGCTTTCTTAATTTCCAACTTTATTTCTCCGAGAGTTCTTCTGGGTTTTCTTGAATCTTCTCTAGTAGCTTCGATCTCATCTTTCAGATGAATGGAGTAGAATTCTTAACAGGATTATAATTATTGGGTTCTTTGTTTTTGTGGATAAGCTTAACAAATGAAGTGCCTTTTTCCCTTCAAGAACAAATCTAAGGCCAAACAGGCCGGGTCACAATCTGCCCCAGAGTTAAGAAATCAAAGTAAATCAAATCATCCAGGATTGGATCGTGTAAATAAATCTTCAAGTTCAATACCATCACCAAGAAGCATACCAGAATTGTACAAAGAGAAAGAGCACAATTTGAGAGTTTTTACTTTCCAAGAGCTCAGGGAAGCAACAAGTGGATTTAACAGATTGTTAAAGATTGGAGAAGGTGGCTTTGGGAGTGTTTATAAAGGAACAATCCGGCCTCTTAATGGTCAGGGTTCTCCAATTATGGTTGCCATCAAAAAGTTGAACCAGAATGGCTTCCAGGTTCTTGCTTCTTTTCCTTTTTCATGTTATATGGGTGCCTTTGTAATTGCTTCTTCTTTTAGTTAAAAGTACTTTCAAATAAATTGAAGCGCTTTTAAATGTGTTTGACAATTTTTATGATAAGTACTTTTAAAAGTTTGAAAATACTTTTAAGAGAAGTAATAGTTAATTTTTGGATATATAGTTTTGAATGTATGCTACTATACTAAAATAATTACTAAAGTGGTTCTTAAAATTATTTATAATATTCTCTTTAAATCACTTTTAATCAAACAAATTCATTTTAAATTACTTTTACGGAAACCACTTCTAAAACAGCACGCCAAACAGGTGTTTGATAAAATGTGGTTTAGCTTCAATTCCAATTTCTGCCTATTTCAGCATTTTTGGTAAATGCTTAAAATCTAATTTTTTCAGCTTGTTTTCATAGTTTGATTAATTTTCTTATGCATTTGATGGTACAAATATTTCTTCTGGTAGAATTGTGTCCTTTGGGAAATTGAAAATGATCTATAGACGTTTGCATATTTGCTAAATGTAAAGAACATTTTCAAATAGGGATGATAAATCTTGTTTGGTTCATGTCATGTCGTCATGTCGTCTTGAATAATTGTATTTGTTGTTGACATGTAGAAATAAAATAAAACGACTCTACCAGAAAAAAAATTGTTCTTGCAAGGTCTTTGGTTTATGCATATTGACCTTTGTTTATGGAGTTCATAGTCTTGTCAAATGTTTGTTTGTTTCTTCATTATGCTTTAATAAATTAAATTAGGGTTGTTCTTAATTTCTCCTACAGGGCCACAAGGAGTGGCTTGCTGAGGTTCAATTTCTTGGAGTTGTAAGCCATCCAAACCTGGTAAAACTTTTAGGATACTGTTCTGTAGATAGTGAAAGAGGAAAACAACGACTATTAGTATATGAATTCATGCCTAATAGAAGTTTGGAAGATCATCTTTTCAGCAAGGCTTTGCCTTGTCTTCCTTGGGTCATGAGATTACAGATTATGCTTGGTGCTGCACAAGGGTTAGCTTATTTACATGAGGGATTGGAAGTCAAGGTAATTAAGTTGAACTGGCATTAAGTTTTTTGAATAATCTGACTGATGAGAAATACAATATATCCGGTCTGATATCCCTTTATTTATTTCTTTATCCATGATTGTCTGATAGTATCTGAGTATTATATGCTCAGTTTTCAGCTAGAAATGGCCAATCGAGCTGTTGCTGTTTGAACTTAATGAGAATAACTGAAATTGCTAAGCTAGAATCATTATCTGTATAGTGTAAAAGTTCGGTTTTCATCATAGTACAGATGATTCCTAGGCATATGTACATTCTTGAGGCTTAAGACTTTATTTTATGTATTGTTTTTCATTCTCTTGAGAGGGACTCAGAATTATGTATTGAAAAGATATGACATTAATGAACACATATTGGGTATGATTCAAATCTATATTAGATTTTGCTAAATGAATGTGATTCCATAACATTGCTTCCATCCTCTTTTCACTATCTAGAGTTGTAAAATACATTGTCTTGTCTCATTTGATCTCATGTCTCATTTAGTGTCTCTAATGTATTCATGGTATAATGTTATCTCATTTTATTTAAATACTATCTCATTTAGATTGTAATTCTAATGAGTCTAATTTTAAACATATATTGTATCATTTTTTTAATTAAATTTATTCTATAAATGATCATGTATCATATTTTCTATTGTTTTTGTATTTTTATTTATCTTATTTAGACCTGTTAGAGATAAATGAGATATCTCAATTAGTACAATTTTGTTATTATCTCATCTCATTAAAAATTAAGTGAGACAAGATGAGATGAGTTTTGAAAATTAATGGATTGTATCATGAGTTTCATTAATATCTTATTTCAATTTACACATCTATCATCGTCTTTCCATGGGCTAGAAGTCCACTGGGAAATACGCAATTGCTTTTGTAGATTATGATATGTTTTTCTGTGCTTGTCGGACAAGCTATAAATGGCATGAGCCCTTGAATATATGCTCTCTGGTATCTTAACCTGCTTCAAATGGCCTCTTTTGATTTGTTTGAGAACCAAATCCTTTACTAAATACAAATGTTCACTTTTCTTTGCATTTTAAAGGTGATATATCGAGATTTCAAGACCTCAAATGTACTGTTGGATGAGAGGTTCAGTCCAAAGCTCTCAGACTTTGGGCTTGCAAGAGAAGGACCAACTGGTGACCACACCCATGTATCCACTGCAGTAAGTAGATAGAAGATGATATTATTTACTGTTCTCTTTGATTTTTTTAAGTTGCACAAAGAAGATAGACCATATTCCTCCAGCTGCATGAATGTCTGCACTGTCATGCATTTGACTATCCCTTAGATCTAAACAAACCAGTCATGTTTCTTGTGATATGACCTCTCTAGGGTCTGTATGATTCATTCAAAAGTGGTTTCAAGATAGAGTGCTTTGAGAAGAAGCACATAATTAGTTCATATGATAGTAAGCATAAAATATACTTTCTAAGCTATGAACGCACTTATTGAAAACTTTTTTAATGTTTGATTGAGAAGCTCTTTTTTTATTTTTTATGATAATACAGTATTGATTAATATAGATGCCTTTTTCTATTCACTGATGATGTAGCTATTTTTGACTTAAAACTTTTCTAGTACACACTGCATAACCTTCTTTTCTGCTAGTATTCAGCCTGGTTAGAAAGCTATGCAATCTGGTTGACCTTCTCAGATTTGTCACACATTAATTTGATTACAAAGTCTGTTAGTATTAGCATCAAGTTTGTTGATATTCTTCTTCAATTATATGTTTCTATAGCTCATAAACTCATTATTGTGATAATTTAATTCAATGACAATACAGGTGGTTGGAACATATGGTTATGCTGCCCCAGAATATGTTGAGACTGGTCATCTCACAGTACAGAGTGATCTATGGAGTTTTGGTGTGGTGCTGTATGAGATCCTCACAGGCAGGCATGCGTTGGATAGAAATCGGCCAACAACGGAGCAGAAACTGTTAGATTGGGTGAAGCAGTACCCAGCTGACAGTAAAAGGTTCAGTATGATAATGGACCCCAGGCTGAGAAATCAGTTTTCTTCCAATGCAGCCAGGAAGATTGCCAAGTTGGCAGATAAATGTTTGAACAAGAATGCTAAAGATAGGCCAACAATGAGTCAAGTTGTGGAGAGCTTAAAAGAAGCAATACTTGAATCAGAAGCTGCAGGAACCTCTAGCTCTTCTGTGAATACTAGTTTTATACCATCTCCACGTGTATTTGTTAAGGGGAAATCCAAGTAGAGCTGGTTTGAGAATAAAATATATTTTCTCAGGGAGTAATGGAATATTCTCTCTTTTTATGTGTTTAGTATTTCTAAACTGGTTTATATGTGTGCTTAGGTAATAAAATGATAAGGTGGGCATTTTTTAATCTTCATTTTATTTGCATACAATTTTTCACTTTTGACCAACCCATGGAAAAAGTGTCTACTTTTACGCAACTTTGTTCACCTTTGTAGATACTTTTGTCAATGTCTTTGCCGTTTATTGTTATCATGACAATAAAAGTTATAGAGTTCCTGACATTGTAAGAATACCTTAATTAAATCTTTGATCCTATATATAAATGTTATGATATTAACGCAGGCAGTGGAAGACACTTACCAAAGTGTTAACGCAGGTCAAATTGTTTTGGTTTTTGTGGAGCTATTTTTTGTTTTTGCTCGAGTAAGAGAGTTTGCCTCATAGGCTCATATTCTCCTGATTAGTGGTGCCCATTAAGGCTTTAGTTGTTGATTATTAGTGGAATGGAATTTTGACATAATTAATGTAATATTATTAACCCTTACTGTTTCTTTTAAGTGTAAAGTTACATGTAATTTAAGAAAGTTAATAAATTTAGTCTACTTATTAATGATGTTTTATAATTAGAGTTAGACTTAACAAAATTTACATATGATTTTTGCATAATTTATAGCAGTCAATTGAGATGAGGGTATTTTCGTCCATTTACTTATACACTAAACAAATCTATTAAGTTTTAATAGATTAATATAAATTAGATTAAATTGAAGCTTTTAAATTTAATTAATTTATAAATTTTGAGACTAAATTATTAATTTGAAAAATACTGTGATTATTACTCATTATAAACCACCGGAATAGTTATTTTGTTTGTCCCACTTTCCTCTCCCGCGACAAGAGCTCGTTCGCCAAGTTCGAACTCCCACTTTCTCGTTGATGATGACTCTCTTCGATGCAAGCAACTATGTTTGATCTTTTTTTTGTACTTTTTTTTTAATTTCTTTATTAGAAAGGGATAACAATACTACTCTTTCGTGCTTGTAGTTTGACTTCTACTTCACTAACGTGGATAGGTTACACAGAAGGGGTGAGTTAGTTATATATTCTTATGGGCCTTCTGAACCTTTTGGTAGGGTATGCAAAGAAATAAAGAATCTGTTAAGTTCTAATAGATTAATATAAATTAGATTAAATTGAAACTTTTAAATATAATTAATTTATAAATTTTAAGACTAAATTATTAATTTTAAAAATATTATGATTATTACTTGTTATAAAAATAGCACAACTTTTTTAAAAATTATAAATTTTAATTATTACAAATTTTTTTTTTGGGTACATTCTATTCAATTTAACTATATATAAATTAAATTATGCGTAGACAATAAATAGAATTACGCGACCCTAAAGGACCAAAGTCCTCTGTTCCAACAACAACAAAAATGGAGAAAAGTTTCACTTTGCTTCACACTGTTGTCACTGCTGTTACCTTCTCAGCTGTGTCTTTCTGGTCTCTCTCCGATCTCCGTTCTTTTCTTGGGAATCATGTAGCTTGTGTTATTTACATCTTAAAGTTCGAATATTTTCTTCTTAATTTTTCAGGTATGGTTTCATGTTTGGAAGAGAATCTGCTCGTAAAGAACTAGGTGACTTGATCGAAGATCTTCGTCGCGGAAACCCTAATCGTGAACCGCCATCTTCTCATTCTTGAGTTCCATTTGGTAGGTATCTCTGTATTTTTCTCTTTTGTTTATTCAACATATTTTGTTTATAATTGGATTCTAACTGAAATTCAAAACTAAACATAATTGTGGTAATCAGAGTTTTGGTTGAATTGGTTATTTAATTTCTTTCCTTCTAACATCAGTAAAGGAACGATATATGTGCTTTCTGAATTGTTAAATAAGTTGAATGAGAAGATGTAGATGGCTTTGATATTTCCTGAGAGAAGTTAATGTGGAATTCTTTAAAGTAGTTTAATCAATACCTTGGTGCCGTTTATGAAGTATGAATTCATCCTAATTATGACAGTTAAGGTGCTTGGTTGAAGTTAAAAGCATCAAGTTTGCTGTAAAGAAGACTTTTGTGCTTAATACTTGGGATAAAATCAAGCATTATTTCTTCAGGTTCTGAGGCCCTTTTGAGTCACTCACTGGACTTCTTCAGTGGTATTTTCATGTAAGTTTTATTACATGAAACGCACTTCTCAGAAGAAGATAATCTAAATTCATGTTCCTTAAGTAACATTGTACCTTGAGGATAAAAATCAGTTCTTTGATATGATTGACTTCGACCAAGGAAGCGTTGTAATTTTATTTTAGTTAATGTAATAGATGCTGTTATTCATGCTCATTAGGCCTTGGCTCCCCATCTGTTGAAGAAAATTTCCCTTGAGTTTTGTTGCATTTAGGAGATTTACATTTTGACATTGAATTTGTTTTCAGCGTTTAGAATTTCAAAGAAAATTTGGAAACTAGGATGTGGATTTTCATTTTGTTTTCCTGTCGAAGTGATGATTTTTGTAACTTGGGAAGAATGAGTGTTTGAGCTAACAGGGATAAATTGGAGAAGGGGGTGGGTGGGTGTTAGGATTGGCATAACCAGGTTTGATTCATGATTTCGTGTTATTTGTGTTGGTTTGATTCAAATAGTGCAAAACAAAACACACTTTTTATTTCCACACAACTGGCACAAAGGAGTGAAAATTCTACACACTTATATGTGTATGTGGAATTTTTACATAGGTGGGTAGTGTAAATTTTACACACCCATTGAATTTCTCTTTTCACATATCCAAATTCTACGTTAAAATTGAAAGTTTTTAGTTACATATCTAATTAACTATAGTGTGTACATAAAATAGTGTAAAAATAAATAAAGATTAATACACAATATTTTAAGTAAAAACAACCTAACCTACGACAATTATCTAAAGAGAAGAATCACCTATCTATATACTATGAAAATAATGTTCGATTATAAAGTTACGACTTAAACTACCTGTCATAGATAATACCTCCAAGTAACTTACTTACAAGCTTCTGTTTTGTTTTTTTGGCTTATAATTAAGGTTATATTTTTGCTTATATTTTAGGACTTAAAAATATTGAAGAACATTAAAGAAAAAACTAAATAATAATTTCATAAATTTACTCGAGTTTAAATAAATATTTTAAGTTGAAAATTTATGCACTCGATCTAAAACAGGCTCTATTGATCGAACTAATTCGATCACGATCGATCTAACCCATTCGATCGATCAACCTAGTACTCGATTTATCAACGTATGTATATACTAAATGTTTTCATAGTCACATATAAAACTTTGTGATAATAGGAACTTTGGAGAATCTTTTGAAGATCTTTAAAGAATAAGTAGTTTCAATGTGACTAGCAGAGGGCTCAAGCAATGGTGATATGTGTGGAAATTTCTATCTTCCACCCTTTCTATATTTTGCCTTTCTTTGTTAACATATAACCATTACAGCTAGCATATTGTGCCAAAATTATGAAGTATGCATACATGAGAAAATTTATTATCACTCTCTCTCTCTCTCTCTATGTTATGGTACACTAACCTATGCTCTGTTTCACATGAACATACACATTTACAATTTCTACACAAAAGACACTTCCTTTGTTTTCTTTAGACTCTTTTCTTTGATGAATCAAACATAGAGATCCGTTCTAGCATAATCTTGCTTTGAAAGTCTAATGTCTCGTCCTTCATCAGACATGCTTGTCACAAACTCCACCAAGTGCCACCAATTATCCCCTTCAAACAGCCTTTTATTCAATCTTAAATATGTAAATGCGCTATCTGACCTGCTAGTTGCCAAAACTTGAGCCTATTTTTACGTCCTGCTCAAATTGTCCCGTAAAATCCAAAGAAATGGTGTTTGCTTAAAGGATCTAGACTTTTCTACATGGGAAAGTTCTAGAGTGGCCTAGAGATGTCTGGAAAGGGTTAGAGATGGACGGACTCAACTCAAGCCTTGAAAATTCTAGAATGCTCCAGAGAATACTAGCATGTGCTTGAAGGTGCTAGAATGGGCTAGAATATTCTAGAACGTGGTGGATGGTTCATGAAGGATGTAGAAGCCGCTGGAAGCTTACGGAACATCCTAGAACTTGCATGAAGGAGCTAGACAAATCTAGAAGACTCTAGAGTTGGCTAGAAGGTTCTAGAACCTTGTGCCATATTGTAGATAAAGTAGAACACTCTTGTGCATTCTAGGCTTAGAATGATCTAGAAAGTTATGGCATAGCCTTAAGCTTTGAGCCACACTATAAATAGACCTATTGGTCTTCATTTGTATTCATCTTGGGAAATCCTTGTAAATCTTGGGAAATCTTGAGAATTCTTAACATCTTGTAAGATAAACTCTTTTTAGAGTAATACAAAGCATTCTTTACAAACTATCTTTCTAGTCTCTTTGGAGTGTTTCATTCGGGTTAAAGGCAGGCTTAGTGCAACGGACGGTGCTAAGTACCGCACGATCGCTACTTGAAATTTAAGGCCATGACAGTTGGTATCAAAGCTTTCGATTGAAGCATTTCTATCCTTGGCATAATGAAGAACAATGCACCATCTACACCAAGCGTTGATGTTCCACCTATGGAACGTGGGCGTGAGGAAGTTTGGAAACCACCAAAGGAGTCTCGAGCCAAGTCGAAAGACATATTTTCTAGCTTAGAAGCACGTGTTGAGAGTGCGTAGGACAACTTAGGGGAGCTGTTCGACCGTGTGGACAACTTGGAGGAATGTTGCAATAGCTTGAAGGCCGAGGATGTGGAGATCCATGTAAAGGTCAAGATGTCCCTTAACGAGCTAGATGGTGGGTTAAGGCAAGAGATTGAAAGGTTGAAGGCCGAACTTGCGAAGGTAAGGGATCTTGTCCAAAGAGAACTTGCTAATGTGTTGCTTAGAGTGGAGGACATGGGTGGTGATCTAGCTCTATGTAAGCGGACTATGGCCGCAGGAACTAGCATTACCACTGTCATTGAGGCTAAGAGGGTGGATGTTCCCAAGCCAAGACCTTTAATGGTGTTAGGAATGCTAGGGAAGTTGAGAACTTCCTATGGGAGCTGGAACCATATTTTGAGGCTACTGGCATAATGGACCATGCCAGTAAAATCTGAACTGCTGCCATGTATTTGTCCGACACTGCTATGTTGTGGTGGAGACGGAGGCATAGAGATGTGCAACGAGGGGTTTGCACAATTGAAACCTTTGACGATTTCAAAAGGGAGTTCAAAATGCAATTCTTCCCTGTAAATGCTGAAGAGGAGGCAAGATGCTGACTACGACGGTTAAAGTAAACAGGTAGCATAAGGGACTATATGAAGGAGTTCACAACCTTGCTGCTTGAAGTTCCTAACACATCAGACAAGGATGCTCTATTCTTGTTCATGGATGGTCTCCAATCGTGGGCTAACCTTGAGCTCAAGCGACATGGTGTCCAAGACTTATCTTCGGCCATTGCGATTGTGGAAAGCTTTATTGAGTACTCCACAAACAAAGAGAGCTCAAAAGCCACAGATAAAAAGTTTAGTAAAGGAAAGAGTGGGGGAGGCCATGCCAAAAGTAAGGGTTCCAAAAATCATAAAGATGGCTACTCGTTCAAACCATGGGATAAAGGGAAGGAAAATGAGGATCGTGGTGCCTCGAAGCCCCGTGTGACGTGCTTCATTTGCGACGGACCGCATTGGGCACGTGAATGTCCGAAAAGGAAGGCCTTGAGTGCTTTAGTTGCTTCCACTCATGACCAAGATGGAGGCGAGTCGGACGAAGGTGCAAAGATGGGTTCTTTGCGCCTACTTGGTGCATTGTAGAGCACCCAAAAAACCTCCAAAGGCTTGATGTACGTAGATGCAACTATCAACGGGAAGGTCGCCAAAGCTTTGGTGGACACAGATGCATCTCATAATTTTGTTTCAGTGGAGGAAGCAAAAAGACTCGACCTTAAGGTAGTCCATGGAGGGGGATCTCTCAAAGCAGTTAACTCGGCAACACTACCATTGCATGGAGTTGCTCGTGGAGTTAAGGTCAGTCTTGGCGCTTGGACTGGCCAAGTGGACTTATCAGTAGCGCCTATGGATGACTTCTCAGTTGTATTCGGCATGGAGTTCTTGGACCAGGTTAGAGCTTTCTTGGTTCCATGCTCAAACTCTATGTGCATCATGGATGGTTCGAAGGCGTGTGTGGTACCGACGTAGAGGACCACCAGACCTACTACCAAAGCTCTCTCAGCGCTTCAATTCAAGAAGGGATTGAAGAGGGACAAAGAGAGTTACTTGGCCATCTTAAAGGAGTACGACGAGGAGGAGAAGTCGCCAAAGCCAAGCTTGCCGACGAGAGTGCAAGTTGTCTTAGATAAGTGTCATGATGTGATGCCTGAGGCATCGTCCGAACGATTACCTCCAAGGAAGAAGGTGGACCACAAAGTTGAGTTGGATCTTGACGTAAGACCACCAACAATGAGCCCTTATCAGGTGGAAAAATCAGAGTGGCAGCGAAAGCAACGTGGTGACTGATGTGCTAATTCGAAAGGCGGAGTTAGCAGCCTTGAGTAGGCCAAGCAGTCCCTTGCTTGAAAGGATCAAAGAAGGGTTGAAGCATGATGCCCTTTCTCAAAACCTCCTTGCCCTCATTAAGGAAGGAAAGACAAGGCGATTTTAGCTGAGTGACGGACTACTCTATAGCAAGTAGAATCGCATCTTTGTACCGAAGTGGGGGAGCATAAGGAAGGAGCTTATCAAGGAGTGCCATGATTCGCTATGGGCTGGACACCCAGGAATGAGGCGCACCCTTGCTTTGATAAAGTCAATCTACTACTGGCCTCAACTACGGGATGATGTTGAAGCCTATGTGAGGACTTGTCTTGTGTGCCAACAGGACAAGATAGAACAACATGCACCTGGAGGTTTGCTAGAGTCGTTGCCTATTCCAGAGAGACCATGGGAGAGTCTCTATGGATTTCATCAATTGCTTGCCAAAATCAGATGGCTTTGGCAGCATCATTGTAGTGATCGATCGCTTCAACAAATATGTAATATTCATACTTGTCTCAACGGATTGCACCGTAGATGAGACGGCATGGTTGTTCCTCAAACATGTTGTGAAGTATTGGGGGATTCCATCTAATATCGTGAGTGATCGAGACCCATGATTCACAGGGAAATTTTGGATGGAATTATTCAAGTTGTTGGGATCAGACTTGAACTTCTCTCCAAGCTTTCATCCACAAAGCGATGGACAAACGGAGCGTGCCAATGCATTGTTGGAGTTGTATCTCAGGCACTTTGTCAGTGCCAATCAACATAATTGATCTAAGTTGCTGGATGTAGCCCAATTCCCCTATAACTTACAAAGGAGTGAGTTTACCACAAAGAGTCCCTTCGAGATCGTCATGGGGCAGCAACCCATGACTCCTCATGCTTTGGCCACGAGTTATGAAGGAAAGAGTCCTGTTGCCTTCAAATTTTTCAAGGTGTGGCATGAACAAGCTGAGTTAGCCCGAGCCTATTTAAACAAGGCATCTAAGAAGATGAAGAAATGGGCTGACAAGAAAAGAAGGATGGTTGAATTTCAGGAAGGAGATTTGGTCCTTGTCAAACTATTACCCCAACAGTTTAAGTTCTTGCGAAAGGTTCATAAGGGGTTTGTACAAAAGTATGAAGGACCATTTCCAGTCCTCAAGCGAGTCGGTAAAGTGTCTTACAAACTGCAACTCCTTCCAAAGCTTAAAATCTATCCGGTCTTTCATGTAAGTATGCTTAAACCTTTTCATGGAGACAAGGAAGACATAAGTCGGGGAGAATCCAAGAGGGTGTCTACCGCAGTGGTAACCTCCTTCGACAAAGAAGTGGACTCAATCTTGGCAGATTGCCTAATCCGATGTAGGGGCGTACCAAGTTATCGGGAATACTTAGTCAAGTGGAAGAATGCCCCGGATATCGAGACAAGTTGGGAGCCTGAAGATTCTTTGTGGCAATTCAAAGATGATATAGAGAGGTTCAAGCTTGGAGGCGTGACGAGGGCGTCGTGAACTTGAGTGGGGGAGGGTGTTACATCCCGCTCAAATTATCCCGCAAAATTCAAAGAAATGATGCTTGCCTAAAGGATCTGGACTTTTCTACATGGGAAAGTTCTAGAGTGGCCTAGAGATGATATAGAGAGGTTCAAGCTTGGAGGCGCGACAAGGGCGTCGCGAACTTGAGTGGGGGAGGGTGTTACGTCCTGCTCAAATTGTCCCGCAAAATCCAAAGAAATGGTGCTTGCCTAAAGTATCTAGACTTTTCTACATAGGAAAGTTCTAGAGTGGCTTAGAGATGTTTAGAAAGGGCTAGAGATGGACGGACTCAACTTAAGCCTTGAAGACTCTAGAATGCTCCAGAGAATACTAGCATGTGCTTGAAGGTACTAGAATGGGCTGAAATATTGTAGAACGTGGTGGATGATTTATGAAGGATGTAGAAACCGCTGGAAGCTTACGGAACATCCTAGAACTTGCATGAAGGAGCTAGACAAACTTAGAAAACTCTAGAGTTGGCTAGAAGGTCCTAGAACCTTGTGGCATATTGTAGATAAAACTAAAACACTCTTGTACATTCTAGGCTTAGAATAATCTAGAAAGTTGTGGCATAACCTTAAGCTTGGAGCCACACTATAAATAGACCCATTGGTATTCATTTGTATTCATCTTGGAAATCTTGTGAAATCTTGGGAATTCTTAGCATCTTGTAAGATAAACTTTCTCTAGAGCAATACAAAGCATTCTTTACAAACTATCTTTCTAGTCTCTTTGGAGTGTTTCATTCGGGTTAAAAACAGGCTTAGTGCAACGGACGGTGCTAAGTGTCGCACAATCGTTACTTGAAATTTAAGGCCGTGACAGTATGCTCTAGCATCATACCTCTCCAATTCATTCTCCCCAGCTAGTTCAACCCTAGCTGATTTAGTTTCCTTCTTAACTTGTTGAACTAACCCTTTGGGCGAGCAATTGGCATGCTCAGGTTGTTCTCCATCTTTCATTTCCATGCAGGTGAAGTTGATTTCAACATCATGTTTGGCAAACATTCTTGCCATTTGTTGGTAAATGTCTAGTATTCTAGTATCTGCTGGTAACTCTGCTGCATGAGATCTTAATCTGTAATGCCAATGAATTCCAGCTATTTTCCCTGATAGTTTTGCTTCAGTTCCTTGAAATATTCCTTTTGGTGCAGTCAGGATTCTATCTCCATGCTCTAATAGCTTTCCCGATATCATTCAAGGAAGAACTGCCCATAATCAGTGTTTCAAGTCCCATCTTTACGGAAAAATCCGGTTTCTTCAGGAAATTGCTTGTACTGGCCAGAATCACGGGGTCCACTTTTTCCAGGTCTTTCTTTCCGAGTGCATCTGCTGATGCTTCTAGGGAAGCTCTCATGTACTATATCACATATCAAAAGAAAGCCTTGTTAGAAAGACTCATACATGCCAATAGTTACTGGTCTTTTAAATGCTTAGACTATTACGCAGTCATTAAATTGATTGTACTTAATTTTTTAGTTACTATCAAACTGTTAAAAGCTTTAGGAGATTGATTACCTTGTCATAGCATTGGAATTCTCCAACTCCAGAGAATTTTCAAGTTCCATTGATTTCTGTATATGAAGGATATCTGAGCTCACAAGGACCCATACCAACTTGAATTTCCTGCAGTTTCAATTGAAATATAGTTTCTAAAACTAGAAAATAAAAAAATAAAAAAAAGTATTGCTACATGCTGATTTGAAATGTTATTATTGTGATTGTGGAGGATAGTGACGTATGAATCTTTACATGCTTCATGTTTACTGATTAAGCTGCTTATCATGGAAAATGAAACATATGCTATTTATTTGTATGCAAATTATACTCGTTCTGTCGCCTTTAATTTTAGTTATATTTATTATTTTTAGAATATTTGATGAGTTAATAAAATTTAATAACTAGGTAATTTTTTTAAAAAAATATACGCAATAATTGATTGTAAAATAAATAAATGTGATTAACGAAGACTATAATCTAAAAATAATAAATGATATTTCATCGTTGATAAGTTTATGCTTTCTAATTTAATGAACGAGATTTAAAACTTATGGTTGTTTTTAATGAGTTGATGCTTTAATTTAAAATTAGTATATTGCAAAAACAATGTATAATACATCAATTAATAGAAATTATTCATTGACATAAAATATAGGAGGTTAATAAATGATTTCTTTTAATTTAAAGTCTTCGTCTTCATCAAAGTTAGAAAATATATATTGTTTCCTTTCAAAGCAACATAAGTGATAAAAATACAAAATTGCTTTTACATTAAATTTGCACGTCATAATCACGTATTGGTTCTGTTACTATTAAAAGCTTAAATTTGATGTCTTCAAATTTATCGATCAATTTATATGAATTTGCTGATTTATTCTCTATAATTCTTCAACAATTATGAGACTAGCTGACGTAGTCATTTTACACAATTACAAGAGTAGCACAACTATTTTCCCCAAATTAAAACTTAGTAACTTTAAGAAATTAATCAACCATAAGTTAGAATATTTTAGTCTATTTATTATTTTTTATAACAATTTAATTATTTTGTTATGAAAAAGTAACAATATAAAAAAAATCACTTTTTTAAATTTTATTTTATTATTTTATCAATTTTGTTATCATTGTTGTTTATTACTAAATACAATAAAAGTGATATTTCAATAATAATTGAAAAATATGATAAATAAGTAAAAAAATAAAATTTAAAATGTATCACTTGTTTTTATATTTTATATTGTCGTTTTTAAAAATAAAATAATTAAATTGTTATAAAATAACAAGTGTATTAAATTATTATTTTTTAACGTTAAGAAACTTCTGTTGTTGCTTAACCATTTAAGAAACCAACATCTTAATTAATCTATTTTAGTGCATTTTCATGTCTGTATGATATATGTGAAAGTGGTTGTTGGGTAAAAAAGTTTTGAATCATATTTTAATATCTTAAGCTTTTAAAATAATAGGTTACCAACGCATCATTAAAGTGAGTATTTTCATTCAAACTCCATTAACATCAAATTATTGAGTTTTCAATAAGCGTTTGATCCACCATATATATATATATATATATATATATATTAAGTTTACACTTGAGGAGTTGCCATGCAGGTTAACAACAATTGTCATATTTTGAAAAGCTTAATTAATTAATTAGTTTGTTTGTTCACCAAGCCTCAGTATTTAGTTATAAGCAGCAAGAAAAAATAAAAATCCTCGGTAGTTAATTTTATTTTATGGCAGATAAGCAAAAATAGGATACAATTTGAGACTCTTCCTATCATTATTTATACACTCTCATTACTCTTATAGCATGTTTGGTTGGTAAGAATGATTCCTTATAATTTTATGTTTAGTTGTACTATAAATTAAAAATAGAATGAAATCAATTGCAAAAATAAAAAAAAAGTGATAAGAATTTATTCTCCTTTAAAATCATGATTCTATTTATATGTTAATTTCCGGTTTCAATTTTAATGTAGCCCATAAATATAACTCTAAATCTTAAATTTTAAATCCAAAATCTCAAAACTCAAAACCCTAAATCCTATTTAGATAAATAATAATTTTAATAATATATTTTATTTTTAAGTAATAATTATTTAAAAAAAATGATTTCAATAATGTATTTTTTTTACAAAAAATAACAATTAAATGACATTATTCACTTTACTGAAAGGTAATAAACCAAACATTATAATTACAATATAATAGTAATATTGTTTCCTTTCTATTCAATTGCATTATCATTCACCTTACTTTTTCAAACCAAATGTTACTTTATTAACATGACATTGTAATTATGATGTATTTTTTAATTTTAAAAATAAATGTTATTAAGATAAATGAAAGAGTGCAAATGATGTTAGCAAATCACATTTTCTATATTAAATTAGATAATATTTTTTTTATTAATTATATTAGTTATTTAATATAATAAATTGAAATTAAGTTACTAAATTTTGATAAATCCCTATATTGCTTAAATTAATAAAGACTAATTCAATAAATGTTAATTTTTTTCCAAGATCATGGGAAATAAAGATTCTTATGATCCCCAATACACCAAATCATAAAATAATTTCTGTTTTCTCATTTAGAAGAGAAACGACTATCTCATTAAGGAATTAAGATGTTTTGGTTGAGAAAGATAACAAGCCATCCCCTCGTTTATGTTTATTCATTGATACATTTATTCATTGATTATTGATTGTCATAGTATTTTCTTAACAATATCCAATCAATTTTAATAGATTAGTTATTTCACTCAAATACATAAATCCTTAAATCTTTGATATTCTATTATAGGATATTTATATCTAGAATATATTTATAATTTTCAATATATTTTCTAAATTTTGAAATTTGTTTCACTTAATATTGAAATGTTTCGACAAATCAAGATTTTCTTGTTAGAATAAATCAAGATTTTCTTATTCATTTGAAAATTATAAAATTAATATCTATCAAAATTGAATTTTATTAATTCAAGTTTTTTAATTGATAATATGTATATGCTTAGTTGTTAATTCTTATAACAAAATATTGATGATTACTCTATATACAATTACCTATATTTGATACATGGGAAGTTAATCCTATTTTAAAGTCTTTCAAAATTGAAGTTGTACTTCAACTTTAACTTGGAAAGAATATTAAAGCTATCAAATCGGATTGGGATGGTAAGAATAATGTTTAAGATCCTTCCCAATTTTTCTCGATGAATGTGAAATTTTTCTATAATACACCATGTCAAGCAAACCTAGCTTGAGCGTGTTACAAAGCTATAAAACCGAACACTTAAAATATGGTAATCATTCTTCTTAATCATTCTTCTTTACCAAGTCACTTTGAGGAGAAGTTTTAAAGATAGTAGAGTACATCCTTAAGAGAGTACCATGCAAAGCAATTTTCCAAAACCCCTTGTGAGCTTTGCACATGTAAGAAACCTAGCATTAAACACTTACAAATTTGAGATTGTCCAGTTAAGGCATGACCTTATAGGTAAAATGAAAGAAAACTGGACTCAATTAGCAAGTATTTTCACATTATGCCATAAAACATTTCATTGTAACTTGCAAATAGGGAAAATTAAACCACGTAGCATCTAGATTTTAGAAAATAACAAACTAGCATAAACATAAAAATAAACCCTTGTTTAAGAGATTGTTGTTCTCAAATTTTTTATCAAATTAAATGATGCACCACTTATCCCATACTATTATATTCTACATGCAAATACAAATAATTGACTCAATTTAGGTCACATTCATGGGAGTGACGCGTATCTTCTGAGTAAAAAGTTCTCTACCCAAAAAAAAAAAAAAATTGTATGGCACGAGAATAGATTCGCTGCCCTACCCTATACAAGTTATGGATGCTCTTAGTCTTAGGAACATCAGGGAAAAGATCTTCCATTACCAATGTAATGGAAAAGGTCCCTACTTTTTTTTTATAAAAAATAAAAAATAAATAAATTAAAATTAAAATTAAAAAGGTCCTACTTTAAGAGACATGCAATAATTGCGAGAGAGGTTGGGGATCATCGAGAACCCTCATAGGTTTCCAGCCCGATTCTTCCTTGCTTTGCCTCAGTGCAACAAAGTGAAGAGCCTCACTTTTAACTTGATAAATGTCACATGCCCAAGGGTAAGAATCAGGAGAAGACCAAACCTTTTGTTCTTCAAATTCTGTTTCCTCTGCAAGTGATTCAGCCACACAATACACAAGACCAATTTCTGGCTCCTCGAAACCAGCCACAGCAATGCATCCCAGAGATACAAATCCATCTGGAGCCCGAGGCTGCCAAATTGATATTGGAGTTACGTAGTCATCCAAGCAGTTTCGCCATACCTGCCCATTTTCCAATTTTACACTTAATTTTATGACAAAGAATCAGCAAGTCTATATATAAGGCAAAAAACACATGCTGTGTTGAAAACCACTAGCAAAATCGAGATATATGCAATACACCACCTACCTAGTCCTAATTGTTTTCCATCATAAATTTAGATGAGCACTCTGTACATGGCATAAACCTAAAGTTTGAACATAGTGTTTGAAAGATATTGAAACAGGCATGCAGAATGGGTGGATCAGAACATTGTAAGCAAAGCTTTCTCCTGATTTACAGCACGATTTAATATCCTATAGCACTGGAGTATTTTGGCTCTAATGGAGGTTGGAAAAAAAAATTGACTAAATAACTCACCAGGTCATAACCTATTGGAAGACTGAACAACCTGTCGACATTTTGGTAAACAGCGGCAACATTAGGAGGGTGGCTGCCAACATGAGCAATATCCCCAATGGATGCATACCTATATAAAAGAAACCATTTTAAAGTTCCATATATGATATGTGCAAAGACGAGAGTATAATGAAGTAAAACTGAATTTTCCAATCAAGATGAGTCTCAAATATTTAAAATTTTGTAATTCACTTATTAAATTTATAAAAGAACAGCACATATAAAGAGAGAAGAAAAGAAAATTCTTAAATGATCTTTTTTTCTTTTTTTTACCTTTCTTTGTCAGGGAAGAGAGGTAACTCCAGGATCCAATTAAAGAAATTAAAAGACATTCAGCACTTATAGAAATAAATTAAAAGACCATCCAGGTCTTCTATAAAGAAATTGAGACATTCCAGCTCTTCTAGACACAAACATTATGGAGACTTCTGCATCTAAATCATGTACACATAAGCTACTTTTTATACAAAACCTGATTATTTTCACAAGTCAAAATAAGCTAAAACCCCAAACCCATACAAAAAATGAAAATTTTAATGTTGTTAATAAATAATAAGGGGAAAAAGAAAGGTGGGTGGGGGGCAGAAAATACAATAGCCAAGTTTTGTGCTAATGAAAGTGAATAGTAACAGTTGTAAGTACCCTGTAGGACAAATTGGTCTCCAGATGCTACAAATCGCACCATCTTCAAGAACCTATACATTTCTTTCAATTGTTAGTGCAATTGGTAGGATTCTAAATCAGGAATAAAGAATCGGAAAATTCTTCATAAGTAAAGCAAAAAAACTGTAAAATTACCTGCTTCCTGCACAATGAGCATCGATCTTTTGACTCTCGTTCACTGCTCCAAATCTTTGAAAAGTTGATGGTGTGTTTAACGAATTTCCTCTCATCAGGAGCAGAACTGTATGATGGGAGCTCCGTTGACCTAACAATGGATTTGTTTGAGGTCCGTAGTTCCCTTCCATCGGCTCCATTCCAAGAAAAATACACATGTCTCTGGCTTGATGGAACCTGAAAACAGAATTTATATCAAGGGTTATTATATTCATTCCTACGAAAGCAACTAGAGTCATGCGAAGTTGACCTTCAAGATTAGGCTTTTCATGTCAGCCTGGTAGGCTTTCCACATCTTACGGACTACCAAACATATCATAACAGCTTGGGGTTCTCCCCTCTCAACTTCTTCCTGAAGACTGCACTTTACAACCCTGACAAAGTTTTCTGATTTCCGAAAGTTTTTTAGATGAAGGATCAAATGTGATGGTTGATTACAGCCTGCTTTTGCCAACTCAACAGCCATAAGCTCTTCCCAGGGAACATCCCACATGATTTTGCATGGTTTCTTATCCATTTTGTCTAGAGCAAGACACTGAAAAGCAGTCCATAGGAGTAAATGCAAAGCTCACTATAAGTTGGTAATTATTAATGAAACTAGAGCTTACACCCAATCACTAACCTGTAGTAGCATGACTCTTTTATTGGTCACCAGAACAATTCTTTGGCGAGGGACAAGGAAATGTTCTTCATAATAATCAGACCGGGCAAACTTTGACGCCTCTTTAAATAATTCAGTACAGCCAAAGTGGCGACTTGCTTCGGCAAGGTACAACACCATCTGGAAACCAACAAAGCAAAATAAGGTGCTTATTTTTTATTTTTTGGATAACAAGTGTGTTGCAATTTGAAGTATTAATACATACAGTTAATTCAGGCTTGAGAAATTCATTTGAGGATTTAATTAAAAATAATTCCAGTTAAAGTCAAGAATCACAACTGAAAGAGTCCAATTAGAGATGTAAGTTGAGATGATATTATAATGAGATTCATGATACAACCCATTAATTTTCAAAGCTCATATCATCTTGTCTTATTTAATTTTTAATGAGGTGAGATGTTAATGAGATATTACTAATTAAAATATCTAATTTGTCTCTAATGGGCCTAAAAGAGACAAGTAAGAATACAAAAATAATAAAAAATATGATACATGATTATTTATTTTTGTAAGTTTAATAAGAAAATGAAACAAAATAAATTAGACCTATTAGGACTACAATCTAAATGAATTGAGATGATATTTAAATGAAATGAAACAATATTGTACCACAAACCCATTAGAGACACTAAATGAGACAAGATGAGACAACTCACTTTATATCTCTAAGTCCAATATGTTTTACCCTAACTTTAGCCAACTAAAACTCTAGAAAATTTCTACAAAATCAAGTAGAGCATGTTATATAATGTTTTAGTATGTTTCTTTCATTCTATAGGGACAAATTGAATGAATGAAAGATCAGGAAAAATAAAATCCAAAAAACGTTTCCAGCAATGCCTAACTAGTAGATATACCTGTCCAAGAGATTCTCTCTCACTATACTCTCTGAGAATACCATCTACATGGATGGCTCGAGGGAGCCTTACTCTCTCAAATGTTGTCCTGATGTTGAAAGCCTCTAAGCATCTAGAGCAACTTGCTCCAATTCCATCCATAGTCAATGAAAAGAAATCTAAAGCTCCACTCACTGGCTGCACAATAAATCCTAAAAATGCCCGTCCAAGCCCATGAGCAAATCCTAAAAGACCATTTTGTCTTGCACTTTCAACAGGCTTTTTCACTACTCCAGAAACTCCAAAAGCAAAACCCTGTGCAAGAGCTTCTGTTCCTTGCACAATTCCATCACCAACTCCCGTAATTCTCCTTGACCACACCTGATTGTCAAGGTCAGATTCAAAGAGTTTGCTCCTTTTCTAGGAGACTTGTAATATAAAAAAATTCTGACCAAAGAAGTTACCTGCTTTGAACGTAATTGCAGAAATTTCCCATCGGTTGAAAGCTCAGCAAACCCTTTACTGAGAGAGGCTAAGGTTGAACTTGTCATACCAAGTACATCTACTGAAGATATCAAGTGTAAAGGATTGTGGATTAGATCCCTCCAAATACGGTTACCCATGGCAGAACCAATAGAGCTTTTCCGCATAAATCTATCTCTGTGCATTACCCTTCTGAGATGCACCTGGTATAAAAGGACCGGTGTAATGTAAGTAACCTTAAGACTTTATGCAGAGATAGTAAAATGATACGGTAATTATTGTAACAGCATACTCATCTCAAGTTCATAAACAAAGTATGCATAGGAGAAGCTTTTTTTATTTATAATAAACACTACATTATATTAATAGATATAAGCATAAAGTACAAAAAAAATGGACCAGCAATCCATTTCAAAATAGAACATCAAGGTATATCAGAACTATCCTATACAAAACTGAAAACCCCACCTATCTAAATATACAAGTTCTCCAATTAAAAAATTGAGAATAATCGTTTTAACTTGTAGACACAGATGTCCATAACGAAGCAAAAAAAAAAAAAAAAGATCTCCCTGAAATGATCACTATCATTCTCAGTATAATCATAAGTGAAGCTTTCAAAAATGAAAATGTTGTATTACAGTTTAGTATTGCTCTAGTTTGCAAAAATTGGTGTGTCCCATTGCTCTATATATCTTATTAAACTATTATTTTAAGTTATTTATATCCAATGACAGAGACATATAACGGGTCCAACAACTGTTATATCTAACAGTTTTAAGCTCTAGTATGTCATATGATTTGGTGAAATCTGAGCCTTAAATCAACAAAAAATAAACAATGGATTCATATGGATAGGGCAACCTATCATTCTTCCTATATCCACAGAAAGATAAAACAAAGTACCCCAAGTCCGAACCATTAAGAAACAAAGAAAGTTTGGGATGTGACCTGAATCTTTAATGCATTTCCAACTGCTGACAGTATGGGGCTCCATACACCTAGAACCCCATGGGGTCTTTGACCTGGTTCTGATTCAAAGGAGACCTTCAACCTTATTTCTGACACATCTATTAAGCTGAAAAATAGGTAGCATGAGTTCATTATGTTTGAAACATTCGTTAAATTAACTATGACAGTACAATGAAAAAATAACACTCGAGCCATGACTGCAATTGTACAACAGCCTATAGCATTGTTGTACATCTAAAGGAGTAATTGTGCTTACAATCACATTTCTATTTTTGCACATAACTGAGTTGTTCTCAAGTAGATCCTATCTCTATACTTGAGTTACATAGTTAATGGTTCAAATGTAATAAACATAACAAAGAAACGAATCACAAGAAGAAAATAAAGAAACTTATGATGATTATGTAATATAGAACAGTAGTTTGAATTGCAGGTCACATCTTTACATGAAATGTCATGAATATACATGATTTTTCTATTTAGTTTATGCTACACCATAAATCTCACACAGGTTGAAGCTACAATCAAGTGTATCAAAATCTAAACATCCCAAAGTGTATAGGTATCTGGTTCAAAGAACCATAAAGAGCAGAAAATGTCAAGAAAAGGAAAAAAGAAAAATGAGAGACTTAGAAAAGCAATCATAAACGGAAGAAAATAGCATACTTGAGCACAATTTATAATTATGTATCTCACTATATTAAACAACGAATCTGAGTTTATTTTATTTCAGATCTACTATAAGTAGACTCAAGACCAGACAGTCAATGGATTGAAAATGCATACCCAAAATGAATTTCTGGGTCAACTTCCGTGACACTAGAACTTTTGGGAACTCTATTTAGTTGAAGATTGTCGTAGAAATCCACCAAAGCCCAAATTATTGGCTCATGAATGTTAAACCTCCAACACTTCTCAGCTACCTATCATGTCAATAAAACTTTCAATGAGACTTGCAACTTATAACCAGTATCAAAGGATGTAAAAAATAAAACTTTTGCTCACTATAAACATTTAAACAGTGTAAAAAAATTTATTACCCTTATGTACACGTAAGGGTACACTTGGATGCCATCTGTACTCTCATTACGCATAGTAATAGTCATCTTGAACACTGGATGCTGCATGTCAGAGGTCGACTCAGGTGCCAACAGCACTGGCATCAAAGTCAGAGGAAGTTGATTGTCCAGCTGCAAATGGCCCAATATAAGCTTGAACCTGGCATTATTATAAAATAAAGTCAACATATTTGCTAGGAATATTTCATTTTTTCATAAAATATTGAAAATAAAAGCACCACAGCAATAATCATGGATGTCGGTAGCAATATTAAGGAGAGATCTATTGACTTCAACATTCAAGCACCATCTCCACAGAAATAATCATGGATGTCGGTAAAACATGATGTTTTGTCGATATCTAGGCAAAGGTCTAAAGACAATTTAATTTATGGTCACATTTTTCTTGATATCCAGGTCACAATTTAATGGAAATGGAAAACGACACAGAGAAAAGAGGCTCAGGGAAATTGCAGCCTTATCCTCTTCTCCCAATGTCAAGTCCATCACTAATCAGTGTCAAATCCATCACTAATCAGACTAAACTCTTGGTAACCATCCATTTGGCTGAATATCTTGCTTCTGCTTATTCTTTTTTCCATTGGTCTTTTTGTGTAGAAAATACCTTAAATGAAAAAACTATCTTTAATTTTTTATTTTCTTTTTCACGAATAGTAAAGTGAAAGGTTGAAAATTCAAATCTGTACAAGAATAATAGAAAAGAGAAAATGATATAGACAAAATGCAATTAGAAGATAAGAAGGTATGCACTAACCTGCTTGTTGTCCCACCATCATAGCCAGTAGAAAATGATAGAAAAACTCTCTCAAAATAGAAGTATGAAACCTCTTTTGGTCTATGATCTAAAATAGAAATGCCAACCACTCCCAACTCAATTATAAGCTCAACAGGTGAAGAATCATTTTGCATCTTGCTCTGCATGTGAGAATGTTCCAAATTTTCCGCAGGTGGAAGACACCTAATTTCTTCATTTGACAATGAAGACTCGACATCTGTAAACCGAGCAACTTTCACATCACCGTTTTCTACTATCTGGAAATGCAATCCTAGTTCCTTATTTTCGCCAAAACATGATCCACTCCTCTCCAAATCAAGGTTCCAAACACCAATTTTATAGCCATCATCAACTTTAGCATCTATAAATTTCTGGCCATATGGATCCTCCCATGAAAAGTTTGTCGTAGATAGAGGTCCTAACCAAATCCAAGCATCTTCAGCAAACCCAGACTGCCGAATGCTGATTGTTTTGCTTATTGTTCTATTCTCAAACCTGCTTGAGCAAAGGGTTACTAATTTAATCATAAGAGACAGATGCAGAGTACAACTCACTAGACAAGTGGCTGCTTTTGAACGGTAAATACATGTGTTTAACTCACTTATCAATAGTAGAAAAACCATTAAAAAAGGAAGAGGAGATGAAACGGAGCCCAAATACTAGCAACTTTTTCACATCATTCAACCCAATGGCATAGACCCTCCTTAGCTATTGTACCGTGATTTGCCTTGTCTGATACACTTTTATCAAATCATCCTTTCTAATCCAACTAATTCTAATTTAAAAAATTCTTATTATTGCTTTAATCACGAAAAATAATTTTTTATTTATTGACAACGGAGGTGATCTTCAAAATATAATTCAGCAGGTGAAATCATTTCAATTCCTTCATGAACTTAAGCACACACTTGAAAGGAGTGAACTACATTCATAACCAATGTTTTTCTTCATTTAATTGAAAAATATATTCTTTAGCAAAATGGAGCACAAGGATACTTGAAAGGGAATGAAGAGACTTTCCTACCCAATTGTATTGTAACGTTTTTTTTTTATCAACGCGGGCCTTTGCATTTATAACAGACATGTAAATGCACCTTTCATATAAAGGCAATAGATGCTTTAAGGTAAATTACACAAATGGTACATCTACAGATATGAAACACATGGACATATAAGTAGAAATACCTTATAGGACCGCTAATTGATCCAAGACGGAACACAGTGATAAAACGTGATCCTTCTTCATAGCCCCGAATTTCTGTCCTCAAGAAAGTCTGGCTACCATCCTGTCTCCTCAAAACAAGAGTAATGGTATCTTCTTTCACAATTTCTACAGGAAATGACCAGTTGGTTCCCTCCAATCGGACCTGAGATTGAACCAAGGAACTATTTAACACTCCACTGAACACGTAAAATAAGAACATACAAGATTCTATAAGCCATAGAATAGTTCGGCTCTATGTTTAGCAGACTGAACTACCAGGATGGGAAAAAAGGTAACATTTTGACTTCGGTAAAGCATTACATTGTTATGGTTTATAAAGGTTAGATTTGAGACCAGTACTGCTTTAGTACATATTATGTATCAACTTGAAATGAAAAATTCTTATACAAAAACGTAGAGTGAAAGGTTATGTTTATGTTTTCTCCAAAACTACTTCAAATTCAACAAAATTTCTCTCCCTTTTATTACTTATTTATTCACTTACATACATTTTCACTGACAGGCAATTACTACATCTTAAAACCGTTGGAACACTTTCTTTCTATTTCCTTTTTCAAATCAGAAAAAGTAAGCAAAATAAAGAGTAAAATGTGGAGAACAGACCACAACACGAGAAAGTTGCTCAAGATCTTTGAATATGAGAGCTAAATAATAAAATATTAAAATGCATTCATAAACAGCTCCTTTGTTGTAGTGACTAAGCATGGAAAATATGCCAAATATGTAAGTCTCATACTTTGAAATACAATAATATCACTCCCAGCAATTTGTATACCTAAGTTACTGATAATGACAATGCATGTGAGCTTAATGTCATGTTTCAGATCGTTAAAATCACTGGTATTTTCTAAGGCCGGCCCAAACTACATGTACATAGTACTAAAATTTACCAGAAAACTACACGACTTATTGAAGATGTATACTTAGACAGAAAAACTCAGTTTCTCTACGGTTAGAAACACATGTTCCTTTATGAAGTCATAAATTCTATGTGCCTTTAGGTGTCAAACGAGATGTTAAGTTAAAACAGCCCAATTTACCTAGTTTATGAGCATACAATGTGTGTATACGAGTATTAGTGATATTTGTGAATAAAACATACAAATGTAATTTTAGTTTTCAGGTATGTCTTTTAAGAATATTTTCAAGCCGAAAAATCTATTGAGCTCCAATGATTACATCACAGGTATACCTCTATTCCATCTATTCCCGTGTACGTTAGATTTCATATACACATGGGAACATTGGGCAGAAATATTACTTGATCGATTAAACCATGTCTTCGATCCATCGAACTTAATTACTTGACTGAATTAATTTTTACATAAATAGTTCGATCTACTAATTTCAAAATGAATTAATTGTTTCACTAGATCAATCGAAGATTGACTAAATTGATCAACTATTCAGGATCGATTGATCGAGCTTGACTAAATGGTCAAATTTTCAAGTTTAACCTAATTTTTTACTCAAACCAATTTGTTTTATTATTATATTGTTATGTTTTAAAGCTCTTAAATATTTTCAACGAAAGATTTGTAATAAACCTTGAACCTAGGAGTTCTACTCATGCTCTTTAATCATACCATTGGCTTTTAATTTTGTTAAGTACACAAGTGCACGCTTTTCTTTCTCTTAATCTCTCTCTTTGTTTTACAAAAAAAAACTATTCAAGTAGATTTTTAATTGAATTAATTTATCAAACATTTGTGGTTGTGTTTGATGAACTGACAAGCCTACAATATTTGTGATATTATGCTTTAAACGGATTATTCTAGGGTTGCTAGTTGGTTTTGATTTATTTGTTAAATCTAGTTAAAATTATTCATTATTAAATCTGCTCTAGGACACACATTTACATTTGCACTTGTGTTTTTGTGTTAACTTTTTAGGTGTTATTTGTATGGGTTCAATTAACTCGTGTGACTCAAGTTCATCAGAACATTGGTCTGAATCTGAACACCCTTCTTGTAGACTTATGAAAACAGTGGCTTGTAAGTAGATTACTCGGGGACATTACTTTGGTGGATATTTTGAGTCTTCGCCTTGTAATTGGATCTTATTTTTCATAGTGAATAATTAGATAGTTCAGTAGGCGAGTGGTTTTCCTATTAGGTTATTGGTGTGGTCTATATTCTTTCCACCTAATAATCTCGTGTCATCTTTATATTTCCACATTATTTTATTTACACGTGATTGTATGTCTGGTTGTACGAATTTTTAATTTGTTATATTTCCACTGATTATCTATTCAACCCCCTCTAACTAATTAGGTCTGTAACTAAAAAAGAAACGTTTATTTAGTATTAAAACCGTCACTAGATACACTAAGTATGCATAGAACCTTGTTATAGATCATTTAAAAGACGATTCGATTATACCATGCGTTCCTTACTTTGATGGGTCTAATTACCCATATTGAAAGGCCTGTATAGGAACTTTTTCATAGTCTATAGATGAAAGCGTCTAGAACTCTGTGCAATATGATTGGGAACCACCAACGGTCACTAAAGATAATGTTGTTACTCCTAAACCTAAGACTGACAGGACCATTGAAGATAAAATGGTAATAACTGAAATTAAAAGGGTATTAATACTATTTTCAATGCAGTGACTGCTAATGAATTTCGTCTATTTTTCATGTTCAAATTTCTAAGCACGCTTGAGATATTTTGGAGAAAGTCAATAAGGGTACCTCACAAGTTAAATGAACAAAACTTCCCACGCTAAGTATTCAATTTAAGAATATTAGGATGAAAAAAGATGACGCTTTTTCTAAATTCTATGCTAGATTATATGATATTACTAACACGTCTTCCAATCTTGTAAAGAAAATTGGTGATTTCAAGATAATTCAAAAGATTCTCAACTCACTATCAAAGCGTTGACACTATCATTGATGAAAGAAAGAATGTCAACACTATCAAAATAAAAGAACATGTTGGATTACTTCAAAGCTTTGAGATGAGTTTTTGTTCCCTTACCAAGAACAAAAATATTGCCTTCAAAACTGCTATGATTGAAGAGGTGACAATGGAGAATCAGAGTTGGTACTCTTGACTAGAAGATTAAATAGAATCTTCAACAAAAAAAATCCTTATAACAAAGGACAATCAAGTCGTCAAAATGATCAGAATCTAAGAGAACTCAAATATATGATTTTTGATGGTAAAAAATCTAAACCCACTGAACCTCAATGCTTTGAATGTATAAGTTTTGGTCACTTTGCAACTGACTGTGCAAATAGAAGGACTTTTAACACTACACTTACAGACACTGAAAGTTATAATGACAATCCAGTTGAATCAAAAAACAGTGACTAATTATCTAACATTTGTTGCAAAAACTGACGTACATTCTAACATGTCTGATATTGATTCAACTAATGAGGAAAGTAGTGCTAAATTCAAACTCAAATATTTTAATGTCACTAGTATTAACGAAGTGTTCAGAGAGTTCGTAATATGCAAAAGAGATCAAGATAATTGCTTGAAGTAACTTTACTTAATGAAAAACTGAAATCCTATAAAATAAATTCATCAATATTATAAAAAGATCATCTTGATCTGTTTCAACGTTCTAATGTCTTGAATTCAAATCTTGCAAATTTATAATAGGAGAAATAAAATCTGATACAGGAATTTGAACAATTCAAATAAGCTGTAAAAATACTACTAATTGGAGCTAAAAGGTTAAACAAATTTCTTAATTATGGAAAGCTCACTAGAGACAAAAGAGGACTATAATACGTAGATGAGCACACGATGCCAACTTCCTCAAAATCAACTAAATTTGTAAAGCCTTTAGATATATCTTCCTTACATGCAACACCTTCTACATCAAGAACTGAATTAATGCGACCTTCTAATCCTACCTCTACTATTACTCATTATACTCGAAGAATAGTTGTATCTATGATTGAAAAACATGTTAAATTTGTATTTGTCATAACTGTGGTAAGAAAGGTCATATTTAAAAATACCTTTCATGCTAGATATTCTGGAATTTATTTTCATCATCCCTACATGTATGCTAAATCTCCACCAATGATGAAAATGAGAAACAATAAAGGCAAAAATAAAGATAAACCCAAGATCAATTCAAAAAATATTAAATCAACTGGTCCCAAACCCAAAGATATTACGAAACCAAAATTCAAGAAAACTTGAGTTAGGAAAGATTCTCTTTCCCATCAATTGACCGTCTCCCTTTCATCTAGGAGTTTTTTATTTTGTACTTTGATTGATTCTAGATAAACATGTTAGTTTGATTAGTTTAATTATTTTTGAATTTTGAATTTAGTTGTTTGACTCTTGATTGTGTTTTACGTTATTTAAAAAAAATTATTAAAATAAAAAAAATACAAAAATTAATAAAGAGTAGAATTGTTCTAACAATAAAATATACTCAAATGTTACTTTGGATCAAGAAAATATATATTTTATATAACTTGATTTATTTTGATTAATTATTCATTATATAATTAAATTTCTTGTTATATGCATTTATATTTTTTTGTTACATAAGGTGATCGATGTTAACAAGAACTCTCACATTCACTGAATACACAAGTATGTTATGTTTGGAGTTTATAATTAATTATGTGAGATTTTAAAATTGGAGATAATCATGATTGTAAAAATTATAGTTAAATTCTACCTTTCACTCTATAAAATGATGCTATAGAGCTAGTTTTGAGAGGTATGAATGTCGATTGATCGAGTGGGTTCAGTTTATATACGCTCCTTTTTTTCGGTCCCCAAACGAACCCTTAAACCCCCTTCTTGACAATTTTTTTTATTTTCACTCAAAACACATTTTTGGGTAGAAATCATTACAACTCCGTTACATCCATTATTTCTCATTTTCTCACCAAACAAACACCCTTTTTGAGTTTGTTTCTACAACCCCTTTCCAACAACAATTTCCTAATCTTGATTCTGCATTTTATTTGGAAAGTTTGAACAATTTAGGTAAATTTTCAATTTAGGAGTATTTTGTTCTTTTGGATTTTGGTTCAATTTCTATAATGGTTGTTAGAAGTCGTGAATTTCCTCTCAATGCCCCAACCCCACATTATGCTCAATAGTTAGACGATGAATTCAAATCTAAGTATAACACTACTTTCTTTAGACGTCCAATTTTATTTTAGAGTGGGATTACTAGGATAGAATTTCATGAAATTGGATTTATCCGAGCCATTAGGATTCTAGGTTGGCAATTCCTGTTTACACCAACCAAATTATGTTGCCTGTCCCTTATGCATGAACTGTATGCCAAATTTTGATCGCAAAATCTGTCATCAGGACCTATTAGCTATAAAGTTTTTGTTCAAAATAAAACTGTTGATATCTCAGTCAAAAAATCAGGACTTTTTTGTCCATCACAAACATTGGGGACCTTAGTTTTAAATTAGAATGGTATAGCATCTCCATTGAAGATTTGTTGACTGAAATTTCCGATTCACCTAATGTTGGGTTTAGTGCAAAACAATTGTTCATCCCAAGTGAGTTCATTTCTTTCTATCGGGTGTTGAACAAAATGGTATGTGCTAACATATTACTCTCAAAGCACCTACTCTGAGATCAAACACCTAATATTATATAGTATTGGAAAAGGTATTGTATTCAATGTAAGTTCAATTATTCAGGATGAGAATATAAATCAATCTTAGATAGTTAACTCGAGGATTGGTCTTCCCTATAATTGTCTTATTACCCAACTGATTCTGATTACGGGTGTACCACAAACAAGGGATTATGTTGTTCGCTTGATGGGTGAAATTGAAAAGTCAAGCATATCAAAATCATCTACTCAAGCTTCAACGAGCCAAGGCCTACTATTGGTACTAACAGAGGAGAAGCCAAGGGAGATGATATTTTTGAGATGAATAAATGAAAAATATACATGATTCTCAACCTTCTCGTTAGGACCTATTTGAAAACAAGATGTGTACGAGAATGAGAACGTTGGAACAACAAATGAATACTATGAATAAACGTCAAGAATCAATGTTTTCCATGATTAAGGACATCCATTCACGTTATGGGATTCCTCCTACATAATAATGCTATATTTTTTTATTTTATTTTGATGTTATGTCCTGTTTTATCATTGTGTTTGGAAGTCCATACATTTGATTGTTTTCATATTTTAAAATGTAATTGATACATGGTTGTAATGTACAAGAAGTTTATCATTCAATGCACTTTGTTTGCTACGTCTGATTGTTTTTATCTTCTCTATAGTATATTGTTTATTCGTATGAAAAAAAGAAAAAAAATTGGAATATTAAATTTAGGGGAAAAATCAATCTTGAAAATTTGTCTGGAAATATTACACATAAGGCAAATTATGCTTTTAATTTCTATCATTTGTTTACTCACTCTTATAAATATTCTTCGCTTTCCTATTGTTATATACATTAGACTAATGAAAAATGAGTCTTTCGGGACAAATTGTTTGGTTGTTTGTGTTTCTATTTTTCATTGTCAACATGAGCTATCAAGATTCAAGCAAGGATGGTTTATTGGATCATAGGATAGCTCCACTATGTAGAAATTCTATTTTTCCTATGAGCATTATATACTGAGGAGAGGTTTGATCACACGAATATGCCAAAGGGAAAGATCGGAAGGTTTATGTGAATGTTGGCTATGATCATGAACAAAATATTCATATATAATTTTAATTTCTAGGTGTCTTTTATGAATATTTTCAAGCCGAATAAACTATTTAGCACCAACGATCACATCTCAGGTATATTTATGTTCCTGTGCACGTTAGATTTTATATTAGACAGAGAAACATTGTGCATATAGACTACTCGATCGATCGAGCCATCTCTAGATCAATCAAGCATTATTATCTGGCTGAATTAATTTTTACATGAATAGATCGATCGAAATTAATGAATAAATCGATCCACTTATTTGAAAATGAATTAATTGTTTCACTAGATCGATCAAACTAAGGTAGATCGATCGAGCTAGTTTTAGATCGATCAAACAACCATGTTTTCAAGTTTAACCTAATTTTTATTGGAGTCAATTTGTTTTAATATATTATATTATCGTTATGTTTTAAAGCCCTGTTAAATATTTTCAAGGACATGTTTGTAATAGACCTTTAACCTAGAGTTTCTACTGGTGCTATTTAATCATACCATTAACTTTACAATTTTGTTAACTACACAAGAGCATTCTTTTCATCTTAATATCTCTTTGTTTTTCAAAAACTATTCAAATAGTTTTTTTATTGAGTTAATTTATCAAACATTTATGATTGTTAACTACAATAATTGTCATATTGTGCTTTAAACTGATTATTCTAGGGTTGGTAGTTGGTTTTAATTTATTTAATAAATTTATTCTATTTAGTTAGAATTATTCATTATTGAATCTGCTCTACGACACACATTTGCACTTGTGTTATTGTGCTAACTTTTCAAGTGCTAGCTGTATAGGTTCAATTAACTCGTGTGACTCGAGTTCATCGGAACATTGGTCCAAATTTGAACACCCAGGCTATGATGAAAGCAACTACTTGTTAGTAGATTACTATGATTGAATCCTTACCTTTTAAAATTGAAGCTTATTTTTCATAGTGAATAGTTAAGTGATTCGATAGATGATGGTTTTCCTCTTAGGTCATTGGTATAACCTAGGTTGTTTCCACCTAAAAATCTCGTATCTTTATATTTCTGCATCATTTTGTTTACATGCAAATGCATGTCTAACCGTTCTGCAGAATTTTAATTTGTCATACTTCCATTGATTATGTATTCAACCCCCTCTAACTAATTAGTTCCGTAATTAAAAAAGAAACTTCCACAATGACATTATGAAAAACACACTTAAAAGGTATTCTTTATTTTTTTTCCTATTTTACAACAATATAACCAAAAGATTTGTCCTAGATGTATTTTTGAAAAAGTTATTCAATACTTGTTGCTTTTTTCAAAGCACATGAGATTAAATGTGCACCATGCACAAACAGTAATGAACTAATGATAATGCAACAAGAAGTATTCCCCAAACCTGAAGTTTATCAGTTCCACTTGATTCACGACACACAAAGGGGATTCTTGAATCCCATGCACGGAGAACCTTTGGAGCATCTTCACTGCACATCTTAATATATATGTCTTGACCAATTCTGTTGGTAAAAGTCATAAATGGTCGAATGGAGATTACCTAAAGGAAAAGGGTCAAACATGAAAATAACATCATAAAGAAAACAACAAAGTAAGTGCAACCAGCTAACTACCTTTGTTGGTGCAGATTGGTAAGGACATGGTTTTGTGGAAATAAACAGACGCATGCAATTGCCTTCGGCATCATAAGCATATAGATCCAATGAACCATCCTAGTATCAAAAACCAATATCCATGAAACAATGGTTATCTCTATACATTATAAAACTCTTTTTAAAATTTTAATAACTTAAATTGCCATCTACCATGTCGCCTAGGGCAGAAAGATCTCTGACAGGTCCAAACTGTTTATTCCCAGATTCGGTAATGGACACTGCAAGGCCCAATATCTTAAAGTTCAAAGCCGACGCAATTGTATTCCCTTGGTACATTTCTTCTTCAGTAATTTCCTCATAGATAACTTCATTGTTTGTTTTGGAGTGAGACAGTACACCTAACGTCCGTGAGTGCATTTTTTTTGTCATATGTAAGAGCCTGAATGTCAACGGGGGACAACGAGAGACTGCAAACCAATAGGGAGCATATACTCTAAATATCTTAGCCTGCAGCGGTCGTCCTATATCAGTAGTCTGTTCGAGAATGATTTGAACAATCCTGCCAGGGCATGGATATAGAATATTAGTTTACAAAAGAAATGAATATTTGAAAGATAATAAAAATGGAAGCATAAAATTATTTTCGACAAAACAATGGAGCTTTTGAGGTCTTTTGCTTTCCTGGAAAGAATAAATCTTTATTACACCAAGAAAAGATACAAGTGGATAAGGACCTTCCAGATATTGAACTTCTTAAACTCATTGTCTTAGATGGTACTTCATGAGGATGGGATATAAGCACAGCTTCCTGTTTGAAGAAAACGGGAAATTTTTTCAAGAATTCAACAAGAATGCAAAGGAAAAAAGAAACAATTAAAAAAATAAGAATAAAGGGTAAAAGAAAGAGCACAAGTGGGAGTAAAAATCTCACATGCACGGGAAGCCATCCTCTCTGCGGAAACAGAGAAAAGAGCAAAGGGTTTCTAATATCAGCATTATATATATTGACCGCTTTTCCTGGACAAAGTATGCCTCTAGAGGATGCAACAAAGTTTCCACTTTTTTTTGCCTCCATAACAGAAAACTCGGCTGTAAGTGGTAAGAAATTAGTTATTGCTAGTGGGGACTTGATCACAAGATTCCAATCCTGAATTGGGTTAGAACGAATGTCCTTTGCAATTTCTGTTGCTTGTACACTAATGCAAAACCATAGTTTATGGAAGCCACTTGAAGACGTTCCACTTATCTCAGTGCAATACAGCAGCTCATCAGATTCAGTGAGAGTTGACACACATATTCCAGAAGGAAGATTTGATTTACTGAAATCCCCTGACTCATTGCTCTTATCAACCATTGAACTCCAAGAATATTCAATAGGATTATTGAGATTGGAAGGCCTTAAACGCAACATATACAATCCAGATTGTGACAATGCAGATAGAGGAAGAGGAAAAATGTCCCCAGGTTTCAAACTTCCAATACATATTTCCAGGTTTGAATCACCTGAAATGTGTCTGCTTTGCTTCCTGTTCCTAATCCATCTCCTTTGTCTCGCATGGTTTGCAAACCTTGAAGGATCATATGACTTGGGCCACTTAAGATTCCCAACATCTGGAGCATATACCCAACCATCAGTAGTATTAGCAGATGTCATGTCCAAATGCCAATCATCAATCCATTCCCAGCCAGATGGTAACTCAACACCAGGAACCTGCACCATTATAGTAATTGAAAACAAGTAAACATTGACAGAACTGGCAATTGGAATCACCTTATTATGCAAAATATGATCTAATTTGATAGGCTCTTAAATACATATTTTGATGCTTTGTAGTATATGATGGTAAATTCTTCTATTAGGTTCAGTAAACACCATCAGTTATCCAATTCCGTTACAGATGAAGAAAGCTTTTCTAGTACTTGCGCTCTTCATATAAATTCTATAAGTAAAAAACTTATGTTTCTTATATAGATAATTGGAAATATGTGAATAATGGAGAAAAGATGTTTTGATTTTAGAAGTGTGGATAATTGTGAAGGGTTAACAGACTCTCCTTCAAGAAATGCTCATTAGAAGACATTTATTGAAGCATGCAAGCCTTGGCTGAAACAAACAGTTCCATCAACTAGTGATGGAACTTCTTGCACCAAGGCCAAAATTTAGACAACCTTAACTTTCCTCGTTCCTCTTATATCTGTTATATTCTTCCTTACAAGCATGCAATCCAAAACCTACTCAAAAGACACCGGACTGATTATGAATGTTGGAACAATCAACGTTGAGTCAAGCTCACAGATCATGACTCAAGGAAATACTGGCAGTAATAACTTACCGAATGGGATTCTCCACTTCCTTGGTCTGTGCAGCCAACCCAACCTATAATTGGACTATACTTTTGTGTCTCAAAGTATTCCTCAGTTTGTATCCGGTCAGTATCAATTGGTAAATCTCCAGAAAAACTTGCACGTTTCAGGGATGTCATGTTCTCCTCAGAAAGTTGAGGTACAAGGCATAAATCAAGTATAAAAGTCGTGTTGTTATGTACTGAGACCAGTGATCTAATATTTACATATCTATTTCCATCTCTCACACTTACTTCACTAGCAACAACTTCATCACCCAATCGCCAACAAGCAGAAGGTGCTGCATAGTTTAGCCTCACGGTAGTCCAAGGCCCTTCCTTACTTGGACTAATTTGAATAAAGCCGGGTTTTCTATCATTAACAAAAGAAAAGTCACCATTTCCAACTTCAGATCTTGGCGACAAAAAGACAGCACATCGCATTCTTCTGCACACTTTTCCGTTATTTTTTGGGATCATAATCTGCATAAATCACTTTGGTAAGGATCGTAATTCTCAATATATACGGCTTTATGAGAAATAGAAGATTCATATAACTGGAAATACCAAACAAGCCACAGCTAGTGGAGAAGCTGGCTATCAGATTCAAAAATACAAACAAAAGATAGCAAGTGATGTAGTGAGGTAAGAAGATGGAAGCAAGAAATGAATCAATAAGGGACAGAAGAACAAAGAGAGGTAGGCTGGAAGAGACAAACTGAGAGAACTTTCTCTCAAATGCTAACGTTTTCAATAATATTCATCATCAATATTCAATAATCTGCCAATACAATAAGAAAGTAAACTATTTATTTTCTACATTTAGTATTAACGGGTCAAAATATCTTTGGGGGACTTACAAGGCTGAAATAACAATAAAATAATAATGAATCTTATAAATCAAAATGGGTTGGATTTTCCTGCATCACAAAGCCAACACACCAGAAAGCCATAATCCCCTTCACAAGCAGGAAAATCAATGTGACAATGTAAAACATATTGCAAAAGAAGTTTTACCGCAGACTCTGTCAGGGACAATTCTACCCAGTTCCATATATTTTCACCATCACACTTAGAATTCTCTTCCATGTTTCCTGATATCTGCTTTAAAGGGGCAGAAAAGAATCCAACCGGAATACCTGTAAGTCAAGCATGAATCCTGATTAATTATATTGGCAGGGGATCTCAGAAAAGAAAAAGAGGGGGGGAGAAAGAGAGAGAACCTTTCCCAACATCTGTCACAATAAATTCCAACAAGTAGTAATCCTGGAAAATGTTGAAATAAGTTAAAAAAACACTCAAGTTTATATATGACCCACTCATACAAATGATTTCACTTTTAACCCCCCTGAAATTCTTGATAAAAACACACACATGCAGATTTTCATCTATTTAAGGGAGGAAATGAAAAGTCTTCAAAAGACTTTCTAACTCTAAGGTATTTAGATAAAAATAGAACTAGAGAACTAGGTTGAGTTCTTTCAATGAAATAGCAGGAGAACTCAATTGCATCTAGCTCCTATCAGTCAAACCCGAAGCAACATATATTCTCACAACTGATACACAAAGATAATATAAATAAAATAATAAAAACATAAATTCATTCCAGAGAAAATCCACTTACTGGGGAATCAACTTTAAAGAAAAATATTTCATTCCAATTGACCATCTCAATCTCAGATGAAAGGTGATTTGAGCTGCTACCAGATGTACGTGCACTTTGTTGATGAGGCAATGACTCATTTGGCAGACCCTGATCTGGAATGAGACGGATTGCTACAGCATACTGAGGGGAAGTCAACCCTGCAACCCTAGGGAACTGCAAAACAATTGTTTTTAATTTGACAAATAAGATAACAAAAGCTATTACCAGAAATTTAAAAGTACCACACACCATGTTTAGATTCTTTTAAGACTAAGGTAAAAAAACAAAAAAATTATGTAATCACTAATTTGCTCGTATATGAAATGGAAATACCTGTGCATCAGCAATAATAACTGTCACCATTGTTCTAAGCTTTTTGCAAAGTTTTCCTTTCAAATGAGAGTCCAACATGTTCTTTGAAACAGGAACTTTAACAGGCTTTGTATCCCCAGATGGCATCATAATTATACTTGTAAGCCCTCTAGATTCAGTAGCTCTAATAAATATATCTTGGCCAAGTTTGTTTTGAGGGATAATAAAGAAATTTTGCTTATGATGAACGCCAATTATGGATCCTCCACCATACGTGGGAGAAAACTCTTCCTGTGCATTTTTATGCGTCCCAGAAAAGATAATAAATGTAAGTCATTGCCCAGAAATGGAAGTAAAGAATCAATTGAATTTGTAAATGTGAAAATAATTAAAGGGAATAAGTGTACTCTTTTTTCACAATTTTGGTCAACATGGCTAAGACTACTCCAGCTTGCATAAGCTTGGATTATCATATTAGCATTTGACACCGAAACATTTAAGTTTAAATCCTTTGTAGAGGTAACACGTAACTGAGAAGCTGCGCCCAGAGCATTTACATCATACTGGTACCTGAAAGTAAGTACAAAGCAGCTCATAAAGTTGTATACAATGCAATTGTCACAGCATTAAGAATTTCCTTATTTCCACTCCCCTTTATTTTACAGGGTATACTTAACAATTTACACCGAAACTGCACATATTCCAAAGAAGTGTTTGTTTCAATTAAGAAAGGATTATGGGATAATGAAATCATCAAGGGTACACCAAAACTGCAAATATTCCAAAGAAGTTTGTTGTTTAAATTAAGAAAGGATTGTGGGATAATGAAATCATCAAGGGGACAACATAATTTGACTCCAAGATCAACCTACTTTGATACAATACAATGTTAAGATAATATGGTTTCTGCTAAAAGCTTAAGTTGATAGAAGGTGAGCTAGTACTTCTTTTACACCCCCTTTTCTTCTGTTTTGTTTTTTTCTATTATACAACACTAGTACAAATGAAACAACACTACTCCACCATAAAAATCTTTAAATCCATCAAGAGTCATTTCTGAAAATATCTTGAAATAATGAACATCCAAAAGCATAGAAGATTCTCCTCTCATTCCTTGCAAAAATTATATTCCCTTGCGAGAAACAAACCGTATCTCTTGGTAAATCCTAAGTAAGCTATCCTACCTGTAAATCCTAATTAGGCTATCCTAGCTTTCTTTTCCATGCTCCCCCATAAACTTATGATGTAATATATAAGATATTATTAAAGTTAGGGTTTGTGTGTGGGATTATCCCTTAGGTATTGTTAAATTTTTACTTTCATATTTGTGAATTAGATTAATATTTATAATATTATTAGTTACTAGTCATGCAAGTGCAAAACACGTGAATAGTAATTATTAGTCATGGACATATGCTTTGCACCTGAATAGTTTTAAATTTCTTGCATACGTTTCTTTGAACACTTTAAGCGATATAATCTCGCAAGCTAAAGATTAATTTTTTGATGTGAAATGAAAAAGAAAAAGAAAATTAATGGCTACAAAATTTTAAAATAAAAAGTACAGTTATTGATGAAGAAAAACATGTACTAGAGATGAAATCCTTGATTATTAGGAATGTTTATTATGTAATTAGTTCTGTAATACTATGATATTAGGAATGTTTATTATGTAATTAGTTCTGTAATACTATGAGTCAATCAGGGGGATCAATTTACAGCATATACTATGCAATGTTAATCTTATTTTTTTCCTTTTTCTTATGTCCTCAGAATTGTATACAAGTATATGAAGCAAACAATGGATAAAGGATAACTTTGAACAATATACTCAAAATAATATTCAGAAAAATCTATATAGTATCAAAGCTTTAGGCTATTTTTTGGGATCAAATTATCAGGCCTTAGTAGGCAAGAGTATACTATACTTTCTTTCAACTTCAATGCTGAAATTGCCTTCTTTTTACTATGACTTTTGCGTTCAAAATGCAGAATTTTTTTCAGCCTTCATTGCTGAAAGTGTCATCACTTTTTACCTTTTTTGAAGTTCAAAACAAAGTTTTTATGTAAAAAACAGAACAACCTTCATTCTACGCCTATTTGTTGCACATTTTATTTCTACCTTATTTGCCTTAAACCGCATTATCATTATTATTTTGGATGAAGAGTCAAACTAGTCACTTTGCTTTGGCAAAACGTGTCATTTGATCCCTAGGTTACAAAAGGTGATTTTTAATCCTTTTATTTATGAAAAATATGCCAACAAAGGACATTTGGTATTTTTAAATATTTTTTTATTAAAAATTCTTTATTAAAAGTCCTTATATAGCTTTTTTTTCATAAGAAAAATAACTAAATGACACTTTATAAGCTACAAGACTAAACACCACCTTTCATAGAAGCAAGAGAACTCACATGACATTTTTTCCTTACTCGTCAAGTTCGAATGTGGCTTCTCTCAAATTATCTTTGAATCAATGATTATGTCATATGACCGATCATTCTAATCTTTTTGTTTCATATACTCCTTGCTATGATAAACAGAAAATTAAAGTTATATATGGATCTTTAACTAAAATGACATGACAAAACCATATTCCCATTTCACAAAAATTCCACTTAATTATGTTTTGCATGCTCCAAAGCTATAATCTCCTCTCAATAAGATTACCAAAGAACATCAATGTATTGCTAAATTCTTTCTTGATTACCATAAATTTCATTTCAAAACTATGCACTGGAAAGTGGTTAGCATTGGAAAGGAGAATGATAGACTTTACTACTTCGAGAATGAAGATTGATGGATTTTACTACTTAGAGGATGAACCTCCTAATTTAGGTAAATCTCATACTGAATTGAGTTCCTTTAATCTAAATAGAGAGATGACACTTTAAAATAAACAATTAAGTCACCAAAATTTCTCTTAACTAAAACGATTGTTTCCTACCATGTTCAAAAATAAAAATCCCCAATGTGATATGTGATTTAGCCAAACGCCATCGTGCTTCTTTTCCCACACAAAAGTATAAACAATCATAGCTCTTCTTCTTAATATTTGGGATCTCTCACGTGTCAATAACCTTTTTGGGTTTAGATAGTTCATGATGATCATACACGTGCAAGTTGGTTTTTCTTTCTCAAAGAAAAATCTAAAGCTACCAAAACTATCTAAAATTTTCATCAAATGATTAAAACTCAATTCGAAACCAAAATCCAAATTCTTTGAAACGATAATAGGAGAGAATATTATTTTCCAATTCTTGATTCATACCTCAACTCATGAAATTATACACCATAGTTGTGTTGATACGTCCTAACAAAATGGGATGGTTGAAAGGAAAAACAGACATCTTCTTGAGATAGTAAGAGCCTTCATGTTTACTATGGAAGTTTCCAAAAAATATTAGGGAAAAGCCATTCTTACCGCTGCATACTTTATCAATAGAATGTCATCTAAAATCTTGAGTTTCGGAACTCCTCTTGATAATCATAAGACGACATATCCATCCTCACATCTTTGGTTATGTACCATTTGTTCACATACATGATCACGATAGGGAAAAGTAAATCTAAAAGCATTTCATTATGTTTTCGTAGAACATTCTTTGAAAATACTTTATTCTTTATCAATTTATCTTAAAGGAAAGAGTAAATATGTTAAAGATTCGGCTTGGCCTACCCTTCCTGATATTTCTCAAGTAACTGTACCCTCTTCGGTTTGTTCCTCATGTTGTTCCTAATAATGATTTGGTGTTTGTTGATATTTTTATATCAAACGAACCTGTAATCTTTGAAAACTCTCAACCTTCATCTTCGATTCCAAAAACACCACCACTTGAATATGTATGAGATAGAGATAAAGAACTTTAAAGTTTATTCGACAAGGAACGAGGCATAATTTCCTCGACACCACCAATCTGAATTGAGAACAAAATCTTTGAAAAATAGTTAATATTTTAGTCCATGACCTTTGTAAGAAACTTGATTTGACTGAACCTCCTGATCTTTCCAATATCGATGTTTCAATTGCCAATAGAAAATGTGTCAGAAATCACACAATGTATCTTATTTCATATTATGTCTCATATCAATAGTTGTTCCCTACTTTTAAAGCATTTATTGCTAATCTTTCCAATATCGATGTTTCAATTGCCAATAGAAAATGTGTCAGATATCGCACAATGTATCTTATTTCATATTATGTCTCATATCAATAGTTGTTCCCTACTTTTAAAGCATTTATTGCTAACTTATCTTCTTGTGAGATATTCTAAGTACTATACAGGAAGCCTTTTCCATTCCAAGATGAAAAAAGGATGACTTTGAAGAAAAGAAGTTTTGAAAAAATGACACGTGGGAGATTGTTGATCTTTCTCAAGGAAAGACCAATGTGATGTAAATGGGTATTTATAATGAAACATAATCGGATGGAACAGTTGAAAAATATAAAGCATAACTTGTTGCAAGGATGAATTCAATTTGGGTTCTTTTATCTCTTGTCATAAATCTAGATTAGCATCTTGACCAACTTGATGTAATGAATGCCTTTTTATATAGAGCCTTAGAAAAAGTATATATGGAGATGTCGCCTAATTTTGAAGATGTGTTTCGATAGAAGAAAATGTGCAAGTTAAATAAATCTTCGTATCAACCAAAACAATCACTCATAGTATGATTTGAAAAGTTCACAAAGGATTCGTGATCAAGGATTCTTCACATCTTGACCAATTTGATGTAAAGAATGTTTTTTTGCATGGAGACGTAGAAGAAGCATATATGGAATTGCCACTTGGTTTTGAAGATGTATTCAAACAGAAGAAAGTTTGCAAGTTGAAGTCGTCTTTATATGGACTAAAGAAATCATCCAAATCATGATTTGAAAGGTTCCCAAAGACAATTAGTCATTTTAAGTACACATAAAGTTGAGGGAGGGCATCACAATCTTAATTGTTTATGTGGATGACATCATTCTTACTAGCAATGATACTGATGAAATTCATAAACTTAAAAAAAAATGTTTGCCTAAGAGTTCGAAATCAAGGATTTGGGAAGGTTAAGATATTTTTTAAGCATTGAGATTACAAGATCGAAGAAAAAGATTTTTGTCACAAAAATATTAGATTTACTCCGAGAAACAAAATGTTGGGTTACAAGCCATCAGAAACTTCAATTGATCCAAAACACAACTTGAGAAGTGTAATGAAAAACGCCACAGTTGACAAACGTTGCTATCAAAGACTAGTAGGTAAGCTAATATACTTATCTCATGCTAAAATATTGCTTTCGTTATAAGTGTAGTCAATCACTATATGCACGCCCCCTTGTGAAACTCATATGGAATCAATTTCGAAGATTCTACAATACCTTTTAGGGTACACTTGGAAAAGGTTTGCTCTTCTCAAAGTATCATCACTTTGAAATTGAAGACTATACAGATGTTGATTAGGCAAGCTCAGTCGATGTTAAAAAATCAACGTTTGGATTTTGCACTTATGTTAGAGGATATTTAGTTACTTGGAGAAGTAAGTAGTAATATGTGACAACGGGATCGATTGTTGAAGTTCAATTTAGAACAATAGCATATGAAATTTGTAAGCTATTATGGTTGAAGATTTTGCAAAAAGATTTGTGTTGACATACTATAAACAATGAAACTCTACTGTGACAATAAAACTACTATCAACATTGCTCACAATCCTGATCACCATGATAGAACGAAACATGTTGAGATTGCCAAACAATTATCGAGGAGAAGATTGAAAGCGGTGAAATTTGTATTCAGTTTGTCACAAGTAGAAATCAGCTAGCTGAGATTTTGACAAAAGGGTTACCTCAATCTATATTTCTTTTATCTATTTACAAGCTAGGAATGATGAATATCTTCAAACCTCAACCAAATTGAAGGATGAAAAAACATGTCCTAATGATGAAATCATTGATTATTAGGAATATTTAATATGTATTAACTCTATGATAATAGAGCTTAATTTAGGATACATACTATGTAATATTAGTACCTTTTTTCTCCTCTAAATTGTATATAAATGTATGAAGGCAATGCACAAAAGATTACTTTGAGCAATATAGTCAAAGTAATATTCAGAAAAATCTATCGCTGTAATATTTTTTAATAGACACAATAATTTACATTAATTAATAATTACAAATATACAAAATAGATCAAAAATCCACTTGCAAAAAAGCATTAAACTATACCAAATAAAACTATAATCCCCGTTCAAAATAACTATTTAAAACATAACTAGAGAAAACAAGTTTCCTAATTAAAACTAATGGGAAATTGAGAATCGTCTTATATCTTTTGAAACTGGCACCAAGACAACGCTAAAAATAAAACATTCTCCTATAAAAAAAATATTATTCTCACCATCATCAAAGATTCTCTCATTTCTCTCCATTCAAATCAATCAAATGATAGCGCTCCCACCCTATAGCTCCATATGACCCTTGCCTTTGTAGCCTTGCTACTTCTCTCATAATATTAAAAAGATTCCAATAATAAGGATTAACAAGATCCTAGAACGACCAAATGTAATCACATATTGTTTTGTAGCTTTAATCAAAGAATTTAAACGATTGGATGATGTAAAAATAAATGATCAAAATCTTTGTACAAAGCATACACCAATTAAGAGAGGAGCAAGTTGATAACTCTATGAATGTAGAATCATCAATGCATTTTTTTGCTTAATATTTGCTCATTTTATTCAATTAGTAGTATTTTTGGGATTAAAATATAAAATTTATAATAAAAAAGGATGAAAATATAATTTTTGGGAATTTTTTAAAATTTTTTGTAAGTATTTAATAAAAGACCAATCAGAAGATGCCATGTAGACACCACGCAAGCAGAGAAGCTGATCATACAAGCCACATGGATGCAACACAAGCGGAGAGAGCCAATCACACAATGTTGCGTGTAACGAGTGACATAGGCCTCGCCACGTGCCAACACAACGTCCATTCCGAGTACCAATGTGCGGTCAAAACTCGTGCCACGCGTCATCACCTTATTCGTCCACTTTTTCCACCCGTGCGCCATGCAAGCAATAACCATGAATAACAGGTTACCCATGTCGATGAGTTAACACGCGTTGACCACGACTAGTCAAGTACTCCAAGCATCGCGCATTGATTGGATCTGCCTCCACATGCCACGTGTCGCATTACTATTGATTGGCACTATTAATTTTTCCTTTTTTTCATCTCAACCCGGATCTAAAATTGATTTAACGGTCCATATTTTACTTGAGTTTAATTCAGCCCCTAATTGTCCGTAAACCCTAACGAGTCAAAATTAACAATTTTTATCAAATTTTGGAGCCAAGAGAGAAAAATACAAAAAAATTCAAAAAGAGATACAATTTTGGTAAAGTTTCAAAAGGTGATTGATGCTATAATTCAAGAGATTGATTGGAGTCTTATAAACCCAATTTTTAATATATGATGATCTAATATTTTACCTTAATTATAATTTTAATTTAATTATAATATTGAATTTTATTTTTATATTATTAATTATTTGACAAATAATTGATCTATAGAGACAATTAAATATATTTAAGAGAATTATTTAATTATTTTTCTTAAATAAATAATATGCATAATTTTTGCGCAGAAATGTATGATTTTTGCGCAGAAATGTATGATTTTTATGTCTGTAATACATAATTAATAAACTTAATGAATAATATGTAATTTAATTGACATGAGATTGTGATTAAGTTAATTAATATATGGTGTATAGTTTACTTAATAAAAGAATACATGCTAAGTTAGATTCAATTTATCATGTAATTGATTGGTAATTATATTTGGGTATTTTAGTGATTCACATGTTTAAAAATTTGAAAAAATAAGTATTCTTAGCTATTAAATCTGAGTTAATTAATTACTGCTATTTAATTTTAATTTTTTTAATTTTGTTCTTAAAATGTAAAAACACAAAATTGATTTTTATTTTTTTCGTTTTAAAAATTAGTTTCTAATAACATAATATCCATAAAAACGATATTTTTTATCATTATATTACTTATTGCAATACGAATACTTGCGTATTCATTACACAGATCATGTCCAATCACTGATAGAGATAGAAAAGTTGACCATTGGAATCATCATCTACTAGGACCTCAAAATAAAACTTACAACAAAAATATCCAAATGGATCTACCATCCACGTACTTCTATCATTACTATTAACATTTAAGTTGACTCTATCCAACTCAGACATTATATACGAAAAATCTTTTACTTCCTAATCATTCAAGTATCTTCTTAACATTAAACACAACCTACAGAGGTTAGACTATCTTATTGAAAGGGAAACTCCTTACAACCAAAAATCCTCCCAAAAATAAATATCATCTCCATTACCAACTATTTATCTCAAATTGGAAAAGAATACATACAAATACTTACAAAATTGACTTCCACAGAGTATAGCCTTCTCGATGCGAGCCACAACATGCAACCATCCTTCTTTAAGCCATATCGTCTTTTTATAACCCTATGCCATAGAGAAATTTTGAGGAACCTCCAAAGCTACTTTCCTAAAAAAATCTTGTGACCAATACCTAACCCCTTTTTCTCTTCAATCTCTAAGCTATTGCCCAACTAACAAAGTGACTACTCCCTTTACTAGCACCTTCCCACAAAATATCCCCCATAATTTTCTCTAAATTTTTTGTTGGGAATTTTGAAGATTGATAAATAGTAAGTTGGCAAACTACACAAAACAAAATTTATCAAAGTCAATTGTACCCCTTAAGATAAAAGACCCTATTCTATACTACCATTCTACTTTTGAATCTTCTATAACTAGTAACAAAAACTCTACACTTAGGTTGTCTTCTAGTGGTAAGCCAAGTATATGAAAGGCCAAGACCCAACTTCACAACCCAAAAAATTAATTGGTAACAATGAATAACCAAAATACAACTTTCAGATTGATTTATATTCAAGCATGACACAAGACAACATAAGTCGATTACTTCACCAAATTTAAAAAATCTTTATTTGTTGGAGGAAAAGAAAATAATATTAGCAGCAAATTAAAGGTGAGACTTCAACATTCTCTTCCCACAATCAGACAATCTATTAAGTTAAATCTCTTCACTATTTCTATCCATCTTTTCAAACCATCAACTACCAAAACGAAACGGAAAGGTCTCCTTGCCTAAAAACCTTCTTGAAGTCCCAGAGAGCCTTCTAAGCCTCCCATTAATATTATTGAGAAATTCAAATAACTCAAGCAACCATTGATTTACAATCTCCATCTATCCTAAAACCCTTTTTCTTTCAACACAAAGTCCAAAAAATCCCAATCAACATAGTCATACGCTTGTGAAAATCAATCTTGAAAACAAGAGATTCTTCATTAATTATTTTGTACTCCTCTACAACTTCATTTTCTACTAGAACATCTAATATTTGTCTACTTTTTACAAAAGTTGCATTCAATCGAAATAATATACTCAAGAACTTCTCTCAGCCTTAAAGATAAAACCTTGGCAATGATTATATAGAAACTTGTAATTAAACTTTTTGGCCTAAAATCCTAGACTCTGAAGACATTTCTTTCGGAATTAAGCGAACAAAATCATATAGAAACTTATATTTAAACTTTTTGGCCTAAAATCCTAGACTCTGAAGACGTTTTTATTCTGAATTAAGCAAACAAAAATAGCATCGACCTTTTTTATTAACTATGCCATCATTAAAGAATTCTATAAAAACATCTCCACCAACATCTATTTAATCATCTCTCAACACTGATGAAAGAAAGTAAAGTTAAAGTCATCAAGACTAGAGGCCTTATCACTAGAGCTCTCAAACATAGCCTTTTTAATTTCATCATCCTCAAAAGGTCTTTCTAACCAACTCACTCTTACCTTTAGAATGCAACCCCAATCTAATCCATGGATTCAAAGTCTTTATTCGTCAACTTTAGAGTATAGTTTTTTATAAAAAAGTCACCATTTCCTCTTGAATTTGGTGATCATCCTCCACTAAGCTACTATCTTGTGTTTCAATTTTTTCGATCAAATTACTATTTTTCCCCCTATTGGCCACATTATGAAATAATTGAGTCAACATCACCATGCTTAATCCAAGTAGCTCTTGACTTTTGTCTCTAAAAGATTTCTTCATTTATAATAAAATCTTCCATCTGAATTTTCAACCTGCTTAGCTTGCCATTCATAGTCATCAAACCTTCCATCATCTTGACATTTACCTAAGAAAGCAATCCTTTACTCCAAGATTTTTCTTCACTCAAATCTCTAAACTCCTTGTTCCACCTTTTTAGCTTTCTTTCGAATAACTTTAACTTCCTCATAAACTTGAAACCACATCAACCCTAGACAAAAGCTTCTCCCCACTATTTTTGCACTTTATTAAAGAAGTTTTTATGGTCAAACCACATTCTCAAATTTTAAAAGAAATGGACCCCATTATTTCGTTTCCATGCTTGGAAGAACTGAACATGACTCTTTGGCAAACCTCACTTTTAATATTGTTCTAAACCATGGCTTTCGACTTTGGTAAGCATAAAAATTTATCAAGCTTGCAACAAGTCGAATTGAATCTAAATTTAATCAAGTGAAACTTTTACCGATACAAAAACTTTCTTTCAACCTTGCCTCCGTAAAGGAGTTAAAAATCTTTCATACTTCTCATCTTTCTACCTTTGTTTGATTTTTCTAAAGGAAACCTCACAATATTAAAATACTCGTCAAATAGCAATTAGGACTACAAAGGCCATATAACCCTGCTAACTCCTTCCACAACAAATTCATTTCCCTCTTCTTACAAGGACCATAAACTCCAAGTAACCACCACTCCTCTCCTTCATTTAGATTAATTCTGATTGAAATTGTAAATTCACCAACTACTGAATCCTTTACCTCCACATTTTTAGTATCACAAATGATAATAATACCCTACATCTATAAAACAAGTAAGCCCAATCCTTGAAACAAAAATCCCATATATTTCCAATGATTCTCTGATCAACCATTTCTTGTTTTAACTCTTGGATATTCAGAATTCAATTTTCTTACATACTCTTTTAACACACATCCTCCTCCAATTACCCAAACCTCTTATATTCCAACTCAAAACCTTCATAAAGATGAAGAATCACCCACTTTATTTTAGCCAATCATATTAGATCACAGAAATCAAGTTGCATAACTCTCTCAATCATTCTTTCCCACTCTCGCTCTTTGCTACTAACTCCTCCTTGGTTTAACTACATTTTTCCTGCCAACTCCCCCAAGTACCAACTCGAGATGAATTCCCAACTCCACTTTGTAAGGAGCCTTTTTTTATTTTCTATTATATCTGATAACTTCTTTTTTCAACTTGAGCTTCCACCTCCACAAGCGATTCAGAATTCAAGTACCAACTGAATATGAGCCAAAACCTCATCTATACTCTCCCCCTTACAATCTTCATCACTATCCGTGTTATCTTCATCCACAATTGTAGAGCTGATATCATTATCAGGCTCTTAAAGAATAAAATATTCCCCCTCTAAAAACCTTCAAACACTTCCCATCTTCTAGACTATAATTTAATTATCAGAACCACAATCTAGAATTTTAACATTAGAGACCATAAAATCTTCAACAAAAGAGGCTTCCTTCTTAATTTCATTTTTTTACTAAGCATCACTCCCACTACCTTCTCCAATCTCTTTACCAGTATCTTTCAAAATCGAGTTAGAGTAATTCAAGCAAGGCCATGACTTTCTTTTAAAAACCATCTCATAATCTTGTCTCCCACGCTAGATGGGATTGAAATTAAAGAGACAACTTTTGGCTTAAGCTTTCCTATTTTTACTAGGAAGGAACACCCTCATTTAACAATAAGTCCTCGATCGTTCAAAACTTTTACTGACTCTGAATAATCTCTAATGTCCTTCGTGAATGGATTCCCACAACTTGAGCATTTTACCAACTTGTTATTTTCAACCAAATATTCAACATCAATAACGAATGTTACGGATCTAACAAACTCTTTCTTGGTAGCAGACAACAAAGGATTAGCCTTCACCACAGATTTAGAGCTAACACTAAGACCACTTGCATCACTATATATCTTTAGGAACCAACATCTTTCTCCATAATATAAATTGTTTTCCCACCAACACTGTTAGGTGGTGTTTGGTTCGTGGAATGGAATCGAAATCGGAATGGAATGGAAAGGAAACAATGCTTTTTAGTTTGACAACTGGAATCAAGCTCGGAATCAGGATTATAGTGTTTGGTTTTCCACTGGAATAGAATGAAAAAAACTGTAAATGACCTTAATACCCCTACATGCTGTAAAGTTCAAATAATGTCATTTAATTACTATTTTTTCGTTAGACAAAATACATTATTGAAATCATTATTTTTTTAAATAATTACTACTTAATTAAAAAGAAATATATTATTAAAATTATTTTTTTTAAATAGGGTTTAGGGTTTTAGGGTTTGGGATGTGGGATTTAGGATTTGGGGTTATATTTATGAGTTAAGGTTTAGGGTTAATATTATTATTTTTCTAAAAAGGGTTTAGGGTTTTAGAATTTTGAATTTAGGGTTTAGGGTTTTAGGTTTGGAATTTGGGGTTTAGGGTTTAGGATTTTGGGATTTATGTTTTAGGGTTTTAGGATTTAGGGTTTATGGTTTAGGGATTTGGGGTTTAGGGATTTGGTGTTTTAGGGTTTTAGGGTTTAGGTTTTAGGGTTTTAGGATATAAAATTTGGGGTTTAGGGTTTTAGGTTTTGGGTTTTGGGATTTATGTTTTAGGGTTTTGGATTTGGGGATTTATGTTTTAGGGTTTTGGGATTTATGTTTTAGGGTTTGGGGTTTAAGGTTTAGGGATTTGGGATTTAGGGTTTTGGGGTTTAGGGATTTGAGTTTTAGGATTTGGATTTAGGGTTTAGGGTTTTGGAATTTTGGGTTTGAGTTTAAGGTTATATTTTAGGTGAGGGTAAAATTGGAAAAGAAAAGTTTAGATGGGAATGAAATTATGATTATCAAAAGAGAAGGAATCACAATTCATTCTCCTTTAGTAATCCGCCCTCCATTCCGTCCAACCAAACACACAAAATGGAAGGAATCAATTCTGATTCCATTCCATTCCCTCCAACAAACATAGGGTTACTACCTTCAAGAGCTCAATAAAGTTGTTCTTTGAAACCCAAATCTTCCTCTTGGAGACCTTTTGTGGCCATTTCTTAGGAATCCACTCTTTGAACACACCAAAAGCCTTGGCATCCTTACCTTTACCTTGAAAACCTTTCCAAGGCCTATTGATCCTTATACTTGCATTCGTAACCAAAACATGAGAAAATGCATTTTCCAGACACGTTCCTAACTAATAAAAATTTAGTCTTACCACTTAAGAAGAAGTCGAACAAAGAATTAAAGTAAATGTATCTATTCCTTTTTACTCTTATCTTTGTATAAATCAAAAAGAAATAACTGAGGGTATTTCGATCAACTTCTATCAATCCTCCAAACAAATTTCCAATTCGTTTTCACAAATAAAAAAGATAAACCTTCTAGAGCTCATTCAAGACAACTATCTTATCCCTTCGTAAACACATTTCATCTCTCTATCCTTTTATGTTCACAAACTCCCTCTTATCCAAGAATAATCTAGGATACTTCTTCAAAATAGTGAAACACTTCTCACACTCACAAAGCAATAAAGCTTTATCGCCCATAAAAAGCATTATGTTGAGACTACACAAGAATCAACCTTTTAACCTTCTTCAGATGTGGAACCAGCTATAACGGGTTGATCACGAACACAGAAAAGTCTCATACTATAATCTATGCTTCCAAATCAAGAACTTTTATCTTAAAGAACTTTTTTCAACAAGACAATTTTGTCTGTGATTCCTCCAAGATCTTCCATATTGGAAGGCAAGAATCAAATCAACCAATACAATCCATCATTTTTTCATGTATATGTGGAAATACTGATTAAATCCCTTCTCCCCTTTTTCCACCATTTAGACAAAGTTATAAGAGTCCACTATTTTTATTGGTTGCAAAGCTCAACCAAAAAGTATCCCTTCTAAGCTTCTTGAAAAAGCTAGAAGAATCCTTCAAAGCAAAAACTTCCTTCACGCAATCTACGATCCAACTTAACTATACCAGATCACATCTCAAGCAATGATTAGCAAATCTAGACCTCCCAGTAACAAAAACCAACTAGCCAAAAGATGATTCATCTATTTCAAGAATAAACTTATTTGCAATGAAGGAAATATGAAAATGAAATGTTTTTGGAATTATAAATCCCAAGTATCAATCCTTATCAATTGTCATGTATTGTAATGACATATGCTATTTGTAAGCACTAATTGTATATGTGTAGGAGTACGTGCATCTGTAACCGTCATTTTAAAAATAATTATGTGAAACTTATTATTATTAACATAAATATGTATTCATATATGAAAAAAATACCCAATTATGCGTATAAAATTAAAAAGGATATGATAATGTCATATGATTTAAATATAAGAGTATTTTTATCTAAAAATTTAAAGCTAATTTAGACTTTGATATATAAAAGATTTTATAAATATCTAGTTGTTCTTTTAATCCTATAAATAAGGATAACATTATACTTTCAAATTAGATCAAAATGAATATGAATTTATTTAGTTTCGACGGACAACATAATGTCATATGATTTAAATATAAGGGTATTTTTGTCTAAAACTTTAAAGCATAATTCAAACAAACATACATATATATATATATATATCATTATACTTTCAAAGCCAAAATAGAGTATAAATAGATACTTTCAAAGCCAAAATAGAGTATAAATAGAATATGACATTGTACCTTCAAAACCAAAATTAATATGAATTTAGTGTCAACATTATTGTTTATTTCTCCCATTTCTTATTTGTCAAATCCTTAATCCCTATGGTCTTATTATTTCTCCTCTTTAGTCTATTTCTCTCCCATATTTCCCTATTTTTTTAAATGTACGAAAAATAATATTTTTTGAACGAAACTACACTAAAGCAAAACAATAATGTAGCTAAAGTAATAGTTCATCTACTAATAGCAAGTTTATTGAAAGCTTACTTGATTTTATAAATATGGTAATTATGGAAAATATGTTAGTGAGTAAAATATGATTAGGATATCACTAAAAATTAATTGGGGAATATTTTTGTATCAATTAGCTTCTTTTTTTAATCTTTTGTCAGTACTATAAGTTAGAACTCATCTCTGTACAAAACATACTCAGAAAGACAATATAATAAACTGTTCTACAACCTATTCTAGCTCTACAATCCATTCCATAAAGTTTCCGGTAACACCAAATACAACTTTATAGATATTGAAGAAATATAAACAATTAGAGTAGACAACTTGACAATTTTTATGACATGAAGAACCTAAGATCCTGCAATGGGCAAGACAGCATGAAAAAACAGAACAAGTTACCTCAAGAATCCATCCACTGGCTCAATTAGAGGCTCCCAAGATTCATACTTGTCGTTGTATGATCTAGCAGACAAATAGAAGCTGACCGTGGAATTCAAGTATTCAGCTCTTCCATGCAAACTGAAATCCAATCCACTTAGAGAAACATTGAACAATGGAACCATCTGCCAAGCTCCAGAAAACATTTATTAGGAAAACAAGAGTGGTCACATGTAGCATTACTGTATAGCTACATTCTGGAACAGATTACAATTAAAATCAAACCATACGATGAATAGATTAATACATCAAGGGAAAATTTGATAATTAAAGAACAAAGACGATAAAAATCACCAAAACATAAGTCTACATAATTAATTATAAAGAATCAACCATTTCATACTTTCAACTAAAAAAATATATAAGGATCGAGATCCTCACGCAATCTTTAAAAAGGTATCTATAACGATTGTCTTAGCAAATAAAATCAGTCTATAAGGATTGTACACATCTAGGTTGTCATGCTGCAAAGAGATTATCCTCCTCACTCATCACATTATTCTTATGAAGTACAGATTTGAAAACTTTCAACAGAAGCATCCTGACCAGTGATTTACACACAATATGTCAAAAGAATGTAATATGACTAGATTAGTTAGTTCCTCATTGAGAAAGGTGAAGGCAAAAGTAGTTTCAAAATTTTCCAAGCAAAATATGAATCTCCTTGGAATGAAATATTCTTACCAAGCCACCATAATCATCAAAAAGGGCAGCAGAAAATGTCTTGATTTCTGCCTCAATAGCAGTATCATCGGAACCAATTGGTACACTCGAATCTGCAAGTTTTAAAGCAAATCTTCTAGGAGGCTTTTTGAAGCCACTCCGGACAATGAAGGTCCCCAACTCATTGCCAACAGTCCATATGCTAAATGGCCCAGACACATGCCTGTAATCAGATGAAACCCACACACTTTCCTCCGAAAATTGGTCCCCAGTGACCATATCACTTCTCAAGCATCTTAATCTACTGAAGTCATTTTTCTTTGGTGTTCCCTTACAGGCAACACAACCCAAGGATACAAAGCCTGCAGGAGCTTGAGGCATCCAAAAGGATATACCGTCCACTCCCCTTTGTTTCTTGATTTGCCCAACAAGCTGGAAATCCAGAGGAGCTCTGAAAACCTCATCGCCAGTATCATGAAGCACAACACAGCTATTTGGAGGTTCATACCTACACTCAAAAAGCACAGATAGTTGAACATTGAAAATGTACGAGGAAGGAGCTAAAGAAAATAAATGTAAAATGAGTGTCACATACCCTTTGACAGCAATATCCCCAAAATATATCATTCCCTGGGGAATCACTGGGCGCCATATGGAGAGTTTTTTTCTGGAATTCGAGCCTTGATTCCACCATATCGACTGAAAGCTAGCAACAGCTTCAAAATGCCAACGAGAGCTCACAGCTGCTATTCTTTCTGAAGGGAGATTGTCATTGTGATCTAAAGAAGAGGACTGGCCATTCAAACTCTTAGATGCTTTAGAACTAGCTTCTGGAAACCCAAATATCATATGACGCAAATCATATGCTCTAGAACTACCCATCAAGTCAGAAGTATAGGAATCTGCTGGCAAGAAAGTTCCAACAGAATTATCCACACGCCAGAATGCTAAACATGACCTGTACCAGCAATTAAGATTAAATTACTAGAGCGCACAAACAGAAAGAAAAGATCAAGAAGGCATGCATCCTATAAATTCATTTATTGTTCGAATACTAAAGTTGCCAACATCGTGGTCATCAAATTAACATATAACATACATGCAAGTTGGATAAATGGATCAAACATTTGCAAATGTGGTAGATATCTTGCATAAAAAAAACATCAATTTACTGTAAAATAAATAAATACAGTTTCAGATTAACCAAATCTGGAAAAGCCACAAAATAAGTGACCTTTACATGCAAAGGAATATCAACAATTCAAGAATTGATTTAACCTCTAGTACTAACATTCTAAAGAGACTGGTAAAATAAAATTATATAAAGTAAGAGGTACTCAAGAAAGCATTCGTCTTTAGAATGGGTTTGAGGGCTTCATATGAACATGCGGGATCACATTTAATCGAGCAACAATTTAGTTAATCTGATAACACTAACAGTCCAGAATAATGAGGAACTGCTTCAGATTGTAGATTGACCCAATGATGGCATCATACTGGACTTTATAAATTGTTATTTGCAAGAATAGCAAAAAAAAATTGCTATTTGCAAAAACCACGTACGAATTGATATTGTTGATCACAACACAATCTCTCAAAGGGCAAGAACAAACTAAAGAAGCCGATATACAGAAAACAGAAGACGGTGGTGGTTGTGTTATTCCAGGTGAAGCCACACAGCCTAATGCAACAAAGCCTTTAGGTGCTTCAGGGAACCAAATAGAACAAGTGTCTCCTTCCTGGACAACATCATTCTTTGATGAATCAAAGCCCTTAATTCCATTATCAGAACTGTTCCCATAATGAACAGGTGGCCAGATCAGTTTCAGAGATAAGGGCCTCCTCACTTTCACTAAATTGGTATTTACAGCAACAACTCCTTTTGTAGGTGGTTTGTCCCTGTTATACAAGCAAAGACGTATCAATATCTGAGTTAAACGATCAAATATTGCTAAAACTCAACACAAAACATTATAAATATTAGAACTGACGATGGTGTTAAATAGTCCCCAAGAACTACAAAACCAGGAGGTGCACGAGGTCTCCAAAAGGCATATATTTGGTCGCTGTGGGGACCTGAAATGTAAGCAGCAGGAAAATGAGTATAACCAGGTATAGGCAGTCAGTAATGTCTAGCATTAACATAGAGAGTATTTTGATGTACTTTTCAATGTCCCGATTTTATCAAATTGTGAGCAGAGGACCATCGTTTTTCTTGACGTCATTCTTAAAAATGCCAAAATGTCCTCTTCAACTGCCAGAAACAATCTCAAAATGCTAAAGGAAAGATTCATGAATATATCCGAAACGGATAAACGAATACTGGTCTTCCCAGAAGCATTTGAATAAGTCATAGTAGTGTCAAAAGGTTCCAAAATTATGATTCCATTGCTTTCCATAGTCAAGCCAAGCGCATTTGCATTCACCTCGATGGTATCACCCCTTAAAACAAGCCTGTATATTCAGATAAAGTACAATATCCCTTTATTCTTAACATTGTGACTTCAAAACATGAAATGCAACTGTTAAAATCACTTGTGAACTGCAATTATAAAAAAAATGACCTGCAGAATGCATCCAACTGGGCATGTAAGACGTGATTGGATAGAACCGTTGACTTTCCAACATCATGTGATGTATTATAGAAGGTCAGCTCTGGACCAATAGCCTGCAAAGAGAATATGGTATTACAGAGTGCTTAGCACCACAAAATCATGATTCCCAATGAAAAAGCATATTTTTAAAATGAAAAAGCATAATAAATATTTGAAAACTGAGGTATAGAAGTTGATATCATGAATTATCTTGTGAATGTACTTGACAATAACAATGCAATTGAGAGACCAAAGGAAGAAAGGGGGAGGAATTACCTAGAGTGGTCCTATAAGAGTCTCCCATACATCGTCAACAAACAACAAAATACATGATTGCTTGCAAAACTAAATATTGAGGATAAATTCATATGTATCAATAACTTTTTTGATAGGTCACAACTGCCACCCTCTGAATACCAAATAATGAAAGTGGAATGCTGAAAGGAACCCCTTACAAAAATGTTCAAAAGATTGAGTTGAGATAATTGAAAAGACCTAAGGATCTATTGTACTTTGTTTTCATATTTTAGTCTATGTTGTCCGGCAAAAAAGGCCTACTACTCAAGATGTGGAAATCTATACCTCACTCAAGGTTATTCAAGATTCCTGCTCTCTCTCACAATTCAATCATGGAAAGTTCACACTTTTTGCCAAATCTATAAAAAGGCTTCTAAAGAGTTATAATCACAAAATATATGTCAAGAAGGAACAAAACCTAGAACCTGAATTCTGGTCAAGCAAAGAAAATAATCTACATGTAAGAGAGGGAAATAATTTGGCAGCATAGAAGTTGTTCAACCTGCAGTTCTATGATAATTGTTGTGGCTCTGTCAACCGCAACACTTTGTGATGATACGTTTTTAACATTTTCGCTTGAAGAAGCATCATGCAAATCCTCATCTCCAGCCTCCACACAGACATTATCATCCTTTGAAACTGAATAGCTACTGTTGGTTCCCAACGAGATACAGGAATCTATATATATCCCATTCTATGCCAACAAAAAACACACAATTAATTAAAAATATGAACGGATTAAAAGTATTACATGAATGAAAACAAGGAATGCAACAATACCTTAATAATCACATTTTTGAACTGCAACCTTTTCCCATTGCCTACATATATTATAGCCTCGTTGCTAGGTGCAGTGAGAATCATCCCTTGTCTGTCTTTAAGATTCAATATTCCACCATTACCATCATAGACAAAATGGTCATATTTTTCATTGTCTACTATCAAAGGTTTTTGTGGAGAGAGAGAGATTTCTCTAGATGGTTGCTTGTAAGTTGCCTCGTCCAAAACTACAGCATCCATCAACTTAAAAGTATTTGTATCTTCCTCATTTGACAGTGCGCTGCCAAGTGTTGGAACAAAAAACTCAGCTACTGCCAGTAGAAAGTCAAGTGCAACAAGTAATTTTGGCCTTTGGATGCATAAAGAAACAAATGTTGAAAGCTGGCTGAATTTTGCATTAAGAATGAGCATGGTAGGAACTAGTTTAGCATCACTTTGTCCTGAAATATTTGGATGAACGGTGTTCTGAGACCCATCATCACAAGTCAAAGACTGCAGATAACCAGAAACAATGTTTTCAGGCTTTCCAATTGCCAATCTGAAGTCCTGCTCAATACCTTCCCGATCATCATGAAGTGTAAAACCTTTCAATGATGACTGCAGAAATCCTTCTCCATGTGAATTAGACTTGTAAAGTAGCCATGCACCACTGACCTGCATTACAGCGGGTTTTGAGTTCAAAAGGTTAATCATTAAGGAATACCACAACTATGAGATTAAAAAAAAAGCATACACCTGGCCTCATGGTTTGAACATGAATCAAAAGATCTTTCAACACATCACTACAATGACAGAAGTAGGGATCAAATTGGATTGAGCATGATGCTAAGACACATCCATGTCAGGATGAAAAAGCACATTATAGAACACAATTCTGATCCACATGATTCTATAGCTAATTCTTCTTTTAGGTTTTACACTTCAACTCTTTTGATGTAACTTTTCAGTTTTCAATAAATTTATGTTTCTTATTATGAAAAGCACAATTCTTTTGATATAACATTCTATGTTAGTCTAAGAGTAATGTATTACGATCCCTTATATTAGCAGTAATTATGATGTAGGAAAATAATAGTTATAAAAGTTTTTTTTGGAATTACAACAATCATAGTCTTTGGAGTCCGAATTCAAAGTCATTATGTTGGGTGTTTTAAAACTAATATTATATATAGGGCAGTCCTTGTTGTAAAGCAGTGATTTGTTAATAGAAGTTTTATTCAGATGTTTGTCATCTTTATAAGTGGTATTCCAAGGCTTTACCAGCTATTCCAAAGAAACCTCAGCTCTGACTACCTCTGCAGAAAAGTGTACTCTATTTAGATTGACTATGCAAGTTTGCCTCAGCTTTGGTCCTATACGCTGTATCAGTATTCAAGGAATTGACACAGATGATTACAATGGATACTTGCAACAAGGTAAATATGCACTTGGTCAATGGTAAGCTTAGCTGAGACTTGAGATCTTCATTATCAACATATATTATTTCTTTACATGTTCATTATGCATTAAGAAATTAATTTTAGAACAATCCATGATAAAATTAAAATGTTGATGGTTATATCGGATATGTTTGTGGTCCCATGTTATTAGGAATCCACATTTTTCGTGACCATGTCCAAACGACATGATATAGACATGGGTATAGGTACTTTGACACTCTAATTTGGTGTCAATTTACAGAAAATTTAGAAAAATTTGCGTCTAACACCTGTATATATACGTACAAAAATTTACGACTAACGGTGTCATAAAAAAGTTCATGTAACATAGGTGGTCCCCTAGTTATGTACAAGTACTATATCAAAAAAAATTGATAAGATGAACCAAATTAAATATATATATCAAAGCAAACCAAATGATCCAAACAGAAGGATATTGATTTTATTTATTCAGACCACAAGCTATATGAAATTGAGTGAAATTTTGATAACAATTTGAGTGGACTATGTATAGAGAGAATAAATATTGTTCCCTGACTGAGAGACAGTAAACCTAATATGGATAAGAAAGAAACAACTTTAAAGGTATCACTACAAGAAGCAAATTTAGTAAAAGAATGCCTCCTTTTAAAATATGTTTAAAAGAACATTCAAATGAGTGCCAAATAATAACATGTTCACAGTGCGAATCATTATTCAATAAACCATACTATATAACAATTTCAGCCAAAGAAAATGGGAACTAAAAAACTTCAACAAATAACATAACAAAGTATAATATTAACACCTTAAAAAAATCCTCAACTTTTAAAAGGAAAATACCTGTACAGTGGCAAGAGTTGTGTCCCTAGCCACGGCCGTATGTAAGCACAATTCAACCAGTGTAATGTCAACAGAGACTTTTGTCACAATCCACGCTTCTCCAGTTGCATTTTGAGATTCAAGACCATCTGGATGTTCAGGAACGGTAGGCTCCGGCATATTATCAGAATATGAAACCGACTGATGGCCCAATGGAGGAATGACATGTGGAGTCTCAGATATATTAGATATTGCACATTCAGTAATAATCTGGTATTCCTTGTTTGAGAGAGCTGCTTTCAATTTGTCAATCTAAATAGGACAATGTCACAAGAAAGAGAGGATATGAAATATTTATTACTCATATAAATCAGTAAATATCAAATCATAGAAAGAGGATAAATTAAAGAAAAGACCACAGAAGTCCTCTTTTTTCCTTTCCCTAAGACCATCTGATCAACATGCAATAAATTACCTTAAGTGCGAGTTCGACACTTGGTATGTGATGAAATAAGTCCCGAAGTGACCTCTGAATAACAACAGACACCCCCTTTACCTCCTGAATTATACTTTCACCCAGTTCTTCTCCAGTACCAACATTTAGATTTATGTCCTCAAGCTACATCTCAAACATCATCAGGTTCATAAATTAGTAAGATATTTATAACAGATACATATAGAAGTAGCAAGTAAGTAGTATGCTCATTACAGATAAAAGGGATGCGAGTATTGGATATTAATAGTAGGAATACCAATGAATCAAACATCTTAAACCTACCACAAGTGATATCAGTATGCTCTAACCTTTTAAATAAAAAAAAAAAAGAGTATGTTCTAACCTTAGCACTAGCTAAACTGAACAAAAATAAAAAGAATTAACTAGTTGTTTTATAGTTATTTTCAACTGTGATGACTTTCGAGTGTCCTAGTTTGTCCACCACAATCCCTATATATGAAAAGGCCCCTAACATTATCACATATGGAAGGCTTTCTTACCTGTCAAACTTAAACTAAACATAATGATACCATCAATGAGCCAGCATACCAAAATGACTTAATCTTAAATGAAATTGCACTCAATCTCACCTGAACTGTCATCTCGTCTAAATGCACAGCATTGAGTTCATTTTTACTCCCTCTAAGCCATTTGAAAGTGTTTTTAACTGTGATATGAACAATATCAAGCTTCAAGTAGCTGCAAATGATAAATTGAGACAATTATAATAAATAATGGCAGAAAATGATGTTATTTTGGAAGCAGTAGTAAGTCTAAATTTCTAATTTACATTAAAAACACTAAATTTCTAAAACAAACTTACTCAAGGCTATCTGTCCTTCGAGGCATCAATATGATTGGCTTGGTAAGAGAAACATCCAACTTTATAGCAGGTGATCCTTCAATCTCACTGGTTGTAAACAACTTCTCTGAATTTGTTACTTGATCTTTTAATTTAACCACACCTTTTGAATCGTTAGGAACAAGTCCCATAAAATAACAAACCACCTACATATCAAATTACAGATTTATGAACAGAAAAGACAAATAACATTTTCAAAATCTTTCGGACAATATTGAATAGAATGATAAAAGAAAGAATCTTGTATATTTATTACCTCCTGGATAAACCTATTCAAATATACAATGCGAACTTCTGAAAGCTGTCCAGAAAGACTATACTCGTAGCCTTCATAGTCTTCATCATCAAAATTGAATGAAGTAAAAACCAACTGCATGACAATGATACAATGTAAAACAAACTTGACAATATATCCACATAGACCATACATAACATAATCACTTCATACATGTGTGATATGGGACCATATGGTTCTATGAAGTTGTAAATACTCTACATTATCGGAAAAGCCAAATTTGCAATAATTTTAACATCATTCCAGCCTTTCTGGAATTGAAATTGCCAGGATTTTATTTGTAACTATAAAACTCAGAATTCACTCTTATTCTTTCATTCAAAGACACTACCTATTTATATACAAAGTTAGAGACAATCTTAGGTGACATACACCTAATACACCCCTAAGAAACCTAATACACAACTCACACCACTAAGACACCTAGTGTTAGACACCTAATACACACACTCATAAATCATCTTTAACACTCTCCCTAAAGTTGGAGCATAGATATTAATTATGCCCAACTTGTTACAAAGATAATCAACCCGAACCCCACTTAAAGCTTTCGTGAAGATATCTCCTAGTTGTTCTCCAGTCTTCATATATCCTATAGAAATCAAACCTTGTTGAATTTTCTCGCGAATAAAATGACAATCAATTTCAATGTGTTTAGTTCGCTCATGAAACACAGGGTTATAAGCAATATGAAGAGCAGCTTGGTTATCACACCACAATTTTGCTGGTACTGAAGTTTTAAGACCTACTTCATCTAAGAGCTGATATATCCATATTATCTCACCATAGCCCTATATTCTGACTCTGCACTCGATCGTGACACAACATTCTGCTTCTTACTTTTCCATGAGACCAAATTTCCTCCAATGAAAATACAATAGCCTGATGTGGATCTTCTACCCACTTTAGATCCTGCCCAATCTGCATCTGAAAAACATTCAATATGAGTATATCCATGATTTGCATACAAGATGCCACGTCCAGGTGCTCCTTTCAAGTAACACAAAATTTGCTCTAACGCTGCCCAATGATAAACTGTTGGGGATGACATAAATTGGCTAACAACACTGACTGAATATGCAATATCTGGACGAGTCACGGTAAGGTAATTCAGCTTTCCAACCACCCTTCGATATCTCTCAGAATCTTTAAAGAGTGCTCCATCTCCTGTAAGGTGGATGTTCGGAGTCATTGGAGCACTAAAAGGTTTTGCTCCTAATTTTCCTGTCTCCATTAATAAGTCCAGGACATATTTTCTTTGAGATAGAAAGATACATTTTTACTCCTTGTGACTTCAACACCCAAGAAATACTTTAGCATCCCTAAATCCTTCGTGTGAAACTCAGTATGTAGGAAAGACTTAAGAGATGAAATTCCCGTAGTATCACTTCCAGTAATAACAATATCATCTACATACACAACTAAAAGAATGATACCAGCTTCTGATTGTTTGTAGAACACAGAATGGTCAGACTTGCTTTTCATCATACCAAACGTTTCTATAGCTTGACTAAATTTTTCAAACCAAGCACGAGGACTCTGTTTCAAACCATACAAAGATTTGCGGAGACGACAAACGTGCCTAGACTCCCCCTGAGCAACAAAACCAGGAGGTTGCTCCATAAACACCTCCTCTTGAAGATCACCAAGAAGAAAAGCATTCTTGATATCCAGTTGATGCAAAGGCCAATGGTGAGTAGCTGCCATAGAAATAAACAACCGAACAGATGTCAATTTAGCAACAGGAGAGAAAGTGTCAGAATAGTCCACTCCATAGGTTTGAGCATATCATTTAGCAAAAAGACGGTCCTTTAATCGAGCAACTGACCCATCTGGATTAACCTTAACTGTGAACACCCATTTGCATCCGATAGCCCGTTTCCCTGAAGGTAAATCAACCAAGTCCCAAGTACCATTGTCATCCAACGCATTCATTTCCTCGATCATTGCATTATGCCAACCATGATGAGATATGGTTTCATGAACTGTTTTAGGGATAGAAATAGAATCAAGAGAAGCAATAAAAGAGCAAGAGGAAGACGACAAGCCATTATACGAAACAAAAGAAGAAATAGGATAAGTACATTGAAGTTTACCTTTGCGTAATGCAATAGGAAGATCATCATTCAAGACTGGATCTGATGACGAAGGAGCAGGTGCAGGACATGAATCAGAAGATCTATGTTTGGAGTAAACTTGAGTTATAGGAGGCCTAACAGGAACTGGGTCAGAGACAGGTTCAGATAATGTGATAGAATAGACTAACAAATCGTCATCCTCCCCCTGATATGCAGGAGGAGGAGAAGACGAAAAATAAGGTGTGTCTTCCATGAAGGTAACATCAATTGAGACAAGATATTTGTTAAGACTAGGACAATAACATCTATAACCTTTTTGGAGACGAGAATAACCAAGGAAGATACACTTCAAATACTTAAGATCTAATTTAGTAACATGCGGACGAACATCCCGAACAAAACAAGTGCTACCAAATATCCTAGGATCAACCCGAAATAGTGACTTATTTGGAAACAAAATTTTGTAAGGAATCTCACCATGAAGAACAGATGAGGGCATGCGATTAATAAGAAAACATGCTGTTGAAACTGCATCGGCCCAAAAAGATTTAGAAACATTCATTTGAAATAATAAGGTACGTGCAGTTTCGAGAAGATGTCTATTCTTACGTTCAGCCACTCCATTTTGAGATAGAGTATCAACACACGAAGTTTCATGAAGTATGCCATTTTGAACGATATAAGATTGAAACAAAGCTTATGTATATTCTTTGGCATTATCACTTCGTAAAGTACGAATTGAAACATTAAATTGAGTTTTAATCTCAACACAAAATGCACAAAAAATAGAAAACAATTCAGACCAACTCTTCATTAAATATAACCAAGTTACACGAGAATAATCATCCACAAAAGTAACAAAATACTTAAATCCAGGTTTAGACAAAATAAGATAAGGACCCCAAACATCAGAATGAACTAATTCAAAAGGAACACTAGCACGTTTATTAACTCTTGGATTTGAACTAAGACGATGATGTTTTGCAAACTGACAAGACTCACAATCTAATGAAGACACTTTACTAAACTGAGGACAAAGTTTCTTCAGTAAAGGAAGAGATGGATGACCCAATCTACAATGTGCCTCGAAGGGAGAGGTTACACTGTAGCAAGCAATGATTTCGGTATCGGTGTGTCAAGAATATAGAGGCCTCCGGACTCGTATCCTTTACCAATAGTCTTCTTCGTCATAAGATCCTAAAATAAGCAACGATCGGGAAAAAATGAGATACAACAAGTTAAGATCAAGTAGTAAGTCGACTTATAGATATCAAATTAAAGGATAAGCTAGGTAAATGTAAGACAGACGACAAAGGAAGCAAAGGAGTAGGAGTAATGGTGCTGCACTAAGAACACGAGATGGTGACCCATCGGCTAAGGTAACAAGAGAGGTAGAAGTGTGTGACCGAAGAGTAGAAAAGAGATTAGAATTACCCGTCATATGATCCGTGGCACCGTAATCAATAACCCATTTGGAAGATGAAGAAATGAGACACGCATTTGATTTACCCGAATTAGCAATAAGCGATGTGAGAGGGTGATGAAGACCTTAGTGATTCTTGATCTTGTGAGAACTTGGTAAATTCATCTCAGAGATAAGAACCGATTTTTCGAACTATCGAAGTGGATGCAATATGGTAGGAGTGACCATTCGATGTTTGTCTTGAAGCTTTCTACATTCATGTTTCGTATGTCCTGGTTTGTGACAATAGTGACATACAATACCTCTGAGGTCCTGTGGTCGAGTTTCAAACCCGTGCGAGCCGCCTCCTTTGTTTCTGTTCATATAAGTTGACCGTCCATGCTCATAATTATTACTTCGACTAACCAAAGCACCATTTAATTGAGCAGGTGGAGGTGGAGTGCCTTCTGTACGAAGTACTCGACTAAACACACTTCTTGTAAAGAGGAGATCTCAGAACCAGAAAGAACCTGGGACTTAGCAGTCTCAAAAGTAGAGAGAAGACCGGCAAGAAAACTCATGACCGTCATTTGTTCCCGTTGACTTTGTTGAACCCTGACATCAGGGCTAAAAGGCATCAAACTATTGAGCTCCTCATAAGTCCTTTTAAATTCCATAAAATAATTTATGAGTGACTGATCTTGTTTGTCTGCACGGTAAAATGCTTTGCATACCTCATATATGCGAGAAAGATTTCCCTTACCAGAATATAAATCCAAATAATCCATTAATTCCTTAACGAATTCACAGTAATTGATCAAGTCAATTACATTGCTTTCAATAGAATTCCGAATCTACAGAAATAAGCGAGCATCATCTCTAAGCCATGTCTGCTTTGAATCATATTTAGGAGGATTATTAGTCAAATAAGTATCTTTTTCGATACTTCTCAAATAAATTTGAATAGTCTTGCTCCAAGCCAAATAATTCAAACCATTGAGCTTAGGGTCCGTGATTTTAGACATCACAGGCACCATATCCGTTACAACATTAGATTTCTTTTCAGCCATAATTCTTACAAACGACAAGACAGCGAGCAAACGAACAAACAAAATCCAAACACGCAGCGAACAAGAATACAAAATTGGAAGAACCCAAACCTGAACAATCACAAGTGATGAGTACCGAACCACCACAGATGACGCAGGGGAACGACGGAGAGCGACACGAGGTCGACCGGAGAAGAATTCTGCACGGACGCGCTTTCACGCGCCGGCGCGTGGAAATCTGACAGAAAGTCACGGTGGCGCGTGTGGCCCACTCACGACTCGTCTGGTGACCGGACTTCAGGGTTTGGCCGGTCGGTGGCTGTTCTTCTCCCCTGTGCCGGCGGTGAGATGTGTGGAAATTTTGACAGAAAGTCACGGTGACACGTGTGGCTCACTCGCGGCTGGTCTTCCTCCCTATGCCGGCGGTGAGAAAAAAATGCACTCCAAAAGGGTGCTCCGAGTTGTAACTCAAAATGCACTAAATCCTAATTTGTGTTTACACAAAATCAGCCCGCAATTTGAACGGAAAAAAAAATTCCCAAATTTTGTAACCCAAATGCTCTGATACCATGTAAAACTCAGAATTCACTCTTATTCTTTCATTCAAAGACACTACTTATTTATATACAAAGTTAGAAACAATCTTAGGTGACATACACCTGATACACAACTAAGACACCTAATACACAACTAAGACACCTAATACACAACTAATATATTCACCTAGTGTTAGACACCTAATACACACACAACTAATCATCTTTAACAGTAACTAAAATAAATAAAGCAAAAAAGAACTCTACATCATATAAATTTTACAGGTGTTGTGTTGGTTTACCACTTTTACCCAAAAATATTAAGCTTTACGAGGTGGACTTGTGTTAGATTTTATGTTGATTTGATTATTCGAACTTCACCTGGAAGTCTGATTTCTTTATGCTTTTTAGAGAAAATTTGGGGAACACTCTTAAGGTTGTCATAGTTTCATTAATAGAACTATCCTACATGTCACTTTCTCAGGTCTTCAATCTCGTAATTTGGATAATACGAGTCACATATACTAAGGTTTGGTATAATGTCAGTAAAATGGTGATTTGTGGAAGGTAATGCAGTTCGAAAAACTTGTGATAAATGCCCACTTAAAAATTAGTGGTGCATATGATGTTTACCCTGCACTTTAAAATGATAAACAAGGCCTGCAAGTGTACTCCATCATAATAGAATGTTTCTTCTAGTGTGGGGGATGGTCAAGGGACAAATGTATGCAGAATACCTATAAGCCAATGTGGTCATCTACCAATTCATACTTAGAAGCACATGAGAGAAAGAGGAATAGAGGGGGTTTTACCTCAACAAATGAACTGCCCCCCGGATTTCGCATGTCACAAGCCCAAAAATACCCGTGGCTGCTGGGAAGACTGTCATCACTTATTCTGAGGTTTCCCAAGGCTGCCTTAATGCTGAAAGATGATGGAAAAACCTTAAAACACAAAAAAAATTAATAAGAATCAAACGAGTAGATACACAAAATAAATTGAAAATCTCTCAAATTATTTAATAATATAATAGGACAAATATTTATTTTACGACTAATTTTATGTGAAAATTTTCAATTTATTATTTTTTACTTGTGTTATGAAAATGTCTTTCAATTAACAATTTTGGCAAAAAAAAATTGACAAATTTCATCGAAAAATTAAAATCACCTAAGCATCACATGAAGTTACAAATGTATTATGTCGTTATAATCACTTGTTGTGCACGTGACTTAAATTTTTCAACAAATTTGCCATTTTTTTTGGGTTAAAAGAGTTTATTGAAAGACATTTCAATAATACAAATAGTTAATGGAAATAAAAAATATCAAACGTAGTAAATTGAAAATTTTCAATTAACATTAGAAGCTAAATGAATGTTTGCCCACAATAATAAAATAAAAAATTAGCAGACCTTGATATCTGTCTGCAAATTATCTTGCAATAAACTAGTGAGCTTAGTTTCATCTTCATTCATCAATAGAATTTGAGCACGAGCCATCTTTAATGTAACACTGAATACAACTCTAGACTTCCCCTTTCCTAACAGACCTTTGACAACACCCATTTCAGTGGCCGTTGAGTGATAATCATCAACCCCTTCTCCTGAGAGGTCAGGCTTCACATTGGCTGCTGAACTGCCATTGAAGGCTTGGCGGGTTTCATCCTCAATATTAATGGCATTGACGAATTTCATGATTGCAAGAATGGTTGGTCTGCGACAGAAAAAGGAGAGAGTAGCAAGGGTGACAGTGACCTGAAGATAACATGCATTAAATCGTTAAATAGCCTGTCAAAAAAATGATCAGTTACTACAGTGATTGAGAATTTCACAGATTAGCAACACCAACCTGCTTATCTAAATTACTGTATCTGGGAGAATTTTGATCAAAGATGACAAGTTGAGCTTTTACAAAATTATCCAATGCATCAGTTTGTTCCATATTGCCTTTACTTTTTTGGAGGATATCATCAGGAAGTAGACCAGCAATACGGGTAAAACTAGGGGCCTTGAGCGATTTAATTTCGGAATTGAGGATTTGGGGTGACTGCATTTGGTAATCTATTGAATCAACTAGATCCTCAGGTGCCTCATAAAACTTATCGTCTCCCTCGCATGTTATACCACTAGCATCTTGACTCTTATTTTCATCATTATCAAAGGTTGATGCCTCAACAGTCTGGATGAACGACCTAGCAACATAACACGGCCGAGAGAAGCTCCTCCGGGAAACCAAATCTTCAATCTCCAAAGACTTCAGAATAGTTCCAATGAACATGTCATTTGCTCTTAGTGATACTTCAACCTGTTATCAAGAATATAAAACCCTCAGGAGATGAAACATTAATCTTCAAAGCACAGCCAATGCAAAACAGTTATATAACCTGGCCACCAATAGCGCGAAACTCAAATAAACGGCTCTCTTTTGTTAGAAGCACCTTCTTGAAGTTGTCATGCTAAAACCAAAATAATCACTAGTCAGTTTTTGCCCATTGCAGGGCAACTTTGAATAATACCAATACATACAGTTTGTCTTACTTGGTCACTATAACTGAAGCAGAGTTTTAGCTCGTCAAGAACACCAGTAATGAATAGTCTCTCCATCTTTATTAAATCAACTGCATCATTTTTTCCATGAAGTTCCATTTCTGAATCCTCAGAGTCCGATGAAGTTTCAGATAAACTAGCTATAGGAGCAGAGCCCTGTCAGAAAAGAGAAGTTATATGAGATTTCAAGGAAAACACCCTACTATCACATTGTCATTAGTATATCTTCAGAATGATATCAAGGAAACAGTAGTCATAATTTTGTTTGAGGTAAACTGGTCATTCTTTATGGCCTAGGACCACTCAAAACATTCCAAGTAATATTTGAATAGCTCTAAATATGGCCCACCCTTTAGGGCCCACAGTAGACAGACTGTCTTGAGCAAAGGGGGGTCATACCCTCACTCCACAGCTCCACCTAGGTGACAATGGACAAAAGATATGATAAATTGGCATGTCAAGAACATTCCACACACTCTTAACAGAATAGAAGATATGGATACTCAAAAATAAATCACATGATGAACGACGCGTGTTGGCAGAGGTCCATGTCGGCTAGTCACTGCACCTGTATCTCCTCTTATGATCAAAACGAATGAATACAACACACCCTTCGTAAGGTAATAGGAGTGTATATGAGAAGACAAAGGAGACGGAGGTTAAGTGGTATCCAGTTTGAGTGTATATGAGAAGACAAAGGAGATGGGGATTGAGTGGTATCCAGTTTGATTGAAATGAAAAGGTTTAGAAATTTAAAAGTATTCCCACGCTCAGGGGAAGGGTAACTTGACAAACAAGAAGCTAAAGGAAAGGAAAAACAAAAGGGAAACAAATACACACATTAAGTTTCAGGTAATTGAGCAAAAATTTGTAAATACCTGGATCGAGAATCAGAGCAATTTAAACAGATTAACAATATGAAAAGGAGAAAGCAACTGACTGAATAACAATGATAAATTCGTGTTTGGTGAAGAAAAAATATCACAAGAACCCACTCATACGTCATCTAATTTCTGATCTAATTATGATGAAAGTTAATTTGAATAGATAAACCTTATATATAATAACTTAAGTCAAAAAAACACAAAATAATTTAAATTGAGATTACAAATCTTAATTATGATAAAATCTCTAATATCACCTACATGCTAAATTACAAAGCATTTTTTTCCTTGCAGCAATAGAATCAGCTTTTTTCTTTTGAAAAAAAAATACATCATAGGAGGGAATGATAATTAAGTGTAAAATGTTTGACAAAGTGATGTAGATTAGTAATATGCGTATGCTCTATACATCTCTATTTTCTTGTATGCATGCCAGAAATACAATCAAACTTCCAACTCTCACCTCTTGACCATATTACCCAAACAAAATTGAATTTAGTAAGAATAATTAGAAGAAAGGGATACCGATGTGCGATAGATAGCCCCTTGCAATTGGCTGTGCCAAGTTTTCCTTGAATCGTCAGATTCACACCGCAATATTAATGCATTCAGATCCTCCACAACCTAAACAGAAGTCAAAATACACATTTAAACTATTTTCATATCAAAAATCAGTAATTTCTAGAATATAATTTTTAAAGATGCAGAGAAGAATTATATGGAGATTACTTGTTAAAAATACTTGTGGCTGCAATAAAAAACTTAATAAACAAAAACAATAAACTAAGTTCAAGAATATATGCAATTAGACCCTTCCACAAGAGATGTAACTAATAGTTTTCTACAAGAACCAACTGCACATTAATAATTGCATGGGGCTAATTATATATTTTTCTAATACTTAAGACAAAAGACCAGTGTTTCTCAGACACTGTCCTGTGCTTATTACTTGGGAGATCGATCCACCTGCATTAGAGGCCAATCCTAAGATTATCATTAGGAATAATTAGGGTATAAAAATAGCACTTCAATTACCACAAGTGTTTTCTATCCTTAATGTTAAAGATGATTAGTTGTGTTAAAGATGATTAGTTGTGTGTGTATTAGGTGTCTAACACTAGGTGAATATATTAGTTGTGTATTAGGTGTCTTAGTTGTGTATTAGATGTATGTCACCTAAGATTGTCTCTAACTTTGTATATAAATAGGTAGTGTCTTTGAATGAGAAATATGAGAGTGAATTCTGAGTTTTACACTTAAAAATAAGCTTGTACCCTTACATGCAAAAACTTATGTACCAGTAAGTGCAATAATTGAACTAGTTTGAATTATCACAATTCTAGAGAAAAGTTTTTAATGATCCTGAATTGTTAAACAAAAAACAACCAAAATTATTGTAACAGAAAAAATTTCAATTTGATGTTGTTTTCAAAGAATGGAGTGGCATGGAAAGATTGATAAAAGGAAAGAATTTGAAGTGATAGAGATTGGATAAAATTAGAAATTAAAAAAATAAAATTGGACTGGATTCATAAGTGGACTTCAATGTTTAATGGTATGTCAATGACAGTTGAAATATTTTTAGGGACCAAAATAAGCACACATAAGAGTTTAGAAGGTATTGATTATTTTTAAAAAATTCCAACCTTGATATTTGATCGTGCACCATCACAAACAGCCAGTACATGTTCTGCATCCCCAACAATTTCGGGCAGAACTTGACATATGTGCTTCCCTCGAAGGCTGCCAAAGCATACATTCAGAACAAAAATTAATACTCTACATTGAACACTAATTATTTAAGTAGAAATTAAATCCCAGAACCCATAGTTAAAAGATTAAGGTTGGAATTCTTGGGTGACATTATAAAGATGATGGAGGGCAACTTTTTGTTATTTATTTCGTATTGAAGCTGAAACCTCACACTTTCTACAGTAGTACTAATGATCTTTATTTTCAAGAATCGTCTTTGCTAAGAAAGTTTCAATATGAGAAAATGCATTAAATTCAACATATGTGCCAAGAATATATTTTATAATCCCCCAAATTTGTTGTGAAACCATACATCCATTCAAAGTAATTCTACCAAATTAGTCATGGATGCATCATAATCCTTTTTTTGGTCCTCACTTGTTATTGGGATCATCGTTTGATCAAAAATATACCAACCCTTACCATATTTCTTCATTCAGATTTATTCTTTTTCAGCATTTTATTTTACTTGTGCCCTGATAGCAAACCATAACATCTACTACCGTGTGTTGAGAATTTCAAGAATCAGTAAACCATCTCTAACATAAACAACAACACTACCAAGTAATTCTGGAAACACATTATTAAGGAGTTCTCCACAGAAGGCCAAAATGATATTTTTCTTTTTCAAGTGGAGACTCATTCTAATAGCAAAAATCTGCAAATTAAATCTAAGATAATGAGGCCCAATTGAGTATACCATTAACACAAATTATTGCATATTGTAAAATAAGAATTCTTTCTTATTATTATCATTCAAAGACACTACCTATTTATATACAAAAGATAGGGACAATCTTAGGTGACATACACCTAATACACCCCTAAGAAACCTAATACACAACTCACACCACTAAGACACCTAGTGTTAAACACCTAATACACACACTCATAAATCATCTTTAACACTCCCCCTCAAGTTTTGCATAGATATTAATCATGCCCAACTTGTTACAAAGATAATCAACCCGAACCCCACTTAAAGCTTTCGTGAAGATATCTCCTAGCTGTTCTCCAGTCTTCATATATCATGTAGAAATCAACCCTTGCTGAATTTTCTCGCGAACAAAATGACAATCAATTTCAATGTGTTTAGTTCGCTCATGAAACACAGGGTTATAAGCAATATGAAGAGCAGCTTGGTTATCACACCACAATTTTGCTGGTACTGAAGTTTTAAAACCTATTTCATCCAAGAGCTGATATATCCATATTATCTCAGACGCAGATTGTGCCATAGCCCTATATTCTGACACTACACTCGATCGTGACACAACATTCTGCTTCTTACTTTTCCATGAGACCAAATTTCCTCCAATGAAAATACAATAGCCTGATGTGGATCTTCTATCCACTTTGGAACCTGCCCAATATGCATCTGAAAAACATTCAATATGAGCATGTCCATGATTTGCATACAAGATGCCACGTCCAGGTGCTCCTTTTAAGTAACACAAAATTTGCTCTAACGCTACCCAATGATGAACTGTTGGGGATGACATAAATTGGCTAACAACACTGACTGAATATGCAATAAATGGACGAGTCACGGTAAGGTAATTTAGCTTTCCAACCACCCTTCGATATCTCTCAAAATCTTTAAAGGGTTCTCCATCTCCTGTAAGGTGGATGTTCGGAGTCATTGGAGCACTACAAGGTTTTGTTCCTAATTTTCCTATCTCAGTTAAAAAGTCCAGGACATATTTTCTTTGAGATAGAAATATACCTTTTTTACTCCTTGTGACTTCAACACCCAAGAAATACTTTAGCATCCCCAAATCCTTCGTGTGAAACTGAGTATGTAGGAAAGACTTAAGAGATGAAATTCCCGTAGTATCACTTCCAGTAATAACAATGTCATCTATATACACAACTAAAAGAATGATACCAGCTTCTGATTGTTTGTAGAACACAGAATGGTCAGACTTGCTTTTCATCATACCAAACGTTTCTATAGCTTGACTAAATTTTCCAAACCAAGCACGAGGACTCTGTTTCAAACCATACAAAGATTTACGGAGACGACAAACGTGCCTAGACTCCCCCTGAGCAACAAAACCAGGAGGTTGCTCCATAAACACCTCCTCTTGAAGATCACCATGAAGAAAAGCATTCTTGATATCTAGTTGATGCAAAGGCCAATGGTGAGTAGCTGCCATAGAAATAAACAACCGAACAGATGTCAATTTAGCAACAGGAGAGAAAGTGTCAGAATAGTCCACTCCATAGGTTTGAGCATATCATTTAGCAAAAAGACGGGCCTTTAATCGAGCAACTGACCCATCTGGATTAACCTTAACTGTGAACACCCATTTGCATCCGATAGCCCGTTTCCCTGAAGGTAAATCAACCAAGTCCCAAGTACCATTGTCATCCAACGCATTCATTTCCTCGATCATTGCATTATGCCAACCATGATGAGATATGGCTTCATGAACAATTTTATGGATAGAAATAGAATCAAGAGAAGCAATAAAGGAGCAAGAGGAAGACGACAAGCAATTATACGAAACAAAAAAAGAAATAGGATAAGTACATTGACGTTTACCTTTGCGTAATGCAATAGGAAGATCATCATTCAAGACTGGATCTGATGACGAAGGAGCAGGTGCAGGACATGAATCAGAAGATCTATGTTTGGAGTAAACTTGAGTTATAGGAGGCCTAACAGGAACTGGGTCAGAGACAGGTTCAGATAATGTGATAGAATAGACTAACAAATCGTCATCCTCCCCCTGATATGCAGGAGGAGGAGAAGACGAAAAATAAGGTGTGTCTTCCATGAAGGTAACATCAATTGAGACAAGATATTTGTTAAGACTAGGACAATAACATCTATAACCTTTTTGGAGACGAGAATAACCAAGGAAGATACACTTCAAATACTTAAGATCTAATTTAGTAACATGCGGACGAACATCCCGAACAAAACAAGTGCTACCAAATATCCTAGGGTCAACCGAAAATAGTGACTTATTTGGAAACAAAATTTTGTAAGGAATCTCACCATGAAGAAACGAGATGAGGCATGCGATTAATAAGAAAACATGCGGTTGAAACTGCATCGGCCCAAAAAGGTTTAGAAACACTCATTTGAAATAATAAGGCACGTGCAGTTTCGAGAAGATGTTTGTTCTTACGTTCGGCCACTCCATTTTGAGATGAAGTATCAACACACGAAGTTTCATGAAGTATGCCATTTTGAACCATATAAGATTGAAACAAAGCTGATGTATATTCTTTAGCATTATCACTTCGTAAAGTACGAATTGAAACATTAAATTGAGTTTTAATCTCAACACAAAATGCACAAAAAATAGAAAACAATTCAGAACGACTCTTCATTAAATATAACCAAGTTACACGAGAATAATCATCCACAAAAGTAACAAAATACCTAAATCCAGGTTTAGACAAAATATGACAAGGACCCCAAACATCAGAATGAACTAATTCAAAAGGAACACTAGCATGTTTATTAACTCTTGGATTTGAACTAAGACGATGATGTTTTGCAAACTGACAAGACTCACAATCTAATGAAGACACTTTACTAAACTGAGGACAATGTTTCTTCAGTAAAGGAAGAGATGGATGACCCAATCTACAATGTGCCTCGAAGGGAGAGGTTACACTAGAGCAAATGATTTCGGTATCGGTGTGTCAAGAATATAGAGGCCTCCGGACTCATATCCTTTACCAATAGTCTTCGTCATAAGATCCTCGAAATAAGCAACGATCGGGAAAAAATGAGATACAACAGTTAAGATTGCGAGTAAGTGACTTACGGATATCAAATTAAAGGATAGGCTAGGTAAATGTAAGACATACGACAAAGGAAGCAAAGGAGTGGGAGTAATTGTACTGCACTAAGAACACGAGATGGTGACCCATCGACTAAGGTAACAGTAGTGGTAGAGGTGTGTGGTGAAGAGTAGAAAAGAGATTAGAATTACATCGTCATATGATCCGTGGCACCAGAATCAATAACCCATTTGGAAGATGAAGAAATGAGACACGCATTTGATTTACCTGAATTAGCAATAGCAATGACAGAGGGTGATGAAGACCTTAGTGATTCTTGATACTATGAGAACTTGGTAAATTCATCTGTAGAGATAAGAACCAATTTTTCGAACTATCGAAGTGGATGCAATATGGTAAGTGACCATTCTGATGCTTGTACTGAAGCTTTCTACATTCATGTTTCGTATGTCCTGGTTTGTGACAATAGTGACATACAATACCTCTGAGGTCCTGTGGTCGAGTTTCAAACCCGTGCGAGCCGCCTCCTTTGTTTCTGTTCATATAAGTTGACCGTCCATGCTCATAATTATTACTTCGACTAACCAAAGCACCATTTAATTGAGCAGGTGGAGGTGGAGTGCCTTCTGTACGAAGTACTCGACTAAACACCTCTTGTAAAGAGGAGATCTCAGAACCAGAAAGAACCTGGGACTTAGCAGTCTCAAAAGCAGAGGGAAGACCGGCAAGAAAACTCATGACCGCCATTTGTTCCCGTTGACTTTGTTGAACCTTGACATCAAGGCTAAAAGGCATCAAACTATTGAGCTCCTCATAAGTCCTTTTAAATTCCATAAAATAATTTGTGACTGACTGATCTTGTTTGTCTGCACGGTAAAATGTTTTGCATACCTCATATATGCGAGTAAGATTTCCCTTACCAGAATATAAGAAATCCAAATAATCCATCAATTCCTTAACGAATTCACAATGATTGATCAAGTCAATTCATTGCTATCAATAGAATTCCGAATCTGCAGAAATAAGCGAGCATCGTCTCTAAGCCATATCTACTTTGAATCATCTTTAAAAGGATCATTAGTCAAATGAGTATCTTTTTCGATACTTCTCAAATAAATTCGAATAGTCTTGCTCCAAGCCAAATAATTCGAGCCATTGAGCTTATGGTCCGTGATTTTAGACATCACAGGCACCATATCCATTACAACATTAGATTTCTTTTCAGCCATAACTCTTACAAACGACAAGACAGCGAACAAACGAACAAACAAAATCCAATAACAGCAGCGACAAAACACGCAGCGAACAAGAACACAAAATTGGAAAAACGCAAACCTGAACAATCACAAGCGATGAGTGCCAAACCACCAAAGATGACGCAGGACGGAGGAGAGCGGCGCGGGGTCTGGGAGAAGAATTCTACACGGACCGTCACGCGTCGGCGCGTGAATTTTGACAGAAAGTCGCGGTGGCGCGCGCGCGTGGCCCACTCGCTTGTATGACGTCAGATTTGGGCGCTCAATGTTTCTTCCTCCCTGTGCCGGCGGTGAAAAAAAATGTGCACTCCAAAAGGGTGTTCCGAGTTGGAACTCAAAAATGCACCAAATCCTAATTTGTGTTTACCCAAATTTTGTCCCAAATTTAAACGGGAAAAAAATTTTCTCAAATTTTGTAACTCAAATGCTCTGATACCATGTAAAATCAGAATTCTTTCTTATTATTATCATACAAAGACACTACCTATTTATATACAAAAGATAGGAACAATCTTAGGTGACATACACCTAATACACCACTAAGACATCTAATACACAACTCACACCACTAAGACACCTAGTGTTAGACACCTAATACACACACTCATAAATCATCTTTAACACATATCAATTAATAATTGAATACTTTAAAAGATGGCATACATATGTGCACTTGTAAGGATTTTTTAGTGATTTTGAGCTTTAACAATTTTAGTATTCCTTCCAATCTGTGCAAAATCTTTTTTGTGGGTAGAGTCAACATTTCATTTAATGAGAATTACTTGTTTGATTTCTCACCCAAAAGGAAAGAAAAGAAAGAGAAAGAAAGCTCCAAACCTGATACATTGCTTGTATGACCTTGAGCCAGGGCTTTCGAGTACATAAAGAAAAGGTCCAACCAAGCAGATGTATCTCCGCTGCCACACCGCTTCACGACCTCCAACACCCTAGGTTATGAAGGTACAGTAAGAAGGCATCATATCAAATATATAGTTATAATTACTTATTTACTTATACATGTGTACAAGCCCAAAATACTGAGGCATCGGTGAAGCAAACCTTCCAAGTAAAAAGAGATAACCATCCCTCAAAGTCAGCTTGATTCCAAGGGCGAAGAAGATCCGAGTCCCCATTATCCTGACTCTGAAATAGCTTTGCTATTTGCATCAGCCGATGATATCGTGCTGGAGAGAAATGAAAACCTAATGACGGTACTCGAACAGCAAGTTTTGTTGAAGGATGCAATGGACTTTCTAATCGAATCTGTTTAAAATGAATATATAACATATACTTGACAAGTTGAGTTGTTGTGACAACAGCTAACAAACAGACAAATACCCAAAAACAATAAGCGTATTAAGTAAATTGTTAAAAGTGTACCTGTTCAAGCTTTATGATCACCCCGCATTTATCAACAACGGGCAAAAAGCTAGCGCCAGTAGACTTATTCAGATGAATTTGGCTCCAATAGTAGTCACCATCAACCAGAAAAGCAGACACATCACTCAAAACCAAATTGAAATGCATATACATGTCCACATTTTCAGATGATTCACACTCCTGGTCATCCTGCACTCATTTGTTAAGCTCTATAAACTTCAAAAAAACAAGTTTGACTAGGTGAATAAGTAATTTTGTGCATTAACCTGTGTACGAATGACCAAATTTCCCAAGTCGAGCATAAGTTTTGTCGAATGGTTGTTGTCAGGACAAAAATCTGTAGGAATTGTAATCTTTGGAGCGGCAATATCTATATCCACCAGAAACCTAGCAGAAGATAATAAATGACAATTATATAATACAAATTATCGATCTCACAAGAAAATTGCATGCAACTCAAACCATGGCAATATAGCACTCTATGCTGCTATTGCACCAATTATATCAAAAGAAATTCATAATACATGAGTTATACGGAGAAGTAAGACATGGTAAAAGATCTAGACATCTATTACAAAATGAGTTTTCCCAAGTTTTGGAATCAACCATTTAAACTTGATTCTTTTCGACCTTATATAAAATCACCCATCAAGCTCATTCTTTAAAAAACAATCTCCCAGCTAAATGATGTGAAAATATACTATGAGTGTTGGCTATTTTTGTGGACAAAATATTTATCTATAAACTTGTTTTTAGATCTTTTATCAAGTCTATCAAGAAAAGCTAAACAAATGTTCGAGTTCCAAATAGTCGTACTTCAGGTATATCTTTTATAACTACGACACATAGGATTGTATTCATGTATTTAATAACACATATTCATAAATCTGATTATCTGAAATTATTTTTACTGCTAAAATATTTATTTAAACTTGAATCAATTTATGAAATTACCAATTAGCCATTTCTTAAATGTGTTTTAATATTTTTAAGATGTGTCATAAAAATAATATTTTTATATTATTAAGGCCTTTAATGGGATTTGAATAATTAAATCTAAAATAATTTAACCCTAATGATATTAGGTTATCATTATCATATATATATATATATATATAATAAAAGGGTTAAATGGTGTGTACCGAAATAATTCTGAAAAAAAACCTAACGGTGTCGTAAAAACTTGAAAAGAAAATATTGATCATTGCCTTCTCTGCATCATCAATAATTCAAAGTATATTGGCAACAAGGTCTTATGCATATTTGATAAACATTACATGTTAATATAGCCACAGTTGAATGAATTGTGGTCAACAACCCAAACTTGATATTGAGAAGCTTAGCAATGATTAATATTATAAGAGAATTCAAGTTTTATTTTTGACCCAATTTTTAGTGCAATTTATTAAATTTATTAAAGGTATGCAAAGGTAGACAAATTAATTTGTGATATTTGATTATCTATATTTTCATAATTTATAGTTAAGTTGGTTCATATTTTTCTTGTTCACATCGCTTCTTCTTAATTAGGATCTTTCATATTTAAATCAAATAATGGTATAAGTGATCATAAGTATTTGATTTAATTATTAGAATTTAAAGAAACTATTTTTATTGAACTTGTGCTTAATCTTTTTGATCTATAATTTGCTAGTTAATTTGATTTAAGTGATGTGTTTTGAATCATCTATTAAGAATTATTCATTATTAAATATGTTCTAGAACACACACGGGCACTAGTGTTTTTGTGCTAACCCTTCTGCAGTTGATTCGTGAACTTATCTGATTGGCAGGGAGGTTATTAGAATGTTGATCTAAAAACCGCTCACGTTAATATTAAAAACTGTGAAAACAGAGCAAGGTGTCACGTCCCGCTCAAATGTCCCTAAAAATCCAAATAAATGATGGTTGCCTAAAGAATCCAGGCTATTCTACACGGGAAGTTCTAGAGTTGTCTAGAGATATCTAGAAAGAGCTAGAGTTTGATGGACTCAACTCAAGCTAAAAGACCCTAGAATATTCTAGAGCACGCTGGAGGATGCTAGAATGGGCTAGAATATTCTAGAACATGCCGGATGGTTCATGAAGGATGTAGAAGCCGCTGGAAGCTTACGGAACATCCCGAAACGTGCATGAAGGAGCTAGACAAACCTAGAAGACTTTAGAGTTGGCTAGAAGGTCCTAGAACCTTATGGCATATTATACATAGAATTAGAACTCTCTTATACATTCTAGAGCTAAAATGATCTAGAAAAATGTGGCATACTCCTAAGCTTGGTGCCACATTATAAATAGACCTATTGGTCTTCATTTGTATTCATCTTGGAAATTCTTAGCATCTTGTAACATAAACTCTCTCTAGAGCAATACAAAGCATTCTTTACAAACTCTCTTTCTAGTCTCTTTGGAGTTTCATTCGGATTCAAAGGCAGGCTTAGTACAACGGACGGTGCTAAGTGCCGCACGATCGTTACTTGAAAAATTAAGGTCGTGACAAAGGGCTCATAAGTAAGGTACATTAGGGCAGTATCCTAAGAAGGATAGCATAAGACCAAGTTTGTACTGGAACGTTTGATTTTCATAGTGAAAAATTAGGTGTTCCGATGAACCGATAGTTTTCCTTTTAGGTCATGGTTGTAGCCTAGGTTGTTTCCACCTAAAAATATCGTGTTATTCTTTTATTTCCACACTTATTCTTACACGCGATTACATGCCTGATCATTTTGTTTAGGTAATTAAATTATAAATTGATAAAAATTGAAAATAACCTATTCACCTTCTCTAGGTTAATTACTTTTATAAACTTTCACCTAGGATGCCTAATATCCACGAGCCATGACGCATTTAATAGGTAATAGCTAAAAAATATTTCATGTTCTACAAGATGCTCTCAAGAAAAAGTCTTCCACAAATACTTCCCATTCCACCACTACCTTTGGAAGGCCAAAAGGCATGCAATGTAAAACAAAGATACTTAAATCAATATAGCTTAAAAATGAGAACAACGGGAAATACCTGGATTGATCCTTTAGTGCTTTTCTCATTTGCTGCTGAGCAGTGCGCTTGACTTCATCAATTGTCAACTGTACATAACTAACAAGTTAAGTACAATTTGTATTTTATGACTGACATAAAGATTGTGTTTGAAATTGAATGGCTTGTATTGTGTTTTTGGATGGTACTTAATTTCAAAAAACTAAATACATTTTCCTTCTTTTTTTTCGGATTTTTGACTTGAAAATAGTTTCAAAAACTTGGGTTGAGACACTCAGCATTCTAAATACTATTCTACACTTCTATCTGAATTTCTCTGCTAGTGGTTTACTTCTGGAGAAGAAATCTCTACAAAACCATAACCACTTATCATTAACAGTGGAATTCATTTCCAAATGAATCCCACTGTTCCAAAGCGACAATTTATCATTAACGGCAAATGGAAACCAAAAGTGCAACACTCTATTCTAGCGAGCTTGGCTTACAGTCTCGGGAGCTATTTAGTCATCTTTCAAAACATCAACATGAAGAGACTTTCAAACCTGCACAGCAGCAGCAGTTTCCAATGCTATGGCCTGACTAACAGTATTACTTTGAAAAAATTTGATAATTTGATCAATGGTTTGCCCCATATACTGCCAAAAGAGTACAATTAGTACACAATTGCATTGAAGGGTGACTAAGATACTAATGGAAAAGAAGCATACAGTCATGTAGCATGGAGAAGCTTTAGCAACCATGCTCCAGTCAACCTTAGCATCAAAAGGCTTATAGCAGAAAACCCCTCCTAACGAATCATAAGTAGTTGCACTCTGCATGGTGATGGAAGAGAAGTCAAGAGTCCCAAAACAACATTTCAGCATCTATTTAACCATACTTTCAATAAAAGATTGTCTAAACAATGAAAAGGCTTTACCTGGGCAAGAAGACCGTTTGGTGATGACAGCTTATAGGAACCCAGTTTCACATCAAAAACCTTTGTCTCTGGATAAAGCTTTATAGAACAACCAAGGCCTTCACACGATAATTCCGCAAGATACTCCTTAGATTCATTCATAAGCTTAGAAGCATTATGTTTCACGAAAATTTCCAAAGAAGTATGAAGGGCATCTGCCCTCTCATTAGTTACAGATGATTGACCATCATCACCCTCCTTATACCCAATGACTTTATTTAATCGTTCCCAGTCTTCATCACTAAAATCAAATGGCACACCGTCATCTTTAAATGACTGATTCCTCCTGGAAGCATACAAAAAGAAAGGTTGATATAAAAGCATCACATATTGAGAAGAGAATTGATGCAAGTTTCAACACAATGAATAATTTACCCTCCAAATGACCACCATGATTTCTTTGATTTTTCTTTCCTCAATTGCAACTCTGATTCTAATGACTGTTCCACAAGCTTGTGAGCCAACATCCTGTATAGCAACACGAACAATAAAAATAAATAAAAAAGGCTTGCAAACGGAACTATGTTATCAATAAAGGATAGAAGATCATTTAGAAGTATATCTACCATGTACATGGATGCAAATAAGGTTTAAATTTAGGAGGGGGAAGAAAGAAAGAAAGAAAAGAAAAATAGCATAAAAAGCCCTAACTTCAATAGCAACAGCCGATAAAAGAGCCTTTTTAAATAAATAACAAACCAATAACTTATGTAAGATTCTGATATAGAAATCAAGAAGACATGAAGAAACTTTTAAAAAGTAATGATAGCCAAATGATCCAGTGTTCCACGACTTCAAAAGATGAAGTGTTTTTCTTAATAAATGAAAGGTTCAAGAAAGGTCCAAAGGAGCAGTCATGCACAAAAAACATATAATTAAAAAAGAATATAATTAATGTGCATTCACTTAAGAAAATGTTTATGAACGCCTAAACCAAATGCAAGGAAGCAAACGGACCTCCACAACCCACATGCAAAGTGAACTTTAAAAAATCAAAGCTCTTTTCAAATGCAAAATAATGACATAGTAAGGTGCACACATTTCTTATTTATTCATGTATAAACAGATGTGCTACAAGAGCAAATGAGAAAATGAGAAAATCGTGCAAATATGCCAAGTGCAGCAACAAAAATACGACCAGATACTGTTACATTTATCAACATAAAGCATACCTCCACTGAAGTATGAGTTCAATATCAAGTCCACGATCTAGTTCTTCTATGTCTTTGTTGTCATCAATGACAACCCGATTTGGATCCGACTTTAGCAAAGAAGCATAGAGTGAAATGTATTTCTTACGCAAGCATGCATACCTCAGAACTTGATCCCATGACAATTTTCCACTGCCACGGCAACAAAAATATATATGTGTAAAATAAAGAAGATAGACCAAGTGTTGTAGATCTTCAAACAAAATTAGCAAATATATCATTTAAGGTAAATATATTTTTCTACCACCAATCTACCGTGGTTATTACAAAAGTACCATCAAACATTAAACCGTTATGAAACTATTACCAAGCTTTAGCTTTTGTTACATAAGTACTATCTATGTTAAAATCTGTCCAAAACTAACGTAAAATGTTACATTAAGTATCATCACCTTTTAAAAACTTCATTTACTTTTTTGACAAATTTAACAGCAATAGTACTTTTATAACAACATATGAAGTTCGGTGGTAGTTTTGTAACAATTTAAAGTTTAATGGTACTATTGTAATTACCACCATAGTTCATTGGTAAAATAAAATATATTAACCCTACCATTTATGGTTAGCCTTGTGATGATGACTTGCAGCCCAAACACAAATTAAAATAAATAAAGTAAAAGAAACTAACTAGAAAATGCCATGACTTTTTCCATGTTCATGTTACTTTTTTCTTGACGTTCACCTATCATTGAGATGTAACACACGAACTTAAGTACCTTGCCTTCTTCATCTGGTTGGAGACAGCTCTATAAGCATATTTCCACCAAGATCGAGGATCAGATTTCACAGGCACATGTGGACGATAATGAGCAAATTTAAGGCGTTGGTTAAAGGCAGCAAAATTATCCGCCATCTTCAAAACATCTCTGTATCCATGCTGCAAGAAAAAGAAAAATTTCAAAGCTGATAAAATATGTTGAAAAATATGAACACAGCTTGAAGACAAAGTACAAAATGAACCTGTGATAAACAGAGAGTGACTTCATCCAGATCCACTGCTGCTTTATGTAAAGGTTTACCACTATTAGCATATTCATTTAACCGAAGCTTTGAGTACTTTGCATTTCCAGTCACCGGATGTATAATATAACTGTGCTCTTCAATTAGCTTATTAGCTGGTTTTCCATCTTTAGAACCAAATTTGAAAACCTGGATCAGGCAAATTGAGTATGAATGAAGAAGAGCCACAGAACCAATAAATCAACGTACACATTGTACATAAGAGCCAAAAGTTATGAAAATAAAGAAAACAGATGGGGCATACCTGCTGCCATTCGGAAGGCAGCAAATCCTCCCAAGGTTTGTCGACATGCCATGGAACAATATCAGAATCCAGATAAAGTGCAAGTTGATCAAGTTCAACGGACTGTAAAACAGGAGGTTGTCACAACATCAACAGCAAGATAACAGGGATAATTGATTAAAAATTAGGAATGAGCTACCGCCTCTTTTTATGTCCTGTCCTTTTTTCTTAAATTATTTTCTCTTTTTTCTTTAGCTATAGGGATATTGTTCTCTTGGTTTGGATTTGACTGGATACGGAAAGGATGGACTGCAAACAGGCCCATGGGAGCTTTCTTTTTAAATAGTATGTCAGTTTGTGTTAAACTTTAGAAGAAATTCCAGGAAATGCATGAATATGATAAATCATTTAAATTTTCGAATTATGATAACAGATAAAGATAAGCTGACAAGTACATGAGTCTTCCTATAGAAACTATAAGTATCATCGCAATATAAATATCTTAAGTATAGACATATCATTTTCAGAGAAAGAAACTGTAAATAAAAGAGCCATTTTAGAGATATGCAATTAAAAAAAAAGAGTAAAACCATACCTTCTGAATACGGTCTATTGCACCTCCAGTAACAAAAGTCTCTCTCCCATTATCATCAACAGTCACAGCAAGGAGTTTCTCCAACGTTATGCCTGTGGCAAAGGGGTGGCCAGGATTGCTACAGAACAGAAGTATAAGGTTCCAACTCAATTTAAAAACAAAAGAGTAAGCAATTAAAGAAGAGAATTATTATTTCTTCAAAACAATTCCCTCACCTCTCAAAGTCTTCGTATCTGATGTGAATATTTGAAATTGAAAGTTTCAAATTTCCAATTACTGTGCTAATAAGAGAGCCCAACCATGATTTATTCTTCAGGGGAAAAAAATTAGGATCACAATGCGTAACAACAGGAATTATAGCAACAACTCCACCCCCAAAAAAAAACAAACTGAAGTTACATTCAACTACGTTTGCAAAGGGAAGAAAAACACTGCAAAAACAGAAGCAGGAACAAAGCTGAAATAAAAAAGTATAGATCTATTGTTCTTGGCTTTTTTAGGGAAAAATTCACTGAGCAAAGCAAAATAGATAAAAAGAAGGTACTCCACCAAACATCCACTTCTGTCACACATTAAAAAAAATATGCAATCATAATATCTCTACCAAATATTCCAGATAAGATTTCATTAAATATCAAAAGAAAAGTGAAGAGGCCAAATCCCATAGATCCACCCTCAATTTCATAGAAAGTAATACATTTTCTTCTTGGTCATATAAGATATTGTTTTTTCAACTCCGTGCCAACAGACATGCTTGGATCCCCCAAATCCATTAAAAAAATGCAATCATAATATTTCTACCAACTATTCCAGATTAGATTTCATTACATATCAAGGAAAAGTGAAGAGGCCAAATCCCATAGACCCACCCTAAATTTCATAAAATATAATACGTTTTCTTCTTGGTCATATAAGATATTGTTTTTTCCACTCCATGCCAACAGAAGCATCCATATACATACATGCTTGGATCTCCCAAATCCATAAATATTTGTTTATTGAATGAAGAAAGAAGTTTCAGTCAGACAAGGCCACTTATTGTAGAAATTAAACACAAAAATAAACATAATGCTATTTCAAATACATTTACGCAAGAATCATGTTAATCATACCATTTCCGACTTTAGTTGCTGCGTTTTCTCTAATAGCTTCATTTCTGTTTCCTATTTTCAAGGAGGAGAAAATTGAATGTCACTATAGCATCCATTAGCATATGACATTTTTTTGATCTACTTGAACACAGGTCAAAACATCCTACCCGCACTCTGCTTTTCTTAGCTTCCTGGACAGCATCCTCACTGGATCCCTCCACTTGTGTTGCAGGTTCTGCAAGTAAAAAAATGCGGTCCAAAGACACTATAACTGGATCTTGGCCAAGCCTGCTCCATGGAACCTAGGTGGGGAAGAACCAGAGAAACATATTAACTAGTAACGCAACAAACATTACATATATGATCAAAACATTTTGTGGACAACTAGATAGGAAGCAAACAATCAAAGTGGTGATATTAGGGGTGTCAATTGTGTCATGTTGTGTGTTTGTATTTTTTTGTGTTCCCAAACAAAATTCACATATTTTTTAATTTATAAAAAAAGGAAGGGAAAATTATTATAGAACCCCTTGAGGTTTTCCAAAGCTATAAAAACACCCTTCAAGTTTTAAAAATAGGTAATTACAATATCCTTCCTTCAATTTCATAACTTTTATTTATTTTATTGCAAATAACTCCCTTAAAAAGTTAAGAAATAGTAACAAAAAGGGATACAGTTGTTATTATTCAAAACTATGGGGTCTTTTTACTATTTTCAAAAACCTAGAGGGAGGTATTTGTAATTGACCCAAAAATAATTATTTTTAGCCAATTTATTTATTTATAATGGTATATGAAATCCAATATCCTTACAAGTAAAAAAAATTATTATTTAATTCTAACTAAAAATAATAATAATTCGGGTCAAGTCAGATTCGTGATCTGAGTTTTATCCAGCATTTCCACCCTAGATGATAAACAATATTCCTAGTACAACACTCATCACCCACAATAACCCACCCCCTCACCAAAAAAATTACAATGTACAAACCAATCCACACATAGAACTATTTAGATGTGAACTAAAACAAGCGCAAAGAAAGCAATTACAATAGTTCGAGAAATATGAAGAAAATTACATTTAGTACACAATAATTTAAATCACAAATCTTATTATTAGTAATCAAGTAAGACCTAAATGAGATAAGCATGTCATGAAGGCTAATGATAGATGTTACAAAATATTTAATATCAAGACTTCCGAAATTTTTACGTGAAAATCTTGACCGAGTGTTACTCCCAAGTCCCACCATCAACCACGACATGATGAAAAGAATTTGTGTATTCTTCTAGAATAGCAATTTGGGAATAATAGAAATATTGCATTAATGGACAATGTCATTGTACTAGCCTAGCTTTGTAGCAATAGATAGCTAACGATTATGAGTTGCTTATCAACAATTACGAGGGTTAATGATTGCACTGGTGAGTACTATTTTTATGAACGATAAAATCAAACAAAGGATTTTAGTTTCTTTATTAATAAAAATCAGCAACTTCTTTGATAACCATAAAAAAACAAAAACAAAAAAAGTAAACTGAGACAGACAGAGCCAGTAGTCTTGGCTCATCAATAAGTTATGAAGTGGGAAAAAATATTATTTCCAAAGGAACTTAGATGCATTAATGAATAATATCCAGAACTAAAAAGGAAAGAGTGGTGATTTTACTAAAGAAACAGATACTAATAGTGCTATTCTTTTGGTAGATCATTCAACAAACCAATAAAACATTTGAACAAGAAAGCGTCATCTAATGGGACCAAACCAATATCAATCCACACACCTTAAGTTTTACTGATCCAAGAAACCCTGCCTTAACCTTTACAGGCAACTTTAATGCATTCAATGCCTCTGGCTTTAGTTGCATGTTTGTTAGCTCCACGTCACCTGCTCAAGTCAGGCACAAGATATAGGAAATATTAAAATTAGGGTAAAAGGGTTGGTATGCACATTTTCCGTTTGTAAGGATGTATAATCTTCACATATTAAACTGATTATTTATTAAATTCAATCTAACGTTTACTACTATCTCCCTGTTATCTTAAACGGAGAAGGCATCATACAGGTGGTCATCATGTGGCAACCATGCAAAAACTCGAACTACAGGGGTAAAATTCATAAAACTGATTGTGGAAATTATAAACATTGGGTAAATCAAGAAGACCTTACACAAGAAGAAGTGGATAACTGTTAAAAAAATTGGATCAAATGGTATAATCACAAATTCTCTCTCAAGATCCTCCTTAGCAGAATATCAAATAACAGAGAAATAGAAAATACACAACACAAAAATTATAGTGGAAACTCCAAATTGGAGAAAACCCACTTTCGTTGTCAAAAGACAACCAGAGAAAGAAATTTATTATGTGAAAAATTGTTACAACTACACTCTCAATGATTTTCTCTCACACCCAAAAGACGAGCAATTACAAGCCCAAGAGAATTTTTCCACAAAATTCTCACTCAAAAACTTCTCATATAAATTTTTCTCTATTTTTGGGATGATTAACAATGAAGAAATAAAGCCATATTTATAGCTTTCAAGTTCCAATTTCATATGCCAAACATTTCTTCATTCAATAAAATTAGGCTATCTAATTCTCCCATTCTTTATTCAAACAATGGTTAAACACCTCCATCTTTGAAAATATGGTAAACCACATTCCATGAATTTTCTTCTAAATTAGGCACCTCCTATTTTGACTAGCAAACCTAATATTATTTTTAATCAATCACAACAATCTACACCTTGATTAAAAAATAAACATAGTTACCACTACGACACTGTCTACTCTAACAGTCATAATTCTCTACACCGAGAATTATCATACTCCACCATAAAGAGTACATCCACTTAGAATTAATCACCAATTCTAAAAATTTCACATCGGCTCATGTCAAAAAGAAAAGAAAAACTTGCTAAAATTTATGGTGCAACTCTCACACTTGGTTTTCCCGAGAGTTCATCAGCCATCGACATCCTTTCCACCACACACCTTGCATCTATACCAAGCCAATGCCCGTATTTATGATGCAACTCTCACACTTGGTTTTCCCGAGAGTTCATCAGCCATCGACATCCTTTCCACCACACACCTTGCATCTATACCAAGCCAATGCCCGTGTGCAAACTTGTGGACCCGCTACCAGTAACACAATCTCTTTCATGGCAATATTTAGAGACTAGCAACATGCCATGAGGATGTACACGCTCTTTTCAAAGAGCATCACTATAGTCTTTGAAAATAGACATACTGTTAGCATCATCGTCGGTATTTGAGCTTCTTACCGAATCAGCTCCACCCTTCGGACAATTTCTTTTGAGATGCCCAGATTGTCCACACCCCCTGCACACTATCTTCTTTTTCATGAAATTGTTTTTCTTTCGGTAGTCAGCTACCAATGCTGAGTTTTCAGGCGAAACATTATTTCCACCACTCAGCCTTTTTTCTTCAGAAAACAGCTTGCTAGTAACTTCTGAAAAAATTATTTTCTCCTTTCCATGAATCAAGATAGATTTCATGTGATCATACGAAGATGGAAGAGACCAGATGAGCCTTAAAGCTAAATCCTCATCATCAAGTTTACCTCCAATGGTTTCCAATTCAGAGACAATACCATTCAGAATACTGAGATGATCAGACATAATAATTCATTCATACCAAAGTATTAAACTGCTCTTTCAGATACACCCGATTTGAAACGCCTTTTGTCTGATACAAATCTTCAAGCTTTTTCCAGAATTCTTTGACCATAGATATTCCATGCACATTTGCAAGAATATTTTTGGCCAAACAAAGCCAAATTGCACTTGCAGCTCTTAGATCAAGATCTTCCCAATCTCCATCACTTATGTTGGTTTTACTATACTCAATACCAGTAACAGGGGCTGGTTTCCCTTAACGCCTTGTGAGGTTGTATTGATCAACAAATCTTTGACTTGTACTTGTCACAAGCCAAAATTGATTCTCCCATCAAATTTCTCAATGTCAATCTTGACTCCCGACATTTCTCCTTCTTTCTTTGAAATTGGCTTTGATACTAGTTGTTAGGAAATTTGGATCAAATGGTATAATCACAAATTCCCCCTCCCAAGATCCTCTTAACAGAATATCAAATAACAGAGAAATAGAGAATACATAACACAAGAATTATTACAACCACACTCTTAATGATTTTCTCACACACCCAAAAGACAAGAACGATTACAAACCCAAGAGAATTTTCTCACAAAATTCTCTCACTCAAAAACTTCTCATATAAGTTTTTCTCTATTTTTGGGATGATTAACAATGAAAAAATAAAACCATATTTATAGCCTTCAAGTTCCCATTTCATATGCCAAACATTTCTTCATTCAACTAAATTAGATTACCTAATTTTCATATTCTTTATTCAAACAAGGTTAAATACCCCTATTTTTGATCACATTCCATGAATTTTCTTCTAAATTAGGTCCATACTATTTTGACTAACAAACTTAATATTATTTTGAACAATCACAACAATAACTGGTACAGTGAAACATGTAAAAGGCACAAAAACAACCTTCAGATAAAACTGCAAGCAAATAATGTGCATGTTTTTGCCAAAATTTCATACTAATGGCTAACAAATAATTTCAAAGTCTCATTTCAAGCTTCTAATTTCACATGAAGAATAATTTACAAAAGCGTAGAACTAATAATAGGAAGTACCTCGCCAAACACTTATCTTCAAAGCTTCTTTGTTGAGGCCCCTAACATAGTTGCCAAGGTACCTCTGCAAGAGGTACGCAACCTGATCCTCCAACATCTTCGATGGCGTTAGCGATCACCGTCTCATTCGTCGACCCGTCGCGAAGCAAGAACCAAAATCAATAAATTCAACCTAAAACAACAAGAATAAAAAGTATGATTTTCATTTTAATTACAGAAAACTAGAGAGAAAAGTGGATATAGATCGCAACCTTCGAGACCAAGTTTACACCCTTTGAGAAAATGAGATCTTTATAAGGCAAGTAAGCCGTTTGGACTGGAAGGTACCATCTTGTAAAGTTTGTCTGCATCCGAATCTAGATAATCCTTTCTTTTTGACCCAATTACCATACGTAGTTTTAAGAACCAATAGCTGTATGTCAAAGTCAAATACTTGCGTGGATGTAGATAAAGGTTGGGCTGAATCATAGTTTACAAAAATAATTTTCTCTCATTTTTATTTTTTTATTAGATGGAGGAGGTGGAAGAACTGCACACGTGTAAGTCGATTTAAGACTAAAGGACACGCGTTTTATGACATCTGTCATTATTTTTCTTCTTCTTTTTTTTTCTTTCTTAGATATTTCAATCATGGCATCTTTTATGTCGACCAGGATTGGGGGCGTCTTTAAAATTAATTTACATTTTTAAATAATTATCTGTTTTTCACTTAAAAATACTTTTAGTTTACTTTAATTTTAGGTGAAATAAAGTAAGCATCCCGAGAGAGAAAAGGACAATCGATTTGAAAGAACAATTGTATTATTCTTAATATTGTAAACTGAAAACGATGTTATAATAACTTTTCGCAAGATAATTTCTACTGGGAATAACAGAATGTATAGCTCGGCATAGTTAGCCTGTATATATACATGCTTAACAATCATCTTAATATTTCCCGTTGAGTTGATGTTTCTTCAACTTACCAGTAGCTTTCTTACTGCAACTTTTTCACAAGGGTATTAGAGGGTTTTATGAGCTAAGACAAACATAAAAATAATAACTTAAATATTTTTTATAAATACAAATATTATTAGCTAATAAGAATTAACTAATGATAATATTTTTAACTAATATAAATTAAAAATAAATAAATAATAAAAGAAAAAAATAATATTTAAATGTTATATTTCTTATACAATAAAAGATGAGAAATTACAATTTTATTTTGAACATAATAAAATTGATATATTTTTTCTAAAAAACTTTGAAATAAAATAAAAAATAAAATTTTGTATGTAACTCTAATATTCTCTTTGAAATATAAATAAAACAAACTTATAAACCCTACGAGTTTTGATTACAATGACACATGTGATATAGGGATTATAATCATTATAAATATAGATAATAATTATATATTTATTTTAACTCATTATTGAAATAAAAATTAAACTTAGATCTTTATACATTAAAAATTTATACTCAGTTAAATATATTAAAGCTTAAATTATTTAAATCTTAATCAATTATTTTTAAATTGACTTAATCGTATATAACAATATATAATATATAATTATTCACATATAAACTCAATGTTCGATTGAGGATCCAATAATCTACTACTTAGATTATATGTATAACCTTATAACTATGTATTGTACAAATAATATTATGAGCTCAACTTTGTTGTCATTATCGAAATATATCTATATCCAATCCATCCATCAACTATATCAACTTTAGATCAAAGCGAGTTTCGTTACATCTATTGTAACTCAACCCATCAATGATCATATATGCTGATATAATTGAATAATGTGGATTATAATGTGAATGTGTAGCATAAAATTTCATGCAATGTGATATTAACATACTTATTTTAGTGAGATCAAATCATACTAAAATCAAAGTGTAAATAAATCAAAAACTTTATTTCTATAGAAAATGATCTCAAAAAATTCATAAACTTGAATAGTTGATAATGTGTCTACATCAAATAAACATCTAAAATTACAAAATTTTACTAAAACAGAATATCCTCAAATGACATGACATACATAGCAGCAGCTCATGAACCACTTCATGTGACAATCCCTTAATAAACAGATCTGTAATCATAGAGTTTATATCGATGTGCTCTATACATACCTTCCCACTTTTAACACTTCCCTTAACAACTAAGAAATTGATATATATCTACTTCAACTTTATCAAGCTCCTATTATTAGTGAAATATAACATTGATGATTTATTGTCACAAAATAACTTAAATGATCTTTCGATACCATCCATTATGCATAGCTCGTTGACAAAATTTCGCAAACATATTCCATGATAGGATTCCTCATAGTATGCTATGAACTCTACCACCATAGTAAAAGAGACTATTTAGCCCTCTTCTAGGATATAGCACCCTCAACTAGCAGGTAGACATAATTCGATATAGATTTTATACTATCTTAACATCTAGCAAAATTAGAGTCAATATATCCAACAATCTTAAGTTGATCCGATTTTTGATACGTAAACATATAGTCTCTTGTTCTCTATAAGTGTTGCAAGACCCATTTGGCTACCTTCCTATAGTCTATTCATATATTACTTAAAAATCTTCCCAACATCCCATTAATGTATGAGATATCCAAATACGTACATACCTATTCATACATTGGACTCCCTATTGCTTACGCATAAGGAATATTATGCATTGCTTTTTTCCTAAAGTCATTCTTATGGTATTGATTGAGACTAAATTTGTCTCATATCATTTGGTTTGTAATTTTTCATGACATATCTTTTAAGAACTTTTTCGATATAGATCTTTTGTGATAATACTAAATACTCTGAGAGCAATCTTAGAATATCTATATGCCTAATATAACAAAGTGTCATCAAGATCTTTCATCTCAAAATTCTAAGCTAGAAATATCTCAATTTCGTGTAATAATTAAGTTGATATCGTTACTGGTAAGCAAAATATCATCAACATATAAAACTAGAAAAATATACTTACTCCTCGTAAAACTTACGATATATGCAATCATCGACCAAATTCATCTCAAAACAAAATGAGATGATCACTTGATGAAACTTGATATGACATTGTTGAGACGCTTGCTTGAGCTCGTAGATGGATTTCTTAAATTTGCAAACCATGTTATTTGGGTCTTCCAACACAAAGTCTTCTTTTTGCATCATAGATATTGTCTTATCAATGTTACTATTGAGAAATTTCGTCTTTACATCCATCTAATGTAACTTAAGATTAAAATGTGCTACTAATGCCATTATAATTCTAAAAGAGTATTTCGAAAAAATGGGAGAGAAAGTTTATTTATAGTCGATGCCTTCTTTTTGTGTAAAGCCATATGCTAAAAAATGAGCCATATACCTTTTCACATCGCCATTCGAATCCCTCTTAGTCTTAAATGATCATCTATAACCAACTTGTTTCACATCTTTTGGTAATGAGACAAGATCTCACATCTTATTTAGTCATTTAAAAAATCTAAGAGTTTTTCTTAAATAATAAAAATAAGAGTCAAAATTTTCATCTTTATTATTATATAATAATATGTAAATTATTATTTAATATGTATTTAATATTCTTTTTTATATCAAACAATATTTTGTATTACTTAAACTTGTAACTTAAGATGGAAGAGGATTAGTTGTTATTGTTAGACTACTAAATAAATTATATTTGATTACATCAATCATGCAAGTATTTTTTATTTAATATATAGAGATAATAATAATATTATTAATTTTATTCAACTAGCACTAAAATATAATTATTTATAATTAAAAAATGAATTCATCTATTATTTTGAATGTAATAAAAATAATGTTGTGATAATATTATTATCTAATAATATTTATTTAAATACATAATAATATTTTAAAATTAATTTCTTAATAAAAAATTTTATTTGATAGAATATTTTTTTAAAATAAAATAAAATAAGTATTACAAAAAATTAAGGCCCTTATTAAACCGATAGCCTAAAGTAGCCTTTTCATCTACTAAAGGACGAGGTACACCTGTTTTTTTTTTCTTATAAAGTGAAAGTTAATTTTTGTATGTTTTTTCCTAGAGTGAAGAAGTGAGTTTCTAGCCAAATACCTATCACTCACATTATTACAGTAATTAACAAGCACATTAGTTAAAATCACTTTTAGTTTCTTAAGTAATTATAGAATCAATGTTAGCATGCTTGAAAAGCATTAATATTTTATGATTTTATTATACTTAAATTTACATAAATAAATTTGATTATAAATTTTTACATCATTATTTATGTAAATCTAAATGTTCAAAATTAAAGGTATTTTCATTTGTATTTAAATTTTTGTCTTTAAATGAATAAATTTATCGGTATATGAATAACAATATTTGAAACACTTAATTTTTCCCTTAGGAGCTAAAAAGAATAAGTCATGTAAGCCTTACATAAAAAATCAACCAGTTTGTAAGGTGTACAAGGCACAATTGAAGAAAAGTGTAACGTGCTGCGACGAAGATTAATGTGTTATAGTGCATATTGTTTGATAGAAATTTATTAGGAATGTAGATTATCATGCACCGTAACATGGATTAAATGATGTCACAGCGTGCCTCTATTAAAATCGGTCTGAAGCCCGTGTACCCAATCTCACCTATAAATAAAACAATATTACGTTTTTATATTCAACCTTTCAATTTACAATTTTCTCTATAGTCGTATAGCTTTGGTTTAGTTTTAAATTTGGTACCAAAATTCGTTCAACCATTGTATATAGATATAGAAAGAGAAACCTTTTGAAGAAGATCCAAGGATTTGAAGAAATTAATAATAACTCGTTTAGAGATTTGGAATTTTTTTCAACAAAAATGGATATTTTTAATTATTGTATATTTTATTGTTATGTAATATGATTTCTTTAGTAATTGAATTAACTTTAGTTAATTTAATTATGATTTACTAAATCTTTAATATAAGATTTTAGTTATTTAGCTTTCATGTAATTTTATGATTTGAATAAATATGAGTTTTTTTTATTTTTTTCATGTTTTTAAAATCTTTAACTATAATTTAACGATAGACTAAATCTTGATTTATAAATAAAAAAATAGAATTAATAATTAAAAAAATTATTTGTGTTTAATTGTGCATAAATGAATAAGTTAATTTAATTTAATTTATTAATTTCAAGCTCGTCCAAAGAAGTTATAGGTTAAATGAGGTTAAATTTGATGGTTAAAAAAATATATTTACTTCTAAATTAATGATTTATCAAATCTTAATTTATAATTAAATATATATATTTAATTTAAGTTAATTAATTAATTAATTAATTTTGAGAATTATCAAAAAAGTTATTAATTAATTAAGATTTATCAATTAATTAGATAATTATTCTCAATTGTGGTTATCTCTATTGACAATGTGAAGTTAAAAATAACATAATGGATTCCTTAACCAAATGGTTAAATTGAGAGTTAGTTAATAAGTTATCGAGGAAAACATGACTGAAGCTCATGAATAAATAAAGATTTGCAAAGAAAATCGAACTTATTTGACTGAAGATCTCAAGATCTAGATTTAAATGGACAACTTAATTGTAAAGACTTAGTAAGATCACTGTGAGAGTTTACCCTCAAGTTCATTCATATGATGAAAAAAATGATACATGTAAGATACAGAGTAAATTAAAGCTTTTAATGATTCTTACGAAGAGAATACCGAGCGGAGTATATGGGTTTCTCTTTTGTGAATTGCTTTTATAGATAAGAAATCACCTATGTGAGGGAAGAGTGAGGCATTCTGAAATAAAATTACATAAGGTTTAATTCTTTAGAGATTTTCAAAGAGTCGGGCATATGTTCATGACCAAAACGAATATGACAATAAGAACTGAATTGTATTAGGAAAAACTCTTGTATGAAATATGTCATTGATTGCATAAATGGTAGAACAGTTCAAAAACATCATGTCTACTTGTTAGTCAATGAGATAAATATACTTTTAAAGGAAAAAGTTAAAAGAGTAATACTTACATTTATATGTAAGTTTTGAATCGTTGAATTCTATTTTTATATCAAAATTTGATTTGAAATAAATTGTCAATTTTTATTCATACGAAAAATAATTGAAAAGTTTGGATGTAAAATTAGTTTTTTAGACCTTTTTTTAAGTCCATTACACCTTATTACAAAATCGTTTTGTTTAGTTTAATGTTTTCGTTTAATTCATTTTTTTTTTAATTCTCTTTATTTCCATCCAGCCGTTGCCTTTCTTTTAAATGTTTTGTTGTTGTTTATTTGTCTTTAAAAAGGACAAGAAAAAGAGAGAAAGAAGGGACAGAGAAAAGATAAAAAAGAATAGAAAGATAAGTAAAATTCTCACATGTCTGTTTCGTTATTACAATTTTTTTTATGTCAAATACTAGAAGTTAGGCGAAAATTCTCACTGAATCTCTGTTATTCTTAGCAGCCATCGCTGTTCATTTAAATTTTCTGCCACCACCACTGGATCTTCACTAAGGTGAAAATTCTTGTATTCTGTATGTACATGTTCCTTCAGCTCGGATGAGTATTTTTGTTTATGGTTATAAACACTTTATTTTTTCTATTAATTAAATATTCTAAAAATTTATGGGATAATAAACTATGATATAATTTATTATTATTTAATTGTTATATTTAAGTTTTCATAATTCTTAATACTCATGGTGATGAAAAAATTACCTTAAAGACAATATGTAATATGTAAGATTCAATTTGTTTTTATTCTATTTAAATTTTGTATTTATAATTTATATATATATATATATATATATATTTTAATTTTAATAATATAATTTTATTATTATTTTTTATTCATGTTATATTTCTTACAATTTTAACTATACAACAATATTAATTAATTACTTATCCATTTCAATAAGCCATGCTTGTGAATATCCTACATTGCACACAATATTTCATTCATAAATGATAATAAACAGGGCATAGTGGACTGAGCCCTCACATTACACTTTATACCATCCTTAATCGCCAAAACTTATATATGCTAATAGATGGTATAAAAATTGGAATCCTATAATACAGGATACGTAATTTATTTATTTTACATATTTTTGTCTTAATCATTTTTTACTAGAATGGTAACCGTTGGGACTCAAACTCTTAACGATGAATTTACATAGAGAGGTTAAAGAGAGAAGGATATGAAAGGGTCAATGTGTGGATTCTCATGAATGATCTATTTATTTATAACACATTTATAGATAAAAGTGTCAAAAATATAACATGTACACGTAGTTGCATGTTAGGAGAACATGATTATCTTAAAGTACAATGTGTCAAAGATCCAGGTATAGTATTACTCGTGCTATCAATGAGCTTGTGCTGATTTTGGGATTGGTATGAATAGGGCTCGAGCTGACCTCTTTCTGAATATGGCGCGAGCTGACCTCTATCTGAATAAGGCTCGAGTTGACCTTTTTCTGAATAAGGCTCGAGCTTACCTTGCGCTTGGTCTATCCCATGGATGAGATGTCTAAGATACTTCATCTTTTGTCTTGAATCGGTCTGCATATCCAAACATCAAGTCCCCCCACTCTTTTAGCTCGGGTTTCGATCTAAGTTGGAAGAGTGAATATCGGGCACAGGATATAGACTGTTCAACTCCTACCATAAGTGTGTGTTAGTTGATTGGAAAGAGAAATCCAATACCCCTATATAAAGGGGTGCTTGGGCTGGCACTTATTATTGCTTACCTGTAAAATTGAGAAATGGTGAGAGAAAAAATGTTCTTTCATTTCTTTTCGAGTGGTGAAACATTTTAGTTCGATGGTAAGAATTCAGCTCATACTATAATATTCTCTGCTTAGTTTTTTCGCATCCAAGCGTTGAGAACCTAACGATTTGCTACTTGTTTTTCAGGTCGGTTTTAAGAGAAACAATTTTTTTTCTTTCAAGTCGTCTTTAGGTAATCTCTTTTTCTCGTACCTTACCACCTGCTATTGTTTTGTCTTTATTTATTTTCTTTGTAGCTTTTATCGAAATGCATAGAGAAGAAATATCTGGCTCGTGGGAAAGTCCTCGATATTCTAGTGGATACTCGAGGTCTTTTAACTCGTGCTCCTATAATGAAACACATCAATCAATGCCATATCCATCTACCCCCCCCCCCCCCCCGACAGATCATGCCGACTGTAAAATTGAGCGTACCTCATACTCAGATTTTAGTGTCTAGGACTTGGAGGAGAAAAAATATAAATATAAGATCTAGCTAGCCGACAGGTCGCGTCAGGGGCTAGGTTGGGTGGCCTTTACTAAAACTTGTGCATTATTTCCCCAGGATGAAGAAAGAATAAGGAAACCTATGACATCCCTCATTCAGTTTAGCTAATGATTCCCTTTGAGGGGGCACGTGATAGTGATGCACCTTCGGCTGGATGGACGATTTTCCACGAGAAAGCTCTGTGGCTAGGCATAAGATTTCCTTTGTATCCTCAGAATTTTTTTGGCTAGGACGCAGCTTGCACCGAGAAATTGATGCCTAATGGATGGAGATACATACTCTACCTGATCTTTTATATGTCAAGAACTCTAGGTTAATTTAGAGATGACCGAGTTTAACGAGGCGTATATTCTAAAACAGGACCTCAAAGACCCACAGAGGGTGTAATGTGGCTATAGGGGTAGGTCACAAGTTCGAAGTGGGGGAAGTGCTGAAGAAATGCGTGCTTGGCGATGGCTGCCCTGTCTAGTCAAGAACTAGCCTTGAGCATCAACGACATGAACTCTACCCCCACGTAGATATCTTTAGCAAAAAAAGGCGCTTTTGATGTTTGAACCTGGTTGAAATCCATAGTGTTCGTACATTGAAGATATCTAGACATACCCATAATTCTTGATCATGTAATCCATTTATTTTGCCCTTCTCTAGCCTCGAACTTGTGACCTAACTCTTAAGTATATATATTTTATGAAGCTGGTACCTGATAACTGTATTTTATATAGTTATTTTCATCAATTTTAGTAATGATAATTGCTATGTTCTTTTAATATTTAGTTAATTTTTATTAAATAAATTAATATTTTCCTTTTATGTGCTAAAAATACATTTTTAATAAAATTAAATAATTTGTATCGAAAATGTACTTAATTTCATATTTCTGTCCACAAATTTTATTTCAAAAAATATAGTTTCTTAATTAAAATTTATAAAAATCGAAAATATAATTTAAATTAAATTTGGGCTTAATTATAATAATTTAAAATTTAAAAATTTAATTTAAAATTAGCAAAGGGTTTAACTATAATTTAAGAAAGTTCAAAATGTAATTTGGATTAAATTTGTGAGTCAAAATACAATTAATGGAAGTTTAATTTTCGCGCAGGAGAGATGATAGAAGTTATCTTTTTCAATTCTAAAATGTTATGTTTTGGAAAAGTTTTTTTGAGCTAAATATTATCCTTTATCCTACCTTTACCTAAGCCATACATTACAATCTTAATAAAGTCCTATTGATTTTGTGTTTTGTGTTTGTCTACATTAGTGGAGAGAGAAATGAAAAATATACTATGAGATTTGTGATTTCATGATAATTTGTTTGATTTTATATTTATATAAACTGATCCGGATTGCATGTGATGAAATTTGAAAAGACTTCACACACACACCTAAAATTCATTGTGAAAATGTAATATACTTTTAAATTGATTTTGATACTTAGATAAAATTCTTTTATTTCTTTGAGTTATGTTATTTGGAATGTTTAAAAAGAAATATTTTGAAAATCACTATTTTAAATGCAGTTATCTTTGTTTTATTTCCTTCCTTTTGCTCGAGAACTAGCAAAAACTTAAGTTTGGGAGTGTTGATAACTGTATTTTATAAAGTTATTTTCATCAATTTTAGTAATGATAATTGATATGTTCTTTTAATATTTAGTTAATTTTTGTTAAATAAATTAATATTTTCCTTTTATGTGCTAAAAATACATTTTTAATAAAATTAAATAATTTGTATCGAAAATGTACTTAATTTCATATTTTTGTCCACAAATTTTATTTCAGAAAATATAGTTTCTTAATTAAAATTTATAAAAATCGAAAATATAATTTAAATTAAATTTGGGCTTAATTATAATAATTTAAAGTTTAAAAATTTAATTTAAAATTAGAAAAGGGCTTAAGTGTAATTTAAGAAAGTTCAAAATGTAATTTGGATTAAATTTGTGGGTCAAAATATAATTAATGGAAGTTTAATTTTTCGCCGGAGAGATGAAGTCCACGCGCGAGATCGCAGCTTCCTGGCTTGTGGGCCGGGTCCCGATCGAAAGGCCTTGATATGGCTCGGTCGCGCGTGTGAATCACGCCGGACAGCGAGTGGCTCGAGCTACGCATTTTGATGCGGCTCGGTGCCCCAGTGGGGCCTACTGCCGCGCGTACCGACGTGCGGGGTGGGACCCGCGTGTCGACGCACGTACGCGAAGGGTGTTGTTACGTTCGGGTGAGACCACGTGCGATCGTTCTTAGCGAATTAAAGTCTTCCACGTGTCCCAATTTCCGCACAGACGAATCGCCCAAGAGGATGCGTGGCGGATATCGGTGAATGCAAAGCGTAGAATCTCGCCTCGTTCAGTAGTTGCCCTCGCGTTTCGCGCGCGCCCGGGTTAGTGTGACAAGTTACGTGTGCGCCCGTTCCGCCCCGATGAATGAGATGTTGCCACGTGTCCCATTATTTTTGTTTCAACGAATCGAGACGGCGACCGTGGCACGCCTGATGAATAAAAAAAAAATGCAGAAACGGCTCCTTGTCTCGTGTGAATTAAAATACGTTTTTGATTTTCGCGTGATCGCGGATTTTAAGGGGAATGTCGGGGTTTTATTTTCGATACAAATTTTAACGCGTTTATGATATTTTAATATTTTTGATGTATTTGTTTAGCTATAAATAGGTGATATTATGTTAGAGTTAGGAGTTTTTTTTAGTTTAGAATTTTTGTGGTGTTCGGTTTTGAATTTGAGAACACGCGAAGCTCATTTTTGGCTTTTGTTGTGTTCTGCGTGTGCCAAATATTTTCGCTATGTGATGTTTTAATTTTCCTTCTTCTTCTTCTAATTTTTCTGCATATGTTGTAATTTTTATTTTAATTTAATGAAGTAATCTAATTTTTCTAGGGTTGGATTTGATCTAAATTTATGAAGCTTTGATTTTAATTATTTTTTGATAGATTTATAAGACGTTCGATTTTGTTTGTTCTATTTTGTGCTTAATACTTTTTGATTATTTACGAATTTTATCAAAACGATTTGTGGCATAAAAATAAACTTGAGAAAGGCATTTTTGTGTATATTACTCGTAAATAGAATGACATGTATGATGAAGGATAGGAATATACCCTAATTGTATGTGTGACCATTTGAGAACTTAGAACTTAATGAATCTTATTAAATTTAATTCTCATAGAGATATAGTGAATTAATTTAACGAGGTGTGTTTATACGGAGCTCAGAAGAGATGTATGAATAAAAAAGAAGCATAAAAATAAACTTGAGAAATGCATTTTTATGTATATTACTCGTAAATAGAATGACATGTATGATGAAGGATAGGAATATACCCTAATTGTATGTGTGACCATTTGAGAACTTAGAACTTAATAAATCTTATTAAATTTAATTCTCATAGAGATATAGTGAATTAATTTAACGAGGTGTGTTTATACGGAGCTCGGAAGAGATGTATGAATAAAAAAGAAGTTTTCGGTTTGACAAATTAAATGTACTAAAAAATATAAATCCAAAGAAAATAACATGATTGGAGTGGATTAGTTTGGTGAAAAATTGCAATCCTAGATTTCTTTTATTTTATTTTTAAACCTTTTTCTTAACTTGTTACCATCAACGATTATTTTGGATAAAATCAGAGAGATACAATTTTAGTACTCAACAAACTATAGTAACAAATCCTCGTGGGAACGATACTCTACTTACAAATCTTTATTACTTGTGACCGTGTATATTTGCACGATTTTCTGTGTGTTGCAAAACGCACAACAGTACCCATCTAGACTAGGGAAGGGCGCCAATATGTTGGGACTCAAACTCTTAACAATGAACTGGCATAGAGAGAAGGATATGAAGGGATCAATGTGTGGATCCTCATGAGTGGTCCATCTATTTATAACACATTTATAATTACAAGTGTCAAAGATATAACATGTACATGTAGCTGCATGTCAAAAGGACATGATTATCTTAAAGTATAATGTTTCAGAGATCCATGTATAATATTACTCATGCTGTTAATGAGTTTATGCTGATCTTAGGATTGGTGTGAATAGTGCTTGACCCGACTTCTTTCTAAATAAGGCTCGAGCTAACCTTTTTCTCAATATGGCGCGAGCTGACCTATTTTTGAATAAGGCTCGAGCTGACCTCTTTCTGAATATGGCTCGAGCTTACCTTGAGCTTAGTCTGTCCCATGGATAAGATGCCTAGGATACTTCATCTTTTGTCTTAGACCGGACTTGATTCGGGTAGATTACCCGGTCCGAACTTTGGGTCAGCCTGCATGTCCAAACAGTAGCACACGTAAGTAATTTATTTATTTTACATATTTTTATGTTAATCATTTTCTACCAAAATGGTAACATATATGTATAGAGCCACGTAACTGCATATTTATAATATTTCATCTTAACATTAGTCACTATTATCTATAAGTATCATCTATGATAAGTAAAGAAGTTAGAAATATATTTTAAAGAAGATTGAAGTATAATTTTTCATACAAAATAGAGTTATATATAAAAATTTAAAAATAAAAGATATATTATAATATAGATCCAATAAGATGTTAAGAGTTACAATAAACTCTTTAGAGAAATATATTTCATGTGATGTTAGAAAAACAAAGCATTATAATTTTTAATTAAAATTATCTAATATAAATAAAAAAATAAAATAATAATAATAATTTAATAAATATTAATATCACATGCATATGTGTTAAAAACTAAAACTAAAATTAAAATAAATGTATTAAAATATAAATAATAAGATTTTATTTAAGATTTTAAACTATATTATTAAAAAAATAAAAAACTAACATATTTTTTGGACGCTTGTTTCATCAATTTTCTTGAAGTAATGAAATAAGTTAGTTTTATAGTGATAAAAATGAATGAAAAATTGTAGAAAAAATGTTAATTTTTTTAAGATAAAATAAAATTTAATAAAATGAAATATAAAATAATATAATATTAGATAAAATTAAAAATTAGAGTTAAATAAAATATAAAAAAAATTTACTTAAAAACTTTATTTTAATTTTTTTATAATGTTTTTTATTTTAATTTTTATAATTTTTAATATTGATATTCTATTATGATGAACTAAATTTAAATATATAAAATATTTTTTGTATTATAACATATTGATTTAAAAAATATTTGTATATAATATATATTATTATAATTATATGTGTATAATTAATTAATTTTTAACAAATAGTTCAACTATTTTAATTATTTTTTATAACTAATTCTATATATTCAATTAATTAATATTCAATAAATACGTAAAAACATTACATTTTATTCATGATTTATTTATGTAATTTTTGTTCGTATATCTATTAAACATGGCTGAAATCTACAACGATATATTAAAAGTATGTATAAAAATTAGATATATTATATTATTATAAATAAAATATTTATTTAACAGTAAAAATATATATAATTAAATTTCTTTTGTAAATTTTTTAATAGGAACCCCAGCTTGTGTAGCCCGTGAAATGTTCCACCCTCTGTATAGTTTCACCTAAGACACAGCTTTGGCTAATTTGTCTTTTAGGAAAAACAACATAAAAAGGAGAAAATTTATAAATAATTTTGCCCCCATATTGCTGACATACTTATTCCCTACATAAACCCTTCTTTGTAGGTGTGGTGAGCCACTAATTGATACAATAACAACATGGGGCATATTACATGTTAAAAATATACCCTTGCATAGTTGCATTTGATTATAAAAAAGGCTGAATGATCACATTGATATTTTTAATTAAATAAAATATATAATTTAATTTCTTAATTTTGAGAAAGAAACATTTAATTCTTTTATTTATAAAAATTATTTAAAAAAATAAATTTATTAATTTTAATTTATTTTTAAAAAATAATATTATCAGCATATTTCAATCATAAGATAAGATAAAAGACACTAATATTCTAATTAGTTATATTTGTAATTTTTTTGTTTGATAAGTAGGATAAATAACTAAAATATCCTCACTAATATATATTTAAAAAAATTTTATCAATAACTTTTTTTTACCTTTTTATAAGTAAAAAGACGAATAAGTATATTTTTTATAAATAAAAGAATTAATTTATTTATTTTTATGAATAATATGACTAATGAATACATTTTTAAAATTAGAATATTAAATAACACTTTTAATTAAAGAAATACTTTGAAGTTGGATAGAACTTGAAAAAATATAAAAGTATCACAAAAATTCTTTATATTATATCATTTATGATAATTAATCTGTTAGATGAAAAAATTGTGTAATTTAATCTCTTGATATTATAAAAAAACTAATTAAAGATAAATTATATTATCTAATAAGTTTTTAGTAAAATATCATTATTTTATGTAAAGTAATTAAACAAAATTAAAACACGAATATCTAACAATGATATAGTTACAATTAGTATAAAAAATTACAAAATATTGGTTTTTAATATTTATTAATTAACAAAAGTTTTATTTTAATATTTATTAATTTTTAATTTTAATTAAAAATTAAAAAAATATATTTAAATAACTTTTTGTTTAAATTTTGTTATTATTTATTTTTTCTTATATTATTTCATATTAAATTTTGATTTTATCCATGTTAAAAGCTATTATTTTAATCGTATTTTAATTATTTGATATAAAATAATACAATTTATCTTTAATTAGTACATAATTTTTTTTAAAATTAAACTATTTAGATATGTTATTTGGGTATTTACTTATAAATATAAAATCCTTAAAATCTTCTCCTCGAATTGCTCATTCATAAGTGAAATTAAAATGGTTTAATTGTTTTTTCACTGATCAGAAAGTTGAATTCTGTTCCACCCGACCTGTCTACATTGTATAAGATTTATCTGAATGTCTTTAAATTTCATCTATATTTATAAGCCAAATTTTGTAATTAATTAGTAATAAATATTTTTATGAAAGTTACTTATAAATATACATAGAAGAAAATCTAATATTTGATTGAGGAATAGATCGGGTATCTCTTTTACATTTCTAATTCTTTTCTATATGTTATTTTATTTTTTATAAATTAAATATATTTAATATAATTCAAACTTATAAATTAAAATAAAAGAAATTATAGTTAATGTAATTTAAATTTATAACTTAAAATAAAAAATGAGTTAATTTTATCACCATATTAAAAGAACCACTTTTGCATTTCTCAAAGAAACCCCGCTTCAATTAATAATTTTTCACGAAAAGCAAATGCTTCGCCTCTTCCTTGGAGAAAGAACATCAAACAATTCACAATCAAAATCTTTGCAACTCAGATCATACATATAATAAACAAAATATCCTATAATATTATGAAGAACGATAATTTAGTTTATATTTTAATAATTAAAGTGTTTTTATTTTTATAATTATCTTGCAATTACTATAAAACAGTTAATTTGTATTTTTATATAAAAATTACTATCTTACCCAAAATATGATTTGTCAAACATTAATTGATAAATTATACTCAAAATATAGATGTATTATCGCATATATTATAATTAATTATAAATTCTTTATAAATCAAATTTTAAAAACATAAAAATAAAATATTCATGAATAATATAATAATGAAAAAAGTGTTAGATTAGTTTTAAAATTGTACTTGAAAATATATCTAAGTCCTAAAATTGTACTATTTTTAGGATTATTATAAGATTTATTATTGAAAAATATATTAACGACATATTTTTCGTAATAAATTTAAAACACGAAAGTTAAATTTCAGATTCATCGATATACAATCCAATTTAAAAAACTTGAATAAAAGTTTAACTTCTTAGAATTCGGTAACTAAATAGTTTGTTAATATCTTAGAAAAAAGTATAATTTAATTAAAATTAACTAATAAATTTGATCAAAGATGTTAAATGACTTTAATTAAAGACAAATAATATACCTGATCGAAAGCGTTATTTGTAGATATAAGAAAGAATCAATAATCTTAGTTTGTATTTTATTAATTTAAATTAATTTTACTAAATATCATCAAGTAGCTAAAATGTCGAGTTAATCTTAAATTGATTAATGAATTGCATGTTTTCCTACTATTTGTCCAAACTTATCTATCATTTGTCCTTTTATTGTTTTAATGTTATTAGTTTAAATATCTTCAAATCTAAACTTTGTGACAGAATATTTATATTTAATTTTTGTTCTTAAGAATTTGTTAAATTATTTAAAAATTATATAATTCTTTTTAGATTTACTTTGTAAGTATACTTATCGTTTCTTATAAAGTGATTTATATACTTACAAGCTACTATATAAATACAAAATTCGAACATTGTGACTCCTCCCTTAATTGAGTTTGTCCAAATTCTAATGTATGTACCTATCCTGACAACTATGGAGTGAATCTCCGAAGTAATATATGGATAGAGGTCCAAAAAACCCTATGACAAATGCCATCCATTTGTCAGTAAAAAATATCCTAATAAAGAATGCATCGTTGAATCCATTGGTGGGCTATTCATTTTTTCAATTAGAAGAGTGCCCACGGAATTATCACTGCAAAATCTTATTGAAGAGTCTTTGTCAACTAACAATCTAATTCCTGCAATATCATCAAGTAACGAGGTTGTAAGCTAAGAAAGATGAAAGAATAAACATAATAATTATGTGGAGCTTTCTCCCTATCCAAGTATCACCTAGGTAAAGCATTGTGCTCAAGTTTCCTGTGATAACCTACGAACAAATTTTTTTTAACATGGGTTCATTTAGAAGGATGAGGTCCTGTAAGTTCAGACTAATGAGCGACAACAATATCTCCACGCAACCTATAACAATTTAAGTTTATCCATTTTTTTCAACCGAACGAAGTTCCAAATTTAGACTATCTAAGACTACCTTTGCCTATTTATATATCTAAAATGAGTGAAAAAACATCTCTAAATGACTGAAGATATCAAACATATGCACCTTTCTAAAGAGAAGGTAAGTCTTTTTCACACTTATATTTTTGTACAAATTTTATTAGTTAATCATTGAAACCAACATTTTTCTTAGGGCTCATGAAATAAGATGAAACCTAAGTAGGACAAAATGGAAACCTCAGTATGTATCATAACTATTTCCCCAAGTGATGAAATATTGTCTTTTGATACACTTTTATCAAAGTAAATGAAATATTTATATAAATTGACTAGCTGATTCAAAAGATACCCATACAAATGAAAAAACTCGTATAAAACCTAAAGGTTGACAAACAAGCATGACCAAATATGATAAGGTCATCAGCATATAAAAAATGGGAGGAATGTGAGTTCCTTGGACTAAGCAATTGAAAGAAAGCATTCCTTGTCGACCAAAGACCCAAGGTATTTGCTTCAAAAGTCCTCAGTAATACAAAACAATAGCAGAGATAGAAGGTCTCTCTACCTAGCACCTATATAACAAGAAAAATAACCCCTATGTGAACCATTAATTAGGATCAAGATTCATGTTGATGCGAAAAGATCTCAAATCCAACCTAAAAATATGTTGTTAAAACCAAAGCATTGTATACTTTTAAGATAAAGTCCAAACACATGGCATCAAAAGCCTTATGAATACCAATTTTTTGAGAAACATTACCTCCTAGACTAGGTAGTTGTATTGCGTTGAAGCACCCAGAAGCACCAACCATACAATCACTAATGTTTTGGCTCGAAATGAATCCAAATTGATTTTGGGATAGAATACAAGAACATATGTCTCCTAGACTTTTGACGATGATCTTTATGATTAACTTGAACATAAAATTCCCTAGAGCGATTGATATATACTAATCAATATTGTTTGCATGTGGCTGATTGGGTATAAGAATTAGAAAAATTGAGTTCAGTCCCAAATGCATCTTACCTGTTCTAAAATAGTATTGATTTGCATATATTATATATATACTAATGATTCCCCAACATAGTTGAAAGAATTTATGCATAAAATCATTCAATTAGGGAGAAAATAGAGGGTCTATGTCAAATACCTTGGCATGTATGTCCTCTAATGATGGTATGCTTCATAAACTTCCATTGTCCACAGAAGTGACCAAATGGGCACAACCGACTCGATTAGAGTAAAGTATAGAGTGTCACCTACCTAGACTGAGAAAAGTTGCTCATAATATCCCAAAATATAATGAGCTATAATTCTATATTTTGTGTGATCTCTTTTTTTGATTTTTAAGTGAGTTAAAAGGCTTTTAGGCCTTTAAACGTTGAAGAGTGAGTGAAAAATTATAGTGCTTTTATCACCACCCTTAATCCATTTTAGTAAGGTATTATTCCTCAAAAACTATTTTGTTGATGCAACATCCATCTAAGTCGTCATAAGCATCATATTTCAATTGGAGAAGTTCTTCAAAAACCAAATCTTCATCATATCATTTTTGTAAATCAATAAAGTAATCGAGGCTGCTTCAATATTACAATCTAAATTTTTAAAGACCTCTATATTCCAAATCTTAAGAGCTAATTTAATAGCCTTGAATTTACCAATAATAATCACCATATGAATAGCTCGGATATGAGGAAACTAGGTGTCACGTACTAAGTCAAGAAAACTAGGATAATCAAGCCACATCCCATGAAATTAAAATAACCTCAGTCTTCTAAGCCTAACTATAGATTACGTTAATAGAAGTGGGTGGTGATCAGAGTGATGTCGTGTGAGAGTGCAATAATAAACCATGGACTAGAAGTTAAGAAAGGAATCGCTACATAAACCATGGTCTAAGCGAGATCGAATGCGGAAAGTCCACCTTTGTAATATTTATAAAAGGCCTCTTTCGTATCAACATAAACCAAATTACAATAAGAGATCGTTGTGTTGAATTCCTCAACATATATAGTGAATGGCATACCTAAAAATATCACATAAGGTATAATATAACTTTTGATTTCTTAGATTAATTTCAGACATTTTCAATCACAATCTTAGATTTATCATGCCAAATTTTTATTATTCTCTTCTATAATATAAAATATTTAGGTCAGTTTAAACATCAAGACATCAATTAAAATTTGAACATAGAATTAACAAGGCCAAATGTCAAAATAAAACTAAAGAGAGAACTTAAAAATCACAATTTAAATTAGTACGTGCAAAACAAGAATAAGTATAAAAATCATCCAAAATAAAAACACAAGTGAAGAACCTTTTGAGCTCTTTGTATTCTCTTTGATTGATAAAGATCAGTATGTATATGCAAAACCGAATAAAGAATCAAATTTAAAAAGGAGATAACAAGTAAATGAGAATTTTACCTCAAATTATTGATGCGCAAAACAAGACACATAGGCCATAAGACGTTAGAATAAAATAGAAAAACTACCAAATTTAAGTTGAATTTTATGATATATGTTCGGTAAGAAAATATTAGTGAAAGAAAAAATGAAAAATAGATTCAAATTAGCTAAATCTAGCTATCACATATTTTTTTCTTCCTTTTATGCACTTTACCTTATTGATTCTTTTAATTTCTCTTAATTTTATCATTATCTTATTGGAATGAAGATGTATGAAAATAAAAGACAATATTCACATTGAGTCCTAATTAAAAGAGCTAGAATTCATAATTATAAGATAGCTCCGATCCTACTCTTTTTATAAACTCAAATCAAAATATAAGATCATATATTTTACTTTTTATTTTTACTATTCCTCTTCATTTTCACTATATGTATAGTGAAGTCATAAAACTATCAAAAGAACATGCACTCTCCTAAAACAACTATCTATCAATTAATAGTATATATAAGTTCTTTCTACATTCCATTACATCTAAACGGATTACATGATTAAAAAAATAACAAATAAAAAGAAGAAACTTGTTTTAATTGTGTGGTAGATATTAACTCAAAAATGTGCATTTATATATTTTATTTAACTATTATATCATTTAATAAAAATAAAAAATTCATCAAACAAAGTAAGTATTAAATATATAGAATAACAATTATTTACCAACTCTCTTTTACATATAAGAATAATAGATAATAGAATTAAAAATATTCTTATTTTTTATATCTATTTTTTTTACCTTTTCTATTACCAAATAATATTATAAAATGAATAGATTGAAAAAAAAACCATACAAACTAAAATCAAATAAATAAGAAACTACTATTATCCATATATATATATATATATATGGGTTAAGAGACAACAACCATCTATTATTAAAATGATTTATCTATATTATTGATTTAAATTATAGTATAGTTAAAATGATTTATTAATATTATTTTTTATATTTATTTATCTCTATAACATATAATATATAACTTTTTAAAAATAAAAATACAAGTTTAGAAGTTTAAATAAAATACTTAAAATTTTCCTAATTTTTTGACTGGGCTCGTTTTAGTAGATTCAAATTCCATTCCTCACATCATGGACTATTTTTGGACTATCAACTACTACTTTTATCCCATGAGTGAGTATCTATCACTTGCATTGCCTGAGGCCCTATTGAATATACGTAGCACGGTAGCAGTATGCTAGAACAGGTCAATGAGGTGGTGTTGTGGCCCATCAGCCCATGTGATCAAAATAAGTTATGAGTTAATATAACGTGCTAAAGGGTAAACTATAATATTAATTTGTCTCTGAACATAGGTTCAAAGAATATGGCAAGTTTTTTAATCTTAAAATAATGATTTAGTTTTTAAATTTTATATTGATCCTGTAAATTTTTAAATTATATTATTTAATACTAAAACATTTTAATCAATATAGAGCATAAAACTAAATCAATTTAACACCATCCGATCAATACATCCCTTTAGAACATCAAAACTTACACAATTGACAAGAAAAACACAAATTGTAATCACCACGTTAAAAGAGCATCATCCAAATCTTCAAGTTCAAGCATAGAGTCGAGATGATTCATGAACCATTTGTTCCACGTCAAAATAAAGACTTGACAACTCTAATTAAAATAACCAACCAAAATATTAAGGAGGGGAGCCAAACCTACTTATTAGAACAAGTAATAAGGATGATAACCTTTTTTTTATTATAATAAATATTATAAACAATCAACGAATTACACAACTTAAAACAAATAAATTTTATTTTACAAAATCAGAGGATTGATGAACTTAATGATTAAAATAAAATAATATGAATAATATGAATAGAAAATTTACTTACATGATGAGCGATGATTGATGATCAACAAGGATGAACTTGATGATGTAAAAATGATTAGCATTTGAGGAACCAAATCACAGTAAATCTAATCATTAAGATGAAGCCTAATCACAAAAAAAAAAATAAAAAACTAACCAAAATGGTGAAAAAATCGTTAAAATCGACGAAGATATAGACAAAAAATGAAAGCACAATTGAATCGAAAACTTCCTAAAGTTAGGGTGATTTCGATAACTTGTTATTTAAGTTTTAAATATGTATGTTAGTTGTCAAGTTATATAATTATTTTGTGAAATTCTAAAAAGTTAATGATTAAATTATACTATCTAAAATTTAAATGCATATTTTTGAAGTTTTAATCGAAAAGTATATGAATATTATAAAAAATTAAAAAGTTTGGTAAAAATGAATTAAGCGGTCAGAATACATAATTATCTTATTATATACTATATAATATACGGTAGATATTTTAATTAACTCAACTGCTGCTTTCTAATACATATGCAATTCTCCTTTAAACTTGACTTTAGATTGACGAAAGCTATCAATTATTTACGAAGCATATATTGAAATATTCAGAACTCTTTAATTTCTGGTAATTAGAAGATCTTTTGTGCTTATGACTTAAGTTTCAATTTCAAGATTCATTTAATAGGAATTTAAAAAAAAATTAATAAAAATAATAAATTTAAAATTTACAATTAAAAAATAGCATATTTTATAAAAAAACTTATATATTTTTATTATTAAACAAAATTTAACATATTATTTTACATTAAGCGTCGTACAATTAAATACTATCATAAATTTAATTATGATTGTTTAGACTCGTTTAATTTCAAATAATATTCAATATTATAAATAGAAATTTTTTAACATATTAAACTCCGTTAAATGTCTTATTAAAAAAATGTAAACAAATATTAAATGTGTAATTGGTTAATAAAAAAATTAATTTAGATCAATTAACATCTTGTCCTACTATTGGAATCACTATTAAATACATTAAATATTATGGTCATGTTTGATACAACATATTAGATATGTTAAATATAATTATATTAAATTGTATTATACTTATTCTATATATTGTTTGATGATAACTTGTATAACATAGTATAATAAAATTAATAATAAATATTTTAATAAAATAATTTATATTTAAAATAGTATTTAATTTAATTATAAAATTCTTTTACCTATCAAACTAATTTTATTATAAATATATATTAAAATCAATATTTAATTTTTTAAAACATTTTTCTTACATTTTAAACATTAAAAAAAATCTTTAATTTGATATAAAAGAAAAGATTAAGATACATAATTTTATAAAATGTCACGTATAATTTAAACACACCTATGGTTTTAAATTTTTATATAATTTTATTCTATAAAATACAATATTACTTTACAATCATATAGATAACTGTATAATAGTTATACAATTTAAGATTTTTAATCCTATATAACCAATAACTCTCTTTAATGGTAAGTGTGTGTTCTAGTATAATACAATAGCAAAAAAGAAGGAAAGGAAAATAGTAGATTAGTAAAAATGGTAAAAATTCAAGTACATTAGTAAGTAATTTAGCAGCCCAAGCATTTTTAGGCTAGTGATATGTTCTTCTGGAGGAGAGTTAAGAGTGTTCTAGGTTTTTGAGTATTTTTAAATAACTACGAATGCTATCTAAACACCTATATCATTCGAACTACCGACCTTTTAAATATTAAAATGAACTTTGTAGCAAAATAATTGTGATTATTATTTTGTTAAACTAAAACTACTAATGCAGTAATTAATACATTTTTTTTTAAGAATTAGAAGTAGTTAAACAAGGGAAGCAAGAAAAATTGGTAACAAAAATAATGAAATGTTTTTTTAAATTAAATATTAAATTATTTTAACTTGAGTAGTGATCAATGTGAGAGCCAGACTAATTAAGTAATTATCAATTACATATATGTTTCTGGAAAATACGGGAAAATAATAAATGCAACTAAAATAATATAATGTATATAGATAGAATAAAAGAATTTATATATGAATGTAATTTTACAGAAAGAAATGTCACTACTCACGTGGCCATTTACATTACCGGTCTTGTATTATATGCAATTCTCTCCGACTGGAAAAGACAGGGAGAGGGAAAAAGAAAGAGGAAACTCGTGATTTTTATTTTTATATATAAATAACTTAGTTATTTAATATAATTTTATTTTTTATCTTTAATAAAAATATATATTTATTTTTTATAATGTTTTTTATTTAATTTATAATAAAAATAAATAAATATATATAAAGATTATAACACTTAATTAAATCATTATTTATATTTAAATAAACTCTTTTTTTTTTTAAATTAACTCTATTGTATTTGTACGGTTACTAGCATAGAGTTGGGCCTTTACTAGGCCATTACTTTCATTACTGGGCTTAATATTGGACTTAAACCCTAAGGAAGAAAGACTTCAACACTAGAATTTCTCAAGGAGAGGCAGAGAGGGCAAGCCTGTGCCATTTGGTCACATTCTGTACAGAGGCATAGATGCCGACACGGCAATAACACCACCTTCGCAACTCGCTTCCGACAACCCTTACAACTCGGTCCCGACAATACAACTCTGTCGGGGTCAATATACAATGACTCGGCATCCTCTGCTTGGCCCTCTACGCCCACGGGGCAAGCTAGCCCATCCTCCGCTCTCCTATCCTGTGCCACCCCTCCAGTCACCATAGCCTGTTGCAATTGGGTTTGTAGAGAAGCCGCCGTCACCTCCATTGCCCTAGTCTTGGCTTGCCAAACCTGTGCCTCAATGCTAATTTGTGCCGCGCGTGCTTCTAACTCGGCATTCCTACGAGTTGCTTTCTCAACCTCTGCTTCTTTCTCTCTCAATCTCCGAACTATTGATTCCTCCGCCGCGCTTAGCAGAGCACGATAATGTCTCTGCCTGTTCTCTGCTAATGTGCGCCGAAGTTGCTCTTCCTGTTTTCATTTTCTATCGTGAGTAATTTTGAAAACTTTGAAAGAATAGAGAAGAGGAGGAGGGGGGGGTGAATCATTTGGGCAGGAAGGAAATCAGGAAATCGATACCTGGGCTTGAAGGAATTGGTCAATTTCGTATTGTTGTCGTTTCATTTGGGAGGTAAAGTCGTCTGGTAACAGAGATGACAAAGGAGAGGAGTTACTAATATGTTGTTGATGGTGATTGTGATTCTGGTGTAATTTTTGATGTTGTTGTTGGTGGTCTCCGAAGGATAAGCGCAGGCCTGTAGAGACTACATTAGGTTGCTGATTATGGAGCTGAGAAAGGTGGATGAGCTGTGGAGGTTGGGATTGAAAAGAGAATATGGAATTGATCGGAGTTGTAGTACCAGAGGCAGCTGAAGCTTCTCTTCCTCTTTTTCGTGGATTAGAACTAGTACCTCCTGTAATTGAACATAGACGCACCAATTTCAGTATCAATCTCGTGCTTCAATACGTGAAATTGATTTCAATGACATGAGAGCGAATTGGGTAATCATCAAAATTAAGAAAAAGAAGTAATTTTGAGAGAAAAATGATCAATAGGTACTTACCATTACCACCATTGTTGAATATCATAGGAGAGTTAGATTGTTCATGAAATCCTCCTGGTTGCGGTTGTTGTAATGAATAAACATGATTTTCTTGTCCGTTTCTGCAAATTAGAAATGACAAGGATTAGAATAGATAGATTGAAAATGGGCCAAATGATTAAGGGAATTAGAACAAGAATAATATGTTAAGAGATTTACACACCTGTTTAGAAAGAGTACATTTGAAGGGTATTGAGATTGCACAGCCATTAATTATAGGCTGATTGTATAGAATAGAAGAATGGGATATTGATAGAAGCAAAAGGATTAGGGGAAACTTGGAGTGAGCTATGGCAGGTGGGCAAGAATAAAAGCTAGCTGGCACATAAGAAGCATGTAAGAGAAGGAATTTAGATGCCTCCTCTTAGGCCAAAAGTGGACTCTTCAATGACACAGAAACACAGAGAGAGAGAGAGAGAGAGAGAGAGAGAGATAGAGAGAGAGAGAGAGTATGAATCCTCAATCCAAAAGTAATTAAATTATTTCTGTTGAGAAGAAGCGACCACCAACATCACCAATTCACTACCTCCTATAATAATTTTCTTGAACCTCTTTTTTCTTGGACTTTGTTGATTTGCACCAACTTTGCTTTTTTCCTCACTTTGGTTTTGCCTTGTTGTTCACAATTGCTTTGCTTTGTGGGTTTGTGATAATATATGTATCACCAACCTCGAGGAAGAATAGGGGAATGGTAGAGGGAGATAGATGCGATTGAAACGAATCAGTCCAAGAGTGACACACCCCTTATTATTCTGCTCTCTCCTTCTCTTTTAACCTTTGATTTCAAGCTAGATAGTCCTCGGGTTTGTTATCTGATATAAACATTTAATACCATTACCTTTAATTAATTGTTACTTACCTAATAATGCTCTTTTGTCCTCTCTCTCTCTCTTTTATTTTTTTTTATTTTACGTTATTTACTATTTATTTTAAAGTGATTAAATTATAACAATAAATGTTTGTGAAAAGAGAAAAAAAAAAGAGAGGATGGGATGGTGCTGAAAGATAAGGTTGTTAATTTTCTTTATCAAATCCTTGTGGATATTCTCTACTGAAGGCAAATATAGAACAATAAATTGGGAACAAGGAATGGTGATGGGATCTTCATTTTAATTATACAAAGTAATGTAAGCATGAAGATTGCTATTTGCCAAAAAAGTAAAAATAAAAAAAACAGAGATTGTATTCTCTAGCTTTTTTCCTTAAAAATATATATTTAATTTTAATAATATAATAAATATGTGTATATTATATTTTATTTTACGCCATTTATTTTAATATAAAATGTTTTTAGTTTTTATTGTAAAAATTATTTAAATTAATTACTTTAGAATAATTTTTTTATTAGGTTGGGACCTTTTTTTTATTATCATTATATAAGTAATAAATATTGTTGACTTACGTTTTTTTCTTTGTCATTAACATAATAAAAAAAAATGTATTATATTATTATTTTTATAAAATATCTTCAAAAACTAATTTGGATTTTCAGTCGAGGCCTTATTTCACGCGATGACGCGCATAGATTTTATCCAAGGATGGAAAGGGCGCTCTGTAACATACAATTTACAATTAGGTGTGTTAATTGATTCGAAACCGTTGAATTTTGGTTGTATTCTAAAACTTTCATATCATCTAATCTAATATAATTAATTAAAGGGATTGCTTCGAATCAATAAATTCTATAAAGACTTTTATATATAACAAAATGTATTACATTATTATTATTATTATTTTTAAATATCTTGAAAAACTAACTTGGATTTTCAATTGTGGCCTTCCTTATTTCACGTGATGACGCGCAAAGATTTTAAATATGGATAAATTTTTATCCAAGGATAGAAAAGGGCGTTCTGCGAAAAGATTTATAATTAGGTGTGTTAATTGGTTTGAAATGGTTGGATTTTAGATATTTTAACTCAAATTAATCATTTTGATTGGATTTCAAAAAATCTAATATGTTAATTGAATCGATTAATTTAAATTAATAAATTTTATAACGATATTTATGTATTATTATTTTTATTATCTACTCAAATTATTTCGTCAATAATTATATAAGTATTTGAGGTAAAATAAAGTCATAAATTAATATTACAATAAAAACATAAAATATTACATTTTGATAATATTATAACCTTAAACTAATCATAAATACAAAATTAAATTTAAAATTAATTCATAACGAAGAAATCAAAAACATGATAATATTTTACAACTTTATAAATTATAATAAGTTGGGATAAAATATATAACAAAAAGTGATAATTTTTTAAGAGTACGATATATGTAAAAAAATAATATAAATATTATTTAATTTTAATAGACTATGGTTGTATCAAATAATAACATTATAATATACCAACTAACATGAAATTTCAATCTAATAAAATCCAATCATCCGTTTAAAATTACTCAAAATTTAGCTTATTAGTTTGAATTAATCAGATTTTTTAAATACTCCTGAATTGGAAGAGTTATGCAAAATTGTTGTTATTGAGACTTCAGCGACCAGCCGCTGGCATTGTTTTTTATATTGGCCCATGCGAGCTTCGGCCACCTTTATTTGATTCTTTCTATCTTTTCCTCGTATACTTTCAAGAGTTACAATAAAATAAAATTCAAGAGCTAATTCACATCTATTTTATACCCGTGTCTGTTTTTATTATTTAAAAATAAAATAAAATCCTGATGTCTTTTTGAAGCATAATCTAGCTATTCCATTATTGCTTCATTTAGATTCACTGAAATAAATTAATTATTTACTCTTTTAAGAATTATAAAATGCAAGATAATGAGTTATCATTACAAGATTTTGGTTTTAAATTACTTAAACCATATTAATGAATAATGACATAAGAAGTAAGCATTTGCTTCTACAATAACAAGAGGTGTAAAAAGGAAATGAAAAAAACATTCACTCTGGAATTTGAGATTATTGTCTTTTTCTCTAATTTTCTTAGATGGATTTACCTAGAGATTATTTATTTATTTATATATTTTTGCGAGGAGGGTTACGTTTGTATTGAGAATTGCACAGCGTATTCATTATTATATATAAAAAGTTTCCAAGTGTTTTTTTTTTAATTTTTAGGTTAATAAATATTAAAATATTTATATAATAAATATAGTTTTTATCCTTTCGTTAGCTTTTGTACAAAAAAAAAAAAAACTAAAATATCTATATAATAAATATTTTTTATGAATAATTATTTTGTATAATATAATTTTCATACAATTTATAATACCCATTTAATAAATATTCTATCAATTCACTTATTAATCAAGTTTTATTTTTTTCTTAATTTTTTAAGCTAATAAATACCAAAAATATCTATATAATAGATTTTTTTTTTACTTTTTGTTAATTTTTTATAATAATAAATAAAAAGTCTTTATATGCCTTTATAATAATACATTTTTAGACTTTTTTTGTTGAGTTTTTTTACAAAAATAAATACCAAAATATTCATATAATAAATGTTTTTTAATGAATGATTATTTTGTGTAATGTAATTATTTTATTACATTAAATGTGACAATTCATACAATACATGATTACTCATTTAATGAGTTTTCGATCAATTTAACTTATGAACAAATCATATTTTTGTTGAAATAATAATTTTTATATCGGAACCGTATCATATCTCGTATCAATTAAAAAAATAGTAAATTAACATAAATTATTTTTAAGCAAAAATATTTATTAAATTCAATAAAGTCATATCTATTATTTATGTAGAATTAACAAAAAAATATTAATTGCATAAGTTTATACGTTATTCTGTTATATTTAACTTATTTATTAAATAAAATAATTTAAAAATTTATATTTAACTGCTGCATATTTATCGAATTTAAATAATCAATTCATGAGGTAAAAAACTAATATTGTAATAAGATGTAAACTAAGAATTTGAATGGGTGGTTCAATTTTTTCTTTTTCTTTTTAATTACTATATTTTTAGTACAGGGATACTATGCATATAAATTTACACCCATAATTTTTCATATTGTTAATGTGTTAGTATTGTTTAAAAATAAATTATTTTTAAAAAATTTTAAAATAATTTTGACATTTGATATAGTATTAAAGATGTGGGTAAAAAAGTGAGTATAAATTTGTGTGTTATTAGTATTTCTTATTTCAATAATATAAGTTTTTTTAAATAATGATATTGTCACAATAATTTTTATTACTATCACAATTAAATGCATGCAATATTTATTTTTATCCTTAATATTAATTATACCTTAATGTCACTATTATTTGATAAAATTATTATTATTGAAATATTCTTATGACATCCTAAAAATACATAGATAGGTCAAATTAGATTTAAAATTATTGTTTAAAATAGTATAATACTCATGATGAAAATTTATACTCTTAAACAAAGAATCATAATGGCCGATCTAAGTTCTAACGTGTATACACGATAATTACAAATAAATTTTAAATAATATAACTATATGATTATATGATTATTTTTGTTTTTTATTTTAGTAAAAGAAAATAATTTCATTTAAAAATTTAATTTCTTTAAAATTGATAAGCAATTTTAAGTTGAATTATATTAATGATGTTATAAGTTTGTTAGTTTAGACTAAATTTACTAATAATTTAAATTTTTTTTGATTAAAAATAAATTGAAAAGTTGGAGAATAAAATGATCAATGTTATAAAATAAGATATCAAATTTATTATTTATTTAGAGTATAATATGTATGAATTAATTCAACCCCACTGAAAATTAATTTCTGGATCCGCGTTACTTATGGCAATAGCAATTTGTCACAATATCACTATATATATATATATTTTCCATTTGCTTTCTCTAATTTTTGTTGGGAAAAAGAAAATGTAAAATTGTCTTGGTTTTGAAGATTCAAACTCTAGAGGTCTAACCATCTATGTTTTCTCTTCTCTTTCAAATATTTAGAAAATGGGTGAAAGCGATCACATTGTTTTGGCCCTTGACCTAATGGCATGGCTGTTGTGTATTGGTTGAGCTCTCCCTTTTCTAGTTGATAAAACTTTGAATTTCATATAATCATGACTATGTCAAATGGCTTATTACGTCAGTAAATTGTTTGATCAATTTATTAGTTAACACATTTTTTTTATGTAAATTAATATACTCTAAAGCTGACCTTTTCAAAAGATAAACCCGGTAATTAAAACCTTAGACTGAAGATCATCATCATTCAATACGAAAAATAGTATTTCATTGTTATAAATATAGATTATTGAAAAAAATAATACATATATTTAAATACTTATCTTTAATTAAAAAAAATATTAAATGTATAATTTATTTATTTAATACTTATTACTCATAATTGAAATGAATTTTTCGAGATAAAATTGATTATGAGAGTATGCGACTTGAACCATTGATTAACTATACATAATATATGTTTTTATGTGACAGGTTTGAATTCATAATCACTGTATCAAAAAAATTTCATTAATGAAAGATATAAGTCCATTAAAAAAAGTAAAAAAAAAATACTCCTTTTGGATCAAAGACAAAGTCTAATTCACATATTATGGATAAACTAAAAAAAAAAAGAAAATTTGAAATGTTTATTAAGATTTTCAAACATTTAAATAGATTTCATTTATATTAACCAAGTCTATGTTGTCTGATATGAAACTAAAAGAATTCACAATGTAGAACTATATATTGTGTACGTCATTTAGATAGGTTCCAAAAAATTACATGTGATAAAATCAAGAAATATAATATAAAATAGATCTAATCTCATGTGGTTCTCAATGGTAAAACGGTTGGCTATTAATAGATTGATTGTAGGTTTGAATCTTCTTAATAAGATTTAATTCATCTCGTATTAAAGAATTTGGATAGAAAGTGTACTCATTTTGTTATAAATATAGGAAAAGTATTTAATTTTTCTAATATTGTATAATATCAACTATATATATATTGATATATTAATATAGATGTTTCAGAATTGAATGTAAATTACAAATGAATTAATATTAAAATCAATCTTTTAAAAAAATACCTGCTTTGGATAATAATCATTTAATATTTTTTTGACCAGGGGCAGAAATGGAGCTGTAATGTCGATTGAAATTTATACAAAAAAAGAAGTTAATTATGTGTATATTTTTAATTTTTAATAAATATATTTTATTTGTAGTAATATATATTTTGTCTAATTTTTCTCTTTATTTCTTCATATGTAATTGTATATATCATTAATATTTATTGGAAAATATGTTAGTAAAAATGATAACAATTGTGATTAAAATGAATAAAAATAAATATTTTTATATACATGTTTCACGATCATTAACTAAATACTTAGAATTATAGTTATATATATTATATAAAAAAATTTCTTTAGACTTACGATACAATGTAATCAAAACATATTTTAAGTATTTAATTTATGTACAAACAACAAAATATTATTGTAAAATATTATAAAAATTAAAAAACAAGAAAAAATAATTTGATGATAAGTTTACCTTTGAGTCTTTGTCAATCAAATTTTCAAAGTTTTTTCAAATTTATTTTACTTTAAATTTTAAATTTATCTAATATTACATAAGTTGACATTATATTTTAGTATATTTACAATTTATTCGATGTTTTCTTTATATAAAAATGTTAATATTTATTTTTCTTTGTTTTTTTTGTACTTTCTTTAATTTTTTTAGTTTTATATTATTCAACAAGATGTATTTTTTAAATATTGTCTAAAACTTAAAATTATATCTTATATTTTTAGATTTTTAATATATTTATTTTTGTTTTAGTTTTAACACTTATATATTTGATGTGTTTGATTGAATTTCTCATTTGTTTATATTAACTTTTACTTTATTAATTTAGTCAATACATACATGATTTCAATATTATGTTAACTTATTATTTTTTATTTTTATTTATTTTATATAATTTTTCATTATAAATTATAATATGATAAATTAAAGTTTTAGACTTATGTTTTAATAAAGTATAAAAAGTTTAGACTTTGATTAAAAATAATTGACTGTAATTCTTATCATTAAAGTTCTAGTATGAATTAATTTATTGTATTTTACCTTTTATTTACTTGGATAATTTTTATAAAAGATTATCATAAAATGTTAACATGAAAGGTCTAAATTCTGTATTGTAATATAACATAAAAAAAAATCTTTGAACCCCTCAATTTTTTTTATGACTTTGTCCTGCTTGCTACTGATTAGCACCGTTTAACAAAAAAAAAAAAGTAAAAAAATAAAAATGGTGACCACTACTTGTAAAAAAATGACATTTAACTCTTTAAATGGGCATTCAAGTATATATATTACCCCACGAGCTTACAATTTACACATTTTTTTATTTACATAATTCAACATTTTTTTTTTACAAAATTTGTGAATTATCTTTACGCATCTGTGAAATATACAGTTGTGATATTCGTACACTTTGAGATATATATCAAAATTTGTGAATTATCTTTATGCATTTTTTTTTTGTATTTACGCCATTGTCAGTAGAAGAGGACGTTAGGTAATGATGTTATGAATTTATGAGATTGTTGGTTGGAAAAATTATAGATGATAATTACTTATTGGATTCAATTTATGATCAACACAATAATTTTTAGAAAAAAAAACATCATTTAACTCTTTAAATTTAAAAGTATATTTTTTAGTCAAAAAAATCAGTAACAAATAATATTATTTTAATAATTTTTTTAATAAAATATTATTATTTATTATCAAATATTAAAACTTTATCCTTTAATAATAATAAAATGATAATTAATATGAAAATTTTCATTTTAATATTTAGTTGTTATCGATATTTATTTATTTTATTTTAAAAAAATATTTTTAAATAATTTTATATTAAAATATTTGTTATAGTTGATTTTTTAAAATAATTTTATACTAAATTTTATTTTTTTATTATTAATAATTCATGCTTTATCATATTTTAATCATTTGATAATAAATAATATTTTAATAATAAAAATTATTAAAATAATATTATTTTTTATTAATTAATTAATTTTTTTTAAAGTTGAAAAATATAAAATATTTTTTAAAATTTGAGAGATTAAAAAAGATCATTTTTATAATAAGAGAAGTTCTACTAACCTTTCTTTCTAATTTTTATCATAATATATAATTATTAATAAAATTAATAAAGAATATCATGTTATATACTTATATGTTAATAAGAATTCAAAACAATTGATATAATGTATGTATTTATTAAAAAATCTATATATATATATAAAGTTTTATATGTATATGTTACATAGAAAATACACGATAGAATATGTCAAAAGGGTATAAAAATAAAACAAAATATATTTAAAATTTTAAGTTCGATCATTCTATGATTAGAATTAACGTCTCAAAACTCGAACTAGAGTTAACTTATCAAGGTTTGGGATTTCCAAAGTTAGGGCATCAACCTATTCCTTATACTCAAACAAATAATTTCTAGGTTTGGTTAGCAAAAGAAAATTAGGAGATTGTGTACAAACGGGAAAGTATTTTAGGAGCCTCTGTTTCTGATGAATCATATTGATGACATTTAATGCCAGTCACAAGAAACAGCATTTATAGTAATAAAAAAAATATTATTTGAACAAATTATATACAAAAAAGAAAAAAAAGGAAGGATGTGGTGGTTCATTGGTATTACCTATCTTTCCTGCAAAATCCAACTATCTTCTTATTTATTGTGTACACAGCTTTGTTGCCAAATAGGGCCCTCATTCAAATTCTTGGGGTTCTGGTGATTTTATTGTTAATTACTTATCTTTTGTATTGTTTCTGTACCTCTAATTCTAAGATGATTTTTAGTTTGGTTGTGAGATATGAAAAAAAAAAAAAATAATTAATGAAGTTCACAATATACCGACATTGAAAATAACAATTCTTGTTTTGACAAAATATTTGAAAATTTGTGTTAATTGTTATAATTTTTGTATAGCCTAATTATATAGTTTGTTTGTTATACATATGCCAAACAAGTGTATATGTTCTCGGTTTTTGGAGGGGAAAAAAGTGTATATATTAAAAAAATACATGTATATTATATTTATTAAATATTTCCAACACAGAAATGCAATCTTCAAAGAGAATCTACCCTATTATTTCAGTGCAAGTTTTGAGTTAAAAATTATTATAAAGAGACTAAATTTTCAAACTAAAACAATGTGATGGAGAATATCATGCTGTATTTAGTGCGATATTGTTCATATACAGCGCGATCAAGAATATCATGCTATGTTATTTCTAAGCCATTTTTTTAAATATTAATAAAAGATAAAACATCTAAAAAAAATATTTGAATCAACTTGGTGTAATTATGTATCTTTAATTAAAATTTATTTAAATTATATATTTTTATCATAAAAAATTATACTTTTTTATTATTAATTAATAATATTGTTTAATTTTTTATTAATGAATTAAAATTAATTACACTATACATGATTAATAAACAAATTTATTGTACAATTATTAGATGACCACTTTAGAAGCACAAAATATAGTAGTTAAGGTATTTCAATCCGGTTATTTTTAACCTACATTATTTAGAGATGCATAACTTTATGTAAAGACATTTGATAGATGGCAAATAACATGTAATATTTTCAAAAGAAATAAGATGCCCGTAAACAATATCCTTGAAATGGAATTATTTGATGTTCATAAGCATTGACTTTATGAGATCATTCTTTTCATCTTTTAGTAACCAATACATACTAATAGATGTGTATTATGTGTCAATATGGATGAAATCCATAGCAAGCAATACATGTGATGACAAAGTTATCATTAAACCTCTCAAGAAAAATCTTTTCACTAGGTTTGGAACTCCTAGAAGTATCATTAGTGATGAAGATAATACTTTTGCAATAGAGCCTTTAATTCTTTATTGTCTAAGTATGAAATTAAGTATAAAATATCTATCTCCTATCATCCACAAATAGGTAGGCAAGCAGAGGTGTCCAATAAAAAGGTAAAAAGAATGTAGGAGAAAAAAAAGTTAATAATTTTTGTAAGTATTGGGCCTCTAAGTTAGATGATGTTTTATGGGCATACATAACTATATTTAAAACACCAATTTGTACCACCTCATATAGCCTAGTCTATGGAAAGGCATATCACCTACTAATGGAATTGGAGCATAAAGCATATTAGCATTGAAATAATTGAACATGTCTATGGATACAACTTGTGAGAATACCAAGCTTTACAAAGAGAAAACAAAAGGATGGCATGATAAGAAAATTTTCCACTGTACTTTTAAATTGAGACAGAAAGTATTAATGTATAACTTAAGACTCAATTTTTTTTGGGTAAACTCAAGAGTAGATGGTCAGGACCATTCACCATCACTAAGGTAATAAACCATAGAACAATTGAATTACAAAATAAAAACAAAAAGCGATTCATAGTTAACGTGCATAGCATAAAGCACTATCTTATACATCAATTACCAAACAAAAAGGCTCTGATTACCTTGGTGGATGCACCTTAGAAGTTGACATGATTGTCTAGCCAATGACATTAAATGTGGTGCTTGTAAAGAGATAACCCAATGTTATTTTACTTATATGTTTTCTATTTTATAGGTGAATAAGTATGGAGGGCAATGACACAAAAAAATTGAGCAATTTTAGGTTTAGATGTGGTGTACCAAGACTAAGGGAGTTTTCTTTCTTTTCACTCTTTTTTATATTCATATGTGCACATTAGGGACAATGTGCAATTTAAGTATGAGAGAGAAAACTCCATTCTTTACTTTAGTATTTAGTATGTATTTTGATTTTTTTAGAATATTTTTGATCATGAATTGGGTATAAATTGATAAATATATGAAAAACAAATGCATGCATATTTGATATGAAGTATGTGAACCCAATTATAAATTTTTTTGTCATGACTAGGATAAGAAATGTAACATGCTCGTTAAGATGTTTACGTTAATCATGTGATATGCTTGTTAGTTTTGATTGAATTGATTCATACTTTTATACATATACTTATGATTATTATTTTTCTTACTAGGAGAAAATATGGGGTGAGTTATGATAATTGATGGTGTCTACCATATTTTATAATCTATTTGATCATCTCTTGATATAAAATCCTAAATACTATTTGGCTTGAGAAATGTTTTGGTTGGAATAATTGAGTCTTTCAAGCTAACCATTCTTTATATCTTTATTCAACCTTTTGAGCCTAATTAAGAAGCATTCATATCTTTAAGTCACATTTTCAATCTAATCAATAAGTAGTAGATCTAACCTTATACTTTTAGCTTATTTGAAAAATTCAATCATGTGTTATGCTATAGAGTGAAATGAAATGTAATGCATCCTATTTCTTCACATCCACAAAAAAAAAAAAAAAAACTCACAACACAATTACCCCTCTAAATAAAAAGAAAAAATTAAATTAAAAATAAGTTTATGGGTGTTGTAAGACTATTATTTAAAAAAAAGAATAAAAAATAAAGAGAAGAAGAGATGTGGAATAAAAGAATGAAAAGAATAGTAAGACATAGTACACAAGAATATCAATGAAAGCTCAATTGTTGTAAAACATTGCATGATGAATAAAAAGCAAGATAAGGAGTGGAAAAAGTCTAAATGCCTCAATTTATCTACCCCCACTTAAGCCTTACATTACAAGCATGCAAAGCCCTATTTACCTTTAGCTAAATGCATATTTATATTAGTAAATGAGGTGCTAATTGCATAGACTTATGAAGCTTTTTCTAATACTTAGTTTATTAGCATTCTGATACAAGTTGATTTCATGAGTGCATTGAATAACATCATGTATAACATACACAAATCAATTCATTAAAAACCTTGTATATTCTTGTGTTAATGGAATATTGATTGATGAATATGTGAACCTTCTTGTTATGAAATTATACAATCTTTGAGGGGAACAATATCTTCTTAACATGCATGTATGAATGTATATTTGTTTATGAATATGCTTCCTATATCATATAGTTAGATGACTTGGCTTTGCTTGAGGGCAAACAAAAAGTTAAGTTTAGGGTGCGATAACTCTATAAAAGTAGAGTTATTTAACCACTTTTTAACTACTTATTTATCTTGTTATGTGCTAAAATATCATAAAAAACTTAATTTGTGTTTAATTATATCAATGTAAGTAGAATGATGAAAAAAAGTGAAAACAAGTTAAAAATGGAAAAAAAATCAACACCATGCCACTACGAGCATTTTTCTATGCAGTGGAGCAAAACGTGCTGCGATGCACTTTTTTTTGGTACCGCGGCTCGCGATCTATGGCTGGACATTATTATGTTTTCAGAGAAGACCATGCCATGGCGCACAAAATAAACTATGATGCTACACGCATTCATAGTTAGGCATAAATTCTATTTTTAATCAAATAATGAGTCTAAGCTTTAATCTTTAACCCTTGGATAATTTTAAAATGATCTAATGGTTTATATTAGGTCTTTTTTTCTTTAAATAAATATCATTCTTTCACAAATAAAACACATAAGTAAGAATCAAAAACCTAGTAGTTGTCAAGAAGAGAGAAAAGAGAGAGAAATTTCAAAAAAAGATCATAGAAGATCGTTTTGTGAAGATTTAGGAGAAAATTAGTGCTATAAATCAAGAGATTGAATGTATCTCTTACTTTTCTCCTTTTTTGTTAATTTTTATGTCTTTTTTTAATGAAAATTATGAGATTTATGAACATAATTATGTCTAGCTAATTTATAAATCTAGACGTCTTGTGAACTCAATTTTTACATATAATGATCTAATATTGTATTTTAATTGTGATTTCAGTTTAATTATATTATTTAATTTGATTTTTGTGCTATTAATTATTTGACCAATAATTAATCTATAGAGTCACTAAATAAATTTTAGAGAATTATTTGATTATTTGTTTTGATTAAATAACATGTATAGTATATAAGGGAATATGTGTTGATTTGGGAGGCGGGATTTAGGGGATTTATTGTTGAAATTGATTGCTTAATGGCTATAACATACATAAAAGAAGGATCAAGGGTGTTTAGCGCTTGAAGGCTTGCTAGTAGACGATGTTATTCAGGCAGCTAGGTCTCTAAAATGGGCTTAATGGCGCCACCTTCTACGTACGTATGTGCAACACAGTGGCACACGTGTTAGCCAAGCTGGCTTTGTCATGCTCTTAATTTACTGTCTAGTTGGAGGAATATCCTCCCCAAGTAGTGATTATGTTTAGTTTGAATGTAACTGATTCTCTTTTGTAATCTGATGTGGTATTTTCCTGGTTAAAAAAAAAGAAGATGACACTTCGACTATCGAGAGATGACAAAGCCTTATTTGCAAATAATTATTTTGCATTCCTTTGGTAAAATAATTTTAAAAATAAAATTAAAAGTGCATGAAATATACGTACATAACTGCAGGGGCGACTCAAGAAGTGAGGTCTTAAATATTTTTCATATTACAATAATATAAATAATTAAAGTTTTTATTTTTATTTTAACAATTTATTTAGTCATATGTAACGTATACTAAATAAATTAGTAGTATATATTTTGCTTTCTTATAATTGAAGTTTTCTCAAACGAAATAAATAACAAACAAATAGTAAGGAGTAAGTTTATATAAAAATATTTCCATGAAATCTATTATTTAAATTCTTAAATTGTTCAATTTAAAGATTTTATTTTTTCTTGAATAAGAAAACTAAGAGCCAAGTGGTATTAATTTCTCAATTAGTTAATAATATATAAAAAATAATATTAAATTAAATATATAATATTTTTTAATTTCAACATCTTTTAAATTTTGTTATAATATTATATTTTAAGAAATATATATTGTAGATATCGACATACAAACTTGACGCCTCTATCTTATCGAGACTTAAAGCAATCGCCCCATCTACTTAAAGAAAGAGCTTGACAAACATTTTAATAATATAAAGAAGATAATCCATGGTTAACTGTTTCAAACATTGGCCCGGGAAAGGAAGAAGAAGAAAAAAAAACTAATAAACCTAAATTTATAATAAAAAAAAGGGAGAAAGACAATCTTGTAGCTTTAGTTAAAGAATTATAATACTATGTATCTTTCAATTGAAATTTTAATTTTACAATTTTAAAAATAATATGAATTTTAGTCATAAAAGAATACTAAGTCCTAATTTTAAAATTTTATAACTAAAGTTCCTAATTTTTTAAAAGTATAGGACTCATGAAGTATTCTAATTAAAAACAATAGGATTAAAATTCTAATTTTGTAAAAAATTATCAAGTCTTACGTTCCCCTGATCCAATAAATAATTTAATTTTTATTATTTTAATATCATTTCTTTTAAGTTACATTTCACTCTAAAATATTAAAATGACTAAAATTTTGAGTATATTAATTGTTAATCATTATAATTTATTACTTTTTAGTGTCATCAATATGGAATAAATTTTAAACTAAAAGAAAAATGGTGTAAGCAATAAAATGTGTGTGATAATATCAATAAACTTAACAAAAGAAAAAGAATATCTTACCTAATTAACGAGTCTATTTAACTTTATTTAATTTATTCTTTCTACCATTAATTCTTAGTGAAAGCTTTGTGTCACTTCTTTTTGTTAAGGCTTATTTGTATTACACGCTCTTGCTTATAGGAACAAGAAACTAAGAATATACTCCTTGAGCAACACGTATAAAAGAAAGTGATATTTAACAATTTATCCAATATAATAGAAGCTGACGATGATGATAATGAGCTAATATTAAAGAAGATGCAAAACCAGCCATGTATATATCTTTATATGTAGCATCGGTGGCTGTAGCTATCTCATTATTGTTCTAAGAATAACTAAAAAATATTTTACGCATTGTTGTAACGCTTTAGCAAAACTTCCTTTTGTCGTACATCTGTAAAGGAGAATTATCATTGATGTTGAGATTTAGCTTATCTCTATAAACATACAAGATATTTATAAAAATAACTTTAGTAATTTCGATTTTTATAATTAATATTACTAATATTTTTAAATATTTAACAACATTAACTTTTCGTATACTAATGTATTTTTCTTTTTATATGACTTCGTTACCAAATTGTGACTAATTATTTTATAATATTATTTGTTATATCTTGTATATTATTATTTAAAAACAATTCTTTATTTTTTTCTTAAAACATTATTTTAAATTTGTAATTTCTTTATGTTTATTATCATACATACTTATAGTTAGTTTTTGTGTCTTCATTTATTAATTTTATAAATATAATAAATAAATATTTAATCATTTAAGATCCTTAATTAGCTTAGAATTATAATTAACATACTTGAATTTAATGGATCAATCACGGTCTTTCCTTGCATTGTTTATCTTTTTTTGTTATATCTGATATGGTTTAATTTGTTCAAGCCTTAATACTTTTATGGTAATGAAATTGTTTTTACAATATATGATATGATATCCAAATAAGACTTATTAAATAATAAGAAAAGAGAGTTTGAACTCAATTTTATTCATAATATTAATAATTATTACAATTCTAAAAATCAACTAAGAACCTTGAAAATATTTTTAATCGTTCATATTTTCTAGATACATAGTTGATAGATGAATAATTTTTAGAGTAACAAGTTTTTTTATTATTGAAGTTGTGTCCAACTAATAGAAAAATCAATGTTTTATCCGATTTTAATAATTCACCTAACTTTTTTCTTTTGGCTTTTGAATTTAAGCATTTCATTTCCTTAGCGTGATATGTCGATTGAAGATATGGGTTCTACATCTTTATTTCTCTTTGTCGATAGTCCTTTTGATGATGTAGAAACGATAAAGCATTTTCATCTTTTCAATCTCTAATGAAATAAATACATTTGTGATCTTTAGTGGTTTTCTTGGTGTAAAAGCAAAATGCCTTTCTTATTTCTTGTCAAATTTTTAGATTATTATCGTTAAAATTTGTTTTAAACTTACTAATTTTTTCACCATCTCCTTCAATGAGGATCATATTGCTATGTGAAGTGATTATAACTTTACTAATCGAGTAATTTATCTTGACTTTAGAAGAATTGTCATTTTTTTTAAATTCATGATAAATTTAACTTAACATTTGTCCTCTTAGAATACATAATTCATCTGTATTGAATTCTTTTTCTAGAAGCGATTTTGGTTTCGAAACTTCTCTATTAGTATTAGAAATCCCTAATTTGATAAAATGGTAGGGACTAACACAACCTTTTTTTATTTTAGTCTATAAGTGAATTAAAAAATCTGAGATAGACAGGCTTGCCACCTATTATGATGTTTTTTCCTGAAGTTCTTGATAGTCTTTTTGAAATTTTCTGAAAAATAATTTAATTCATTTAAATTAATTCTTTGATACAAGTTCTCAATTAAACTTGTATAGAAATCTTTATAAATAAAAATTGAATTAGCTCCTTTAAGAATATTAAATTTACTATTTATAGGAAATTCTTTTTATATGATGTAAAATTTCATATCTTTGATATGTTCATGAATAGATTTTATGGCTAAGTTATAGTGACTCAACTATTGTGATTTACATAAATTCATGTACCGGTCTTTTTTGTCTTTAATGACCAATTTATTCGTAAGGGATGTTTCTATGGATAGTACTAGTGGTTGTACTATCTTTACTATCTCTATGAGAGACATTTCTCTGAATAGTATTGGTAGTAGTACTATCTTTCTTAGGGCTGTTAACCTGCTTAGTGGCGTTGATTGTTGTTGTAATGTTGTAGAGTAATTTTTAACTATAGCTTCCAAAGTTAATTGTTTTGTTACTCTATGGTTGGCATAATTACCTTTAGTTTCTATTCTATTAGAGAAAATTATGTGAATTATTCCACTAAATCAAAAAATAACTTCATTTGCTTCAAGCATGTTATTTTAAAATTTTGGTTTTGGATCATTATAGACCAAATAAGTCCTTTTTTGGTCTTCTTTATCTACTTCTTCAGCCAAATTAAGCTTTTTTCTTTTCTTTTCAGAGATATTATTCTATTTTGAATGGTTAAGTTCTTCATTCTCATTTTCAATTCATTCTTTAGAAGTTTTACCTTCTTTAAAATAAATCTTTGAGGTGGATTACTCTTTAGAGTTTTTGGACTCTAATATTGGTTTTGAATAGTTAAGTTCTTCATATTTAAATATTGTCTCCAAAATAGACTTTTCTAAGTATAAAACCTCGAGTTATTTATGAAGAATTATTATCTCCTTTTCTTTTATCTTGATCTTGATATCAAGATGTTTCATTCCAACAAGAATAAAAATAGTTATAATGCTAATTCTCTTGTAAGAGCATATGCTAAGCTATTCTTGTTTCTTAGAAAATGTTTGATATCAAAATTGTAGCGGTTAAACCATTGTTACCATATAACTAATTTTTCTTGTTTATAATCACTTGCAATATTAATTCTTAAAAAATAACCAAAACTCTTTTTATCGGGTCTGACAATGAATATAGAATTTATTACATATATTATAAATTTCTTAATAGTTTTTTTGATAGTCAAGTATTATTTTTCTTTATTGTGATGATTTAATTCTAAACAATGAAAAAATTATGATGTATATCTATAAATATATTCATCTTTGTCAGCTACTTTTGCCTTTAAAACTACTTTATAATATTCAGATGAAACATCTATTTGAATTATCATTTTATCATTTGGACCTGGATAGTATAAAATTGGTAAATTTTTTATATGTGCTTTTACTTTATCTATGTACAAAGTATCTTATTCTGTCCATTTCCAAACATGATTTTTTTCTATTTTGTTTGTAACAGTATTCAGATTTTTATAAGTTTCTTGATGTATGCTTCAACATATGATAAACTTCTTAAGAATCTTTGTAATTGATTTTTGTATTTTAGTTTACTAGAAAATCCTTGAATGTTATTTAGTATATGTGTATGTAGATTATGTTTTATATCTTCAATTTCTAATCCTAAATACTTATGTTTTTCACTACTACAAAAAGGGTATTAAAGTCGGGTTTTTAATCAACTTTAAATGAAATGACTTAAAATTTAGAGTCGGTTTAACGCGTGAACTGAATTTAATTTTTTTTTTAAATTTACTCATTTTCTATTATACTCAAATTAAAACTTGTATTCGATCACTAAATAATAGCAGAAAAAAATAAAATCAGTTTAACAAATAGTTTAAATAATACAAATAATTGAAAAATAAAATATTAATTAATAGTAGAAAAATTACCATGGTGTTGTTATATTTTATTCAAGATCATTATATTCTTCTCCTAATGTTATAATACAAACCTACTTATATAATACAAAAATCTATACATATAAATAATAACACATAATAACAGAAATACAAAAATTTATATACATAAATAATAACACATAATAACAGAAAAAATATGAATAATAAATGCGTAGGATTAATAGAAATACTTATAAGAGTAAATGAAGTGACAACATGAAGGAAATGAAGAAAAAATCGTGTTTTATAAGTGAGAAATGAGTATAAAATTTTTGAGTATTTTGCTCAAAAAAATAGGGCATCTGAAAGATTAGTTAGAGAGGAAGAAAACCCACTAATCGACGTTGGAATTGGTGGTCGTAGGTGGCCAGAAAATGAGAAAGAGTGGAAGAAAAATGGAAGAGGTTTTGGGGTTTTGAGAGTTATAGAGTACTTAGAATAGTTTCTGTTTGGGGAAGAAAGAAGAGAAAAGAATTTATCAATGTGTGTAACATCGATTGACGTGTTGAACCGACGCTACATCCACGTGTAACGTCGGTTCAACACATCAATCGATACTACGTCCTACGTGGATACTCTCGGTTCTACACCGAACCGACTTTAAATTCATTAAAATATAATTTTTTCTAAAAACCGACTTTACATATCGACTTAAATACTCCGTTTTGTAGTAGTGTTTGTTGAGTAATTATTGCATTCTTTTGAGAAAGTACAATGTTTTTTTCCTACATTCTTGTAGAATCTTAATAATATTTATTTAATTTATTACTAAAAATTTAAATATCATCTATGTAAATACATCATATATTTTTTAATTTCTTAAAGATATTGTCTATATATCTTTGAAAGATACTTGAAGTTTTTTTATCTGAATGGAGCAAGAGTCCATTAGAATTGTCCTTGTGGGAGCTAAATGTCATTAATTTTTGAGATTTCTCATCCAATCTTATTTACAAAATTCACTTTTATAATTAAAACTTGAGAAATATTTTTTCTTTTTATTAATGATAATAATTCTTTTTTTTAATAAAGTATTCATTATCATTGGTTTCTTTATTCAATGTTTTGAAGTTATTACCATTTTTCCTTCTTTTTTTAGCATATTTTTTAACTAAGAATTGTGGATTAGAGTGAGGTGAATGACTTAATATTATGATTTTTAGTTCTAAAAGTCCTATAGAGTGTAAATCATGTGGTTTTACTTTAATGACTTTGTTACGATCTTTAAGTTTTATATTAGCAATCATTTTACATTTATTTATTTTTGAATTTAAAGGATTTTCTAAGCTTACTATTTTTAATAATTCTTTGATATATATTAAAGCTTTATCTTCTTGTGTTTCATTACTAAAAATTAGTTTTGTTTCTTTTCTGTCTAACAAAATGTTTTTCAAATAAGATTTTATTGATGTTTTATGTCTATCTCACCACGTTTTTATTTTTTATGTTTTGCATAAAGTTAAGTTTGATATAGTTAAATTTTTTCTTACTTTTGACACATAAATAAGTTTCAACATATAGTGTTGTTAGATTTATTTTGTCTAAATATTGTATAAATGATTGATATAAGTTTAGAAAATTATTTTCTATTAATAAATAAATTTATGTTTCTTCTTGATATATGATAGGATTATGAAATTTCTCTTCTTCTATCATTATATCTATATCTTTTAATAATTTATTAAAATTTATTGTAGTGTACTGAAAATAAATGATTTTCTTCTTTTATTAAATCTCATATTTCGAATTCTTAGACTAAACTTAACAATTAGTTTAAATTCTTATTATTAATATTAATGACAAACATTGGGTATGTACGCAGTGGATTTTAATTTCTAGTATTTTAGGTTTTCATGGATTATTCTTAATAAAATATCTTTTCTATTTATTATTTTATTATTTAGCAGTGTGAATTTTATTGGTGTATAAATTTTTTCTATAAAATATGTTTATTAATATTTTAATTCCTCTTTAATTGATATATCTAATTTTTTCTTTATCATTTTAAAGAATTTTTGATATTTTATTCATAATGGTTTCTTTGTTGATTAATGATATATTATATGTTCCATAATATATTACATATTTTCTTGAAAATAATTTTCTTATTCTTAAGAATAATGAATCTTTAAATGGATCTCATTCTTTAAAATTTATATTTCTTCAAAGTTTTGTTGCTAATTACCATTTTTTGTTAGAAACATCACAATATGTCTTTATTTTTATTTCTATTATATCTTGATTTTTTTTATTTCTTAATTTTTTTTATTTATTCAATTTTTATGTATCCAATATTATTATTCATTTCCGTTAAATTTAGAGAATAATTTATAATATTCTTAAAATTTTAAAAATATTTATGATATTACGTAAAAACTTAAGATATTATTGATATCATTCGATATGTAAATGTAAATTCATAAACTTATTTCAAAATGCGTAAATTGTGAAATATTAATTAAAAAACATGCCTTGTTTATACTTAAAAGCAAAATTTACCACTAATTAATCTCAAAAATATTATTCTCTCTAAAATTTTATTCAACAAGGGGGACCAGAGAGGTTTGTATGCCAAGGATTGATGATGATGAGCGGAATCAAATTAACAGTGATGGAAAATTCATCTGATTGAAACGGCTAGTTTTCAATTGCCGCCTGTATTGACTTTGGATACAAACAGTAAAAGTTTCTCTAAATTCTTTTTAAAATTAGGTGCAAATCAAATTGTCAAATTTTGTTTTAATTTTTAATTAATAAATAAAGCTTCAGAATTCTAACACAGAAAGGGTGAAAGTCAAGATATGTAGTTGCATTGAATTGAAGGTAATATTTACCAAATAATGCTATGAGAAATAAATTTCATAAAAAAAATAACTTTGGGGAAAAAAATACAAAAATTAAGGAGATCATCAGTAATTTATTAATGCATAGCAAAAAAGAGAAGCAATAACTTCTGTAAACTAAGACGAGCAATGGAAAATGTATTACTATTACGGTTAATAATTTTGTTGGTACTTAACTTATATTTTAAAATATATTATATATTTTAGTTTCTAACCATTTAGAATTTTATAATTTCGATCAAATTTTATATAATTTTGTCTATAACATTTTTATGAAAATAAAATTTAGTTCATAATTTTTTAAGGAAAACTATTAAATTTGATTGAAATTATTAAATTTTAAAAAATTTAAAACTAAATGTATTAATAATAAAGGTTAGGTACCAACGTAAATATTATCCCTTAAAAACTATTATGCATCCTCTTATGCAATCTTAAAAAAAAAAAATTACTGGATGCCCTCTAAATAACTCTTGCCTTATATTTGAGAGCTTATAAGGCCAAGTTAAAGGAAAAATTACAATTTTAGTGGGGGAAAAAAGTAACACAATTTCAGAATCACAACTACATACTCCAAATGGAATTCCCACTTTATGAAAAGGTTCTCAAATATAATTGTATGGTTGTTGCAGTAATTCTAAAAATCCTAATCTCATGCAATTCAAAAGAAAAGAATTCATAGAATATTCTACAAAATTGATAAAGGAGTATATAATTGGAATCTTCTTGCATTTCCATTAAACAAAATTAGCTGTATCTTATTTCAATTTATGAATTTTGGCCAAATTAGCAGTAATTACTAGTTAGGTTCTAGCTCAATAACTATAATAAAAAGGAATAAAATTACAAAATTAATCTCTAAGTGGATATAATAACCGATAAGTAAATATATCTTATTAAAATCGAGACGAATTAAATCAAGTTTTATGTTTTTTAGGTTCGAATATGTTGGTTTCGATTTTAGAAATGTAAATCGACTTGTGACAAGTTGGTTAAGATTTTAAAGTTTTTAAACCGATACTTAATCAAATCGACTTATATATTACGAATATACATATATTTTTTTAATTTTATGTATTTATTTTACATATAACATATATGTTTATAATAATTTAATTTTAATTAAACATTTATGTCAATTCAAAAGGTTAAACAATTTATATGTTTATTTTCTCTAATGTTCATTTTTTTAAAATTACTATAAGATATAAATTAATTTTTATTCTTAAATTTTTAATAATTTGTCAATTTTCAAGACTTTTTTTCTACTTGAAAATTGTTATTTGATTATATTTAAATGATTACAATTTTTTAATTAAATTATTTATTAAATAATAAATTTTATTTCTTAATTTATTAATATAATGTCAAAATAATTTACATTTACTTTGAAAATAAGTAAGTTAAAATGTTAATTGAATCTATCAAATTAACGTAAATAAACTGGTATAATATTTTCTAAACGACATTTTATAAATCGATATCAGTTTTTAATTTAGAAAATCGATATGTGTTGGATTAGTTAGCATTTTATGAAATAATCCATCAAAATTGAATCGCATCTACCCCTACTCATAAGAATTATAAATATGAACAAATTCAAGGTCACACTTGAGGTATGTAGGTAGACCAAGTTGAACAAAGAGCAAGTGTCAATAAAACAGGAGAGATGCAAGATGTATAAAATTACACGTTTTTTTACTTCGTTTGTACCCTTCATTATTCTATGTTTTAAATGTTCTGCACTACTAAATCATTATTCTATGCGTTAATTGTTCTGCATTACACAACAGCTTGATGTTGTACCAATGAATCAGATTGAGACTATGAGTTTGATCCTTTTTGTTTCTCTCAGATTATTTTGATGTAGAAAACGCAAAGCATTTATAACGTTCACGCATAAGACACACACAATGCAACAATAATAAAGAAGAAAGTACCTCTCTCTCATGTATAATATATTCTCACAGCTTTTCTAGTTGCCATCATTCAATGTCATATAAATTTACACACACTACTTATATATAATCCTATAATCTTGATATGTGAAGAAGTTATTTATTTTTATATATAATACTTATATATGATACAAATAAGTTGGTATAAAAGTGGGTGAAAATTTATTTCACATTCCTCATTAACCGAATAAGCTAGCGAACAATCTATAATCGCACAAAATCTTGGTACCAATTCATCATTCAACACCATCTTGGAATCTTTATTTTTTTTTATTTTCCAAATCACACACACTTCATATTTTTGCTTTTGGGAAGTTGCATATGAAAAGTAACAAAAAACAATTTTCTATCTCATAGGAATGAATGATGATATGAAAAGGATTTCTCGGTGGTGATGTTTGTATGGAATAGGTAAATAAAAGTTATATCTTTTGTTTGGTTTATTTATTTATTTATTTATTTTTTTGCCGTGAATCTTTTTAACTTGTTACTATTTACTTTAGGTTTCAAAATTATTTGAAAATAAATTCTTTTAAAAATTTAAGTTATTAGAAGAATAATTAATATTACTTTTATACATTTATCAATCATTTATAAATAATGACTTTATACATTATGTTAATCAAACACTTACAATTTAACAATTACGCTTATTGGACCATAAACATAGAATTTCCACCTATTATATAATATTAAAAGTTGTTAAAAAACTAACTCTTTTAAATGTTTAAGCTATTGAGAAGAGGGTCAAAGGCCAACGTTACTTTACACATCTATCATTCTCTCACAAGTTTTAACTCTATACATCATGCAAACCAAACACTTGTAATTCTACAATTGAGGTTGATGTACCTCGAACATATGAACACCAACTTTGATATCATGTTATAGTTTGTTGGAAAATCAATTATTCCAATAACTTAAACTATTGAGAGAATGACTAATTATATTTTTATACATTTATCATCTCCTAATAATTTAAGCTTTTAGGATAGTTGATTTTTCAACTAACTTTTAACATTTAGGAATTGGCTCTTATTAATTTTCCTAGAGATTTTAGCTTCATTTGATTTGTTTTATTTATTTATTTATTGAAATTACTAAGTCTATATCAAGATTGGGGAAGAGTGATACATTGGTTTTAATTTCAATTTCATTTTTTATGGGAACACATTAGAGATACGAGTTTCTATACATTAAAGTCATCTTTCATTCATAGTAATAAAATTGATTTAGGCTATTTTCGTATTTAGTTTGATTGTTAATTTGGAATGAAATGTAAAACATTTTAACAATAACACGAGTATTCACTCCATATCCTCTATGAATATACTAAAATATTCTATTTTTTTCAAACATTTGTATAATCATTGATTATTAATTTTCATTTTATCTCATTTAAAAGTAAAAAAAATGTTTTCTAATTTTGATTCAGTATACATTTTCTTTGATATTGTTGCAGTACATCATATATTTATATATACTTTTGAGATGCTTAGTTTATTGCTAATACTAACTGCATTGTAATTGAATCACATGGCTCTATTAAAGCTCATACACTACATCACAAGAGCACACTAATAACATACACTCAACACAATTCTAACAATATTTAACGGCTTCTAACACCTTCTCTTAAGCTAACATTCTTTCTATTAAGAACTATGAGATTAACTTTCAAATTTTGGAATTGTAGAGTGTGCAATGACTTGGTCAGTATATCTGCAATTTGAGCTTTACTTGGAAAATACTCCATAACAATGTTTCTTGCATGTATCTTCTCCCTAACAAAATGAAAATGTATCTCTACATGTTTAGTTCTAGAATGTAGCACTCGATTTTAGGCCAAATATTCAGCATTGATGTTGTCACAAAACAATGTTAGTGCTTGAGGAAACATACTGATAGTTCCTTGAGAATCTTTATAAGCCATGTAACTTCAGTTGTAACACATGCTAGTGATCTAAATTCTACCTCAGTCGATGATTGAGACACTACACGTTGGTTTATAGAGAACCATAAAACCAAGGAATGGCCTAAGAACACACAAAAGCCACCAGTGCTTCTTATGTTATTTAGGCATGTTGTCCAATTATCATTACTATAAGTATTCATGGAGAAAGTAGTACTTTTTTGTAAGAAGATACCATGGCTAGAGGTACCAGTTAGATACCTTAGCACTCTCTTAACAAAAAACCAATGCACATCAGAGGGAGCCTTTGGAACAACTTGTTAACTGAGTAGGAGATATCAGGCCTTGTAAGAGTGTAGTATTGCAATGCATCTACCGTCGACCTATATTGAGTGCAATCATCTAATGGCTATCCATTAGCTTTGAATTTTTTTTTCTCACTAGGAAAAGGTGTGATCAATAATTTTACTTCAAGTAATTATGCTTTCTAAATAAGTTAATGAATATATTTCAACTAGGAGATATGAGAACTATCACTTGCTCAAAAAACTTCAATAACCTGAAAGAAGTTCGAAACACCCAAATCTTTGAGAGAAAAAAATACTATGTAACTTATCAATCATCCTTTGGATAAGCCTCTAATTATTACTAGTTAAAATAATATCATCAACATAAATGAGAAACATAACTATGTCACTACCATTCATATACACTAGCATCGAGGCATCATCTTGAGAGCACTAAAACCCTACAAAATGAGGCAGAAACCTAGTTTTGTAAACCATGTTCGAGTAGTCTATTTAAGGATATATAGAGCCTTCTTAAGATTGCTCACAAAGTGTGATCTGGAATAATCAACAAATCTCTGAGGATGGTTCATACAAACATCCTCCCCTAACTCTCCATTGAGAAAAACATTGTTGACATCAAGTTATATAACAATCTAGTCCTTAGACACAGTAAGAGTAAGCATTGTATGAATGGTTGTTGGTTTTACCATAGGGTTAAAAGTCTTTGTAATTAATTTCATGTGTTTGATCATACCCTTTAGCTAAGAGCCTGGTCTTATATCTTTATAAGCTTTTATCAACCTTCAACTTCACTTTGAAAACCCATTTGTTATCAATGATCTTAGTATCTATAAGTAGAGGAACTAAATCATAAGTTTTGTTAGCAAGAAGGATATCAAACTCCTTCTGTATGGATTCAAACCACTCAAGAGAATTTAGAGCATCTGAGACAGTTATTTTTTCAAGGAGGATTATTTGAGCAATGAATGTTCTGGGTTTTGAATACCAACTTTAGATTGTGTGATTATACTATGATTATTGGTAGGTCAAGGAGGAGATGAAAAAGGTATTGGTAGTTAAATAAAAAGTTGAATGTCATTTTCTTTGAATACTTGACAAAGAGGATTAGTAGGTGGTGGAAGACAAATAGAAGTATTAAGAATCGAGGAAGGAACAAACAAAGATGTTGAAGAAGGTGACTAATTATTTGAATTAGAATGAGTGAGAGAGGTACGAGGAAATAGAGCTAAGGAAGAAGACAAAGGAGACATAGATGGTGATATATGAGTAGGAAATAAGAATAAAGGGGACTGCATTGGTATATGACCTAAATGTGTAGGTGTAGAAGTTGAAAAACACTAAAAGGCTTCTTAATGTTAGGTAAAGTAATAAAATGTAGAGGTAAAGATGTTGCAGTGTTAGGCATAGGTTATGCGATAAAAGAAGAGCCAATCAACAAGCTAGGAAAAGAGCTCTCATAAAATATAACATGAGCACTTAAATAGACTCTCTTAGAAACAACATTCATACACCTATAGCCCTTATAATTAGGTGGATACTCCAAAAAATATAAGGAATGGAGCAAGGTTCCAATTTTCTAGAGTTATAGGGTCTAATGTAAGAAAAATAGAGGCACCCAAATGTACTCAAATAGGTACAGGATGGGGTTTTGGCATAAAAAAACCTCAAAATGAGACTTGGATTTGATAGTTTTGGAAGGCATTTTGTTAATCAAATGAACTGCACACTTGAAGGCATATTTCCAATAGACAATACGTAAACTAGCTCGAGTAAAAAGAGATGAGCCAGTTTCTATAGCATGATGATTTTTCCTCTCCACCACACCATTTTGAGAAGGTGTGTAAGGGTATGAAATTCATCAGGTATTCTAACCTTGAATCATAAGATTTTCAAAAGCTCTAAACTCTCTACCACTATCACTTTGTAAATCCTTTATACATACCTAAAAGTATATTTCAATTAAGGTATCAAAGTGATTCAACAAAGGAAACACCTAACTCTTGATTCATTACATGCATCCATGAGAACCTTGAGAAATCATCCATAAAAAAGAGATAGTATCATGTTCCAACTACTAAAGTAGCATATGCTGATCCCCAAACATTAATCTGTATAATGTCAAAAGAATGCATAGACCTCTGATGTACATGTGATTTAGGTAGCCTTTATGACTTACTCATTTTCAGTAAGAGGCAGTTGTATCCTTACCTTAACCAATCAAATATTTGGTTTAATTTTGTGTGATTGAACTGTAAATCCATGTTATAAAATTTCCTGTTTTGTATCCCATTTATCATATTTGGGATTAATTTCAATAATTTCACTGATTTACAATGAAGCTCTATTAGAGTCTTGAATTTTTTTCTTAATGTATTGAGGAGGTGTTGGAACTGAGTTGTTAATGAAGTTTTGCAAACCATACACCCATATTACATGCTTTAATTGTTGAAGACATATCAAGAAGTTTGTATCGTTAAGCTTGATCAAGTAGTTGGGGTTGATTGGTATAATTTTCGTAGGGAATGAAGGTCTACAACTTGAGTCAGTGGGCATGGCTTGAACAAGCACAGTAATAAGTGCTACTAAATCAGATGAATCTAAATTTGTTTGATCCATATGTTTGATACCATGAAAGAATTAAATGTAATAAATATAGAAGAATCACGAAAGAAGATGATGAAGAATTTTAATCTACATTTTCTCTTATATTGTTGCAGTACATTACATGTTTATATATACTTGTGAGAGACTCGGTTTGTTGCTAATGCTAGCTGTATTGCAACTAAAATCACATGGCTCTATTAGAGTTCATAAACTACATCACAAGCATATACTAATAGCATACACTCAACACAATTCTAACAACTGTTAATAGCTTTTAATAATAATAATCTTTACTATTATAACTATATAACCATTTTTTTCTTCAATTTTTATCTCATTTTCTCAATCTTTATTATCTTTTTATATTTGTGCATTTAAAAGATAGCTAAAGATGTATGGTGTGAACTTTTGTTTTTTTTAAAAAGAACAACAAGGCACATTGTATTGTGAGTCGAGATGTTCTTGTATCCAAAAATAAGAACAAAATAATATTTAGACTCATTTTAGTAGTGATTAATTACAAATACATTCTTCTTTGTATAACAGAATAAAATAAAAGCTTAATCAAATTTTAAAAAATAATAATTACACTCCTTATAGTGTATATTTCTTTTTAGAATTTTGGTGATGATGTTAAAAAAATTAAGATATCCAAAGTATGATATTAAAAGGGTAAAATAAATAACATTACTAAAGTTTTTTATAATAGCATTTTAATCTATTCCAAATTTAAAAATAATATCAATAAAGTCCATTCTAATAATGAATATTTTAAAAAATATTAAGCATATTGTTAAAATATGATAATATTTATTGTTTAAATTAAAAAAATTATAAATATTAATCATTAAAGGAAAAATACAAAAATATTATAAATATAAATAAAGATTTATTAAATTCATAAAATAAAATAAAATAAATAAATAAAATCAGTTTCTCCAAAATAGATCTAAGAAGTCAAAAATCTTTCCCTCTCTATATTTGATTACTTTTTTTCTAATTGGGAGAGAAATAAAACATTTTATTCTTCGTTTTTTTCATTTTTTTTATATTGCTATTTTATTTCTTTCAAAGATTTTTTTAATGGTTATGCTTTGTATTTATTTTCGAAGTTCTCATATTTATTTGTATTGTTTTATATTATATTGTAACATTTGAATTTTTTTTTGCTACATTTCTTTTTTGTAAAGATATTGTAGCATTTGCTTGAATATCAATCTTTTTTTATATTAAATCATACATTAAGATGTACATTTTAAACTATTTGAATGTCCTTGATATTTGGGTGAACTCTAGGAATATTAATGATATTTATCCTATATTATAATTGCATTTTTCTATAAATAAAAATTAGTTTTTTAAAAAATATAAAGATGTTTGGTATAACTTTCCGTTGTATCTAGTCAATTCACCAAGTCTGCACATCCTTATGAAACAAAATCAAAACAAACTAAACCAATTAGCAATATTGAGAAAAGGCATTTAATTAAAGAAATATATTTAAAAAGAAATAAATTTAAAAATAAGGAGAAGAAGTAAGTTTGTGTTTGGTTCGTATAATTAAAACATATTAAAAATAAGAATGATAATAAAAATTAAATTCAATAAAAATAATATTAAGTGTAATAAAAGTATTGAAAAATATTAAAATATAATTTATAAAATTACATATAAAACAACATTATAAATACATGTTTTATTTTTAATTAGATAAAATGATTAAAAATATTAATATATTGTGTTATTATTTTACAGGTAATTGTTAAAATTACTTGATAATTTTTTAAAAACAAACAACTTTTTGTAAGCTTGCCACCATGGTTAATGAGCATATATCAACCATTACCCTTGCCACAATAGCCAATGAATAGATGGCGAGAGAGGTTGACGAGGATGCTCGTTGAGTGGTTAGTAAGATACCATGAGTAACTTGAATTTTTTTATAAATGAACTCTTTCAATTGTTTCAATGAATTAGAAAAATTGAAAAATATCTCCAAATTTTGAAACTCGTTTTTCAAAGATTAAAAATTGTTTTATGGTTTCGGGTTACTAATATTTTGATTGATTTTTTGGTATTAGTGATTCGAGATTGTTTATGCAAAAATTATTTCTAGATAGGATTAAATAAAATTAGATAAATACTCGTAATTTAGATTCCATGTTAGGTACTTGGTTTGGGTCTAGCCTTAACTTTAGGATTTCACATCTTATTGATTTTTGGTTATTGATTGTATCACTATTTGGTTTGGGGGGTGTTTTGAAAGAGAGTCAAATTCAATGTTGGATCATAATAGTTACAGATGCAACTAACAAGAGGAAATATAAGTACAATTAGAGTTGATCTTTCGACTAATAGAAGTATTTGTATTTAATTTTTATTAAGTTGTAAACTATTTTATTCATTAATAGATTGTTTGTTATCGAGTGATTATTATAAAAAATATTGAAAATTACTACGTAGATAAATTTTTTAATTAGATTTATCTTGTTATATTATTGTATTTGTATGATCTATTGTTTCGTGAGAAGAATCAAAATTATAACAAGTATGTATAACATAGGAGGATTTGAATATGATTGGACATCATTTTCTTCTATTTATTGCATGCTTTCTTGCTTTGCCGTCCTATATATTCTTTTATTAATTTATGCTATTTAATAAATTGTTTATCTTATCTCTGCTTTTATTTTCTATCTATATATTTGCCTTCTATTTATTTATTGTTTTTAACTACTTGTGAAAGTTAGAGGCGAGTTCAAAAGAATTAGTATATCTTTATCCTAATTGGTTAACACGTCTTAAACTCTTTCACTTTATTTAATAATGAAATATACTATTTTTAAATCATTCATCGCCTCTCTCACAAATTTTTGTCACATATGACATATCCCATCTCAAATTACCTTTATAACTTCTTCTTTAGGTAGTGTTTACCAATTGAGATTGAGAAATGAAACAAAGATAATAATTTTATTTTTCATATTTATTTGACAAAAAATACATAAGAAAGGGAAAGAGAATGATTACTAAATTCATCTTTCATTCTCAAATTTTTCCCAATTTAATTCTTAATCTTTCTTAGGATTGTTTGCCTTTCTTGGTTATTTTTTATATAAATTTTAAAACAATTTTATTATCTAAAACAATATAAAATTCCAATAAGATCATTTAAAATTAGACTAGGGTAAAAAATTGATACATTTATTCGATCACATCTTTTCGACTAAGTATATTAATTAAATTTTTATCATTTAATTTTTTATAAAGAATAACTATGAATTAAGTAAAATTTAATTTTTAAATAAAATTATAAATATTATTATATTATTTATTTTAAAAATAAAATAAAATATTAATATTAATTATAAATCAAATATTAATATTAATTTATTTAGGATAATAATTTTATAAAATATAACTTTTATTTTCTTTGACTTTCATTGTATATATTTACTACATATTTGATTCTTTTAAATTGTTAGTAAATATTATCAAAGAAAATTAACATATTTATTTTGATTTTTTCTCATTTTAATTTTAATTTATTTTTATTATGTATTAATAAAAACAATCTTAATTTAATTCAAGTAATTTTTTGGGGAAAAATTAGTATAAATTAATTAGCAGATGCACAACGAAAAAGATGGATATATTGATTCAAGAAGATTTCAATGACGTTAAATTAAAGACTTTAAATTTTATTTCAAATCAATAAAATTTTTTGAAATTAGTAATTAGTAAGCTGCCTATTAATAACATTTATACAAAAAAAACTGCTATATTTTGTTACAAAATTTTGTGTTAGTAAAAAAAAAAAAAAATTTGATGTTTATAATATAAGAAATTCCTCGCTAACTAAATACAAGCTTTTTGTGTATAGTTAGGTTTAACCCACCAAATTGATTCGTTTAAATAATAATAATAATAATAATAATAATAATAATAATAAAAGTTATGTTTTTGATTTTTCGTACAAAATCGGAGAAAAAAGATCTAAGCAAATGCGATGGGGCCCACATTAATTACTTGGGCCAAAGGATAGGACAATGGCAGGTATTGGTGTACCCGACCCATTTATTGGGTCTAATTAAAAGCTGTGTTGGCCCCAAAAACATTCATGCATCATGCATTTGTAAGCCAACTATTTTTAAGAGATTCTAAAATGATCACTTTTTTTATGATATAAATTATATAATAATTATAATTAATATAATAAATAATTATTAATTAAAATAATATTATTTATTATTTAATTTATTATTAATTATTATTGCAATTATGATAATTGAACGACTTATATTAAATAAGCATTTTAATCTCCGGTATTGGTACAGTGTATACCCAGGTAAAATGCTAAATATCAAACATTGATTTTGAAAAAAAAGTAGCTTTTTGTGGGAACAAATCTCAAATCCAGTGACACCATGATATTACACTGTACATACTCGGTTCACTAGATATTTTCTCGTGAAAGAACTTCGGACTTTAATCCATATGAAAATTGTTAATTTAAATGATGCAAAAAATAATAAAAATAATATAATGTAATTGTTGATTTTATAAATTCAAATTAACTTAATTTGGAATTTGGATAAAGTTTAAGCCGAGTTCATAATAAAAATATTTAGCTTAAAAATAATTAGTGAGAGGTGGGCATCCATTTTGTCTTAATATGATGTTGCATATTGTCGTTGAGTGAGAGAAGATGACTAATTAAGGCTCTAACACAGAGTCACACAAATTCCTTTAGTTTAGTTCGATTAGAACCAACAATAGCTTATGGACCCGCCTTTCCTTTCTCTATCTTTAACGCTAAAATACAATTTAAATGGAGATGAGCTATTTCTATTATTGCTAGCTGCTACATGGGGTCTCGATCATGTTTAATTTTTTAAAAATTTATTAAAATCGAATTGAATCATTTATATTTATCAAATCGGATTCGAATCTATAAAATCAAAATATTTTGATTCGATTACAGTTAAATTATTAAATATATACTTATAATTAAATAATTATTTATTCAATAAATATAACATCGATTTTGTAGCTTGTTGGTTGATTTTATTTTAATGCACTTAGATTGAGTTAGATACTTATCAAGTGATTTTTTTTTGCTTCAACTAGAGATCAAAATAATGAGTGTTTTATTTTTTTAAACAAGGTATACACATGTATGTTAAATAATAATCATTTTATACATATATTAATTACAATAGTTTGAAAAAGTGGATAAAGACGGTAATAAAAAGGATATGATTCAACAAAAAAAAGAGCACCTATTCTCTTCTTTCAAAGACTTTAAAAGTAAAAATTAGAAAATCAATTTTTAAAATCCTTGATGTCTAAGAAATTGCATATAAACATACAATTTACAGATGTCCTTGAACAAATGCTTTTATATAACAAATTCATAAAGGAAATCTTATATGAAAAAATGAGACTTGGAGATAATGAGACATTAACTTTAATTGAAGGTTGTAGTGCCATCATTGAGAGAAAATCATCGTAAAAGCTTATAGGTAGTTTTGACATCCCTTGTACAATTGGGAATACACATTTTAGCAAGACATTATGTGACTTAGGTGTAAACATTAACCTTATTTTACTATCAATTTTCAAGAGATTGAGGGTTGGTGAAGTTAAGACCACTTTAGTAACATTGCAAATGGCAGATAGGTCAATCAAACAACTTCGAGGTGTGGTAGAAGATGTGTTAGTAAAAGTGAAAAAGTTCATTTTTTTGCCAGTTTTCATTGTACTAGATATGGAGGAGGATTGTAACATTCCTACCATATTTAGCCATCCATTCTTAGTAATCGTAAGAGCATTTATTGATGTACAAAAAGATGAGCTTATTTTAATGATGAAATTGTGAAATCTATTATGTGAGTTGATGTTATGATTATGTAAATTATTTGGAGGCTATGCCTCCCATATGTTTAACTAATGTGATTGTTAAGTGTCTTCAGATAAGGTGTAGGCTCAAACCATTTATAGAGGAACCACCCAAACTAGAGTTCAAACCATTACACAACCATCTATGTTATACATATTTGGGTAAGAACAAGACACTTTCAATCATATTCTTTGCTCGTCTAAGTGAGCAGTAAGAAAAGTCACTACTAAAGGTGCATAATAAATTTAAAAGCACTATGGGTTAGTTTATTGCTAACATCAAAGGAATAAGCCCATCATATACATGCATAAAATTTTGTTAGAGGATAGAGCTAAGCCTATCAGAGGTGCACAACACTATTTAAACCCTATTATGAAAGAGGTAGTGAAGCAAAAAATTATTAAATGGTTGGACATGAGCATCATTTACCCAATATTTGACAATAAATGAGTAAACCCAGTTCAATGTGTACCCAAAAAGGAGGAATTATTGTCGTGGCAACTAAGTCCAATGAATTAGTATCCATAAGAACTGTCACGGGATGGAGAGTATGCATGGACTTTCATAAGATGTACAAAGCTTCAAGGAAGGATCATTTTCCTCTCCCACTTATGAATAAAATGCTTAATAGATTATCTAAAGATTCCTTATTTTTCCTTGTAGATGAATATTTTGGCTATAATTAAATCGATATTGCATGAAAACCAAGAAAAGATCACTTTCACATGTCCATATAAAACTTTTGATTTTAGAAAAATTCCATTTGGGTTATGCAATGCACCTATAACATTATAATGCTATATGATTGCTATTTTCTCATACATGGTAGAAAAGCATTTAGAGATCTTTATGGATGATTTCTTGATCTTTGGGAACACATTTAATGGGTGTTTATTATCTCTCCCTTTTGTTACAAAGATGTGAAGAAATCAATTTGGTTTTAAATTGAGAGAAATATTACTTCATGATGTGTAATATATTAGAAAAAGATGTGTCTTTCAAATTTGGTGATAAATTTTTAGAGGCATTTTGAGTGCTTAAAAAGAAATTAGTGGCAGTACCAGTTATAGTATCGCTTGTTTTGAGCAAGCTCTTTGAATTAATGTGTGATGCAAATGACTTTGCTATTGGGGCTGTTTTGAGGCAACAAAGAGAAAAAATATTTCATGCCATATATTATGCAAGAAAAATGCTCAATGATGCTCAAACAAATTATGCTACTATAGAGAAAGAACTTTTAGCCTTTGTGTATGCCTTTGAGAAATTCAAATTGTCTTTGGTTGGGACCAAGGTGACTGTCTATACAAATCACTCTACAATAAAGTATCTCATGACAAAGAAGGATTTCAAACCAAGATTGATAAGCTAGGTTCTCTATGGATGACAACACCAAAATTGGTGAATTTTTCCCAGATGAGAAACTTCTCTTAGTGACTCAAATTGACATCCCATGGTATGCAAACATTGTAAACTTCCTGGTTGCCAACATCCTTCCACCTAATCTCACATGGTAACAAAAGAAGAATTTTTTCCATAATGTTAAACAATACATTTAGGATAACCCTTACCTCTACAAAGAATACAATGATGGTATTTTAAGGTGAGTCCCTTATGATGAAGTTGGAAGTATCATTCACCATTGCCACAACTCAAACTATGGAGCCACTTTAGGAGCACAAAAAACAACAACTAAGGCATTTCAATTTGGTTATTTTTGGCCTACACTATTTAGATGCCTATCTTTACGTAAAAACATGTGATAGATGTCAAATGATAGGTAATATTTTCAAAAGGGATGAGATGCCTCTAAAGAATATACTTGACATATAATTGTTTAATGTTTGAGGCATTGACTTTATAGGAATAACCTATGAAGCCATTGAATTGGAAAAGAAAAAACAAAGAACGGTTCATAGTTAATGGGCATAAAGTTAAGCACTATCTTAGAGACTAATTTCCAAATGAAAAGGTAATGATGACCATGTTGGATACATCTTAGGAGATAATATGAATGTCTAGCCAAGGCATTAAATTTGGTGTTTGTTGGGAGGCAACCTAATGTTATTTTACTTATATGTTTCCTATTTTGTAGGTGAATAAATATGGAGAGCAATGACACAATAAAGATTGAGTAGTTTCAACAACAGATGTGGTGTGCCATGGTTAAGGGAGTTTTCTTTCCTTTCACTCTTTTTCATATTCATATGTGCATAATGGGGAAGATGTGCAATTTAAGTGTGGGGGAGGGAACTTTGTTCTCTACTTTAGTATTTAGTATGCATTTTTATATTTTAGGATGTTTTTTATCATAATTTGAGTAAAAGTTGATAAATATATGGAAACTAAATGTATACATATTTGATATGAAACATATGAACCCAATGATAGAATTGATTGTCATGACTAGGAAGTTAACATAACATGCTTGTTAAGATACTTACATTAATCATGTGATATGTTTGTTTGTTTTGATTGAATTGATTCAAATATTTATGCATATATTCATGATTGATTTTGGTGTTCTTATTGAGAAAAAATTTGGGATGAGTTATGCTAGTTGATGAGATCTACCATGATTTAGAATCTATTTGATCACCCCTTGAGATGAAATCCTAAATAGTATTTGGCTTGATAAATAATTTAGGCTTTATTGGATCGATTAGGCCTTTCAAGCTAACAATTATTTATATCCTTAGTCACATTTTAAGCCTTATTAAGAACCGTTCATATCTTTAAGCCATATTTTTAGCCAAACTAATAAGCATACCTTTACCCTTATACCTTTAGCCTGTATGAAAAGTGAAATCATATGCTATGCTATAGAGAAAGGTGAAATGTAATGCACCCTACTTCTTCACGTCTACAAAACAAAATCACAATTATCCCTCTAAACAAAAAGACTAAAATTAAACATAAGTTTGATGGAGTTGTGAATTAAAATAATGAAAATAATGGTAAGATAAGGTGCACAAAAATATTAAATGAAATCTCAATTGAAGTTAAATATTATAAGCTGAATAAAAAGAGAGCTAAGGTGTGAAAAAAGTTTAAATATATTCATTTATATACCCCCACCTAAGCTTTACACTACAAGCATGTAAAACCTTATTATTCTTTAACTAAGTGCATATTTACATTAGAGGAGAGAGGTGTGAAGAATAGACCTACGAAACTTATTCTAAGACTTAGTTGATTATCATGCTCATATAAGTTAATTTCTTGAATGCATTGGATAACATCTTGTGCAACACACACACAAATTAATTTTTTAAAAACCATGCATATCATTGTATTAATATAACGTTAATTGATAGATATGTGAACTTCATTCTTATAGAATTATATGACTATTTAAGGGGATAGTTTTTGTTGAGCATGCATGTATTAATATATATATTTATGAACGCACTGTACATATCATTTTAGCTAGTTTGACTTAGCTTTGCTTGAGGGAAAATAAAGATTTAAGTTTAGGGATATGATAATTTTATGAAAATAGAGTTATTTGGCCATTTTTGAATCATTTATTTGTCTTATTTTTGCTTAAATATCATGAACAAGCTTAATATATGTTTATCATGGCAATGTAGGTGAAAAATATCAAAGGATCAAAAATAGGCAAAAATTAGGACAAAAACAAGATCATCACGATTAGGGCTGTCCAAAAACCGGGTCGGATCGAATCGAACAATTTTGTAAATGAAATGATCTAGTCCAGTCCATATTAAGTAAAACCAATTTTAAAACGGTCCGGTCTGGTTATAAAATATTATAAACCTATCGGACCGGACCAAACTGGTTTTATTAAATAAATAATTTCTTTTAGAAAATATTATAAACTGGGGTATATATATATATTGTTTTCGAGTTAAGGCATTAAGTCGTTAACCCTAAACCTATAAATCAGAATTCCTTATTTCCTCTACGCTCTGTGTTTGCCGTCTAGGCTCTGGGTTTGGTCATCTGCGCTTTCACCAGAACTAGCCACCGTTCTTCGTGTTGCTTCCACTAGTAGCTAGCCACCATTCCTCACATTGCTTCCACTAGTATCTAGCCACTGTTCCACACGTTGCTTCCACCAGCATCTAGCCACTATTTCACGCGTCGCTTCCACCAACAACTAGCCACCTCTCCTCGCGTCGCTTCCACCAACAACTAACCACATCTCCTCACGTCACGTCGTGTCATGACAACTATGGACGAAAATCACGAAATATGTATGTGGTCTACTACTACTGGTAGTAGTTTTTTCCTGAATAAACTAAATGGCAAGTCTGAACTCTGAAATCTGAATGATATATCATTTTTTTGTTAGTCTGAACTCTGAAGTCTAAACATTTTTTTCTCATAGAGTTCAGTTAAATTGTTACGTACGTTGCCCCTCTTTTAAAGCTTAATTATTTTGATTAAGTTCTCTTTATAGATTAAATATATATAGTTCATTTTATTAATGTTTGATCATTATGAATTTCAAGAGTTTAAACAGTTGGTTTAATATGGTTTAATATATGAACTGACATTTTATTGATCAAATTGTAACTAATCGATTAAAATTTTAGTTAATTAAATTTAAATTGTAGTGATTTATATAGATGAATTAATCTGTATTTTTGTCATAAAATGTACATAAATATTATAAGGCTGATATTACTTTTGTGATTGACTGAGAAATATGATTTGAAGTTTGGACAATATCTTAGGTATATTTTAAGTGCTTAAGTTTATTTATATGTATGAATATAATATAGGCAAGTGTTTACTTTATATATTTGATTAAATTGACTTTATATTTAATATAATTCAATTCTATTTCCTCAATTTCTTCTCGTAGAAGTTTGATTTTTTAATTAGTTTCAGATTTTAAGAAGTAAATATTTTGCTTCGGAACATGTTTATGTATCAATTTTTCATATTTCTATTATAAGATTCTGAATGTTTATGCCTAATACATACCTATTGACCTACTTATTGTCTCTTTTGGAATTCTAAGCTTTTAAATTTTGGACTTTTTTTTGTCAATGAAAGAAAATTTCATTATATCATAAGCATTAGCATTATGGCTCTAAACAAAAGGCACAAATTCAGTCATCAAGTGGCCACCAAATTACTATAAGAATCACATGATTTTTTATTTTTTATTTTTATGAAATATATGAAACAATTTAAAGGAAATAAGGTAATATTTTTTCCTATCAAATGGCATGTGATTCAACTCAAATTCTAATTTTTTGGTCTCGGCCTAATTTTGGTCTACCAAACTTTTTGGTATTGAGAATTGAAAGGAGATTGATAGCCCAAATTTCCAAGATTCATAATTCTAGCAAAATTTGAAAAATTGTTATCAAATTGTTAAGTGGGAAAAATGGGTCTCTCGTCTATCATTTTTTTCTTTTATTTTTAATAAAAACTGAATTTCTTTTTACACATGAGATAAATATTATAACAATTATTTTATGATTTATTTCAATCTATATAAATTTAAATTTAGTATAATAATCTCTTCATCTAAATCTTATTTACGATAACATTAGGCATATTTTGTTATATTTTAATAAGTTTTTTCTCTATATTTAAATTTGATTTGTCATTTTTATTTGAAATTTTATTATGGTGTTCAAATTTTAGTGACTTGTGTTCAAATTTTATAAGTCTTATATTAACAATCAACCTAAAAAAAATTACAAAGGGAAATACTGTTAGTTGCAACTATTTTGCACATATACACAGTGGCCAACACATGAAGACCTTATTTTATGAATATACACAGTACAAAGTAATAAAATGTTAGATAATGTTTTATCTTGTTTATATCATAATCAGTTCGTTCTTTTCTAATTAGTTATTTTAGTTTTGAATTTGATTAAGTACAAAAAGTAATATTTTAATATATTAAGAATATGTATTAATCTATATTCTATATATAGGTGATGATTTACATGAGTTTATTGGACCAAATTAATTTACAGACTTTACTATGTCTATGAGTGAAGACATTGAACCTAAAATTCATCCGAATGAAATGGAAAATCTACCACAGAATTTAAATTACTTATCTTCAAAAAGGGGAATAGAAGTAAGTAATGTTCACCCCGATAACAAATCTGATATGAAGAAACCAAAAAATTTTGAGTTAGAAATATGGAATCATTTTTCATATATTTTACCCTATGGTGTGGAAAATCCTAGAGCTACATGTCATTATTGTAAAAAAAAGTTATGTTGTTCATCCCATAAGGAATGAAACTACTTCAATGATATATCACTTCAAAAATTTATGTAAGAAGATTCCTAAAGAAGTAGATAAAGGAAAAAAGATGTTAAGTTTTCAAACACAAAAAGGAGAGGATGATACGACAACTCATAAATTAGTTGTTGTATCATTTGATGGAAAACGTGCTAGAGTTGTTTTGGCAAAAATGATTATTATTGATTAATTGTCTTTAAAGTTTGTTGAGGGTGAGGGATTTAAAGATTATATAGCTGAAATTTGTCCTAAGTTTCATGTGCCATCTCGTCAAACAATTTCTAGAGATATGTTTCAACTTTATTTAGATGAGAAAAAAAGTTTGAGGAACTTTTTCATAAGTGAAAAGCAAAGAGTTTGTCTTACTAGTGATTGTTAGACTTTAATTCAAAATATTAATTATATTTGTCAAACCACTCATTATATTGACAAAGATTGGAAATTACAAAAGAGAATTATAAAATTTTATCAAGTTGAGAATCATAAAGGTGATACAATTGGGAGAGTGATAGAACAGAGTTTGCGTGATTGTGGTATATGTAAGGTATTCACCATAACACTTGATAATGCTTTCTCAAATGATATTGTTGTGTCATACTTGAAAAGGAAGCTAAAAAATTGGAATGATGGACTTGTTATGAGTGGAGAGTTCTTTCATGTGCGATGTTGTGCTCACATTTTGAATTTGATTGTAAGAGAATGACTTAAAGATCTTCATAGTACTATTATGAGTATTCGTTGCGCTGTGAGATATGTTAGACCCTTTCCTTTGTGATTACAAAAGTTTAAAATGTGTTATATTAAGGAAAATATTGAGTCCAAAGGAAGTGTCATGATAGACGTGCCTACAAGATGGAAATCCATATATCTAATGTTAAAATCTTCTTTAGATTTTCAAAAAGCATTTGATCGTCTTAAAGAAGATCAAGGATCAAACTTTATTTCTTATTTTCATGAGGAACGATCGAATGTTGGGCCACCAACATTAGATTATTGGAAGAATGCTAGTGTTTTTATCAAGTTTTTGAAGACTTTTTATGACTCTACTTTAGCATTCAGTGTATCTTTTTGTACCATATCAAATTTATATTTTACAGAACTACATATCATTCAATCTCAAATACTTACATGGTATGGTTTCGATGACTTGTTGTTAAAAAATATGGCTACTAGCATGAAAACAAAATTTGAGAAGTATTGGGGAAATATAGATAAGACTAATAAGATGTTGTATGTTGCATTTGTATTTGATCCAAGGTACAAATTAGAGTATTTGGAATTCTTATTTGAAGAGATTTATGATTTAGAAATTGTTCAAAAATTGAGAGATAATGTCAAAAATACTTTTATGGATCTGTTCAAAGCTTACTATATGATAGTGCATGGAAAGGATTTTCAATTTAATGTGACTCGATCACAAGATGTAATAGGAAGGATTCCTTCATCTAAGGAAGCAAGAGAGTTAAAATTTCTTAAACGTTTAAAGGAGAAAAATAGTTTGGAGTTGAAAACCGAGGTTGAGAAATATTTGAACACTCCATGTGAAAATTTCATGTTGGATAAGTTTGATATATTAAAATGGTGGAGGGAAAATTATTTTAGGTTTCCTATCATCTCTCTCATTTCACGTGATGTGTTAGCAATTCAAGTTTCAACTGTTGCATTAGAATCAACTTTTAGCACAAGAGGGTGCATTCTTGATCCATTTAGGAGTTCTTTGAATCCTAAAATGGTAGAGACATTAGTATGTAGTCAAAATTGGTTCCGTTCTTCCATTAATAATGACTATGTCCTCTTACTAGAATACAATGATGACCTAGAGATTTATGAAAATTTTGATATTGTTTGATTGTAGAATTCATTAAAGACACTACAATGATCGTTGATGATTAATAATGGGTAAGTTTTAAATATTATTATCTAATGATATATTGTTGTTGATTGTGAGTTTGGATGTTTGTATATGTTTAAGAATTATGTGTAAATGAGATATTTGGAATTCATTTCTTCATGTCTAATCTTTTTTTGATTTTAGATTTTGATAACATCTTATGTATTTATTTATGTATTTATGTATTTAACAATAATATTTATCTATGTATGATGATAAATGAGCATCACATTTGATTGTATCCTATTAAATTATATCATATTAAACTGAATCATATTTATGTATTATTAATTGTTCAAAATCGTTCAAAACCGTTAACCAAACTGGATCAAACCGTTTGGTTATAACATTTTAGATAGCCAAATGGTCCGATCCAGTTTGGTTATTTTTTTTTAGGCAAAATCAGACCGAACCGGACCATGGGCACCCCTAATTAGGATAGATCAATCTAGATATCTGTAGATCGATCAAGGGCTCATCATTCAGTCGATCAATAAGGGAGTAAATTGATCAAGGGTTTCTCACTCGATCAATCAAGGATAGGCTTGAAAGATTGAGCGGTAAGGATTTTAATGCATCAGCCTTGAATTGAATTCTAACTTTCAATCTCAGCCCTTGGATCAAAGTAATACGAGATCAAAGTAATATGAATCCTAATCTAATGAGGATGAATTTCAGCCTATTTAAAGCACCATAGAGATGTCATAAACAACATACAATTAAAAATTACTAAACCCTATCAACTGCCAAGAAGATAGAAATAGAGAAAAATTTCAAGAGAATATTAAAGGAGACACAACTTTGTGAAGAATTCAAGAGAAAATTAGTGGTACAAATCAAGAGATTGAGTGTATCTCTTCTTCTTTTCCTTTCTTTATCAATTTTGTTTTCTTTCTTTATGAAAAATCTGAGCTTTAAAAACATAATTGTTTCAAGCTAATGTATTAATTTATGAGTCTTATGAACCCAATTTTCTACAAGTGATGATATAATATTTTACTCAATTGCTATTGAAATTCAATTATATTATTTAATCTGATTTTTATATTATTATTTGTTAGGCCAATAATTGTTTTATACAGACAATTAAATAGATTTGAGAGAATTATTTAATTGTTTATCTTATAAATAATATGCATAGTTTTTAGGAAAAAGATGTATGATTCTTATGTGTGTGATCTATGATTGTTCAACATAATGAGTAGCATGTAATCTAATTAACATGAGAGTATACTTAGGTTAATTACTCTATAGTGTACAGTATACTTGAGAGAGAAATACATGTTAGGTTAGATTCAATCGATTAATAATTATATTTGGAGAAATTTTAGTAATTCACATGATATAAAATCGAAGGATTAAAGATTCCTAGCTCGTTTTCTCATATACTTATTATAATAAATATATTGGTACTCGGTTATAAGTTACACAACTTTCTGTGGGATCAATAATCGTACTTAAATATATTATATTACTTGCATGACTAGTATATATACTTACAGATTGCATCGTGTTGATCAACAACTAATGACCCACTAATCCAGCTACGTAAAAGGTTATTATACCTATTCCATTTCTAAAACTCTAAGTTAACAACTTGAATCAAAATTCCATTAAACTTACGAGTAACCAATTGTGGTGGAAGAGCTTTATAACCAAACAAAAACTCCTCAATTCTATAAGCTATCACCACACTTTCAACATGTTCTTTTCATATCATGTAGTTAGTGTTGTCAAGCTTAATCGAGAAGGCTAAGCTAATAGGAAAAGCACTCTTGACAAACTTTGATACATAAGCAATTTCAAAAAAAGAATGTACTTCAATACCTATCATAATATTTTTCCCAGAATTATGAATTGGTGTGGAATTTGCCATTGAAGTAACTTGCAATCGATTTATGAGTAAAAGCTCTTATACCATACATGAAACCAAAGAAGAAAGAAGATTTTCCCATGTAAGGAATTGAGTGAAATGGACAAATTGATCCATTCGGTTTTAGCATTCAGTGTATATACACAATACATAATCAATAGGATTGGTACAAGTGTCCTAAGCATCCTTAAGCTTTTAATTAACCAAATATGGACAAACACTACGATCCAAATTACAATATATGTTATATTTTTAAAAACAAATAACTAAAGCATCCAAAATGTAACAGTAATGTAACTAACATGTATTAATTTTAAGAAATATGATTAATGTATCTAATTTATAAAAATAAAATTACTAAAAGATCATGCTTCCCATTCATTATGGAGGAAACAAATACAATTTCTTTTTTTTTTAATATTTAAGGATTAAGAAGTGATTATTCTTATTTTATCACAAAACTAATGTTTTGATATAGAATGATTTAACGCATTTTCATTTTATTAATCTAATTATTCTTGTATTCTTCTTTTAATGAATGAAATATAAATTTTTAAAAAAATATATCCATAAATTAGACTTTAACTCTAGACCTTTGACATGTTCAAATTAATTAACTCTATGTGATTAAGTTAGAACTCATTTTCTCTAATACGTGGATTTTATATTTAATATTTTTTATACTAAAACATGTACAATCTAGTCATGCGTAAAAAAATTATGTTTATTATTTTATATGTATTTTTTCCTTTATACTATAGAAAAAAAGTATATCCAACTTTTATACTATTAATTATTTAATTTCTTCTTCTAATATCAAGATATATATATATATATATATATATATATATATATATATATATATATATATATATATATATATATATATATACTTTATTGCTATACTCTCCGCTTCATTTTGTTTTCTTATAATAAATTGTTTTTTCTTTTCTTTTTGCTAGATTTTTTCGTTTCTTTGTTTTCTTTGTGTGGTCTGATAATTTAGTCCCTACTATTGGATATAAATTAGTGAGGAAGAATCATGATTAAGATCAACACGATAAGCCACCGGCCATGATAATGGGGTTGATAAAAATGCAAAAGGGTCTTAAAAGGTGACGTTGAGATGAGTATATCCACTGAAATTGAAAGCATTGCCAGCCTTGTTTCAAATGAAAATTAAAATGCCCTAGAAAGTTTCATTTCTGAAAGTTGTTGTGGGTTAAGTATATATATATATATATATATATAAATTTAATTAAAAACAAAAATAAGATTTATTAGTATTAATATTAATTTTATACATGTACATGTATATATATATATATATATTATTATTACGATCTAAGTACACCATAAAAATTAAATACTTAAAATTCAATAATTAAGATTAATGAATTTAAAAACAAAACTCTTAGTTCCGATATTATGTTAAAATTATTGATAACTAATTCTCTCAAATGATTTAAAATATCAAAATAATGATCATTATTATTTTTAAGCTTTTATTAACAACCATTGAGAAACCTACCTAAGAAGCTTTTGTTGAAAAAAATCAGAAGAATGGGATTTTTACTTAAAAATCATAATATTATGTCCTTTTGGAAACTATATAGGATTCATTTTCATGAATGCGCCAGCAAAGCCTCTAAACTAATAAGACTTTAAATTGTTTCAAGGACAATTAACGAAGTAGACAACGTTTAATGAGACTCAAATTTTATTATTATTTCTTTCTTCTACTTTAGCATATAAGATAAACCAAAATACCGATGGAATCTAAAATAATGGAGATTTACACGATGAGGCATCCAAAAGAAAATGGTGACATTAAATAGGAAAAGAAGATCGCAATATTCTATATATCAACCTTTTAGACAGAGACCATAAGGAGAGTATGATATCAGTTGAAAACTACATATTTCGAATTATTGTTTCTTGAAAGGTTGGGAATATGACAAATGGATAATTTATTGGGAAAATTATAGGAAGTCATTTTGTTATTACTAAAGATAATGTTTAGTTTTCTAGGTTATAAAGTATGTTATTTAATCATTTTTTTAATAAAAAATATGTTATTCTGTTTTTTTATGAAAAATAACACCTTATAACTTTTGACAAGGATTATAATAATAAATTAATATTTAAAAAATATCAAATTTTATTCATTAGTATATTTTTCATAAATAAAATGATCAAAAAGATTATTTTTGGTAATCTAGTAGACTAAATACTCTTTTTGTTAAAGTAAAATGATTAATTTGACTATTCATCTTAATTTAAGTTTCATCAATGAAAGAATAAATAACAATAAATAATATAAGAACAATTATAAAATAATACCAACAAAATTTCATAGTCTATATATTGATCCCCTTATTATTTTTTCTTATAACTTAGTCCCTTTTTTTATACATTTATTCCAAAATTTAAAACTTAGAATATTCAAAAGTATAAAAAATTAAAAATAAAAGAACTAAATAGTAAGAAAAAAATAAGAGAACAAAATATAAAAAGTAAACAATAAAATAACCAAATCATAAAAAATATATATATTTAAATAAATAAAATTTAAAATGTTAAATTTATTAAAATAACATGAATTTGGTCTGTTTTAGCCCAAAAATATAATAGGGATGAGGTCAGATTTGGAGGGTTTTAGTAGCTGTTGACCCACTTTATTAGCCCAAAGTGGCTGTCCTGGGCAGGCATCCTTTCTCTTTCACTGTTATTCATAAAACTTGAAGTGGGGTACCTCATGGTTCATGCAATGGGCACCCTTCAAAGTCAAAATTTAAGTAACAGAACTTGGGAGTCAAAAATTAAAAAGTCAAAAAATAAATAATAAAACTTAAAATATTAACAAGATTTATAATATAATTTATTAATTTTTAAAAACTCATTTAATCTTATCTCAATTAATTTTTAATCAGATGAGATAATAATAAATCGATACCAACCGAAATATCTCATTTATCTCTAATAGTATATGAGATATATAAGAATACAAAAACAAAAAAAAATATGATACATAAATATTTACAATGTAAATTTAATAAAAAAAATGATACAACATATATTAAAATTAGACTCGTTCAAGTTATAATATAAATGAGATTAAATAATATTTAAATAAAATGAATCAATATTACACTACAAATCCATTAGAAATACTAAATACTAAATGAGAAATAAAATGAAATAAATCAATCCATTTTACATATCTAATTGACACCATAGAATGTGCTGATCCTTTGATCTCTTTCTCAAAAGAATACATCTAATGTCCCATAGTCTTTGTTTTCTATACAGCTCTGATTCACACCAGAAAAGAACTGAAGATTGGGGAATTTGATCTGCAGCTTCTTGTGACGATTGTAGAAGAATTAAATGCCGAATATAATAGGCAAATCAAATTATGAATGCAGCATTTGACCCATTGAACTGTGAAATTTTTCTTTGGAGAGATTACAAGAGCATGCTGCATGCTTTAAGATTTTCGAAGTTGCCTAGCAGAAAAGGCAGTGCTTTGCTAATGCTTCCCATCTGCAGACTGCAAGGTAAACCTTCAATAAAAGAAAACAATGTCTCTTCTTTGGTACAGAATGAATACATAAAACGGACAATACTATAGTAATATCATTGAGTTATGGACAAAAGTTAAAATGAATTCAAGGAAAAAATGGAGTTTTTATTTTTTTTCCCCATCGATACAATTTATCTTGGGATACACTCACTCACTAACTAACCATTCTAAATTATGGGAAGGGAACTTGAACCCACATCCAATAAGCTATGGTGCGCCACATTTACAGCTAAGATATGGGGCACCACATTTACAACTAAGCTACTGAGGTGATGGGCAATAGAGACTATTACATGATGCAATTGAATCTCTTTTAAACCTACGATCTCTTCTAAGTTGCTAATCTAAGTCCTTACCATCCTGCAAATTCATACCTCTAGTCATAGAGATCCTATCTGGTCGAGTGAAGAGAAGTTTGCATTGACCCTTCTAAGAGTTTCTTGATCAATTTCAGTCGTCGTAACCAATTTTGGGAGTGAATAATTCAATTTTCTTTTGGCTTCTAAGTTGTTTTTCATACTATGTTCTCTGGATAACTCAGCATCCTTAGATTCTGACTGACTTGACTGGGTATGATGATTGAAGAGCTGAGATTTCACCTCCAAGCATGATCTCAGATCCTCCTCATTCCGTGCTTTGTTTAGCTTTTCAATAAGATCACTTAAGATTGAAGCCCTTTCAGCCCAGGAATGTTTTGCTCTTTTGGGGATTTTATCTATTTCTTTTTGGTCAGTAGCTTCGTTCGCCTCATCTAATTCACAACTCCGAAGTTTCTCTAGTCCATCATCAACATGTTGTTGTAAACTCCTTCTGAAGTAATTCAGTCTCATTGAATTTGATCTCAGCCTCCACTTAACCCCTGAAACTGAAGCCGCAATGCTATCTTCCATGGTAGTAGGGTTATGGTGCAGGATTGATGACGTATCCTCAAAGGATCCACTTGGATTAGACTTTGTGGAAAGTAATTCCTCCAATAATTTTACATTTTGCATGTATCGATCAAAAGCTTCATTCTCCACTTCAATGTTTCGATCCTTGTGTTCCTTTAACTTGGAAAATCTCCACTCATTTATAGCTGCAGCATCCTGGAACCACTCGCTAAATTAGGATAATTTACTAGTGTGCCAATTCAGAAGAAATATATGTTGAACTATATGCACCTTTCTTGTCAAGGGCTTCCTTGAGCGGAGTGATATTTGCACAGTATTGAATTGAGAAAAAGTGTTTGATAATTGCCGAAGAGATGCAGCTCTAAGTGAGTTCCTGAAACAGAGTGGATAGAGAAATAAGACCACTAATCAAAACAAAATATAAAACTTGCTTCTAATTACAAAACATCAATCTAAACTTATGTTACAAGGACATCAGGGTAAAGCAAATAAGTGATTAGCATTTTTAAAATGCATGAAAATTCTTAAGAGGAAGCCAACAAAAAAATTATTGGGATAGATGGTTATAATCTTCTAGAAGTTATTTACTTTTGTCAAAAAAAGGAATATGGATGACATTAATTTAATATAACTGGACACAAATCGAGAACTCACCCTGACGTTGTTGCCTCAGTGGACTGCTGGTCAAATGTCGGAGAGCTTGATGCTAGCGCCTTATCAGGAAAATTTGCTTTCAAGACTGCACCATGACATGAGTGGTATGATGGGAAAAAATGCAAGGCCATGTTCTTTAAAAGATGAAAATTAATTCAACTGAAAAGATAAAAATACAACTCTCCTTGCCAGACTCATGCCAAGGATCTGAAAAAACCTAGATGGATACTTAAGTACCCAAATTTAAAGTTGACAAGTTCCATTATGCGATAAAAATGAAATGGACTCACAGTTAAAGTTAACATACCATGAATGTGACATGGATTTTGAGCTTTAGCGCAGCAACTCTTGCATGATTCAAATGGGCACCTGCAAAATTAATCCCATACAATCAAAAGATCCAATTGAAGAAAAGCTTTAATTAAATGTGAGCAAAAATGCATATTTCACTATATATTGCTCATGAAGTAAGAAATACCCCTATTACATATTTACATGTTTAAGTTAAGTAGTTTATGCAATCCATGCACAACAGATAGATTTTAGCAATTTTGAGTAGTTTATTTTCAATTTGATAAGAGACTTAAGTTTAATTATTTTAGTAGAAATTCAAAGTGAGGGAAGAGCAGATATCAAAGATCCAAGCATACGCAACTCCCTTACCATTCAAAATGCCATCTAGATGCATAATTCCAGGAGAGAACAGAAAAAAACCATAGCAAAAGATCAACTTAGAAGATCATGCATTGACTGTTTTCAGCTATTAAGGTATCTTGTCCAGACACTTTATCAAAAGCATGAGAAAACCAAAGAAAGCAGTAAGTGACAACAGAATAATCTGCAGACTAAGATTTTCATCAGAAAAACTTTCATTTGTAACAGTTACGTGCTGAAATGATCTAATTTCATAACATCAAGAAAAGTTGATCAATTGACTACATATAATAGGTTCCATATAGATTATTTGTAATCGATTCTACTGGACCGCACAAGCAATTGTTACATGTAAAAGTTACTCCTTCCTCCCAATACTTTAGATTTGTGCAATTCATTTACACACACTGTGCTACCTTTATTTTATTTGTTTAATTTCCATTATAGTAACAATAACAACTTGATCACAACTGAAACCACAGTTCATAGGTAATAAAGCGATCCAAAAACAAAATACATCTAGTTCCATAACTCCATAAAAACGAGACCCAAATTCGGAAATACAGCAACACTTTACATTAGGAAATAACCAATAGTACAACTTCAGTGAGAACTAGGGATTTCAACGTACAGGTATTAGCTAGGATATCCCATGAAGAGGAAAGTCGGATACATCAATCAATCACTCAATAAAATTTCCCAATAAAATATTAATACGCCTTAAAGAGCTTCCTAAAAGGAATTTCCTTCTCACACATGTAGTTCAAATCCGGCACATGATTCACCTTTCATTCCAAACAGCAAACTCAAGCAACGTAATTTCAGAAACTCTAGGGCACAAAACCTAATTCACTAAAATTGAAACGTCCTAAATTGCATAACGAACATGATTCAAGGCCAATAAAGAAAATATTACCTGGAGCGAGCGACATTGCCACACTGCTTACACTTAGGTTTGTTGAGACCGCGAAGAGTCTTGGGCGGCGTTTCCGTACGATTGGCAGTGTTTACAGCTGCAGAGGTTGGGGGAACAGAAGCAGCTGTAATATTAGAAGCGGTGATGTTGGCGATGGAGGAAACCGTAGAGACTTCGGAACTGTTGTTGGGTAGGGCTGGGGCTGGCGTTGGAGCAGCCATGAAAGCTCGAGCTTCAAAGACTGACCTATGCAGAGCAAAATTCAAATCCAAATTCAAATTGGAGGTGAGCGAGGAGAAATAGGGCTACTTCTTTTGGTTTCGCGCTTGGTTTAAGTTCAATTCAACAACCGGAACAGAACAGAGTCGCTTAGCTAGGGATCGACAAGCGCGGCTTCTTTATTTTCCTTTTTACGTTCGTTTCGAATATTTTTATTATTTAAAGTCTACATGGGTTAAGAGTTATGAGCCGAGTTGGGAATTTGTTTGGACTTAAAAGTATTAGTACTGCTTATTCCTATAATTCTTATATAAGGGTAATTTAATCTTCTTTTCTTAATTTAGTTATATTTAATGCTGTAATTTTTAGATATCTTTACTCCAATTTTAAAAAATAAATAGATATCTTTATTCCAATTTTAAAAAATAAAATATTTTTTAAGGGTAAAATTAGATTTGAGAATCTCTAATTTATTTATATAAATATTATAAATTTTATTTTTATCTCCAAAATTATTTGAATTTATAAATTACGAGGAAAAAATAGAATCTAAAAATAATAAAAAGATTAAGAGATACTCAAATGAAAGATAAATTATTTTATTTGAAAATAAAAGAAGAAAAATTATAATTTTTTTAATTTTTTAATATTATTTTTGAGAGTATTATAAATAAAATATTATTTTTAATAAAAATCACTTGAGATGTACTCTATCTAAAAATTACAAAATTAAATCTACCTAACTTAAAAGAAAAAGAACTAAAGCATCCTTATAACATAGTTATGTGTCTTCTTTTCAAAGATATCTATTATATATATCCTCTATTTTATATCACAAACACTTTTTAAAAAATTCAAAATTATTCATCTTCATTTATGAAGAGCCAACATCCCATGTATACAATAGAACATAGACACGTGATTGAACGAAAATATCTTGACTTTTTATTTTTATTAAAATATAAAAGATGTAAAAAGTAAGTATTAGATAAAAAAAATTGATATTAAGAAACAACGTATAAGTTATATCTAATATGGCAACCAACTTACCATGAAGCAACTTTAATTTCTATTTTCATCTAACTATCATTAACCCGTCAATATATGGTTGTAATGTGAGAAAAAAGCACTCATACCCTTGAGTTTTGCTTTTTCTTCACAAATATTCTTAATAGTTGAAAAATAATCTCCAATGATACCAATATTAGACATATTATCACAAACATCCTTATTACTGTATTAACTTTTCTATCTATTATCTCTTACATATTGTAGGGTAAATTCCTCCTAAATTAGTATGCATGTCATACTTTAATTGGTCCAAATCATCTATGATTAGTGAAAATTGGTACAATTAGTATATAATCAGATTAAACAAGTCAATAGATAAGTTTGAATTTGAACATAAAGTATATGTAGAATATATTCTCTCTATAAGATATTATCTAATAAATAGATTAGATATTATCATAAATTAAGATATTAAAATATATCTCATTGGAGCTTATTTATATCAATTTAACCTCTATAAATAACCTCATAATACAGTTATAAGATACGCATTTTCTAATCTTTATAACTATTTTAGTTAAATCTCTCTCAAATAACTTACTTAGGCATTGGAATGGAATTGACACCTTACAATGTCATTCATTTTGAACATGTGTTCATCTATTTTAAGGTTGGGTTGGAAAATTAGTGGTGAAGGCAAGAAATGCAAAAATTAGCTTCAACATTTGGTGTCTGTGAGAAAGAGATTTGGTGTTCTAACTAATATAGCTTATGAACAACTCAAGAAAATTCATCTTGTTTTTCGAATTCTTCATCATGTTCATCACTCATTTTCTCCTATAAATACCATTTGATCCTCCAAATTATGAGTAAAGATCTTTAGTAAATTTCTAAGGATGTCCCACCTCCTTTTCACAAGAAGAAGCTCGGTGGAAACTAAAAACTCAGACACACTTACTACGCACCATAATGACATGAACACCTAGGAGAAGCTTGAACAGCCAACCTTGACAAAAGCCACCTAGAATAAGCATTTGATCATCCACCTAAAAGTTGTATGCTAATATGCAGTGCAACTAGGCAACAAGTCAGATAGGCCAGCCAAGTAGAGCAGCTCGATAGACTTGTGTCCAAGATAAACCAGATAGACAGAGCAACCTAATGTACCAGATATTAGTTGACATTGGGCTTTCTACATCCCTAAAAAGAGAAGATGTCAACCATCTTTCAATGATCACCATCGTATAAGTATGTGCAATCCGAACAAGATTTACATGGACCACATTATGGGACCACCCCAAGGTATGATGACTAGCGCAATTAGGTGAGAACAGCATGCTGACAATGTCACTAATCATGAGCTAGATGTCCACAACTATAATTGTTAGATAAGCATCGCTCTAAAAGGGCACATATTCATGTGGAATCATGCCTTGGTAGCATAGGTCACACCTAAAAAGGCTATGCTATCTAGATCACCACCCCTAAGGTCATGTTTTCTAGAACACCCCTTCCTAGGTCGCACAATCTAGGACGTCGCAACTTATGGCACGTTGGAATTAATAGATCGCCACTTTCCAGGCCATGCTATCGAAAAAAACTACCTTTTTGTATTTCACCTAATTACACATATATATTGTTTATTGAGAAGTAACAATGACCAGAATCATTACCTCCAAGATGAGTATTCTAAGCCATTGTCATCCAAGTTGTACCAAACAAGGAGCAACTTATTGTTGTATATCCAAAAGATGTGACCAATATTACATCCAAAATAGAAGCACTTTAAAAATTAAATAATGAAATATTTTTTAAAGGGGTCACTTATCCTTAAATTTCTCCAAGTTAAGCACGCTTAACTATAGAAAGGGTTGCCCAACCTTCCTGAAAATCAACTAATGGTTAGATAATTAACATTAAATTGTTTAACTACATTCTTCCATAGTTCAGAGATACTCTTTTCCCTATGATAGGACAAAAAAATGAGAATGGTACTTCACTAAAGTATATATGGGATCCAAAAATATTAATCTTATAAATATGATCAATCATCGTCTTAAGAACACATCTTTTTGGTGTCCTTTGCATCTAAAATTCCAGAAAACTATAGTACTTTCACACTCACTCAGATTCAACTACTCTTAAGTCGGACAAAACTTCACCTAAAAGTCCACAAATAAAAGTGAAATTTAGAAATAAATCTCTGTTACACAATTGATTCCAGACATTCTTGGTATGAAGATCTCCATAATTTTGCCACTTATAAAATATCTTACAAGAAAAAACTTAGGATGGTTGAGAGGAACATCAACTTTAAATTATCACTTTCCAAGCTACAATCTCCCATCCTAGGGGCTAGAAGCCACTTTAGCTCCAGATGAGTAGAACTTAGAGAAACTTTCACTATAAGTTAGATACACTCATAAAGTCAGCATCAACTACATAGAACGCACCCAAAAAGAGTCAGCCTAACTAATATTCAGTCATAAGAGTTCAATTAAATATTCAAAAGACATATAGACATAATGTGTGAAGTATAGGGTATGCAAAGAGTGTACTCAAAAAGTTCACCTAGGTTTACACATAGAAAACTTGAGAAAGCCACTTTGGATAGTCAATTCTGCCTTTGGGCCTAGAAAGTTAGTTACCTTTTTTCGAATTTACGTCCACAAGGTTATCTAAAAATTCACTACAAACAACATACAACTTTTTTGATCTAGAAAGAGCATTCAAGTCATATCGTCCACAAAGTGTTAGCAAAATTAATAAATCAATGCAAAGTACTAGGAAAATGAGCATATAGAATGAAGTACTTGAGCAAAACATAAGTCCCAAACACTTGGAATGCACATCATTTCAAAACATATAACTAATAATGGAAATGTTTGACCATCCAAACTCAACTCACCAACAAAGTATCTCAACATCCTTCTAAGAACCCAATAACGTCTTTCCCAAACATGTCAACAATAATTGCTTTAAGAATCAAACTTTTGAGCCATGCATGATACACTATTGAAGTTGGGAGTGAATACATTCTTCCATCAAACCTCAAAAGCTGCATCAAGTCATAGTCTTGATACTTAAACAAATCCAATGTTCTAACTTAGACAAAAAGTGCTAGAAGAGGTAGAAGAGAATGCTCCCTTTCAAAACATATCTCAATAATAACACTAACCTAAAGTTAGAATCCAAATGCAGCACCACGATAAGTAACAAGTAAAAGTCTAAGATTTCCTTCGGCATAAAAGTGAGATAAATAACTTCTTTATGCCAGGAAACTTAGAACTAGAACTTGAAAAAAGGATTGATCACCCCCAAAGTCCTATACAAAAGTGGGGAAGAATGGGAACAACACATTCCTCAAAACTATGCAATGTTGTTCCTTAGAAAAGACTTAAATCGCTTTTCATCACAAACCGTCTCACTAGAGAAAAGTAGATCACCTATCTAGAACCCAATAGCAACTAAGTTTTACTAGGAACTAAGTGTAGTTTTCCTAGAAAGTCTCGCTAGGGAAATGCAGGATAGTATATTTGTGCCAAGGGATGATGACATTCCCACCAGGGAAGTGTTTAGCTACCTATCTAGAACCCATCGATGACAAAAATATTGACAACTAAGTGTAAGATAACATACTTAGGTCCTAACGATGACAATAATCTTACTAGAGAAACGAATATCTACATAGCTAAAACCTAATAATGATAAAAATATTGCTAGGTAAAATTAAACTATGGAATCATTAGTGTATAGGAATACCATATCGGTAAAATAGAACTATGGTTGGCCAGCCACCGTTTGCCTAGATCATGGCTAACTAGTATGTCACTGTTGTGACTGACTAGCCGATCAGACTGGGTAGTCCAATTGACCAGTAAACTAGTTTCTGAACATTTCCCTAAACCTTCCCGACTTTGCATCGTAGTATGACACCAAAGTCAGTCTACCTTGCCAAAGTAATCTAGTTCTAATTCATCGCATTATTTTTTGAGTTGACAAATATATACAAATGTTAGTTTAGTGCTAAGAATTCCCAAATTTTTAGCGTGTAGATAAATTTCTAAATGTGAAGAGTGATGTGGCACCTTATAGACTACTACAACAAACTAGACAAGTGTTATTTAGTCTACCAAGCCCCTAAACACAAACACAGTTGAAGACATTTATTTTTAAAGCATTAAGATTGATTTAGAAGAATAATTTCTTTGAAAGTAGAAGATTTCTCGAGAGTAAATAAAACTTATGGAAGAAAAAGTTATACAAAATTATAAACGTAAAAGTACATTCTAGTATACCAAAGCACTAAGTTAATGTTGAGATACTAAGTTATATTTATAGCAATCAGTAGGCCATCTCGCTAGCTACCTCACTAACCACCTCGCCAAAGGTGGTGGCAAAGTCCAAGACGAGGGTGGTGACGAGGTGCCAAAAAGTTACATTTTTCTGTTTCCAAAAATGTCTAGTAAAATCTACAAATATTCATATCCGAAATAAGCCAAAAAATCATGAGTAAAAATTTTTGCTTGCTCACATGCTCACTAGTCAAAAAATAACACCTCACTTAACACGTACTATGAAAACCAATCTCATGGTGTGTGTAAACATGCTTGCATATAAAGTAACAATGTGCATGTTTGAATTATTGATCTGTAGTAACCAACCTAATACAGAGGAAGGCAAAACACTAAGTAAAATAAATTAGACACTATGTTTTGTACATAGAAAGCCAACACACAAGCACGAGTACAATGGGACTTACGTTCTCCCCCTTTGACTTCTCGTGTCAAAATACTACACAACTAAATACATACGACATCTATCATGAGATAATCATGAAAATACCTAAAGATGTTTGTTCCCATGAATAAAACATCAATGCACACCCAAACACGAAAGAAACACCTATAACAAGTGCTTCCATCTTGTGTGCTTCATTTATCTTCATGAATCAACTCATCCACTCTGTCATTTTGAAACACGAGGGTCTTAACACCACTGCACACAATGCATCTGAAGCATGAAGACTTCACCCTACACCTGTAACATGCACATATGAGACAAATACACACCTCATGAACGTATCATATGGAAAAAATGTATAGTAAATCCATATACTATAATGTTACCCCTACACGGTTAAGCACCGATGGAAAACCAATACAAGAAAAGTACACAACTCTCATTGACTTCATGCAACATTCCCAATGAAAGCATGCAAGTCAGAGAATAATATGTAGTGCAATCCTACATTTATAATCCATGTAGCACATATAATAGCAAGAAACACAAAGTTGTGCACAAAAACTTCTCCCCATTTTTGACACTGAAAGTCAAAGAAACATCCTTACAAAGGGAGAGAAGCCAAACAAAAATGAGATGTAAAGAGAATTTGGATTGAGTAAGCTCAAAGAATAAGAGTGGATTTAGAATAAACAATACACTTAGTGTAAACATTCATAAGGCCATAAATCCATGATGCATCCAAGTATAAGTATGACTAAAATTTTGATTTGATGCTCATTATGTGTTGTACTAAACATAGTTACTATTTATGACATCAAGAAATACTTATGTGAATCAAGAAAATTGATATATATACTCAAATTGAACCAAAATTCATAAGTCCACATGTAGCTTCTCTCTCCCCTGGTGTAAGTGAAAGCTTAGAAGAAATCAATAGGTCTTCCAAACTTGTAAAGATAAGCTAAGGTACGGGTAAAAGAGAAGAAACATTTAAGCAAAGGCACATTTTTAGACAACCATAATTTCACTTTAAGCACATATCTCACAAACATAAAAGTAATTCCTTAAATTGAGGAATTTTTCCTTGTATTTTTTTCATTTTGAAACACTTATAAATATCTCAAATAAGGATCTTTTTCATTTGTGATTTATTATTCATTTATAGAACCTCATATTTATCTTCTTTTTTTCTTTTTTCTTTTTCTTTATTTCTCCTTTTTCTTTTCTTTTCTTTTCTTTTCATTTAAGCTCGAGAGTAAAACAATCTCAAAACAAATAAGTACAACAAGTTAAAGTTGAAACTCAACAAAATTAAGAAGTGCCAGGTAAGTGAGAATTATTATTTGAGCTAGACTAGTAGGTGCAAAGTAACATAAAGTCTTAAGAGGAAAACATGAGGATAAATAGACAAGGGTGGAAACAAGGATAAAACAATTCAAAGATGATCTAAATCACCTTTTCATCTAAGTACCACTTAAGATTTTGCCTTGAGAGACACTAAATATGGATTCTAAAGTTTGTTAGAGGCATATAAATCATTTAAGTAAGTAATTCCTACAAACTTCTCAAAAATATCCATACAAATTCACAATATTAAGAAATATGTAAGAAATATACACATCAAGACAACCTTATTGCTTAAGTCAAGGGCAAGTTAATCATAAAGCAACAATGGTCCTTCAAAACAATTTCATATCGCAAGAAAGTAGAAGAACGTACATCGAGCATTTAGAAAGTAACACATATAAGAAGAGAGGAAATAAGAGAGAACAAAATAGTAAGCAAAGTTCTTGAAAGTTATACAAATATGAAGAACACAAGACCAAGTCTCTCAAAGTGAAAGACAAACACTTATAGCCTTTTTAAGGGATTCAAACCTTTAAAAGGCTAGAGGTTTAGTGAAAATATCATCAAGTTGACGATCAGTGTTGATATTTTGTAGAGTCAAAGTATTTGATTCAACAAGATCTCTTATAAAATAAAATTGATGACATATATCAGCATGTTTAGTCCTTAAATGTTGGACCAGATTCTTTGAAATACATATAACATTGGTGTTGTCACAATGTAAGAGAAGCCTTGATACTATAGTTAGATAATATTTGTTTCATCCAAATTAATTGTGAGCAATACAATCCAATAGCAATATATTCAGCGTGAGTAATTGAGAGAGAAACTAACCTTTGTTTTTTACTATGTCACAAGATCAAGGAATTTTTCAAGTAGAAGCAACCATCAAATGTACTTTTTCTATCATCATTACATCCAGCCCAATCAACATCAGAGTATTCAACCAACTCTACAGTAGTATCTTTGGGATATCAAATACTAACTTCTAAAATACCCTTAACATATTTAATGATTTTTTTATAGTTGCTAAATGTGATTCTTTGAGGTCAACTTAGTATCTAGCACATACTCCAACACTAAAAGAGATGTCAAGATGACATTCAAACATAGAAGACTCTCAATCATACTTCTATACAAAGTCTACTCAAAATCCTTACCTGAAAATTCTTGATGAAGTTTCAGAGTTGTGTTCATACAGGTTCAAGCACGAATGGTAGTATCCAACCCAAAATTTTTAACCAAATCCTTGACATATTCTTCTTGTGAGAGAAAGATCTCATCCTTCATTTGTTTGTTTTGAAAACCAAGAAAGAATTTAGTTCACCAACTAAACTCATCTTGAACTCACTATGCATGGTCACTGTGAAGGTAGTACTTACCATTGGTGGGTTTCTTTTCAAAGACAACATGTTGATCTTACAACCATCACTTGGGTTAGTTTTTAACGAGCTTATGATGGTTAATATTTTCCAAGTATTTATCGAAAAGATAAAGCAAGTGAGTTTCTCAAACTTGTGCAAGATATTTATTGAGTTGTCCTGTTATGCTCTTCGGTTAGTGGAAGTTAAGTTAGAGAAATGCAATCTGTTTTTGCATGGCCTTCGAGAAGTAATTAGAACTATGATCTCCTTATTTGAGCACACTCAATATGGGGCATTGGTGTAGGTTGCATTACAAATGGAGCACAGTATTTCAAAAAGGAAACGTTTTAGAGACATATAAAGATAAATGAATATACACAATATTTGGTCAAAAGTGCCTTGTGTAAAAGACCACCAAAGAAACAAAGTACAAGTCAAGGAATGGTAGGAGGTAGCAGGAGTAGTTTCAGACCTCATAATCGCACTAGTTAAGATACTAGTTTTAGCCAGGCTACCGTACAACAAAGATCTGGCAATCAAAGTAGAGAGTAGATATCATTTTATAGACAAAAGGATAATAATGAACAACAGAGTAGGTTTACTTATCTTCAGTGCATTACGTGTGGTAAATAACATGAAAGCTCTTGTAAGGTGGGTAGTGATGAATGTTATCATTATGATTTGATTGGGTAATAAATAAAGATTGTCCATCTCCTACTTAGACCAATGCATATGCATTTAGGGTAGTGTTTTCTCAAGGACAAAATACATACACTTTTGATCATAAAGTACAACAAAGTGGGTAGATGCATCTAGTAGTCAAGTTCAACCTACCACAACAAATGCAAGTCGACTGTTGTGTGTTTTACAACACACAGAAACGTGCAAGTATACACGGTCACAAGTAATAATATGATAAGTAAAATATCGTTCCCACAGAGATTTGTTACTAGTATTCGTTAATTATTAAAAGTATTTCAACCTAATTTTATCCAAACAGTCAATAATTTGATGCAGTTTGACTAACTAACTTTTATAACAGATTGCAAGAAAATTCTAGGATTGCAGATTCACCAAATTAATCCACTTGAATCATTATATTTTATCTTGATTTATGTTAACGTATATTAAGTAGTTAACCAAGAACTCCTAATTTATCCATATATCTCTTCCGAGCTCCATACAGAGACACGTCTAGTTAAAATGATTCACTATATTCCTATGCGAATTAAATTCAACAGATTTATTAAGTTCTCGAAGTTCTCAAAGCATTCTATCTGATAAAAGTATATTTCTATCTCTTATGTATATACGTTATTTCATCACGCAAGCGACACAAAAATGCTTTTTTCAAGTTTATTTAAGTGTCACATGCTCCCGGTTAATTAATCTTCCGATAATTAAAAGCATTAAACACGGATAAAATAAAACAACTTAAAACAGTTCCATAAATCATTCAAAAATACTTAATTCAAGTTTCATAATTTACGCTACTGCTTCGCAATCCTAGAACAAATGTATTAGTTCATGCGAATTTAAAATTACAACACAACAAAAATAAAACATTGCAGAGAAACAAAAATTAAAAGAAAATAGATAAGGAAAAAAAACTCTTTCACGATTCCTCAATGAAAAATAAATTTCTTCCCTTTTCTTCTTCTTTGTTGTCTTCTTTCTCTGTAATTTGCCAGAAAGAAAATTCGCAAGAACTGCGAGAACACCACTAATTATGAGAGAGGAAAAAAAACTAAACTCCAAATTCCTCCCTTTCAAAACCAAAAACGGGTACAAAAATATATCCCCTTTTCAATTCTTATTTTTTTTTTATCTTTTTTTATATTTTTTTATATTTTTTTTATTAAAAGTGGGGGACAAAAATGTATGGGGAGCAACACGCGTGAAAACATTATGCGCGTTTTTGATTTTTTCTTTTTTTTTCGCATGCCACTTATCATCATGTGATTTGCTAAGAGAAATACAGCAGCACGTGGCCGATTTTCAGTGGGTGGTAAGGCCGGGCGCATGAAGAACGCGTCGCACAAGATTTTCTCGCGTTGGAAGTGATTAACGGCTGGAAGTGGGTGCGGTTTCTGCGTTTTTATTTCACCGAATACATGCCACGTGTCATCATATTATTCGCTGGAATATTTATGAGACACGTGGCTGCTCATTTTCCGTTGAAACCCGAGGTGGTGCGGCCGCCAGATGTACCGCGTCACACACGAGTTGTAGACGAGCGGCTCGATGCGCAGACGGCCTTGGTTCAACGCGCTTCCAATCCGGGACCGTTCATCTCGTCCAGCGGCGATCGATATGTCTCGAGGGAATCTCGCGGCAAACATGTGGGTCCCACTACGTACGCCGGTCTGCACGGCAGTGGGCCCCATCGGCACTCTCCAGCAGTCGGTTTGATCTACACGCGCGAATCCCAACCGTTACTTAACTTTGATCGGACGGTCCACGTTAAGCGTTGGAATAGGGCGCGTGCTTTCATCTCACCTATGGTGAGAAATTAAGTTTTATTAATTGCATTTTCACCCACAAATATATTTTAAATTATATTTTAAACTTTGATTAATTACAATATAGCCCTTTTTTCTAATTTAAATTAAATTTCTAAACTTTTAATAATTAAAATTAAGCAAGATTTAAATTTAAATTATATTTTTGACTTTTATAAATTGTAATTAAATACTCTTTTATTTGAAATTATATTTTTGGACAAAAATTTGCAATTACGTACGTTTTCGATACAAAGTATTTAATTTTCATAAAACAAATATAAAAAATAGTAAATACTAATTTATTCATCGAAAATTAACTAAAAACATTAAGAACATAGCAATTATAATTAACAAAATAGGTGAAAATAACTATATAAAATACAGTTATCATCGACATTAAGACCAACCTAGTTGCTATAAAACCCAAGGTAGAGTGTTTGCTTTATTTATAGCTTCCTTGTTTGTAGACAAAGCGGATTCAAAATTTTATTTCATTATAAGACATAACTTGTACTCATGCACATATTCGCTTAGAGTTTACTCTCAGAAATATAGTTGTCCCTACCCCCTCAAGTCAATATCACGAGCTTCTTATCCATTCTCATTCGATCACGGTCGGAGAGGAGAGGAAGTCAAAATTGAAAAACCCACATTGGGTTTAGGGATAACAAGAGGCACAAGCATCACCTAATGTCGTCATGGGTATGTTATCTATCTTTAATCAAAATTCTCATACTTTAATTGATAATGGTTACACAAACTCTTTTGTATTACGAGTTTTTTAAATGCATGCAAATAAAACACTATAGCCATTAGAAAACCCAACGTAGGAAGTCACTCTAGAGTGTGATTCATTACTAGCAAGAAATGTCTTTAGAGGTAATGTTATAAAGGTTGGTGATCATGATTTGAAAGTCAACTTGATTCCTTTCGATATTCATGTTTTTGATGCCATATTAGGGATGGATTGGTTAGCTATAGATCATAGATCATGTTTCTGTTAATTGCTTTAGCAAAAAAAAATATTGTTTAGTGATGAGTGCTCAAAAAGCACTAAAATAACCATGATTTTATGCACTTTAATTGATTAAAAATATATATATTTATATGTTTTATCATATATTTATATAAATTTGTCTTTTTCGGAATCACGGGTATTTTTATTGTTTTTCAGGAATTTTGGCCTAAAAACGCAATGTAAAGACTCAAAGAAGAATACTTGAAGCAATACATCACAAATAAATTGATAAATAAGTGGAAAAAGGTCAACAAACATGGAAAAATTGGACAAAATGGGTCGAAAAGGTCAAAAATGTCAAAGAGAAAAAAACGCGCGCATATGCATGCCCTGCGCCCAGCAGCGCCAGCGCCGATGATCTGCTTCCGCAGCGCCCGCGGCATCGCACGCTTCACGCATGTGCCTGCGGCGCTTCAAGCTGGTAGCGCGCCCAACGCGTTTGACCCATTTTTCACGCTGCGGCCCATGACGTCATCTTGGACGTCATTGATGACCTCAGCAGGTCCAAAACACGTTTTTATTTTTTTAATATTTTTTTTAACATTGTTTTAATCATTTTCTCTCCATCCTCACCTATAAATACCCCTTCCATTCACTTCAAAACACACCTCAAAACCACACTTCTCTCTTCTTTCTTTCTCTCCATTTCTTAGTTTTTAGTTTTTTTAGTTTTTCTTATGTTTTAGCTAGTTTTTCTTTTCTTTTACCTAGTTTTTCTTAGTTTTAGAGTTCTTCCCTTTTTAGGGAAGAACTAGTTATGTTTTTGTAATATTTTATCTTTTTGATTCAATAAATGGAAGTGCAAATTCGGCTTGGAGTTTTTCCAGAACCGGGAATAGCGTCAAAGTTCTGTAAGGATTTTATTTTCTTTCTGATTATTTTTATGCTTTATTCTTACATGTTATATTTAATTTGTCGTGGTTAAATTTAAGCTGTCTTTATTGCTTAGTAAACATGATGTAATAATGACGTTGTTATGCTTGCGAAATATTAAATAGGTAAAAATCTCTAAATGAATTGATTTTATTTTTATTCATGATTTTATATTAAGAATGTTAGAGAGAAATATATTATTTTTCATTACAAACTTAAACACGAAAATTAGATTTTAAGGTTTAGTTATCCGATCGATTTAGAGTAGTGCTCTTTTATTTGATGATGGTACAATCGCCCTAGTTAGAGTGAAGCTCTATTTCAAAAGTTTTTATAAGAATTATTATCCGAAAATGTATTGACGACATGTTTTCGGTAGTGGTTTTAAAACTTGAAAGTTAGTACTCGGATAACTAAATTCTTGGGTTTAATTTGGACACCTTGAATAAAGTTTAAATCGTCAACCCCACCAAAGGTGGCATTTAAATGGTTCATTTTCAATCTCTTAGAAAAAGGAATTAATTTAATTAACCAAATTAGTTATCAACCCCACCCATAGGTGTTAATTGATTTGTTTAGTTAACAAAGAATATCTAACTCACCAAAGGTGGTATTCATACAAAAAGGGAGAATCAATAAATATCAATTCATATCTTTAATAACCTAAATAATACGAGCAAGCATAATTAACTTAGTTATTATATCCATAAATACTCCACTATTTATAAAAGATAAAATTTGCATGAATGTTTATTGAATTTATGTTTAATTTTCTGTAATTAGATTAAAAACACAAAACCCAAAATATCGTGACAGGATGTTTAGGATTTAATTTCGTTTTTAAAAGTTTGAATAATAAATTAAGAACCACATACATTCCTTCCTTAGATCGACCTTGGGAGTATACTTATCATTTTCTACGAAATGATTCGTGCACTTGCGAGAGTTTTACAAATATTAAAACCAAAGTATTTGCGAGAATTGGCGATGCCGGTTTTCGTTCATCATTTAGAAGTCCTAATCAACCTGAAATAACATTTTATGGAGAATGTCAAATTCTCTCAAATTTTTTAATATCTGCCTTTATTGCTAAGCAAATGCTTAGAAAGAGTTGCATAGCTTATTTAGCTTATGTCATTGACTCGATTAAGTGAGGTGAAGTTGGAAGATATTCTAGTAGTTTGGGAACTTTTATGTTTTTCCATATGATCTTTTGTGGTTACCACCTGGTCATGAGGTTGAGTTTACCATTGACCTAATACCTGGCACGATCCCAATACTGCAAGCACCAGATCGAATGGTCCCAAAGGAGTTAAATGAGTTGAAAACCCAGTTGCAAGACATTAAGCCAAGTGTATCACCTTGGAGTGCTACAGCTCTCTTGGTGAAGAAAAAAGACAGCACCATGAAATTGTGTATTAATTTTAAACAACTCAACAAGGTGACTGTATGCAACAAGTATCCTTTACCCGTATCGATGATTTCTTTGATCAATCACAAGGTGCAAAAGTATTCTCTAAAATTGATCTAAGTTCAGGATATCATCAACTACGCATCAAAGATTCTGTTGTGCCACAGGCTGCATTTAAAACTCTATACGAGCATTATGAGTTTTTCGTCATACTGTCAAACTTACCAATGTTTCTACAACATTTATGGATTTAATGAATCGAGTGATCCAACCTTTCTCGGATAGATTTGTTAGTCTTTATCGATGACATTTTGGTGTACACTTGTAGTGAGAAGGAGTATGAAGAACCTCTGGACTGTCTTACAAATTTTAAAACAAAAGCAATTGTATGCAAAATTTAGTAAATGTCAATTTTGGCTAGATCTTGTGGTTTTTCTTGGTCATTATATTTCAACTGAAGACATCTATGTAAATCTTCAAAAAGTAAAAGCATCGGTAAATTGGGAGAGACCTAAAAATGTAGCAGAAATACGAAGTTTTCTCGAGTAAGCAGGATACTACCTTCGTTCTGTTAAGGAGTTTTTCAAAGTTACTTGACCTTTGATCCATCTCACTAGGAAAAATACAAAGTTTGTTTGGTCCAGGGAATGTTAAAATTGAATTGAACTTAAGAGCTACAAAAGAACGTCTCGATAGTGACCACTATGGTTTAGTTAAAATCAAGCAAATGATCATTGAATACTTGGTTGTTCGTAAGGTGACTGTTTACGGAAGCTCTTTTATTGATAATTAACTCTTTCTTGAAGCTTTGTTCTTCTTGTGTTAATGTTTTCTTTTCGTTTAGGAGGTTAATGCTCATACGGAAGTAGTCTGTATGTGTTGCAGCTCAAACCAGATGCTCGAGGCCCTGTATTGTGCTTTTGTTGGCCCACCAGTGGTTGGGAAAGCATCATTGGCTTCATCCATTGCTACCACATTGGGCAGAAAAATTTATACGCATATCACTTGGTGGTGTTAAGGACGAAGCTGATATCAGAGGGCACAGAAGATCATATATCGGAAGCATGCCGGGGACTTATTGATGGATTAAAGGTATGTGTGTGTTTTCTCCCTCAATTCCCAGCCCTCCACCACACATACAAGATTTCTATCTAGTTTTACCATGCCTTCCATCTTACATTATTTTAACTCTACCAGCCAAACAACCAACTAAAAATTAATATGAAAAGAAAAATAGACACATAAGCCATAGTGGTCAATTTCTGAGTCCATCATCACACTGTTCACTAAAAATTATTTGCCAGGACAGTTTTCGGGTTTTCAAGGAAACCACGTATCTCACTCCGTACATATATTGGTTCTCTTAGTTTGTGAGGGATGTCACCGTTCTGACTCTTTATCAATTGATAGTTTCGGGTCTTTGGCATAGCTTTCAAGCATGCAGAGTACATTTGTTTCTAGGTATTTATAGTCTGGCTGACAGTATTCTGTAAGTTTTGTGGATTATATTTTAAAGGTTCTTGATTAATATTTATTCTTTTTTGTTTTTTCTCCCGTCTTGATTTTTGAATTTTTTTTTTTTATATGTGATGGAATTTACATAGTAGACTAAGACAAGATTTCCAATTGTTTCGTATTCCAGAAAATAGGTGTGAATAATCCAGTCATGCTACTGGATGAAATTGACTAGACAGGTTCTGATGTGCGTGGAGATCCAGCCTCTGCTCTGCTGGAGGTTCTTGACCTTGAACAAAATAAAACATTCGATGATCAGTATCCTAATTTCGGGATCTCTTTCAGTGCATCTTGGGTGTGGATAAACTTTATTCATTTTATTTTTACTCTAATTTTACTTGAAATAGCTCGTATTGTTTTTATGAAACTTGAGGTTTGCTTATATCTTAAAGGGCCTCAATCTCTTTTCCTTCTTGAGCTAAACTTTAGGGCTTTTGTTGCATCTTCAGATATATGTTTTTCCAAAGTATGCTTCTATTATAACCAAAACATAGTTACACAAACAAATTCCTGATACTTGCCTTATTATTGCTGGTGCTTTTATTACTAAACTCGTGACTAGGTAGTTAGGCTCTTTGCTCAGCTTGATCACAGTATACTCATGTATATATATTGAGGTACTAGTGTAATGTAATTAATTAATCGTTTTTTCTAATAATCAGATCAGTTTCTGATTGATGCTTTCTCTCTAAAGATTTCATAAACCTTTGTACTTTAGTTTATTAGAAATTATATAACTTTGGATTGGATAGTGTCAGTCTCAAATATTGGCTTGCATTTTGTGGATTTCCCCCCTAAAAACTTACGCAGATATGATCAAAGCAGTTATACTTGATAACTTCTGATTGAGGCGACTTTAAAGTGGCTGCTTAAAAAATTCCTTTAAAGAAGAAAAAAAAAAGATTTTGAATGTTATATATTTTTTCCTAGTATCGTTTGATTGTTTTATAAGATTCAAGTAAGATACATTGTAAGATCTGTAGTTACAGGATATCATACTGTGTATAGAAAAGATTGTAGGGAAAATCGGGTATATTTTCCCTATTCTAAGTAGTTACTATTCACTTATGATTTAAATGAATATAACTCAAACTAACCCGACAAAATAATGCTATTGGAAATATAATGCTAAAATAAACTAAAACAGATATTGAAACAGAAATATTAAAACAGAAAAATAATAACACCAGAAATTTAACGAGTTTCGGTATAAATGTTACCTAGGTTCTCGGGCGTCGTTGACCACTTCCACTATCTCCAAATGAATGAACTTCAAATATTACAACTAATTGGGCAAAATAGAGGTAATCCATTACCCTTACAAAAGAGAGGAAGATTTACAAATTTTGGGATGTTTTACAAATGGTGAAGGAGGTCTTTATTTATAGCCCCAAATCCAAATCATATCTTCATTCTTTAACCAATGTGGGACTTTTTCTAATTTTCTCACTAAGGAGCAATATATAACAAATCTCCACCTTAGCGACTTAGTGGTTTTAAATGATTTCTTCAATTGCTAGATCCATGACGGTACCGGTGCCAATCAGTTGTAGGATGTTAATCAAGTCCAGACAATGTTTGAACTTGATTCTTTAGCACCCTTGATGCATCATATCTACGGGATTCTACGTCGTACTAATCTTGAACTAGTACTCCACCTTCTTCGATGTCTGCATGAAATGATAACTAACGTCAATGTGCTTTCATGCGTGCGTGGTAGACTTGGTTCTTTGCTAAATGAATAGCACTGACTATCACTGAAAACACCTTAATATGTTTTTGACAAACTCCCAAGTCTTCAAGCAAACCTCGTAACCAAATAGTTTCCTTCACCTGCAGAATCTTTATACTGCGCCTCTGTAGTAGACAAAGCAATTGTGGTACGCAAGGTAGACTTCCGGTGCTTTCTAGCAAAGAGTAAACACCACGTAACCCGGTAGTTGAGCGCTTATCTAAATCTCTGCGTAGTCGGAATCACAATATCCGTGCCACGTTAACCAATGGTATTATCCTGTGAAATACTAAACCAACATCTACGGTATTTATAATATACCGTAGAATCCATTTCCACCAACCAATGTCGCTTTACCAGGATCATGCATGTACCTGTTCTGGCCGTTCAATGATGTGAAATGTCGAGTCTTGTACACACCATTGCATACATCAAATTTGCCATTGCATTTGCATATGGTACTTTTGCCATATATTCTCGTTCGCATCATTTTGAGGAGATAATTGAGCAAGCTTGAATTGAGGAACTAGCGGAGTACTTGGCTGTGGGTTTGTCTATTCATTCATACCAAAACGTTTGTAAGTATCCGCTTGAAATATGACTCTGGGTCAAACTAAGCTTCCCCTTCTTCCCTGTCTCTACTTATCTCACATCTGAGAATCTTCTTGGCTTCTCCCAAATCTTTCATCTCGAACTCCTCGACTTAGTTGAGCCTTCAACTTTTCAATTTCTATTTGACTCTTGATCTGATCAACATATCATCGCGTCTGATAGGAGATAGATGAAAGACTCATTTGTAGCCTTTGAAAATACACACAATGATCGTGTGTATTGGTATACTTTTGTTGCAACATAAAGCGATCAAATCGTTTGTACCAACTGCCTCGGGAGATTGCTTCAATCCATACAATGATTTGTTCGGCTTACAAACCCAATTCTCTTTACCGTTAACAATAAACCATTCAGGCCGAGACATATAGATTTCCTCTTCTAAGTCACCGTGTAGAAACGCGGTTTTCACATCAAGTTGAACTAGTTCCAAATCAAATTGTGCTACCAAGGCCAACAAAATTCTAATGGAAGAATGTTTTACAAGTGGAGAAAATACCTCATTATAATCGATTCCTCGCCACAGGTGTAGCCCTTAGCCACCAACCTTGCCTTGTAGAATGAATACCATGCTTTGTTAGGGAAATCCATCTTTCTTTGCATACACCCGTTTGCATCCAATTTCCTTCTTGCCTTTAGGTAATTGTGTCAACTTCCATGTTTTATTCTTAGAAGGAACAAAAGTTCTTCATCCATGGCCTTCCATCTTTCAACTTCGGGCTTCGGTGCTTCTTTATATATGGAAGGAACATCATCATGCACAACTGGCCGAAAGTGCACGAGCCACCGTATTCTTAAAGCGAGCAGTGGTCTTCAAAATCCTTGTATCGACGGAGTACCTTGACATTTTGTCGTTGTGGCCTATCAATGCCGGTTTCTTCTTGTTCTTTGTGGAGGTTCTTGGGTTAAAACCTCTTCATCGATTCATCTTATCAATGGAGGATCAACTTCGTCTTATCTTCACTAACTTGGATTAACAATTTTGCTTTCAAACTCCACTTGTTTCGGAGTTTGCTCCTTACTAAAGTGCCATCAATCTTCTTAGTTACCTTTCTCAACAATGCGGATTCATCCAAAGGTAACATCTGCTAAAGATTATCTTTTTTTCGTTTCAAGCTGCATGCACCAGTCGATATCACTTAGAACCGAAGGGATCCCCAAAAAATGGCTTTCTTGCTCTTTGGGTCCAAGCTTTGATTCTGTTACATGGTAGTATGCAATTGAACCAAACATATGTAAGAAATCGTAATCTCTAGCAGGTTTTCTAGACCGTACCTCCATGCATTTTGCCTTGGCGACGATGGTAGACGGTTGGACGAGATGGCGTCATAGTCACGGCCTCGAGATATTGCTTTTAAACCATTTGACAACGTACACACTGACATGCTCCCGGCAAAGTCCGGTTCGTACGTTAACGACTCCGTTTTGTTGTGGTGTTTTTGAATAGTGAAGTGTCACACTATCCCTTCTTCTTCACAAACTTTCATAAATGGATCGTTTGTGTACTCGGTGCACCGTTATCGGACCTCGGGACGCTTGATCTTTTACCGGTCACGAGTCTCGATCATCTTCTTCCACTTGAAAAAAATCCCCAAACACTTCATCCTTTTTCTTCATGAGATACACGAAACTCTTCGGGATAAGTCATCCACGAAAGGGACATGATAATGTTTTCCACTCATGGATGGAGTTCTTGTTGGCCCCCATACATCAGTATGGATTTAGTCCAAAATGCCCTTTGTAATATGAAGAGCAGTGCCAAAGCTTACACTTTCTCTCGCTTCCCCCGATACCACAATGCTCACAGAATTCTAACAGGTTCTCGCACCTTTTAACAGCCTTGCTTTACTAGAATCTGTCAAGCTTTTTCACCAAAGGCATGTCTGACGCATATGCCACTGACTTGGTAGTTTCTAAATCTCTTTCTTCATCGAAGCTTGCTGCGATGTTGTCCCACGATAACCGTACTTGCCAAGGTAGTAGTACGGGTTATTTCTTCCGAACACCTTTCATTGCCACAATGCTCAAAGTAACCTTGATGCCCATTTTGTATAGTCACGGTGAAGCCTTTTGATTCTAATACTCCCACAAAGAATGAGATTCTTCTTCATATCCGAACATAATGAACATCTGTCGAGACCACAGTTGAACCATCTTGATTCTTCAAACGAATTGTACCGATTCCCAAAACTTTGCATGGATAATCATTACCCGTAGAAAACAGCTCCACCATAGTCTAGTTCTTCAAAGTTAAAGAACCACTCTTTGTTAGGAGACATATGGAAAGTACACGGCTGAATCAAAAATCCAATCACCGAGGATGAGATCTTGTTGTGAACCAACCAATGCAAAATCGAATCGAATTGCTTTCACCATACATCGTCGGATTGCACAGCTTTTCCTTTCTTTTGCAGCTTCGGACAATTTTTCTTCCAATGGCCTTTCTCATGACAAAAGGTACATTCATCTTTACCAAGTCTTCCTTTTGATAGAGATCTACCTCTCCTTCCTTTATGTTATGTTTGCGGACGTCCTCTTACAGACAATACCTCTGCTGCTTCATTCCTGCTTTCTCTTTTATCTTTCTTTCTAATTTCATAACTATACAAAGCAGTACAAACTTCCTCAAAAGACACTTTATCCTTCCCAATGAGTAAGCTTGTAATAAGATGATCAAACTCATCAGGAAGAGAGGCTAAACAACATCAAGGCTAAATCTTCATCTTTAAAAAGTTTCATCCATATTTAACAAATCTGCTGCTTAATTGATTAAAACGGTAATGTGAGTCGTTTATTGTAAGTACTGGAAGGTATTCAAACCGGAACAAATTCTTCTTCAAATAGAGCCGAGGTGTCACTCTTCTTCATGAACTTGTTCTCCAACGCCTTCCACAACTTACTTGCGGATGCCTCATGTGAACGTGTACTTTTGTTCTCTTGAGAGACACGAACCGGATTGTACCACATGCAATCGGTTGATATTTTTCCACTCTACTTCATCTGCTCCATCCTGGTTTCTCTTCTTCAATGGCAATGTCTAGACCTTGTTGAAACGAGCATCTAGAACTTCGCCTTGCCACGCCGAAATGGCCGGTTCCATCAAACTTCTCCCACCTCGAACCTTGCGTTCATCACCATGGAGTTACGCAGCGTGGATGATTGGCCTTTGTTTGAAAGAAATTTTTCTTCCGCCATTTCTTCAAATTACAACAACTAGCAACTATATTCCAATAGCAAACAAACGGAATACAAACAAATGCCTAGGTAGAAAACCTTTGGCTCTGATACCAATTGTTGGGAAAATTGGGTATATTTTCCCTATTCTAAGTAGTTACTATTCACTTATGATTTAAATGAATATAACTCAAACTAACCCGACAAAATAATGATATTGGAAATATAATGCTAAAATAAACTAAAACAGATATTGAAACAGAAATATTAAAGTAGAAAAATAATAACACCAGAAATTTAACGAGGTTCGGTATAAATGTTACTTAGGTCCTCGGGCGTCGTTGACCACTTTCACTATCTCCAAATGAATGAACTTCAAATATTACAACTAATTTGGCAAAATTGAGCTAATCAATTACCCTTCCAAAAGAGAGAAAGATTTACAAATTTTGGGATGTTTACAAATGGTGACGGAGGTCTTTATTTATAGCCCCAAATCCAACACCCATCTTCATTCCTAACCAATGTGGGACTTTTCTAATTTTCTCACTAAGGAGCAATATATAACAGTATACTTTAAGGATATCTCTGATCACCCCACACATTCTATCAGATATGAGTTGTCCATTGTGATTCCTTGATTAAAGGTGTATAGCTATTTGAAAGTCCCATTCGACCTTTTAAAAGTGGTTTTTGTGGCATGGGGTCCAGCTTATTCCTCCAGCACTTTTGGATAGGATGAAAGTCATAGAGCTGCCTGGATATATACCCGAAGAAATGCTGAAGATAGCCATGGACCACTTTATTCCATGGGTTCTTGATCAGCATGGGTCGAGCTCAGAGTATGTTCAAGTATCAAAAGTATCGATTAAAAAGTTTACTTGATAACAATTTTACTTGTGACTATTCGAAATAATAGGATTAAAAAACTAAATTTGGAACCCTCCTACAAGATTAATCTACCAAATCAATGTACACAGATCAGCATAGACATTTGTGTTTAGAGTCCTCGCAAGTCTTATATCTAAAGATTTTGAAGATTTCATACATTGGGGCCTCATACAATCCACATCAATTACTAGATACCAATTTGGGCTCACATCAAACAAATTTAAGCATTTAGAAAATGTCGGAACCAAAACTAAATCTTAACAAGACCCATTATCGTTCTCACTTCTCAATGTTGTTTTCATTCTATAAAAGTAACATGCTATCTACATTTTGAGTTTGTACCCTTCCATTGTCAATTGAGGATGCTCTTTTTGTCTGGCAGGCCATGGTAAAACTTGTTGTTCAGAGGTACACTAGAGAGGCTGGTGTAAGGAATTTGGAAAGGAACTTGGTGCTTTGGTTCGGGCAGCTGCAGTGAAAGTTGCAGAGAAAGAGCTGACGGTGTGACTGAGCAAAGATGTACACTAGTTCGGTTCACCAACTGTGGACAGCAGACTTGTTGATGGAGCTGAAATGAAAATGGAAGTCATTCCAATGGATGTTAATAATCATGAAATATCAAACTCGTTCAAGATTGCTGCTCCATTGGTTGTTGATGAGGCCATGCTGGACAAAGTGCTAGGGGTAATTAAGCTTTTTGTATCTTATTATCCATACTTATCAGGATATTTCATGAATGAATTTTTAACCATTTTCTAGATCTTGAGAACTGAAAAGTCAACTGCACTTTATAAATGTTAATGCAACATTTTAACATACTGAAAATCATGTATTGTCTAGAAACTGGGGCAATCCTTTTTATCAAGGCAATCTTTGGTCCTCATTTTTTTAGTTTGGAGGTTGAGTTTTTCACGCTAGCTAGTTACATTATGTGAAGGTATTCTTTGTTTGATTGTGTTGGGAAAAATGGATGGTTTTAAAGAGATAAATTTCACACACCCAGGATAATTTCCCAAATCAAAATAGAATAAAAATGACACCAAGATTTTAGCGTGGAAAAACCTTTCAAAATGAAAGTAACAATCACGGGACCCGTAGGCCACTTAAACTTCCCCTATAATAAGATGGGATTACACACTTACCAGCGGTGGTCTACCGCAAAAATACAACAAATATGTATCTTGATTTGTGGATAAAAAACTTCACAAATTGGCTCTCTTAATTTTTCTCTCTCAAAATCTTTCGGAAACTCTCTCTCTCTCTTTTGATTTCTCGCTTCGATGTTATTTGAGATTGAAGCTAAGGCTTTATAAATCCAAAAACTTCATCCTTTCTGGATTATACGGAGAGATTTTTGACTTTTTTTTCTTAACTTTTCTTCTTTTCTTCTTTTCTTCTTTTCTTCTTTTCTTCTTTTCTTTCGGTGCCAAGGACTTTCCTTTCTTCTTCCCACTTTTTCTTTGTGGATGGCCAGCATTAGTTGGACCAACAAATCTCACTTCCATCTTATGTGGGATATGGCTCTTCCACATACCGATCTTTCTACAGATAACAAGTTTTCTCTAGTCACGGTCTTTGTCATCATCATATACTGCCCCGTTATCATTGGTATGAACCTTTTCAACTTTCGGTAGTTTATGTTCCAACACATCACGAATCCAATGATACCTTACGTCGATGTGTTTGGACCTTGAGTGGAAAGGTTGGAGTTCTTGCTAAGATGAATTTGCCTCGGTCGCCAATAAAGAATATAATTTTCTTGGTTTTGATGCAATTCTTGTAGGAACTTTTTCATCCACAGGATCTCCTTACAACCTTCGGTGATTGCAATGTACTCCTGTACGTAGTGCTTAAAGCAATACACTTTTGTAATCGTGATTTCCATGAAACTGACTCCATCCGAATGTTATTAGGTACCGGATATAGATTTCCTTGTATCTACGTCGCCGGCCGTATATCTGAATCTGTATATCCTTCTACGGGTTTATTATTACCAAAGCATAAACAATGGCGGAGGTTCTCTGAGATACCGAGTATCCATTTGACGGTACTTGATGTTCCTTTCCAGGATTTGATAGGAATCGGCATGGCCTTGACGCGTATGCGATGTCTGGTCTAGTGCATACCGTAAGCGTACATTAGGCGCAGCTACGCCGTCATGGGCACCTTGCTTATCTACGATTTATCCTCTCACCGAGGGACATTGACTCACGTTAAGTTTGAAGTGGCTTTCAAGTGGACAAGTAACGATTTTAGCTTTGCTTTCATGTTGAATCTTTCAAGAACTTTTTCAGCATACCGTTTTTGGGAAAGCCAAATCTTTTGCTTTTGCTTGTTGCGGGTAATCATCGTACCAAGAATACGCTTGGTAGGTCTAAGTCAACTTCATTGCAAAGGACTTGCTCACTCGTTCTTTAACTTGTTAATCTTGTCAATATTTTTGACCCCTGATTAACATATCATCAGCATTAAACAAAAGAATAATAAAATCACCATCAATTTCTTGATGAAAGGCGATGATGACCTTCGTTGTTGTATTCATTTTCTCCAATGAGTCGAAATTTTTGTACCACTACCTTGGTGCTTGCACGTGAGACCATTACAAGCTTTTTCTTTAGTCTGCGTACCAACGTTTCTTTGCTTTTGACTTGAAACCTTGCTTCATATATAGATTTCTTCATCGAGATCACCGTAGCAAGAATGCATTCTTTACATCAAGTTGTTCAACTTCAGTTAAGACTATTTGCCAAACCAAGAACAACTCGGATTGAAGACATTTTAACCCTTGGTGAGAATATTTCATCGAAGTCAACGCCTTTCTTACCCTTTCGAATCCTTTCCTGACTAATCTTACTTTATAGCGTGGTTGCGAAGCTACCTTAAACACTTTTGATTGTACACCTACTTATTCTTGAGAGCTTTTTCTTCCCACTGTGGTAATTTCATCGAGTCGAATGTGTGGTTCTCGTACGAGATTTCATTTCTTCTTTGCGTGGCTTTAAGCCACTAGTCTTATCTTCGTCCCGGTGATAGCTTCGTCATGCTTTCTGCGGTTACTCCCGCTTCGGTGAGCATCACGTACTCGTTAGGAGAATATATACGACTAGGTTGTCGTACTCGGGTAGATCTCCTGCACGTACTTACGGTTGGACTTGTTCGAAGACTTGTTACGGATTACGAGCGCCGGTGGTGGATTGACATCGTCGGTATGTCGTGTGACTCCGTCATCGGGATTTATTGGTGGAGAGGCGGGTCCCAGTTAAGCTGGAATTTCATCGGCTGTGGTTTCTCGGATTTCTCAAAGTCCTCGATTGTTTGGTCTTGAGAAATATCACGTCTCTACTTGACAATCCTTTTGTTAATAGGATCCCAAGTCTGTGCCAAATTCTTCGTGGGCGTATCCCGTAAAGATACATTGTTTCGCTTTTCCATCCAACTTGGACCGCTCATCTCTTGGGATGTGAGCAAATGCTCTACGAATACTTTCAAGTGTTTGTAAAGCGTCTGCTCTCACATCCAAACTCTTTCCCGTGCGTCGTAGTTCGGTGGGGCCGATGGAGAAAGGTTGATTAAATCGGCTGCATCTCGTTCCTCCCGAAAAAGTGTGGCGGTTTGCATTTGAGAGCGTACATCGACTCTTTCACGGATGGTTCTATTCATTCTCTGCGACAGTTATGTTGAGGTATCTTTAGTGCTTGATTTTTCCGACTGATGCCAAAACCTGTGAGTACTCTTCGAATGGTCCACGATACTCGCCACCGTTATCTACACGTACACGCTCGGATGTATGCCAGGTTTCTCTCTCCACTTTTACATGAAGCTTGGCAGAAAACTTCGTACACTTGATCTTTAGTTTTCAAAGCAAAGTCATACTTTTCTAGAATGGTCATCGATAAAGGTCGCAAAATAGTGAGCACCTCACTGACTTACTGACTCGTTATACAGATATCTGTGTGTATTAAATCTAGAATATTTTCCTTTCTAGATGGTGCGAGACTACGAAATGCAACTCTATGTTGTTTTCCCATGTACTGATCAACCTGAGTTTGCAAGGGTGTACCTTTCATTCCTAGGCCTCATTTGGAAAGAATTCTGAGACCTTTTTCACTCATGTGGCAGTCGGATGCATGCCGCCTCGGTAGAAACTTCTTTCCTTGTGGCATTTACTTCTCCTCTACCAGTTTGGCTTAGCGATGTAGAGTGATGTATCTTTCTTGCCTTTAGCTATTACCAGATTGCCTTTGGTGAGCTTCACTTTCCTCTACGCCAAAATAATTATTGTATCCATCATCATCAGCGTACGGTAGAGAGATTAAATTAGGCGGATATCGAGAACATGCCTCGCATCTTTCGGGAAGTAATGCGCATCGAAGATTAGTCTACAGATAAATATTTCCAATGCCGAGCAATTTTTGATGCATCATCGTTTCCACGTCTCGCGTCCAGAAATCACCTTGAGTGTAGGTTGAGAAGAATTCCGTCGTGAGGTGACATGATAGGAAGCGCTGAGTCAACTAGTAGTGTCTTGGCATGTACAAGATTGACATAATCGGCATCTCGAACAATGACAACTTAACCGGTGACGGTTGTGGTGTCATTTGTTCGGGTTTACGCTACGATTTACGGATTAGTTACGCACTTTAACCTTCTACATTCTCGAATGAAGTGTCCGAGCTACCCCATGATGATGACACTTTGTCATACTATGATCTAGACTTCGATCGTCCTCTTTGTTGACTTTGGTTACGGGGATTTTACTTTTACTTACTCCGCCATTCTTGCTTGCCTTGTTTACGCATGACAAAGCGCTTGATGTCAGAGTATATCCTTCATCTTTTCGTCGAGACTCTTCATTTAACATTCGTCTTTTACCATATCCGTGGTAAGCTTACCGTCGAGGCTGAGTTGCTAGCGGACACAACTAGAGTATCCCTGACTTTTTGGTAGAACTCGCATCAGCAACGCTTGTAGCTCGTCTTCTCTGAGTCGTCTTCGCTAGAGTTGAGTTGATACAATGCCTTGAAACTAACTGTATGTTACGATCTGTTGCTTCCGTCTTTATACTTCAAATTGACTAATCGTCGCATCGGATTTGCTTTGTGCAATGCGGTTGTCCTCGCATACATTTTCTCTGACTTTTGCCAAAACATGGCATCGTGTTCATTAGCAAAATTTTGAAAAAATGCTTTTGTCGATCCACGTACGATTTGAGCGACACTTTTTGGTTCGGAACGGCCCGTTCAATGTCTGCATCGGTTACTTCTTTCTCCTTGACATTATAATTGGCTTCCATAGATCTTTAATGTATAAAAGATCCTCGTCTTCGACTTCAAATTACATAATTAAATGCGGTTAATTTTATCATATTACACATGCTTTCCTCCATTTGAATCGTCGGTCACCGGAGTTTCGCCGAACTTGATACTTTTCGACAATGAATAGTACCCGTAATAGTACCGTGAATAGTACAATACGGTATATATGAATAGTCTTGTATATGTGTACTGATCTCTTACTAAAAATAACTTGGCTCTCATGCCACTTTGTTGGAAAAAATAGATGGTTTTAAAGAGATAGATTTGACATACGCAGGATGGTTTCCCAAATCAAAATAGACTAAAAATGACACCAAGGTTTTAACGTGGAGAAACCTTTCAGAGTGAAAGTAACAGAAACCACGGGACCCGTGAGCCAAACTTCCACTTGTATAATAAGATGGGATTACACACTTTCACCTTCGGGTGGATCTCTACATAAAAATACAACAAATATGTATCTTGATTTGTGGATAAAACTTCACAAATTGGCTCTCTTAATTTTTTCTCTCTCAAAAATCTTTCAGAATCACTCTCTCTCTTTGTTGATTTCTCCGCTTCTGATGTTATTTGAGATTGAAGCTAAGGCTTTATAAAGCCAAAAACTTCATCCTTCTCTCCGGATTATACGGAGAGATTTTTGACTTTTTTTTTCTTCTTTTCTTCTTTTCTTCTTTTCTTCTTTTCTTCTTTTCTTTCGGCGCCAAGGACTTTCCTTTCTTCTTCCCCTTTTTTTTCTTTGTGGATGGCCCACATTAGTTGGACCAACAGATTGCATTGTAATGCACCCTCCGAGGTTTGATGACAGAGAAGTGGCAGAACAAGTTGTAACACCTGGGATATCTGTTGGACTTGTTTGGATCACTGTTGGTGGAGAAGTTCAGTTTGTGGAAGCTACATCAATGGTAGGAAAATGCGAATTACATTTGACTGGTCAACTTGGGGATGTAATCAAAAAATCGGCACAAATAGCTTTGAAACGGGTAATCCATTTTTTCTAGAGAATTTCTGACATTTCTCCACTGGAATAGTACACATTCTATTGAGAGGATGGGAAGATAATGGTATTAATGTCGGGTATTACATAAATCATTGACCGCTTATTTCATCAATGTCTTTTGACTTATTGTTGTTGGTTGATGGTGTTAGATACTGTTGTAAAACTAATTCTACTAAAAGTTTAAGCTATTGTGAGAATGTCAAACTATACTTTTATACATTTATCACTTCCCCGTAAGTGTTGGCTCTATATACCATGCATATTAAACACTTATAATTCAATACTTAGAGTTACTGGGGTTTGAGCACGTAATCTTCAACTCTAATACTATGTTAAAAATTATTAGAAGACATATTTTGATGAACGTCTTGGTGACTTCTGGAACAAATGTTCCACCATATGCATCCATATTGCTTCTCTAGCACATATCTGTTGAATATTGGCTCTAAAAGTAACAAATTAGTGGCATAATTTAGTGAAATTAGTGGCCTAAATTTGCGGCATAATTTGTGGTATGATTTAAAGAAATTAGTGGCATAATTTAAGGAAATTGGTGGCCTAATTTAAGGCTTAAATTATGGCACAATTTAGGAAAAGGGAGCCTTGCTTACTCTATAAATAGGGAAGAGTTCATGCATTGAAGAACAAGGCAAAAATCAGAAAAAATCAGAGAGAGTATAAGCAAACTCAAAGAGAGAAAATGCTTATGAGTTTGAAGAAACACTTGAGAGATATTATCAGTGAGGAAATCTGTATCTGTATTCTGTATATTTCCTACTCAGTTCAAATAATATCTGCTTCCTCCCGTAGACCTAGGGGAATTTCCGAACCACGTAAATTTTGTGTGTTCATTTTATCGCTTTGATATATTCATATACCGCTATTTATTGCTTCTGCTCACAACAAATTGGTATCAGAGCCAAATATAGCAGTATTATATATCAAATCGAAGCTCTCGGCGAGACGAACGCAACGGTGAAAGAATCGCTCAAATCAGAAGTCAAAATCACCACCAAAAGCTTCCGGAGTCCTGCTGCCAGCAATTGAGTCAACTCGCCGAGTTGAACCGAGTCAACTCAGTCACTAGTGATATTCGGACCGTAGTTGGTCTGTTTTTCATCCGTTTTCAACTGAGTTGGATCTATTCCTAGCTAATTGGACCATTTCGGATTCAACTACGGACTCCGTTTTTTCAAATAAGGTGTAAAATTTGGAAAAACACTGTTTTAAGTTGTAAGTGCAAAATTTCTATTATTAGTTTGTACTTATGGCTGATAAAGGAGAGATCGAAGAAGGTGAACAAGTTGACCATAGAATTTATGTCAAACCAAGTTCTACTCGAAGAACTATGTTGTCCAACGCAAAGTTTGAGGTGGAGAAATTCGACGGCACTAATAACTTTGGCATGTGGCAATGTGAAGTATTAGATCTATTGTTCCGAGAAGGATCTAATACAGCCTTGGAGACCAGACCAGGAGATTATTCAAATGAAGATTGGAATTATGTCAACCGAAAATCTTGTGGCACAATTCGACTGTGCTTAGGAAAAGATCAGAAGTACTTTGTCATGAAAGAGAATGTAGCCGCAGTTCTCTGGAAGAAACTAGAGGACAAATACATGACGAAAAGTATTGAGAACAGACTCTACTTGAAGAAGAAATTTTTCCGTTTCCAGTACAAGAAAGGTACCCCTATGATTGAGCACTTAGATAATTTCAATAAAATTTTGGCCGATTTGCAAAATTTAGATGTTGAAATTATCGATGAAGATAAAGCTTTGTTGTTGCTGAATTCATTACCTGAGAGCTATGAGCATTTAACCACAACCTTGTTATATGGAAAGGATGAGGTTAAGTTCGTAGATGTTTCAAATGCTTTGGTAAATAACGAGTACCAGAAGAAGGATCAACATGATCACAGAGACTCAATATCAGAAGCATTGACGGCAGCCAGAGGTAGGACTAACAACAAAAAAATCTGGTGGATCAAATAATAGGGGAAATCTAGATCAAAGTCCAAAGGAGAGTCATCCAGAAGACGTCCTGCGAAGGACGAGTGTGCCTATTGTCACCAGAAAGGGCACTGGAAGAAAGATTGTCCAAACAAGGACAAGTCAAATGCAAATGTTGCACATAAGGCCGATGAAGATGAAGAATCAGCCTTTTCAGTTTCATCATCAAAAACCTACTCAGATAAGTGGATCCTTGATTCTAGATGTTCTTATCATATGTGTCCAAACAGACATTGGTTTTCGAGTTTTGAGGAGCTCGATGGAGGAGTTGTGCTTATAGGCAACGACAATGCCTGTCAGACAAAAGGGATCGGAACAGTACGACTAAAGATGCACGATGGTACAATCAGACGACTTACAAATGTAAGGTATATTCCTGACCTAAAGAAAAACCTTATTTCTTTAGGTGTTCTAGATTCTGATGTTTACAAGGTAACGACCTATATGGTAGTACAATTACAAGAAGAGCAGTTGTCTCAAGTAATTCTGAAGAAAAGACAAATGATTCTTCCCGCCTATGGCACATGCGCTTAGGGCATGTCGGTGAAAAGGCTTTGCAAGGCTTAATGAAGCAAGGTCTTTTGAAAGATGCTAAGACTGAAAAGGCTTTTGCAAGGCTTAATGAAGCATTGTGTAATGGGAAAACAAACAAGAGTTAAGTTTGGCACTGCCATTCATCATACTAAGGGATCTCTTGATTATATTCACACGGATGTCTAGGAACCTTCAAAGAATGCTTCACTTGGAGGTAAACGCTGGTTTGTGACTTTTATTGATGATTTCTCTAGATATGTTTGGATATACACCATGAGTCACAAAGATGAAGTTCTAGATATCTTTCTTAAATGGAAGAAAATGATCGAGACTCAGACAGGCAGGAAAATTAAAAGGCTCAGATCTGATAATGGTGGCGAGTATAAATCAGATCCCTTCTTTAAAGTTTGTCAAGATGAAGGGATAATCAGACATTTTTTAGTTCCTCGTACACCACAGCAGAATGGAGTTGCAGAACGAATGAATCGTACTTTGGTTGAGAAAGTTCGATGTATGCTATCTCAATCCAAATTGAGCAAGGCATTTTGGGCTGAGGCTTTGTCATATGCAACTCATATAGTCAACAGACTTCATGCGACTGCATTAGATGGGAAAACTTCTAAAAAGGTATGGTCTGGACAACCTGCTACTGATTATGATTCATTACGAATATTTGGATGTCCAGCATATTTTCATGTTAGTGAATCCAAATTGGATCCTAGAGCAAAGAAAGTTGTTTTCTTGGACTTTAAGGAAAGAATTATGGTCTAAATATGCATGTTACTATAAAAATGTCTATTCTATTTGGTTATTGCTTTTATTGGAAATGCTGTATCTGCAACTTACTTGTTCTGTAATCAAAATCCTCTAAATAAATATTACTTACAAAGCGTATGGAAGACGTGTTAGAGCGAGCTTTTGAAGGTGGATGTCCATGTCCCTGGATACAGCATTCCAAGTTATGACACCATATGGAGGCATATTTGCAATTTGGACTCTTTTTTCATTAAATTGTTTTAGCTGGTTGATACATCCATATTGCGCATAGCTTCGACTTTCTTATTGGCTTGTGCCTTTTTGGCAAGTAGAAGCATAAGCAATGGTGATTGACTCAGAAGGTCTTTTACATTGTCGCTGGCTAATTCAGCTGGGGTAGAAAGGAACATGGTAATCGATCATTCACTTTCTTACGAGATTTTGGATGGAAGTTCTTGGTATTTAACATTCATTCTTTCATCGAAGTTGTATCGTGTCTATATGGAGGCTGGAAGTTCCCTGGTTCCGCATATATACTGTAAGTATCAGCTCATTCCAAGTTTGTCTATAAATTATAATTTTGCTAAGGGGATAGTTTTCCTAAGGCTTTCTGGTTTATGATTCCATCGTGAAAAAAATAATTTATTTCCTTGTACTTCACTAACATTATCTGTGGAGTCAAAAACTTAAAGATAATTGAAAATTTAATATGTATGTCCTCTCAATACAGTTTATTTTAATCTGGTGAGATGCTGGGTCATTTTTGCCACTTCGGATTATTTTTTAAGATCACATTATTATTATTATTATTATTATTATTATTATTATTATTATTATTATTATTATTATTTTCGTCTTTACTTTTGATCTGCATTTTTAAAATAAAACCAAACATACAACATTCAAATGTAAAGTAAATAAAGAACATAAAAAAAAAGATCCCCAAATTTTGAGGTATTTTTTTTTAACGATAATACTTAATTTCACAGATAAGTATTATTTATCCAAAATACATTAAAAAGGAGAGAAATGTCATATTTTAAGTAACTTGAAAAAGGAAAGTTTTAATCCTTATAAAAATATTATTTTACCCTTTATCATATTTTAAGTAAAAAAATGATATAAATAATAAAAAATTAAAGAATATTAAAAATAGAAACATAAGAAATCTCAATATTTTTCTCACAAAAAATGGTAATTAATAAAACAAAATTTAAAAAATTTAAAAAGTGAGGTTAAATCTTAAAGAATGAGATATGTTTAAAGATACACCATTTTCAAAATTAAGGGAAATGTTTTTAAGAAAATATATAATTTAGTATGGAATAATTAATAAGTAAATAAGTATTAATATTACAAATGTAAAAAGATTTATCATATACCATTAATTGATAAGGAAGCTATAATGAATAAACTATCAAAAATTCTTCAAAAGGGTAAAGAAAAATTTGGATACATTCGTTTAGAAAGAATCCAAATATTAATAAAATTTCACTTCAACTAAGAAATTGATACACTAATAAAACTAGTACTGTTAGATAATAAAATGATAAATAAGAAATATATTTTATTATGAATTATTCATGGTAACTTAGAATACCAAAAACTAAAATCTACAGGATACCCTAGGTTTGTTATTTTCAATACGGTATATAATAGGATATTCATTAACAAATAGTTATAAAAGTTTAATATATGAACAAAATAAATTTATAGAAATATATAAAACCTTTCAGGAACTTAAACAAATAATAAAATTAAAAATAGTAGCATACTTTGAAATACTAGAAGAATGACACTTAGATGTTAAAGAAAAACCATTGATACTAAGAAAAAAAATAACATTGTCAAAAATAATAATACTCAATTTTTTATTTTTATAGATAACGAAGGGAAAACTAATAACAAAGATAAAGAAATTACAGAATTAAAACAAGAAGTCCAAGTGAAAGTATTAGTGTATGATGTAATATTAGGAAGAAAATAACAAGATATTTAAAAATAAATTACAAGATATAGACTTAGAACATAATGGAAGCCTAGAAAGTATATAAAAAAATAAAATAGTAATAATAAAAGCCTTTTTTTAGCGTAAGAAACAGATTTAACATAAAAATCAAACATTAAGTTCTTATGATACATAAATAAAAGCCAAAAGGAACTCATAAATAAGATAAGAGAAATTAATAGAGAATTATATCAAGATTTACATGAGGAATTTACAGAATTAATAATATATACAAATAACATATCCATAAATAATCAAATTCTAAGTCATAATATTGATCCATTCGAATGATTAAAAGAAAAACCACTTAAAAAGTCAAATGCATTGATAACTAGGAATGAAAAATAAAAAAAGAAGAAAAATCTAAATATAAACAAAAAGCTATAATCACAATTTAATAGAATACGTAAAATAATTAGAAAAACAATTTAAAGCCTCTGAAAATAAGGATATAGGAAAATTAATTAGTTAGTTAACTAATGAAGAATTAAGAAAACATTATGATAAAAAGCTTTGTACAAATAAAGAAGAGGATAATATGTCAATAATCAACGAGATTGATTCTACATCAAAAATCATGACCCTAAAAGATCATATAAAACAAATTTCATTACCAAAAAGAAACATCTAACACATATAGGGAAGAAATGAATAGACAAAAATAAAAAAAACTTGATATTCTTTATAGAAGGAAACAACCACCCAAAATATAAAATGCAATACATTGGGAAACTAGAGGTAGTATCCTGTTAGAATTCAAACTTTATGAAAATTATAAATCTGATCTTTTAGATTTAAACTATATATGAGATAGGAAAAAATTCTTAGATGAATGGTTAAGTGATATGAGTGTAATTACACAAAATTTTCAAACTACAGTCAAACCCTTCAACTTGTAGAGTCTTAGTAGTTCACAAAATGATAGAAAATATTTAAGTTTGGTTTACAAATTTAACAGAACAACATCTATTAATCCAGAGGAATGCCCCCACTGGTAGAGAATATTTAAAAAATATAGTGAATGAAATATACAAGGAATTTATCGAAGAAGATAAAAAAAAGGATACATAATTGAATCTAGTGAAAATGAAATTGAGGAAGCCAAATAGCATCTAACAAATATGAAAATTTGTAATATGTATTTTATAGATTCATTTATTTATGAATATGAAAATGTATTATCATAAAGTAACATCTTTTATGCAAGAAATTTATAAAGAGATGTTATTTTAGAAATTACCTGGAATATTATATAAAACCTTAATGGAAGGATGAAATAAAAGAAATAGAAAAACTATATCAAATACCTTAGGAGAAAGAATAAGAACATCTTAAAAATTGGATAATCATCAAATGTGAAGAAAGAAATGAATATAAATAAATAAAAGGAAATGATAAAAGATATTTTAGAATGATAGAAAATTATGTGTGTAATATAAAACCCTATAATCAAAAGTATAAAAAATATATAATAAACAGAACATTTAAAAGATATGAAATCAAGAAACAAAACTTCAAAAAATATAAAAGAATATATAATAGAGAATTTTATAGGAAGAGATATTTAAAAAAAACATATAAACCTTCCAAAAAAATATATTATTACTCATCAGTGAAAAAAATACAGGTGTTAGATTTGTAATATTTATCTATTAGAGAAAATTTAGAAGAAAACAATTGATTCAGAATATATGTATTCTTCATCAGAAGATAAATGATTTATATAGTATTATAAATCCAAACAATACCTATATTAAGGTAAGATTGAGATTTGAAAGTAATGCTAGCTATCATTTACATGTATATATAAATACAAGAGTTAATATGTGTATAGCAAATAGATATATACTTTCAAAATAATACTAGAAGATCAAAATTAGAAATCTAATACTAAAAGATTATATATATATATATATATATATATATATATATATATATATATATATATATATATATATATATATATATATTAGTGACTGGTCATTCAATGTATATTAGGTTATATATTAATCAATAAAAATATCGATAAAACGTTGATTTAATCTTTTCAAATCCCAATGGATTCTAAATAGAATTCTATGGCAGAAAGAAAGAATTTTCTAGAGAATCGTTAGATGAACTAGGAAGTAACTTATGGCATTCTAAAGGCCCACCCCAGTGTACACATCAGAGACAGAAAAAGATGTTTCCCGCAAGAAGAAGTGATCATAGAACTACTAGTAACCGACTTAATCTCTCACTTAGGGCATCGATACCGGTGGAAGGATCTCCACCAGACCGAGAAGTGTTAGCAAATAGAGAAGAGAGCTCGAATCGCGTTTTTTAGTTAAAATTGAGCAACTAGCCTTTGAATGAATTCGTAGATACATTGATGATTAACTAATCCTAACAATAAGGCTATTATACCGGATCAAACAAAATCCATTTGATTCCTTGTTTTTCATAATAGACTAGAGAAGAAAAAAATATAAATAGTTGATGACCAAAACTTATATCTAATGATCAGGAATTGTTCAGGTATCCAGGTTGGTTGGATACTCATTCAAATCAGGCTTCTCAAATCAGCCACCAGTTCTTTTCTCTCGTCAATTTTTCCAAGTCGTTTGTCTTCAATCGCCAATCACTTTCCTTGCCCTCTCTTCTCTACTTAATAAATTTCCTCTGAGTAACTCTAGATGATCATCTCTAGTGTTTAAGAGTGGACTTTAGCTTTATTTCTCTTGGTTTTAAGTTTTTGGTGATTTCAACGATGGATACAACCGGTGAGAAAGACAATGATTATGAAGATTTAGATGCATCTTGGCAAGCATTGCAACACTAGTCTAATATTTCTTTATTCCTTTTGAGTTGTCTTTTTTAATTTGCTTTGTTTAATTTTAGCCTCCATTATATTGTGTTTGCTTGATTGGTGGTGGTATGTTCTCTTTTTTGGAATGTTGTGGTGGTAGGAGAGAACCTTTTTTGGTTTTAATGGTTATTCCGCAAGCATTATGAGTGGGGGTGCTTAGGTGAGAAGAGTTAGGATTAGGATTTGGAAAGCGATACAAATATGGCTTTGTTATTTATCAATTTTGCTGGAATGTATTGAAAACTTATCTTTTGAACATAAAAAAACCAAAAAAACAAAGTGATTTCAAGACTTTACTAGATCTCACACATCACACGCCAATTCCGAAAATATAGAAATTTGAACCAAAAGAAAAAGTCAGCCATTATGGAACATGACAATAACATAAACAGAAAACCACTTAACTCCCAAAAAAAATGAAAACCAATATCACTCTTCATATACCATGGGTATGTTGCACACTATCCTTGACATTTATATAAGATTGTCATTAACTCTAATTCAATAAATAACATGGAGCATAATTACATGTCAAGAAGAGCTGAAAGGATTCGGCAAACTTCCCCAGCATGCTGTATAAAAAATTTGTGCAACTGCTTCCACTTTTAGAGTGGGTGTTCGCTATGAATCCTGCAAATAAATCCCCAAGAATTCCAGCGGCCACACCCTTCCACCAAGAAACCATTTCATGTATGCTCCCTTTATCCGACCACTTTTACCTTTCTTCAATACAAAATCTCAAGCAGGTAATCAGGGTTATCATTTTCTCTCTCAACCCCGGTATGTGCTGCTTATGTCCACCCAAAAAGAAACTGGTCATTTGCCTGATCGTATAAACCTTATATTCCACGCAGCATTAATAAACTATGTTATGGGTTACAATGACAAGCATAGTCATCTCAACAAAACAAACCTTTCTGCATTAACCACAGATATATTTGGCCAAACAAGAAAGCACAGCCTGAGTTGCTGAATGCAAAAGACTATAACCCGTTATATCAATTATTGTCTACGGTCACTTAACCATTGTAGTGAATTTTTTGATTTTGCGAGCTCTGACCCTGCTGAGGTTGCTGTTGAGGAGCTTGTAAGTTCAATGTCTGTGTGTTGTAGTGACCAAAGGGTTGGGAGTAGAGTGAATTCACCAAGCCCTGGAAATTAGTTTCACATATAAAAATGTTTTACAAACAAGAAAAATCTGCCCACAATTCAAGATAGCGCAGGCAAAATAAACTAAATAATTATGCAGCAAGCTCAGTGTTGCGTAAACATCAAACTATGTAGCCGGTTGCAAATTCTAAAGGAGAGGAGTCACATGGCCCTCGATATTGATGGCATAAAAAGTTAAAAACGTAATGGAAAAAAATGATGGGTTGGGGACAAAACAGAAACCTGAGACTGTAGAGGATTGGGATTAGCAACACCGTAGTGGTTCTGTGATATGTCATCTTGTGATGGGTCATTGAACCCAACCTGAGTAAACAGACCTTGTGATCCGTGAGTCATATAGTCCTGTATTAGACGGACCGGAATTACATGAGATAAAAAAATAAAATAAAAGCACACACACAATGAACTTAAGCGAACTTTGTTGGAATTAATATTAAATGGACTAGCATGATGGCAACCCTGAATTCATATATGTTCAAGCCTGTTAAGACAACTGGGAAGCACTTAGATAAATTTGGACGATAAGATAGACTAATAGACTAAGCATTACACTATGTGTGATAGGCCCATGACTCACCTCTCAATCAGAACGAAAAGATATTAGTCGTATAAATAGTAAGTTACAAAAGACTTGAAAAAAGTCATTCAAAAGGCTTACTACAAAATAACAGACAACAAATTATAGCCAGCAACATTAGCCTAACAAACTGAAATAATATCGTCATGGAATAAATCCAGCTCCTTCCATTTATATTATCATTTTCACATGTATAATTGAAGCAAGTTTGTTACTTTCAATACATTGATTAGTACTTTAACAAACCTGAGACATGAAGTCATTATTCCCAGAGCCAAAGCGAGAATATCCAGCTTGAGAATTCTGGTTTAAAAAGTTCCCTGGAAAGCCACCTTGTGTTCCTTGTGTGACATAATCAACACCATATCCACCCTGAGAAGCCTGCACAGCAACCTGTTAACTTAGCCAGATGTGATGAAAGCAAAAATACCATAATCGTAAAGTTTAGAACATAACACATGAAGCTAGAATCTCAATTTCATACCTGAGTTGAGAAATCAGACACATTATAAGGAACGTGGGATCCCTGACTTTTGAAATCATCACCCAAGAAGTCCTGAGGACATAAAACAGATGACAAATTCAAGAAATAAATATCATAAAATCAAACGACAAAGTGGTCTACCAATGCAAGAGACAATAAATACCTGAGACATGCCTGGTATGGAAAATCCATCACGAAATGTTTGGCTTGGCCCTTGAACAGGCATCTAAGACATTCGATAAAATACTGATTAGAACATGAAAATATCAAGAATTGAAACAAGCACTGAGAAAAATGAAGATCTGAGAGAAAGATAACTACAAATAATAATACACACATTATTAACAAACCCAGGTTGAGACAACGGTCCCCCTACAGAAGGCTGGCTGTTGGGATTTTCCAAAGCAGGAAAGTTAAAAGAAGAACCAATATTTCCAGCAGATTGCTGTGTTCCTTGGTGCGGTAGGTGACTTCCAATGGGACCACCAGCATTACCACGACCAACCCCAAAACCACGACTTCCAGGTTGAGGCACATGAGGCACCGCTCCAACAGGCCCATGTATGCCACCACGTGTTGGGATGGCATATGGCTGAGAAGGAGGTCCACCATGAAATGGTGGAACAGGTACTCGGGCCATTGGGTACCCAGCAGGATGCACCCCGGGCTTATGGGTACCATTGGGTGGACCAGGAGGCAAATAAGAACCTGCAATTGAATATAGCAATACATTAATCGACTCAAAACTTCAGGAAACAGAAAACAAACATGCACAAAAAGGGTCACTGCATATCATAAATGTATACTAATTAACTGGAGTCAATGGTAACTCATTCTAAGAAACATTAGAATCTCCATACCCCTGCCACGGTTGCTTCTTCTTTCAGAACCTTGGCCAGATGAAGAAACAGACCCAAAATTATCATTAGGAACTATTCCTGGACCGCCACCAAAGAAAAGACGCCGATCATTATAGATCTGTGACAGAATATACATTAATATGTATCAGTTCACATCTATCATTAACAAAGTATTTCAGAATGAGAACCAAGTTCAGATCCCCAAGATCAATTTATATTAGTTCAATGCCAAACCTTTTTTGGCTTTTGAAATTGAACCATACTCTGCTTCAGGTTATTCAGAGGCCCTTCAACCAAGCATTCATGCTCCTGAATAACAAAGTAATAAAATAAGCATATTATCACACTACCAAGCTAACATCAAATCAAACTAGTGGTTAGCCCGTGTAACATGCTTAAAAACTTGAATGACACAAGTAGTTCGAAATCAATTATGCCAGACATATGAAACAAATTTCAACATCCCAACATGCTAAAAAGTTTTTAACAAAAAATGTAAGTTCATGAATCCAACAGTGCTGACCAGATGCTGCAAACTTCAACAGCCAGGAGTACAGACCTAAGCAGAGTGTCTTATGGAAAAGATAAAAATAAAATAAAAGAATAAACAAAGCAAACCTTGTAGTGTGTCAAAAGACCATTCCAAAGTGGTTGTTTGCTTAGAACTTTAGGGTTACCCAGAATGACAATACCATATCTAGCACGTGTTAGAGCAACATTGAGCCGGCGAGGATCATTAAGGAATCCGATGCCCTGACGAAAAGCACAAGCAGTCAAGAAAGGCTTTAGTCATTGTCTAATAAATTTCAGAAAAACGCAGCTGGAACGAGAAGAAATAACACTCACAAATTATCATCCATTTTGATTGAACATGACAAAGTAATAAATGCATGAAAGAACTATGGAACCACAAGACTCAATATAAAACAAAACTATATATACCCTACTTTAATCTCTATTTTGACAATAGAACTTGTCTGCATGAATAACCTATACCTGCAACTATAAAAGCAAAACAAAAACCCATAGCTGCAATAGCATTTCTCCCGAGGGAAGGCAAATAGAAAAAAATCCAACATAAATTTATGTTATAGAGGGAGAAAACATGGCAACTCCATTATGATGGAAAGGTGTAAAAAGCATTGGTAATCCATATTGAAAGATAACGACACCAACTTACAGGCAATAACCAAGGTTCTTCTAACAAGGATAAAATACCACAGGAGTCACTTTACTTGTGTCAATAGAACACTTTAGTCACATTGCTTTCACAAGGGACATATAAGTAACTCACTTATTAAAAAGAAGACAATTTAATCACTATTTAAACAGTGACACTATTTTATTATTAAAATTAGGGGGGAAATGGTCAATACCGATTTTTTCCTCTATTATCACATTCCATCCACCATTTCCCAGTTTTACCATCATTTTGTTAATAATTCTGACTATTATTTGGCACTTTTCTCTTTCTTTCTTTCTTTCTTTTTTCTTTCTCATGAAATTATGTATGTGTTATTTATTTTTCATTTTCCTACATTTAAATGCACAAGTTATCAAAAGGAGACCCTAAACAAAATAACAGATTTGGAGTAAGTGACCTGTTCAAAGATACATAGATTTTTTTTTCCTTATTTTTATTTTTAATTTTTTTCCATTAAGAAAAAGAAACACATAATTTTTCCAAAAAAAAAAAGCAAAAATAAATAAAACATACATAATTTACTGCCTACTTTATAAAATTTTTGTAAGCTGATAAAATAAATGGATATTCTATCCATTAGCTTAAGACATGTCTAACCTCTATACCAAAAATTTGAAACAAATTTAAAAAAAAAATCGTTATAATTTTGGATAGTTGAAAAGACAGTAATTAATTAGAATGGAAGAGAGGATAAAAAAGAGAGAGAAAAGGACCAAATGATAGTGAGAATTATTAAAAAGATGATAATAAAGAAGGAAAATGGTAAGAGGGAAGGTGATAATAGAGAAAAAAATTTATGTTGACTACTTTGCCTCCATTTTAATAATAAAATATTGTGTCCCTTTTTATATAGTGATTAAACTGTCCCCTTTTAGTGAGTGAGTGACTTATGTGTCTCTTGTGAAAGCAATGTGACTAAGTGTTTATTTGACACAAACAAAGTAACTTCAAGAAACCCGCACCCTTCTAACAAACCGATCATCCCCGACGCATCATGTTATAATACTAATAGTGTAAAACTAACCTGGTGTTCGTTACTCCTCACACATGACAGAATGATGTAATCTTTTTCCCTTCCTTGAAATGAGTCTACACTTGCAACCTGTAGCAAGAGCATATAGTGTTAAAAAAAAATTTGTTTCACATGAAACTCCATATTCTCTAGTAGAGTAACTTGCCTCAATTTCCTTGTAAAGTTGCTGTCTGAGAGCACCATTTCTTGACATGTAGTTAACAATGTATGCTCGTTGTCCCTCATATGGCGTTATTACTCCTATCTGCAAAATACCAAACAAAAATTCTTGTTTTTGTTAAGCAACCTTGACTCTTAGGAGTGGGGAATTTGGACGGGAGTTCCTCCTTATTATGGGAGGAAGATGTCAATTGAGTTTCAGCCCACAAGCAAACACCACACGTATATTTTTGACCCAAAATAATAGACTAGGACAGATGCTTGAACAGAGAACATACCTGACTGGGAACTACACCACTTCTTAAGAATGTGGTTACAATCTTTTCAACATTAGCAGCCTCAGTCCTATTTAGATAAGATGTACCACTGGCACTTATCTCTTCTTGTCCCATCTGACAAAGACATGAAGTTATCCAAATCATTTTCTTGACACTAAAAGAGAGGGGAATAATAAGGAGAAAAGGTTGAATCTCTGTATTACAATAAACAAATTCCTGATCAGTTTATTTTGTGACAGAAACATACCTGCACATAAAAGAACATGGGACGATTAGGAACAGGCCAAGGAAAATCAATGCCAGATGACTGCCTTTCATTGATAGTCACTCCATTCTGTAGCGTGCCTTCATAGAAGCTATTCGAAGGAAACTCTGAGAGAGCTGGATGCATACGATATTGAACCTAAATATATACATAAAGAATAAATATGTCTTGTAAAATTTCAATAAATGCAAAATAAGTGTGGAATCCTCAAGCAAGAAAAAAAAGCGTAGAATAAAGTTCAGCAAAAGAGATGAATATGAAAAGGGGGCAGACATATGGGCTATGGCTTTTTTTTATAAGAAACATTATTATAATATATTAACATATGTAATATGTAATAAATACAAAATTACAAAGTGGACCGGTAATCCACTTGGAAAAGAGAGCACCAAGCTATACTGAAAAATAGCTTAATGTCATAACCCTTACAAAGTTCCACCACCTAACTAAGAGATATACAAGCTTCCCCAAAACAAATAATACCAGAAAATATTGAAATCCAGCTGCAACACCTAGGCAATGGTATTATAATCAACAAAGTAATAACAGCTGGGAATTCATAAGAAATAGAAAAATTATATTCTAATATCTTTTCTGACCTTAGATTCAGTACAAACACAAGGTTTAAGCACATAAAGTTAAAAACAAGGGCATGGACAGCCAAATGCAGCACAAGTACAAGAAGATTTGAAAACTACCTGCAACCTAATTGGTTTCACACCAAGAAGAACAAGGCGCTCAAAGAGTGACTGAGCTAACCCAGCACGAGCTGCTTTCTTGCACATTATGACTGGACCAAGCTGGCAGTGATCACCAACAAGGACAACCTAAAGAATTCAATGCATTGAAGAGCATGTTAAGGATCAATTATGCAGTAAGAACCTCAATAAAGTATAGCTGTTTAAAGCACCTGCTTTGCACCAAGAACCAAAGGAATAAGGCACTCTGGTTCTGTTGACTGAGTAGACTCATCAATAAGTACCTGAAAACGAAAATAGATTGGTGAGGTCCACTCTTGTGAGCAAACAATTAACAGGAGAAACATGTGTAATCTTAACCTGACGGAACCTAAAATTTGACAATCTTGGATCTCCAGCTCCAACACATGTGCAGCAAATGACATCAGCACTCTGAGAAATCTCCCTCTCCGTTGCCCGCTTCAGAGCTTTGTACTTTTTCTCATCACTGCTAGACAGTTCTCCTGCAAGTTAAACACTTCACATCAATATATTTTTAAAATAGGGTCACTTGCATTAATATGCTGCAATGTTTCATAGACTTGCATGAGAATCACATAGTACACACAAGCGAAAATTATTCAAACTAATGTTTGTGAAAAGATCAAACATGTACTAGTTCAAGGACCCTAAACACCACTAAATGTAATGACAAACATCAAAAACGTTGGTCATTGAAAAAAAAAGAGTTTAACAATTAAATTACTCAAGGATGACCTAGTTGCTGTCTTAAGAATTGAATACAAGTATTGTCTGCTAAAACTCCAAAGAACCTCATTTCAGTGACAAGGCTCATACTGCATGCAGGGGGAACAAACCAACCCAAATTGTAAGGCACATGTACATTCATATAGTAGAAACAGGTATAATAGGTCAGCAGCCTTTTCCTCCAAAAAAGATCAATAAAAATAAAAAGAGAGGAAGACCGACTTAAAGAGAACTAACAACCTTGTTCATCTTTCAATTGTTGCAACTTGTAAAGTTCACTCTTTTCAGATGTATCAAGATGGCGAACCTGCATTTATACTTGTATGTGTAATATGCCCTATGATTGAATTAATAATTTAATTAGAAAAGGCAACAGACTGAAAAAAATCTGAATATCATTAAACCTGGTAGTGAAGTGTCAAATGCTCAACAGGAGAGCTTACAGCTTCCCTTGATTTTGCACAAAGCCTAACAACCTTAACTCCAAAATAAATTCATAAAAGAAAAGAAATTATAAACATGAGTAGGAAGAATACAACGGAAAATCTCTCATTTGTTATACATAAAGTTACAGAAGTAATAGATTCACAATGAGCTAGAATATCAAGTGATGGCCAATTTCGCCACACTACCAATGATGAAATACTAATACACCAGCTACTTTGAACATTGGTATCTTCCTATAACCTCTATGCCTATGCTATTAAAAACTTAAACAGGAAATAATGAAAATAATAATGAACAATATAAAACAACAGATAAATCCAGTGGCACTTATCAAATAAGGTTAAGATAAATCCTTATAAATACTATGCAATGCCAAGAAAAAATAGGACCCTACCTTTAGTCCAGTGGCACTGATCTTTTCAGCTAATTGGTCAACAGCCACATTACTAGGAGCACAAACCAAAACCTGATTTAAATTATTTTGGCAAGTGAGTGAAAACTCTATTGAAAATGAAATGAATCTCAATGGGAGGGAGAGGAAAAGTAGAATAACATTGAGGACTTCACCTGTCCCTGGCCTTGTTTAGCCATGTGATAAACAATCGCTGCAGAAGTAACAGTTTTTCCTGTTCCAGGTGGTCCTTGAATCAAACTTATAGGCTTCTGTAAGACACTCTTTACAGCAAAAACCTATAACACAGAAATAAATAATAATAAAATATTGATGAAGACTTCAAGTATAGGAAACAAAAAAATGGAAGCTGCCAAAACCATGATAATAACATAAGCAACTGACTTTAGACAATAATTCAAGAAAGAAGACAAAAAATAACAACCACTGAAATCAAGAATCTAATATAACAACAGTAATTAACTTAAGACAACATATTCTGAAATTTTTCACAGCCAAACAAATGGTAGAAGGATTCTAAGAGTGTCTTATGTCTTGACAAATTCAACATGAATAGATAAAAACTAAGCAAATAAACTGGATAACATACTTGAGACGCATTAAGCTCTGGAAGACCAGGTGCACCGAACCGACGAGGCAGCGTATTACGAACCATCTGAACTTCAACTTCATGACCCAGCAAGTGATGGTAGATGTAACTGCACATAACGTAGCTTTTAAAACTTTGAATAGATAAAATCCATCTATAAACCATAATTAGCTTCCTTGGTAAATGTAACTAATGGAAAGCAACACCAACTTATTAGAATAAAACAAAAACCATATGTCATATATTGTTGACATGAATGAGTTGAGCTTCTTGGCATAGTTTACTCACGTTAAAACCAACTAAAACACCAAGATAACCTACCCACTAACACTGGTCTCGTCCACAGCAAAGGTCTTCATTGCTCCTTGCATCCGATCAAAGCTTGTACTTTTCCAAACAAAATCGACACTAAACCCATGGTTCACATCAACTGGAACTCCCTGACTAGCACGAAGTTCAAGTGCAACTTCCTCTTGTGCAGTTAACTTGACCTGGAAAAAAGAAAAGCAGTATTTAATTACAACAAAGAATACACCGGCAAGTGCTGGCCAAGTCAAATTATTAAAGATCTTGAGAGAAAAGGTATACCACATGGCCCACAGACTGCCACGCTGGATGAACTGCATCTCCAGAATAACGGAGTCTCAATTCATCTCCAGGTACAAGACGCAATTCATTGTCCTCCTACAAGAAAAAAAAATGCAAACTAGCTTGTATGCACAAATAAATACAAATAGAAAATTATTTCCTAGGAAAAACTAGTGGTTACTGAATATAGAAGTTGCCATACTACCAAAAAAAATCAAAAGCATTGATTGAGATAGCAAAGGCACCTTTGCGAAAACAAAATAAGCAACACGCTTCTTGTTAAGACCTATATCCCACCGAATTGTGACATTGTCTTTGCTTTGAGATTCTTTCATCATCTGCAACAAAATGGGGCACACAATCGTGATATTTTCAAGGAGATAATTAAAACACGTGATTTTTTTATTTTCAAACAAACATAGAATAGCAGCATGAGTTTTATAAGCTTACTTTATCATAGTCAGCCTCAAGCTTAATAAGTGGTGCAAATACATTTTGATACTGCAACATACATTGAAAACAACATCATCATATCAATAGCAAGGTTCGGTCAAATTGTAAACAAAGCATTCCCATTTGACAAAACCTATCATCATCTCAAATGACAAGGAAAATCCCACAAGCAATAGCTGCACAAACATCACCTGATAAGCATCTTCATATTTCAAGGCTACAGACTGAGGCTCATCATCCACGCCAGGCTTTTCAAGATCTTCAAGAGTGGCATCAGGATTTGTCTTCCAAAGTTCTTCTACCTTATTTATTTGCTGGGCACTGATTTGGCGTGCTCTCAACTGTTCCTGTTCAGAAGGAACCTGCAAAACACAATTACTTAGAAGGTTCAGAAAATGCAGATAATAGTCTAAACAGCTAAAAGGAGGGAATGAAATATCAACCTTAACTAGCCACTGCAGGAAACACCTATCGTCAATCAGAGGGCACCACTGGCTCAGGTCCCAGTTCATATCCTTCAATGCATTAACACTTAAGCAAGGTTCCCTACAAAGAAGAACAACCACACTCTCTGTCTTTGCAGATATAAATCCAAGTAGAAACACGTTGCGACAACCACAGTTATAGCATTCAAGGATCGTTTCTCCCAAAGGACTGTCTTTATGAAGACAAACTTCCTTATGTTTTGCACGAACCTACAGGATGACTCGACACAATTCACCAGTTAATAAAAGTATCAAAGTTCACCACTAGGCAATTAGAATAGCACATTTATATTTTATTACCTCCCTTCATGGATGTTGATATTTATAAAGAAACTGATTAACTAGAGGCGTTGCACGTATATAGAACATTAGTTACAGAAGGATCCTAATGCAGTCAGATAAATACTACAATGGAGATCAATACGAATGGCGATAACAGAAAACCTCTCATTTATTTTTCATTTATCTGGGGAAGGGGGCAGCAGGCCCGAAATCTAATAGTAACTTTCACTCTCTTATCCCACTTCCGAGACTAGAATTTCAAAATCTGAATCATTTTTATGCAAGAAGTTTCCAGGAAAGATAAAATAAAATAAAAGCATTATCAATTCAAACATCATGGTCTACATTTAAGAGTAAATAATATTCTTACGATATCACCAAATCCCAGATGAAACGTCTACAGGGACGCTTTATACCCTATGCTTCTAAAGTGAACTCTAATGCTACTTTCCAATCTAAGATCACGTAATTAGTAAAAAAGAAACCAATGAAATTCAAACCCCCTTCTCAAATTTTATATCATTACTACCGTCATGATATTCAATATCCTAGCTATTAACCCAACGAGCAAACACCATAATTAATTTTTAACCATAAACTACAATTCATACACGGTTCCAACTTCCCTCATTATTCTGACAGTGTATTCCATCCAAATACCCCAATTCCACTAGACCCGTAAATCAAGATATCAGATAAAAAATTCAGACGCCAAAAACAATGTAAATCAGTTTGGAAACTAACCAGATGATTCACGATGTGCGAGCCAGACGTATTCCCTCGAGAATTACAAAACCACTTGCGGCACGAGGGCACATTACACCTAACAACGCAAGCAGGGTTCGAAACCCCACAGTACCTACACGCATGCTCTGTAAAATCCCCTTTGCCATACTCGAAATTATCATCATCCCCAGTATCCTCAAAGTTCAACCCACTCATCCCAGCCGCTAAATCATCCACCACCTGATTATTGGCGCTGCTACTGGCCGACCCAGCAGCCCTTGCCTTCATTGCGTTACCAGGAGATGCCGAAACCGGAGAGGCATCTGATAGGTGATCGGGAGCAGGTCCACTACCACCACGATCCGATGAGTCCACTAATGAGTCAGACGGAGTTGGCCAAGCCACGGGTGACCGGATTGGATCGCGAAATTCGGGATAGTCAAAGTCCTCGCCTTGGGTGTTGAACTCGAGAAACGTATACGCATCATTGCCTGTGTCAGGTTGTGAAGCCGTGTCGTAGAGGCTGTTCTGCTGTGAATCCATTACAGCTGAACAAAACCTACGCAAAAATTACGCAAACTAGGTCTAGGGTTTTGAGATGTCAGAGTTTTAATTAGGAAAATGAATAGAAGAAACTGGGGTTGGGGTTGGACGAAGGAAATGAATTGAGGGAAAAATAAATAAAGCGGAAGAAACAGCGAGTTTAATTGGACGTTAAGTTTCTTGCGCCAAAATAACAGAGGATTTCTTTTTTGTAATTGTTTTTACGATGTCTCGTAAAAAATAAAAATATAATATGAAAGAAAAAAGTTGATGTATCGGTACACATGCTGGTAAAGGAATCATTAGAGTTTTTTTTTTTAATAATTAACATGGGAGTAAATTATTAAATATTATTTATTATTTTTAAAATATATTTTTATTAATTATTTTTTATCTTATTTATTTTTTAAAAAAATTATATTAATTTTAAATTTTATTGATATATAATACTATATCTTTATATATTTTAAAAATAATAAATAATTTACCGTAAATTATAGCATTTCGATAGTTCAAAGACGTTTTCAGGCATTGCAGGTTCATATATATTGTCGTGTTACCGTTAAACTGAATTTTTGAAATTAAATTAAAGTTTCAAAATCACACTGGCACACTAGGTCCAGTTTTTTCAAACTTTAAATTTAATTATGTGAATTTCTGAGTTTCAATCTTCAAGCTATGTTAAATTTACAAGATTATGGAACATTAAACTTTATCCCTATTAATTTAAAGGAATATTCATAACATATGAATGAATTTTAAGAAAATTTATAATATTATTTGAGTCATGTAAATTTGATAATGACAATTTGATCTTAAATCCAAACTTAATTATGTAAATTTGTTAACTCGTATTAGTTGATAAAATTGCATATGAATAAGTATCAAACTGAGTTACTAAAATAAACAATAGAACTTTAGAGCCATGGATGAACCAAAAATTATTTATTTCATTTATTAAAAAGTAATTAATTTATATTTTAATATATATAATTTCGATTGTTTAACAATTTTAATCAAGATTGAGTTTTGATGCGTGTATGAATCATATTTTCATACGTGATATTATATAGATTCTTTAAAATATCCTCATAAGATTTTCATATTTATTAATATTATATTCAAAGAAATTGGAATTTGTAGATTTTGATGTACCAAAAATAAAAATGTAAAAAAATAATCAATATAAATATACATGAATATAAGTTTATAGATTATAAACTTACAGTTGTATTGTTTCTAAATTTTTACAAAATTTTATGAATTTTTAATTTTAAGAATTTTATAAACTTTCACAAACTTTGAATAACTTTTACTTAATTTCATGTACTTTTATTATTAACTTTTTTTCTTCTTTCAATTTCTTTCTCTTTTTTTCTCCCTTCTTTACTTTCTAAAGATATTCACGTTTCTCTCGTGTGTTAATATTAGTAAGTAATATTCAAAGAACTATCACATCCCATTCTATACTCTAATAAAAAACTCATATTATTCTTTATTTATGAAATATTAAAATATAAAATCTAATACATAAAATAAACATTTAAAATATCAACAATGCAATTGTTTTACATTGAGTATGAAATAATACAAAAAAAAATAAACAAATACACGTTAATATAATTAATATAATTAATAATTAAAAAATACATAAAATCTAAACTTAATTAAATATTAAAAAATTTATGTTAAACAAGATGTTACATTCCAAAAAATAAAAATACACTCATAATTTATTTTTATATACTTTTAAGCATGATATTTAGTAGCATCTTTTCACATAAAATTTTTAGGATTTTTAGAGAGAGAATCAAATCCCTTAAACAATAGGCATACAAAAGTACTTATAGGCATCTAGACCTACATATGTCGTTATCTGAATTGACCAACCACTTTTGATGACGAGGGAATATGTGCATTACCATAGGTTAAAGTTATGTTTGTACATTGAAAATATTTATGACTTATCAACTTGTTCCAAGGATAAGACTAGACACTCCTTTGAAGAAGGTGGTATGGCTTAAACCGCATCATGTCACATAGTGCTTAGGTTGAATCATTCAAGATTGGTCAATTTCATGTACTTTGAATGGTGATATGATCCTTAAAGTTTAGACACTATCGAGACAGTCAACTCAAACTTGATAAACGGTACATATTTATCATTTTCTAGCACATCATTAACTCGTGAAGACACATCTCATGATAGGTTATACCTTACTAGTTCATTGGTATCAAAGTCATGTATATAGTTTATTCAAACATTAAGGTAGCGTTTGGTTCGCAGAATGGAATCAGAATCGGAATGAGAATGAGAATAGGAATGGAATGGAATGGAATGGAAAGGAAAGGAAACAATATTGTTTGATTTGACCACTAGAATCAAGCTGAGAATCAGGATTACAGTAATTGGTTTGCCATTGGAATTGAATGAAAAAAGCTGTAAATTACCTTAATATCCCTACATTTAGTACAGTTCAAATAATGTCATTTAATTACTATTTTTTCGTCAGACAAAATACATTATTGAAATTAATATTTTTCTAAATAATTATTACTTAATTAAAAAGAAAATATATTATTAAAATTATTATTTTTCTAAATAGGGTTTAGGGTTTTGAGGTTTGAGATTTAGGGTTTAGGGATATGGGGTTTAGGGTTTAGGATTTAAGGTTATATTTGTGGGTTAAGATTTAGGGTTAAAATTATTTTTTTTTAAAAAGGGTTTAGGGTTTTAGGATTTTGGATTTTGGATTTAGGGTTTAGGGTTTAGAGTTTTGGGTTTTGGGATATAGGGTTTAGGGTTTAGGGTTTTGGGTTTTGGGTTTTGAGATTTGGAATTTGGAGTTTAGGGTTTTAGGTTTTGGGATTTGGGGTTTAGGATTTAAGATTTAGGATTTAGGGTTTAGGATTTTGGGATTTAGGGTTTAATGTTTTGGAATTTGGGGTTTAGAATTTAGGGTTTAGGGTTTTTGGATTTGGGGTTTATGGTTTAGGGATTTAAGGTTTTAGGATTTTGGGTTTAAGGTTTTGGGATTTTGAGATTTAGGGTTTAGGGTTTAGGGATTTGGGTTTTAGGTTTTGGGATTTAGGATTTGAGTTTAGGGTTATATTTGGAGTGAGGGTAAAATTGAAAAAAAAATTGAGATTGGGAATGGAATCATGATTCCTAAAGGGGGGATTTCTTCTCTTGTAGTAATCGATTTCATTATGTACCTTCCATTCAGCCGAACCAAACACACAAATGAAATGAATCAATTCTGATTCCTTTCTATTCCCTCCAACCAAACATCACCTAAGTCTCTCGTTCTTTTAGTTTGGGACAAGGTAAAAGAATATAGTATCCATGATTGAGTAAAAACCTACTATGTCTTTTTATTTTCTCTATATTACAAATCTTTTTAACTTTTGTCTTCTTTCAAGTCATATAGTGCTTGGACTATCAAGCCATATAGTGCTTAGATTGAATTAGATCATATAGTTCTTAGGCTAAATTGAACCACATATTACTTGGGATTGAATAAAGTCACATAGTACTTAGAATGAATCAGGCGACATAGTTTTTAGGCTAAATCAAGCCATATCTTGCTTTGGCTAACTCAAACCATATTACTTAAGCTGAATACGGCTACATAATGCTTGGACTAATTCAGCCCAAATAGGTTATGCAAAATCTTGTCACATATTACTTATGAATAATTAGTCCACATAGTATTTGGGTTGAATCAAACCATATGATTAAGTAAAGACCTATTACATTCTTCCAATTCAAACTCTTTCTTATGAACTCAAGAACTCTTCCTTAGGATATACTCTTTGTTAATACTTTTACACTCACGTACCATTGTGGATGATGAAAATATCACTCACACATATGGAGACTATCGTGTTACTTTATTCACGATAGTAGGTTAGCAAGTTGACCTGAGTCTAACTACTTTCACAAAGAAGGGGTTCAATTGAACTCAATAACTATTCCTTAAGTTGAGCTATTTGTTTAGCCTCTTACACCCATGTCTCATCCCAGATGGGAGGACTATTTAACCTCTTATTTCTTATAGAAAAGTTATCGCGTTATTTTACTCGTGAGATAGGGACATAGAAACGTCAAAAAGTAAATTCCTCACTTGTCATGTTCACCCCAAATAAGAGGTTTATTTTTATGAACTCATTGCATTTTCTAAAGATGAACTCCATGCCTCTTACACATGCATTCCAAGTAAGGACCATTGTTGCGTGTTTTTCAACACACGAACTCGTGCAAGTATACACGGTCGCAAGTAATAACATTTATAAGTAAAGATCGATCCCACAGAGATTTGTTACTATATTTTGTTGAGTACTAAAATTATTTCTCTCTAATTTTATCCAAAACAATCGTTGATATGGAAAAAAGGTAAAAAGAAAATAAAAGAACTCTAGGATTGCAATTTTTCACCAAACTAATACACTACAATCATATTATTTTCTTTGGATTTATATTTTTTAGTACATTTAATTTGTCAACCGAAAACTTCTTTTTTATTCATACATCTCTTCCGAGCTCCGTACAAACACACCTCGTTAAATTAATTCACTATATCTCTATGAAAATTAAATTTAATAAGATTCATTAAGTTCTAAGTTCTCAAATGGCCACACATACAATTAGGGTATATTCCTATCCTTCATCATACATGTCATTCTATTTACGAGCAATATACACAAAAATGCCTTTCTCAAGTTTATTTTTATGCCACAAATCGTTTTGATAAAATTCGTAAATAATCAAAAAGCATTAAGCACAAAATAGAACGAACAAATCGAACGTCTTATAAATCTATCAAAAATAATTAAAATCAAAGCTTCATAAATTTGAATTAAATACAACCCTAGAAAAATTAAATTACTTCATAAAATTAAAATTAAAATTACAACAGATTCAGAAAAATAAGATAAAGAATAAGGAAAATTAAAACATCAAGAAACGAAAATATTTGGCACACGCAGAACACAACAAAAGCCAAAAAAATGGCTTCTGCGTGTTCTACAGTCCAAAACCGAATACTACTAAATTTCTAAACTCCTAAAACTCTTATCCAAAACAAAACTTTTTTACAACTAAAAACTATCTCCTATTTATAGCTAAAAAAATACATCTAAAATATTACATTTTTATTTTATTTTTTTATCGAAAACGCGTAATAATTTTTATCGAAAAAAATAAAATCACGCGTATCGATTTTTGTATCGAAAATCTTATTTAATTTACGTGTGAAACAGAGTCACTGCTCGATTTTTTTTTTTTTTAATTCAAAGCCACGTGTCGATTGCCTCGACTTCAGAAAGATTTTTAAGGCCACGTGGCAAAGACGTCATCGGGTACACAAACCCCGCACGTAGGAACTAAGACAGGATCGGGAAGTCAATTGGTGCCGAGGTAACGGCCGAAAATCCAAGGCGTGATCCAGCGCGGTCGCGCGCACATTGTAAATAGCCACGTGTCGACTTTGATTAGCTTAAATATTCGCATTGGACACGTGCGCATTCTTATTCCGTAAAAATCAAGACGACGCCAGTATTGACCGCGTCACACAGGATTGTTACATTAGCTAATGCTCGGCCGCGCAATTGGATGGACGCTCAACCGAGACCGTCGACTGATCCAACGGCCGTCCGATCGCCGCCAGGGAATCTCGCGACACGTTGTCCCATCCACGCTGTACGACACGCGGCCCACCGGCACGCCGAGCCGCGCGAAGACTCGTACACGCGATTTTGCTCGTCTCGATCGCACGTGCCAAATCTGACCGTCAGGCTTTGATCGACGCTGGGTGATGATTTCTCGATTTGGCGCGAAAAGTATTCTTTTTCGCGTAGAAAATTTAAACTTTTATTAATTATATTTTGACCCACAAATTTAATCCAAATTACATTTTTGTATTTTCTTAAATTACACTTTAGCCCTTTTCTAATTTTAAATTAAATTTTTAACTTTTAATAATTATAATTAAGCCCAAATTTAATTTAAATTATATTTTCGATTTATATAAATTGTAATTAATAAACTATATTATCATAAATTATATTTGTGGACAAAAATATGAAATTAAGTACATTTTCGATACAAATTATTTAATTTTATTAAAAATGTATTTTTAGAAAATAAAAGGAAAATATTAATTTATTTAACAAAAATTAATAACTATTAAACGAACATAGCAATTATCATTACTAAAATTGATGCAAATAACTGTATAAAATACAGTTATCAACCATTTATCCTCCTAACTCATTGCTTAGGGATTATTATGTTATTTTATTCACGAGATAAGGGACATGAATAAGTCAGAAATGAAATTCTTCGTTTATCATGTTTGCCTCAAAAAGAAGGTTCACCTTTGTGAACTCACAATCCTTTCTTATGATGGGTATCATGAGACCTCTTCAACCACATCCCAAGTGAGACGGCCATTTAGCCTCCCCACTCCATAATTAATGATTATTGTGCCATTTTATTCATAAGACATGTTGGAAAGTAAATTATTTACTTGTCATGTTCACTCTAAAGAGGAGGTTCACTTTGTGAACTCACAGTTTGTTCTTAGGATGGGTATCATGATACCTTTTTATACTTGCATCTCAAGTAGGGGGATCATTTAATCTATTCACTCCTTACTTGAGGTTATCATGTTATTTTATTTGCTAGATAGGAGACATGGACAAGATGGAAAGTAAATTCTTAACTTGTCATGTCACCCTAAAAAAGAGACTCACTTTTATAAACTCATGACCCTTTCTTAAGATGAGTGTTATGCCTCTTACACCCACATCTAAGTGGAGGGATCATTTAGCCAATTCACTTCTTAGTTGGAGGTTATCATGTCATTTTATTCACGAAATCAAGCCTTGAATAAAGAATTTTATTCTTCCTTAGGCTAGGCATTTACACACATACCTTTTATCCCAAGTAGGGGGGCTATTTAGCCTCATCACTTTTTACTTGGAGGCTATCGCATTATTTTATTTGCCATATCAATCCTTGAATAATGAATTTTTTTCTTCCTTAGGTTGGGCATTTCCACACATGCCTTTTATGCCTTTATCCGAATGGATGGAGATCGTTTGGCCTTCTCACTCCTAAATAGGGAATATGCAAATTTCTTCAAATAATGAAAATTTTATAAGTATCATCAATTCAAATTACCTACTTTTTGTTATTAGATAAAATATAATGAGCAATAACATAACTAAAGTCAATCGATCATACCTTGTTTTTAGAGCTGATACTCTAACTTTCATATCATGTCTTACCACACATAACTGTTTCCCTTGTTTTCCTTGGAACTTCAACAGTTTGGAATGCTACAAACATAAGGTGGAAAGACTCATTGTAAACATTCATTTCTTGTTTAGGATCTTTTCTTATAAAAATGTTAGCATCAATGATTAGGTCCTTGTATCTATTGTCTTTGCTTTACTTAATTACCTAGTTTGATTTCCATTTCCCTTTTGAGATTCATAAATTTATGGCATATTCAGACATGGCCTCCAAGGTCTGAGGTGTTGTCTTAGCTCAATAAACAATCTTGAATTTTTTCATGGCTTGTGTCAATGCATTTTTTCATAACAGAAGGCAGATGATAGTCCAACCCATTTAATGATTCTTCAATCTTACGATTGAAAAACTTGAGGAGTTCAAAAGGAACATCACAAAATTTCTTATAGAATTGTCTCGCGATAGTCTTGGCCGTACCTTAAACAATTTGGATGATGAGCGAAAACCGGCATCGCCGATCCTGCCAATACTTTGGTTTTATATTTATAAAACTTTTGCAAGTGCACGAATCATTTCGTAGAAAATGATAAGTATACTCCCAAGGTCGATCTAAGGAAGGAATGTATGTGGTTTTTAATTTATTATTCAAACTTTTAAAAACGAAATTAAATCCTAAACATCCTGTCACGATATTTTGGGTTTTGTGTTTTTAATCTAATAACATAAAAATAAACAAAGATTCAATAAACATTCATGCAAATTTTATCTTTTATAATGGTGGAGTATTTATGGATATAATAACTAAGTTAATTATGCTTGCTCGTATTATCTAGGTTATTAAAGATATGAATTGATATTTATTGATTCTCCCTTTTTTGTATTTAATACCACCTTTGGTGGTTAGATATTCTTTGTTAACTAAACAAATCAATTAACACCTATGGGTGGGGTTGATAACTAATTTGGTTAATTAAATTAATTCTTTTTTCTAAGAGATTGAAAATGAACCATTTAAATGCCACCTTTGGTGGGGTTAGACAGTTTAAACTTTATTCAAGGTGTCCAAATTAAACCTAAGAATTTAATTATCCGAGTACTAACTTTCAAGTTTTAAAACCACTACCGAAAACATGTCATGTAATACATTTTCGATAATAATTCTTATAAAAACTTTTGAAATAGAGCTTCACTCTAACTAAGGCGATTGTACCAACAAATAAAAGAAAGCACTACTCTAAATCGACGATAATTAAACCTTAAAATCTAATTTTCAGATTTAAGTTTGTAATGAAAAATAATATATTTCTCTCTAACATTCTTAATATAAAATCTTGAATAAAAATAAAATCAATTCATTTTAGAGATTTTTACCTATTTAATATTTCGCAAGCATAACAACGTCATTATTATATCATTTTTACAAATAGCTAGCACAGTTAAATTTAATCACATACAAATTAAATATAACATTTAAGAATAAAGCATAAAAAATAACTGCAAAGAAAATAAAATCCTTATAGTACTTCGATGCCATTCCCGTTGCTAGAAAAACTCCAAGCGGAATTTGCACTCCCATTTATTGAATCAAAAAGCTAAAATATTACAAAAACATAACTAGTTCTTCCAAAAAGGGAAGAACTCTAAATCTAAGAGAAATTAACTAAGAAAAACTAAAAACTAAGAAAACATAAGAAAAACTAAAAATCTAAGAAAAGAGAGAAAGAAAGAGAGAAAAGAATGTATTTGGAGGTTTGAAGGTGTGTTTTGAAGTGAATGGAATGTGGGTATTTATAGGTGAGGATGGAGAGAAAAAATGAGTAAAAAAATGTTAAAAAAAATATTAAAAAATAAAAAAACGTGTAATGGAAATGATGAGGACATCGATGACGTCGGCGATGACGTCACAGTGCTCAGCCGCACGTGAAAAATGGGGTGAAAACGCGTTGCAGGGCGGCCGCTAAAGCCTGCCAGCTGCGTGAACAGCCAGCGCGCATGAACAAGTAACCTCGCTACAGCGCGCGTACATGAATGCACTTCGCACGCAGTTTGAAGCGGAGGTGGCGGTGGTCGGCGCGACGACGCGTTTTTCTCTTTTTTGATATTTTTGACCCATTTTGTCCAATTTTTCCATATTTGTCGACCTTTACGCATTTATTTATTAATATATTTGTGATGTATTGCTTCCAGTATTCCTCTTTGAGTCTTTAAGTTGCATTTTTAAGTCAAAATACTTGAAAAACAATAAAAATACCCGTGATTCCGAAAAAGACAAATTTATATAAATATATGATAAAACATATAAATATATATATTTTTAATCAATTAATTTGCATAAAACCATGGTTATTTTAGTGCTTTTTGAGCACTCATCATTGGACCCCAATCTTTAAAGGATCAAAGTTTTCCTTGGCATACTTGTAGACATTAGAGAGATAAACCAAGATGTAAATAGTTGTTACTTGAATGAAATCAATGTACTTGAGTTTTATCATTTATTGCATTATATGTGACGGTGATGGCAGCTTGACTAAGGTAGTGTTTAGACAAACGATCTCTATGAATGCTTTGTCGATGCTGCTACATAGCGTGGAGGACCATATCGTACCTTTATAAGCATTATCCACTTAGCTCCAATAAAAGAAATCATGTCAGGTCTAACTCGCTTCTTTAGCTCATAACACACTCCAATTTGTGCTTCGTTCAAGCCACGTTGTGCCTCAACCCAACTCATGCAAAACTCCAGTACTTTTCAACTCTAAATTGGAGCCTATTCTAGCCATTTCTAACACTAGCATGTGACCCAATCCAGCTTGTTTCCAACACCAGTTTGTGGCCTCACTTTTTTTTCCTAATTAATAACATTTTAGCCCACATGACTAGTATATTTAATTCTCCTTAATTTTCTTTGAAACGCATGGAAAACAAAATAATTATTGGTATAGTTTAGCCAACTTACTAGACTAAAATTAACCAATCATATCAAGCATAAAAGACAATAAGAAAATTTCATGGCTATCATTCTATTTGTCAAAATATGACTCTATTTTAAACCAACCCAAAACAAGGTGAGCTTGCTTATTAGTGATTGTTTAAGTGATTAGGGTGATATTCCTATAATACGAGGTAATTCTCTCGATTATAGAATAAAATGTCTCAAATTCTTATAATTGGATTAAAAAAATGAAGACTTCATGATAGCCACTAATTGTTTAGATAATTAATAATGCAATAGGATTTGTAGATAGATGATCTAGAGAGAGAATCAAATCCTTTAAACAATGGGTACGTGGAAGTATTGATAAGCATCTTGACCTACACGTATCGCTGTCTAAATGGACCAGCCATTTCTGATAGTAAAGGGACATGTGTGCTTTACTAAGTTGAGGTAACATATGTATATTGGAAATATTATTTATTTGATCAACTTGTTATAAGGATAACACTAAATGCTTCTTTGGGGCAAGTTGTATGACCCACCTTACATCATGTCATATGGTGCTTGGACTAAGGTACGTTATGCTTGGGTTGAATAATTCAAGACGAACCAATTTCATATATGTAGAGTGATCATACGGTCCTTGGATGTCATACCCTATTGAGGTTATCAACTCAAATCCAATAAACAATATACATTTGTCAATTTCTAGCACATCGATAACTCATAAAGGCACACCCCATGATAGATTATACATCACTAGGTCATTGCTATCGAGGTCATATATATAATTTAGCTAAACAACAATCTTTCATCCTAAGTTTAATTTGGAGAATAATGATATTGTTTAATTTTTTATTATATATAATAAATTAAAATTAAGTATATGATATAAAATTAGTAAAAAACATTTATTAAATGCAACATAGAATTAAAAATATAATATAAACTAAAACAATAATTTAATAATTGAAAAAATCATTTATATATCCTCCAAGATTATCAAAATATTGGAAAAAAAAATATCTGAACTATTTTTTGATTTTATGTTTTGACCATGAGATTAAAATGTATTACATGATATAATATTTGCGTGCATTATCACGCACAACATGATAATCAAGGATGAATATATTCTTAACGTAGAAATTACAAAAATGGAAGTGCCAACTTCAAAAGTTGAAATGATGATAGACAAAAAATACTCAATTTTAAGAATTTTTTGCTCGTGGTAGACAAATCAAGGAAAAGAGGCCTACCTTATACTTTCTAAATGCATAATAAAATATTTATAGGATGAATATATTAATTCAAAAAACTAATATCCATCTATGTGTATTTTTAATTATGTTTTTCAATTAAATAAAAGTTTTTTTGGTATAATAAATATAATATTTTATAAGATAAATTGAGATGATTTCTTTATAGACTTCTACAAAATTTATTATTGATTTTACATTTTTCGTAACAGATTTAAAATCTAAAAATTAAGTTTTATAATCTAATTTTAACACATTGAATAAAATTTTATAATGATATTTCTCACAAAATCATTAATTTAAATGTTTGTTATTTTGTTAGTAATAAAAATAATTTGATTTAATTAGTGATTGATCTCCTAAAGACTTTAATTGATTTAATTAACAAATAAATAAATTAATTCATTTTTTTTCATATATACTATAAAAAATCAATAACTTTAATAATTTAATATAAATAATTATGGTTAATTAGTTAATTATTCTCATAATTTTTTCTTGTTAATTATTTATTTGCTTAGAATTGTTTGAATCAATCATATTTCGATCTTTAATTAATTTTGTTATTAGGATAATATTTTCAAAAACTCAAATATTATAACAGAATGTTTAATTTTATTTTTTAAAAAGTTTATTAAATTATTTAAAATCACTTAACATCTCTTGTAACAATCTTGAAAGGACACTTATTACTTATTATAATTGGTTCATATACTTAATAGATTTTATAAACATACAAAATTTAGCAATTTGTGCATTAGTATGATAAAAATTTAAAATATATTAAATTTTGTAAAAATTTATAAAAAAAAGTCATATATATAATTTTAAAAAGTTAAATAATATATATTTTGAAGTCTTTAAAAGTTTTTTAAAATTTAAAATATATCAAATTTTATTTAAATCTTAATTAAATTTTTAAAAATTTAATAAATTATATGTTTAAAAATCTATTAAATTTAAAATTTGAATTTATATTTCTTAATATGATTTTATTTTAATAGCTATTAAATAATAGGAATATCAAGATAATAACTTTTATTAAAAATCTATGAAGTTCTTAAAATTTAAAATGTATGAAAATCTACCTCACCATTAATTTAATTCAGTCTCTTCGGTAAAGGCCGGATTCAAAAACTGAAACCTTTTACATTGTTCCGTTGCAAAACGGAGGTCCACCACCCAAAAAAAAACATAAAACCATAAAAAGACAAAAAATAATTGACAGAGTCCTGAGAATTCAAAAGAGGTCAAGCAAGTCACTAAACTCTCTCTCTCTCTCTCTCTCTCTCTCTCTCTCTTCACGTTTTCTAAGTCTCAAATCAACTTCTTCTCTAATCCTTCATTCTCTCCCCCACTTTCTACCCCACATCCTCCACCAACTTGCGGTATCGAAACGCACCAGCATTCCCAATTAAATGATTCTTTAATTACTCATTTTTAACAACAAAAAAAAAAGCGAAGATAGCTTTCCTTATATTCCTCTACGGTCTTTTCTTTTTATTCTTCGTCTCTTTCACTTTCACTGTTGGTGTTCTATACGCTACTCTCACTCGCCCCAACACAGTCTCTTCTTCTGCTACAATTACCGATTCGCGAGGCACTTCTGGTGGTAAAGCTCTTGAATCTTCAGGTAATATCAGGGCTAGTGAAATGACAACCATGGAAAGTTTGATCGGACTCGTTAATCGCATTCAGAGTGCGTGTACGGTCCTCGGCGACCATGGCGGTGACTCTACTTTGCCTACTCTATGGGAAGCACTTCCTTCTGTGGCTGTCGTTGGTGGTCAGGTAGTATTACATATATTATATTTCCTTATATCGCTATCTATCCTAATGCATGCTTATCTTCTGTGTATATGTTTGTTTCTGTGCTTGTGTTTTGCTCAATTCTGTGGTTTGAGTTCGTGTTTGATTGTGATCGTAGAGTTCTGGAAAGTCTTCGGTGTTGGAGAGTATTGTGGGGCGCGATTTTCTTCCCAGAGGATCAGGTTAGAATTCAATTAGTTTTATATTTTATATTTACGTGGATGAATGTTTTTGTTGCTGCACAATATTTCCAACAGTGTTTAGTTTGTTTTGCCATTAATTTGGTTTCGGGAAAGCACGAAAAGAAAATGCTAACCTTCACTATTTATTTCTTTGTCAAAATATTTAGTAGTTAAAGACTTCAAAGTTGAATTCGTTATGCGAATAGAAAATTAAAGTCAACCAAGTCAAATTCATTTTTTCTAGACTTAATCGGGTTCTGAAAAGGGATTTCTTTTCGTTTCGTTTTGTTTTTTGCTCTTATATACTTTTAAGTAATTTAGCTCGATTACACTTTTTTCCCTCAAAATGTTGGTACCTTCACAAACATGGAGGGGACATCTTTTTAGTTTGTCATCATGTGTACGTCATTCATTTATGTTGCTTAAATCATCATTATTCTGAGGGACTCTCAGGGATTGTCACCAGAAGGCCATTAGTATTGCAGCTTTACAAGTCAGAACTGGGTTTAGAGGAGTATGCAGAGTTCCTACACTTGCCAAAGAAAAGATTCACTGATTTCTGTACGTTCTTATTAAGCAGTTACTACAATCTACATATTTTTTTTTTTTTGTGATATTTAAAATGAAAATATTAGTTATCTGATTAATGTCTACTTCTAATTTCTTCCCTTCTTCACAGCTTTGGTTCGGAAGGAAATTCAGGATGATACCGATCGATTGACTGGGAAATCAAAGCAGATTTCCCCTGTTCCTATTCATCTTAGTATCTACTCCCCAAATGGTAACATATTCTATAGTTTGATTTAGGTTCCAGAAACCACATATTTTCTCCCCCCCTTCCATCATAACTTACATCTTCCTTTCCTATTGCTTATCCAATATTGGTCTTTTTGATTAAAATGCACCATGTTAGAAGATAAAAAGTATTCATTGGTTTGCCATGGTTAATAGATTGTGAACAGCGTTGACAAATCTACATTATTTTATTGCATGCCTTTTTTTGTTTTGTTTAAAAGCATATGACGTTTTTTTCATTCTTTCTGGGAGGGGTATTTACATAAGTGTGACATTGATTCCAAAACTTGACTAAATTTACATAGGTTCCTAAATTTTTAAAATGTAAAATTTGATTATCAAACTTTTAAAACTTCATATATCCCTAAACTTTTAAATCATAAGATTTCGTTCCAAAATTTTTAAAATTTAATACATAGATTTTAAATTTTTGATTCACAATTTTGTATTTTAGTGATCAAGTTAGACGTATGCATGAAATTTTTATAGTTCGAGGATTAAATTATAGGATTTAAAAGTTTAATGATTTATATGTAATATTATAATAGTTTAGAGACTAAAGCGTACTTTTAAAAAAATTTGAAACTTATATATAAATTTAATTAAAGTTTGGAAAATAATGCTGTAATTTAGCTTATGGTTTAAGTTACTTATATTTTTTTGATATATTCATTATCTGTGCTCTGTTATCTTGGTTAATTATTGTGTGCATTCAAGCAGATAACTCCAGTCTGGTCTCAACAAAAACAATCAAATAACTAAGAAAACCTTACTTAGCTATCAGCATCTATATTGGGTATATGTCGCATGGAATAGGAATAAATTGCACTTTCATTTGTGTTTTTACTTTTGTTTTATGTCTGACACCGTGATTTACTTTCTGGCAGTTGTCAATTTGACATTGATAGATTTGCCTGGCTTGACCAAGGTTGCTGTAGGTATACTACAGCGAAGCTGTTCGATTTCCCTCCCACTATTAAGAAATAAGAATATGTGCATATTTACGTTGCTATTTAATTATTCTCTGCAGAATAATTAACTTTGAGATGGTTAAATTTGCAGAAGGACAGCCTGAGAGTATTGTTCAGGATATTGAAAACATGGTCCGTACTCATGTAGAAAAGGTAATAAAGAAGGTATTTGTGTATCCAATAGTTAATTTCTCATGGTTACAAGCATATTACCGGTGCCCTTATATGTAAGTTGTGTCTAATAAGTGCTTTAGGAATTTTGCTAAATGGTTCCCACTGCATTCTCGGTTCAAGCAGTAATAGTCTTGTCCTTTCAAATATGAATAATTTTTTCCCGAAGCTTCGTTTTGTTCGAGAACTCCCTTCCACCAAAAGGAAAAAAAAGTCCTTATTTTTCCTTTCTTTTAGGGGTGGAGGAGGGCATGAGATGCATCCTAAAATGTAAGAGTACCTTTGATGCACTATTCAAAAAACGGTTCTATTTGAAGCAGTTTTTTAAGAAGCTATTTTGTTAGAATTGGTTTTATATGAAAGAAGTTGCGTGTTTGGCAAAAAATATTAAAGCACACCTGTAATTGTTTTGAAACAAAATTTTAGAAGTATTTGTTAATTACTAAAAGAACCCTAATAATATTCATTATGGTGGAAAAATTATTAATAATGGACAATTAGTGAAATTTTGTAAAAAGTAATAAATGATATGAGTGGGTCCCGTTATTTTAGGAGAAGCAATTTTTTTAAAAGTACGGATTTACTTCTTAAAAAAAACACTTTAAAGTGCTTAAATGTGTAGTATTTTATGTTTTACAAATTATATATATTTATATTCTATTTGATTTCCATAAGCAGGTTTCTTACTCGTGCCTACAACTTTAATTCGTATTTTATTTATGAATTATGAACTTCTACCCCTTGGATGCAGCCAAACTGTATCATTCTGGCCATAACTCCAGCCAATCAAGACATAGCTACATCTGATGCAATCAAGCTTTCTAAAGAAGTTGATCCCACGGGTATCTTTCAGCACGCTTTTGCAATTTTTTCGTTCTCTTTTATTTCCTCCTTGTATGGAGCAATTTTCACAGATTATTTCCCCCCCTCCTGTCTTAATGTATTATTTTTCATATAGGTGAAAGGACATTTGGTGTGCTGACAAAGCTTGATTTGATGGATAAGGGTACTAATGCATTGGATGTAAGAACCATTGTATTACATTATTACTGGAGATAACAGCTTTAAATTGAAACTAAAAACATTTAGGTTAAAGATAAATAATATAACTTTGTATTATTAGCATTGAAGGAGAGGAGTTTTTTTTTTTTTTGAAGTTGGCTAATTTAATAGAAGGAATATCATATTTATTTTCTCAGTAGAATAACCAACATGAGACACACATCTGATTGTATGCATAAGAAGGAACTCCTTTCCGGACTCTTGTTCTCAATAATGTTTTCTTTGTATTCTATTGATAGATTCTTGAAGGAAGATCTTATAGGCTTCAACACCCTTGGGTTGGTATCGTGAATCGTTCACAAGCTGATATTAATAAAAACATGGACATGATTGCGGCTCGTCAAAGAGAGCGTGATTTTTTTGCAAATAGTCATGAGTATGGACACTTGGCAAACAAAATGGGATCAGAATATCTGGCAAAACTTTTGTCCAAGGTCTTTCTTGTTCTTGTGATTTTCTAATATGCAACATGAGTTCTATACATTTACTTTATAAGTTTCTTATTAGTTGTTATTATATAGAGTTGCTTTAAAAATGTTCTATGTTCAGCATTTAGAGTCTGTAATTAAAGCTCGCCTCCCTGGTATCACATCCTTGATTAGCAAAAGCATTTATGAACTTGAATCAGAGTTGGACTCTCTTGGTAGACCTGTTTCTGTTGATGCTGGGGTAAGCAAGTTTATGTTTTCTATTGCTGGATAGTGGGGAAAAATTATTTTCAAGAATTAATACTAAACTTTACGTGTTTTCCATGTTTATCAGGCAATGTTATATGCTATCCTAGACTTATGCCGTGCATTTGACAGGATATTCAAGGAGCATCTGGATGGAGGGTAATACTTCCCCGTCACTTTTATAGTTTAGCTGTTTAGATAAGAACAATAACATATGTCAAGTGTTTTCAAAAGCTTCTCACTGTTGATGAATAAAAGCTTTGCCTCTTTATCTTGATATTAAGATCCTTGTTTGTCTTCTTATGCTACACATCAGACGACCAGGTGGTGATAGGATTTATGGTGTATTTGATCACCAGCTCCCTGCTGCTTTGAGGAAGCTCCCTTTTGACCGTCATCTTTCACTTCAAAACATAAGGAAAGTTGTCTGTGAAGCAGACGGATACCAACCTCATCTAATAGCACCTGAGCATGGATATAGGCGTCTCATCGACAGTTCACTTAACTATTTCAGAGGCCCTGCTGAAGCTTCAGTAGATTCTGTTAGTCTTTGGTTCTGTACATAAATTTCTTTAGGTCAATTATGAGAACAGTTAGTTCAAAAGGGTTCTGCTGCCTGAGATGTTTTCTGGACTTGAAGCTGAAAACAATAACTTTTATGGATGGCATGGCTCACTGGCTCTCTCTCTTTCTCTCTCTCTCTAACAAATATAAAACAAAGTTTACGAAATTCTGGGATTCTTTGGAACCTGATTCCAAAATGAAAATATTTGATTTATTTTGAGATGCAAAGTAACTGTAAAGAGACAATAATTAATCCACTAGTCACAAAGCACATATCTCATAAGTTAGAGACTGGAGCGTATGTTCATTACATGTTTGATGCAGTTTCTCAACATGCTTCAAAGGACAAATGTTCAATTCATTACACTAACCAGTGCATTATTTTTTAACAATATTCTGGAATTGCAGGTTCACTTTATTTTGAAGGAGCTTGTAAGAAGATCAATTATAGAAACTCAGGTTATTTCTTGCCCAATAAACTTAATTTTTTAGTAGCATTGGTTTTCTGATGTGGATAATTCTAATTGTTGGCATGAAGCAGGAGTTAAAGCGGTTCCCAACTCTTCAAGCTGAACTAGGGGCAGCGGCTAATGAAGCACTTGGGAGATTCCGTGAAGACAGCAGGAAGACAACATTGAGATTAGTTGACATGGAATCCTCATACCTAACTGTTGAATTCTTCCGGAAACTCCCTCAGGTAGTGGAAAAGGGAGGAGCACCCACTACTTCCACCGCTGACCCATATTCAGAAGGACATTTCCGCCGCATAGGATCAAATGTTATCTCGTATGTTGGGATGGTATCTGAGACATTGAAGCATACCATTCCAAAGGCTGTTGTTCACTGTCAAGTCAGGGAGGCTAAAAGGTCGATATTAAATCACTTCTATACAGAACTGGGCAGAAAGAAGGTACTCTTCCATTGGCCTTCACCGTCCTCTCTCTCTCTCTCTCTACTTGTACTTGCACACACGCCCACATGTCCAAATAATATACTAATGGGAAAATAAGATGGATCTGACTGATTCCCTCCCCTTTCCTCCTCCTCCCCCTCCTCCTTTAATAGGGCAAGCAACTTGCAGAACTGTTGGATGAAGATCCTGCCCTGATGGAGAAGAGACTTCAATGTGCCAAGAGGCTTGAGTTATACAAGACTGCAAGGGATGAGATTGACTCAGTCTCTTGGTCCCGATGATATGAACTGTATAGGCAACTTAAGAAACTCTGATACTGCTTTAGAAATGTAAGGGTAAATAGTTTCCATTCCCGTTGTCCTTTTAGTTATGCTTGTAAAAGGCTTAGTTTCTGACTTCATTTTATTACATTTTTGATATTTTAGTTATGTTTCCTACTAAATTGTTTTATTCTGATTATCACTTAGCAGCACTAAGAAAAAAGAAAAGAAATAAACCTGAAAAGGAAAGTATAAAAACATCAGCCCATTTATACGTGACTTACAACTAAGTACCAACCTTATAACCATTTCTATTTGGCCTGGCAGTCTTGTCTTTTACTCATAAGGCAGGCCACATGATCAAGCTTTGATAGTCGTAAAAGTACGGAGCTTATAAACAATTATATCCACAGCCTCGTAACAAATGAGGACAGTATAGAGGAAAAAAGCTTCCATCAATCCTTGTTAAGCTCTCTTTCATTGGAGCAATTGTGTCCTTTTCCATTTTTATCTTAATTCTCCTGAGTGGAGCTGCAAATATTTGTCTTTTGAGCTAAAAATTTCCTACATGACCTTTCCAATAAAAATAGATTTGTCTTGCATTGATAAAACAAACTAAAAACCGGAGAGCAAAGCTATAATAATACCCGCAAATATATTTTGAATAACAACGAATTATTGTCCTATGTTAAGTTGAACTCATAATTTTCTATTAATTTAATCGAGAAAAAAACGATGCTTCAATCTGACAAATATTATGAAATCTATTAATTATCAATATATTTATGTATATTTTTTTCTATTTCTTTACAAGAATCTTAGTCTATATATACTAATAAAAACGAAAACTAAAACCTAACCCTAGCAGCAGTTATACACATGAAAGTTGCTACATAATCATATTTTACGGTTCCACTAATATTATTGTCTATCATTCCTTGCTTCACTAAACATTGGTGTCTGCCATTGTTGCAACATGCACCACAACACACGCCAACACTCCCCCTCAAGTTGGTACATATATGTCTCTTATGCCCAACTTGTCAAGTGAGTTGTAGAAGCTCTTTGCAGACACAGATTTTGTGAGTATATTAACCAATTGATCTTCTGATTTAACAAATGGAAGCTGAATAATCTTTTCTTCAAGATTCTATTTGATGAAGTTCCGATCCACTTCAACGTGCTTCGTGCGATCATGTTGAACTGGATTGTGGGAGATGGCAATGGCTGCTTATTATCACAAAATAAGTTCATTTCCGAGTTAGGAACAACACCAATCTCAGTTAGAAGTTTTTTCAACCAAAGGAGCTCACATATTCCCTTGAGCATTCCTCAAAATTCAGCTTCAACACTAGATAAGGCAACTACATTTTGCTTCTTGCTCCTCCATGTAACAAGATTACCCCCCACAAAAGCAAAGTACCCAGCAGTAGATTTCCTATCCTTGATATTCCATGCTCAGTCTGAATCTGTATATTCAACGACTTCCAATTGACTATTCTTTGAAAACATAAGTCCTTTCCCAAGGGAGGATTTTAAATAACGAAGTATTCGTATAACGGCATCCATATGGTCTTCACTTGGGCAGTGCATGAACTGACTCACGACACTCCCAGCATAAGCAATATCAGGTCAAGTATGAGATAAATATATGAGTTTACCTACTAACCGTTGATATCTCTGTTTATCTGTTGGTACTTGGTCCACATATTCTCCAAATTTATGATTTTGGATCATCGGAATATCGACAGGTTTACAATCTAGTAATCCTGCCTCTGCTAGTAAGTCTAGAGTATATTTCCTTTGGGAAAGACATATACCTTATTTTGATCTTGTTACCTCAATGCCTAAGAAGTATTTGAGCCCTCCCAAGTTCTTCATTTCAAACTCATTTGATAGTTGTTCTTAATGCCTATAGATTTCTTCTTTATCATCTACTTTAATGATCATGTCGTCTACATAGACTATAAGGGCTGTTATTTTCCCAATCGATGTTTTAGGAAAAGAGTGTGGTCAGAATTGCTTTGTTAAAACCCATATTTCCTCATTGCTGAACTCAATCTGCCAAACCATGCTGGAGGTGATTGTTTTAGTACAATGCTCGTTGTAATCTACATGTAGTTTCTTTTCCTGATGTAACAATATATCCTGGTGGGATATCTATGTAAATCTCTTTTTCAAGGTCACCATGAAAGAAGGCATTCTTCACGTCAAGTTGGTGAAGAGATAACAAAACTCTAACAGTTTTTAGTTTAGTCACAGGTGAAAAGGTTTTCTAATAATCTATATCATGTTTCTGTGTATACCCTTTTGCTACTAGCCTCGCCTTATATCGATCAACTGACCCATCTGTTTTATACTTGGAGAAAATCCACTTGCATCCTACCATCTTACTCCCTTAAGGGAGCTCGCTTAACACCCATGTGTTATTCTTCTACAATGCCTCAAATTCTTTTTTTATAGCTTGAGCCCAATTTGGATCAAATAGGGCTTCTTCAATGTTACTTGGAATTCAACATGAAGATAGTGTTTGTGCAAACGCCCTTATAAGTTCTGATAACCCTTGAGTAGATACATAATTGGTTATTGGATACTTGGATTGTCGTTCTTCTCTGTCTGGAGAGTATCGATTCAGAGGTTTGCCTCGATTGTGTCTGAAAGGTAAAACATAACCAACAAGTGTATCTATAGCATTAGTTTGTAAAGGTGTGATAGGATAGCATATCTAAAGAGTATTTTCAGTAGGAGGATCATTGGGTACTAAAGTATGGATGGGTGCATCAACCACTGCATCTTCTGGAGATTCAGTCACTAGTTCAGATTCAGTTCTTAGAAGTTCAAGTTCGAGTCTAAGTACTAGCTCATCCATATTGTTGGCATTATCTGAGTATGTCGGATTGTTACAAATGTCTAACACTTCAACATCAAGCCAATTTCGTTCTTCATCATAACTCTCCCCCTGAAGAGGGTAATTGGATATTGATAATGGGAAAAACCATTCAGATTCTAGGAAGGTGACATCCATGGTAATATAGGTTCTTTTAGTAATAGGATCATAGCATCGGTATCCCTTTTTTTGTACACCATATCCCAAGAATACACATCGGACAACACATGGATCCAACTTAGTTCGTTGATTTTTATGGAGGTGGACAAAAGCAACACATCCAAAAATTCAGGGTGGAAGCATCAAAATAGTAGGCAAGGGAACATGATCAGATAGCACCTTTAATGGAGTCTAAAATTGTAAGGTTTTTGTAGGCATACGGTTCAGTAGATACACAGCTGTAGTAACAGCATCACTCCAATATCTACTAGGCATATGTGCACCGATTATTAAGGCCCGAGCAGTTTCAAAATGTGCCTATTCTTCCTCTCCGCAATCCCATTATGTTGTGGGGTTTGTGAACATAAGGTTTCATAGAGAATACCATAGTTGTCCAAGTATGTCCAAAATTGTTGATTAACATACTCCCCTCCATTATCAGACCTAAGTATCTTAATTTTTTCAGAAAATTGTGTCTGAATCATGGTGTGAAACGTAGAAAATACTTCATCTTTATGTTTGAGAAGGTAAAGTCATGTCATTCGTGTACAATCATAAACAAAAATTACAAACCAACGATGACACGATGACGTAGTGACCGGGGAAGGTCCCCAAACATAAGAATGTATTAGAGCAAAAGGAGTCACACTTTTAGGCATGCTCATCGGATAAGACGCCCTATGACTTTTTGCTAAGATACAAGTATCACATTTGAAATCCGAGTGTGTGACATTTGAAAATAAACTAGGGAGTAGGTGCTTTAAATACCTAAATGATGGATGCCTAAATCGACGATGACATAACCAAATTTGTCGCTCCTTGTTACTAACTGTGTGTTGCATGTGATTGACTCTTCCTGAACTGAGGTCATCCACGTAATATAAGCCTCCTCTCTTAGTACCACACCCAATGATCTCCTTGGTGAGAATATCCTAAAGGAGACAAAAGGTAGAATACATCAATACTACACAGTTAAGATCTGAAGTAACTTGACTAATACAAGTAATGTATTAGATAATGATAATGAAGGAGATAAAGTCACTGTTCCAACCCCTGTAACTGGATAAGTGACCCCATTGGCATTGACAACATGACTCCGTCTCGGCTGGGTTGTATTGGAGAGATCTTTTGGGTCAAAGGTCATATGATATGTAGCTCCAAAATCGAGAATCCAATCCTTATTATCACTACGAGTAGAGATGTGAAATGCTTTACTTGAAGTACCTGGATCCTGGGAAGATTCAGCCTGAGGAATAAGGGATAATGATCCATTATTGGTAGCCACAGTAGCTCTTCCAGTAGTTTCCCGTTTCTTCTGTGCTTGAAGATCATTCCACCAATTTGGATACCCATGTAGCTTGAAGCAGTTTTCACGGGTGTGTTTGGAGTTTTCGCAATGGGCACATTTTATATCAACAGAAGGTGGATTTCCCATGGATTTCTTGCTACCCAAAGAAATAGTTCCTGGTTTTCCAGCCCTTTGCAGCGCTTTCCTTTCCTTCTCGTTCCAAGTTTCTCCAAGCTTAGAAGAACAGTACGGTTGCCCACGACAACGGCTGGACTAGTACGTAGAGAGACTACGACGACCCAATGAGCGGATAAACCTACGACTCCAACCAGCCACACACACAGAGACCAACCACAAAAAATATGTTGCTGAGGAGACAGCGTTATATGTCGCTGTGTTTCAAGTTTCACCGAGGCAGGAGAACGGTGCGGCTGTCCATAGCAACGTAGAGAGACTGCGACAGTTCCACGACCAACGAGCAATCTGTGACCCCAAATGCAGATACAAAGAATGCGACATCAACACCGTTTATCGATGTGTTTTGTTTCTTTTCGGAAAAGAAAACGATGATGGAACCGACCACACTAGTAAGCAACCAACGTTGGACCCAACCAATTAGAACGGTACGGTTTCAATGAGTAAACTAGAACGATCGCCCCGGATCGAACCAGTGTCAAGGTAAATGTAAACCAGAATGGCCACACCAGAAATCAAGAATCAAAAATCAGAGGGTAAGTGTAAACCAGAACGACCACCTCAGAAATCAGAAAGCAGATGCTACCAGAGAACAGAAATCAGCGTAGCAGGTAATTCCATTAGTCAGCAATAACTTGCTCTGATACCATGACAAATATTGTAAAATCTGTTAATTATCAATATATTCATGTATATTCTGTTTTGTTTCTGTACAAGAGTCTTAGTCTATGTATACTAAGGAAAACTAAAACTAAAACCTAACCCTAGTAGCAGCTATACACATGGAAGTTACTGCACACCCATATTTTACGGCTCCAATAATATTATTGTCTGTCATTCCTTGCTCCATTAAACATTGGTATCTACCACTGTTGCAGCATGCACCACGACACGCACCAACACAATCTTCATTTTAAACCGTGTCTCCACTCTTGTCAAGCTCTTCTAATGCTGCCCATTACTTAGGATAAGCATAATCCTTTATCAAGAAGGTAGGCTTTAAAAAAACGTTTTGGATTTCTCGTAGTTAAACCAATAACTGGCATACCAACTACCACTCTAGCTTTTATTCTAGAAACAAAGTCCTGCAGAGCAAAACAGAAAGAACATCACGAATTCATGCATGGAAATATTGGCCTAGAAAGAAGCAATTTTTGACCTAAATAGATGGGTAACATAAATGGGATGAAAATTTGACCAAAACTATAACCCCATAATTTTCTGAAAATTCTAAAAGGCCTTACAGAACTCCAAAAGAGTTCTAAAAGACCTCCCTGAATGTTCAAAAAAAGGCAAAACTTTGTCAAACAAGGCTTTCCAGAATTTCTTTTTTACAAAACTTTAATTACATTTATATTTTTACTATTAAATAAATATTTTAATTGTAATGATATATTATGTCTAATTTTTTTTGTATATATTTTGATATATCATTGTATGTATCAATAATATTTAACATACATATGGACAAAAGTGATATAAATGAATTCTGAGTAAAATAATTAATCAGATGCATATTTATTCACTCATTTGAAAAACATTAGTTAGTTGCATATATATAATTATAATATAAAATATATTATTAAGTCAATATATTATAATACAAAATTATTTCATATATCTAAATTTAATTTATGATAATAAAATACTAGTATCAAATATTATAAAAATTAAAATTAAAAAAAAACATGATGAGAAGCTTAAACTAAAACTTTTAAGGGTTTTTTTATTTATGTCGTCAAAGTTTTTCATATTTTGTTCAACTCTAAATTTTTATTTTATCTAATATTATATTATTTCACATTTTATATTAATAATTTTTCATTTTATTTAATTTTTTTAATATTTTCCTAATCATTTTTCATTCATTTTTATCACCACTACAAAATCGGTCAATTTCGAAATTTCAAGTAAACGGATGCAACAAACATAAATAAAAAATATTTATATTTATTAATCTTTTATTTTTTAATAATATGTATTTTTAAATATACTTAAAATCTTAAATCATATTTTATTCTTTATATTTTAATATTTTTTTGTTTTAGTTTTTAATATTTATACATGTCTCTTTGTATCTCTTATAAAATAATATGAAAATTTTGTCTATAATTTGAGAAAAGTCCAATGTAACTATCAACTTCTTACTAGATTTATATTATCATATCTTTTTTATTCTTAAATATTTAAATATAATTTTCTATTTTCTATTAAATATATATACATACTTCAACTCTCTCAAAGTATATCTTTGACTTTGTCACTGTATATAGGTATAGTGAACTTATTTTCCAACAATCCAAGTATCTTTCTTTGGAAATATGTATTAAGTATAATCCATGGATCTCCGATCGAGAAACCGTATCCAAGCTACGTGGCTAGTCTCCATTCAGTGGACTTTTAAAACTTAGCAAACTAAAACACCTGAGTAGCTAAAGGAAGGGATATCAATCGAGACCCCGTTAGTAGTGACAAGCGAGAGCGGATTGGTGCTTCGAAGAAAAACAAACACGAAGCTTCCTTCCTCAGCAAAATTTGAATGTCTTTTTCAACAGCTTTCATTCGATTTTTTGTGGATTGAATGATTGAAAAACCAGCAAGCCCCTTGACTTTAGATTCTATCAGTAAAGGACACAGTGAACTGTAATTGTGAAAAGATTGGAAGATCTGACTAAAGAAGGTGATAGCCTTGTAGATTCGTTCCCATAGTTCGAACCTTCCCAGTAAAACACAGCATGTTCAAATTCTGATCGCTTTTACGGGAGAAAGGGGACCACCCTTTAAGCCTAAGTATTCCTCAATGACCGATAGTGTACAAGTACCATGAGTGAAAGGTAAAAAGAACCCTATTTAGAGAGTGCAATAGAGAACCTGAGATCCAATTCAAACAATCAATTGAAGGAGAGGAGCTTAGAGCCTTGAATTCTATTAGTAAAGCACACTCACTCTAATGGCATACCTTTGCATGATGGGTCAACTTGAAAATAGGAACAGTGGCTTAAGCCATTAGGTGTAGTCGCTTTCCAGAGGTGAAATCTTCTAGTTCTTCCTATTTGATCTGAAACTAATCAATCTAGCTATGAGTAGGTTAAAGATAGCTCTAACAGGTCTTGGAGGACCGAACCCACGTATGTGGCAAATCGTATCGTTCAAATTCAAATTGGTAACCAATTAAGTGATGAATTTCTTCAATAGTACCATAAATTGTTTGGTTTAAAGGCCTTATATGACACTTAAAAACCCGCAATTTTGGATCATTAATACTAGAAAGAAGGCATACCTCAAATATAAAAGTATGATCCTTAGATGCCTTGAGCATTTCAAGAGCCTTTAGATAGGGTTCCGGGTGCAGTTTGGCATGATCACACTCACTCCCAAGAATCAAGGCTTGAAAAAAATCTGAGGCCAAGCTTTGAAATCATGAGTTCAGCATTTGGTCTTGGAGCATTAGTAACAGCTGCTCTTTTCAACCCACGGTCTTCAATCCATTTCTTTAATCTGTAAAGGCCATTGATTGGCTCCAATTGTTATATGGCTAGTCTGTTGTTTCCAACATATCATTTTATACTATACAGTCGAATTAATAGAGAAGTTCGATATCAAGGGAAACTGAAATTTACCTACGAAACATGGCCTCCTTATCTTCACAAAACTTCAAGCCTCGTTCCACATCATCGGGGAATAGGATCTTGGCAATATCATCATTATGTTTGCCAGCAATATTCTCAATAAAGAAGTCCTCATTAATTGGTACTCCTCCATTAAAACCGATATGTTAATCACCCATATTTTTGTTAACGAACATTACTAATTGTTTCATAGATTTTAAAATATAAATACTTTTATCATCTTTCACAACCCACCGTACAGTATGCCCATTGATTAGAAGCAGGTCACATCTACAGAGAAGGAAATTTCCTGCTTCATGTCTGTACTTAACTATAATAAGAAACCATCCTCTAAAAGAAATATGAATTGTAATTTATAGTAGCAAAGAAGTCTCTACCTCTTGCAGCATTTCACGAAAGGTAATATGGTGAAGCTGATCTGAATCGTACAGAGTTCCATCAACATCGAAGAGAATTGCTTCGACTGGTACAAATGTTGAAAATATTTTTTTGCTGTTTCCACAACTAAATGCAATAAGACAAACATACAACAATTATTTCTGTTTCAATTTTCTCAAAGAGTGAAAACTAAAACATGCAAGAACAACCCATTTAATAAATCAATCATAACACTGTTGTTAGATATAAAAAGAAAGAAAGAAGCTTCTCTAAGATGTAGAAGTCACAACACAGAAGCAACCAAGTAGATGTATTCCAGAGTATCTTATATAACCTTGTCTAAATATATTCAGAGATAAACAGAAAATGTGTGGCAAGTGTGTTAGTTTTCCCATTCTTTAGTTTCTTTAACAAGTGAAACAAAAGCAAAGTACAAGTCTGACGTTAAACAATGAAAATACTACAGTGAGGTGCTCTCAAAATCTAAAGCAACATTACCTAGGTTTTTGATATGTTAGTAATAAGGTGCTCCTTTTTTCACTTGGTTTTACAAGTTGATTGCCTTCTTTACCTGAGAATGAAATTGCCATTTGTTTGTGAAAGATGATTATTTTCATTCATTAGACAAATTAAATAAATCTGTTAAGAATCATTCAATTGACAATTTAACATTACCTAGGCTGTACAGCAAATAATGGGCTAAAAACTTGAGATTTCCTCATACGATGAACACAGGATGATGTGGGGTGGGGGAAGCAAAATCATAATAAAGATAAATGACACAGGTATTGCATTCGTGGAATTGATTCTAGGAAGGAGAGAAGAATATTCACAATATTAGTTCGATTAGGAGCATAATTGGGTTCAGACAACTGTATAATAATATTAGATGGACTCAAATTTATTTATATTCTTTCTGATTAGAATAATTTTTTCTCCATTGCGATAGAGAACTGGCATTAAAGATGTAAATTAGAGAAATTAAAAAAGAGCTGAGATCCAAATTTGCTATGATTACTAAAAGAAAAATAAGAAAACCATGCAAAACACAAACATTTATACTCCCTCAAGTTTGGACCATTTTTAAATAATCCATTAGTTATTTCTAGCCCAGTGGCCTATCAATCCTTTATTTTTTTAATGATTTGTGATAATGAAAATGATATATACATTATTGGCCTAAATTTGACACCTCTTCATACTTTTCATGAAAAAATAAGGAAAAAAAATATTTAAATATTTATGAAAATACTTCTCATTAACAATCAAGAAAAAAGTATCATTATAATATGTATAATTTCCAACTAAGTTGGTACTTATTCATACTATCTATCATTTGCATCTACCGATAAATAATTAAGCTTATCCCAACTAAGACTGCACATACTCAAAATGTAATAAAGTCTTAACAATTAATATCAAAACTTTATATGCATCACATTATGTCTTTCACATATGTAAAAATACATCGTAAGAAAACAAGCCCTACAATTTTACCTTACAAATATAAATAATGTCATGAATCTAAAATCATTAAATCTAATTAGAATCTATATTTGCAACACCACATTATCTGCAATGTCACTAAAGAATGAATGCTTGTTTGCCGCTCCATCTCAAAGAAAAACATCATGCCAATATTTCACACACATATAACAATAAGTTTGTTTCTTAAACTATCCAAGGTCCTACCACCTGTACCGAAAACATACTCAAAAGGTACTGTAAAATACATGAGGAATTAGTATATCATGTGTCCTGATGGAAAGCAAAAGATAATGACTCTAACGTACTTTTTACCATTCTAAAATTTGAAAAGATTAATCATATTGTGAAAGACCCCTAATAGTCATATCACTATATAAATATATATCCAACTAATATCAACTAGATGAAGTTCCATCAATAGATTTTTGTTTCCCAAACCTTACAAATTTCATGTGTAGAAAGTTTGACAGAAGAAATGACAATGTTTGAAGATATATGAGACCCAAACTTGAATTGATAAATATCATTAGTATAGATAACAATTTTGTAATTTTATCATGAGCCCAAATTAGTTGAATATGAAATTTTTGATAAAATGCTTCAATACTAGATATAATAGTCTCTGATTTGAATCATGGATTCATGCAAGTAGCCAAAATTAAAATGGGAGGAATTGACTCCCAATATTTTTTAAACTTTAATTCCATTACAAAAAAAAAAACATGAGCAAATAATGGCTTATCTCTATAGGATGCAAAACATATGACACGAAATATAAGTTTGACAATGCAAGATGGATATTAAAGTAATATATTTCAATCAAATATTTAGTTACATTGTAAAAAACTTGCAAAAAGTCCATAAATACAAATGATACATTCCAATCATTTTGACTTGGTACAGACAAATCTAACAATCTTTTAATATTATAAAATGTACTAATAGCTTGAGAATATCCAACTAAAGATTACAACATAAGATATGTAGAATTCCACCTAATACAAATGTCAATTTTTGACTTTTTTGCTTTAACTACCATGCAATGGTAAAATACTACCATTTTTGAAACTATCACAAACACTTTTATTTATAGTAGCATTTTCCAAAGTAACGGAAAAGGTCATATCACTTATGCCATATTCATTAAATACATCTCTCATTATATTATAAATTTGTGTAGTATTATTATATGGATATTCTACCATTCTAAATGCAATTATTATTTTTTGCAATTTTCAATTAGAATCAATATAATAGACAGTTACACACATATATCTAGTTATTACAACTAGTTCACATGTCAGAAGTCACATTAAAAGAATGGTTTTTAAGACTAACATGATTTTTAATTAATTCATCTTCTATTAGTTCATATTATTTCAAAATGTCACTTCGAGTCATGTTTCTAGAAACACAACTCGATTCAGATTGGACACATGTTTTCATAAAATACTTATATCTAATGTCATCGGCAAAAGTGAATGGTTGCTCGGCACTAGCCATATAACGAGCTAAACCTTCTCTCATTTTCAATTTGTTATACCTAAAGGCTTGTATAGTGCCTTCCTGTGTAACCAAACTAGATTATCTATTAGGGCATGAAGTTTTATGCCAAAGAAGATGGTCAGTGCCTCTATCTTTATAGATAATCCTTAGAGCAATATTTGCAAACCACTCTATTTTAATTTTTTGATGGCACAAATCTGATATCACAAGTTGCGTGCATGACTATGTGGGTTGTGTTTGGTAACTATCTAATTCATCAAACATCAAAGGCAATGATGCATCAGAATTCATACTTAGAAGTTTACTGTATATCTTATTGATCGTAACTTGTAAAAGCAGCAGAATATCCTTTATTAATAAACTTAATAAATAAGAAAACAAAGATATAAACAAAAATTAGCTTTAAAAACAGTCACCTAGAAGGAACACAAAGGAAATGAGATCAATCCCATTACCATGGCAAGAGTTAGAGAAAAAAAAGCAAGTAAAACATAATGGAAACCAAGTACATAATAATCGAATAACCAACCACATCGTTCTTATTTTAGATGATAATTGAATAACCGATCAAGTAGATGATAATTGAATAAGTCAAGAAGCTCATTTTCGCTTATTTTAGATGCAAAACAAAATAACGTGGCTTTAATTTTATGAAAAAAGTAGATAGCGAACCAAATTGGTGACACAGAGAGAATGTCTCTTTTGTTTTCCAGTATTCCAACATGAGCATAAGGCAATGCCACTGTTAATTAAACAACATAAACATATGGTAAAAATTACAAAAAAATGAGTTAATCTACATTCCACTATTAATTAAACAACATAACCATATGCAAAGAACAAAAACAAAAAAATAGAAAGAAAAAATTAACAATACTCAAATTCTCATTTTTTGTCAGAGAAGCAATTACATACTCATAATAATATTGAGCAGAAAGCCATAACCAGAAACTCCAACGATAAACCTATCACTCTAGTCAATCTGGAAAATACCCACACAAAAAACCAGTTTTTGTATCAAATTTTCTGAGCTTCCCAAATTTCCTCGAAATTTTAGTTTGTTGCAAAGGTGATTTTGAGATAAAAATTGAAGTTGGAGAAGTAAACAACCCAAAGATGAAGTGATACATAGCTTACACTCAAAAAGCTAATTTTGTTTTCACAAGCTGGATGCTCTCGCATGGGTGGCTGAAGTGGGTAAGTGACCGAGGTATCATCAATCGTATAAAAGAAAAATAGGCTTTAAAGATGATGGGAGGAGTTATATTAACGGGCTCTTGTGCTTTTCTGATTTTAAAAAAAATAACGGGGTTTTCTGCTGGCCCAAATAAATCACATTACGTAATGGACAGTACAAAATTAGGCACATAAATTAAATGGATTGCGTCAAATTGTGCTTTAAGCGGGTTAGAATAGCTTACGCCTAGGCCACCCAACCCCATTTTACACTGTAAATTATATTTAATAAAAAATCGTGACATATAAATTTACTTTTATAAAAATGATTTTTATTATAGAGTTATTAGAGGTAAAACACTTAGAAAAGAAAATTGAAGATTTGAATAGTAAATAAAGTAATTTAAAATGTTGTTAGAAAAATAGAATAATAAAATAAAATACTAATTTTTAGTTTTAACAAAGATAGGTTATCTAAAAATATTTTATCACAATTTGATATACATTTCAATTTATATAGTACAACTTAATTGATCCTAGTTAATAAATGGTTACATAATTACTTCACCATCCACCAACAACAATTTTACATCTAATATACATGTAATAATTTGATGCATATAATACTATTCTAATTTATTGGTTTTTTATTTATTTTTTTATGTAAGTTATGTTTTTGTTGACCCCTATGATTTGTTCATCTCAATCAAATCTCAAAATTTCAATCGCTACTACTATTATTTTAATAGAATTTTCTTCTTGATTCAAGTGGTTTTAATATTATAAAGAAAAAAATACAAATAAAATTATTTATATCACAACTTGATGTATGCTAACGTGACATAATGTAGTTATCCTCTATTATTAAATGTGTTAGTAAATGATCCCGTAATTATTTAATATCTCACATCTTATATCCACGTTCAATTCACCATTAACATATCATGATTTGTACATATCATATTGTTCATTTTTCGTGAGAAAAAACTCATAACTTATCAATTTTCTTTTATAATAGTGACAAATGACAAGTAATTATTGATATTAATGCAATATTGTATGCGAATAAATGTGTGCAATTAGAGTTCCTCTCATATTAAAAACCAAAAATTTTGAAAACTTCTTTAAATTTCAGTCAACATTGCTAAATATTATAGGTAAGTAAAATTAGCCTAATATGTCTTATACTCACAAATTAATAAGCTATATAAGACAACTAACAAAGTGAGCTTGAAGATATTGTTTCTATAGTTATGGCTACTTCATTGAAAAACTAATCATGTATCCATAATTTGTAAAGAATCAAGCCATTTAGCGAGAGCATTTGCACCCTTGTTATACTTTCTACATAAAAAACTGACAACCATTGAATTCCAAATTCCTATGTGCAAGGTCAAAAAAACTCTCAGGTTACTTGTTAATCAAAATTTGGAGTTTATTTTGATGAAACAAAACAAGTTTGTCAAAAAAGAAACAAACTGATTGTGAAGAAGGCTATTACATATCCAACCTTGAAGAAGACAATTATGCAAAGTGGATAGATGTTCTAGAACTACTACAACGAACTAGATGTTACAAGAAAATCCACTATGAGAATTAGAATTATAAAGTTCTCAATAGATTCAAATAAAAATTAAATGCAACAAATCAAAAAGCAACAAAGATAAGAATACATATTTGGTACTACTTGAGGCCTCATTATAATCATTAGCTAGTGCGTGAGCTATTGCGATTAAAGCCATCCAAACAAATGTTATATAGGATGACTAACTTCTGTGCTTCAATAAATCTACATGAATTTTGAAGAGTCTACTCTATTTTGTATCCCGAGTCAAAAACTAATTTTATAATAAGTTTTAATTATAAATCACCAAAACTCAAATAAAAATAAATGTACTTTTTAATACATCTCTTACAAAGAAGCAAGAAAATCAATATGATATTTGAAACTTGTCACTCAAAATTATTATAGTACTTACATCTCTTTAACATCGTAACATTACTTTATGCTTATGGAGTAAAAGTAATTTTTGATATTGTATAACATATGCACGATAAAGCATTTACTATCAATTAGTTTTTTGTCCTTTTGTAACAAATTTATGGTATTACAAAGACCTTAAGTTTGAGGGAGAGTATTAGGGTTTATAATCATAAATTATATGTTGACTATAATAGTTTGTTATAATTATTTTGGTAAAAGTTGTGTAAATCTATATATAGTTGTCGTTGTATCTATTCATTCAATGCAACTAAGGTTATTGGAGTTTGAACAAATGACTTCTATCTTTGATACCATGCTTAACAACAAGAATAATAAGCTGAATTATAAGTGTTTGACATATATGATATATAATGTCAATGCTTATGAGAGAATGATAAAGTATAAAAGTATTGTTAATCACTCTCCTATTAATTTAAACTTTTGGAAGAGTTAGTGACCAACAACTTCTTACACTTACAATTCTCATGTAAAATCAAACTGGTAAGAAGTTTTACAAATTAGTGATATTTAATCATAGAAACTTTAAGATATAAATATCACTTCATAAAGGCAAATATTAGTTTAAAAGTCCACACTTTCTATAACCATTCAACTATAACACCCAGGCTTTATAGTATCCCTTCAAAAATTCAAATCATGAGTCACAATACTATTTTCCCAATACAAAACAAAGAGATTAGATCACTAAACAAAGAGTACACTTCCTCAAAATGATTTGTCTTATAACAAGTACCGATTAAAAAATCAGTTTTTTCATAAACCACTCAACGAGTAACCTCAAAATTGGTTCATGTAAAAAATAATTTTAGAAATTTTAGGAAGAAGCACATTATTTGTGATTATGATAGAAACATAAATTGTGCTTTCTATGCACTGAAAGCACTTTTATCTCAAAAGCATAAACAAAAAGCTATAACAATCATTCCATAATGTAATCTGTCAATAGAACTTAAACATATTCCATATAAATATAACAAAACCAGCTATACCAAACCTAAACCACCCACCATGAATGAGAAATGTGTGTTGGAATTACCTCATTAACCAAGGTATTCTCTAACAAGTGCACTTTTTGAAGGCCCATATTATCAGTAGTAACAACAACGTAGAATCTAGGATTAAACTTTTCCTTGTGCAACACTAACAAGAGATTTAACATCCTAGTTTTGTGATGGCTTACACATTTCACACTTTGAATAGGCACAAACATGAGAGGTTTTCATATAGATAGGAAAATTTCGGTCTACCATTCTTGTTTTAAAATCTCAAGTGAAGATTTTAATATTTATAACCCTTTTTAAAGTGCAATAGTGGTAATAGTTGGTCTTCAAGTGACTACATACCTATGCAATAAAACTATTTGTGTACCAAAAAAAATGTTGGCTCATTAAAAGGGTTTTAACTATTAATAAATTGTTGTTTAATATGTATATTGAGAAATGTTAATAATTCGTTGGAGTGTGACCAAAGTTTCTTAACCATGTTGTATAGGTATAAAGTTATTAAAATAATTGGTTAAAATTAATTAATAAGAATTGATAATTTGTTAAGGATGTTAAATTAAAAAAATATTTTTAAAATTTTAAAATAAAAATAATATCGAGTTCAGATAAAATACCTTTCAGAAGTTGGTATATGATGAACAAAATCAGTAATAACGATTTTTTAAATACTTTTGTTTTATATTTGTAAAATTCTTGCAAGTACACAAACCATTTTATAGAAACTGATAAGTATACTTTCAAGTTCGATTTAAGAAAGGAATATACATGATTTTTAATTTATTATTCAAAATCTTAATGACGAAATTAAATCTTATACATCCTGTCACGATATTTTGGTTTCTTTGTTTCTTAATCTAAAAACATAATAAATAAACATAGATATGTATTCAATAAATAATTATACAATTTTTTATCATTCATAACATTAAAGTATTTAAGGATATAATAATTAAGTTTATTATATTTGTTCATATTATTTAGGTTATTAAAGATATAAATTGATATTTATTGATTCTTTTTTTTATATGAATACCACATTTGGTGGTGTTAGATATTATTTATTAATTAAACAAATAAATTAACATCTATGAATAGTGTTGATAATTAATTAGGTTAATTAAATTAATTATTTTTTCTAAAAGATTGAAAATTAACCATTTAAATGCCACATTTAGTGATGTTAGATGTTTTAAACTTTATTCAAGGTGTCCAAATTAAATATAAAAATTTAGTTATCTGAGTACTAACTTTTAAGTTTTAAAACAATTATCGAAAATATGTTGTCAATGTATTTTTAAATATTAGTTCTTATAAAAGATTGAAATAGAGTTTCACTCAAATTATCATGCAATTATACTAACAAATAAAAGAGCATTACTCTAAATCAGACCGGATAATTAAACATTAAAATCTAATTTTCAGATTTAAGTTTGTAATGAAAAATAATATATTTCTCTCTAACATCCTTAATATAAAATATTGAATAAAAATAAAATCAATTTATTTTATAAAAATATTTTACCTATTTAATATTTCGTAAGCATAACAACATTATTATTATATCATATTTACAAACAGTCAACCATATTAATTTTAATCACAGATAAATTAAATATAATATATAAAAATAAAATATAAAAAATAACTGTAAAGTATTCATTTTAAAATTTATACTTTAAAATAATCCTTACAACACTTTGATACTAATTTTATTGTTTGAAAACCTCCAAACGGATTTGCATTTCCGTTTATTAAATTAAAAGTTAAAAATTTACAAAAAATAGCTAGTTCTTCTCAAAAAGAGAAGAATTTTAAAACTAAAAAAAAATTTACGGAGAAAGAAAGAGTTGAAAAAATTATTTCTTAAGGTGTGTTTTTTACAATATGGGGGCTATTATATGTGAAGAAAAAGCTAAAAAAGTGAAAAAAAAATATTTAAAAATGATGATATATGCGTATTGGACAGACTAGCATGCGTTTGGGGTGCTAACGCGCGCAACTGAGCGGGGTTCGTGGCCGAAAATGCGCTTACATGCGTTGGATTCGTGGCATGACTAGGTGTTGACACATGCAGAATGCCAACCTAATGCTGCATGATTGCGGGTGGAATTGCGGTGTGGTGCGCCCAGACTTGTAGTGTGATGTTTTATTTATTTTTTATTTTTATATATTTTTGATTTTTTTTATTTTATTTCAAACATATTTGTGATTCATTTACTCTATTATTATTCTTTGAATTTTTAAGTTATTTTTTAAGTAAAAATATTTGAAAAAAATAAAAAATTTCGTAATTATAAAAAGATAAATTTATATAAAAGTATTATAAAATTATATAAATATAAATATTTTTAATAAATTAAATTATTGGGAGTTAGGCTGAATACAAAGAAATGCGGAGTTTTACATTTATCATTCTCTTGCCGTCAAAACTTTCAGATTATAAAACCCACGCTTTGTGTACGTTTAGATACTTTTTCGTTATCTTCAGCGATGGGGTTCTTTTCCTGGTGGAGTGGCGGCAGGCAATCCGAACCCGACAACAAACCCACCCAGAATCCGGATTCGAAACAGATAGCATTGGAAGTACCGGGCATGAACGGTGCCCTAGAGGTTCGTCGGCCCGAAAACATAACGGTGTTCGAGTTCGGGTCGGTTGCTGCTTCTGCTGATAAGGTTACGCTGGCTGGTTACTGCCCCGTATCGGACGAGCTTGAGCCATGCCGGTGGGAGATCTTGCCCTCTAGTGGCTCCGACGCGCCTCAGTTTCGCGTGGTCTTTTGAGCTACACACAGTTTGCCTAGGAGGTTCGTGTCTTGTATGAGCTTTGTACCTAACCTTGTTTAGAACTTTAAATGTGGAAAATGAGAGAGGGGGATGGGGGACATAGAGTAAGATGAAACCTTTTTAATGTGGACTTACTTGAAAATTTCGATTCTGATATTTTTTATTAGGTTACTTTCTCTTTTTGCATCTTCTTGTTAGTTTGTTAAACCAAGAAATTCGCCAAAAATTGAAACTTTGTGGAAAAAATGCCTAAGATGTGGGTAACTATTTTATGGTAGCTGCTTAGTAGAATAATTGATGGCTATAATCTCTGGTTTTTCGCTTTTCTTTGAATTTTTTAGCTGTTGGCTTGTAGATATGCGCATATAAGTTTGTTGATGGTTCTATCCAAATCCTTTTTCCCCTATAACGTCTAGATAAATTAAGGTTCATTCTGAATTAGCTTAAGTTTGGATTAAAGTGTGGTAAGCATAATAATTTATTGCGTGCATTTGGGTAGCATGAGTAGTTTATATTGCTTTATGTATCAAGTATCGTTGCCCATTAGCATGTAATCGACTCTTGTTGCTAGTCATCTGTATTATTTGTTATATTTTGGATACACAAGGTGAACTTTGGCCTCCAAAAGAACAATGTTCGAACATTGTTGTTTTAGTTAGTGTAAAACAATAGATGGCTCGCCAAGAATGTAACAGAATTTTAAGCTGTGTTTTGCTTTTAGGCAATATTAACAGCAAAGGTTTGTGAGAATTAAACGTCTTGATGTAGTAGTGCAGACTGGCCTTGCAATTTCGGTGTTATTTGTTTGAGTTTGAGATTAGAACAGCTTGTGAAAGGACTTTGAAGCTTGTAAGGTGTTGATTTTATGGAAAATGGTTGTAGTATCTTTTGAACGAACAAGACCTTATAAAAGAGTCCAGATTAGGGAGTTGAAGTTGAAAAGAAGAACTAAAACATAATTCTCAGAATTGCAACAAAACATTTTTATCAAGTTGAGAGCAGGAGTAGTCTGTTCATAATCTGAATTTTTTTTTTGGAATTAGGATGATGAAGTCGACCATGGGTTCTTGTCGTCATTCTTCCCACGTGCCACCTCAAGCGTTTGTCAAAGGCTTGCCTATTATGTTACCTTGGTAAATTTTTTGATGTGTTTTCACCAAGTACAGATTCAAGCTCAAAAGACACCTCTATTTATGCATGTGTCTTGGAGCATATTCAAGATAAAAGTTTTCACAATGATACTTTATTTTTTAAAATTGTGGGGATATTTTCAAATAGGAAATGTTATAGTACTTGGATGAAAAATTGTAATAATTTAGTAGGTGCCATTTGGTATTAGACATGTTAAAGAGATGTAATTTTTTGAAATTTAGATCTTGTGATATTTTGTAAAGAGTCATGACTTTTAGATGAGCTGTAATTGTTATGAACAATTACATTAGTTCATAAAAGACAACTTTTAGAATATATAGTCACAAGTTATTAAAGAGTTGGTGCATAGCATTTTATAAATAGACTATATGGAACAAAAGTTCAATAAGAACAATGTATGTTCTCTAATACTCTTTTCTTTTACGGTCATTTCTACACAAATAAAGCTAGGGTTTTAAATATTGTAGATTTAGAACAATAACTATTTTGAATGTTTTTTAAAGTCAAAGGTATATTTGAGTTGTTTTTGTGCATGCACATAGCATAAAACAAGATGCTTTATTATATCATAGAGGTATATTTATTAAACATTAGTGCATCATTAAATTGGTGAGGCAATTAATGTTTTAAGGACTATGATTTAAAATCGTAACTTGAAGTCACACTCCAAATATTATCCAAATATTATATTATTTAATATGATTTTGTATTATAATTGAAAACTTTAGAGATTTGATTTAAATATCATGGAGATTAACATTCACCAACAAATTTTTTAAAAATTTCAATATTTATGTTACTTATTGTCGCCCTCAACCCAAAAATTAGAGAGAGAAAGGTGTTGATCTCCAACCACTTCTTATCCTAATCGTTCAATTATGTTGATTATACACATCATCATTTAAATGTACCATGAAACAAATCGCATAGACTTTCGAAAAGGCAAATCCATCTCCTACTCTACTAAATTGTATCATCTCTACATTGATGTTGCCAGTTGTTCTTGTTGCACCTCTTTCGTCATCTTGAGTTCATATGGTGAATTGCGGAGGGGGATTAAATAGATGTGGGAGAAAAATGTGAGAGTGGTAAGTGTTTGTTTGTTTCACACCCCAAAAAAAATAAGAACGTAATTAGGAAAATTAAATGAGGATTAATAGCACAAGATGAGATAGTATATAAACATTATAAGGTTGGATAAAATTTTGGTAATTATATCTTGAATGGAAATCTAGAACAACAAGAATATAAATAAAACACAACAAAATTCATTCAGTTAAATACCAAGAATTCACCAAATATTTAACATAGAAACATAAAATATTAACCAGTAGAGTCAATTAAATTGAAAGAGAACAATTATATATAAATAAAGAGTAATATTTGAGTTTATCTTGTGAAAGATAAGTAAGGAAGAGATAAATGTGTTCTTAATGTTTAAGCAAGTTCAAGGTGAGAAAATTAATATGAATAAAAATCAAATCAATAATAATTATACAACCATCCAAATATCTTTCTCATTCTTTTAATTTTATCAATTACAAATAAATGATACTCATGTTTATGTCCAAACGATCTTATTAAGCTCTAAGCTATCCATTGTTCGTCGTCTTAAAAAAGAGAAAATAAAAAATGAGTTTTCACCTAAAGTTATTCTAACATATAATTTATACAATCATTATCATTAGTAAAATCAAATACATTACTGCATAAATAGTTTTAAAACAAATATATATGTTTAACTACTTAAATGAATATTATTGAATATGGCCATTTTATATTAAAATTTAACTTAAATAAGACAGTTTGTAATATAATCAAAGTCTATAAAATTTTAGTTTCGAAGTAAACTGCGTAACTTATAAAGTGAGAATAAATAAACTTTTTAGTGCATAATTATTGAATCTTTATAATAAACCATAACAATCTAAATCAACATAAAAAAAATACATATACGATACCTTTGATTCCTCGTTTTGTGTCTCAAAACAACTTGTTCTATCTCATGACTTTGACCCACATACTCACTATCATGTATCCCAAAATGTAATCTCGTGTCTCAAGATTATGCACAAACCTTGAGATACGACACTTAACATTATCATTATTATATTGATCTCAGGTATTAAAACACTCACTCCTAATATTTATAAAACACGTTATAAAATACCACAATTTTGTAACACTTTGAAACCATCATTTAAAAATAATTCTTTATGGGTCACTATTACGTAAATAAATTAAAAATCTTCACACTTTTAAAACTCACATTGTAAGATAAATATTATAATTTTAAATTCTTCAAAATTTTAAAAATCTTTACTAACTTATTCTTTTTCAAATGCATTTATAAAAATGAAAATTCTCATTTATCTCTATTAATATATTTAAATATTATTTTCATAATAAATTTTTAAAATAACTCCATTTGAATAACCGTCCACTTCTATTTGGACACCCGTCAGAGAGTTTTCATTGTTTGGTTCCAAAAATCTCAATTTCTCTTAGCAAAAGGAATCTACAAAAGATGGCAATGATTAGTGATTTTTGATAATGACATCAACTTTGTACAGAAAAGCTTTTTCTTCAAACCAAGTTTAGGAAAACACCGTATATTTTGTCAAACCATAAGTCACACTCTGTTGTTGCTGTCTTTTACGGCTTGCTTTCAACGCATGTTACAGCTTTCTTTGAGAAAGCATTTTTATCAAATTGTTCTTGAAGAATATTTGCAGCACTAATAACCATGGCAACATGTGAATCATGTCCACATTCATGGAACTTTGCTCTTGTGCTCCCAATCTACATCTTTCGGTTTCAGCAAATGGGTAATTGTAAGAGATGCCCAACTGGTCAAGCTCAGCTCTGATAAGCTTGCTAGTCTGGAGTCCTCTTGATATTGACTAAGCTCAATGAAAAGATCTTGCATCCACCCAAATCGTGAGCATTACCATGTTAGTACAAGAGCGTGAACAAATGGGTGCTTCCAAAATGTGATAACTGTTGGTTTTCTCTCCGAACTGCTCGGTAGCCAACCGAGCAGTTGAACAATTGGTTAGAACATGGTCAAACCTTCATCATTCTACTCACGTTATGCATCTCCTTAAATGCACGTCATTTTGCTCTTTGATGATAGAGCAATTGAGACGTGCTTATATATTAGTTTGATCTCTAAACTTGATATGTGATAAGAAATAGTAGAGAAAGAAAGTTCAATAATTTAGAATCAAACTTAATTGAATTGTTCTCTACACTATCGTGATAATAGAGAAAGTGTTAGAAGTATCAAATCAAAAACTTATAAGAATTCTCATAAAAATGGTAAAACTTGATTAATGGTTATAAGTATGTTCTCATTCTTTTTTGCTTCTAGTGTGTTTAAATTCATATTTATATGCTTCTATGAATGTTTTTGAATTGAATTATGATCCAATATTTCGTATCAGAACTGTTTTAAAAACATTCATCTTTTGCTCTATTTCACCAAGGAATTGAAAAATTACGTTTTTATTTAGCTCATTTTTATGCGTATGAAAATTATAAATTATTTCAATATTAGTATTTGAATGATTATGTGAATTGAGACATGAAAAACCATAAAGAAAATGATTCCAATTTGATGTGGGCATTCATTGAAATTTTTTAATTAACTTTTTTTTTATTTTAATATTTTTTATTCAAATTGAAACCATGAATTACTCAAAAATCAAATTATAAGAATTTTGATAAAAAGAACATTGAGTTTCATCGTCGGAATTGATAGAAACAATTGGGTCTCTGTTTGGGTCGAAACTAGATTGAGTTGACTTGGATGGAGGTTGAAGACGACTTGTTAAAAAGAAAAAAAAATCCGAGTATAATTTTAATGTGATTAATTATTTAACTTAAGCTTTGTTATATGTAGAATATTTATTATACATGTGACATTTATTTAAATAATTTTTGTCACATTAAAATTTATGTTTAAATTCATCGTGTTTAAATTATTTATTTTGGTATTTATATGTATAAATTTTATAATTTATTATACATATGAAATTTGGTTAAATAATTTATGCATAATGAAATTAATTGTTAATAGATCTTTATGGATTTAATTAATGCTTATATTATTTATTTTGCTTGTATAATTTATTGTCATTTATTCATACATGCAATCTTAAAATAGATAATATTTGTACATTTGAAATTAAATTAATATTGCTTATAATTCTATGCAATAATTGAGCCTAAAGATTTAGTTAATGTTTAAGTGATTCATCTATAGTTTAATTAATTAAAATTATAATAAGGTTTATTTATGATCACATTTAGAAAATAAATATTAATTGTCATTAATCATATGTGATATAATAAATCTTATTCCATGTAAATTTTTATTATATTTTTGTGTGATTCATTAAGATAGAATATTAAATTATATTTTCTAAGTTACTCACAGGGATTAGGAAAAAAAACATAATTTGATAATTTTATTATAAAGTTAAGATTGATCTAATTGAATTAGAACTTTAACCCACAATAAGTTTTATGTCACTAGATTCATATTTTTCCATGATTTTACATTGGTAGAATATGTCATATTTTAGCTTCAAATTTAATAACATGAACATGAATATTTAATTTATTGCAGCAATTCAACCTGTTAATTACTCTGATATGAAATGTGATGTTCCCAAGCTCAAAAGGGATAATTATAAAGTACGAAAGGAAATAATTCTCCTTCATCTAGGATGAATGGATATTGACTATGCTATTAGGAAAAATGAACCACCTAAAATTACTAAACCAGTACTCCAACGAATGTTGCGCTTTATGAACAATGGGGTGATCTAATTGCCTAAGCGTGATGTTCATTAAGACTAAGATTTTTGCTAGTATTCGTGGTTCTGTTGATCAACATAACAATGTTCAGGACCTACTAAAGGTCATTGATGATTAGTTCATCACTTCAGATAAGGTTTTAGCAAGCACTTTTATTATGAAGTTCTCTTCTTTAAGACTCACCAATGGGAAAGGAAAATCTCAAAATAAATAGAAAAGGGAAAGGGATAGTTCCACCTCAGGCTGATATTGAGAAAAGAGGCAAGTGTTTCTTCTATAAAAGGAAGTGACATATGAAGAAGGAATGTATAAAATTCTAGAAATGGCTTAAGAATAAAGGTAATCCAACCTCGTTTGTTTATTATGAATCTAATATAGTTAATGTTAATATTAACACCTTGTGGATTGATTCTAGATTTACAATCTATGTTGCAAACTCCTTACAAGGTATGCAAAACCTAAGGAAGCGAGTAGGAAGTGAACAATACGTCTTATCTCGCAACAAAATGGACTCACATGTGGAGGCTGTAGGGACATGTAGTTTGATTTTAAATAGTGGTTTTGTTTTAAAATTAGAAAATACCTTATATGTTCCAAGTTTCTCTAAACTTGATTTCGATTTCAGGACTTGTACCTTCTGGTTATTCTTTTCATTTTTTATAAACATCTTTCAGTTTATTTAATAAATTTGATTGTGTTGGGAATGATACTTTGTCTAATGATTTTTACTACATTAATTTATGAAATAATGTCACTGATAACGCTATGCATGTTCAAACTTGCACTAAAAAGTATATTATTAACGATTATTCTTCTACATTATGGCATGGGAGATTAGGACATATCTCCATAGAAAGAATTAAAGGATTAGTGAAAGATAGGGTACTTAGTACTATAGATTTTATTGATTTTGAGACATGTGTAGACTACATTAAGGGAAAACACACTAATAAGTCAAATAAAGGTGCCAATAGTAGTTCAAACATATTAGAAATTATATATATTAATATATGTTGTCCAGACATGGACATACAAGGTCAGAATTTTTTTATCACATTTATTGATGATTTTTCTCGATATATGTATATCTACATGCTTCGTAACAAGAACGAAGCATTAGGTACTTTCAAGATCTTTAAGGCTGAAGTAGAGAAACAATGCAAAAAGTAAACAAAGTTCATGAGATCAAATAGATGTGATGAATATTATGGTAGATATATTGAGAATGGACAAGCGCCTGGTCCGTTTGCTAAGTTTCTTCAATAGCATCACCGGACAAGAATGGTGTAGCAGAAAGAAGAAACTAAACATTATTGGACATGGTGCGAAGTATGCTTAGCTACTCCAATCTTCCTAAATCCTTGTGGACTGAAGCTTCAAAGACGGTTGTGTATATATTAAACCGAGTTTCAACCAAGGTTGTCTCAAATATGCCATTTGAATTATGGAAAGGTTGGAAACCAATTTTGTGACATATACGCGTTTGAGGATGCCCATCTAAAGTAAGAGTCTACAATCCACAAGAAAAAAAGTTGGACCCAAAGACCATAAATAGGTATTTCGTTGGATATACCAAAAGGTATAAGAGATATAACTTTTATTATCCATCTTATATCACTAGGTTTGTGGGATCAAGAAATGCAAAATTTCTTGAGAATGACTTGATTAGTGGGAGCAATCGATCCCAGGGAATTGGTCCTAAGAAAGATCATTCAGATGCTCAGTGTGCCACTTCAAGTAATGGACTAATCATTGTTGTTAACAACGCACCTTGAGTACAAAGGCGTGTTGAAGAACCAGTCCTAAAAGTACCAAAAGTTGTTGATCCTAATCTAGTAAATGATAAAGTTCAACAAATGCCTAAAGCTGTCAAACAACCAGCTAAACAATATGATCATACTCTTCAGGAGAATGTTGTTGTAGCATTTAGAAGATATACTAGAGTAAGGAAATCATCTATTCATATTGACTATGTTGTGTATCTACAAGAGTGTAACTACAATGTTGGAGCTGAAAATGATTCTGAGAGGTTTTCACAGGCCATGTGTTTTGAGGTTTCGAACTTATGGTACAATGCCATGAAAGAAGAGATGGATTCTATGGCGTTTAACTGAGTTTGAGATCTCGTCAAGTTGCCTAATGGTGTAAAATTCATTCTATGTAAATGGGTTTTCAAGACAAAGAGATACTTATAAGGCAACATTGAGAGGCATAAGGCAAGACTCGTTGCCAAAGGATTCACTCAAAGGGAGGGAGTCGACTACACAGAGATATTTTCTTCTGTATCTAAGAAATATTCACTTTGTGTGATCATGACATTGGTTGCCCATTTTGATTTGGATTTGCATGAAATGGATGTGAAAACAAATTTCCTTAATGATAACTTAGAGGAAAAGGTTTATATGAAACAATCTAAAGGATTCTCTTCTAGTGATGGTGAGCACTTGGTCTATAAGCTTAATAAATCCCTATATGGATTAAAACAAGCTTATCGTCAATGATATTTTAAATTCTATAACATCATCACTTCATTTGGTTTTGAAGAGAATGTTATGGATTAATGTATATACCAGAAGGTCAGTGGGAGTAAGATTTGGTATTTGGTGCTATATGTGGATGATATTTTGCTTGTAACCAATGATAAGGGTTTGCTATATGAGGTGAAATAATTCTTCTTGAAAAACTTTGATATGAAAGATATAAGTGATACTTCTTATGTCATTGGCATTAAGATCCATATGGATAGATCTTGAGGCATTTTAGGTTTGTCTTAAAAGACATATATCAATAAAGTTTTAGAGAGATTTCAGATGAAAGATTGTTCATTGAGTGTGGCACCCATTGTGAAATGTGATAGATTTAGCCTAAACCAATGCCCTTAAAATGAGCTCGAGCTGGAATAAATGAAAACCGTTCCATATGCTTCAATCATTGGAAGCCTGATGTATGCTCTAATCTGCATTAGACCTGACATTGGATTTGTTGAGGGAATGCTAAGGAGATATCAGAATAATCCAAGTGTTGACAACTGAAGAGCTACAAAGAAAGTCATGAGTTACCTTCAAAGGACAAAGGATTATATGCTTATATATAGACGAACCAATGATTTGGAAGTGATTGGCTACTCCAATGCGGACTTCTATAGGTGTGTTAATTCATGAAAATCAACATCTAGTTACATTTTCATGCTTGCCGGTGGAGCCATGTCTTGGAGGAGTACGAAGTAGACCTTGACTGCTACTTCCACTATAAATGCCAAGTTCGTGTCATGTTTTGAGGCTACATCACATGGTGTCATGGTGTATGGTTGAAGAGTTTCATTTCTAGACTTAGAATAATTGACTCTATTGCTAGGCCATTAAGATTGTATTGTGACAACTCAGCTATTGTGTTTATGACTAAGAACAACAAAATTGGTAGTCGTAATAAGCACATCGACATCAAATACTTGGCCATAAGAGAACATGTTAAAGAAAAGAAAGCGATCATTGAACACTTAGCACTGAGTCGATGATTACTGATCCTTTAACTAAATGCATGCCACTAAAGAATTTCAGTTATAATGAGACTTGGTTCCATGATGTAAATATTCATTGTACGTATATTTGATATTTTCATGAAACTCTTATTTAGTTGATTTTTTCTCATTAATTTTATATGCATATTTTGTTTATTTATCTATTTTGAGAAAACATATTTACGTTATGGACCTCAAATGAACATAGAGTTTATTCATTAAGTTGTATGGGCTTGAGATGCATAATGCATTGTGATACATGAAAGATAATACTTATCATTAGAGGACATATTGACATAATTTGTGTTTTGTTTCTCATAAAGTTGAATAATAGAATATATGGATCAAGTGGGAGAACATTTTTTTCTCTGAACCGCTCGGCAACCAATAGAACAGTTAAGTAGTTGGCCACAATTAGTCAAAACATGGTCCAACCTCCATCATTCCACCCATGTTCTACATCCCTTTAAATACACGTCCTTTTGCTCTTTGATGGATAGAGCACTTGAATCGTGCTTATATATTGGTTTAGTCCCTAACTTACTCTGTGATAAGAAAGAGAAGAGAAAAAAAGTTCAACAATTCAAAATCAAAATTCAATGAATTGTTTTCTGCACCATTACAATTGTGATAATAGAGAAAGATTTAGAAGCATTAAACCAAAAACATATTAGAATTATCATGAAAGTGGTGAAACTTGATCAATAGTTGAAGGTATGTTCTCAATCTCTTTTTCTTACGTTGTGTTTACATTCATATTTATATGCTTCGATGAATACTTTTGGATCGATCCAACTGCAACAACCTTACTACCTTCTTTTGTATAAAGCAAATGAACATTGACATTTTTTTCAACGGTGACACTAAAGAAAACATATACAAATCATAATAATGAGTTGGGTCATGAACCTTCAAAACCTAGTACTCACATGACTACATAACATAGCATCAGTCTTATTATCACAACAAAAGAGTTGGCTCTTAATTGTCTAAATATTTGCACTCACCAAAAATTTGATGTCTTTTTCTTTGCAGGGAATAGTTATGATGGAGATTGGGTGTTTAGAAGACCATACTCTCAGGAGCAAAAGGGTAACATTAAAGGCGGATTGACGTAACATATGATGAATTCAAATTGCTAATAATTTTGATGATTAGAGTAAATTAAGGCCATCATACAAAGAAAAAAACTTAAAGGAAGACCAGTTTAAGCAAGCTGCAAAAGTTCTGAAAAAGAACACTTTTTTTTCCTCAAAATTTCTCACTACTTTTATCTCTCTAATTCCCTTTGTCTAATTAATCGATGCACCGACTCCCCAAAACTAACCAATGGTTTTGTAGTATGTTCTCTCTCTCTACCAACTTAAACAAGAGTACCAATTTGTCCTTTAAAAAAATCTAAATAAAATTACGATTTTGTCATTAAATTAAATAAATTTAATTACATTCTAATACCTAATTTTGTTCATCTTAACTTAAATAAGTAATTAAAGATCCTACAGTTTTATAAGGGTTAATTGAATCCAGTTAAATGTTAGTGTTAGTTACGTAGTTATAATCTAGTTAAATGTTAGTGTTAGTTACGTAGTTATATATATATATATTTGTATTATTTGAAATAATTTTTTTTCTTCTATAATATCTACTTATTAGAATAAAATTTCTTAAAAAATTAGATGAGTTATATTTCCTTTTAATTTAAGAGGTATTATGTGTTTTCATACATGTTGTCTCTTTTGGAGATCATAAAACGTGCAAGCATACACAGTCACAAGTAATAAAATTTGGTAAGTAAGTTATCGTTCCCACGGAAATTTGTTACTACAGTTTGTTGAGTACTAAAATTATTTCTCTATGATTTTATCCAAAACGATCGTTGATTTGTAACAAGAAGAAAAGAGAAGAAGAAAAGAGTTTAATAACAAAATAAAAGAAATCTAAGATTGCAATTTTCACCAAATTAATCCACTCAAATCATATTACTTTCTCTTGATTTATATTTTTTAATACATTTAATTTGTCAACCGAAAACTTCTAATTTTATCCATACATCTCTTCCGAGCTTCGTATAAACACACCATGTTAAATTAATTTACTATATTATTATGAGAATTAAATTAACCAAGATTCATTACGTTCTAAGTTTTCAAATGACCACATATACAATTAGGGTATATTCCTATCTTTCATCATACATGTGGATTAATTTTGATAAAATTCGTAAATAATCAAAAAGCATTAAGCACAGATAGAATAAACAAATCGAACATCTTATAAATCTTTCAAAAATAATTAAAATCAAAGCTTCATAAATTTAGATAAAATGAAACCCTAGAAAAATTAAATTACTTCATTAATTAAAATTAAAATTACAACAGTTAAGGAATTTCGAATAAAAACACAAATAAAATTAAAATCATTTCGAATCGTAAATAGTTGGCACACGCAGAACACAACATAAGCCAAAAATGGCTTCTGCGTGTTCCACAGTCCAGCCCTAAACACTACTAAAAATACCAAACTCTAAACTCTCTAAAAAAACCTTTAACTCTATCATAATATCTCCTATTTATAGATAAAAAAATACATCAAAATAATTAAAATATCATACACGCGTAAAACCCCGACATTCTCCTTAAAATCCGCAGCTATGCAAAAATTAAATTTCTTATTTTACTTCACGCGTGAGACATGGCGCGTTTCTGTATTTTCTTATTTCATTGTGCGTGTCACGTGTTAGAGTATGATTCGATGCAAGAACTGGTGGGACACGTGGCATCAGATAATTGGATATCAAGGACGGGCGCGAGAAACGTGGGAGACAACGGTTGCAACGCGGGCGTGATCCTGTGCTTTCGTGCTCATTGTAACATGCCGCATGTCATAAAATGATTTGTTGATAGATGAAATGGGACATGTGGCAGATTCTGGTTCATAGAATAATCGGGCGCATATGGATCGACCGCACGGGAAAAAGGGCCACGAAGGTGGGGGACAACAACTGCGATGCATCAGACAGGTGGGCCCCACTTGCACGCCGGCATGCGCGGCAGGTGGGCTCCACTCGGCGCACCTAGCCGCGTGATAGATAGAATCCTACATCCACTCGTGTTGGTCGGGTATTTTGCGTGTGGAATTCCTCTCTCCTGTGCGAAAATTAAACTTTAATTAATTATATTTTATCCCACAAATTTTATTCAAATTACATTTTAAACTTTATTTAATTACAGTTAAGACCTTTGTTAATTTTAAATTAAATTTTTAAACTTTTAATTAAAATTAAGCCCAAATTTAATTTAAATTATATTTTCAACTTTAATAAATTGTAATTAAGAACTCCATTATTTGAAATTATATTTGTGGACATAAATTTGAAATTAAGTACGATTTCGAATCAAATTAATTATTTTTATTAAAAATGTATTTCTTAACACATAAAAGGTAAATATTAATTTATTTCACTAAAATTACACAAAAATGCAAAGAACATAGCAATTATAATTAATAAAATTGATGAAAATAACTATATAAAATACATTTATCAATATCCCTTGATACCAAAAAAATAAAAATAAAAATTACACTTAAAATTTATAACCATAGAAATAAAATTTATATTAAATTTACATAATTTTTTTAGAAAGAAAATTTAATTTAAATAATTCACGTTAAATAGTTTTGTAATTGTTTAATATTGAGTTACACTTAATTATGCTTAGTTTTTTAGCTCTTTATCATTGATATATTATTTTGTTATTATAAATTTCTTATTTGAAAATTGACAAATAATCTATTTGTGAACTTTCAACGAATACAATAACAAACTAAAAGGTTGGGAGAAAAGTAATGGTCCTATTATTTTTTAAAATTAACAATTTAGTGTTGAAATTTTAAAGCAAGGTGAATTAGGTCCCTTATAGAAAGTTTTTCAATTTAATCCAAATTTCATTTACTATGTTAAATCCTCGTGGAAGAAAGAAGTAAATGACACGTGGCCATCGTTTTTGGGGCTATTTTTTTATTGTTTCCACGCTTTCCTATTGAACTCGAACAATTTTGGCCTCTTTTAAACTTATAAAGTATGAAAAAACTTGGATTATGCACCTAATATTCTCCTTCTTTGTAAATGTTATTTTTTTTCCTACACAAGCACAAAACCTTCCTTGTAATTTCCTTGAAAATAGCTTGAAGAAACCATGGATTCTTAAGGCATACTGAATTGTTTATATGGAAGACAATCCATTCAAAAAATTTCATGGACTAATAGGATATTGGAAAGCGTTATTTCACTTGTGAGAAGGTAAGAGATGTTTCCATTTGGTTGGAATTTGTTTTTAGAAATAGTTCGAGGGAATCAATCTTTGGTCTCCTATGTCTTTGTATTCGTTTCCCTATTTTTGAATGGAAATTTTTTATGCAAATTTAGGGTCAAGGCATGCCTATTTCAGAAAACATATTAGTTTTGTTTTATTATCAAGAATGCTTATTTCAAAAAGCATGCTTTTTTGGTGATTGATTCGAGGAAAATTTCGGTGGAAACTTTCATAAGATGCTGCCTTGGATGGAAATTTTGGGTTCGAACTAGTTGGGAAGCTTTTTCTAGGATTTTGAGCATTTTTGTTTGTTGGATTAGTGAGGAAAAATTGAGCTAAAACAATAGGGAATTTCAAGGTAATTTATGCAAATTAAGTTATTTAAATTAAAATTCTAAATTGAATTTAATTCGAACTAATAAATACGAGTCTGAATTCAAATCAAATATAAACGTACTAGTACAAACTATTATGAATTAGGAATTATATTTTTTTAATTAATTGAATTTTTTTTATATAAATTAAAAATATTTTTAATAATATTAAAATTTAGGGTGAATTACCTAAATAGTTACTTTGTTTAAAACAAATGTGATGTTAAGTTTCTTTGTTTAGAAAACGTGTTTTTAAATCTATTTATTTGTGAAAAAAAATATCATTAAAGTTTATTTATCTGTGAAAAATGTACTAGTAAAGAACAAAATTAATTTTTCATCTTATTTTTTTGTTAAATATAATGAAATAATACATATATCACATGTATGTTTATATTATTTTGATAGATATATACATAAAAATTTAATATTTAATTAAAAAATGTACTCAAATTTTTTAAAAAATTGTTTTTATAATTGAACAAAATTTTCATTATTTAATATTAAAAATCATACATTTGACAATAAAAATTTAATTTAAGTTTGATCAAAATATTTATTAAAAAATTTGAATAATTTTTTAATTAAAAATTATTTCATAAGATATATGTTTATCAAAAAATAAAATATGTAAGTATTACATATGATATTACTTTTTAATTAATGAAAAATTAAATAGAAAATTAATTTTCTTATTTTCTTACCTTTTTTATAATCAAAAGTATTTAAAAATACATTTTCTCAACAGACATAGTGAACAACTCCTAAATTCTAAATAAAGGGATCTGCGTGACCCTTTTCCCTAAAACTTAAAAATGCCACAACTAAGATGCCAAAACAACCTATAGCACATAAGTTCCTATTTCTCGAAAATTTTCGCAGTTCCTCGTCGAAAGTATTTTGTGCGGTATTTCGCACTAATATCATTTCAAAGAGGGGAAAAAAAAAAAAGTCTTGACAATGTTTTCGACACCAAAGAAGCGCCCAAAGCTCAAAGGCAAAGCCAGCTCCAATTCTCGTTTTTCTTCACCTTCATCTATTACCTCAGAGTCTTCGCTGAGATCGATTGTGGAGCGAGAACCTCCTTTGAATCTTTTCCCCTCTAAGGGCGACTTCTTAAGGCTCATTGCTGTACTCGCTATTGCAACCTCTGTCGCCGTAGGCTGCAACTTGTTGGCTACTCTTCTCGCGAATCGACAACCGAAGCCCTTCTGTGATAGCGAGGTGGATTCCCCGGACTCGCTCTCTGGTGGGTCTTGTTTTCTTCATCGTAACCCTATTTCTTTTTAATGATTTTTTTGGACTTGTTTTGTGGTTTTGAGCTTGGAAGTGGAATGGGCCAACACATATATTGATTGCTGCATATAGTGATTTATATTAATTTTCCTTTTCATAGAATTAGTTGCCGATTTTGGTTGTCAATAATCGGATTTGAAGTTCATTTTCTGATCACAATTTTTAGAGTTTTGTAATAATTCGTCGTTGCAACTTTGTTATTTACGAACCAAGTTTAGCTCAACATGTTATGCAACGTAATGAGAAATTGAGTAAAGTACCAGTCTTATGCCTTCTATATTAATAAAAAAATGTCTTATCCCTTCTAGAGAACTGCTGCTCATATGGTGCATATTTCTTGTGTTGATGTATGCATAACACGTGCATATTGCCACAGACTTTTGTGAGCCTTGTCCCAGCAATGGGGAGTGTCACCTAGGCAAGTTGGAGTGTGCTCAGGGCTATAGAAAGCAATGGAACTTATGCATCGAGGATGGAGACATTAATGAGGCAGCTAAGAAACTTGTGGGTCCTGAGAATCTTAATCATTCCGGTATATTGATACTCTGAAGTGAAAAGAAGAAAAAAAAAACATTTCTAATCTTATCTTGTTTTATACTTTCTAACTTAATTTTTTTTATCAATGCTACTGCAGTCAGAGTGGATTGAATTTCGCCTTTGTAAAGCACATGCTCAATTTTTATGTGATGGAATCGGGACAGTTTGGGTTTGTATCTTTGCATTGACTCTGTGGATAGTTTTGTTTGGTGTGGAAACATTGAAAAACAACAATTCTTGAATTATCAAGTTCTAGAATCTAGAGGTCTAAATAATATACATCGTCAGGTTGAACAAGATGATATATGGAATGCCTTAGAGGAGCACAATTTGATGGAACATGTTCCCCCTGACAGTGCCATTTATTCATATACAAAAGAAAAGATGACGGAGTTCATTAGTAAAGTATTGGAGACAAGAAACAATTCTCAGGGGTATGCCAATATGAAGTTTGCGATTTAACAAAAGCAGCAAGTCTTCTGGTTACCTATGCCTTTAAAATTGTGATTTTTCATCATATTTTTTTATTTGTGCAATAGGGTGAAGGAGTTGAGGTGTCCAGACATGCTAGCTCAACTATACAAGCCATTTTCATGTCGCCTACGTCAATGGATCTCAAATAATGCACTAATAATATTGGCAGTTTGTGTAGTGGTACTCTATTCTAAAAGGCAGCCTTTCAGTGCTTTTTGTTTTAGTATCAACATGTTGACACTTGTTGACTGTGTTAAGTCTTACAGCTTCTGGGATGTGGACTGTTACTTTGGAAAGCCTGTCAAAGACATTATGTTTCAAAAAGAGTTGAGGAGCTTTATCAACAGGTATGGAAGGAATTATTCTCTTTAGGTACTCATTTAATGCAATATGTAAGATGGTTCCTGTAGAGCCATCACCTTCCATTTTTCCTTAATGTTACTTAGACATGTAAATGTGCCTAAACAACCCTGCCCATGTCCCATAAAATGGCAAAATGGGATAATGAGACATTTTAAGGTCCGTCCCACTAAAGGCTGCCCCAATTAAATCCCAGTTCATTAAGGCCCATACCAAATGATGATGTCTGCTCATCTTGTTTTTATTTCTTTTCTTTTTTTCCTTTTTGCCATGCGCCTTAAATGATTATAGGAGTTGAGACATGTCTCCTAGTTGTTTTTTTTTAATTTTTTTCCTCTGAAATTGGGTACTGTTAAATAAATTTTATTTTGGGACTCTGGTCTATAATTTTTTTCTTTTTCCTCCCTGAAAACTAGGTAATAAAAGTAACTAGTAATTTAAAAACAATAATATTACACAACTTATACACACTATAGATCGAACTCCTAACCTCCATTTTGTGCACCTTATAAAGATGCTTTGGTGTCTCTATGCTACAAGGACAAGGGCAAGTAACTAGTAATTAGGGGTAATAGATTAATAAAAAAATTGGTACGATATAAGGGTGATGTTTGGATAAACTATGTACATGACTTTGGTACCAACGACCTAATGGGTTACAACAGGTGGGGCCTTAGTTGTCCACAAAATGCGACCATTTATGATCTCATCACCATATGACGTGTATGAAATTGACCCACCTTGAAGAACACAACCTCACTACACGACCTAACCAGCTTTGCCACTGTGTAGTCTAGTGTAGCTCGGCCCATGCGACCCATATTTGTGGAGCGTTCGGTCTTATCTTTGAAGCAAGTTAGTCAAGTCAGAGATATTTTTAGTGTGTTTATTGTCACGACCTTAAATTTTAAGTAGCGATTGTGCGACACTTAGTACCGTCCGTTGCACTAAGCTTGTCTTTGAATCCGAATGAAACTCCAAAGAGACTAGAAAGAGAGTTTGTAAAGAATGCTTTGTATTGCTCTAGAGAGAGTTTATCTTACAAGATGCTAAGAATTCTCAAGGATTTCCCAAGATTTCCCAAGATGGTTAGGAATTTCCAAGATGAATACAAATGAAGACCAATGGGTCTATTTATAGTGTGGTTTTAAGCTTAAGGTTATGCCACAATTTTCTAGATCATTCTAACTCTAGAATGTACAAGAGAGTTATAGTTTTATGTACAATATGCCACAAGGTTTTAGAAACTTCTAGCCAACTCTAGAGTCTTCTAGTTTTGTCTAGCTCCTTTATGCACGTTCCAGGATGTTCCGTAAGCTTCCAGCGGCTTCTACATCCTTCATGAACCATCCGGCACGTTCTAGAATATTCCAGTCCATTCTAACACCCTCTAGAACATTCTAAGGTCTTTAAAGCTTGAGTTGAGTTCGTCCAACTCTAGTCTTTCTAGACATCTCTAGGCCACTCTAGAACTTTCCATGTAGAAAAGTTTAGATCCTTTAGGCAACCACCTTTTGTTTGGATTTTGCGGGACATTTCGAACGAGACGTAACATTATGTGTCCTTAACTTAGGACAGTGCACCTGTTCCCTCACAGTTAGAAGTGGATGCTTAAATGTACAGATGTGACTTTAGCCTAAGCTAGTGTACTTGTTCCCTCATCGTTGGAAGCTATATTCAAATAGTGACATATGTAGGTCAAGTTACCTATAAATACCTTCATCTACCCACTGTTACGGAGATGGGATGATCGATACATGTAATCTTACTTACCAAATATTCTCTAAACAATTGGCGCTCATTGTGAGGCCTCACATTGAGATCTTTCATTTTTTTAACAAGGAGATCACAATCCAAGGTTAGGAAATTCAGCTAGTTACAACACCTGATAGTTTGGTAACATGAATAGTCAAAAGATGAACACATGGCAGGACCAATTATTTGTGGATCTCAGGGGGTCCTTCACACCTCATTAAGCAAGACATAATGCACCCCATTTGTGCTACAAATGTTTAACTCTTGATGTCCAATTGGATGATGTTTTAGAGGACGAACAAAACGGGCTCGAACAGAATGAGCAGAGATTTCACAACATTAATAACGAGGTCTAGGCCAGCTCAAGTCATTACATCCTCAATTAGACTAGTTCTTATTCCTCTTCAAGACAATCAATTGAGAATAAAAAAAAACAATTCAAGGAGATGAGTTACAGCAACTTCAACAATAAATTATAGATCTACAACGAGCTATTCGCAAGACAGGGAGCTACAATTGTAATTTAAGAAACCACATAACTTATATGCAAGATCGTCCCGAAGAGAACTATCAAACTCACCGCAGAACAGGATGAAGTTCTTCATTGCAATCATAACCTCAACCACAACCTCTATCACATAACACCTCTTATAGGGGTGATACATGGGAAGCCAGATTTAAAAATTTGGAGGAACAAATGAAGGTATAAGGGTTGGGTAACACTCAGTACGATATCGAGTAAGTCTGTCCAACTGGCCGCATCAGCTTTCATCGAGGCTATTGAATTGGACGAACCACCTTAAAAATTTACAGCATCTTGTTGTACACTATATAGAGGCACCAAAGATCCCGTGTTGTGTGTAGTACATTTCAATCTGCAATGGCACTTATTTGCTTACCTCTAAAAAAGAAATAGGCTACATGGTGTAAAACTTTTGTTTTCATCCTGCAAAACCATCGTAAAAATGGTTCAGCAACTTACCACCACATAGTATACACAATTTTGCTGAGTTGGTTAAATTGTTTATTACCAATTATGCGAGCCATGAGCCTATCAAAAAGAAGTCACACCACATTTTCTCGTATTAAGAGAAAATGTGTTATTTATTGAATTGACAAAAATAACACCAAGATCAATACAAGCAGTTTATGTAGAAGTTTTTAAGTTTGTTAACGTTGAAAGAGGCCTAAAATCTATAACAGGGAGAAAAGAAGAGATGGGATCAAGCCTTATACTAACACATGACCTTATGTATCAAAATATAAGCCCAATCTTTCCCAGACAACAACATCGAGTATTGGGTCGATCCTTATCACCTTTAAGGGATCACTACTAAGAGTTACATTGATAGAGCCCTCTTTCGAGCTCTCTTTTGACATTAACAACTCTCTTTCGACGTTAACGAACTTAGTTGCTGCTTGTATTGATCTTGGTATTGTCTTTATCAATTCGATACATAACTCGAAGTTTCTCTGAATACCCATTCTAGAAGCCTTTATGGCAACAAAATATGGGTAATATTGTTTTTTCAACTTCTTGGACTTGAATCTCTGGACATACCTTTCAATATTTTCATATGATTCCTAAATAATGAAGAAAATGTGGTGCAATTCCTTTTTGATAGGCTTAGTGCTTGCGTAATTGTTGATGAACAATTTGACAAACTCAGCAGAATTGTGTATACTCCATGGGGTAAGTTGTTGAATTAATTTTTGCGATGAGTCTTGTAGGGTGGAAACAAAAGTTTTACACTAAGTGGTCTCTTTCTTTTCTAGAGGTAATCACATAGGTATCATCATGGATTTAAAATGTATTACATACAACATGGGGTTTTTGGTGTCTCTGTATGGTGTACAACGATGAGTTGTAAATCTTGAGTGGTATATCAAATTCAATAGCATCGACAAAAGGTGATGCAGTCAGTTGATCACAGACTTACTCAATGTCATACTGAGTGCTACCCGATCCTTGTTCCTCCAACTTTTTAAATTTGGCTTCCCATGTATTGCCACTCATGAGAGATGTTATGTTTGGGGGTGGTTGTTCTTGCAATGAAGAACCTGGCCCTGTTTTGGACGAATTATGTGGTTTCTTAGATCGTGATTGTCGCTCTTTTTCCTATGAATAGCTTGTTGTCAGTTTATAATTTGTTGTTGTAGTTGCTTTAACACATGTCCTTGAACTGGTCTTTGTTCGTTTCTATTGGTTGTCTCGAAGAAGAACTAGAATTTGTCTGATTAAGGATGTTGTGACTTGAGTTAGCCTGAATCTCGTGATTAAGGTTGTGAAATTCGTTTGCCTGCCCATTTTGTCCATCCTTGAAAACATCGTCCAGTTGGACTTTAGGAGGTGAATGTTTGTAGCCCAAATTAACTCGACTAGAGGTGTTAAAAAATATTTAGCACAACATGCGAGCAAAAAAAAATGTGGCACAGACCGTAGCCCGTAACGCCTAGGGCTAAGGCACATTAATCTGAAACTAAATTCTATATAGATATATCTATATTTTATGAAATATGGATGTAGCCCAACGGATAAAGTTAACATTGGTGCATGAGAAGTAGGGAATTCAATTCCCACTATTAGTATTTTTTTCAAATAATGGGCTAAACGGACCACAGGTTATGTCGACCTGTTAAAAGCCCAACGGGCATGGCATTACACAACACGGTAAAACCCGCGAGCTAAGAATAAAGGCATAATATAGCTCGTGTACGGGCCATAGGCTAGCATGACTCGCTAGCTAATGGCCCATAGGCTAGCACGGTACACTAGCTAATGGACCACGGGCTAGCAGGGTGCACTAATTAACGGGTTGGCACGGCATGGTCTTTGTGCAGCTCTAAACTTAACCTATACGTATCACTATTTGAATAGACCAATCACTTCTGATGATAAGAGAACAGGTACACTATCCTTGGTTGAGGTTATGTCTTTACATCAGAACATCCACTTTTTACTATAAGGGGACAGATGCACTGTCCTAAGTTTAGGTCAAGTCATTACATTGAAAATATCTCTGATTTGACAAATTTACTTCAAGGATTAGACCAAATGCTCCATAAATACATGTCTTATAAGTTAGGCTTCATTAGATCACACAATGGTCGGGTTGGTTAAGTCGTGTGGTCAAGTTGTGTTCTTCAAGGCCGGTCAATCTCATACACGTCGTATGGTGGTAAGATCATCAATGATCACACCTTGTAGACGGTCACACCTCGTGATGGGTTTTTCCCTACTAGGTCATTGGTATTGAAGTCATGTAAATTTTTTATCAAAATACTGAATACTATAGAAGTAGAGTTTTTTTTCACAATTTACGTAGCTAAAAAATTAATTTAGATAATTGAATTTGCTAAAAAGGGTTAGAATTTGAACTCCTTTACCTAGGAAAGGGATTAGTCTTATTTATTTAGAATTTAAATATTCTTAAAATATATGAACAAAAATTAAGCATTTTTTAATTGTAAATATATAAAAATAAATAATTATGATACAGATAATCGTGTGAGACAATTGAATGTTCATCCATTAAAATATTAGCCTTCAGATTTTTCTAAGTCAATCTCAATAATTAAATTTTATTCGAGAAAAAAATTGATTGAATGTAACATACAAAATATATTTATTATAAAATTTTAAGTGATATATGATAATTGCATTAAAAAGGAAAATTTAAAACCATATATAATAATAATCCCATACCATCCCGTGTCTTCCTCTCTCCTTCTAACCCTTACTTAAAAGAAAAACAGTGGCAAGCTCATCAGGAGTGTTCCATTTGGGCCGCATACCATTTCGTCTCGCCCTATTTCTACGAGTATGGGACTAATATAGTGTATAAATACATAGCATATTTAGTAATTAAAAAGAACAATTTAAAAAATAAAAATATATATTATACATTAAAAAGACTAAAACTACATCTAATTTTCATTGGCCACCATCACTATCAACATCAAATCTCCAACGACCACCACCAGATAATCTGTAAGACTTACAAATTTTTCCTCAGATTTTTTACGACTTACAAAATAACTTTACATTTCTATAATGCGTACAAAATTATGTATAATTTGTGTACAACTTATGAAATAATCCTAGAACATGAACATATTATTGAGTAATATTTTTAATTCAAAATTCATTTTTGTAAAACTTACGTAATTCTATGTACACTTTTTGTACATTTTACAGAATAACCATACAACATAAATTATTCATGTTTGTACGTCATACAGAATAACCAAAATCATCAATTTTATAATAAGCAATATCTTTAATTTGAAAACTTCGTATTGAATTCACTTTGTAAAATGTACAAAACATGTACAACAATTTATAAATTGTACAGGAAATTTATACATATTTGTCTAATATAAACGGTACAAAATTTATTCAAAATTATATACAGTATACAGAAACTAGAAGTATATATACTAAAAAATGTTAAATTGGTCTAGTCTTCTTCAATTTAGGAGAAACATGGGTTCCTTTTTTCATTTTCAATTTAACCATCTTATAAATAACATATGAAAAGGAAAATAATGAAACAACATTGAATATGAAACAATAACAAACAGAACAACTTTATATTGAATTTACTTTATAAAATTTACAAAGTATGTACAACAATTTGTTGGTTGTACAGAAGGTTCGTACATAATTGTCTAAAATAAATATTATAGAATTTGAGCTGAGCAACATCATGTATAGTGTACAGAAACCCTACAAACGAAAAACATAGTATGAAGTAGACTAAACACTTTCAAATTCTGTTTCGTATCACCGAGTAGTTGGTTTCACCCAAATGTTCATGCCATTCAGAAAAGGAAAACAGATAACCAAATCAATTGAACAAGAATTGGTCAAAGTGAAGGACCCGAAAATACCAAAACGAAAGGATGGTCAAGAGCACGAAAAATCTCTTTGATCTGGAAAAGACGACGTTCATACTCGCTACGATCGATGTAATCTCCTCGCTTGAAATAGAACTTGACAAGGACCAAACCCTCATCGTGCTTGCACTAAATTGACTTGATGAAACGATCTTGTCCAAGAACCTCCTTGAGGACCAAGCTGTAGTAAGAAGGTACCTGAAGAAACCAAACGACAGCGGCTGAAATCTTAGAGAAGAAAGAAATGAATTTAGCGCTCCTCTATTTCACATGGATTCTTTTAGGACACCGAGTATTTTAAATTTTTGGATACGTGTTCGATGCCTATTTTTTTCAATTTTTTTTTAAATTTTCATCAATTTAGAGTGTTAAGCACCCACGTCCATGTTCATGTCACATTCGTTGGACACATATATTTTATAAAAAATAGAGTCCATGTAACATAAGTGCTCTCTAAACCCATTTGTGACCTTCAATCTGTGGTGAGGTCAAGAGAGTACATTCATTCATCAAAAACGACACCGTGAATCGAGATTTGAAAAAAAAAACGCTGATAGTTGTAAAGAGCCTATATTTTGTTTCTTTAATTCCCATTTCTACAGTAACTGGTACAAGACGAGCTGGGCTGTCAAAATACTTTCCATTTTCATGATTTAAAATAGGAGACCCGGCTTAGTTTACACCTCTTATGTTACTTTTAAAAAGCCTTTGTTTCTGCTCTCCATTTTACCTAAGTTTTCTCAAGGGATAATTTATTCTGTTAGACATTATTCACACGGGAAAATAAATAACTAGACACTACATCTGATGAAATAGGTAAAGACTGAAGCCTGAGAAAAGTAAAAAAGATAAGAAAAATTAGAGACTGTTAGACATGTTTAATGCCTGTTCAATAGAAACTGAATTTCATTTCAGGTGTCGGATTCAAAAAGACATGTTTGCTTGTAAGTATTTACGAAATTTGGTAAATTACGTGGGAGATGAATGCTATAATGTGCATGCATGCTAGTCACCTTGAGATTTCTTTTATGTTTTTATGCCAAATGCAGATATAGAGAGAATGATTTATTGCTCTTATTTTAACCAGACATGTTCAAATGAATACAGTTCTACTCCCCATTTGATTTATTTTTAATATGATAATGTAGGTTTGTGACATACTTGAGGAGAATGCCCTGGTGTCGAAGAGGGTAAGTGGAGAATGTGAACCATGGGTTGTTGCTTCTAGGTTGCGAGATCATCTGCTTTTGCCAAAAGAGAGGAAGCATTCTGCACTGTGGAAAAAGGTTTTATCTCTGCTTGATCTTATTATTTCTTCAACCCTCAAGTAACTTGTTTCCATTTAATTAGCAAACACTCTTAACAGTCATCTGTTTCAAAAATTATGTCAGTGGAGTTTAAAGTGCCTTCAAACTAGCATGTTCGACTTATTTCCATTATTGTGGGTCGAGAATGTTGGTTTTGTTGTCCATATGGTTGTATGAATCAGTTCACATTTAGAATCACAGCTTAAAATAATGGCTGTTTATAACTTCAAATTCATGTGTGTAGGGGTGGCAATTCGTGCGACAACTAATCTTTTAAACAAATAATAAATTAACACAGAATGAACAACTCGCATACATAACAAAGTCTACGAAGATAATACAATTCCTCAAACACAACTGTTATGTTACAATAACTCGTTAATTGCAAAACAAGAACACTAGTAAACATAAACTAAATAAAGCTAATTCTTAAAGCAAGAAGCCCATTTCTAAATAAATTTGGCAAAAATAAATGTCATCAAATCTTTCTCATACAAAAGTTAGAGGCGGTCGTATCTTCATGGAACCTCAGTTTAAATAAAGAGCTTCAAATCTCAAAAAAAAATTTCCAGCCATTAAACAAAGAAATATATAAGATTAAATAAAGAATTTTCTCCGACCACTAAACAAAGAATCCAATAGAGCACATATTAATCTCTTCATATTTTTAATTTTAGATTAAATATAGTACATATCTAGAATCTTGAAAAAAATGTCTTTGTGGTTATTATTGTTGACTGATGACCCATTTAAATACTGAATACTTATAATATAAGTTTTGTTCACGGCTATATATATCACATAATCACTATATACGTTCCCATAATACTCTCTAAGTCATTTTAAATATGTATCACAAAATACAACATATTGAAAAAATTAAGTCCTTATGTATAACAATAATTTAGATACATATAACAGGCAATAAGAATTTAAATTTATACCTCAATGCTTTTAATTAGCACTTTAATCCCTAAGCAGAAACATGTTATTAGAGTTTTGGGTGTCAACTTCGGTGGTTAACTCCCTTGCAAATTCCTCAAATGATTCATCTTGATTAGCTTACACATCAATAAAGGTAGGAAAACCATATGAATGAGAATATATGAATCCTACCCCTCTTATTTTAGAACCTCATATAGAATAAGATTTATCCAATTGGGTTATATTTAGGTTTATCTAAATAAATTTTATACTTTAACTTGTTTTAATGGATTTAGGGTTACTTGTTTTAATGGATTTAGGGTTAATGCATGCAATGTTATGGTTTTAAATTTTTTAATTTTATTTCGAGCTAATAAGCTGGGTCGAACTCAGTTCGATTTTTTTCGGGCTATTTGAGATGGTCTAAATTTGGTCTGAATTTAATTCGATTCGTATTCGATTTAGTCAATCGAGTTACGACACAAATTACCACCCCTAGTTGTGTGGGCATGGTTTCTATTTACATGTGAAATTCTTCTGTCATTGCCTTTATAATCAGCATAAACTGGTTACAAACAAAGGCAATCTTGCTTAATGCAATCTTGCTTAATGCATGTGCAATAGTTATGTGCAATATCTGCTTCAAGTTGCTTTTCGAAAGTATGGCACAGCATTGTTCAAAACCATTCAGTTTCAAAATCTTTGCAATTGATGGTAGTTATAAAATTATTGCTGAAAGCTCTCTCTTCCACATTTTGACTAGTAACTCACCAAAATCCCACATCTTTTTTCTTCTTTTTTTTTTCTAATTTCCAAAGGCTGTTTATCTGGGAATGGTTATCAATTATTGCTTTATGAGTTTTAGTGTCTGCACAGAGCTTACTCCACTGCCTGTAAATGAATCTAGGATTTTCTCCTCTCATTTTGGATCTTTGTATTTGATTACATTGCCCTAGCAACCTTCCTCTCTCTCGTGTTCTTTTCTTGAGGTGATCAGTGTAATTTTTAATTTTTTTTATCATCCTTGGCTCCCTACCCGTATATATGAAGATACTGTCCTATTTGTTGAGGAACATGAATAACATTGTATATCTTTCTGATGCTATGTGAAGTTGGTTAGTAAGTAGTTATAATAAATGGCTTCCTGTTGTAACTAACTTTAACTATATATGTGAAGGTGGAGGAGTTGGTTCAGGAAGATTCTCGTATAGATCGTTATCCAAAGCTGGTGAAGGGTGAATCAAAAGTAGTGTGGGAATGGCAAGGTAAGAATGTTTTCTAAGTTGTATGCAAACAAGGTGTTTTTATTTGTATTTGACTTGGCGACCATCAATATTACGATTCAATAAAAGTTATTTTTATACTCAAAATGTGTAGTAAGGGGCCTCGAAATTTTAAGACAATTAATTTGAAAATACCCACTGAAACAGAAATCCGGACTGTTGGCTTAATTCCCATTACCCTGCATCTCATGCGATCAAGGATCAAAATTATATTGTTTTATTTTTTTAATCAACAATTCAATTATTATATTTTATGTGTTCCATTCTACAACTTAATGCCATTCTTCTTTGCTTAGAGGAGTGAAAGGTGGTTTTTTCTAAAGACTATGCGTGCATCTCTTACTGATGCAACTTATAATTTGTATTATTCCTTTTTTACCTAGTTGAAGGCTCCTTGAGCTCTTCAAGGATGAGAAGAAAAAGTGAGTTTGTCAAGTCCAATTCCTGTGAGGCTGTGGATGTAAATGCTGACCAGAACCAACACTGGTCAAACGCTGGTAAGTCGATCGCTAAAATTATCTACTAAATCTCAAGGTTAAAGCATTTGACATTTCTGTCTCAGTTTTCAATGTTTAAATTAGTGGTCTCTATTTATTCCTTTCATTTTGATATAAATTATATTTGGAGTGTTAAACATGAACTGAAAAGTCACTAAATGCAGAGCCTAAGGCACTGATCTTTTGAGTTATGACATGGGTATATCTCTCTTGTCCACATACAAAGATATACTCATTCAAATTAGAGGCAGACCAGCCATGGAGATATTGCAGTGTTTAATTTGGGGGTTGGTTTCTTAAAACACCTTAAGAAGTGAATGCATCAAGAGGTCTAATTTGTAGAAGCTTGTTTGGTTTGGTGAGTGTTGTAAAATCTTATCAGCTCAAATATGTGTTATCATCACAATTGAGATGCCATGCTTTTATTGGCTAAACCAAAACTTATGCAGCCCCTTCTAAGCCAGTGGTCAATTTAATTATGACACTTCATTTGTGATATCATAAATCTTGTGATATCTAGCACTATTCTTAAGCAAAAGGAGACCCTAACTACTTCATTGATCTCATAGTATTTAGGAACTGCTAAGATGAACTTTTCTTTGCTATTTTTATTTTGCTACGCAACTTTTAGTACAATTGGTAAAAGCTTCCCATTTCTTAAAAATTGCTCAATCAAATCTCCCATGCTTTAAATATTGGTTTGGTAAAAAATGAGATAATTCTTGGAAAATGAAATATCCGAATGAGAGCCGTACGTTTATACCAGGCATATATTGCTCATCAATCGTTTAGTTTGAGGAGAGGATTAAAACATAAATATTTTAAGAAAAATTTCCGACATTTTTTTTATATGAAAAATATTTAACATTCAATTGTAGATAAATAATGAAGATATTATCAATAACATTATCCATATCAATGGAATCTTTTGCACATACCATGGAACAACATCTGAGACATTAATTTGTCCCAATTAGAAAATAAAATAATCGGATCTAGCTTTGCCTACATTTAGGACCAAGTGCAGTATAAAACTCAGTACAAGAAGTTCTAGATGCAGATTCACGTTGTAATTCTTTGAAAACCTTTCTAATGTTTTAAATATTACAATCAAAGGTAATAATAATATATATTTTTTCCTCTAATTAATATGAAGATGTTTGATAAAACAAGAATAAGAATTCTTAGTAAGTCAGAATTTCAGAAACACGTTTTGTTTGTAGCCCTTTACATAAATTGAAAGTATACAAATATCAAATTAAGATCATTCACTATTTTTGAACAAAATTTTCAAACAATCATTTCAAAGAAAACCAGCTGAGACATTTGGAGAACTAAACTGTGGGCTGGTGATCCTGTGTGTTTGCAATTATTACTAAAAAGTAGTCACAAAACAATTATTGAGTTTCAAAAGGAAAAAAAAATAAAAATTTACACTTACCAGTTTGATTGAACAATATATTTTGGAATCTTATGCTTTTCCGGTTTGTTGCTGCATATCGGTGTTTTTGTGGCTCAAATTTGACAGACCACTTGGATGATTCAGACACCACAAACTGAAGCAGCGAGGCTCCAATAGTATATTGGGTTGGGGTCACTTTCAGGTAAAGGTATTTCATATTTACCATCTGTAACATGCAGCAAACCGATTTGCTTTTATCCAAACAAGGTACTGGAGTCGATTCGTTATATTTTTTTTAACCTTACTTTTTAATAATAATAATAATAATAATAATAATAATAATAATAATAATAATAATATGATTAAAATATCATATAAAAAATTAAATATTATTTTTATAGTAAATATAAAACTTGTATAGTTAATTTTATTTTTATTGATGATTAATCGGAGATGAGGTGAATTGAAAAAAAAAGGTACATCTTAAAAGTATCAAGCATTTAGAGTAAAGGGGCCAGAGGTTTTTTCACACTTTTGATTTGATTTAAATTTATGATTTTTAAAAAATAAAAATAAAAATAAAGAATATTAAGATTATATTATTATTAGTTGAACCACTTACTTTTTCAAATCACTCTTTACATATAGGTAGTATTATATGGATAGTATAAACATATTCCGTTAAAAAAAAAATATTTATCTAACCCACTTTTTAAAAGGGTTTAAATTGTTAAAAAAAAAATTAATTAAAAAATACTCAAGCCAAAAGGCCATTATGCAAACAAGCACCAATTGTAGTACTACGTTTGATTTTCTTGAGCCATATAAAAACCACCCATCTCCCTCGAGAATGTTATAAAAATACATATATTTTTGACTCTGTTGTAATTATTATTTTACACACTTAAATACCGGACGGATTATAATTAAATATTTTTTTATCAAACTATATTTATTATAATTTAAATTTGTGACGTAAAAAGTAAAATATTTACCATTAGATTATTAACTGGATTGCAACCTGAACAATTTAGTTGTTTCACATGGGTCCTGTAGTTGTTAATTTAATGTTTGTCAAATTTATTTATATTCTACATTCACAACCTATTTTTCTATTCATGAAAATCAAGTTTTTCACACACGTTTGGTGGTGCTTGATCTTATAATCTTAAACACACATTTAAATTAGCTATAATACTATCTAGACTACAAGCCTATCTATGATAAGATTAAACATAATTATGATGTTACAAATTTATAATCACAATCTAATTAATAAAAATAAAAGGAAGGTAAAAAAAAAAGAAAAGGAAATGCTTAATGACATTTTGTCAATAAATATTGGTCTTTTAAGTGAAAATGAATTGATTGAAATAATTTGATTATATTCTCTGTTGAAATTAACAAATATAGGTGTAAAAACTCTAGTAATCAATGGAGTGATGAGATTGTACTTTGAATAATTTTTAGTTGTTGGGTAGAATATTTCTCCATCACAAGATAAAATAATTGAACCTTTTGAAAAAAAAATTTTTTTTGAAGAGACATGGATCGAGGGAACATATATCTAACCGTAGGATCATGTGGGACTTTCCACTTACCTAAAAAAATAAAATATATGTATAAAAAATAAAAATAAAAAAGATAAGAGAAAAGTTGGCTTCCCATCAATGTTTATAGTCGTACGTACATTTGTACATAATGTAATAAATATGTATGTTTGTACTATCGTTTACTTTTCAAACTCGGACTAAAAATTTGTCAAATTTCAAAAATTAATAATCTTACTCGTTTCAATGCTTATTTTTAAGGGAGATGGGTGGCTAAAGTGATCATTAGTTTTTTTAAGGATACAAATTAGTTTTTTGTTGTGTTGTTTTAGGAGAAGAGTTATAGATGAACAAACATTACAAAAAAAAAAAAAATTTGTAGCCTTATGCAATAAAATAATAATATTTAAAATTATTACTTAAAATAACATTACATGTTAAAAATTAAAATTAAAATATACTTTTTTAAATAAAGTAAGAGAGATGTAAATATATAGTAGAAAAGTCTCAATAAAAATAAATCATAAATTTAATCAAATCTCTAAATTCTGATAGTTGAATTTATAAATTATATTGAATTAATAAACTTCAACGGATATCATATAATAGAGTTTTAAATAGTTAAAAAAGTTTGCCCTTAAAAGTGTATATCATATAATAGAGTTTTAAATAGTTAAAAAAGTTTACCATTAAAAGTGTGGTTTGAACAAGGAAGAGAAAAATAAACTACTATACATGTTATGGGTTGAAAGTTAACGAAATAGTGACAAAGGTTCTTTGTTGATAGAAAATATATGTAAAAAGGAAAATAAAACCTATTCAATGATGTTAAGTGGTTATCATATTATCATTTTTATTAAAATAATATTAAAATATCAATTTTATCTTTCAATGATTTTTTTTACAAAGCAATAGAAAAAAAAACTAATTTTCTAATCGAAAAACTAAATCATTAAAATAACTAAATTTATGAGACTAGAAAAAATGTTCACCCTATCTTTAATTACCAAGTAAACTTATCATTATATTGAATTTGATAAAAGTAAAAATAATATTTTTTATTATAAGTATGCATCAATTTATACATCGCAATTAATTACTCTAATTTATAATTCATTAACATAATTTTACTTAAAAAAATATTCATTGTTTTTTTCTTCCTTTTTATGATTACATGGTTTAAATAAACTAACAAAAAAAGAAAATTCTAAAGGTTTTTCAATTTGAATCAAAAATTAGTTGAAAGTCTATAATAACTATAGATATTCTAATTTCATAAGATTAATCTAATAGATGGATACAACCATCATTTTTATAAATTATATTATGATTAATCAATTTGTGACATTTTTCTTAACATCACTTCAAAGTTTAAGTCTTTGTCACTTTATATTTTTATCATATTTTATTTTATTTGAATCACTTGTTTCTTTATTTTAAGATTATTTTAAATTTTTTGTAAGGTGAAACCTAAAATTTTTGGTCAAATGACTTAAACTCTGATATGATATGAAAATCCATAAGAACTATGGATATTTCATTCTCAAAAAGTTAATCTAATGGATAAAGATAATCACAATCTTTATAAACTTTATCATAACATTGTGTTTAATCGATGTGAGATATCAACCTTAATAAAATCCAATCATTTAAGACATTCACGTATTATTAAAAGTTATTGATTTCTTTCTTACATATTTCCTATAAGATTTTAGTACTAGTACATATTTAAAAAAGTTTTAAACTTATAAGTGTTACTTTTAAAAAAGTTTTAAACTTATAAGTGTTACTTACGGTTAATAATATATCGGATAAAAACAAGATGTTAATAATTAAAAGGTATTTAAACAAGAAAAATATTAATGTAATAATAATATCCATTTATTGATCGCTAAACTATAAATCTTAAACTATAAATGTTAAACTATAAACTCTAAACTTTAAAACATAAATCTTATATCTTAATTTATAAAACTTAAACTTTAAATCATAAACTCTAATTTGGTTAAATTTAAGATTATTTTAATTTTAATAATATGCATATATATTTTTATTTTTTAAGATTATATATTTTAATTATTAAATATATTTTTTTATTTTTATTTTTATTAAATATAAATATTCATTATATTAAATTTTTCCTTCCATTTAAAGTCGTACTCAATAATTCAAGTAACAATTATGTGACGTAAGAGATTACTCCAATATTGTGATATTCTGATATAAAACATTAACAAAAATAAATAAATAAATTTAAAATTGATTCCTCGTGACTATAAACCTTCTGGCTTCTGCCACACAAGCATCACGTGACATGTAGTCTTTCAGCTTCAACTTTGACGTGACATGCCATTTCTCCATAAAATTCATTGAATTTTTATGATATTAAAAAAAAAATTATTATATTTTTAAAATTTATAATCATACAATTATCATTATATAAAATTTTATTATAAAAAAATATTACATACTATTTTATATTAAATATCATTTAGTTAAAAATTTATTTAATATTAAGTATTAATCAATTAAATACTTTAAATATTGTTTTTATTATTTTAAATTTTATTAATATTATTTTTTATAAAAATTCTAAATATTTTACCATCATTTTTGAAATTTTTTTAAGTAAAATGACTTCTTTTGATAAATTTGTTTTTAAAAGTTGATAAAAAAGATTCTGATGTTATATATTATATTCTGTCGTTAATTTTAAAATATTTCAAAATTAATTTAAATAATAGTAAAATAATTAAATTATTTCTCTAGCAGAAAAAAAATTGAATTATTCCTCAAAAATTCTAACACAAATTAGATATTTCACTCAAAACAAATTATTGATTTAATTACATAATACATTCTTTTTTTATGTATAACATTTTATTTTTAACTTTCATTCAATTTGTTAGTTTTTTTTAATGAGATTTTCTTTTTAATAAGATATTTTAGTATTTGAGTGAAATTAAATTTTCTTTGGTATTTAATTGTATCTCAAAATATAAACTTAATGTAAAGTGAAGCTATTACGATCTTTTTAACATTTAAGTGAAATGTTAATGATATTTAGCCTTTATCATTGTATTTGAATATTTTAAGTGAAATCATGATTTACATCTCTTGGTAAACTTGTATTTAAATTTAATAAAAAAAATATTCTGCTACATGCTATTATTATATATTTTATACATCTTATTACTTTTAAACTATTTTAAAACTAATTTAAATAATAATAAAATGATTAAATGTTGTTATTCGAAAATTCCAATACAAATTAGACATTTTACACAAAAAGAAGAAAAAAACATATTTATCATAAGATTTTCTTTTCCTAAAATTATAATGCATCTCTCTATTCCTCATTTTTTTTTTCAACTAGTACTTAATCTCCTCTACTAATCTCACATCTGATTACCAATTTACATGCTCTAATATTTTTATCTCAATAATTTTTAATAATTAAAATAAAATATAGTCATATCATACGGAAAGAATAATAAAATATAATCATAGAAGATTAGATACGAAACTTCATCAGTTTTTAATATATTTTTTTTTAAAATTAATTGGATACCTCAAGTAAATTATGAGATATATCCAGAATTTATATATATATATATATATATATATATATATATATATATTTGAGTTTCTAATAAAATATACTTTTTTTAAACTGTTAATAAAAAAATTTGTTTGTAAAGTTTGAGTGTTGTAATATTATTTAAAAATAATTAATCAGTAATCAGCATGCAAATAAGGCACGTCATATTAACTTAATTTTTAATTAACGAACTAACGGCATGGAAAAAACAATAAAGAACTAACTACCAGCTTTGAAGTTGGAGTGAAAAAAAAAAAAGTAAACAGCTGAAGAGTCATAATTCGTGAACTCATGATTACGCAAATTCTATCATATTAAGGATTAGAAAACTCCTTAAAAAAAAAAGAAAAGAGAAAAAAAGAAGATTAGGGAATTATATATGTCGCATAAATTTAATTTTGAGCAAGTACATTAAAGTTTCTTTAAAGATATTTTTTCCCTACAATAAAGACAAAAAGATGACACTTTTAATCATGTCATACTCTTTTAGGCTATTTCTTTATAAAATAAAATTATAAATTGATTTTGCCAGAGTATTTTTCTTTTAATAGATCATGCGAGGGTAAATCATGATCAAATATATAGTTTTTTTTAAGATCGAATAACATCAATTTTTTTTTCAGTAATTTAAATTCGATCCGATCTAAATTAAATTTAAATTTTTTTAACATAAATCAAATCCAATGATATAATAAATCCAAAGTAATATGTATCCAAGTATATTAGATTTGATAACATAGAATTGATATTAAAATTTATTTATTAATTATTATAATATATAAAACACTATAATTATAGTATTTAAATTTAAATTTTTTATATTTTAACAAAATTTTTTATTTATAATTATAACTAAGAAAATCAAAAGAATAAGAAATATGATTGGACATTTATTAAATTACTATAGAGATTTAATATTTAAATTTATTTTTAAATTAAAATATTAATTTATTTTAATTATAGTGTTATAATATTTAAGTGTAACATATTATAAAATAATATATTTATTTATTTATAATTTTAAAAGTAATTCGATTTGGATCGAATTGTAATTGATAAAATATCTAAATACATAAGGAAAAAGTGTCAAGCTTACCTTAAGGATTTTTCTATCCACCATAAGAACTCCTCGCACATGTCAACCATGATAACTTCATCTGTACCTATTGGCATCATGTTAATGAACTCATCTTAGGCTATAGGATTGCGATAGGCTCATTAAATGAGCCCAAAGCGTCTATAAAGTTCACAAATTTGCCTTTGCCTAATTGGGTGGAATGGGTGCAAAAGATGACATTGAGATAGGATGGAATGATTAGATACTTGGAAGTGTTTAGAAGAGTCAGTGAGTTATGAGATTGCATCCCCAATACCCCCAATCTCGAGGCACTACCTTCTTCCTTTTTGACTTGGAGGTAGTGATGGTCCGTCCCTTCTTCCTCAATTGAAATTGGGCGAGGAGGTCATTTAAGAACACATCGTCTACGTCCATATTTGAACAATGAAAACAAAAAAATGATGTTAGTCAAGATGCAACGTAAACAAATCAATAAAAGATAGCTTTCAATTGATAACTATAAGAAAATAGAGTTATTTATCCACTTCTAAACCATTTATTTGCCTTGTTACGTGTTAAAATATCATGAATAAACTTAATTTGTGTTTAATATGGCAATATAGGTGAATTAAATAGATTTGAGAGAATTATTTAATTGTTTATCTTGATTAAATAGTATGTATAGTTTCTAGGCAGAGATGTATGATTCTTATATGTGTGATTTATAATTGATGAACTTAATAAGTAGTATGCAATCTAATTGACATAATAGTGTAGTTAAGTTAATTACTATATGGTATGGAGTGCACTTGAGAAAAGAATGCATGATATGTTAGATTTAATTGATCATATAATTAATTGATGATTATATTAGGGGAAATTTTAATGATTCACATGTTAGGAAATTGGAGGATTAAAGATTCATAGATCGTTTTCTCATATATCTTTATAATTGTTGAGTCTTATGATTTAATATTAATTTCCATTTATTTTTTATTTTTTATTTTTTATAATTTTGTATTATCCAAACAATATTCATAATATTGGTACTCGAGTATAAGTCATATGTGAGATCAATATCTATACTTAGATACATTATATTACTTGCATAACTCGTATATTGTAGATTGCATCGTGTTGATCACCAATATCAGCTCAAAATTAGAGCCAAATTTGGGCATACAATCCTTGAGCTTCATGCTTTTCTTTTCCAAGGTGGAATATGGCTTGTGCACTATATGATTTTACAACAACCTCGACCCTGATCTGATTATTTCTGTGGTGGCTGATGAGTGCTCAAAAAGCACTAAAATAACCATGATTTTATGCAAATTAATTGATTAAAAATATATATATATATGTTTTATCATATATTTATATAAATTTGTCTTTTTTGGAATCACGGGTATTTTTATTGTTTTTCAAGTATTTTGGCTTAAAAATACAACTTAAAGACTCAAAGAGGAATACTGGAACCAATACATCACAAATATAATAATAAATAAATACGTAAAGGTCGACAAATATGAAAAAATTGGACAAAATGGGTCAAAAAGGTCAAAAAGGAGAAAAACGCGCCGCCGCGCTGCCCAGCCACCGCGCCCCAGCACCCAGGTCCACCCCAAACTGCGCGGGGGTTACTGTTCATGCGCGCAGCACTGCGCACGCGAGGTTACTGTTCATGCGCGCGGCCTTTGCTGCAGCGAGCCTATTCACGCGGCCGTGGCAGCCCAGCAAGCGCCCCAGCGCGCGCGGCTCGTAATAGCCCTCTCAGCGGCGTTTTCACCCCATTTTTCACGTCGTATCGGCCCTGTGACGTCATCTTTGACGCCATTGATGACCTCGGCATTTCCGTTACACGTTTTTAATTTTTTAATATTTTTTTAACATTTTTTTACTCATTTTTTTCTCCATCCTCACCTTTTATAAATACCCCTTCCTTCACTTCAAAACATACCTAAAAACACTTCCAAATACATTATTTTCTCTCTTTTCTTAGATTTTTAGGATTCTTTAGTTTTCTTAGTTTTTCTTATGTTTTCTTAGTTTTTAGTTTTCTTAGTTAATTTCTCTTAGGTTTAGAGTTCTTCCACTTTTTAGGGAAGAACTAGTTATGTTTTGTAATATTTTAGCTTTTTTGATTCAATAAATGGGAGTGCAAATTCGGCAGGTTTTTCTAGCAGGAATGGCATTGAAATCTTGTAAGGATTTTATTTTCTTTGCGAGTTATTTTTATGCTTTATTAACTACGTATGTTATATTTAATTTGTTTGTGATTAAATTTAACTATGCTAAATTTGTTGTAAACATGATATAATAATAACGTTGTTATGCTTGCGAGAAATATTAAATAGGTAAAAATCTCTAAAATGAATTGATTTTATTTTTATTCAAGATTTTATATTAAGAATGTTAGAGAGAAATATATTATTTTACATTACAAACTTAAATCTGAAAATTAGATTTTAAGGTTTAGTTATCGATTACGATTTAGAGTAGTACTCTTTTATTTGTTGGTACAATCGCTAGGTAGTTAGAGTGAAGATCTATTTCAAAAGTTTTTTATAAGAATTATTATCACGAAAATGTATTAACAACATGTTTTCGGTAGTGGTTTTAAAACTTGAAAGTTAGTACTCGGATAACTAAATTCTTAGGTTTAATTTGGACACCTTGAATAAAGTTTAAACTATCTAACTTCCCAAAGTGTGTATTTAAATAGTTCATTTTCAATCTCTTAGAAAAAGGAATTAATTTAATTAACCAAATTAGTTATCAACCCTTTGTAGGTGTTAATTGATTTGTTTAGTTAACAAAGAATATCTAACCCCACCAAAGGTGGTATTAAATACAAAAAAGGGAAAATCAATAAATATCAAGTCATATATTTAGAAACCTAAATAATACGAGCAAGCATAATTAACTTAGTTATTATATCCATAAATACTCCACTATTTATAAAAGATAAAATTTGCATGAATGTTTATTGAATCTATGTTTAATTTTCTTTAAGTAGATTAAAACACAAAAAAACCCAAAATATCGTGACAGGATGTTTAGGATTTAATTTCGTTTTTAAAAGTTTGAATAATAAATTAAAAACCACATACATTCCTTCCTTAGATCGACCTTGGGAGTATACTTATCATTTTCTACGAAATGATTCGTGCACTTGCGAGAGTTTTATAAATATAAAACCAAAGTATTGGCAGGATCGGCGATGCCGGTTTTCGCTCATCAGTGGCCAACCTGGACTTCATATATAAACCATCATTTATAAAGTTGGTATAGGTAAACATTATTGGAGCTGAGACAAACTATGCTTTACCTCCTAGCTCAAGGTCGACACATAGAAGCATGATCTTTTCAAAATGACCTTTACATTTCCTTAGATAAGAGGAATTAGGCTAATCATGCCCTAGGATTCCCACCAACCATAAATATAAAAGAAGAATTGTGTCTAGTTTTAGTCATTATGCGAAAGCTATACATTCATTCCTTCGTGTTATTTTCCATCGAGGGTTTGATAAGTTTTGTTTATGGGTGTATGCCTCATTAAACTCGAACATATCTATTACAACACCGAGCTCTTTCCTTAATAATGTGATACATAGAAAGTACTTGTATCCTTTAGGAGCAGTTGATTGGAACTTATTTTAGTATGCCTTAAGAAGTATCTAACGAAGTTGGGTAGGGAAAACCACAAGCCGAGTCAAAGAGGTCTCTCATGGAACATATCCAACCCTTAAGAGATGGGTCGTTGTCAAAAGATGTTAGGTTAGGAATTTGGATTTGGATGGACTTAGGAATATTGATAGCCTCCTTAAGTTTGGAGGCATCGTTCTGTTCGAACTTATTCAGTTAGGCTCAGATGTTTTACCCTTTAGTCCTATAAGTGGGTTTGCTCGTACCCCTTCCTACTCGAGTTTTCTTTCACTAAAAACAAGGGAATGCGATGTTGGCCAACATGGGAAGGAAAATAGGAATATTGGCTCCTTGTTTAGGGATAGATCAAACTATACTTGTAGAAGGCACAATCACAGTTACATTATGAGATATCCTAGGGATCCCCAAGAATCTTGAGCTAAATGTTGAGCTTGAGTCTCCCGAAGACTTGGAGCTTCTAGAGCCCATAGACTTCTCATTGCTCTTATAAATACTTACACTTTCTAATATAAGAAGGTTCTTAAGTTTTTTTCTGACCATATCTATTGGTGAGTCTAATAATGAGCTAAACTTAAAATAAAAGGGAATGAAGTTGTAAGAGACAAGTTTGCAAAGAAGTACCTAAAAATGGAAATGAAGTAGTAGTGAAATATAAGAGAAAACTGACTTGAAATAGAAGAAAATTATTAAAGTCGATCTAATGGGAAAGTAACTTAGATTGCTTTTCAAATAATTGAGTGAATTAAAGATTAATGTCAGACTTAAATGTAAAGTTTTCAGGTATATAGTATTAAACATCGAGGTGATGTAGTTTAAAGTTGATGAAAAGAGATAAAGACTTTTTTGGAGTAATGAGTTGAGAAAAGTTGGAAGTGAATGAGATTCTTGAATTGTTACCCCATATATATACCTATCCATTTCCTACCAAAGTTCAAAAATTCAAAACTTTAAAAATCAAGTGAGAATGCATATCCCAATGTATGGCTTTGAAGCACCACAAAAAGGGACTTTCAAGTCGAATAAGATGTGCATTCTCTCACCATAGTTCTTGCGTCCGAACTAAAAGAATGGGGGACTCAATTTTTAGACGTAGTCTACGTGTTAATGTCGTGGGGAAAACTGGACGAATATCTATATGGTTTGCATCAAAATCAACTATATGTCAACATTTATGCTTATTTTATGTATATTTTTGAGGTTGTTCTTGTAAGTCCATATGGACCCCCTAAATGAACGTCACATGTATGTATACTATATATATACCTAATGAAAGACATAGAGTTATCATCATTTATTGTTCATTTAATACATCTCTCTACTTTCTATGTCTAAACTTAATATGTCCCCTGACATATAGATATAGGCATAACTATATGGTTGTACAACACTTGTGCTACTTATGTATTGTTGCACTATACACTATTAATGCAATTGTGTTCAGTTGCAACATCAATTAAGTCTCACACATATTGATCAGTAACTTAGGCCATTAGCACTTATATAGGTTCCATAATTCGTGTTACAAATGTCAAGAGTTTAATTTTAATCAAATCTACTTTATCAATCATTTCCTTCTTCTTTTTCCAACTAAATTCATCTTAAATCTCTGCATTGTTCATGAAGCTCTTCTCGGTATTAGAGCCATACTTATGGGGTGTTTAGTGAAAAAGAATTTCCTTTTTAACACCAATCTCATTAAGTACTCTACCAGCACTAGTGTCTTAGTCAATTATGTTTGTACAAATTTCCTCAACTTTACCATCCTATAGCACCAACTATATCCCAAAGTCACCAATGGTCCAATATGACCCTATACTTGAGACAAATTTTGACCACATACCACATGCTTAATCAATAATGGCTTTCTTCAACATTAACACCTTTGTCTTCTTAACCTCTTCCAATTTCCTCTGTACCTTTGCAATCAAATGTTTCTCACAACTTGTCACCCTCTATAATAGACACCTCCATGTCAGTACATATCACTCTTATTTGACCTCTTATTAGTACTTACTAACCATAATCTTTAATCCAGCAAGTATATACCTTATTATTGAATTACCATTACCTCCTTTGTCTTACCTAGTAAACTCACATCCTCTGACTATAAGGGCAAATGATGGTATCATTAAACCAAAACTCTACACCACCAGCTTAATACTTACAAAACCAAAATATGTGAAAATAACTCTCAAAACTCTTCAATCGAAAGAAGTTATGGAAAATGAGTTTAAAGCTCTTTTTCAAAACAATAATTGATTATTAAATTTTGTATTAATAAAAAGCTCGTAAATATATAAATCACTTATAGTAAGCAATAAATATACTCACATGATCATAACTCATAAAATTGCGATGGTTTGTTAAATTAATTTTCTAATTTAATTAAGAAAAAAACAAATCTTAAAATTCTAACAAATTTTTGGTTTGAAATAAAAAAAATGTAAATTTTAAATTAAATTAACATCTAAAGAAAGAAGATTAAAGCAGATAAATTAAAGCGATAAATGAAAATAATAAAATTATACCAAATCTAGGATGATAGATGTATATGAGATTTTAGCAAGCACTCATAACTTGGTGCAAAAGGGCTTCCAACACTCAAATGTTGATGCTCCGATGAATATGTACAACAAAAATCATGATTTAATTGTTATTTTAATATATGTTGATGACATTTTAATCATAGGTAGTAATTCTATCTTAATTCAATCTTTCATTGATAAATAACACACTCAGCTCTCTCTAAAGAATTTAAGTTAGTTAGGATATTTTCGTAGAATAGATATTCAGACACAAATGAAGGTAATATGCATTAAGTTAAGTATTTTAGTGAATTGATTGACAAAGTATACTTACTCATGTTAAACGAGGTTATACACCAATTAATACTGTGAAAGTTCTTTCAAAGTTTGATGTATACTTATTAAATGAGATTGAAGCAACACTTTATCAATCACTAGTGAGAGGTTTGTAATATGGCATACTAACTAGACCAGAGATCAATTACATTGTCAACAAAGTCTATCAGTACTTGAATGCTCCAACTTCAATTCATATGAGCGTAACTAAAAGGTTAATACATTATCTAAACATCATCTTGGAATATGGAGTTATGTTATCAACATCCACTAGTCTTGCTCTCACATTTTACACTAATGTTAACTGGTAATTAAACACAAATTATAGATCCTCCATTAGTGGACATTGTGTCTACATGAGAAATTTTCTCATTTTTTGGAACTATGGGAAACATAAGGTAGTGTATTGATCTTCGACTAAGGTTGAATTTCAAGTACTTGCTTTTTGAATCATAAAACTCTTATGGATATAAAGAATTCTATAGGAACTCAAGATTTCAATTCTTGTCACTCCAATATTATATTGTTATAATGTAAGTGTGGTGTATCTTGTAAAATTTATAGTTCTTCACTCTAGAATAAAACATGTTGAAGTTAATTTTTACTTCATTTATGAAAAAGTTCTCTCAGAAGCTATGACATTTGAATACAATCCAACTTAAAAAACAAGTGGATAATATCATGACCAAGCGATTATCCTCTCAACATTTTAAAGAGTTACGTACTAAGCTTAATGTCTTACACAAATCATAAGCTTAAAGAGGGATGTTAAAATATATAAATATAATCATAACTATATGATTGTACTGTACTTAGGTTGCTCGTGTATTGTTGCATTATGCATAGTCAATGCCTTGTGCATTCATTTGCAACAACAATTGATTCCCACACACATTGATTAATAACTTAGTGTTTTAGCACTTGTATATATTCTATAATCTATATTACAAATATTAAAAATTTAATTTTAATCAAATCTATTTTACCTTCACTTTTATTTTCTTCTTCCAACTAGAGTTCATCTTCATTCTTTGCATTGTTCATGAAACTCTTCGCTCACAATTATAATTTAAAATTTGGATAATAGTTAGTAAGAGTCCTATATTTATGATTAAAGTAAGCTTTATACCTATTGTAATTTAGTGGAGGAAAATACTATTACTTTTTGTAAAAGGATAATCGAAGTTTATTTGATAATTTTAGACCAAATTTTTAAGTGGTAGAATTTAAAAAAAAAATTTATTTTTTACCAAAACTTATGTAGTAAATTTTTAAATAATTATTTTTTATTTAAAATTACATTTTACTTCATCTTTTTACAACCTTTTAAGTAAAAAAAAAATTATATTTATATATTATTTTAAATCATAATTTATTTGTTTTGATATAAAAAAAAATTATATAATATTTTATCATATTATTCATAAAAATTACTTAATAACTTAATCATTAATTATTCATTCTTTATTTATATGTCCAATATGTCATAATATTTATTACTCATTCTTTCATGTTGGATTCATTTAATATTGTTGCTCAAATTTAAAAAAATAAAATAAAATTTAAAAAATTACAAACAAAAAATATAATTAAAACATATAAAAATAATAATTGTGAATACTGTGATTTTTCTTAGTAGGGTATTGGTAATATCAATAAATGACACAATATTTTTCACTATTTTGTTACTAACTGAAAAATGAATGATAATTATTTTTAAGATTCAATGTAAAAAAATAAATATACATTATAATGAAAAAATGAAAAAATTTATTGATAAAATGCATAGAAGCCATATAAACAAAGTTTTAGTAAAAAATAAAGAAAATGAAATAATTTATTAAATTAAGTATTAAACAATCATACCAGTTTATAAATATGAATAAAATAACAAACATAAATATACAAATTATCCTTAAGTATTTTATAAATGAAAAATATTTTGTTTAAAATAATAAGTATAAAAACTAAATATTAAAAAAATTAGTAACTATTGTTTGTAGGAAGATAAATCAAAGAACAAAAAATTATCATTTAAATATGAGTAAACTAATAAATATATTATTGAAGTATTAAAAAAATTATAAACATATCATATAAATTTGTTTGGTTATAAATATGGACTAAAATATCATAAATTTTACGAAAATATAATTAACATAACATAGATGATATTTTTGTGTTACAAATATAGTACTAAAATATCATAAATTGTATTCGAATGATATTTTTTTAACACTATGATATTTCATTATTATATTTATAACCCCATAAATTTAAACAGAATGTTTATAATTTTTTTAATAATCTGATAATACTTTTATTAGTTTATTTTTTAAATATTTGTTGTTATAATTTTTGATTAAAAAACTAGATATTTTAAAAATTTAGTATAAAATTATCAAATATACTTCCATAATCCCTTTATAATAAATAAAGAGCATACATTATCCCACCAGATAATAGCCGAGTCTGACGTAGATTTTAACCGTAGGAAGCAATGCCCGATATCCCTGCAAATAGTACCTAAAGTGAAGTTATATATTAGGGATGGTTTATCACCTACGCGTGATTAGAGATGTAATATAGCTGCTTCATTTTGTCCCATATATTGTTTAATGTTTCTTATAAACTTGTAGTTTAAAATTATTATTTGTGTATAAAGTACGATGATCATGTGTCTGGATTATCATATATAGTACCCGAATTTTGATTCTTGCACGTGATACACTTTCACCATCTGTAACAGTAGAAGCTCAACTTCAAACTCGGATTTACAATATGGTTGCCGTTAGCCTAGTTATAGGTTTTAATGTTTTAATTTTATGAGTTACATTGATATGTATTCTTATATAATTTATAGGTGTTTATATATATATATATATATTATTAATAATTATCATATAATATTTTATCACATATTATAATTTTAATATATCTCATTCTAAATATATCAATTTTTTTATTAAATTAACTTATATAATGACGTTAACATGCCATGCATAAAAAATAAAAGTAATATTATATATCTAAAATTTAGAATGATAACAAATGATGTATTAAGATTTGTTTGGTTCATATATAAAAAAGTCCATATGATTTTTTATCAATATTAAATAATTAAATAACTGATAATTAATCAATATATGTCATAAATAATATTTTTTTTGTTTTTTTACTATATTTTTCTTAACAATAAATAAAACAAGACGTAAATGTACTCTTACAATTAATTAATAGATTATTTCATCTTGATTTATAAGTGGTAAAAGAAAAATTAATAAACGAAAAGGTGTGCAAATTATCAAAAACGAACATTTCACCATCAGTGGAGGGGATTTCCGGGTGATAATGGGATATTCATATAATGGAAGTGGAAATAATTTTTTTTTTAATTTAGTGGAAAGAAAGTTCGCAAAAGACTTTGTGGAAGAAAAAGTATGGTTTACTTTTGTATATTCTGTGGTCCGTATTCAGCTAATGGCAACTGTTTATAATTTACAGACACCCTTCAGAAAAAATCACATATTTACCTACAGAATCACGACTAATATAGCAAGTATTTATTAATTAAACAAAAATAGAGTTTTTTTCAAGAAAAAGCAAAAGATCATTTTTCAGTCTTAAACCTTTTCAGTCTTCTCCCCCTTTCTCTGTGCATAATGCATTTTTTCAAAACAGCCAAAGCAGTGGAAGAACAAGACTCAAGAAAATAATAATATCATTCTCTCACTAATTAATCTGGTGCATCTTGTTTGAGTAGGTAACCATGAGTTTTTAAAGAAGTTTATTGCTTCATAAAGATATGTTTTTTGTGATATGGCCAGTGGTTTTTGGTGCGCGTTGATTTTGTTTCTTTTATATGAGCATCAGTGCATGCATGTTGTGGCTTTTTTTGGGTTGTATATTGGGTTGCTTTCTCCTTTTTGGTTTTGATTTGAACGATTTAAAGCTTATGTTTTTGCTTCTTGGTAATTTTTCTTCCATCTTTTGCATTAATCCATGATTTTGGGTATTGTTGTCTCCTTCTATGTGTTTTCCCGAAATTTTGCTTGGGATTTTGTCTATTTTCTGTTCTGCAATACTAACGCTACAAAACAAGAACTTCCACGTTTCAAGAATTATTATTTTTGTCTTCAAGTTGGACCATCAATTTTACATATTTTGAGTATATATGAAATTTGGACAATTTCTTTTTGGGTTTTCACTATCTCGTTTATAATTCTCAGCTTCTAAGTTCCAAGATCTAGTAGTCACTGGCCAGTAACAGCATTCATATGTTAAAAATCAGAACTTGCACTGGAGTCTAAACGAGGTCATTATCTTATATAATAATAATAACGATAAGCCATTCACGTTTTGCTTGCATGAATATAAAGGCTATAAGATCAAGCAAAAGAGGCTCTGATATGTGATTTATGAGTTTTGCAGAATTGGATGTATGAGAACAACTTGTGATCTGCTTCACTCTAGTGTTGTCTAAGAAAGGATGCCAAACCAGCTATGGTTTGCACTGCCAATGATCTGCAAAGATGGAAGGATTTTCCTAAGGGCCTTAGGGTTCTTCTCCTTGATTGGGACACTAGTTCTGCTTCCAATATAAGATCAAAGCTTGAGGCTATGGATTATGTTGGTTAGATATTCTGATCTTCCCTTTTGTTCTTAGCTAATTTAATTTTTTTCCCCAAATATTTGACTTTCCTTGATCAGAGATTTGATGATGTAGTTATTGTTTTCATTTTTTTATATACTTTATGGGATGGGTGATTAAATCCAGGAATTCCCTAAAGAATTGTAAGCCTTTACCACTAGAATGTGGCTTATTGTTTTCTAACTTTGCCTAGTTTTCTTCCATAAATGAAAATGAAACACTACCCACATTGCTGTGTCTTTTGAGTGTGTTTTTCCCCCTTCTCAAATGTTGTTTTGGATATTAGTGAGACTAAGGTTCTACTTGTGCTTTTGCTAAAAGTGATTTTTAGTCAAAAGTTGTTTTAGAAGACAGTGCATTTAGGAAGCACATAATTACTGCATCTGGGACATATGTTAGGAAATTTGGATAAAATGGTATAATCACAAATTCTCACTCCCAAGATCTTCCTTAACAGAATATCAAATAACAGAGAAATAGATAATACACAACACAAGAATTATAGTGGAAACTCCAAATTAGAGAAAAATCACTTTCGTTGTCAAAAGACAACCAGAGAAAAATTCACTATGTGGAAAATTTTTACAACCACACTCTCAGTAATTTTCTCACACACCCAAAAGACAAGAGCAATTACAAGCCCAAGAGAATTTTCCCACAAAATTCTCTCACTCAAGAACTTCTCATACAAGCTTTTCTCTATTTTTGGGATGATTATCAATGAAGAAATGAAGCCATATTTATAGCCTTCAAGTTCTCATTTCATATGCCAAACATTTCTTCATTCAACAAAATTAGGCTACCTAATTTTCCTATTCTTTATTCAAACAAGGTTAAGCACCTCCATTTTTGACAATATGGTAAGCCACCTTCCATGAATTTTCTTCTAAATTAGGCACCTCCTATTTTGACTAACAAACGTAATATTATTTTTAATCAATCATAACAACATAAAGCTCTAAAATGAGTTTTCAAAACCTGAAAGCACTTATATATATTTTTTCCTATTTGGTTCAAAGTGTTTATGCTGTTAGAAGCACTTTACAAAGTTTCAAAAGTATAAGCAATTAGACGCTAAGCTTGGAACTGATGAACTTAATGAGTTCTATTGCTTGACACCTCCATAAGGATTTAAGCATCTAACCTTATGTTTGTTTTCGGTGTAGACATAAGTATTCCAAAGATTTGCTCTCTAGAGGTCTTGTGTTTCTGCATTTGCTGACAGCCTCCCTATCTATATTACAGTTTCTATATTTTACAATGAGACAGAAGCGTTGTCTGCATTTTCAAGTAAACCAGAAAGCTATCATGTCGCTATTGTTGAGGTGCGACCTGCAACTGAAACCCTAATTTTTCTTCCCTTTTTTTTCCCTAATAAACTTGCAAACTTTTTTAAGAAAATGTGTTTTGTGTCAATTCTTTATTTATTAAACTTTTATAGGATTATATTATCATTGCCGTTGTTGTGACAGCTTATTTGTGGTAGCAGGTAAATACAAGAAATGGAGAAGAGAGTTTCAGGTTTCTTACATCTGCTAAGGACTTGCCAATTATTAGTAAGTTTAAGTAAACATAACCTTTTTCAATATGCTAAAACACACTAGCTTTTTTTGTGGCATTATTATATACATTGGATTACCATCAGAACTGTCTCGCAAAGTAATTTTTCTTCACTTGATGATCGGCTAGAGGTGTAAATTGAGCTATCTCATTTCATTTCATGTCCTACTTAGTGTCCAATGGGTTCAAGGTACAATATTGTTTCATTCCATTTAAATATCATCTTATCTCATTTATATTTACTTATCTCATTTAGATTTAGTCCTAATGTGCCTAACTTTAAATATAATGTTCTATAACTTTTCTTATTAAATTTTCATATTATCAATAATCAATAATCATATTTTTTATTATTTTTGTATTTTTATTTGTCTCTTTAGGACCGTTTGGGATAAATGAGATATCTTAACTAGTACTATGTCATTATCATATTATCATTTCATCTTATGAAAAATTAAGCGAGACAAGATGGGATGAGTTATGAAAATTAATGGGTTGTACCATGGGTCTCATTAACACTCTATCCCAATTTGTATCTCTAAGATCGACCAACTTGCATTGTTAGATTATTTAACGAGTCATTTGTGGCCTATAATAGCTAAGTCATACATGGGAAGAAAAAAAAATACTCAAGTAGTCACTGTCTTTTTATTATATCACACTTTCTGAAAGCTTCATTTTTTTTCCGGCAGTGACTTCAGATGTTCATTGCTTGAGTACAATAATGAAATGCATAGCAGTGAGTACCTTTAAACTTTCCTAGTTAATTTTTTTTTGGGAGTTCTGTGTACTTCTTGTGTTTACTTCTGTTTTCAGCTTGGTGCAGTTGAGTTCTTGCGAAAACCAATCTCTGAGGACAAGCTTAGGAATATTTGGCAGCATGTAGTTCATAAGGTCTCTGGACTCTAATAACACTAAATAATTATCTTTTACTATTAGAGCATATACATAAGTACAAATGCAGTGATTATAATCTTCTTGATCCTCCAAATTATAACAGGCATTCAATAGTGGAGGGAGTGTCCTCTGTGAGCCACTCAAACCTGTGAAAGAATCCTCAGTCTCTATGCTACCACTTGAACTGGAGAATGGAGGCAATAGTACAGTCTCAAATGAAAGCAAGGATCAAGAAAACGATCAGGAGCATTCTGCAGGATGTGACAAATATCCTGCTCCATCAACCCCACAAATAAACCATGGAGCACGACTATTTGATGATAAAGATTGTCAAGATCAAACTAACTGCTCGACAGAAAAAGAGTGTGGGGAGGGAATTGGTGAATGTAAATCTGTCGAAATTACATGTTGCAACTCAGTAGCTGAAAGTACTCCTTTAGTTGAGCCACCTCAGAAGGACATAGTCTCTGAGGTGAAAGAGGAAGAGGACTCTGTTGATGGTTCCAGGAGTGAGAGCAATACTTCTTCAAACCCTCATAATGGTGATAGTCTAAACAATGCTGGTGGTGGTACTGCTGAAAATCCGAGTAAAATGCCTGTTCTGAATAATTCTTGCAAGTCTAAATCTAATCGGAAGAAGATTAAGGTAAAAATAAATATGAAAATCATAAGAAAAATTCGATTTGTTCGAGTAGCACAAGCAGTGGCGGAGCCATAATGTTATTCTTGGGTGGGCTGTCATATTATTTTTTGAAAATATTGGATTACTCGAAAAAAAAAATTTAATTAGTAACAAAATAAGAAATTATACACAAAATATCATAATTCTTATAGTAAAATATATTATATTAAGTTATAAAGATAGTACAAATACAATTGAATGCTACCACAGTGGTTCATATGATGTTTCAAACCATAAAATTAATCTATTATAACATAGTATTAATAAAGTTGTGTCAAGTAAGAGTTAAGAAAATAAAAGAAAAAAAAATAGTAACAAAATAATAAAAATAAGTAAGAGATGATGTGAAATTTTGTTTGATATTTGTTGTTCATTTAGAGAAAGTTTTTTTTATATATTTTTTAATATACTTTATTTTAGTATTTTGATTTTATATTTTTTTAATATTTTTTGAAATAACTATATCAGTGACACACACGTAATTGAAGCCTCAACCTCAGATATTTTACATGCTTAAGTGGTTTATATGTTATTGAGCAATAACTTTGTTGACTTTTTAATTTATTCTTTTAAATAGTGATTCGGTTGGTACGTTTAATTTTCAATTGGTTTACAAAACAGTGTGTTTATATACATAGTATAAATTTTTTAATCTAAAAATTGGAATGGGCTTCAGCTCAATCCAACCCTCAATATGATCTGCCTTTGAGCACAAGGCTTACTAATTTTCTCTAGTTGGTCAGATATTAGTGATCAATGAGTTGATTTGTTCTGAGAGGCACCTTTGTGTCTTATATCTTGTTTCAGGTGGATTGGACTTCTGAACTACACAAGAAATTCGTACAGGCTGTTGAACAACTAGGGGTTGATCAAGCTATTCCTTCTCGGATACTTGAGCTGATGAAAGTTGAAGGATTAACAAGACATAATGTAGCTAGTCATCTCCAGGTTTGCATTATGCAGAACTACATATATACCTATAAATACTTTCATAATGGAATATATTAATTATGGAATTCTAAATAGGGAAAAGGGTCATGGAGATCTCTTTACTTAGGATTTAGGGGTTATTTAGTCTATTTATTTAGAAAATATGTTTTTAAGTTACTTTGTTTGTGAAAAAAGTAAAAGACAATGATACAATTATCTTTTTATCGAATTTTCCAATAAATATAAAGGAATATTATATGTGACATATACATTGACTTTCAATAGACATAGATGTAATGAAGTAATTTTTAATTAAAAAAATTAGTTAAATTTTTTAACAAATATTATCAAATTTAAAATAAATTTTCCTTGTCTAATGTGAATTTTGTAAGAAAAAAATTTCTTAAAAAGTTTTGAGTTACTTTTTAGTTAAATATTAATTTTTTACGTATATATCTATGAAAAAAATATAAACATATATGTAATACATGTGTTATTCCGTTATATTTAATAAAAAATGGGATAAAAAATTAATTTTATCTTTGCTAACAACTTTTTCACGAACAAAGTGACTTTAATGACACATTTTTCACAACAAAGGTATTTTAAAAACACTTTTTCTATATAAAGGGACTAAATAATACATTTGACCTAAATAAAGTGGCCATTTAGGCTCTGCATCCTTCTAAATATTATAGCTAAAAAGGGCTAGTTTCAGAGTTCAACTACTTTTTCTAAATAGTGATATAATTTTAAACATTGTTGTCTTAAGACATCTATATCTTTAGTGAATTGGCAATATTGTTTCCAAACAAATTTTTCCGACCAGATGAGTAACTAATGCTGTCAAAGCTCAAAACAGAAATATCGAATGCACAAGAGAAGCATCTTGCCCAAGGAAGAAGACCGGAGGTGGCAACGTTCAAGAGATGCAATGCATCGAAATTACTATCATACGAAACCTGTCATGGCTTATCCACCTTATCATTCTAACCATGCCTTATCGATAGCGACCATCTATCCTATGTGGGGACAGCCAGGAAATCATCCAGCCACTAACCAGATATGGAGTCCGCCTGGCTGTGCTCCTTTGCAACCTACTGAAAGTTGGCAATGGAAGCCTTATACCGGGGTAATGTTTCTTGTTCCTACTCCTAACCTAAGAGCTAGGCTTCTAAGTAATATATATACTTCCATTTCAACTAGCATCACTTAAGTGATATTATTAGAACATAACACAGATATAGCTGTTTGATGTGCTAATACATGATGTCTCAGATGCATGCTGATGCTTGGGGTTGCCCAGTTGTGCCACCTCTTCATGGTCTTTATAATAATTCTTATGTACAGGTGAGTAATCCCATGGAAGAGGAATACTAAGGTCACATATTTGCACATGCATCATGAATGTGCGTATCAAGTAACTGTAGACATTCTTATTGGTAATGTATTATTATGCAGAATGCATCAGGATTTCACAATGCTGGTGTAGTTGTCAATAACGGTGGCAGCATGAATATAAATTCTTTCGACTCTCATCCGGTAATGATAATATAGCTTTATACATATTCTCCATGTTTTAGTGAAGCATTCAATTTTCCAATTTGTCTATCATAACTACAATATCAATATTTTTTTTATAGTTGACAACTTGACATAGCAACAGTATTTGTTTTATTTACCTCTTTAAGTTTTGTAAAAAAAGCTGCAAAGTTAATTCTAAAGTTTTGACGAATTCTTTTTGATGATTTCATCCATATGGCAATATGTTTTCAATATTTTCGAGCATGTTGAATCTTTACATTGCTTTGTCTTTACCTAACAATCTAACTTTCATTGTTTAGCACTAGCACCTTTGTTATTTTGCTAGGTAAGGAAATGTTATATCTGTCGTTATACTTTGCCTCGTTGACCAAACATTTCAGCGAATAAATTTATACCCATTATTTACACGAGACCCATCAATTCGCATTTAAGTCATACACATAAAAATGTAAGGGCTGCATATATTTTCCTAAATCATTTAAAGTTGATTTCACGAACTAACGAGTTTAAACAAACCAACTCACCTGGCTCATGAGTTAGGATAAGTTAGCTCGAGTATTATTAGCAGTTCTTAAGCTTAGTTATCAAATTTTTTTTTCCAAAAAAATTAATGGCAATAATGTCATTTTGTAAAAACACATGTAAAAGATTAATGTTTTTTTCCTTCTTTTTTTTACAAAAATATAATCAAAATATAATATTTATATTGATATTTTTATCCTTAATAAAAAAAATATTTTTATTTTTTTTAATTTTCAAAAATTTAAATATGTAAAGCAACATGGGTTATGGGTTATGGGTTAGTTTAGTTGGCACCGTAACTTGACTATAGTACAAGTTCGAGTGCTGTCTTGGGCGATGATTTGGGATTTCATTCCTGCATGCAGCTATTGGGTGATAGTGTTCTTATCATGTCTCCACGAGTAATTATAGAGGGGAAGTGTTGGTAGGTGGATGAAAAATTATACTACAATACCTATGATCTGGGATAGTGTGGACAGTTGTTTGCCCCATTGATTTCTTTTCGGACAAAAAAAAAATAAATATGTGAGCTGGTGAGATAGTTTGGTACATTTTCCTTAAACATGATAGACTTTAATTGACATAATATTTAGGCATTGAATGTTGGTTGTATTTGTGATAAAGACTTTAATTGACATAATATTTAGGCATTGAATGTTGGTTGTATTTGTGATAAATAGAATTGCTCAGAACTCTTATTGTGATTGATGAATTCAAATAGACATTACATATCTACAATAAACGTCATTTTTGTTAGTGATGGAAACACAGGATGCTTGTTGCTATTGTTTCATTGTTTGTTATGTACATGCAGGCAGATGAACTAATTGACAAAGTTGTGAAGGAAGCAATAAGTAAACCATGGCTACCTCTTCCTTTGGGCCTAAAACCTCCTTCCACAGATGGTGTGTTATCTGAGCTCTCTAGACAAGGCATCTGCTCCATACCCTATCATCATATCAACGGCTCACATAACATCTGATATCTCCCTTTCACTCACATCATATCTGACTCGGATGGTCCTCCATGTAGCTGTCTTCTCTTTAGTCTTGCCACCACCTGATCGTCTGAAGTCATGCTCAGACTCGATGACACTCTCCTGCAAATAGTAGTAAAATAAAAGGCACTATTATATATCGTAACGTGGTTTTTCTTTAAATACGATTTTGCTGGCATGATATAGTTATAGTCATATTCTGCATTTACCTAAAATAATAGTGAATTCGATCAAATCAAGTCATTTCCATTGGGTAGCTACCTAATACATTGGTAAAAAAAAATCAAGTAGTTGACCACATGAACGGCCAATAATTTGCCACGTTTTGGGACTTTTTACCGCAATTCTAGTTCATGTTTGACCCAGCTGGAAAAAAAGTCAGATCATGGATGTATCCTTGTAAATGATTACTAACTCAAAACCAGAACCGTTTAGAAATTTGGCTCACTTCATTTATAGGGGAGGGTAATTATTCTTTTTTCTTCCTTTTTTATTTTTATTTTTTTATTTTTACTGAAATTACTCCCGAACATATTTAAATAATAAAAATTTAATTTAAACAAGTATGAAATGAACTTTTAAATTCTTTCTAGTTTCACACATTTTTAAAATTATATTCCTTATTTGATGTAGCCATTAACATATATAATATCTAGGATTATGTTTATGATATTTAAATGGCATATTTATGTTTGAAAAGCAAGTAAAAGTACTTGTCTTTAGAAAATAAGTATAGTTATTTTGTGTTTGCGTTTCGAGAATAATTATATTACTTTTAATTTATTTTTATCGTCCTATTTTTGGACATAAACAGTTGTACGTTAAATGTCTCAAAATCAACATTTTGATTAATTTCAATATTTTCTTTTGAAAATTCTATCATTGTCTTTTGGAGATGTAAATGTTGAGACAATTACGTTAAAACAGTATTGGAACAATATTATCGATAGTCAGAAATGAATTGATTGGGTTGAGTCGCGGATTATGTTGTTTTCTTTAAGACGTTTCGTAGTTCTGTCTAATTTTGTGTAAGCAAACACAGTCTTGTCATTCCTAGGATAAAAAAGTTCAGAATTTTTTTCTATGTCTCGGAGCTTCATTGCATTGATGAAGATCAGAATGCTACACTTGAAAAATTTATTGTACGAAAAACTAAAAAATAACTTAGAATTGTAGAGATAATTTTTTTCTTACTGAGCTGTAGATTGTTGTGTTGAAACTGAGAGTTGAGACCCTCTATTTATAGGTTTCAGAAATCATGTGGCCATTATGATAATAATGGTAATGTCTTAGGATGGATAGCGTAACAATTATTCCGAGTAATGAAGAGTAACAGTCATTTTTTGAGTAAAGATGAGTAACAGTCATTTTCTAAGTAAAGGAAAACAACTGCCACATTTTGAGTAAAAGAAAAAATAACGGTTGTTTTTCTGAAAATATATATATATATATATAACAACCATTTTTTGAGTCGAAAAGTTTTTGTAAAAAAATATTTTTCCAAAAAATAAAATGCCATACTCGGCTCTAAGACACGACCCACGGCCGTTCGGACAACGGCGGCAAGAAGACGCGTGTGGTATCACATTCGTTGGTCTCCCCTTCCACAAAAGTGGGTACCTCTTGGGATCCAATCCCAATAGCCAACCTTTTAAATAGTGTAAAAAGGAAATCTAGGACAAAACTTTACTAATTTTTTTAATAAACATTCATCTTTTCCAACAATCCCCCACTTGAATTTTATATAAAAATAATTTTCATCGAGTAATCGATTAATTAAAAAATATAAGATTGTGCATAAGCAAAAAAGTGTCTGTCGACTTGAACCTTTGCATAGTATTGATGCTTTAGAATATACTAGAGTAACTCGTAGTTTTGAACTCTATCTCTAACAAGCATCACACACACAACCTTTCCAAGGTGTAGTTTGAAAAGCTCGTGTTTTACGACCATGCACGTGTATCCTAGTATAGTGAACGCTCTAGTAAATTTTGCCCAAAAAATTTCCATAGGAAGTGGCCACACTTCCACATTCACATAGATGAGTCTATCAAGAGCACTCATGTAGCTATGTACTCCACTCCACATAGAGTATAGAACTCATTAAGAGTTTAACAATTAACTCATCCTTTTCTATCGCTTCAAGACTTCATACTTCTAACAATATATAATGAGATTTGAAAATAGCATGATTAATCTCATATCACTTCATGACTTATTATTACCCTTTGAACTTATTTCTTGGGATCTCTAGTCTATAAGTTGGGTTACCATCACGAGTGACTCTTCATTCTAAGGGCATTAGTCACATTCCTTTTGAGGTTTTGAAAACCTTCTCTCTCAGTAATCCTTTCGTCAAATGATATGCTAAATTTTCATCAGAACGTGCATGATCCATTCTTACAGCTCCTGTAGAGAGAAATTCTCTAATAGTACTATGCTTACGATGTATCTGTCGTCTCTTGTCATTGTAGTAACGATTCTGAATCTTTGCAATAGCTGCGGTACTATCGTTGTGGATCAAGATAGTTGGTATCGGTCTTTCCCATAAAGGGATCCCAGCTAACAGACTTTTTAGCCAGCCTACTTCTTCACTAGTAGTGGCTAGTGCTATCGTTTCAGACTCCATTGTTGATTGAGCCAATATTGTCTATTTCTTAGACTTCTAAGAAACAGCTTCACCAGCTATGTTAAATATATAGCCACTAGTTGCTTTGGAGTCTTCTAATAAAATGTTCCAATCTACATCGTTGTATCCTTCTAGAACAGCGGGAAACTTTTTATAATGTAACCCAAGATACATAGTTCTCTTAAGGTATCTCATAACCTTTTCAATAGCATTCCAATGCTCTACACTAGGTTTACTGGTAAACCTACATAGTAGTCCCACAACATAAGTTATGCCTGGTCTAGTGCAATCAGTAGCACAACGTAAGCTACCAATGATGCTCGCATACTCAGTTTATATAACACTGTCTCCGGTGTTCTTAAACAACTTTACACTAGGATCATAAGGAGCACATGCAAGTTTGCAGTTAAAGTAATTATATTTCTTTAAGATCTTCTCAATGTAGTGAGATTGATATAGAGAAATTCCTTTTTCAGACCTAGTTATATTTATACCAAGAATTACACTCGCTTCTCCGAGATCTTTCATATCAAAATTAGCACTTAACAAAGTTTTCACATTGTTCACAACATGAATATTTGATCCAAAAATAAGCATGCCATCCACATATAAACATATAATAGTGCAAATGTTATTTTCTAATTTATAATAAATGCATCTGTCACTTTCATTTATTTTGAATCCATGTGAGATAACTAGATTATCAAATTTTTCATGTCATTGCTTAGGCGCTTGTTTTAGACCATAAAGAGATTTATCTAGTTTACAAACTTTATTTTCTTGACCTGGGATAACAAAACCTTCAGGTTGATCCATATAAATTTCTTCTTCTAAATTACCATTTAAGAAAGCAATTTTAACATCCATTTGATGTACTACTAAATCATGGATAGTAGTAAGAGAAAAAAATACACGTATGAAAGTTATTCGTGTGACTGGTGAAAAGGTATCAAAAAAATATGCATTTTTCCTTTGCCTATAACATTTAACTACAAGACGAGCTTTGTACTTTTCAATAGTACCATCGAGTTTTAATTTCTTTTTTAGTATCCATTTACATCTAATGGTTTTGCAACCAGGGGGTAAGTCAACTAAATGTCAAGTCTTATTATACTCAAGTGAGTCCATTTCATCATTTATGGCTTCTTCCCATAAGTTGACATCTAAATAAGATAATGCTTCTTTAAGAGTTTAGGGATCTTCCTCTAAGCTATAAGCATAAAAATTAGACCCAAAATCCTTAAGGGTTCAAGCTCGTTTTATTTTTATAATTTCAATGTTTAATTCTTCATTTTGTTCATTGGTTCTAGTTATGGGTAAACTACTAAAAGACGAGCCCTCACTATTTTTAAATTTAAAGGGAAACCTATGTTCATAGAAGTCAGCATCATTTGATTATATAACTACATGATCATTTAAGTCATAGAATTTATAAGCTTTACTATTGACAGTGTATCCTATGAATACACACTGATATGCTCAACTAGTAAGTTTATTTCTTTTAGGATCAGGGATCCTAACATAGGCTAAACAACCTCAAGTTTTAAAATAAGTTAAATTAGGTTTCTTATTTTTCAAAATTTCATATGGTGAAATTTTATTTGTAGATTTAGGCACTCTATTTAGCAAATAGCAAACAATTAATAAAATTTCTCCCCACCAATGGGAAGCAGCAACAGAGTTTAATAAAATTGCAACAACTGATTCAGTAAAAGTTTTATTTTTTCTTTCAGCTTTGCCATTCATTTCAGGAGAATAAGGTGCAGTTTTTTCATGAATGATTCCATGAGTTTTATAAAAATCATTGAAGATATTGGAATCATATTCAATGCCTCTCTCATTTCGAAACCTTTTTATTTTTCTGTTAAGTTGATTCTAAATCTCAATCATAAATATTTTAAGCATGTCAAATGCTTCACTTTTATTTTTCATTAGATATACATAAGTGTAATCTGAACAGTCATCTATAAAAGTTATAAAATAGAGTTTTCCATTTCTTATTAAATTTTCATCAAGTTCACATATGTTAGAATGTATTAATTCTAAAGGTTCAAATTCTCTAACTACTGACTTTGTGAAGTTTTGGTTATTTTAGCTTGACTACAAAAATCACATTTTTCAAAATCATTCAAAGATAGTTTAGGAATTAGTTCTAAGGTACTCATGTTCTTGATTATGCGTTTATTAACATGACAAAGTCTAGCATGCCAAATATTAAAAGAACTCAACATATAAGCAGAAGAAGAGGTTTTATTGATTTCAACATTTAATTTAAACATGCCATCAGTGGCGTACCCTTTCCCAACAAATATATTATTTTTAGTTATAGTATATAAATCAGCCCCTATAGTTTGAGTAAACCCAGCTTTGTTAAGAAGATAGCCTGAAACTAAGTTCTTTCTCATCTCTGGAGTATGCATGACATCCTTCAAGATGACAATCTTTCCAGAGGTAAACTTCAATACCACATTGATGAGCAAAAACGGCATCGCCGATCCTGCCAATACTTTGGTTTTATATTTATAAAACTCTTGCAAGTGCACGAATCATTTCGTAGAAAATGATAAGTATACTCCCAAGGTCGATCTAAGGAATGAATGTATGTGGTTTTTAATTTATTATTCAAACTTTTAAAAACGAAATTAAATCCTAAACATCCTGTCACGATATTTTGGGTTTTTTTGTGTTTTAATCTACTTACATAAAAATAAACATAGATTCAATAAACATGTATGCAAATTTTATCTTTTATAAATAATGGAGTATTTATGGATATAATAACTAAGTTAATTATGCTTGCTCATATTATTTAGGTTATTAAAGATATGAATTGATATTTATTGATTCTCCCTTTTTTGTATGAATACCACCTTTGGTGGGGTTAGATATTCTTTGTTAACTAAACAAATCAATTAACACCTACGCGGGTTGATAACTAATTTGGTTAATTAAATTAATTCCTTTTTCTAAGAGATTGAAAATGAACCATTTAAAATGCCACATTCGGTGGGGTTAGCAGCTTTAAACTTTATTCAAGGTGTCCAAATTAAACCTAAGAATTTAATTATCCGAGTACTAACTTTCAAGTTTTAAAACTACTAACAAAACATGTTGTCAATACATTTTCGTGATAATAATTCTTATAAAAACTTTTTGAAATAGAGCTTCACTCTAACTACCGGCGATTGTACTAACAAATAAAAGAGCACTACTCTAAATCGACTCTGATAACTAAACCTTAAAATCTAATTTTCGTGATTTAAGTTTGTAATGAAAAATAATATATTTCTCTCTAACATTCTTAATATAAAATCTTGAATAAAAAATAAAATCAATTCATTTTAGAGATTTTTACCTATTTAATATTTCGCAAGCATAACAACGTTATTATTATATCATTTTACAACAAATAGTACGCTTAAATTTAATCACAAACAAATTAAATATAACATGTAAGAATAAAGCATAAAAAATAACTCCGCAAAGAAAATAAAATCCTTACAAAGATTTTGATGCTATTCCCGTTGCTAGAAAACCTCCAAGCCGAATTTGCACTCCCATTTATTGAATCAAAAAGCTAATAAATTACAAAACATAACTAGTTCTTCCCAAAAAAGGGAAGAACTCTAAAACTAAGAGAAACTAGCTAAAACATAAGAAAACTAAAAAAAACTAAAAACTAAGAAATGGAGAGAAAGAAAGAAGAGAGAAGTGTGTTTTTAGGTGTGGTATGAAGTTGAAGGGAAGCGGGGGTATTTATGTGTGAGGACGGAGAGAAAAATGAGTAAAAAATGTTAAAAAAAATGTTAAAAATGTAAAAACGCCAGTAATGGAAATGTCGTAGGTCATTAATGACATCATCATGATGTCAGCGTCGTGACGTGAAAATGGGGCTAAAAGGCGCTGGGCTCATGGAGTGGGGGGCTCAAGCATTGCACAGTAGCTCGAAGGCGCGCGTGAACAAGCGTCACTGGGGCATTGGTCATACACATACTGGCAATGGGCGCGATTTCCATCTTTTTGACATTTTTGACCTTTTCGACCCATTTTATCCAATTTTTCCATGTTTGTTAACCTTTTCCCACTTATTTATTAATATATTTGTGATGTATTGCTTCAAGTATTCCTCTTTGAGTCTTTAAATTGCGTTTTTAAGCCAAAATACCTGAAAAACAATAAAAATATCTGTGATTCCGAAAAAGACAAATTTATATAAATATATGATAAAACATATAAATATATATATTTTTAATCAATTAATATACATAAAATCATGGTTATTTTAGTGCTTTTTGAGCACTTATCACACATCACCAGTACCAATAACTTTAGTAGAATGGGAGTCGCCCAGCAACACTTTCTTATCCTCAGAATCAGAATAGGACTTGAACATGTCTCGATCATAATAAACATGGCGAGAAGCATCGGTGTCCACCCACCACCCCTCGGATCCACCAAAAAAATTGACTTTAGATATCATAGCAATAAGTTGATCTTCGGTAAGGTTCGCCTGTGGGGCAGAACGATTCCTGTTCCGGTAGTTCCTAGCTAAGTGGCCAGGTCTCTGTTATTCCTTAAGGGGGGTTGAGGTCCATTCTAGGGAGGATAGTTTCTATTTCTATTTTGGTGGTTACGGTTTTGGTTATTATTAGGATTATGAGTTTTCATATTTCTACCTTTAGGTTTCAGAATTGCAGATGAAGGTTTCTTATTAGTACTGTTATTTGATACTACGAGTATTTCATCTCTTTGGTCTTGTTTTCGGGCTTCTTCTTCTATTCTTAACCAGGTTATAAGACTTTCTAAAGAAAATTCCTTAGTTTTATGCCTAAGTGTATTCTTAAAATCTTTCCAAGCAGGGGGTAATTTATCTATAATAACAACTACTTGAAATTGTTCATCTAAAGTCATACATTCAGAAGTTATTTCGTGTGCTATCTTCTACAGTTCGTGTGATTGAGCTTTCACTGATTTTCCATCAATCATTTGAAACTTCATGTATCTACTGATAGCATACTTCTTATTTCCAGCTTCCTCAGTGTCGTACTTCTTTTGAAGTGCTTCCCAAATTTCTTTAGTAGACTTATCAAAGTTATAATAATCATACAAGTCGTCAGCTAAACCATTAAGAATATAATTTTTGCACAGAAAATCATTTTGCATCCAGGTGTCTAAATCCTTAGTTGCAGCTTCAGTGGGAGGATCAGACTGTATTGGTTTTCAGTAGTAAGAGCATAAACAACTTTTTTCATGGTTAAGAAAAATAACATTTTTTTGTCTCCGTCTTTTAAAGTGTAGTCCCTCAAAACAGAATGGTTTGTTTAGATTAGCAGTTAGCATTTCAGTAGTCATGGCAGATAGAATTCGTCTTAAAATTGTTGAGACAAGTACGTTAAAACAATATTGGAAAAATATTACCGATAACCTGAAATGAACTGCTTGGGTTGAGTCGCGGATTAGGTCGCTCTCTTTAAGACGTTTCGCGGCTCTACCCAATTTTGAGCAAGCAAACAAAGCCCCGTCATTCCCAGGATAAAACAACACATAATATTTTTTTCTGTCTCGGAACTTCACTACACTGATGAAGATCAGATTACTAAACCTGAAAAATTTGTTGCTCGGAAAATTGAAAAGTAACTTAGAATTGTAGAGAGAATTTTTTTCTTAGTGAGATGAGTTTGCAGATTGTTGTGTTGAAACTGAGAGCTGAGGCCCTCTATTTATATGTTTCAGAAACCGTGTGTCCATTATGATAATAACAGTAATGTCTGGGGATGGAGAGCGTAACAATCATTCCGAGTAATGAAAAATAACAATCATTTTTTAAGTAAAGACGAGTAACGACCATTTTCTGAGTAAAGAGGAGTAACAGCCATCTTCTGAGTAAAGACGAGTAACGACCATTTTGTGAGTAAAGGAAAAAAACGGCCACATTTTGAGTAAAAGAAAATAACGGTTGTTTTCTGAGAAAAAAATATATATACAAATAACGGCAGCGGCACGCACACGTGTGTGGTATCACATTTGTCTATGTCCTCTCCCCTTCCACAAAAGTGGGTACCCATTGGGGTCCAATCCTAATAGCCGACCTTTTACTATTTATACATTTTTTAAATAGTGTAAAAAAGCATGTGAGACAAGACTTTACTAATTTTTTTAATAAACATTCATATTTTTCCGACAGTAAATTATGATAAAATTTAGTGACCAGCTATGTCAAGTAATATCAAAGCATTTATCTGTGCTAGACGCTACTTTCTTGAGCTACCATCAACTATTATCACCTCATTACCACAATTTGATTTATTTTTTCTTAAACATCACCATTGGCTTTCATGCTAGCCACAATTATACTTCTCTTATCTTAAAAAAATGCTCATTTCACCTTTACTGTGAACAACTTCCACCTAACCACTTCTTTTTTTTCAAAAAAATAGAGAGTACAATTACAATGAGAATTATTACCACTCATCTTTTCCATTTTACAACAACTACTGTTATCTTATATTTAATTAAAAAAATGTCAAATAATGAATTTAAGTGTCAAGCTCAAACAAAAGAAAGATATGCACGAAAAGAGGCACGCTCTTAATAAAAAAATGCAAAATTTGAAAATAACATTCGAAAGATGTTTCCAAGCTTAAGAAGCATTTTTGACTGGACAAACAAAACACTAATAATGAAATTTCAATTCATAAAATACTTAAAGTCAATCAATAGAAACAACATGATAATTTACAAAGTATTCTTAAATACCCTAAAAATAATATTATTCGCGATGAAGACTATAACAATGACAATGAATTATCTACACCAATGAAAGATAAATACAGACCTCAACAAAATGACCATTACATGAAAATAAAAATACCACAATTATATGGTTTGTTTGTAATTGAAGAATTTCTTAAATGATTAGTTGAAATGGAAAAGTTTTTAGAATAATAAGAACTGAGGAATACATAAAGGTCAAATTAGTGGCCCATCAACTAGATTGGTGGGATAAATTGTAGACAATACATATGACAAAATAAATACAAAATTCAAAGTTAAAGATGAATGAAAAATTTCATGATTGAAAATTTTCTACCTTTGGATTCTGAGCAAATACTTTTAAGTTGCTATCAACATTGTCGGCAAGTATGTTGTATAGTGCAAGATCATGTTATCGAATTTCACATACTTGTAGCTAGAGTCGATATCTAAAAACCTAAAAATTAAAGAATGTCAAGATTTATCGATAGTTTACATGTCAACATAAAAGATGAAGTCTATAAATAGTCATATTGTACACTTTCTAATTCAACTTACCATGAAAATAGAGACAAATCTCAACAAAAGAGAGGCACATTGTCTGATATCTTCACAATCTCTTACTTTGGCCTCAACACCCTTACCAAACAATGGGGAGTAGAAAGAGAACGCAAGGATGCACCAAGGCCAAGACCACCCAATGGATAACTTGCAACACAATCATGATGAGAACAAAAACTAATTGGGCTTCTTCTAGCAACTCTTACACGGTATTTAGGGGAAACAAATGCTACCAATGTGAACAAGTAAGACAACTCTTACTAGTGTCGTCAAAATAGATTAGTCAACTTAGCTATTCATGATTATGACTTTGAGAGAGACGAAGACCACAATAAAAGAGATGAATTTGCAAAAGAAGAAGAAGAAGAAGATGTTATTATGAGGATGAATGAGTATCTTTAGTAATAAAAAAGATTCATGTATGATGAGTAGAATCGTGATCGCCAAAAACTTGATGAACGAAAACCGACATCGCCGATTCTGCCAATACTTTGGTTTTAATATTTATAAAACTCTCGCAAGTGCACGAATCATTTCGTAGAAAATGATAAGTATACTCCCAAGGTCGATCTAAGGAAGGAATGTATGTGGTTTTTAATTTATTATTCAAACTTTTAAAAAACGAAATTAAATCCTAAACATCCTGTCACGATAGTTTGGTTTTTGTGTTCCTAATCTAATAACATAAAATAAACATATATACAGATTAATTAAATATAATCTAAAAACATAAAAATAAACATAGATACATATTCAATAAATATTTATCTAAAAATAAATATAAATACAGATTCAATAAATATTCATGCAAATTTTATCATTTATATTAGTGGAGTATTTATGGATATAATAACTAAATTAATTATGCTTGCTCATATTATCTAGGTTATTAAAGATATAAATTGATATTTTATTGATTCTCTCTTTTTTATATTGATAACTAATTTAGTTAATTAAATTAATTCCTTTTTCTAAGAGATTGAAAATGAACCATTTAAATGCCACCTTTGGTGGGGTTAGACAGTTTAAACTTTATTCAAGGTGTCCAAATTAAACATAAGAATTTAATTATCCGAGTACTAACTTTCAAGTTTTAAAACCACTATTGAAAACATGTTGTCAATACATTTTCACATAATAATTCTTATAAAACTTTTGAAATAGAGTTTCACTCTAACTACCTAGGCGATTGTACCAACAAATAAAAGAAGCACTACTCTAAATTAGACCGATAACTAAATCAAAATCTAATTTTCGATTTAAGTTTGTAATGAAAAATAATATATTTCTCTCTAACATCCTTAATATAAAATCTTGAATAAAAATAAAATCAATTCATTTTAGAAATTTTCACCTATTTAATATTTCGCAAGCATAACAACGTTATTATTACATCATAATTATAAACAGCTAGCACAATTAAATTTAATCACAGACAAATTAAATATAACATGTAAGAATAAAGCATAAAAAATAACTGTAAAGAAAATAAAATCCTTACAGAACTTCGACGCTATTCCCGTTGCTAGAAAACCTCCAAGCATAATTTGCACTTCCATTTATTGAATCAAAAACTAAAATATTACAAAAACATTACAAGTTCCTCTCAAAAAGAGAAGAACTCTAAAACTAAGAGAATTGAACTAAAAACTAAGAGAAAAACTAAGAAAAGCTTAGAAACTAAGAAAAACTCAAAAACTAAGAAATGATTGAAAGAAAGAAGAGAGAAGTGTGGTTTTGAGGTGTGTTTTTGATGTGAAGGGAAGGGGGGTATTTATAGGTGAGGACGGAGAGAAAAAATAAGTAAAAAAATGTTAAAAAATGTAAAAATGCGTAATGGACATGCTGAGGTCATCAATGACGTCAACATGACGTCATGGGGGCGGCTGCACGTGAAAAATGGGGCGAAAACACGTTGGGCACGCAGAGGGTGGCTGGAAGCGGCTACGCGCAGCCTTGTCGTTGTTGCGCACTGGAAGCGTGAGCGATGCACCTGGATGCGTACTGAATGCGGACGCGATTTCCGTCTTTTTGACATTTTTGACCTTTTCGACCCATTTTGTCCAATTTTTCCATGTTTGTTGACCTTTTCCCAATTATTTATTAATATATTTGTGATGTATTGCTTCAAGTATTCCTTTTTGAGTCTTTAAATTGCGTTTTTAAGCCAAAATACCTGAAAAACAATAAAAATACCCTTGATTCTGAAAAAGACAAATTTATATAAATATATGATAAAACATATAAATATATAAATATATATATATTTAATCAATTAATGTGCATAAAATCATGGTAATTTTAGTGCTTTTTGAGCACTCATCAATGCATACCTCAAAGAAGAAAGAAAGCCCAAAAGGACACAACATATTTAAAATAAGGTGTACATTTAATTAATAAATATGTGATCTCATTATTGATAGTGACGCCAATAAGAACATTGTTTTCAAAACCATGGTTGATAAGTTACAACTGAAGACACATAAACATCATTCTCCATATCATATTGAAAGGATTAAAGATGTTCGAGAAATCAAAGTAACAAAACAATATTTTATTCCTTGGGTGATAAAGTCTTGGGTGATAATGTTGACATGGAAGTATGTCATATGCTTCTAAGAAGATTATGATTGTTTGACGGAAAAAATGCATGATGGTAAAAAGAAATATTATACTTTTTATAAAGATGAAGTGAAATTCATATTGGCCCTAAAGAAACAACTAAGCCAATGAACAACTAATCTTGGAAGTACAAACCCTCGTCTTAGTGGGAAAATATTTTTGTTCCATAGTAAATGCTCGATCAAATCTAGAACCTTTTATCTAAATTTAGAGATGTGATCTTAAATGACTTACCCACGTGCTTTCCACCACTTTAAGACATTCATTATTATATTAACCTTGTATCAAGTGTTAGTTAGCCAAATTTGCCTCACTATTGAATGAGTCCTAAGAAATATGAAATTTTGTAGTCTCAAATTGATTAACTTCTTAAAAAGCATGCTTTAAGAAATCATGATCCTTTATACTATACGAGCTCTCTAGACACCAAAGAAAGTGGAAAGTTGGAGAATGTGTGAGGATAGTCGAGTAATCAATAAAGTCATAGTATAATATTGTTTTCAATTCCTTAATTAGATGGTATGCTTGATAAGTTGTTAGGATCAAATGTGTTTTCTAAGATTGATCTTCAAAGTGGATACTCTCAGATTCATATATGAAATGATGATGAATAAAAAACAGCTTTAAAAACTCAAGAAGGAATTTATGAATGGTTAGTCATGCTTTTTGATCTATCCAATGCACCAAGTATTTTCATGATAATAATGAACCAGGTATTCCAACCTTTCATTGGGAAGTTTGACCTTGTTTGTTTCATTGACATTCTCATTTATAGTCGAGGTGATAAAGATAATTTTTTACACCTTTACGAAGTTTTCAAAACACTAAGAGTAAAAACGTTGTGTGGAAACGTAAAGAAATGTAACTTTATGATCGACTCTTTTATTTTTTAAAGATTTGTTGTAAGTTTTGAAGGAATAAAAATTGATCAATAAAAAGTGAAATCCATTTAAGAATGGCCAATACCAAAGGTAGTGATAGAAGTTCGAAGCTTTCATGGCTCAACAAACTTTTACTAACAGTTTGTGAAGAACTTCAATAATATTGTTTCACCTTTCATTGATTTTTTGAAGTAAAAACAACTTATTTATACGGATCATGCAAAGCAAAATTTCACAACTTTAAAAGAAAAGTTAACAAATGCACTGGTTCTAGCACTTCTTTATTTTGACAAGATTTTTGAAGTTGATTGTGATACCTTTCATTGAATAATGTTACACAAAAGTTTTAAATGTTCACCTACCCCTCAAATGATGTGTTAACATTACATTTGTTATAAATGAATGAGTTTTGAAGATTTGTGGGTTCACTTATTTATAGATCACAATTACATTTATTCATGTGAATTGAAAGAATTATTCAAACATTCCATTATAAAATATGACATGTTATTTATTTAATAAAAATGTATGTTTTCTTCGTTTCCTAATGCATAATAATCATATACTACAAGGGATTCCAATGAGTTATTTATTTAATAACAATGTATGTTTTCTTCATTTCTTAAGGCATAATAATTATACTTATTTGAAGTGCAGAGAAGAAATTTGATATTTTTCAAAAATATTAGAACTGACTTATTCCAAGGGATTAAGTAAGTTATTTCAATACTTAAAAAGGTAAAATAACTTTTTGCAAGTGTCCGAGTAAGTTATTTCTTAATTAAAGTTTATATCCCAACCATTTCTTATGATCAACATAGATTTTATTTACTCTAAGGAACCATTTCTTATGATCAACATAGATTTTATTTACTCTAAGGGGTTCTAGTAAGTAAGAAATTTATAAAAATGAAAATAACTTATTACTAGAGGTCCGAATAAATTGTGTTTTATTTAACATTTCAATTATATTCATTTCTTGTGGTTAATAGTAATCGTAATTATTCAAAAGAGTTCAATAAGTCAATATATAGAAGTTAATAACAACTTATGAAATGTCATAGTAAGTTGTTTCTTACTTAACATTAAAAAACTTTCTATTCAAAATTAAGAATAAAGAATATAGTAAAAAAATTACAAGAAACTAAAAAACTTTCTATTCAAAATAAATAAATATTTTATACCGATCAATTTATTAAATATATGAATTACTTAATAATTATTGAAACTGTTATGTTTTTCGTTGATTAGTAACTTTAATATTAATTAAGTTTGTTAAAACTTAAAAAAATTAAAAAAAAGTATCATGTGTAAAAAGAAAACAAGAGAATATTATAAATGAAAATAAAAACAACAAAAAAGGATAGCAATGCTACATTATCAAATTTTCCCATGCAAGCAGGCTACATCTAACGCAGTATCCTGTAGGTCATCCACCCTAGATGCTTATGTGGTAATATAAGCCAAGTTTTCTTATTTAGGAAATAGTAAGCTTAATTAAAAGGGTAATATAGTAGACTCCTTAACCTATTTGCTCTGAAATATCAACCAAAATGTTATAATAAAATGGGTAAACTACACAAATTATTTTTATATATTTATATATTCTACTCATTGATTTCTTTTTTTGAATGATTTAGATTATTAAATTTTTAGTTTTTAGAATTTTATCTATTAATATTGTTTTGGCCATTAACCCGATCCTTACTATAGTAGGTAGGTACACATAAAAAATGGGTCTAACTCGAAAACACGCGTTCAAGTAGACACAAATACAAGAGTTAAATTTTATTTTTTTAATTTTGGATGATTAACATATATGAACAATTATATAATGTTATATGCACTATATGACCAATTGTAAGCAGCATAACGTCTACATTTTTAGAAATGTGATAATCTTTTTCTATCCTCCCAATGTCAGCCTTGGTGAAACTACATAATTGTAAGTTACATTGATAGTTCTTAAACTACATAATTGTAATTAAGGTACACTAATAGTTCTTACCTCGTAGATTCTCCTTTTCTTTTGTCTTTGTTAGATTTCCTTAGGAGGTGAGGCGTAATAATTCCTATCGGAATGTGAGAAGAAGGAATTGGTATATATTCTCGAGAAGAACTCGAGTGCGAAGAAATACATGACTTAACTCCCTACAAAAGAGCTTTTAAAGAAGAATTGTTGTTATAGATTTTTAAGTACAGTAAAAACCCAACGCTCAGTCGTTGTAGGATTTCAACATTCTCTCTCACATCTGTTTTTCGACCGGGGATATGGAGCGCCCCCCCTCACACTGGCGCAGGATCCATCCCCTACAATCGGATGGATACCGACCGAATCACCTGCCTCTGATATCATGAAGAAATTTATGGTTGAACTCTCTCCAAAAGAGCTCATTTTCTCTAAAAGGAAGGGTTGCCATAAACTTATAAGTACAGCAGAAACCCAACGCTCAGTTGATATGGGATTTCAACACTCCCCCTCACATCGATTTCCGACCGAGGATATGGAGCACCTCCCCCTCATACCAACGCAGGATCCATCCCCTATAACCGATCAGGTACCAATTGAGTCACGTGGCTCTGATACCATGAAGAAATTTATGGCCTAACTCCCTCCAAAGGAGCTCTCTAAGAGGAAAGGTTGTCATAGACTTATAAGTACAGCAAAAATCCAACGCTCAGTCGATGTGGAACTTCAACACTCCCACTCACACCGACGTAGGGTCCATCCCCTACAACCAGCCGGGTACCGATCGAATCACCTGCCTTTGATACCAAGAAGAAAATTATGGCCTAACTTCCTCCAAAAGTACTCTCAAAGAGCTCTTTAAGAAGAAGGATTGCCATAGATTTATAAGTACAGCAGAAACCTAACGCTTATATGGGACTTCAACATATTGGATGTAAATATCTAGAGATAATATCTTAGAAGAATGATGTGATGGGGAATCTTTCCTCCCAAGTTTGGATTGAGAGTTCAAAACGGAACGAGAAGAACTAGAATTCATGTGATCCATGCTAGAAGTGTTCAAGCGAGAAGATTTGTTTGATCTCCCTTTTTTTTTTTTTTGAAGAGCATTCATACTAAAATTTAAAAGAAAACAGATCTAACAAAGAAATTGACAATAAAACACATGTAAAAAGTAGGAGGTTGGGTGTGTTGAAAACGAAAATGGACCTACAATTAATAAACCAAAGATAATGGTTAATATATCAAAGAATTGAAAGGAAGAGATATAGAAAACTTTGCAAGCAAACAAAGTTACCAAATAAGATGGCATGTTCGAAATCGAGGAGAGTTCTGAAACATTTTGATGAAACGTGAGAAAATGAAACTTTGGGATATATATATATATCTTTCCTCTTGCTATAAAAATTTTATCTTGGTAACTAATCATTAAGAGAAAATTTGAATAATTTGGTTTGGAAGATGTAACGTAGTGTAGGTTGTCTATCCTATTGCTTTTGGTCAAGGAGTTTTCATAACAAATAGATCTCTTATTAACTTAAAAAATTTATGATTAATTTTTTTTTATCTATTATAATAAATAAGTTTTAAATATGTTGGTAAAAGTCCAGCAAAAAGAAAACATTTAAAAAGTATAAAAATTCACCTGAAAAATAAATATATTTATTTTATTTAAATAAAACATAAAAATATCTTTAAATTTCATGATATTATTTATATAAGTATTTGATTAATTTTACCATTTTGGTTTGAAAAGAAGTTTTAATGTCTTTACATTCCGTCATTTTTAAATCTAATTTTTTTTTCTACCTTGAGTAAAGGAGATTCCAAATATTCTGTTACACATTAATTTATTTTCAATTTTTTTTATTGTTATATCTTAAAAATATTAAATTAAATATGTATTTAATAAATATATTTTTATTATATATAATATCTAATTCCATTAATATTATATTAATTGAAACAATTTAATGAACGTGCCGTAATTAGCTAAAGAACATAATTACAAGAATAAAACATCAATTTTAGATACTAAACGGACATTATCCCCATATTATTACCCTAAAAATATTACAAAACGTTTAAAACCCTCAAAACCCTGAACCCGCCTACGCCATAGTTCCTGTCGTCGTCTTTACTATCCGGTCTACACGCGCTCTCTCTCTCTCTCTCTCTCTCCGATTCATCAGTACGTTCTCTCCCTAAACGTTTTACTGATTTTTGACCGTAAAGAATGGCAGAGCATCAAAAGCAAAAGAGCGTGCCGGCACTTCCATGGATGCGGAGCCCAATCGATGTCAGTCTCTTTGAGAGTTGCCCACTCGATCTACTTCCTTGCCTTGATCCCAGGTATCCAATTTTCCTCTCATGCTACGAATTTAATACCAATTAGGTTGCATTATATAATATTATTTTTTATAACTATCTGAAAAGGAAAAGTTTCAGAGTTTTGGTTAGAGAATTCAATTATGGTACATGATTATATGTAATCTGAAGTCTGAACAATGAACAGATAATAATCTCATGGTTTCCGTTTTGTTTTCTTAATTCATAATATACATTCTTTTCTTAAGTAGTTTACTTATTACTGTTTATATATTTAATATCTTTTCCTCCTAACTAGGTTGAAAGCAGCTTTGGATAATATGGGTTTCTCTTCACTCTTCCCTGTTCAAGTTGCAGTTTGGCAAGAGACTATTGGGCCTGGTGCTTTTGAGCGGGATGTCTGTGTTAATTCACCCACTGGTAGTGGGAAAACTTTAGCATATGCTTTGCCCATAGTGCAGGCACTCTCAACCCGTTCTATTAAATTGTTACGCGCATTAGTGGTGTTGCCTACTCGTGATTTAGCCTTACAGGTTTAGTGCCCTCTTATTTGACTCCTTTATATTAAACTTATGGTGGAAAGTTTCTCTTGTAATTGTTGAGTAATTTCAAGGTGTCACATTGCAGGTATTTTTAAATGGGTGCTCATATCTGTCTAGCTTTTAAAGATCCCTGTGTCTCTTTGTTTCAGGTAAGAGAAGTTTTTGCTGCAATTGCCCCAGCCGTGGGCCTATCTGTTGGTCTAGCAGTTGGTCAATCTTCAATAGCTAATGAGATTTCCGCTCTAGTAAAGAAACCCAAACTTGAGGCAGGCATTTGTTATGATCCTGAAGATTTTTCACTTCAGTTGCAAAGCTCAGTGGACATATTGGTTGCAACCCCTGGAAGGTTGATGGACCATATCAATGCAACTAAGGGATTTACATTAGAGCATCTGTGTTATCTTGTAAGCTGCAGATTGTGCTACTGCATGTTCATGTATATGTGTGTTGTACGAATGAAACTTTTTTTTTGTTAATCCTTTTGTATTTGGAAGCATTGAGAGTCTTCGTATATTTCAAAGAGTTCTTGCTCCAGTGCAGAAGATGCTGACTCTGTTATTTTGTCACCTAAGTTGGCTGCCCAATGCTAATTCCATGTAGTTAATTTCCCCCCTCCCCCCCTCTCTCTTTTCTAAACATTATGAATCTTATAATGCATCATCCGTTAGGGAGCTGGGTTATGTTTCTAGTTTAAATGCAATCTATCATTTTGTAGGGCCAAATATTTTTTTGGTTATGTATTTCTATTTTGTGTCATCCCTGGTATGGTACAACATATGACATATTTCTATTTATCAGGTTGTTGATGAAACAGATCGGTTACTCAGGGAAGCATATCAATCTTGGCTACCAACAGTGCTTAAATTGACTCGGTTCAATGAAGAAGTTTTCTTTCCTTGTGCACGCACTATTTTACCTTCTTATCCTGGTTCCTTAAAAACCATTCGTAGATCGTAAGTTTTATGTTTAATGGTCTCATTAGTGATTTAATGGAATTCTAACTTTTACTTTTCCAGTGGATTCAGATAACCATTTGTTTCTACTTTTAGACAGGACTTTTAAGACATGTATCTTGAAATCATCCTTGAGAACTTTGAAGAAAGCAAATATACGAATCTCAAACATTTAAAACCAAAGTTGCATTTCAATTTAATTTTTCAAATTTAATGTTGCTGCATTTATAGTGAAGTTTGTTAATAAAAGCTGAATCTGGAATTTTTTTGCACTGGAGCTGTTATGTTACCTTTTACATTATTTGTGGTTGTCTGGATGTCGATTTACAAATTCTTATAAGTTGCCTTGTTTTGCATGTTGTAATTTGGCTAATCGTGGTTTCTTTTTTGAAACTTGAAACCATAGCTTTTAGTTTCAAATCGAAATCATTATTGTCCGGAGTAAAAAAATAAATAAATAAGTTAAGATAGAAATCACTATGGTATGTTTTGGAGAAGTCTAAAGGATAAAATTCTTATAATCTGCTAATTGTTGAGTATTTTAGAGAGTTCATTGTATTCCAATCTTTTAGAGGTTATTTCTGTTTTAAAAGTAATTATATTTGGTTATTTATGAAATGTTTTTCTATATCTATTGTCTAAATTCTTTTGCAGAGGAGTTGAGAGGGGGTTTAAGGGTAAACCTTACCCAAGGCTTGTGAAGATGGTTTTTTCTGCAACTCTAACCCAAGATCCAGGCAAGCTTGCTCAGCTTGATCCGCATCACCCTTTACTCTTGACAACCGGAAAAATGCGTTACCAACTTCCTGAAAAGTTGGAATGCTACAAGCTGGTAAGCCATCATTTTTTGAGCATTAATGTTACTTTATTGAGGTTGATTCTTGTTCTGTACGAAATATTAAAAAACTATTGAAGCAAGCTTGTCAAAATAAGTTGATGTATGATCTAACAGATTCAGGGTTTATGTGAATTTGGTGTGTATTAGACATTTAAATGTCTATATATAAATTAAGTTTGTAGAAAACATATTTTTTTCAGGTAAAGTTTTAGAATTTTTGATATCTTTACTCTTTGGATTGAAGTGAACAACTAGTTGCAAGCCTAGCTTCTACTACTAATAATTGTTCATGATGGATAGAAGGAGTGGGGGTCAATTGCAAATTTTTAATGTGCAGTTTAGCATGAATAAGTGAATTATAGGCGACATGCAATCAATATTAGTTTTGGATTTATGTGTGCCTGGGTATAGATTGAACTTGGCAATTATGTAAACAGGTAGAGAGTTAACTGCAAATTTTTGGTAGGTAGTTGTTCCTGCAATAAAAATAAAAAGAAAGTTTTTTTTTATGAGGCGGGAATAGGAAGATGGTGGTGTTGGTTGGGAAGGGATGGGGAGTAGTGAGACTATCATATCTTAAATGCATTGCTGTCACAGAGAAAGGGAGCATGATGTAGAGAGTGAGTGCCTATAACTAACTCTCTTCTTTGTAATATCGGTTGTGAGTTTACATATTTTTATGATATTACAATTAGATCAGTAGTCTCAATATTCTTACTCTACATGATATGTTAGATTACGTTAAATTTGAAATTTGATATTAGTGAAATGGCTTGTGTATTCAATATACACATGTGAAGGAGATTTTCAAATAAGTACAGAGATTTTGCCATCAACTTGACATGGAGACTACAAAATTCGTTTAGTAACTTTGTCCATAATGTACTTTTTGTTTGAAGCGTTTCTAACTCATTTCCTGCTTATAACTAATGATTGCTTGATCCGATTATTATGAGGGAAACTGTCTATGCCTCTGTCAGTGGATACATCTTAAACTTGTTGAGTGTTTGGCCGTAATATATAAGACTACTTGAATGGTACCTAGGTCTTTATCAGTTATTTAATATCTGTTGAGAGTTGAGACTACATAAATAAAATTCTAAATCTTTATTACTGATAAATTTTTGAATTGTTCAGAGCAGCTATTGCTCTCTCATGATATTAAATTTTCATGTATCCTTCACAGATTTGTGACCCAAAACTCAAACCATTATATTTGGTTGCACTTCTACAAAATTTGGGAGGAGAGAAATGCATTGTTTTCACATCATCTGTTGAGTCTACTCATCGTCTCTGCACTTTACTGAATTTCTTTGATAATATTGGAATCAAGATCAAGGAGTACTCGGGTCTCCAGCGCCAATCTATAAGAAGGTACTTCTGGGTTTTATTCAATTACCATGGACATGTGTGAGCTGCATGTGAAATTGTGACTATAGAGCAGCTGCATTTTGGAACCAAGTATTAGTGGCTAAATTTACTTAAATGTTCTGCATAAATCATTTTCCTGTAGCTGCCCTTGTATGGTTATCTATCCAAGTTTTATTTCCTGAACATAAGTTTGAACTAAGTGAATCTGTAAATGTACCGGCGCATACTACATATGCATAACAGAAAACCTATTTTAGTTTTGATTTTTTTCTCTGTTTTCAAAGTTTTTTTTTGTTATGTTGATTATAACGTACATAACTTATCCAGAAAAGGAAAAATTAGGAAAATATAATATGAGAATATGCAATGCAGTAAAACATTGAAAGGATTTCGGAAAGGAGAGATCCAAGTACTTGTTTCCTCTGATGCATTGACTCGTGGAATGGATGTTGAAGGGGTCAGAAATGTCATTAACTATGACATGCCTCTGTACATAAAGACATATATTCATCGAGCAGGTCGGACTGCAAGAGCAGGGCAGGTTGGAAGATGTTTCACTTTGTTACATCAGCAAGAGGTATTTTTCTGTTGTATTGGCTCATGCTTGTTAGGAGAAATTGAAAGCTAGATGTTATTAGAAATTTCAGCAGCATATTGGTATCTTACTGCTTGAAAAACAGTAGTCGAGGGACTGGAATTGTTCAGGGTCAACTTCTTGTGCTCATCTATTTGAAAAATCTTATTTATTAAAAAGAGACCAGAACGTGCTATCAATATAAAACTCTCGTTTCAATCCATTGTTTTGCCCAATCTGTTGTGTATCCTTCAAACCAATATGCCTCTAAAACATTTTTCAATACTTTTTTTGTGTTCCCTAAAATTCTTTTGTTTATTAAGATACTCATCTTAGCTTTGACCTAGTTATTTTGTTATACATTTAATACATTCAATAACACCATTAGGTTCTGGAGAACTTCGTAAGGCACTAATTTTCTTTGATTTTTTCATCAATCATTTTAGTTTTAGTTTTGCATATCCTATCTACTATTGTTTTTGTGTGCAAGATGATGTATGTCCGTTGGTGGCATGATTTGCATGCTAATCAATGCACTTGCCGAAAAATGAAGAGGGTCATTCTTATTACTTTTTTCAACTTTGGTTACAATTTATTACTTTCAGTTTATGTTGTGTGTAAATACATACACTTTGGGATTATTTTTTTGTTTGCCATCTTAGGTTAAGCGTTTCAAGAAGTTATTACATAAAGCAGACAAACATTCTTGCCCCGTCTACACTCTTCCTTCAAGTTCTGTTGAAGCACTGACTTCTACTTACGAATCTGGTAATTAATCATTTTTATTTTCATTGACGGAACATTTACTATAGTGTTAGTTCCATGAGTCTCTACCTGTGGGTTTTTCTAGGAAAGTTGTCTGTGGCGTTGGTCACGAATCTAATTTGGTCTTATTTAAAAATCTTCAAGACAACTATGAAATCATGAATCAACTAACAAACATTTATGGTTTCCAACTTTGAAAAATAGGGGGGGAGTTTGAACATGAAAAACATAAAAAGTAGAAAGCAAGTTTATCTTACCAAACAAAGCAGAAACAATAAAAACTCAACAATTTGAACCACAATAAACTAAGAAGATAAGAAACAGAACTAGGAAAGTTTAGTTTAATAACAATGGAAAAAAAAAGAATATTAAATAACTTTAATAGTTAGAGCTCGCTCTATTATGTTCATAAAAGCCGCAAGAATTCAAGCATTTCAAGAAGCACTCCTTTTTCTAAAATCTTATGTGTTGGTTTTTTTTTAGTATGTTGACAATTACTTATCTCTTCATGGAGCATATAAACTATGTTTAAACTATTTATAGTTTTTAGCTATTTCAATGTATAACGAAGAATTGCATAGTTTGCTCAACAAACATGGATTTTTTTCCTTCTTTTTGTTGTTACAGCACTCGAGAAATTGAAAGAGACCATTGAAGGGGAAACATCTAAGAAACACAATATTGGTGTCAAGTTTTCTAGCATGGGGAGATAGAATGAAAATTCTTCTATGGAAGGATAGTTTGTAAGTATCTAGGAAATGCAAAATTGATTTCAAGTCTTCGAATAGAGAGAAAAGTTAAATGCTACCTCTGTAAAAAAGCTTGCAATCTTTGAAACTGATCATCCACAACTTGTGAAAGCTTTTACAAAGGTTGAAGATGGTGTGGAGTTCTGCGAAGCACTTGCACTTGTATGCGAATTTGTAGTGTTGATGGGTTGTTGCTAGCTAGAGACTAATTAATTGAATATTCCATTGTTTTATAGTTTATTCTTAATTTACAGACATTAAAATGTTAGTTTTGGTAATGGCAAAATCAACTAGGATTTATACTAGGCCAAGCATTTGGGGAGAAGCATATTTTTTGGTGGGCACTAGTGCTTGTAACACAAGTGCGACAGATTATTATTATTTTTCTAAAAGAAAATTATATAAAATAAGATTAAATTCAACGTTGAAAGAATTTAAATAGTTGAGAAATTTAATTTCTATTATATACAATTGATAGATGTTTAATATAAAATATTTGGATTGAATTTTTTTTCTATTAAAAGGAAATTTTAGTAGCATCCTTATACCTGTAATTATAAGTGTTATATAAATTTAATAATTTTTTTAAATTTTAAAATGTTCGAAAAAATAAGAAAAAAAAAAACTCTTCAAAATTTAGAATCATAAAAGAACTCTTTATGTTAATTTTATGTATTTTTATTATTAAAAAAATATGATATTATTTTATATTTAGTGTTGTTCAATTGGAAGAAAGTTGTCTAATTGAATCCTATTTAATATTATTATTGTATTATTTTATTATTATAAATTTTAAGAATATATGTTATTTAATTTTCTTAAAATATTTTAATAAAATTTAATCATAATGATTAAGACCCGTTAAGAGATCCAAATAAAAATATTTCCTAAAGCTCGGACTCCCAACGGGTATTTATTTATGGACCGTTTGGTGGCTTTTTATTTAAAAGAGGCTTTTTAACTCTTTTAGACTTACTACAACTAGTAAAATGAGGTTTACGCTTAGAATTTTTTTTTTTTTTAAATCTCTCATAAAAATAGAGTAAAACCTTGAACCATTTTGTTTTTCTTCGTTATCAAGATTCATACCATCTCTGGTGTCTCCTCTTCTTCATCTTCTTCTTCAATTGGTCAAGATTTATATATTTGGATTGGATTTTCTTTTTCAAAAGGTATTGTTGCTTGCTCATATTCAAATCTAGTAGCTTCGGCTAATTGCATAAAAGACCTGTGAGTGATTTATATTTTTAACTACAAATTGTCCGGTTCTTTTCAATTCTAGCTCTTTGCTGATTGACACATTAGAGTTGTTTGCATGACTAATTATGAGTGTTTTTTTTCGTTTGAATTTGGAATTATTAGTGGAAACCTCAAAGACTGAGTGCGCTAGTGTTGAATGTTAGTTGTGTGTGTTGGTTTTATTAGGAAACATCTCTATAGTTTTCACTAAATAAGGACTGTATATTTTCTATGCATAAAAGAGTTGTTTCACTGTGCATTGTGGATAATATTGTGTATTTTATCAAATTAATAACTCATTTAGAGAGTTTGCCTAAGATTGATTTTTTAGTGCAAAAAGAAATTATCTAATTGCTTAATGGACATTGAAACTTCAAAACTCCTAGAAGTTTTGGATTGATATTTATTGAATTTGCTTCTTAAGCATTACTATGTAGGGTATGGTTTCAATTAAGTAGCAGTGAAAAGTTTGTTTTAGGGATTGCCAAGAATACCAGAGAGTCTGTAAGATAATCTTCCGATTACTGTTTTGCTATTTGATTATGGTTCAGACTTGAGTGTTTTGAGAACTGAACCAAGGTGTGGAACTTCCCAACCCCATAAAAACAAAAGACAAAATAAAAAAAATTGATATCAGAGAATTACTCAGCATGATGTTTGAAGTTCTATTGTATGTTATAAACCTTATCTAATATCAGGATATCTGAGTTTGAACTTTGAAATTTTCCATACCATTTGTATGAAGTTTCTTCATAATCAGAGAGACAGTTCTTTTGTGGTTTTATCCATAAGTTTTCATTTAGTTTCTCATATATATATATATATATATATATGCATTATTGTAATATCACAGCATCTTCTCTCTCCTAAACTCTTTTATTTACATTAATATTTGGAAAACACTTCCCTTGAAATAAAGGATGTGATTGTTATTGTTCAAACTCGTGGGGTTACTTTGGCATTTAAAAAAACTAGACCAAGGAATTTGTTTATGATTTTTTAGTTGAAGTTCATATTTGTAAAGTTTTAATACTATTTAATTAAAGTCGATGTATTTTAAAGAAATTTTTTTGACAAGATTATTTGTTATTTTCATATTATCCCGTAAGTTTCTAATGTGTATTTGTATGTTTATCAACTTTTTTCTTCCATAATTCGAATTCATATAGACTAATATATTTTATATGCATACTTGATATTTAAGACTGTTTACTTAAAGTTGAATGTGTTTTAAGAAAAAAAATTGACAAGATTGTTTGTTATTGTCATATTACCTTGGTTGGACTTCATGTCGACTAATATATTTCATATGTATATGCGGTATTTAAGATTGTTTAATTGAAGTTGGATGTATTTTAAATAAAATTTTTGACAAGATTGTTTGTTATTATCATATTATCATTGTCTTAAGTCTCTGATGTGTATTTGTATGTTTATCAGTTTTTTTCTTATATAGATCGATTTCATATCGACTTAATATATTTTATTTATATATGTGATATTTTAAGACCGTTGAATTGAAATTGAATGCATTTTAAGGAAAAAAAAATTTACAAAATTGTTTTTTAATATCATATTACCATTGTGTCTCTAACGTATACTTGTGAGTTTATCAACTTTTTTTCTTTTATAGTTCGACTTCGTATTGAATTAATGGTTAAAGGGACTTCTCACTTTACCGGCTGTATTAGGTGTTAAAGGGTGAAAGATCTCTTTATAGTATTACAATATTGATATACTAACATGACAAAGATTGGTCAACGTTGAAGGGTCTATTTTGAAATGAAAAGAAAAAGGATGGGATGACAATATAAAAGACAAAAGAATGAAAAATAGATGTATAAAAAATAAAATATTAGAGAGGAAAATATGTGAGTTTCGAGTTTGACAGTTCTCGATCAACTAGCTCATCGTTTTAAGGCTGTGGACTTTTTTTTTTTTTTTTGTTTAACTCGATAACAATGTTGGTGCTCTTTATTTGAGTATATTCTGAGCTTTTAAACCTGATGTAAACGTTGACCATTAAAGTAGTACAAATTCATCAACTCTCGTTGTAAATAAAGAATGCTTAATTTTGATGTTTCCTTAATGCAACCTAGGGAAACCCTTTACATTTTTGACATAATAATTGCTATGTTTTTACTTTACCACAATTCTCATTTTGGCTAATGTCTTTGATGTTGTGTACAGACTGGCCTTAAAAATAATTTATGTAGAGATTATCCACTTTTATTGCTAGTGACAAAGTCACAAGGTCCTCCAGCATTCATATTAGATCCATTCTTTTAAGAAAAAATGTTCTTGCGGGAGATGCTAATTTGTCTTTGTATTTTCGTGTTCTCAAAATTGCAATTTTTAGATAGTTTCAAGCTATAAAATGTTTCTAAGAAGTCATTTTACATGAATAATCATTGGTTATGATATCCAAAGTTAAATTACTCTTTTTTTTTCAAGTATAATTTGAGTATAAATATATTTCTTTGTAATATGCACGTGCATATCCGTATTATGATAGTTTGAACTTGTTTTAATCATAATCAAATTTATTTTGACTTTATTCAATCTCTTTCTAACCATAATTTGACTTAAATTGATCTTTTTTTTATCAAAAATAAATAAGTGTAACTAAAAATAAAAAAAATAAGAAAAAATAATAATACATTAGAATAATTATCTTGTAACTTAAGAAAACATATACTTCAAATTACATTTATCCATATAATTACATAAATCATTTTGAAAGATGCATAATTGGATTTTTTTGGTCAACTTCTAGCAAGACTCCAACAATTAAATCTTAGGCACACACATGTTAAATGTTAGGGAGCTATAAGTTTGGTGGTCACGAGTGTTTTTTTTTTTTGCAAGAATTAAGTGGTTTTTATACATCTACCTGCAAAATATCATAATAATAAATTATTGAGTTGTCAATTCAAATAGCATGTAATTTTAGTTGTAGAATAATGCCATAAATAACTTATAAAAAATGTTAAATTTTTATTGATATCATTGATTGAGTTACAAAATCAATACGTAAAAAGTTAAATACTTATCAACCTTTTGCTTCTAATATTTGGCTCATATCAACTACGAACTGTGAAAATATTTTCACAGTATACCTATATTATTTGGTCTGATCACCGTATCAGCTTAATACACTACCAACTAATAATTCCTATAAATATTTAAACCAGGTACTACAAATAGTTGATATTTTCTTTAATAAAATAATTATAAAATATAGATCCCAAAAAGATAAAAATGTCGAACTTGAAAACAATATTTGCTACAGAATGGGCCCTAAAACTTCCGGTTGGAAAATGTTCCAGATAAAATGGAAAACAACCCAATAAATAAATGATTAGTTTATAGTATCACGATTTTATTTTTAGTATTTTTATCCAAATTTTTAAATATTAGTGGTATTCTATTTAAAAAAAGATACCAATTTAGTATGATTTATTATTTTGTTAGAGATTTTTTACATATATAATAATATATATGCGATATTTAAATGACATCTTATTTTAAAAAAGTATCAATTGTTGTGGGCGGAAGCAATAAATAGCGGTATATGAATATATCAAAGCAATAAAATGAACACACAGAATTTACGTGGTTAATAAATTCATTTGTGGTCACTAGGTCAAGATATTATTTGAATCGAGAGAAATATATTAATACGACATGATTTCACTAATAATATCTCTCAAGTGTTTCCCAAAACTCACAAAGTATTTTTTTTCTCTTTGAGTTTGCTTATACTCTCTCGATTTTTTCTCGATTTTGCCTTGTTCTTCAATGCATGAACTCTTCCCTATTTATAGATGAAGAAAGGCTCTTTTCCTAAAAGGTGCGGCCATAATTTAAGCTTAAATTAGCCACCATTTCCTTAAATTATGCCACTAATTTCCTTAAATCATGCCACAAATCACGCCACAAATCACGCCATTATCGTACCCAAATTAAAGCCACTAATTTCCCTAAATTATACCACTAATTTGTTACTTTTAGAGCCAATATTCAACAATCTCCACCTTGGCGAAAAAGTTCATAACGCCGCCTCCAAATGCCTCTGGCGCCCTAAGCTCGAGAGATGTTGATCAAGTCTGCCAGTTGTTGAAACTTCGATCCTCGTAACCACCTTTGTAGCATATCGCAGGTTATCTCAGCTCCGACTTTCTCGAGTATAACATTCCTTCATCAACGATTTCCCGAACAAAATGAAATCGAACATCGACGTGTTTTTGCGACCATGGACTGAACTTGGTTCTTTGCCAAATAAATGGCACTCTGTCACGCAGAAAACCTCCACGTTAACTTCCCGAACAATACCCAAATCCTTAGTCAACCCGAGAAGCCATATGGCTTCTTTCTACGTTTCTCACATGCCCATATACTCGCCTCGTAGTAGACAAAGCTCTGCTTGATCGCAATGTTGATCTCCAACAAATCGACCTCCCGCTATCAGGAACACATAACTAGTCATAGATCGACGCTTATCCGATCTCCAAAGATAGTCGAATCCACATGTCCAACTAGGTGTTTACCTTCGCCTTGTCTCTCTCAAACTTCAAACCAATATCCACATTCGATGTATGTACCGTAATCCACTTCATCGCTTCGCTGTCCTTTACCCTCGGATTACGTGCAGTACCACTCACCATACTAACAAATAGGGAAATATCGTGCAGTGCAAACCATCGCATACATCAAGTGCAATCCGGCATTTGCATATGGAACACGTTCCATTTGCTTCTTCTCATCGGTGGTGCTAGGTGACATTAATGCACTTAACCGAAAGCCGAGCGAGCAAAGCGGTGTACTTACCGGTTTGGTTTTTTCATCAATGTCAAACCTTTGTAGTACTTTCTTCAGATGAGTCCGGTGTCGGCCAGATCAGACAGAATTTATCTCTTGTGATTTCCATCCCAAGAATTTTCTTAGCTTCTCCAAGATCTTTCATTTCAAATTAACTCAACAGAGCCTTCAATCTATCGATCTCCACCTCGCTTCTTAGATGCAATCAACATATCATCAACATATAAGAGCAAATAAACGGTTACCGTCTTGAGTTTCCGAAAGTATACACAATGATCAAACCGACTACGTGTGTACTTACGCTTCCTCTCAAAGCTATCAAAGCGCTTGTACCATTGTCGCGGTGATCAGCTTCAAACCGTAAATTGACTTGCTCGGCTTCACTGCAAGCCCAATTCTCTCGTCTGGAATTTTAAAGCCATCCTAAGGTTGAGACATGTAGATTTCTTCGTTCAAAGTACCATGGAGAAAAGTTGTTTTGACATCGAAATGAGCTAACTCGAGATCAAACCGTGCTACCAAAGCCAATAGTATCCGAATAGATGAATGCTTAACAACAAAGGTGAGAATACCTCGTCAGAGTCTATTCTCTTCTTTCCCGAGCATAGCCTTTGCTACCGCGCTTTGTATCGATGTTGTCTTTACCGTGAAAGACCTTCCTTCTCGCATGTAATCTACTCTGCAACCAATAGTTTTCTTTCCTTCGTGGATTGAACCAACTCAAGTCTGATTCGATGCACTTCATCTCTTCATCATCCATTGCCATTTTCCACTTCATACTATCAACTCTTTGCGGCTTCCGTGTTGCAATGGGACATCATCATCAATTCGAAGTCTGAATGCTACCATATCCGTGTGTCCTGGTAGCTTCCTAATCTCCCCTTCTCGAGTAGTGGCACAGATTCTCGGCCGCCGATTAATCGCTAGTGATGGTGAGAGTAGCACCTCCACCTCAACCGAGATCTCTTCTTGATCATCAATTTCATCTTCACCACGATCGGTAATTGGTGCAATCTTTTCTCGGATCTTCCAAAGTCTCAAGCATCACCTTAGAAAGAGTATTTGGACTTTCATTCTCTTTCTCTCGAATTTGTTTGTCTCAAAGATACAGATTCGTCGAATGTAACATCTCGCTTAAGACGATCTTCTCGGGATTCACCACACCAAAGTCGAAATCCTTTAACTCTTTCCTTAAAGCCCAAGAAAACAAATTTTCTTTGCTTTCCTGGATCCTTTGGATTCACTAACATGAAAATACGCAGACATCCAAATATTCGCAATGAATCATAATCGGTAGAAGGTTGTCCGGACCATACCTCTTTAGGAGTTTTTCCATCTAATGCGTCACAGTGATCTACGACTATATGAGTTTACATATGACAAAGCCTCACCAAAATGCTCAAGCCAATTTGGAACGAGATAGCATACATCGAACTTTCTCAACCAAAGTACGATTCATTCTGCTTCGCAACTCCATTCCAACTGTGGTGTACGAGGAACCGAAAAATGTCCGATTATCCCTTCATCTCGACAAACTTTAAAGAAAGGATCCGATTTATACTTCGCCACCATTATCGATTTGAGCCTTTTAATCTTCGCCTCGTCTCGAGTCTCGATCATTTTCTTCCATTTAAGAAAGATATCCAACTTCATCTTTGTGACTCATGTTGTATATCCGCATATCTGAAGAAATCATCAATAAAAGTCACAAACCAACGTTTACCTCCAAGTGAAGCATTCTTGGAAGGTCCCAAACATCCGTGTGAATATAATCGAGAATCCCTTAGTACGATGAATGGCAAAGGTCTAACTTGACTCTTGTTTGTTTTCCCATTACACAATGCTCGCGAAATCAAACTTTCCAAAGTCTTGGCACCTTTCAAAAGACCTTGCTTCATTAAGCCTTGCAAAGCCTTTTTCACCGACATGCCCTAAGCGCGTGTGCTACAAAGGAAGAATCATTTGCCTTTTCTTTAGAACTACTTCGAGACAACGACCTTCCCAGAATCGTACACCCATCTAGAAATACAAGTTCGCTTCCGAAGTACCTCCGTTGCTACAAATGCACCTCGTACAACTTTCAAGACTCCATTTTCCAATGTTACCTTGTAACCATCGATCTAGAACACCTAAAGAAATAAGGTTTTTCTTTAGGTCGTGAATATACCTTACATTTGTAAGTCGTTTGATTGTACCATCGTGCATCTTTAGTCGTATTGTTCCGATCCTCACCGACAGTGCATTGTCGCTACCCATAAGCACAACTCCTCCATCGAGCTCTTCAAAACTCGAAACCAATGTCTGTTTGGGACACATATGATAAGAACATCCAGAATCAAGGATCCACTTATCTCGAGTAGGTTTTGATGATGAAACCGAAAAGGCCGATTCTTCATCTTCATCGGCCTTCGCAACATTTGCATTCGACTTGTCCTTGTTTGGACAATCTTTCTTCCGATGCCCTTTCTCGGTGACAATAGGCATACACTGCGCCCTTCGCAGGACGTCTCTCGATGACTCTCCTCCGGGACTTTGATCTAGATTTCCCCTATTATTTCGATCCGCCGTATTTTTTGTTGTTAGTCCACCTCCTTGCCCGTCGCCAATGCTTCGATATCGAGTCTCTGTGATCATGTTGATCCTTCTTCCCAGACTCGTTATTTACCAAAGCATTTGAAACATCTATGAACTTAACCTCATCCTTTCCATATAACAGGGTCATGTGGTTAAATGCTCATGCTTCTCAGTAATGAATTCAACAACAACAAAGTTTTATCTTCATGCAATTTCAACATCTAAATTTTGGACGCCAAAATTTTATGAGAGTTATCTAAGTTGCTCAAATCATGTGGTACCTTTCTTGTACCGGAAACGGAAAAGTTTCTTCTTCAAGTAGTAGTCTGTTCTCAATACTTTTCAAATCGTGTATTTGTCCTCTAGTTTCTTCCTGCAGAATCGCGGCTACATTCTCTTTCATGACAAAGTACTTTTGATCTTTTCCCTACAGCCGACCGTGCCACAAGCCACAAGCTTTTCGCTGACATAATTCCAATCTTCATTTGAATAATCTCCTGCCTATCCAAGGCTATATTAGATCCTTCTAACAATAGATCTAATACTTCACATCACACACGCCAAAGTTATTTGTCGTCGAATTTCTCCACCTCAAACTTTGCGTTGGACAACATAGTTCTTCGAGTAGAACTTGGTTTGCCATAAATTCTATGGTCAACTTGTTCATCTTCTTCGATCTCTCCTTTATCAGCCATAAGTACAAACTGATAACAGAAATTTTACACTTACAACTTAAAACAGTGTTTTTCCAAATTTTATACCTTATTTGAAAAAAGGAGTTCGTAGTTGAATTTGGAATGGTCCAATTAGCTAAGAATAGATCCAAATCAGTTGAAAACGGATGAAAAATAGACCAACTCGGTCCAAATATCACTAGTGACAGAGTTGACTCCTACTCAACTCTCGGCGAGTTGACCTCGATTCTTTGCTTAGCAGATTCGCGGCTTTCCGGCGGTGATTCTCGACTTCCGATTTGAGCGATTCTTTCACCGCTATGTCGTATCGTCAAGAGCTTCGATTTGATATATAATCTTGCTATATTTGGCTCGATACCACTCATTTGTGGGCGGAAGCAATAAATAGCTTTTATATGAATATATCAAAGCAATAAAATGAACACACAATTTACGTGGTTCGGCACTACCTAGGTCAACGGAGTCAGCAGATATTATTTGAACCGGAGTAGGAAATATACGTAATACGTATACGTATTTCCCTCACTAATAATATCTCTCAAGTGTTTCCCAAAACTCACAAGTATTTTTTTCTTCGAAGTTTGCTTATACTCTCTATGATTTTTTCTGATTTTTGCCTTGTTCTTCAATGCATGAACTCTTCCCTATTTATAGATGAAGAAAGGCTCCCTTTCCCTAAAGTGTGCCATAATTTAAGCCTTAAATTAGGCCACCAATTTCCTTAAATTATGCCACTAATTTCCTTAAATCATGCCACAAATCATGCCACAAATTAGGCCACTAATTTCCTTAAATTATGCCACTAATTTGTTACTTTTAGAGCCAATATTCAACATCAATTTTGTAGATTTTCCATATATTATGATTCTCTTATCAACTTTTGATCGAAGAGACTTGATTATGAAAAGTGATGAGTTCACATTGAACATTTGTTCTTTCTTTGAATAGCTTCTACATCTTGTTCTTGATTTTGCATTTGATATCTAACAGTCATGATTTGTTCTTTTAGCTTTAGTTTATAGTTCTGATACCTTATGAATTAACTGATACAAAATCTTAATGAAAACAATTGATTAACCTCAACTTGTATTGATTGATTGTTTGCAGCTCTTGAGTTTGAAGACAATGAGAAGAAAATGAAGCAAGTAAAGAATAAACTAAATTAAGAGAGTTGTAAATTGAAGAAAGAATGCTCTGAATTATATTAATTTCTTAACTAATAAAAACAATATAATTGTGGACTATTTATACCATTCTCGTTTACAAATTTATCAAGCAATGCATAGTTTCTTGTTACTCAACTAACTTAACTAACTCATATGCACAAACTGCTTTACATTCTTTATAAAATAAAAAAAAAATACATATAATGAATGCCATCGAATGAACTCATTTCTTGCTGTCCAATGACTTCTAACAGCTGCAAGCCTGCAATTAACTCTTCACAATGATCTTGATGGTCAGATAAGCTCCATGCACCATATCACACTTAACCAAGCCTTTCACAGCTTGATAGATTTTCTTGATCAGCCACTGAATTCAATCTCTTGTTCTTGATCAGCTACATGACAAGGGTAAAAAAATATTAATTAATTAAAATTCTAGTTAAATAAATATGATAGCAAGGGGTTAACGTAATGATCTATATCTACAAAATTAGTTTCAAGTTACATGAATTACAAAAAAATAATAAAATTTTCTAGACTTATTTCAATGGTTTTTTTAAACCGACGAAAACTTTTTTTAAGCCGGTTAAAAACAAGTGAAACATTCAATATCTATATAAATAGACAAAAAAAAAATTTAAGGAATTAAATTGTATACATTTTAATAAACACAAAAATTTCAAATAATTTTAAAAAATAAGATTAATATTATATGATATAAATAAAAATAATATATGATTATACGTGGTGTGAGAAGAAATAATTAAATTATATGAGAAAAAAATTATATCTTTTTTAAGAATAAATATTAAATCTATGAAAATTAAACTAGTAAAATTTACGAAAAGATATTAAATCTTTACTACTCTACTATTAATAAAATTATATAATATTATATTTAAAATTAACAATAGATAGGCAATGTTAATTGAGTATGTAGTATGATAAAAGGAAACAACAAAAAATTTAAGAGATGATTATGTTATATATATATATATATATTTGTAAAATAAGAAGATTTATAAATATAACACAAATTGTTTAGTGAAATTAAAAAAAAAAGTTTATAATAATAAAATAGTACTTCAATAGTATCGAATAAATTTAATGGGATTCAATATTAAATAATCTAAATAATTATAGTTTAATTTGAACGGTATTTAATTTAAAATAATGTATCATATTTTTTATAGTAAAAATATATAAATTGATTATAATTTAATTAAATAGAGTTTAATATAAAATAATAATTAAATTAATTATAATGTATATTATTTATATAATTAAAAGTTTGAAGGATATTATTTTATAAAATGTTAAGAGTATCACGTGCCCTTCTTAGTTAGATAAAGTGTGGCTCCGTCAGACCGTCACTAAACAATCGGATAAATTAATAAATCTATGCTCAAAGAAAAGCCTCCTAAATCCATGTTCGACTATTTTTATTTTCATTTAAGGTAAGTACTCGATAATAAACAAAAATTTCATTTGTTATGAGTTTTTGATAAATTATAAAAGATATAATACAATATTATTGAAAAATATAATAATTTTTATATAATTATAATTAACAAAATATTAATATATTAATTATAATTTTCTATTATAATATATATAATTGCTACACTTTATCTTCCAGTTTAAAGTGAAACATATTCTTATAACAAAATCATTAATTAAGAAAAAATAAAATAAAAAGAGTTGTCGGTAAGGATACTTTATCAAATGGATAAACATTGATTTTATGAAAGAGGGTGGACTTAGTTTGAATTTAATATATTTTTTCTTAAAATATTAATTGAATTGGTATATATTAATTTATTAAATTAAAAATTAAAATTATTTACTTTGTTTTTGTTTTGATAGGTTTGATTTTAACTACTTATTTTTTAAATAAATTTAATTAATTTGATTTTATATTAATTAAGTGTTAGTTACAAATTTTAAAATCTTAAATAATTTAAAAACACATATTTTTTATATTTTTAAAACCAAAACAAACTTATTTTAACCTATAAAACAATAAAATTTTATTATCTATTATTATGTTTATCCACTCACTTATTACGACTATTTAGTAACATAATATTTTTATTATATTACGACTATTTAGTAACATAATATTTTTATTATAAAAATGGAGGACAAAGTAATTAATATCATTTTTTTTATCATTTATCACGTTACCTTGCATCATTTTTCTCCTTTATGGACTTTTCAATAATTTTATCATCATCATTTTATCTTTTTTTCTCTCTTTATCTCTCTTTTATTTTTTCTTATTTTTTTTCCTTCCCTCTAAAATAACAACTTTGTCCTTTTAATTATCCAAAAATACGATCAATTTTTTTTTAATTTATTATAAATTTTTAGTTTAGATTTAAACATATTTTAAGCTATTGCAATGAATACACTAGTTATTATTATATTAACATACACTAATTTTAGAAAGTAGATAATAAATTATGTTTGTGTTATTTTTTTCATTTTTTTAAAATAAATTATGTGTTATTTATTTTTCTTAACCAAAAAAATATAACACAAACATATGATTCCATGGAATGAAAAAAAAGGGGGGGCAAATAATAGTAATAGAATTGTTATTAAAAAACGATTGTAACGGAGGAAAATAGTGGAAAGAATGTGATAAAAGAGAAAAACAATTAATATTATGTCATTATTTAAATAATACTTATTTATTATTATTTTTTTAATAAGTGAATAATTTATGTATCTTTTATAAAAATAATATAACTAATATATCTTGTTGATTCTCAATAATAATTTATTAATAATTTTATTTATTATTTTAAAAATATGTAATAATATGTTACTTCAAACTAATAAAATCTAAGTTTAGAACAATATTTTAAATATATATATATATATATCTAATAATTAATTACAAAATCCAATTAATTTAATCGGTTAAGTGCATGCTATGAAATAATGGATAACTTCTCTACGTTTTAAACACAATATAACTATTAAATTCCTCGAACAGAATGTTAATATTCATACATACGTAGAATAAATTATTTATTATTATTATTATTATTTTTATTTTTTTGGAAAAATGTGGAATAAATTTTTGACCCTTCTTAATCATCACATACGAGGGGAAGCATAGTTGTTTACGTGCACTCTCTAGATCGTGATATAAAACCAAAGTGGAATATATCTTAGTCATCTTCCTCATCATCTCCCCAACAAACATGCATGGTGATGACATAGACAAGAAAGGCAAAGATAGAAAGTAATTAAAATTATGAAAATTTGGAATTATTTGTTCATATTAACATGTTCTTTGCATTGGAATAAAATATTTTATGCAGGTTGAATATTAGTTATGAATGTTGATTTACTTCGTGATTATATTCAAAATAATTATATATTTTTTTCACTTTATTAAAGTAATTAAACTAAAAGAAAACAAAGACTTGATTTTTAACATTAGTCGATATTTATTATTGTAGGTAAATATATATACAGTATGACTAGGTTTAGCTGTCCACGTACATATAATTACAAGAGTCTATGAGTACTTTTTTTATCGTTACCGTAAATAATACCTTATATATAATTTTTTTTATATTAATATTTTAAGATTTGATATCTTATATTATTAATATATTATATAAAATTTATACGATATTAAAACTTCATTCGATTAATAAGTTACGAAGAAAAAAAAACTAATAAACCTTTGTTTCACAAAAATACATAAACTTTGTAAAAAAAAATAAAAACAAATGATTCAAGTAAAATTAAAATATATTAAAATAATAATAGTAGAATCAATTGAACCATAATTTGAGAATCATAATTTGAGGAAGATATTGATTTATAAAAAAAAATGTCACAAATTAATTAAAAAAGATATTAATATAATATTTATAAATTGCATGAGACTTGTCTTCTTTTAATATTAACTTTTTAAAATTAAATATCTTTATCTTACGTTATACAAATTTATAATATATATATATATATATATATATATAACAAGAACATTTCTATTTACAGAAATTATTATCTCCTAACATAACATGTGACATTAATTTATTTGTCAAAACAATTAGAATTAATTTTTCTTAACTAATAAATGACTATAAATAGATTACTGTGAGACAATAAATTAAGATAAATACACAATTTTATACAATAAAGGGTGCACTATCTCCATAATGCCAAGACAATTATTCCACAAATTTCTTATAACTTGTTATTTTTACTTTTAAATTTTTACATTTAAGCCATTTACTTTCTTTTCTATATAATTTAGTTCCTTTGTTTTTGTTTTTATACATTAATCTTCTTACTTTTTATAATTTTAAGATTGAACTTCGCGAATGGTCCTTATGTTTTTCCATATCTTTCAATTTACTCCGCTTTTATTTTTCTTTAGATTTGGTCTAGTTATTTTTTAATTTTCATGTTTTAGTACTCTTATTTTTTTTTATAATTCAATCCATTTTCTTTTTAATTTTTACATATTTAGTCCAAGATTTGAGATAAACTTGAATTTAAATTTTTAAAGTATAAAAAAGTAAGATAATTAAAATTTAAAAATAAAGGGATTAACTTATAAAAAAAATGAGGGATCAAGATACAAAATATAAAAATTAAATAGATCAAATTATAAAATTAATAAAAGGACGAAATTATAATATTTTGAAATATGTAAATCTATAATTTATCCTAATAAAATAAATGATTTTAGGGAATTAAACATTATAAACCAATATTTAAGTGTCAAGCAAATTGTCTCGCATGAGACTTAACTCTTATGAGGTGTGCAAATATTTTCTCCATTATTATCCATGAAGAAACAACACTTGACAAGGAATTAAAAAAAAAAAAAAGGACCACAATACTTGGCAGTCTGCAGTCTGCACTATGAAGCTAGAAAACTTAACGTAGCATTGATATATACGTAAAGAAAAAGTATATTTTTATATTATAAATCTTAGTATAATTATGATTAATATGATAAATAATTAATTAAAATAATAATTCTTTTAAAAAAGAATTAAAAAAATTAACTTAGCATAAAAAGACACCGCCGCACCACCCATATATATATATATATATATATATGTGGATCTCGAAATATTATAAATTTATCTTCCTTCTTGCGTTTGTAAGTTAGGTAAATTTCATCGTCATCCTTTGTAATTTTGCATTATATCACGAATATATGTGAAGTTTGGAATTATATCAAAATAACATTTTTTTTTAAGTATTTTTCATTTTAATTATTGATTTTTTAAAATTGTATTAAATAATTTGATTGTTAAAATCTTAGAATGCATTTTAAAATAGATAAATTGAGTTCATTAGAGTTGGTTATGATATTAGGAAGGTTTATTTTGAATTTTAAAAAATAAAAATAATATAATTTACAGAAAAAAAAAACTATAAATTTTAATAATTATGTTTATGTCATTCATTTTCGTTATACTTAAAACATAGGATCTTTCTCGTAATTATCAAATCCTGGGTTAAGTATGTGATACTTGGTATATTTGTGATACAAATTCTAACTCTCAAATACATTTAAGTTGAAAAAATATAATTATAAAAATAATTAAAAAATAAACATAATTATTTATAATAATTATGAGATTATTTTTATAAGTCAAAATTTTAAATATAATGAAACAATATGAGATAAAATATTTTATAATAAATGATTATTATTAATAAATATATATGGAGATAATTATATTTAATAAAAAATTACTTAGAAATTGTTACATCAAAATGAGCACAGATGTCGCAGTTCGGTTCAAATTGGGGCACCCCAAGGCCTAAACCATGCGCCATGTATTGACAGTAGTATTCACGATAAGGATAAACTCTTTAAGGACAATATAAGGGTGTTTGAGGAATTTCAAGTACAAAAAAACAAATTTTAAACTTTTTTCGACAGATCAAAACGACAACTGGCCACTACAGAAAAGGAAAAGACCGAAAGGCGATTTGGTTCTCGCTATGAATTTATTGACGCTGCTATTATCATAAATCTGTTGAAGCTTGCAGTCCGATAAATCCTCGGAATCGTCGCTCTTGTCCGTAAGTCTCGATTCAATTATTCTCTCTTAATTTTTCATACATGATCGGACAGGTTACCTTGTAATCCTTGAACTTCAATATGTAATTTTAGTTTTTTTTTTCTACGAGTATTATGTCAATTGAATTGGTTGGTAATTTGGTTGGTATAATCGATTAGTCTGTTAATTGTAATTTTTGGAATGATTTTTCATTTTTGATAAATTGTATGGCTTTAGTCCTTTGAAGATCAGAGCTGGTTAGAGTGGAATTTGACAGATTAATGTGGTTGCTCAATTGTTCAATGTTTTTTTTAATGATTTCCCGAACTCTTTTTTGTTACTGGAAGAGTTTAGAGGAAATGATAAGTTAAAAAAGGTCGAGGTTTTCAGTTCCCTTTTGGTTTCCAAGGGTTTAAATTATGAAATCCGTTCAGCTGAACCCAAAAGAACAATTAGGTTTTCAGTTCTCTGATCTTAAGCAAGTACCTTCCTCAAGCTTCCAAACAGAACTTAATTTATTTCATTTTAAAGAAATTTCCATATTTTAAAAGATCCAATGTCTGAATTGAATGTTTGAGTTGTTGAATTTGGGGTAATATGGGTTTTGCTGTAGTGGATAGATACATTGATGAAGTAGAAGAGAAAGATCCATTTGAGTTTCGTTGAAGGTGCTGGGAGGATGGCTTGCAGAGGGTGTTTGGAATGTCTTTTGAAGCTTTTGAACTTCATTTTGACTCTCGTTGGTCTGGCCATGGTTGGGTACGGTATCTACTTGCTCATTGAATACAAGAGAGCAATTGGCCACACTCTTGCTGCCACACCTGCTGACGATGATCATGGTCTGGTACAGCTTGGCCGACCCATACTTATGGCTGTTTCTCTGTCAGCTAATATCTTGGATAAGTTGCCAAAAGCTTGGTAAGGCTGTTGCTCCTATTTACTAGAATTCAGAACACTGAGAATCAAGTTAATGTTTAATTACCATTAGAATGTATAACTGTGTGTTTATAATTCTATGAATAACATGGGAAATACATGGTTTTCTAGAATCATAATGGAGATCATTATGTTATCTTATGTCATCAGTTGGAAGACTTTACTTTCGTTTAATATTTAGCTAATATTGCATACTACTGATGTTTTTCTGAGCTTTCTAATATTTCCTTTGGAACAAACTTGTGCTTTCAGGTTTATATACGTATTCATTGGAGTTGGAGTTATCATCTTTGTTATCTCATGTTTTGGTTGCATTGGAGCTGTAACACGGAATGGATGTTGCTTGAGTTGTGTATCCTAATTGCACATCTAGCTTTATGATGGGAGTAATGCCTATATTTTAATGTCATAATCTACATGTGTCAGTTAGCCATGTTTTATAAGCAAATAATGCTATAGAATGCATAACATTGATATGGCCTACTATATCCTCAGTTACTGATTCAACGTTATGCTCTGTTTTGGCATTTTTATTTGTCTTTTTCTTTTTTTTCTCTTTTCTTTTTTTCTTTTCTGGGTGTTGTGGCTTTCCTTAAGTCAGAATAGTATTCCGTGTTGGTGATCCTTTTGATTTTGGTAGAGTTGGGATGTGCTGCCTTTATATTTTTTGACAAAAGCTGGCAGGAAGTAAGTATTGCTGAACAAATAATTTGAAAATTTTAGATTGTAAGATTGGCACCTAATAAATGTTGCAAGTCACTTTTAGGAAATTCCAACGGACAGAACGGGAGACTTTGACATGATATATGCTTTTCTGAAAAAGCAGTGGAAAATTGCCAGATGGGTGGCTCTTGGAGCTGTTGTCTTCGAGGTAAGCTTTATATGATGTGGAATCTTATCAGCAAGGAGTATAGATTTTCATATGTATAGGAATTACAACAGTATAACATATCCCCATAGTTAATTGTTTGTTTTTATTTTCTCTCCCCCAAACAATCTCTTCTGGAGGTCGAGATCAGCTAAATTCATTTTTCTTTAAATAACAGGCTCTACTTTTTGTCTTGGCCCTTGTGGTCAGGGCAGCAAACAGACCCGTGGATCATGACAGTGATGACGAGCTCATTGCTCCAAGGCAACAAATTCGGCAGCCTTTAATCAACAGACAAGCTAATCCAGCTACAGGTGTACCTGTTGCTGGAACCCTTGATCAGCGCCCCAGCAGAAATGATGCATGGAGTGCTCGCATGAGAGAAAAGGTTTGAACGGGTGATATACTAATACTATTGCAGGATTTTTTCAAACTAGGTGAAAAGTTTGCAGGGGTGCATAACTGCATACTTCATTTGGTTGTTCGGATTTTTTAATAGCATTTTGGTAACTGTAACAAGAGTGTCAAGAAATATGTTACATGGCAAATGAATCTTGAATGAAGCAGTAAAACTTGGGCCTGACCTTCTTGATTAGTCTTGAACGTTCTTTTATTTGTGTCTGATTAATTTATTTTTGACATGAAATTCTTCTTTCTATTTTTCTATAATGCTTCTCCTCTATATTTTCCTCCTCTATATGAGATGCAACAAAACAACGACAACAAAAATACCTGTTGCCGTTCTAACATTTACATTACTTCCATAAAAAAAATTGTAAAATAAATCCAAGTAATAGAACTTGACTATGATGATTCTGATCTAGGTCTTAGTAGATTCTTGTGGATATTAGGGAAATAGCTTATTGGGTTGCTTTATTTTGGACCATAGAGATAATTTTAATTGAAATATTTGGGTCAATTCCTTTTGTCAATTGGTATTTTTAGTTTCCATGATGATCTTCTGCATGGATTTCCACTTTAACTATAGCCATATACTATTTTGTTATTGCATCAGTACGGGCTTGATACTTCTGAGTTCACATACAACCCGAACGAGTCACAGAGGAACCAGCAAGCTGCCTCACAGCCAGCAGAAGAGAGGAGGAGCCGATGCTCTATCATGTGATGACTTTGTGGGCTTAGTAAGTTACAGATTTGAGCTGGTGTATGGAGAAAATGGTATTGAACCTCGAGCTTCTCTGAATTGTCTATTTTGAGTTTGTGTACAACAACGTTTTTAGAGCTGCTTTTCTTACCCGAACAAATTTTCCTTTTTCTACTGTATTATTTATTATTTTGCCTTTATAACTGTATTGTCATATTAGGGTTTCTTAATGGAGTCAAATGTGAGCATCTTTTTATCCTATTGAGTGCTTTGATATGTCATAAACTGCTGCTGAAAATTTGTCGATTGGTTTTCCCCCTTTATTTTGCCAAACGCATTTCCTTTTTTTTTTTCCTCTTCCAATTTTGTGTTTCGTTTATCAGTAGGTTGCCCCTGCTGTAAATCTGTATGTGTAAATGTTGATTTAAGTATTAATGTTAAAGTTCAAATTTTTAATTTATTATTTTTGATATTTTTTTGTTTCACTTTCAGTTGATGATTAATTGTATAGTTAAAATATTTTTCAATCAATTATTTTAACGAAAAATTCGCACCTTAATCACAAAATTGAAGTCATGTGTACGATATTTCAAATTATAACTTTAATATCTAATTTTGTAAATTTGTATGTGTAAATGTTAATTTGGGTATTAATGTCAAGTTAAAAATTTAGATTTATTACTTTTTATATTTTATGTGTCAATTGACTAAATTGAAATGTTTTTTAATCAATTATTCTAACAAAAAATTGGCATGTTGATTAGAAAATTTAAGTAACGTGAAATTATATAACTTTAGTATCTTATTCATCGCATGTATTTTTTATTTTATTAAATTGGTTAATTTTTTTGTTAAAATAGTTAGGGAAAGATATTTTAATAATAAAAGTAATTAGTTAAAATTAAAAATAAATTAAAAACTTTACGTTGAATATATTTGACCGATCTCTAATCTATTTGTTTATTTAGGAAGTCTTCCACCAAACAAGCATCCTTGTCCTACAAATAACGGCTATTTTGGGCTTTGGCCCATCAGGTTTCGTTGAAAGAAAGATTCATTTGTAAGGATTCTGTTTCTAGTGTATTTTAGATCTATTTGGTACTCACAAAATAGATTTAAAATACATTAGAAAGTAATTTTTTTAATATAAAGAATATAATTTTATTTAAAATCAAAATATACAATTTAGATGAAAAATTATCAATTTAAATACATCAATAACCAAAAATTATTAAATTAAGATTAAAAATATTCTTAAATATATAAAAAAAAAATTGAATTTTTATTTTTTGTTTTATTGTAAAAAATTTTGATCGATTGTTTGGTTACTCTAATCAATATATTGATCATTTAAAAAAAATTGATATTAAATTATAATATTTAATACTATGGATTTAAATAAAAATTTAGATTGATAAGAAAACATAAATTATATAAGCATAAATACGATATAGATAATCATATATAAATATTTAGATGATAAAAATCACTTTAAAGATAAATTTAAGTGAATAAACAACATAAATATGTGATCTTATTTAAAATAACTAATAAGAAGAAAAAGAATAAGTAAAACTAAACTTATCGAATATGAGTTCTTGTAAAATAGATTCATATTCGGTAGAAAACAAATTCATTTCTTGAAAGCTTAAAGAAAAAGAAAAAGAAAAAAACAAAAATAAGTTGGATTTTCTATCTAGAAAGTAGCTTTAGTTATTTATATTTTTGAAGATGCTTAATTGTTCAATAAATTTATTTTTAAATTATCTCCTAATTGATCTCTCAAAAATTTGCATGTTATAACATATTTTACATACACGTGTAGATATTTGGCACATGTAAACATTATAGGTGTGAGTTATTTTGTTTGTTTCCTTTTTAACTAGACACTGGTCACATGTCAAATCCAAGCTACATTTCATTTATTTATAAATAAAATAAAACCTGAGTCAATTTAAGTGGTTTTTGATTTTTGATTTTTAATTTTTTAAGATTAAACAGTATTTGTTGGTAAGAAAAAGTCCAAAATTCCTATTTTTTTTTTTTTGCTTTTTGGGGTTGTTTTGGAATCCCTAAAAGATTGCATATTCATGATCCAGTTACATTCCACATCTACTATTAGATATATACACTCAACGTTTAAAATTGTTAAAATATATAAAATAATAATTAAAATACATCAAATATATCTCACATTTTTCCTAAGTTAAATATCAATTCTTTCTATTCTTCTTTAATGTTAAATATTTAGATTTCTAAGTTTTTATATTTTAAAGTAAATAAAATATATAATGATTAAATAAAATTACTTTATATATTTTAACAACATTTATTATTAAAGGATATGGAGATTACGTGAGAATAATGATAAAAATATATGTCATTTTTACTCATGATAAGCATATGAATATGCTCATCATGTAATGATGTTATACAATAATGAAATGTTTTAAAACATTTATCTATCAAAGTAATCCATGAAAAATCTTCGCAATAAATAATACAAAATTATTTATGACTCAAGGCTTAAATAGAGACCATTAAATCGCCTATGAAGTAAGCATGTTCTTTTAGAGGTCATGATGAATTCAACACGTCATCTAACCATGGAAACTTTATTAAGATCATCAAATTTTTAAATTAATTGATAAAAATATTGTTAATATTACTCTAGATTGTGCTCCAACAAATGCAGAATATATTTCTTTAATGATTCAAAAAAAGAAACTAAATATTATTGCCAACAATAATCTAAAGTGGTAATGCAAAATTTTACTTTTTTGTTGATGAAGTTGTTGATGAATCTAGTCAAGAGAAAATGAAAATTATTTTAAGATTTGTTGATTATGATGGCTTTGTTCGAGAGCACATTTTTGTATAATTTATGTTTAACAAACTATAGCTTCAAATCTATTGGATAAAATATGTTTAGCTCTTTCTCAACTTAATCTTCAAATTAAGAACATTCGTAGTCAAGCATATGATGATAGTTGTAATATGCATGGTGCATGGAACATGTTGAAAGCTTCATTTATCAAAGATGCTCCATCTACACACTATATTCATTATTTTACACACTGTCTTTAATTAGCACTGGTTGCAGCATCTAAAGATATCTATAATGTGTAGATTTTCTTTTTAAAGTTAAGCTTAGTTGTCAATCTTATTGGAGCTTCAACCAAATGTTGCTCAGAGCTTAAATTTGCTAGAGAAATTTAATTAACAAAGTTGTTAGATTATGGAGAACTTAAGACTAAAAGTAAAGCTAATCAAATTCGTACTTTACAATGACTTATAGTTACAAGATAAAGTTCTTATTTTGCTTAAATCGATAGGTTGATTGAAATATTTGGTACAATATGTACTATTCTTGACACCATTGTTAAAGATGAGCCTAATTATAATATAAGAGGTGAAGTTATATGGGTATTCAAAACAATTAGATGTTTTGAATTTATTTTCATTCTACTTTTGATTAATAAATTTATTGGAGTTACTGACATTCTATATCAAGAAATGCATTCTCAAACTCAATATATTTCGAATGCTACAAAACTAATCAAATCTACAAAAAAACTTCTAGATAAGCTTAGAGAATATGGATGCGATGACCTTTTAAAACTCATATTGTCATTTGGTGAAAAACATGACTTTAATATGCGTACTATGTGTGATATTTACTTGGATAGAACACATTGTCCACGTCTTAAAAAATATTGCTTGTAGTGAAACGTTATTATCAAGTTGACATTTTCAATGTTGTAATTGATTTTCATAAGTGAAATTTTCAAATAATGCTCTTCTTTTGATCTTATTCATCATTTTAAGTTATTAAACATTGATCATATTTGCAATCTTATTAACAAATTTTATTCTAAGGACTTAAAGAACTTGAAAACTCGAGAAGACATTTAATGCATTACAAGATTAATATCGTCAAAGACTCAAAATTTAAAAAAATTTCATCTTTTCCAACGTTCTTACAAGAATTAGTTAAAGATGGAAGATCGGAGATATATTTATTAAATTACAAATTAATCCATTTATATTAATTCTCCTTATATCTACTATAACTACAAGGCGTGCATTTCAACTATGAAGCTTATTATTAAAACATCTTCATTTAAATCATCAAGAAACATTATTTGAATATTTGAAATAAAATAGAGAAAGAATTTTTAGCAGATTATGTTATTGTTTATATTGAAAGAGAATTTGTTTAAAGTATTAATTCTAATTGAATTATAGATAAATTATATGCTTTGAAGCATCACAGAGCTCCCCTTAGATAGTATTTCATTCTATTGTTAAGTTTCAATATACTCATAAATGTAACATTATTTTCACGTAAAATTTTACCTTTTAGATCATTTAATTTAAGATAATGTTATTACTACTATTAAAAATTATAATGTTGATAAAATTTTTACAATTGTACTTAATATTTTTTTCATGTTAATATGTTATGAAAAACATATACTTCAACCCTCATGGGAAATTTCTTGTCTGCTCCTTAGGTTAAAGGTTGTAAAGGTTGTAATGGTGATAGAAAAACAAATGATTAACAATTATTTTTTAGATTGAAAAGGAAAAAATGTGAGATATATTTGGTAGATTGTAAATATTTGTTTATTATATGTTATAGTAAATAAATATGCTAATTCCCTAATTAGTTTATTTTATTTATGTATATTATGTGTATGTGAGTTTGTTGTGAGTCTCTAAAGAATCTATATCTTTTTACCCTGGTGTGTTATTGGTGTCAGACAATTGGTTTATAATTTTTAGATTGATCGCATATTGTGAGAGTACAATCATTATTGAGAGAATATATCCTCACACATGAAATTTTGAAATGATTGGATATCTTTTGTTAGTTAAATATACATTCTTGTCTCACATGTTATTAATTGTTTGTCACATGTGACTATAAGGCAATAAAAATACCACCTAAATCAATTATAACAATCACCTCAGTCAAAAATAGTCAACCTTATAAGCACAGGAGGAAAAACACCATCGATGAGACAAAATAGAGCAAATAAAGCAAACTAGTGTTGAAAACAAACCTAAAAAAGCTAGCAACTCCTATACCACTGAAACCACTGAACGATGTCACGAAACAACCCCTTATTATGGCCTTAGAGAAAACGCAAGGTGAACATGGATCATTAGGCTCATACGACTAAATCCTTATTATCGAAAAACAAAAATTGAAAAAAGTTTAACAAGGGTATTGGAGAACTGTTAAGGAAAAGAAAAAAAAAACAATAATGGTAAAGAAGATGGTGGAAGTAGAGATAAAAATTAGTGAAAAGAATAAAACTATGCGGGAGCTCAACGATAACTTTTAAAAAGAGGTCAGTCTCAATTTAGAAATGTTTGAAGTTATTTTTAAGTAAAGATACAATGAAAATACATAAAATAATTAATTTTAAGAATTTATAGAAAAAGAGGAACTAAACTTTTATTGGTGATAATGACACTCTTTACAAGTTATACCAATTCAAGTATTCCTTAATATACATGATGTTTTGATCGCAATAAGATGTATATAAATGCGAATGATAATCAAGGACCAAATTTTTGTTTGATGACATGTATTATTGGCCTTTCCATTTGTTAACCTTTTTGCATTTCCTCACGCAAACGTTTTTTTCAATAACAGCCATTTGATTAGATAGATTAAAAGGACCCAAAGAAAGTTTCAGATCTCCTAATGCTTATTTCTTTTTATCAATAATAATAATAATAATAATAATAATAATAATAATAATAATAATCATCTCTTTCAGCGAATCAGGATTCTTACTTTTTAGTATGTGGTGCTGAAAACATAGCCATGAGACGACAATAAAATGGACTTATTTAAAAAAAATTAATAATTCTTAGTTTGAAAATGACAGTTCAGTGGAGATCATCAAGGTTCGAGATTTTTTTTTTTTTTAAAATAAAGAAATACGTATTAAAAATAAAGAATAAAATTAATTTAATTAATAAAAAATATATTTTTAAAAATAATAAATAACATCAGACACTTCTGCTAGTTTGTGGGTATCCATTTCCTTGTTGAGTTGGTGGATTTCTGGGATATTTCAAATATATATGCTCTTTTTTTTTTTTCCTACCATTGACAAATTCCTGACAACTTGACACCACTATTGCAAGTTGACTACTAATTAATCTATTTTCTTACTTTTAGCTACAAAATAGTAATTTTTGTTTATTTATTTATTTTTTATCTAATAATATTTTAATATTTGATTTTAATATTTTCCAAGGTTAGATAACAAAATTATGTTCCTTTATAATGAACAAAAATGATGAACACTTTGCAAAGATCTGTAGTATCATAAACAAGGATTCAGGTTAGATTTTTCACCCTAATTAACTGAATTTTTTTTTAATGAATTCAGAGAGATTTTATTATTAGACTAAGTTCTTTATATATGTCAACAAGATAAGTTTGATCATTTTGTTAATTTTTGTAGTAATTTAGTTTTATTTTATTTTGAAAAAATGATAACTTTTTATTTCATTTTTTATAATATTTTTTTAACTTTTATTGAAATGTAATTTTTTATATATTATCTTAAAAAGGAACTAACAATTATTATAAAATTGATAATAAAATAAAAAGTTTTAAAATTTATTATTTATAACTTTTTTGTAAAATAAAAACTGAACTATTAAAAAAATATATATATAACTAAATAATCTGAGGGAATTCATCTTGTATTATTTAACATAGTAAAAGATCCATTATTTTTAAAAAATTGGTCCGAGCCAATTATGTTTTGTCTCAATCCAAGTCAAAAACTCAAAAACAGTCAGCAAATTTAACTGATATTTATAGTATAATACAGTACTAGTATTAAAAAAAACAAAAACTAAGTGGTTATTGGAAATATAATAAAAAAAAAACTTTAACTTAGATGGGACATATGTTCAGAAATACTTATCCACAAGTTGAGTTTATTTTTTTATTTTATTTTATTTAAAAAAAAAATTAAAGAAATAACACTTGCACGTTTCCACCTATATATGTTGAAAAAGATTACAATTTGACATAAAAACAATTAAAAAATATATGAAATATTTGTTTTAACAAAATGGCTGATTCATAAAAAATATTAAAAAAGAAAACTACACAGATAGATCTTCATCCTCTAATGGAAAGTGGATATTTTCTTTTAATACACTTTTTATTTGTATTTATTCACTGTAAGTTTGAACGATTCTACCTTAACGATTATTTCTTTTTTTTTTTTTTTTGAAGAACTTAATGATTATTTCCTACGTAATAATCTTAACCATTGAAAGTTTTCTCTCTAGTTATATGGTTGAGATGGTGTAACCGTATAAATAAAGATATAAAGGAATGGTTAACATCAAAAATAGTCATGAAGTTTTTTTAAAATATAGGTAACACCCTTAAGGTTTTAAAAATATTTAAAAAGCTAATCTGTTAAGTATATTACATAACTTTGTTGCATTTCTGTATATTATTACAACTTCTTACAAAAATATAAATCATTAGGGAAAAGAAGTTTGGAAATAAGGTTTTTTTTTGTTGTTGTGTGTGTGAATCATGATTTTATTCGGCTTGTAACCTTTTGTAAATATTTTTCATTACGTCAATCATTAATATTTTTAAATAAAATCAATAAATTAATCAATCATTTATTTAAAACACCCTTGACTAAATTGAAGATAAATTAAAAAAACACAATTATTATATGATAACTCTTTTAACATACAACTTTAATAAAAATCCAAAGTATCTATTTCTAAGATTAATTTGTCATTTAATTTAAGAAAATAGACTTTTAGAAGAATTTTATTTCCTCTTTTATTTATCTTAAGACTTGTTTGTCTTTTTCATCTTTCTTTAATTTATTTATAAGATAAATCTTTTTTTGAGATAAATTCTTTATAATATTTATTTCATAATTAAAAATTCCTAATAATCTTTGTAATTGTTTTTTTTTTTTGTCACGGATCTCTTATGGTAATTATTTTACTTTAATATAATATGTTATTGAAATTTTATTCTTGATTCATTTAAAATTACACGTAAGAATTCAATAGATATTTTTTCTATTTTTATTTTCTTTAGAGATAAAATTATTTCATGTTTTTGAAAATTTTCACATAATATTTTAAGTGTTTCTTGTGTTCTTCTACAGTTTAATTAAAACAAGAATGTCATCAATATATAACGCATAAAATTCTTTAAGATCTTTAAAGATATCATCCATAAATCTTTGATAAACTTGTAGGGCTATATTTAATCCAAAAGGCATAATATTTTATTGATGATGACTTCTTGATATATTAGCTAATGATACCATCCATACAATCAATTTTACTAAAAATTTGGCTCATTTAGTTTGTTTAGCTAATGCATCTTTTTTAAGAATAAAATATTTATCAAACTATAAAATACTTGTTTAATTTTTTGTAATTAATATTTTTTTTCTTTTTATTTTATTATAATTTCTTATCATGAAAATTGGACTAGAATATAGACTCTTAGTTTCTTTAATTAATTCTTTATTTAATAATTCATTTATTTGAATAACAAATTAATCTATATCTTGTCTAATATAGATCATTGGTTTTACTTGAATAATAATATTAATGTCACATTATTTTAAAGTATAATATTTAGGACTTCTTTAGACCATAGTTTAAGTGGATCTTAACCAATGAGTTTCTTTTGATTTGTTGATATATAGTATACAATCATCACTTGATTAACACAATTTTTTTTATAGCATATATACTTACGTTGTTATAAAATTAGAATTTTATAAATTATTTATCTAAAGTGAAAGATAGAGAATTATGATTTATTTTCATTGAATAATAATTTATCATAAAATTATTTCCTATAAAAAAATCTCCATACATATTAAGAAAATATAATATTTTAAGAATAATGATTTTTTTGTCATTAAAACAAATAGTTATTTTTTAAGCTTTTTATTGAATAATGGTTTCTTTCCCATCTATTTCTCTAACTAAAAAATGATTTTTCATAAGTTTCTATTTTTCCATAGGAATTGCGTTCGATCTACAAGAACATACAGATACTTATGTATCAATCAAAGTATACAACTTATATGGTTTATAGCTTGTAAAATTAAAATATTTTAACACATAATTATAATGGTTTTTTATCATAACTTGATGAGAAGATTATTTATTCTTTAAGTATTTAGATATGATAAATTGTACTTGAAAGATTTATTCTTTTTGGTTAGTTTTGAGTAATATTGAAACTTGAATATTTTTTAAAACAATAATTTTATTAGGAGTGTCTTACGACTTAGAAGATAATTCATTAATTCTTTCTTTTTATTAAAAGTTTTTCCAATCTTATTGAGGATATGATGTTTGTCAATCTTTATTGATAAAATTTTGTTCATGTTGAAGGGTATTTGTGTATAAGATTATCTATGATATTTATAAATAATTATTATTTTGATATTTCTAAATCTTTCTAATTAATAATTCGAGTTGAATTTTTATTTTACTAGGTATATTGGTTCAAATATTACAAAAAATTTATCAACTTCTTTTGTTAAAATTTTAGAAAATTTTGTTAACTTATGAATGTCTTTCTTCTTGGTTTAAGAATTCTTTTAATAATTCTTCTAAGTTTCTTCTTTTTATGCCCAAACATTTTCTTTGATATATAGTGTATTTAAATTTAGCTCATGATTAAATAAAATATTGAATAATTATTTTACATAATAAATGGAAGGATTGAATCATCTTGATATTCTTTGTACGATATTTCCTAGCTAGCTAGAAGAACATGATAATAGAGTTTTGTTTTCTTTTAAAAACGTTTTCGTTATTGCATCCCACCTATAAAAACCTCAATATAAAATAATTACAGTAATCAACAATGGCTACAGATATTGCAACAAGTCAACACAATGTATATATAAAAATTAAATTTCAAAAGCTTTTTATATCATGTCATTATTTTTTTTAGAAATCTATCTTCAAATTTCTTTATATATATTCAAGTAGCCATATTTTAAATGATTAGGACATATTATTAAAAAAAATATCTTGAAGATATTTTATTCTCTAAATTTTACTTAAAAGGGGACAATTTAGTATGGATTCATGAACAAAATTATCACAATATTATTAATGTTTAAGGATTAAAGTATACTAATTAAAGATTTAAAGATTAAATTATCTAAAACACATAAATTTAATAAACTTGATCACCCCACCTTTTATATTATATATTTGTATTATTAATTAAGGTAGGTTTTAAACGTGTAATGTAAGTGTAAGGACTATAAGTGTTGGCTATTTTCGTGAACAAAATATTTATCTGTAAATTTGTTTTTAGGCCTACTCTCAAGTCTATCAAGAAAAATCAAACAAATGCTCGAGTTCCAGATAATTATACTTCATGTATATTTTTGATAACTACGACACATAGGATTATATTTATGCATTTAATAACACATGCTTATAAATCTAAAATTATTTTTAGTGCTAAAATTTGGAATATACTCTAAAATAAGATATGTTAAAAGATATTAGATAATATATTGTTTAAATTATATTTGAAATCCGTATCATAAAAGATAGCATAAAATCTATTTTAAAAGAAATCTATTTTAAATGAGAGTTATCTTTATTAATGAGAATTACTAATCCTGTTTCTAATAGAAAAAAATATTTATCAATTACATAGGATTAAGGGTTTTAATTTTTCCTATAAATAAAACTCATTGCTCATTATTTCAATGAACCACATAAGAGTATTATTTTAATCTTCTTAATTTCTCTCTCTTGTTTTGCAAATATAAGATCATAATTCTTTAGGCTTCTTTATTTAGTTAATCTATCAAATATTGGTAGTTATATTTGATTGATTAATAAGTCTAATTATTTTATGATATTTTGATAATATGTTCTTATGGCTTCTTCTTTATTTTTGTTCTTAAATTGTTAGGTCAAATAATTGTTTTTGTCATATCATAATTATTTGATTTGATTATTAATCTTTAAAGAAGCTATTTTTATTGAACTTATATTTGATATTTTTGCTCTAAGATTTGCTAGTTGATTTAATTTAAATCACATATGTTTTGAATCATCTAGTTAGGATTATTCATTATTAAATCTGTTTTAGAACACACACTGACACTTGTGTTTTTGTACTAACTATTTTGCAGTTGATTGTGAACGATCTGATTTGCGGGGAGCTTATTGGAACGTTGGTTTGGAAATCGTTCATGCTAATATTAGAAAGTGTGAAAACAGAGTAGGGGCTCATAATTAAAGTACATTGGGGCAGTATCCTAAGAAGGGTAGCATAAGACCGAGTTTGTACTTGAACATTTGATTTTCATAGTGGAAAGTTAGGTGGTCCGATGGACCGGTGGTTTTTCTCTTAGGACATGATTATGGCCTAGATTGTTTCCACCTAAAAATATATTATGTTATTGTTTTATTTCCGTACTTATATTTACACACGATTGCATGCCTGACTGGGTTGTTTAGGTTATTAAATTATAAATTGGTAAAAATTAAAAATAACCTATTCACTCAATCTAGGTTAATTGGTCCATAATTTATAAGCTTTCAATTGGTATCAGAGCCAACACTAGATACATGTAGTGTTAGTCCTACGGATTTTTATTATGGATCATTCTATTGAGGATTATAGCTCATAGATGATGAAGAACTTGATTCTTCTTTTCTCTCTAAATATAATGTTAAAAGTTATATAGAATTAGTTTCTAAATGTCTTAGAGCCATATAAGAGAATAATAGTTTAAATACAAAAATAGAAAAATTAAATGAACAATTTGAGGCGCATGAATTTTTTTATAATAAATTAAAATAAACGAATAATATTTTGCAAGAACAAAATAATGCTTTTAATTTGAGTCTCGTAGGTTTGAAAGAAGAAAATAATAAGCTTGTTAAAGATAATAAAAAACAAGTACAGGAGCTTAAAGAATCATGTGAAATAGTGGAGAGACTTACCATTGGAGCTCAACAATTAGATAAAACATTGAGCATTAGTAAGTCACATGTTGATACAGATGGCTTTGGTAATAAGGATGAGAATTCCACACCTTTAACATCAAAGACTACATTTGTAAGGCCCTTAAACTCTACTCCTACTGTCACCACTTATGCACAAAAAACTATTACACCTATGGTAGAAAAAGTTGTTAAGTTTGTGCCTGTCTGTCATCATTGTGGTAGAAAAGGTCATATAAGACCAAAATGTAGATTTTTGAGGAATGCTCTTGAACTTAATCATTCTTTCCATGTTTCACATAGTAGGACCCATAAGCATCATCCATCTATGCATGTTACATCATATTCAAGGATGAATTAAAATTATAATAATGTGTTCAAAAATTCTACTATGAAACATGAAAGCTTAGGTTTAAAGAGGGAAGTAAAATTTGGTACTTTTAATGCAATGACTCATTATCATTATCCTACTGTGCATACTGCATCTTCATTTGGGATGAATAAGAAAAGTATAGCTAATTCAAAGAACACACTTTTGAAACCTAAGTTTGTTGAGTCTTAAATCAATGATATAGAGAAACCAAAATGCAAGAAAATGTAGGTTATGCAAGGTTATTTTTTCTTGGTCACCTGAACGTTTTTTATTAGAATGTTTAAATGACCCTAGGTGGTGAGTAATATTTATTATTTTTATTTTATTAGTTAAAATTAAAAAAGAAAAAGAAAAAAATAGAAGTAACATTCTTATCTGATCAACACGCTATTGGACTTATTTAATACTTATATATACATAACCTCATTTTAGTGACTAGACTAATTTTGACATTTATTATATAAATGATTCTATAATTTTTACTTATGCACACACATATTCTTATACATGTGATGATTGATGTTGACATAAATTTCTTTACATACTCACGAACACACATATATGTTATGCTTGAAGTTACACATATTCTTGTTAATAATTATTTTAGATCCTTTTACACTTGTTTTATAAAAAAAAAATTAGAATTCTATATTTAGATTTACTTGAAAATATTAATTACTTAAAGAAAATTCACCAATATATACATGCAATTAATTACTACAATAATGCAATAATGCAATAATGTGTCTAGATTTAGGTTTAATATTTACTAATAGGATTATTATAACTCATAGTCTCATACCACTTAAATCAAACTAATCCATTATTTTTAATTTTTATTGATTTAAATTAATTTTTATTTTTATAGAATCGATTTATATTAAATTAATTTGATTTTCATTTCTTAGAACTTAAAAGAATGTAACGTATCTATATATATATATATATTATTTTCGTTAAAACGTGTCTCCTCACCCATAATTTCATCATAATAATATTGTTTTTCGTTAAAACGACTCAGGCATCATACACTCCTCACTCCTTATCCATTATTTCATCGTAATAATAGTGTGTGTTAGTTCCTCTGATGACACTTCATCTAGTTTAATCTTTTATGATTGACGTGGATAATCTATCATTAGTAACATTTATCAATCTTATTTATTTTTTAAAATTTTAAATTTTAATTACTTGAGTTTAATGATAAAGTAAGTTATTAAAATTTAAGAATTAAAATGAAAATATTTGAAACTATAAAATAAAAATTTAACAATATTAATAAATAGAATCCATTATTTGTAAAAGAAAAAATGATTTTTTTATTCGTATAACTATTTGACCCAACTTGTGATTTTAAAATTAATCATTATAAATTTGTGATTTATTTTTAAAGAGTATGAAAAATTAATCTAAAAATCTAACAATTTTTTTTTAAATAATAGTAATCAATAAGACGTAAAACACGAATGATTATTATAATACTCAAAATGTATTAAATTGAAATCGAACATATATTAAAATTATTTTTTTATATACACATAATTACATAAAAATAATAATTTTAATAATATAAGACAAATATTTTATATAATTAAATTAAATTTTATTATTTTATTTAAAAATATATATTAATATCAATAATTTAAACAATATAATAGAGTAAAAATTAAGTTAATATTTAATTTTTTAAAATTAAAATATTTTTAAATAATTATTAAAAAATAAAAAATATTAATAAATCATGAAAAAAAAACTGTGTCTACTTATTACGAATGATTATTAACTAAATATAAATTAAAATTAATATATAATAATCATGATAATCGTTTTCGTCCGTATTTCGTACATCCGTACTCGAGGGGTTCCTAGTAAATTTTTTTTTTCCTTCATCTGCTTGTGCGCACAATGAAATAAAATATGATTACTTTGGTTAGCTCCGACAAAACAAGCATCAAGAATGGAACCAATCAAATGTATTTCCGAGTTCATGTAGTTATAAACCAATTGGTGATGGACAGCTAGATGTAACACATAGCTGGTCAGTGATATCAATGCATCATTAATTTAATTAAGAAAAAGTGTACTACAAATTATTTAATATTATATATTATTGAATTTGGTTTTTCCTTAAACCAAATATCCAAATTCAATTTTCAAGGACATATTCTCTAACAACAATTAACTTAAAAAAAAACTTCATTTAGATTTACACCAAAACCGGTACTTGCTAAATTAATACCTACGTTACCGCTTAAATATGCTGATTACGAATTTTCAGATATGTTTATATTGGACTAGTAAAGGATTTTGTTACTAAATAATCCTCTAATTTCAATTAACTTATATATTATTATTATAATTTAAAAATTTATCAATTGTATCCAAAACATAATAACTTAAGATTTTTTAGCGATAAAATATGAAATCATTTAAAAAAATAAAAATACATTAATTGAAAAAATAAAAAAAAATCTTAATATTTCTTTTCCTCTATTTTATTGAGATCATTTTATATATTTTCTAGGTGATTTTTTTTTAAGTTTGGATAATAAATTTCGTTTTAGGAAAAAATAAATTTTATTAATTTTGATATCAAATTGATTTAGAATATAAAAGATGAAAGGAAAATAATAATAAATAAATTAAGTTTAATGATTTATACAAATAAAAAGTGGAGAAATAGAGGATAAGTGAATGATAAATTAATATTTTATTTAATTAATTCTATATGTAAAATAAGTAAAATAATAAGTTTTATTTATAAAATTAAAATAACATAATTAAAAATTAAAAGTTTGGGGAGAAGAAAGAAAGCTAGTTTTTTTTTTAATTTTCTATTTTAAAGTTGAAAAATCTAAATTTTTTAAGATTTGAATTTAATTAACCATTTTTTATGACAACACTCATATAAAGTTGATGATCATTTGAAACATAAACCAACAAGTAAATATATGATTGAAAAAAATAGTGTGATTTTATTTTTATAAATTGAATATATTAGTTATTTTATTTTTAATTGATACATTTTGATTAATTTATTATTATATTTGTTGGAATTTTATTAAAAAATATTATTTTGATTATTTTAACAGCTTTATTTTTTTTTTACTTTTATATATGTTTGGGACATTTTACTTATCAAATAATCATTAGTGTTTATTTGTAAGATTAAAACGATTTTGTTTAATTTTTTCAATAAAATGTTCTAAAAAATTAAAATTGGTAAAAAAAATTAAAATATTTAAAAATAAAATAATAAAGTAATTAAAATGTATTTAAAAAATTATAATTAATGAGTTAAATTTATAAAAATAAGGTAATGAAAGTCATCCTAGAGGTTTATTTTTTCTTGGTTATTAATGTTAAATGCTAGTATATATATATGTTTGTAATTTTGTAAAAAAAATATTTATTATAAAAAAAATATTTAAGTTTTATATTTATTTTTTAATTATATTACATAAATATTAATATAACTTAAATAAATTGTAACTAAAATAATCGAAGAAATATAAAATAAAAATAAATATTTATTTTTATAATATAAAATAAAAAATAAATATTATTTTTGAAATATAATATCTTTTCGTTCACATTCCCTTTTTTGTAAATTATATATGTTCGAATTTTTCAATCAAAAGCTAAGCACCATCACATAAAGAAAACAATTTTTCTGTTGCATGTCTTATTAATGACTTTCAAATATAAAAAAAAAAGAATATATACCTTTTCGTAAATAGCACTTAATTTTAAGTGTTTTATTATTATTATTATTATTTTGTTTTTGGCTACTTTTCACAGAGAATATGATGCTCTCTTTGGTCACTTGCATGTCGGTCAAGCCTTAATAACCATGAACCTTTTTTTGGGAAAATAAAAATAAAAATAAAATCTATAAAACCTTTTTGTTAATTAGTGCTCCTACAAATCCATGTGAGTACCACCTTAAAAAGATAATTAGTTTTTTTTTTATATTAAAAATATAAATAGCTAGACATGAAGAATTTATACTAATATATATATATATATATATATTAAAAAAATACATCTTTTTAATCAAAAGAGTTTGATTAGTATAATCACGATTCGGTCGGTCACATTTTATATACTACAATGAGTTTTTTTTTTAACAACCCTACCATATTCGATTATTTAAGGTCAAAATAAATCCCGATTAGCACTATTTAATATCCTTATTTTCAAAATAAATTTTCGTTAAAGAATAATTTAACTTTATAATATATAGTAAAATATTACATACTAGTCATTTCTAAGAAGTTTTTTCCATTTTCAATTTTTTTCTTATTTTTTCCATTTTTGTTCAAACAATTTTTTTATATTAGATCAATTTTTTTCATAATTGATATCTTGCTCTTTTAAATAGTTTTTAAATGTTAAACTTATAAAAATTTGAGTTAATTTTATTATTTAATCATATTAAAATCAATGATAATATCAGTATTTAATACTAAAAATAATATTTATTACTAAAATATTTTAAATTTATATTATATTTTAATTGAATAAATATTTATAAAACTATCGTTTCAAAAATAATTATAAAAAAACTTTACATGAATAAAACTCAAAAACAATAAATTTAATATCAATAATATCTATAATTATATTTGAATTATAAATATTAACTATTCGTACATAGATTATAATATTAATAAATAAAAAATAATAATATTATTAAAAATAATAATAAGTAGTAATATAAATAAAATAATTAATAATAAGACAATGATATTATTTATATTTATCTTTATAATCAATCTTTTAACAAATTGGATCTACATATTCTTTGATTTAAGGATGATTTTTCAGTAATATATTTTCAATTAGGAATTGAATGAGAGACATAAAAGGATCAGCTAGTTTTTCTATCTTTTAATGCAATTGTTTTTATCTTTTTAAAAAATAAATACTTTTTTATTGTAATGTCTTTTTATTTTTAATTAATCTCCTATCTTTATTATGTGATATGTTTTTCACCGGTTTAATAGTTTTTTTTTTTTAAAAAAAGTCAAATTATTCTTAGATGATTTCTTCTTGTAAGTAAATAAACTTAAAATTATATTTGCCAATGATGGTATTAAATGACACTAATGGGATAAACAATAGGATTTCAATTATTATTTTCTCTTATTATATATAATAATTATAATTAATATAATAATTTTTTATTAAATATAATTATATAAAATTAATTATACTTATTAATACTAATATATTACATCATTTAAAATTAACATCGAATTTAAAATATAAGAATTTTCCTTCCCTTTAATCGCCACACGATCCATTCACACTCGTATTTGGTATTAAACTATCAGCCACATGACCGACCCTTACTGTTAAATAATACGCCGTACACGCGCTTACATAGTCACACAATCAGAGAGGACATAAATATAATTTTAAAAAAATAACAAAAATAAATCTTCTTAAAATTTCTAAATATGTAATTACACATTTTATATTAAAATATTTTTATTTAAATAATTTCACTCTATCATTTTATATTTTATATTTAATATCATCTTATTATTTTAAATTTAACATTATTTAAATTAAATTATAATTATTTAAATTTATTTAATATTAAATTTTATTAAATACTAATCATATTATAAGTTTAAAATTATTATTTTATATAAATTTCCCCGTAATGAAAATATAAAATTATTTTACATTTTCATTTTCTAACAGTGACGAAGAAATTTCAAAACTTTCATCGTCATCAGATTATTTATAATTCGTGGTTGTTAGTTAAAATCGTTTTATGATTACATTATTTACGTAATTTTATTTTTAAAATTTTCAAATATATATTTTCATGTAATAAAAAATTTATATATGTATCATTTTTTTATATAAAAAGATATGTTACCTTATAAGTAACCATATTAATTTTTTGGATATTTATTATGGTACAAGTTATCTTAAAGTTATCTAATTAGCTAAAATATATTTATTTGATGAAAAAATAAATAATATTTTTTATGTTTTATGTTTTAATTTAAAATTTTTTTTTACTACTCTCTTTCTTTTTTTCTTTTTCATTATCTCTTTTTAGGGTTTAATATGTAGTGATTGATATTTAGGGTTTATTATTTATTACTTAGTATTTTAAGATTTATGATTTATTGAAAAAAAGAAGAAGAAGCAAAATAAACAGATATGTGAGTACGAGTATTAAACGGATTAGCCCAACACATTACGCGCCGTTGATAAGGAGTGGACACAACACGAAGTGGCATCGCAAAAGAAAAAAAAAAGGTACAACCTGGCATGTGGCTCACAGCCCGTAATGGGCCGTAACATTGATACATGATCAGTGTGAAGTTTGACTTCTACCGATAGTATTTATTTTAAATAATGATTTGGTAGAGTTTTGGCCTCTTTTACATCTTATGCCAAAGAGATAAGAGAGAATATTTTTTTTTCTAAAAAAAAAAAGAGAAAAATTAAAATAATTAAATTTTCCTGTATTATTTTATGTATAAAATTATTTTTTATCAAATAAATATTTTTTTAAAAAATATAAATACTTTTAAAACACAACTAAAAAACTTGGACAAAAATAATTACTAAAACAATGATACCTTCAAAGCATTTACTTTTATGTCATATAAAAATAACAAAATACATCATATTAAAAAAAAGATTAAAAATAAAACGTAATTTATAAAAAAAATTATATTATCCGATTAAACTTATTTACAATAAACAAGTAATGTTAAACAAAATTAGTAAAAATCTACTTTTTATTATTTTGAATAATTGATTACTTTCCTAATTTTCATTTATCCCATGAGAAGACACATTAATAATTTTATATAATATTATTAGATGCAAATTAAGTGAATGGGGTATTTATTATTGATTGAATTTTATTAATACGTATAAAAGTATTATATTTATAATATATATGATGATATTAAACAATGTCGCAATGTTATAATATTTTTATCTAAAATATTATAAATGTTAATTAGAATAATTTAATATATTTTTATATTGTTTAATTATTATTTTAGAATAAAATATAAAGCATTTCAATAATAACAAAATTGTTTATTCTTTCTAATTCTTTAAGAATACGCTATAATATTTTTAGTTCTCATCTTATTTTAATATTTATTATTAATTTAATAATATTATTTAAATAAATATAATAATAATAATAATAATAATAATAGTATTATATTTATTTACGAAAAGTTTTTCCGGGGCAAAATAGTGCACTTATGCCCTACGCTCACGCTTCACATGTAGTGCTTTATCGGGTCCTCTTCCATAGTGATTGAGAAACTATTGTTTACTAATCTCTAAATTAATAAAATATAAAATTAATATAATAATTTTAAAAAATATTATTAATATAAAAAATTGAGGATATATTTTTAGAAATAATAAATAAATATTTTTATCATAAAAAACGTTTGAAAATTATCTAGCTCATTAAAAAATTATGCAATTAGTTACTTTACTTTAGGTAATATATTATTATTTATTTAATTTATATTTACTTTTATTTTGTTAGAAAAGAATTGCCTATCTTAATCAAACGTAAATTAAGAGAGAGAAAATAATTATTTTTCTGGTCTAATTAACTGCTGAACATTAAAAAAAAAAGAAAGAAAAAAAAAACTAAGCCATCCAAATTTTCCATGTTCAGTACATGTTGAATTACAGCATCTATCTTTAATTAAATAAAAATATAAACATATAACTACGTGAAGAACATGTACCTTAAAAAAAAAAACCCCCATTTTTTAGTTTATAACTAGAAATAAATTTACTCGTATATTATCATAAAATAAGAGGTAATAATTTACTACCTAAAATAAAAACAGTAAAGGGCACATTTTTTATGAACAAATGACCGAGGCATTTCCGACCCCGTTCTGAAATCACTTTTCGCATTACAAATTATGTATAAAACATAAATTTTATGATTTTTTTTTTTAAAAGATTCAATTTCCACCGCCAATCCAATCGTTTTACGACTTTGCTGTGATTGGATTGCCTGTTTGACTTGAATTTCGTTACTTTAGTGTCAACCCTTGTTTTTTGTAATTTAAAATATTATTATTTAATTTTTAAAAGTTAAAAAAAATGTTTAATTTTTTAAATAATATTAATATGTTACTTGTGTTTAAAAATGGTAAAGAATTATTAGTCAGTAGCATTCCTATTTGGGTAATTGAGTTCTTTCTTGATTAATTTAGGGCTTTTGTATTGGTGGTGATTTTGCAACTTACAAGTCTTGGTATGAATCATGAAGTATGAAATAGGATGGAATGAACAGTTTATTTAATAATATTATATGAGTAATTTTTCTTGAAATAAGTTTATTTGATGATATAATTTAAAAGTATGATTAATTAAATTAAAAAATTTTAAAATTTTAATTTTTTAAAGATTATATATTTTATTAATAAAATCAACATCATTCCTTTCTTTCTTTCTTTTTTCTCTAAACTTTCTATCTCTTTTACTCGTTTTTTTTTAATTTTAATTTTAAATTACAAACTTAATTTAAGATTTGATGTGTAAATCACATCATTACAATATTAAAATAATAACCACGTACCTTGCATTAGTAATGAATATCTCGATTTTTTTTAATTACAAAAAATATTTAATTATTCATTCGTTGGTAACTTGGTATTCTCAATCAAAGTTGCTTTTCTTTTTGCTAAATATGACTTGAATTCTTATTTTGTCGTGAGGGCGTGTCCATAAATATTGGGTCACTCTTCTGTTTTAAAACTAGCTAGGGTTAGCAGAAAAGCCAGCAATTTGGTAAAACCTTAGATGCCCACTTGGATTTTCGAGTTATTTAGGCATGCATTATTTATTTTTGATTAAAGTACTAGTAATTATTGTACTAGTGTCGTTAATTTATAGTTCTTTTTATATATAATGTGACTAATTTTCTACCGATTTCTTGTTTTCTTTTCCTAACTTGTTCTGTCAGTGTCTTATATTGCGATTCTCGCCCATTCTTGAAAATAAAATAGCTGTATAGTAGACTGTAGAGGCACAATCGATTTTAGTAGTAGAGTTTATTTATTAATCTTGAAAATGACGTATTATTTCTTTTGTGAAGCTAATTTCACTATTTTGATTTGATTATTTTGAATTTTTAATAATATTTTGTTACGTATAAGAAAGTTGTGAGGATTAAAGTGTATACTTCTTTTTCAACAAGTTGAGTTTGTGGACGTATGATATTTATGTCCATATCTTTTTCTGTTCTTTTTATTCTTTCATTTTATGAATTTTTGATTACTTGCTATTATTTACATCTAATTAATCTCCTACAATAGTGGCTGTTTGGTGGCTGTTTGCTGTAGCTGCTTCCATATTTAAGAAGTCTTGCTTTGAATTGTCATTACTACCTACTTTTCTGGGTTTCAACATAAATGTCTTGATCTTTAAGGAAGATGAAAACCAAGAGAAGAAAGCGATCAGAGGTTTGTTTTTATGTCTTCTTTCAGTTCTTGTTTATATATGGACAACCAATAAACAGATGCTTAATTATCATTTACTACCACTATTGCATTTTCTTTCAGCCCTTTTGGCCGTCCATTGTGATGAAGAAATGGTTAAATATACAGCCTAAGGTGTATGAATTTAGTGAAGATGAGGTTGACACAGAAAATGAAAGTGAAGATGATGGTATGATCTGAGAGTTTAGTATAAAAAAAAATAAAAAAATTGTTTTTCCTATGCTTTCAGAGATTGATTCTGTTTTTGGAATTTTTCTTTCAGCTTGCTCAGTTAAAGATGAAGGAACAAACATGTATGAGGATCATACCAATAAGATCCAAAGGAACCAACATGTACCTAGTCATATTTCAGGCAGTAAATGATTTCTCTATTAATATGTTAGATCTGTTTTGATTTATATGCTGTCTCTTATTTTTGTATGAACTATCTGTCATTTTGATTCTGACTTTATTTGTACTTCTTTGATCTTGGCTATCTTTGTTCTAATGTTTTGTGGCTCAGCTGCTTTTTGCTTGGACTTCTCAAATTTTCCGAAACTCTACTTAACTATGTGTCTTGTCTTATAAAAATATATCTGTTGATTACTAGTGATGTGACCATCCATTTAGTTCATTTTCAGTTGGAGGCTAAGAATTTGATATCTGTGCTCTTGCATTGATTGTTAAGGCTTTGATATGATATAAGGACAAAATCGGAATAAATTACTTTGGTTAACAAAGGAGCAATTCAAATTTGCATTTCGACCATTTGCCTCTGTGTTTTGTCATACTTTTTGGGTTGGCTAATACCCAAGAAGGAGAATATTTAAGTCCTGTTAAGATAGGTACAACCAAATCCAAAATGATCAAAGCATGTAAAAATCTAAACTTTTTCTTTTTTAAAATCCTTTTTTTTCTATTTATCTTCTTATTTTTTATTGGTGGAACTTCTAAAATGATTTGTTTTATGGTATTTCTAAATTTCCTTCATGTGAATTAATAGAATTTCTGTGGTTTTGGTAATTATTGGTGCAGATACACCTGCCAGAGCCTGTAATTTAAGACATAGGAGAGGAAAATCAGAGACGTTACGTGCTCAGTATATAAACACAAAGGACGTAAGGTTGGGCCGCTAGTTGTTTATCTTTGCAGTGCTGAACTGGAACTAGTACTAATGATTTATCACTTATCCGTATTAATTAAGCTCTTGATGTTTTGTAGAGTGACAATTGGAACCTGGAATGTTGCTGGGAAAGTTCCAAATGAAGATCTTGCGATTGACGATTGGCTTTGCACAGAAGAACCATCAGACATTTACATTATTGGGCGAGTAATCCTTCTTGATTGTGTTTTGTGAGAAGTATGGGCTTCTTGATAACAACTTAACTTTTTATTGTTAATGAGGAGGTTTATGACTCATGATATCGTGTGAAACATTTTGACTGCAGAGAAAGTATAGTTAATGTGATTTTGTTGCTTTTAGTTTCCAAGAGGTTGTCCCTTTGAATGCTGGGAACGTGCTGGGAGCAGAAGATAGCAGACCAATTCCAAAATGGGAGGCACTCATTCGAAGAACTCTAAACAAGTCCTTAGATCCAGAAAGCAAACAACTGAAATGCTATAGTGCACCACCCTCTCCAGTATTAAGAACTTCTTCTGTTGCTGATGTACTTGTAGATGAAATTAATGCTCATCCATTAGATCTTATGAACGAGCAATATGTTGGGGCCGATGCTGACTTCGATCTGAAAGGAGAACTGAGAGAAGTAATGAACATTGGAAAGAATCTACATCTGATGAGAATATATGGCATGGATTGTGATGGTAGACTAGATTGGCCTGAACATTCATTAGATGCTACTCCTCAAGTGATCTCATCCAATTCTAAATTGCGGAGAGTACCAAGCAGTTCTGCAAGAATTAATTGCTTAGAGAATCTTGCTATATCTAGTTCTTCTATGAAAAGATCACACCGTAGCTCCGGAAACCTTGGGTTGCTCTGGACAGAGGGAGAAAAGAGGCATAAAGTTCTTGATTCTCTCTCTGATTTGTTTGAAATGTCTTCTGAAGAGGTAGCAACCAATGATATTGTAAATAAGCGAAAGGTTAATGAAGTTATTAAAAGTTTAAAGTCACGTTCTAGATATGTAAGAATTGTAAGCAAGCAGATGGTGGGGATATATGTGTCAATCTGGGTGCGTAGTAGGTTGAGAAGACATATTAATAATTTGAAAGTTTTTCCTGTTGGGATTGGTCTAATGGGATACATGGGAAACAAGGTACTTAAAAATCCTCCTACTAATGCTATATTTTTTTATATGATGGTATGGATGTTTCATTATATAAGGCAATGTTATTGTTTTCCCAAGGATAAATTTCATCATGTGATGCAGGGATCTGTTTCTGTAAGTATGTCCCTTTATCAATCTCGGATGTGCTTTGTCTGTTCTCATCTGACTTCTGGCCAGAAAGAAGGGGCTGAACAAAGACGTAACTCAGATGTACATGAAATTATAAGGCGAACCCATTTTGAGTCATCTGCTTTTGATGAAGATCAACGTCTAACAATTCCATCACACGAGTAAGCACTATGTTAGATGGGTTCAACTTACCTAATACCTTTATTGTTAATGTCACCACTTGAATCTCTATAGCTTTATTATTTATGATGAACTCTCATTTCTGTATAAATCAAATATGTGGATTTTTGGCTGTAGAAATAAATTTTCAACGATAATGAGAAGTAGGAAGAAAATCAGCAAGGGTTTTCACCCTTGTAAAATACACAAAAGGATATTAGTGTGGAAGATTTTTATCTTTTCAACTAGTATCTAAAAGTGAATAATATTGAGTTTTACCTTGGTAACTGTTAGGGTGATTTTACAGTTTATAAGTTTTCCCTTATCTCTACTCCTTAACATGATTCATAACTCTGCTTTCTAAACAGTCAGATATTCTGGTTTGGGGATTTGAATTACCGTCTCAATATGTTGGATACAGAAGTAAGAAAGCTTGTTGCCCTGAAAAGATGGGATGAGCTTATTAACAGTGATCAGGTGAGACTTATAACGTTATGTCCAATGCTTGGTCTTTTTAGTTTTCTGTTTTTCATGGTGAAATTGCTTTGCCTTTAACGTCTCTGCTAGGGGACCTGATGCAGCACAATTAGTGCTTTGAATAGAAATGATATCGCAATGAAAAATAAAGAACAACTCGTCAGTTGAACTCATGGAAAATTTACCGAACAATGAACAAAAAGAGCAAAAAATGACAGAGAAAATCAAGTGTGTTCTGACGACAATGCCCTGCGTGGTCTTTATAGGCGTTGTGCCTAACGGCCACCATGTGCGCAAGGAACACATATTCACACACACACGCAACGTAGCATCTACATGCTACCCTATGTGCGCTAGGCACTTGCATACCCCCATGTGCACACGGCACAAAGAAAATACAATTCTAAATTTTTTGGCACTAAAAGCCGTTATTTCTATCTAAATTAGGACGAATATTCAAAAACCTATGTCCAAACCAAAAGTGGTCATAGCTTTTTCTATATAGTTTTTTTTAGGAACTCAGGCCTAACTATGAACTCAAAAAGCACCTTGTGAGTTAAAAGGTTGTGCAGACTTATAAGCAACACTGCTGCTTAACTCTTAGCCGATGTGGGACTTAACATCCCCCTCCACATCCGTTAGAGTCCGGATTTACGACACAAGGACCGATGGGGTGAAGAAGCCAAGAGCCTAGCTCTGATACCATCTTAGAAATCCAGGCCTAACTCTGAACCCAAAAGTCAGCTTGTGAGTTAGAAGATTGTCTACACTTATAAGCAACACTGCTGCCTAACTCTTGGCCGATATGGGACTTAACATCCCCCCTCCACATCGGCTAGAGTTCGAATTTATGACACAAGGACTAATGGGGGTGAAGAAGCTAAGAGTCTAGCTTTGATATCATCTTAGGCTTAAATCTGAACCCAAAAGTTAACTTGTGAGTTAAATGGTTGTCTAGACATATAAGCAACATTGTTGCCTAACTCTTGGCCGATATGGGACTTAACATCCCCCTTCCACATCAGCTAGAGTCCAGATTTACGACACAAGGATTGATGGGGTGAAGAAGCTAAGAGTCTAGCTTTGATATCATCTTAGGCTTAAATCTGAACCCAAAAGTTAACTTATGAGTTAAATGGTTGTCTAGACTTATAAGTAGTAATGTTGCTTAACTCTTGGCCGATGTGAGACTTAACAAACTTAGAAATTCAGGCCTAACTCTGAACCCAAAAGTCATTTTTTGAGTTAGAGGGTTGCACATACTTATAAGCATCACTCTGCCTAACTCTTGGCTGATATGGGACTTAACATCCCCCTCTACATTGGCTAGAGTCTGGAATTATGGCACAAGCCGATGAGAGGTGAAGAAGCCAAGCGCATAACTCTGGTACCAACTTAAAAACTCAAGCTCAACTCTGAATCCAAAAACAAGTTTAAAGACAGCTTGAGTTAGAGAGTTGTCCAGATTTATAAACAACACTACTGCCTAACTCTTGGCTGACGTAAGACTTAACAGTTTTAATCACTGATATATCATATAAATAATGTGTTCAAGAGTAAGAAAAATATTTAGTCGTTTTGTCTAGCCAATCAGATTTTTATATTTTGGAATTTCTGTAACCAATACACCCTACTAAATATTAATTCAGTTTAATAGTCTATGATTAGTGTCCATTGACATATTATCTCTTACTATAACTTGATTTTCTTTTAGCTGAATGGTTCCCTTGTCTTGTTTTTTATATTTAAAAACAAAACCCTTTTCATTTGAATATTGATTATGGAATTAATGTTCATTGAAATTATGCAATGTGATAGCTTAGCAAAGAACTCTGGCATGGACGTGTATTTGAAGGGTGGAAAGAGGGGGCCATAGACTTTCCTCCCACTTACAAGTATGAAATCAATTCTGATAAATATGTCGGCCAGAATCCAAAAGAAGGAGAAAAGAAGAGATCTCCAGCATGGTGAGTATAACTTTCTTGCATTCAGATGACATGGAGTTTGATTAAACAACTGCCACTTTATGGTAGATAAAAAAAAAACAGAAAAAAAAACTTTGGATCATTCTTTGGAAGTAGTAATTTGACTAGTTACTGCTCTAGGAAAAGATGGAAATGAAAAACAAAGGGAAACAAAAGTCTTAACCAGTGCTTCTCAAAAGATTGGTCAAGCTACTCTTATTGCAGTTTTCTAGTTCATGAATACACTGGTGCTTGAATGCTTGCTATGCTAGTCATGATGAAAATGTATGATATTAATTTTGTAGCTCACTCTATAGCGTAATGAGTGTTGCTTAATCGGTTTGAGGATATTGTTTCACATTAGCTTTTATGCTAAGCTATATAAAACTTGTGGGACGCGGTGCAAACAAGTTGACATTGTACGAACTTCTGATTTTCTCTATTTTGGTGTTTTAGAGATGAAGCTTGTTATTGAAATCTTCCTATAAAACTTGTGCTGAAAGTTGGATGTAAATTGATTTTATAAGACATTGCAATTGAGTTTTTTTTCTTCCTGTGATATTAGGTGTGATCGCATACTATGGTTTGGAAGGGGCGTAAAGCAACATTTATATACAAGGACAGAAAAAAGGTTCTCAGATCATCGTCCTGTATGTTCAATTTTCACTGTTGACGTCGAAGTTTTCAACCATCGAAAGTTGCAAAGAGCACTGAATTTCACCAATGCATCTGTACATCTTGAAGTTTTTCCCTGATGGAAGATGGGGATTTCTAGTATTTAGGAGACCAGGTAAGTAACTATTCTGAGAGGTATTTCTGCTATCACATGTTTAATTATATATGCTTTCAAGACGAGCTTTTGCTAGAATGCTAACATGCATTCATTTCTCAGGGAATAGAAAACTATGTAAAGCAACAAGGTTGGACTTGGAGGTTCTAATCCTTCAACTTGTTTGAATTCAAGATGATGCCACCAAACAACAAGATAACCATACAAACATACCAATTGTAGCAGTTATAACACTTGGCTTGAGTTAGACTAACAAGCTCTGTTCAATGGAAATAAAGGTGCATGCGGAAGTGTATATATGTAACAGACCCAAACAAATGTCAATTGCCTTCTAGTAAATAACATGTGCACCTTAGATTAATTAATTAGTAACGTGGGTTTCAATTAAGAACCTTAGATTAATTAATTAGTAATACATAATATGATATTGAAGTTCAGATTTTTCAAAAAAAAAATACAATAAAATTGACAAAGAAATGAGAAGTTCTAATTTAAGATTAACATGTTTGGCTTATTTTTTATTCATTTAAATTATCTTTTTACCTATATTATCATATTAAACACAAATTAAATTTGTTTAAGATATTTAAGCAAAAATCAAGGCAAATAAGTAGTTAGAAACCAAGTCTAACTTTAAGCAAAAATTAACTTTATTTTCATAGAGTTATCACACCCATTATTGTCCTCAAGCAAAACCAAGTCTAACTAGCTATAAATAATATAGGCAACATATTCATAAACATATATCTATTAATATAAGCAAATTCAATGAAAACTATCCCATTTAAAATTTGTACAATTCTATGACAAAAAAGTTCACCATAACATTTTATTAATACAAAGATATGTAAGGTTTTTGTCAAATTAATTTGTTTGTGTGTTGCACATGATCATGCTAATCAACTAAGTGTTAGAGCAAATTTATAGGTCTATTTTCACATGTTTATAGTGACTTAGGTGATGGTTATTATTTATTATTAATGGGATGGTTATTATTCAAGTAAGGAGTTATTCAAACAGTACAACCAAATTACTTTGGAGGGTTAGTTGATAACCAAAATCTTAGCTTTCATTTTTTGGAATGTGACCTTTTTAAGATCGAATTGTGTATCAAATGCATTTCACCTTCGCTTGCTTCCTTTCTTAATAAAGCTAAAGGCATGGTCATAATCGTTATCTGTTAGGGATCGATCAATAGATGGTACAGTGTGGAGATAAATATGATAGAAAGCCTATTCGTGGTTTGTGATTATTGCAGATCTCATTCTACTAAGACATATAGGAACCTTCTTGAAGTAGTAAACTAAATTAATCATGAGATATGATTAAGTTTGATTAAATTAATTCAAATTTTTAAGCACATCTTCCTGGTTGATTTTAGTGTTCTTATTTGAAAAGAATTAGGGATAAGTTAATTATTGTTTACCCCTAGTATCCTTTTAAGCTTTACTAAAAATAATTCATAACTTTTAAGTCACATTTTTAACCCAACTAAAAAAAACAAGCATTACATTTACCTTTACATTAAGTTTGTATAAAATGTAATGTATTCTACTTCACTAAGGCTTAATTGATTAGCATTATCAATTATATCAATATAAAGAAACCAAAGCTATATCAATATAAAGTGGACATGAGACTACCATAGAGTCTGTTAATAACAAGGACTTTTAAACGAACTAAACTCAATAAATGGTGTAAATAATTTCTATATAGACTGATTTGTATAAATATAAGAAAACCCAAATCCCATTTTATGTAAACTGCAAAATACTAAAACAAAGTTACTAATACAAAACAAGATTTGGGATTGGAGTTTATCGCTGTCCTCTGTTACTTCAGGTCGACAAAAGATTTCATTTTTCAATTGCTAGAACAGAAAGATTGAAGTACTTATTGAGATTGAAGTTTGTCGCTCTCCTCTAGTCCTCATCTTTCGCATCACAACGACCTTCTCAGTTTTGCGAAAAAAGGCTTGTATAACGCAATTCAACCCATGCACAACTCTATGGTACCATGAGAATACGCATGTCCAAAACAGATGGTTCTTTGAGTGATGAAAGTGGCAATTAATTTAGTTGAAATGCAATTTTGTTGTAACAAAGAGCAAACTTTTTCAATTAGCAAGCAATGTCTGCTTCTATCATACCCTAGTACTGCTCAATTTCAAGCACGAAACGATTGTGGAAACACGCATGGTACTGATGGTTTGGAACTTCACATAATGTTATCTACACTTGATCTGGTAGATCGTAGGATAATACCAATACACAACGATAGTGTACCAGAAGACAGGTAACAAAGTGCAAAGAAAAGATGTTAATGCACAATGCTGTTAAATACTGGCCAAATTAATTTATGCTTCGGAAACTTGAACATCCCATAATTTGGATAAAGGAGTTCACCATTATGAAGCAACCCTTTTGAAAAATAAAAGACGATGCTATGCTGGTGAATGATACTATAAAGTAAATGGTAAAATCCCAAACCAACCAACTACGACCATCTAAATACAATGCGTAGTTAATTTTTTTTAGAAATATAGGATTGGAATTAACAGATAATTTATGCTTTCGTTGACACGTCCTTCATGAATTTGTAAACCAACAAAGAACGCAACGCCTATCAAAAGCAGAACTTTGAACAAAACAAAGAACAGAATTTGGATTTATGTAATATACAAAAAAGAATGTAGGTCCCATGGCCTTTCCATGTGGTAAAGGCAGCAACGCGGCTACACAAGGCAATGGAAAAATGGTACCACAACGGAGGAGTTCTCACAATATGAAAGAATACCATCGACGTTGATTCAATATATGACGATTACATGGGAATATACAAACACAAAACAGTTTGCTCCACACAAGTTTAAGATTCTTCGGAGAAATCTCTCGTCAAGTATAAAATAAAAAGATAAGATCAATCAAAAACAAGTCAAGATAACATAAACATCAGTTCTCCAAGGTGAAATAGCATCAAAGAAAATGCATCAGACGCAAATTACCCATTTATAACCGTGAGATTCATCATTTGTTCACTTAGTACAAGTTTTAAGATTATTCAAAGAAACCTTATAACGCTATTAGTCTTTTCAATGGTAAAAACAAAGAAACTTCACAGAAAAACATATGATCCATTATGTTGAATAAATAAAGGCATCAGTTCTCCAAGGTGATATAGCATCAAAGAAAATGCCTCAGTCGCAAATTACCCATTTATTAATGAGATTCATCTTCTGCCCAAGAAGTAAAATAAACTATTCAAATATTAAAAAATTGTAAATAAAAAATAAATAGTTTTTACCAAAATTAAAAGAAGAGAAATACTCAACGTAAAAGCAACTTATATATAGAAGGCGATCAGAACCTGTCGGGATTCGCTGTAACATCACATAAATTTTAAGTCAGTGGATTGACAGACGCTGAATTTTATGCATCACCTCGCCTTCATCAAATAAACATTTTCAATAAAAGTAAAATCAATTTATAAAATATATAATTGAAAAGGCATAGAATATTTTAATTGCTTCTCCGAATTGAGAGCAAGAAAACAAAACTATTGAAAGATGTTTGTAAATGATTACGTTTAAGACAAATCAGCCCATAAATGTAAGAAAACAAATCAAACAATTTGAACAAGACGATGAAAAAACCTTTAAAGCTTGGGAGAGATTGAATTGGACATGGAAGCTCAGAACTTCTTAGAGGGTTGTGTAACCGTCACAGGGTGGACTCGAAAGAAGCCGCCTCAGGAACACAGTGTTCTTTCATCATAGCTACAACTAATTTTGCAACACAAACAACCTAATCGTACAAATCATTTGAAGATGGTGGACAGAAAACAAAGGATTCGGAGAGTGGGATCTTGATTTTAGAACCCCTAATCCTATAAAATCCTAAGATAGAGATCGATGTTATGGCTGTGGATAAAGACTGTGCCTTGCGTAACCAAGTTTGAGAATCTAGGTTAGAGAAACATCCCTTTTATAGAGGGAAACTTTGGGTTCATGTCAAAACCCTAGTCAATGTTACAGCGCCGACTAGTTTTTATAATATTTTTTACCTGTTAATCAGTTATTACTTATCATTTTTATAATAATAATAATTAGTGTAATGAATTAATAACTTAGGAAAAAAATAATAATAACAATTAACTAATTTAGAAAAAATAACGATGTAGTCTTTTAAAAATAAAAGTTACACCTACTCACAGCAAACATATACCACCGTACTATCAAAAAATTAATATTTGAATGAAAAATAAATATATAAAATAACATTAAATTTATTTATTTATTTATAGAGATGTTTAAACAGTATGACATGTTAACCCTGATCTATTAGTTAATGATTCGCAAGTTCGTTTCACATACACTCTCATATCATATCTATAGTTTTAACACGTGAATTTTATCATGTTGTGATGTAATTAGTCTATTGAATGTATTATTTAATTAACTTATACAATCTATAACTAATTTAACCTATTATTTTAATAAAAAAATGCTTTTTTAAGTAAAACTCACGTTGTGTGAACATATTTATATATTTAACATTAATTTTAAAATATTTCAATTTTAAGAATATAAATTTTAAACGTTGTCTCAAACCGACCTAATATATTATTAATCAAAGATAATAAATAGTGTCGTAATACTCTTTTAGACTCACATGATGTATCGTATCACGATAAAATTTTAATGAAACATGTCATGTTAATTTGATGGGTCAAATAGTTAATAGGTTATGTCTTGATAGATACTTTTACTTGCCTATTTAAAATAATTATTATTCTTATAATTTTATTTTTATCATAAAAAGGAAATTCTTTAATGGGCAAGAAAATAAACAAATATAGGTTGATATAAAACATATTACATGGTCTTTTTGCTAAAATTAAATTAGCAACAATGGTAAAATCCTTCTAACCAAACATCTCGTCAGCACCCTTGATAGCCAGTGTTGCAAGTGCATGAGCAACATCATTGCGTGTGATAAATTAAAATATACTTAATCAAATTCTCCTCGGCAGCCAAACTTCCAGTCATCTTATTTAAAAAAAAATTATGTGCTATTCTCTACCTCAAAACTTTAAAAACCCGATTTCTTAGATAGACAAATGCATTAAGCACCCAACTTCGAAAAGGAACTCCTTAACAGTAACAGTACTGTTGGAGTCCTTATTCGTACAAAGAAATCAAGAATGTGCCGAATATAAATATGGGTAACCACTTTCCTGATAAACGCGTTTTGAGAGAAATATTGGGCTATTCAGCTTTCAATTTGGTATCAGAGTTGATCCGGGGGTCTCAATGTGCCCGCTCTCCACTCTGTTCCCTACAGGTTTGACAGTCGGTTGTGGTGTTCACGTCCAATGTGAGGAGGAGTATTGGAGTCACACATCGCCCAGAGAAACCAGCAATGTGTTGGTTATAAGTTTAGACATTCAATTTCCTGATAAGCACGTTTTGAGGGAAACATTAGGCTGCACAATTTTCAATTTGGTATCAGAGCTTATCCTGGGGGTCTCTCACATCGCCCAGAGAAGCCAATAATGTGTTGATTATAAGTCTGGGCAACCACTTTCTTGATAAGCGCGTTTTGAGGGAAATATTGGGTTGCCCAGCTTTCAATTTTGTATCAAAGCTGTTCCCTACGGGTTTGACAGTCTGTTGCAGTGTTCCCGTCCGATGTGAGGAGGAGTATTGCAGTCCCACATCGCCCAGAGAAACCAACAATGTGCTCGTTATAAGTATGGGCAACCCCTCAAAACGCGCTTATCAGGAAAGAGGCTGCCCAGACTTATAACGAGCACATTGTTGCCTTCTCTGGGCGATGTGGGACTGCAATACTCCCCCTCACATCTGACAACACCGTAACCGATCAAACCCGCAGTAACAGAAGCGGCATATCGACCAGGATCATCGATCTGATTGAAAGTTGAAATCCGATATTTTTTTCAAAATGCTCAAGAAAATTCTGGCCAAACTTATAACCAGCACAAATCCTACTAGAGCCAATGTATGGATCTTGATCGACACATACGTGACCACCAAAACCGAGCCGTTAATGAATTAAGCTCACAATGCAATTTCAAAGGTAATCTGAACAGTGACATCGTATAACAAGGTATAGCTTGAACTACTGCTTTTAAAATGACCTTTTTTTGAAAGCACCCTTGCAGTCGCTTTCAAACTCTTTCTTTAATATTTATGATAGCATGACACTTGTTTGTGGTGAGATACCTCCATTACTTGCAATACCCCAGCAATAACCTCTCTGTCATGTGATGGAGTGTGTTTACTGAAGGTTACAGCAAACTTTGCATAAGTAATCACTTAGCCATAAAACTTGCATATTTTTCAAAAATCTGCTTTAAAGCAATCCTCTCATCCTTTGTAACAAACGTGAAAACAATACTATCATTGACAAAGAATAAATGGAACAAAGTTGCATCATATCGTGAAACTCGAGCATCATGAATACTTCCATCATTTATAGCTCGCTGTGGTAGACCAGAGAAACCTTCAGTAAAAAATAAAAATAGACAAGGCGAGAGCGATTCGACCTTCCTGAAACCCCGTCGATGAAACACCTATGTTTCCTAACTCCTAATAAGTAGTAAAAAATAAACCGATGACACACACCTCATAAATAAAGAGACCCATTTAGTGTGAAAACCCACACACTGTTAGAGATTATTGTTATAAAGCTCCTTAATTTAAGGAACAAATTAAGGAGCAAAACATGGAACAAAACAAGGAGTAAAACATTGAGCAAAACATGGAACAAAACAAGGAGTAAAACATGGAGCTTAATTCAAGGAGCAATTCAAGGAACCATTAATTTAAGGAGTAATTGAATGAGTGAATTTTCCTATAAATAGATGTGTAATTGTAATGAATTATCCATCCAAAGTTTTCATTCCAATTGAGAGAAAAGCTTAGAGAGCAAAGTTTTGCGGAGAGAAAATCGAGAGTAATTTTTCGAAAGTGTAATCGGGTCAGGATCAAGTGAAATTGTAAACACCTTGTGTAATTTCTACTCTTTCAAGAAAAGATCTCAGAGTGTGTCCTGAGACGTAAGCAAGATTGGCCGAACTCCGTTATCAAATTTGTGTGTTATTTTATATTTCGCTTTCTCATAAGTTCGCTTATCTAGAATTTGCGTATTTCCCAACAACTCGGTATCGTAGCTATTGGTATGATTTTCCAATTTTCTCGCAAGAAATAATCGTAAACGATCCGCAGGAAGTCGCATTTTAATGTGAGCAACGGCCGTAGATTTAAGGAAGTGGTGAAACTCGAGAAATTTGATGGCAACGTATTTCTGTTTTGGAAAATGCAGACAGAGGATTATCTCAGACAAAGAAATCTATATCAACCTCTCTCAGCAAGAAGCGTAGGTTAGCGAAGGAAATAAGATTGGAATCTTCTACGATGCATGTGCCCCTGAGTTATTCGATTGACGTTATCCCGTAATGTTGCTTTCAACATAGAAAAGAAAAGACCACTACGGTCTTAATGGCGTCTCTCCAATATGTATGAGAAGCCATCACCAAACAAAGTGCACTTCGACATGGGCGCTGTTCAATTTGCATGATCGGAAGGCGCATCTGCAGCTCAACATCTCAATGAACTCAACACACCATACAACCCGGTTCAGTTCAAAGGAAATTGAATTCGATGCGAAGAAGTACGAGCATTGATACTTTTGTCTTCTACCGTAAAGTGGAATGCTACCGCTGGGCCGCGAAGAGCTCATCTAGGAAGCAATAAGTTGAAATTTGACGATGTTCGTGATTTGGTTCTCGAAGAGATCCGACGTAGAGACAGTGAATCGCCAACCTCTTCACAGATACAGAGTCAAGAGGAAGAAATTCAACCAAAGGAAATGGACGTGTGTAACCGACTACCGAGGTAGATCAAAAGACAGGAGGTCCAAATCCAGAATCCTAACAATTCCTCATAGCTCGAAGACTATCGAGTGTTGGAATTGGAAGAACCGGCACTACAAAAATCAGTGCAAGAATGCAATCAAGGACAAACAAGTGACAGAGGCAAATGTTACTTCCACCTCGTGAGATGATGCATATTGATACGCTTCTTTGCAGAAAGCAAGGAAGAATCTTGGGTGTTAGACTCGAGCATCGTTCCATGCTACTTCACAAAAAGAATTCTTCGAGAAATATGTCCCAAACCTTGGAAAGGTATATTTCACGATGATCAACCATGTGCTATTATTGGCAAAGGTGAACAAGATTAAGTTGAACTGATTTGTTTAGAATCGGCGATGTCGCATATTCCCGATCTCGGAAGGAACTTAATCTCAATGGGCAATGGCCGCTGAAGGTTACACTACGATCTTCCATGCGATGATTGGAAGATTTCAAGGTGCGGTGCAATGACAAATGCTCGAGGCAAGAAAAATGGCACTCTTTACACGACAATGAGGCACGCTTGTTCAATTACGCAAGCAATGAAACACCAAATCTCGGGCACCAGAGATTGTGCCATATGAATGAGTAAGGGATGAAGATTATGCACTCAAAGGAAAACTTCAGTCTACGCCTACTGAGATAATACGTGCGAAGATTACATACTTGGAAAGCAAAAGAGAGACAAATTTCAGACAAGTTGTAGAATCCCAAAGAAGGAAAGGCTGTAGGCCATTCACTCGATGTTTGGGGACCAACGACGTTCTCATCTATCATGGGAAACACTACTGTGACTTTCATCGATGATCACTCTAAGGTATGGGTTTACTTTCTAAAGCATAAGGTGAAGTATTCTGAGGCTTTCGTAAGATGGGAAAGCTACGGTGGAAAATGAGACTGGTTTAAAGATCAAAAAGCTCGTGAATCGATAAATTATGGGTGAACATGAAGACACCGTATTCAAAAATTTCTACCATGAAAGCACCTGGATTAGAATGGAAAGAACTGCGGTGCACGCCTCAACACAATGGTGTAAATGTATTAACCGAACGTTGATGAAAGAAATGTAGCATTCAGATACAAATGCTCACCGGCAATTAAAGTGCAGAAGTAGTCAACACGGCAAGCCTTACTTGATCAATCGAGGCCCATCTCTGCTCCATTGGAGCATAGAATACCGAGATGAGGTATGGAGCTTTAAAGAGGTGAAACTATCACATCTAAAAGTTTTCTATTGGCCAGGTAGCATTTGTGGCATATCGCTGATCAAGGCAGAATAAGCTTTGATCCCAAATCCAAGAAATGCACATTCATCAAGCACATGGTGAGGATGAGTTTGGCTACCGTGATTGGGATGACGAAAGAAGAAAGTTATCCGTAAAGCTAGAGATGTGATTTTCAACGAAAGAAGGATGTATAAGGACATGCATAAATATACGCCAATGACTCAGACAGAATGAGTCGGATTTGCGCATGCATGATGTCCCGTGATACTTCCGCAATAGAACCAATTGTAACAAGTCCTCACCAGGAGGAACTATGGACAAAGAAGACACATCATTCGACACACCACAACCTCTTACTCCAGCCTCGTATCGGTATAGAAGGTCTTCGACCCCGTGCCTAACAGGAGATACATGAACTATATGTGTCATTGATCAGGAGTTCACGAGCTCGAATGCTTAAGCTTTGTCGACTCGAGATTCCAACAGTGAGCTTGCTATGAAAGAAGAAATGAAATCTCTCATCTCCAACCGCATACGTGGAACTAGCCGAGTTACCTACGGGAAAGAAGGCACTTCATAACAAATGGGTGTACCAAGCAAGAGAGTACGTACGTGGTTCCAAGAGATACAAAGCCCGCCTAGTCATTAAAGTGGTTTCAACAGAAGGGAAGGAGTTGACTACACCGACATTTTTGCTCCCCATAAGCTCAATACTATCGATCGCATCATCAGAGCCATCGAAGATCTTTCATCTTGAACAGTTGACTGAAGACCATTCCTTCTAAGATTTAGATGAAGAAATATACGTATGTACCACCGTATGTTTCTCGTAAAGGGAAGAAGAATACGCAATGCGCAGACTTAAGAGTTTGTACGGCCTCGAAACAAGCCCCGAGACAAACGGGTACAAAAATTTGACAACTTCACGCATTGTGAAGGTTTTCCGTACGTGCAATGTTGATCATTGTTGCTACTTCAAGAGATATAGGTCCAGCTTATATCATTTTACTACTTTACGTTGATGATGTGTTAGTACAGGTTCAGATATGGATGATATTAAAAGGTTGAAGCAGCAATTGTCAAAGGAATTTGACATGAAAGACTTGGGTCCAGCAAAGAAGATTCTTGGAATGCAAATCACAAGAAATAAGAAGAAAGGATCCTTGCAATTATCTCAAGAAGAGTACATCAATCGTGTTTTGCAAAGATTCAACATACGGGCGATGCCGCGTTAAGACACCCTCGTCATTTTCGCCTATCCAAGGATCACCCCCGCATTAATGAAGAGAGAGAATTCATGGCTAAGGTTCCTTATGCCTCACCATTGGAAGTTTGATGTACGCAATGGTCCTGTACAAGACCGCATATCGCCACGTGTTGTTAGCGTACGTCAAATCCAGGGAAAACCTCATCGGGAAGCCAGTTGGATTTTGAGTATCTGTAGGCACCACGTAAAAGTGTTTGTACTTTTAGTAAAGGAGAGTTAAAAGTACAAGGATACGTAGATCTTTGAGCGTGAAGTTGATCACCGAAGAAGACCACCGGGTTATATATTTATCGGTTGAACTACAAACGTTAGTCGATGTCACAAATACGTAAAATTGTCACTCTATCCACTACGTAGGTCACGTATTGTAGCAAGAATCGGCTAGTAAAGAGATGATACGGCTTCAAGGTTTGTTAATCGAGTTGGGATTCAAACAAGAGAAGAATGTTTCGTGCATAAGGATAATCAAAAGTTGCAATACACTTCAGTAAGAATTCAAACATTTCATTCTAACCAAACATATTGACTTCGCATCACTTCATCGATCTCTAATAAGATGATGTGTTAATACCGGAGAAGATTCGGGAAGCAAAAATCCAGATATGTTAACAAAGGTGGTGATTATTGACAAATCAAGTCAGTGCTCAACTTCTACCGTCTCCGAGTAACAAAGACTAGAAAAGTCATTGCATTGATCGAGGTGTACAAGACGCATTGAAATCACTAAGTGGGAGATTGTTAGAGATTATTATTATAAAGCTCCTTAATTTAACGAGCAAATTAATGGAGCAAAACATGGAACAAAACAAGGAGTAAAACACGAGCAAAACATGGAACAAAACAAGGAGTAAAACACGGAGCTTAATTCAAGGAGCAATTCAAGGAACCATTAATTTAAGGAGTAATTCAAGGAGTGAATTTTCCTATAAATAGAGTAATTGTAATGAATTATCCATCCAAAGTTTTCATTCCAATCGAGAGAAAAGCTGTAGAGCAAAAGTTTTTCAGGAGAGAAAATCGAGAGTAATTTTCTTGAGTTGCAATCAGGATTTCACAGTGTTGTAATCACCTTGTGTAATTTCTACTCTTTCAGTAAAAAGATCTGCAGCAGGTCCGGAGACGTAAGCAAGATTGGCCGAACTCCGTTATCAAATTTATGTGTTATTTTATATTATTGCTTTCTCATAAGTTTGACTTATCGGAAATTTGCGTTATTTACCAACACACACAACATTAACTCCTGCAAGAAACTCAATTCCACCTATCCTACGCCTTACTTAGAGCCATCGAATGTTTCTTACAGTTCCTATTAATAGAATGTATCAGCTCTTGAGCACACAAAATATTATCTACAATAACAATTTCAATCGGCTTACAATTGCCTTGGACAATAGAGAGAATTTTGTATAATGATGTTTATTAAAAATTCTAATAAATTAGTTACTATGAAAATTAAAAATTTGGATCTTTATTAATTTAGTCAGAAAGGATATTTTGAATTATAATATGTAATTTTGGAGAGATACAAAAGATTTTGGATTAAATTACTTTTCCTAAATTTTTCTTAGTTAACAATTTGACCTCCTTGTATTTCTTTTATAATTTATTCACTCTACTTCTAAATTTTTGGGTATATAATCCAAAATTTGAGATCAATTTAAAATTAAATTCAATGATGAAGCAAAAATAGAAAATTAAAAGGAAAATGAATAAAAAAAAAGGACAGGCACCAAATGACAAATTAAAGAAATAAAGGAGTCTAAATATAAATATTTTTAATTTTAATTTTATTTTTAACATAAAAAATGGACGAAAAACTATCAAACTGATATGAATGTGATTTTTTTAATTCAATAATAGTAGATTTAAAACAAACTCAATACTTCATCATTATATTTGTAAGTTTACAACAAGACCTAGGAAAAAAAAAAGTGAAAAAGATGAATCATTTATGTAGTTAAGAGATTTTATGAAGAGTAAAACGGACACTATTACTTCTGGCTAGGGAAACTCATGTTCATTTCGAAAAATGCAAATTCCATTCAGCTGATAATTTGAAATATTCCAGCTCAGTGGCTCAAGTCAATTTATTGATTAAATATTGTATTCTATAGCTACAGTACAGACCACCCGTTCTTGCGTGCTGGTCTCAGCAAACGACCACTATTACTACGAAGCAGAATATATTAAACTGTGACGCCTAAATTTCGAATACAAAGAAAGGATATTTGAAATTGGAGGGAAATTGAACAAGGGAGAAATGGGTAGAAAGAGAACTAAGAGACACGACAAGAGATTGTATCTTTAAACTAAGTAGCAAATTTAAATAAAGCACTTCCATTGTCTATCTGATTTCACTGGAAAATGCTACTAACAGAACAGTCATCATGAACACGCCAAATGGTTTCACCCAACAGGTTAGCTACTGAAAGAACAGTCAACTGAGGGAAGTAGTTCTCCTCCGCAATGGGTAATGTGTTTGTAACAATAACCTCTTGAAACACGCCATTTGATAACCTCTCGATTGCAGGAGGGCTAAAAAAGTTAAAAAAATAATAAATAAATAATAATAAGGAAATTATTCAATTGACTAAGATAGTTCATTGACATAAGAAATCACAGTATCAACAACATATTGGAAAGATAATGATAGATTATAGCACTAACACATTTCATCGAAATGGAGATGAAAATGTTTAACATCACTGCCTCAAGTGTCATTACAGAACTATCATTTGTCTATTGAAATTAAAAACCTTCCAATGCGGCATTGTGTCAAAACAGATAGACATGGCAGCAGAGTGATTAAAGGATACTTGCTCGACACCAAGAAATAACATTTAGCATCGACACCAATGTAATTGAAATTATCTAATTCATGAAAAATAAATAAATATTGAAGATATAACCACAACATTACATAAGAGTAACTATAGTTAACGATGCCATGTAATAGCAAATTAACAATAAGACCAAGCTTCTTCTTACATCTAAAGAAATCAAAGAAACAGAACAAATGCCACAAACAAATATTATACCTAAACACGGCATGAGTACAACATGCATACACTTCTCTGGCTCCCTCTTCGTGTAAAAGAGCTGCACCTTTTGTAATTGTCCCTACAACCAAAATGAAAAAGTACATTTATAATATTGAAAAATTGAAATCAACCACAAATGTCAGGTTGAGCATCAAATCCCAATTCTTTTTCCCCTTTAGTCACGCTCTTAAAGAGGGGAATGAAATTTATCAAAATAATTGGTATTGCTTTGGCTTACCAGCAGTATCAATCATATCATCCACCATAACTGCTACTTTCCCCTTCACATCACCTATCAGATTCATTACCTGCCAATTATATTTACGAGCCATTTTAAAAAGTTAAAGCAATCATCACTATAAAATTTCAGACAACTGGCCTCTCGGTTGGTGTTGGTTGGTAAGCTCCACAATTAGTCTGCAACTATTGTACTACCGAGCAACTCAACATCATATCATAAACATTTATCAGAGTGAAAATTAATCATAGCATTTAGCTGATAACAATTTATTAGAATTTACTAGGAAAAAAACTTATAGAAATTAGTGGTTAAGTTTAGAAGCACAAACAAGTACCTGAAACTGTTCCATGGTGGGTCTAATTCAGAAGAGTAACAGATAAAACAGCACTTCATTGTTAACGATTTAAAAAAAAAGTAAATGCATGGTAATTACAGAATGCCCCCAAGTTTTGTAAAGTTTCTCATTTATTCCATTAGATTTGATCAATAAACCCCACAACCTAACAACTTAATTACATGCAATTTCAGAAATCTTGAATTGTTTCTGACATTTGTTATAATCATAAAAAGTGTATTAAATGACAATGGAGAAGCAAAAAGATTTACACGGTGCCTTATTCATCAAATGCTGAAGACAGATGCCAAGTATAGAGTTTAGCTGCAGAAATTACCTCAGCTACATTGTGTCCATGGCGTCTTTTATCTACAATTGCTAAAGGTGCATCAGATAACTTTTTGGCAAAAGCACGCGCCCTTGCAACACCCCCAACATCAGGGGAGACCACTACTAAATCATTTGAAGAAATTGTCTTGCTAGCCAGATAATCAAGGATGACAGACTAATAACATAGTAGACATATCAGTGGGCAGCATGAAAATTATGTCAAGCACACAAACCATGAAAATAGTTACCTGACAATGTACATGATCCACAGGAATATCAAAATAACCAATTGATTGTCCTGAATGAATATCACAAGCAAGAACCCGGTTTGCACCTGCTTCAGTGATAAGGTTTGCCACCAGTTTGGCTGCAATTGATTCACGCCCTTGATTCTAGATGAAAAAAAAATAGAGAAAGATGAGCTAAGAGCGAGAATTCTGAGAACTAAATTTCATTATGGATTGAATACACAAAAGGCTAATACAATCAAGGTAGCATTTCCATCTCAAACATGGGCTATAAACCATTGAAGAACAAGTGTACAAACTAAATATATCACAATTAATTTTATACTTAAAATTAAACTTACCTTTCTATCTGCTCGGGCATATCCAAAGTAGGGAATCACTGCAGTGATATTTTTTGCCGATGCCCTCCGACAAGCATCGATCATTATTTCTAGCTCCATGAGATTCTCGTTCACAGGTGGGCAGGTAGGTTGCAAAAGAAAAACATCACAACCTCTCACGCTCTCTTGCAATTGAACATAAACTTCGCCATCAGCAAATCGCTTTATGTTGATCTTGCCAAGTTCTAAACCCATGTACCAAGCAATTTCCTGGTATAAAGGGAGTAAGTGTAAGCAAAACACAACCACAAAAGGTGTAAAGTTGTGTTAAACGTTCTTATAATTAAACTTTTCGGACCAATGAAGTTTCTGAAAGTTACACAAAATTTTCAAAGAGCTTTCAATATATATATAGGGACCTAATTAGTAAAAGTTTTATCAGGTCTCATACAAAGAATGACATGTTACCTGAGAAAGTGCAGGGTTAGCTGTTCCAGAAAATAACTTGAGTTTGGAGCCGTTTCTGTTTACTGTTTTTTCCATTCGTGCTGATTCCAAAAACTTGGGTAGTGTCTGTTCATTAAGAATGGGGATTGACGGCTTCCCATTAGCATACTTGCCAGCTTCCGCCATATCACATTTCTGACACAACGTAAAGCACCAATATCGATCAAATTTGCATTGACATTGGCCAAAAAGACTTTCTTTCTTGTTTATACTAAAATTCGCTTTATTTTTTTTTGTTAAATGTAAATGACAAAAATTCAATATATATAACTGAGCAGAACAATAACAAATATTTAAAAATCTATTTCCAATGGAATAGAAAACGGTTCTTACGATGCCATCAGTAGCGAAGAGTTGAGTACGAAACTTGTAAGAGAGCGAGGTTCCATGACTGATAGACAAGCGCGATGATAAAGAAGATGAAGACAGATAAAACGAAGATGCTTGAGACGGCATAACCAACGATGCGGCCATGTCCTCAACACAAACTAAAAATGGATTGTAAGATTGAGGGTTAGGGTTAGTGGTTGAATGTTCTTCGGAGAATGAGAGAGAAAGCCAAATAGAAAGAGCACAGGATCAAACGCTTTTTGGAAATCTATGGCGGGGGTCGCTGTTTTTTCCACGAGTTTAGAAAAGAAACCAGGTAACCAAATCAATTAATTGCCTTTTAACGTAAAACTATCAACAATATTTATTTTATTATAATTATATTTATAATAATTCAATAAAAATATATCTAAATTTTTAATACAAACATATCATTATTTATATATTATAAATATAATTATAATTTAAAATATTTATATTAATAAACATATTTTTGTTATTATCTATATACTATAATCATAATTAAAATAAAATAAATATTTTAAATATTTTTATAAATTATGTTATTATAATCATAAAATGTATTTAATCCCATTATTTTTAACTAAAATACTTCAATCTTTTATCATTACAAATTTGATACTTTTATAAAAAAAATATTTTTAAGTTTATTTATTTATAAAAAATATATTATTTAGATATATTTATTTATAAAAAATGTATTAATTAAAATAAAAATAAAATTTCATTAACTTTTTATTAAATATAAATACATGTGTAACATGCCTTATATTATATATACATAAAATTAATATTTAGTTAAAGAATTATTTAATTTTTTGTTAAATTTCTTTCAAAGTTAAAATAAAATTATTATCATATGATATCAAAAATTACACATTTTTCAATAAAATTTTTATTTAAGTTTAATAAAAAAAATCATTTTAATATTTAAATAATTTTTAATTAAAAATTATTTCATTATATATATATATATTTATTGAGAAATATAAATATGTATACGTAACATTTGTTATTCTTCCATATTCAATAAAAAATATATATGAAAATTTAACTTGATACTTAATTTAATATATTCTTTAAAAATAAATAAATTTAAAAGTATTTTTTTAAACAGTATTATTAAATATTTCTTAAAATCTAAACAAATAGAATTAAATAGCACTTTTTTTTCTTTGTATAAATGTTTCTATAGCAACTTTGTCACAGTTACATATTATTGTAAGATAAATTATGGAGAAATGCGGAATTTTATTAAGGTAGATCCCACCAATTTTAAATAAAATATTTTTTAAAAGAAAAAAAAAGAATTTTATTTAATTAATTAATAACCGCTACATTCCTAATAAGGATACATCGAAGTCAGCTTCAATGAGTCTTCAACCCAAGTGAAAGCCAATTTGTGCCAAATTATGAAAAGTGAAAACAGTCCTCCCTTGGACAGAAACAACAACAGTGGACGCCATATGGCGTGATTAATACGCCGAATTTTGAAAATCTTGAATTATTTGTCTTTTATGTGGACGCCATATGGCGTGACCCATATAGATCTTATTAGGCTACCACCCGTGTCTTATCGGCATTCGGCAGAATCTTAGTAAGACTACCCTATAAAAAGTGTCCATTTTTCAAATTTAGTTAAAATTAGTTAATATTTTTTTTATATATTTTTAAAGATAATGCTATTTTTTACTATAATAAATAAAAATAATTTTTTTATGCATAGTAAATATAATACGATTAATATTAAAAAATAATTAAAATTAATTTTTTTATGTATTATAAATATAATACTATTAATATTAAAATATCACTTATGGAGTAAAATGAAAGATATATGGTTAAATCATTAATATAACCTAATGAAAGGTTTATTAGTCATTTTTTTCTTATTTATTTATAAATAAAATAAATTTATTACAAATTATTTGATAATCATTTTAATTTTAAATTTTAAATTTTATAAATTTTGAAACTCAATTTTAAAATTTTATCAAAATAAAAAAAAATTAAATATCTATTTTTTTTACACTTAATATTAACAACCCAACCCTATTTTATATATTAAATAAATTCTTTGATTTATTTGATGTTTATTAAATTTATTTGTGCAAAACAAATGACTAGTAGGGAATAACTTTTTTTTTGTAGTTGCACATTGATGCATCTATTTGACAATTTATTTTTATTTAGTTGACGTTCGTACCAAAATTAAAATATATGGAATTTTTATTACGTATATGTATTTTATTTTATTTATTTTATCTTTTATTATTATTGTCACTATATATATATAATGCTATTTTTCACTTGTGAAAAGAAAAAAATTATTTTTATTTTTTCATAGAGAGAGTTTTTTAGTAGTTTTCCTTACTTTCTTTAACATTTTTATTTTTTTAAATATAAGATTATGTACTATCATTAATTCATTCATTTTTGAAAGAAAAAGAAAATGTTCTAATAACTTGTCTAATATTAAAGGAGTTGGCATTGCATTAATTTTACAAAAAAAAAACGATAAAATCATTCTTTTTGATTAAATGTAATGAGAATCAAGAATTAAAGGTGAAAAATAGAATTGTTTATTATTCATTTAGGGAAATACATAAAACAATTAAAATTCTATTTATTTTTAGCCAAATTTATTAATTACTATAATTTTTTTTCCTTTTGTTCAATGTCCTCTAATTTAAAGGCTTTGACTGAACTTAAAAATAAAACAAATAGGCTATAGTAGTCTTGAATTCTGGGTTCAATGTACCAAAATCGTATTTATAAGGATTATTATCACAAATGCTTACGATGTTTTGTATTTTTTTAAAATTATCTTTTAGCTTTATTTAATATCAAAAAAGTTCGTAAACGTTATCAACATTATATCTCCGTTTAACATTAGAATTAAAACGATAATTTTATCCCTATATATATATATATTACTCCGCGGGGAAAAAATCAAAAATATCCTTAAAGTTTTCAATATTTTTAGAAATATCCTTAACATTTTAAAAAGACTACAATACCCCTGAATTTTAAAGTATCTTCAAAAATGTCCTTATTATTTAACAAAATCATTAAAAAAATATGAAAAATCACATTAATATCAGAAAAATTCTTTTCTACCCCTACCTATATAGCTTTTTGAATATTATCGTTGAGAATATTATCGCAAATACCTTTGATGTTTTGCTTTTTTACAAAAGTAACTATGCTATAATAATTAATTTAACTTTATCAAAAATACACATATATAATAATTAATTTAATTTCATCAAAATACTCTTACTATAATAATTAATTTAATTTCATCAAAAATGTCTCTACTACAATATTTAATTTATCTTCATAACAAATACCGTTGTTTCTCAATAATACGATATAAAATATTTTCCAAAAATATTTAACTTGATATTGTGTGCTTTGTTAACTTAATTTATCTTCAGGGGTAATTTTGGAAAATATTTTATATCGTGTTATTGAGAAGCAGGGGTATTTTTTATGAAGATAAATTAAATATTATAGTAGAGACATTTTTGATGAAGTTAAATTAATTATTTTAGCAGAGGTATTTTTGATGAAGTTAAATTAATTATTATAGTAGATGTATTTTTGATAAAGTTAACTTAATTATTATAGTTGAAGAAAAGCAAAACCTCAAGGGTATTTACGATAATATTCAAAAAGCTATATAAGTAAGAGTACAAAAGACTTTTCAGATATTGATGTGATTTTTCACGGTTTTTTAATATTTTTGTTAAATAATAAAAACATTTTTGAAGATACTTTAAACCTTAAGGATATTGTAGTTTTTTTTAAACATTAAGGATATTTTTAAAGATATTAAAAACTTCGAGGATATTTTTTATTTTTTCCTCTAATTACGAGGGAAGGGTGTAGATAGAGGAATGGTTTTATTTTAGAAAGGTATGACATCGTATAATTACAATTATGGTCAGATAAAAATATATATAGGGATAAATCAAGCAATTAGAGCATGTTAAAAATCAATTCTGTTTCGTATAGAATTAAAAATCAAAAACAATGTTAATGTTTAATTAAATCAATACTTTATCCGTTGATTCAAAATAAGTTGACAAATTAGTTTTTATGTTATATTGTTCACAAAATTACACATAAGTGATTAAATTTTATGTTATTTTTTTGTGTTTTGTTAGTAGAATTCTTAGATTATATATGATTTATATTATTTGATTTCTTAAATATTAATTAAAATATATATATTATTTTAATATTTTTTAATTAAAATAATATTTTTTATAAAATAATTAAAAAAATATAATTTATCTTTAATTGATAACTTTTTTAAAATTAAACAATTAAATGATACCAATTATAATCTAAAGAATCTCTATAACATTTTTCTTTATTTTTTTAATCTATTTGGTATGTACCATTAAATCATTTCATTTTCTTTAATAAATTTTTAAAACTTTAACTCAGTGGATAGCATGTATCCAAAACTTTATCATGTTATACTTAATTTTATTCAAAATAATTAAAAATTAAAAATTAAGAATCTATTACCAAACAAACATATCTAATTTTTAAAATATATTATTTTCATAATTTTTTAATTAAAATATTATTTTTAAAGTAATATTTAAAAAATAAATTAAAAGAATACAATTTATCCTTAATTGAAAACTTTTTTTAAAACTAAAAGATTAAATGACACTCATTATAATCTAAAAGGTCTTTATAACATTTTTCTTTATTTTTTAATGTATATGGTATGTGCTATTAAACCATTTCATTTTCTTTAATGAATTTTTAAAACATTAACTCATGGATAGTATGTACTATGTACCTAAAACTTTACTCATCATACTCAAATTTATTCAAAATGATTATAGAATCAAAATTTAACAAAAAAATTATCAAAAGAAATTTTAAAATTGAATTTTAGAACTTCTTAAAAATTAAAAATTAAATAAATTTTATTATTTTAAAAAAATTCAATTTAAAAAACTAAAAAATTAAAACTCATTATCAATCATCAACTTAACAATTTTCAACAAAATGTTACATATCCGGTAAGAAGGTGGTTTATACATATAAAAGAGAATTTATCTCAAGCTAAAATATCACATATACTGATACAGCTCAGTAAATAATGATTATAAAGTATAGAAAAACATTTATTTAATTTTTCGTTTTCCTACTAGATTTTTTAGAATATAAAATTTATAAAATCTCTTAAAGTTTACCCCAAATATAAAACCTTATATTCAACTCTATTCTAATTAAATTCCAACCAATTTATTTCATTTAATTTATTTCATTTAATATTGAATTCTAATAAATTGAAAATCGTTTAATATTATTGAGATGTTATTTTTATTATTATAAATTTTAAATTTCTTATTTTATATAATTTTTTTTTGTTACGTATACTTAACTGGCTAATGATCAAAGTTACTCACTCTTTCTATATCTAAGAAACACACAAGTTGTCTATGCAGATCCACTTTAATGGTTGTCAAGAACAACAATAATGCCAACGTCTTATGAGTTATCAATGAGTTTGTCACTATTGTTGATTATGTTCATGTATAACGAGAAGAAAAATAAGATAATACATCTCATCGATCAAGGCCAATCTTTCAGACCATGGATTCAAAACATATCCGGCATGGGATGGGAGTGTTAATTCAACCAGCAAATTCAGATGTGCACCAAAATGACTACTCTATCTTAGAAGTTCGACCTGCCATCTCGTGCTCCTAGCCGGAAAATGAGGCGTCAAAATACGGAAATGTCTTGAAAGTAAATTATCACTAATGAAACATCAACAGAAAACAGGGTACTGAGAGATAAAAGATTATAACCTGTTGAGGGTCATAAGCAAGAAAGAGAGACCTCAGCTGACAACTTTTCATGTTTGAAAGCATTTGTTCTACAGTTTGCAAATGAGGAACACTGCAGAGGTCAAAATTCAAGTTAAGCAAGATGGCAACAAAAGAACAATGTAATAAGAAATAAAATCACAGATAACATCATAGAATTTTTGTTTCATGTTAATGATGATTTTCTTGTAGAGATTTGGGGATTTGGGGTTTACGATTTAGGGTTTTAGGATTTGGAATTTAAGATTTAGGGTTTAGGGTTCAGGGATTTATGTTTTAGGGTTTAAGGATTTGGGGTTTAGGGTTTAAGGATTTGGATTTAGGGTTTTGAATTTTTAGGTTTAGGGTTTAGGGTTTAGGGTTTTGGAATTTTGTGTTTGAGAATTTGGGATTTGAATTTAAGGTTATATTTTAGGTGAGAGTAAAATTGAAAAAAAAAGTTTAGATGAGAATGTAATAATGATTATCAAAGGTGAGAGAAGGAATTGTGATTCCTTCTTTTTTAGTAATCAGATTTCATTCCGTCCTCCATTCCGTTCAACTAAACACACAAAATAGAAGTAATCAATTCTGATTCCATTCAATTCCCTCCAACCAAACGTGATGTTAATGGCATGTATGAGCATTTCATGACATCAATCCTTAGTTTAACACCAAGTCAAAGAGGCTGGATTTAGGCAAACGTTAATGCACAAAGTTTCTGGCCTCATTAAGGACACCTTAATTAAACAACGAAAACCACAAGAAATGCACCTTTGCAGTCCATTTTCCAGATGCGCATCCATGGACGAAACAACGTGAGGCATCTGCTCTAACAACTGTATAGACAGAGAGAAAATGTAGGATTATAAATTTGAATTTGGCTGGACTTCACATGCTCAAGTTCACTACGAAAACATATTCTACGCACTTGCCCAGTATTTTTAATTGCAGGAGTTTTTGCCAAGAGGTTCTTTGGAAGCTTCATCAGTTGGGCCTGCATAATACATGATACATTCACAAACGATATTTAATAATGATTCTAATTTATGATTTATAATTAGATAATTGATTTTATGATTTTTGATTTTTTTATAAAAATAATTACTAATATGTTTGATAACAACTTCTACTTAGTAATTTTCAAGAAAAAACAAAATCACCTACAAATTGTTTGGTAATATTTTTTGCTTTTTGATTTTTTTGTTAATCATTTACATTTAATAATTATAGATACTAAATTCATAAGACTTGATTTACTCTCTAAACTAATATTCGGTAAAAATAAAAAAATCTGATTAATTTTTTTAAAAAATTTAAGAATCATTCTATATTTTAGTAGTAATTACTTAAAAATATAAAAATCAAAATAAAAAATTGTTACTAAACATATTTGATTGAAAAATCACTTAAAAAAATCAAAAATTAAGAAACAAAATCGTTATTAAACACACCTTAAGAAAACGGGAATCATATACGGTGGGCAAAAGATTTTAATAAACCATGATATCAAATAGATTATCAGGAACAAAACTGCACCATGACAGTTGCTGCCTCACCACCTAATATCATCCATTTTAGGTTGACATATTAGTTGGTAAAAAAGGTTTTAAAAAGCGATTTTAAGCCTGGAGGAATTTTTCCATACCACGGTAATACAAGGCTTAGAAAAAAATGCACACAGCCCCGTAGCAAAATGGTGGCCACTGGTGGTGCTATGGAACCAATTCAGGTTCAAATTCCCCCTAAAACCATTTAGAATTAGACTAGAGTATGCTTGAATGTGAAAGGGAAAAAAAGAAATGGTGGATGAAAATGAGAATATTCAATATTGTAAGTTTGTGTTTTATAAGGTGGTTTGGTGGATACCCCTCTTCAAATTCAAGTTAGAGGTTCAAAATTCAAACTACACCAAATACAATTTGATCCAAATGAAATTAAGTGAATTCAATGCTTGAAGGGTACATCATGCTCTGTATATATCATCTAGGAAAGTTTTATACTTGGCATTTTCTAACGAAATACTCAGAAGTAGTGTTTCTATATAAGCATCAATCATTGGACTTAAGTAGGAACCGTTATTTTCTGTTTCTTGAACTCGATGAAAAATCTTCGTGTTCCCTGAGAGCTTCAGCTGGGTAACATTTATCAAAAGAAAAGATAGTACAGAAACAGACTGTACCGAAATGACCAAGACCAGAGATATAGATACAAGACATAGACACTTATCTACAGGGATGGATGTACATGGGGCTCAAAAGGGACACATCTCTCTACTCAACTCTTTACAAAGAAAATTTTAGATGTAATGTCAATAAAATTATAGATAAATTGTATGTACAAAATGAATTTTAAGTTTTAATTTTTAATCACTCAATAACTCATTAAAACTTAATAATTTGAATATATTTATACTCAAATGAAATATATATAACATATTTTTTCAATAAAAAGTTGGTAATAATTTAGAAGCAAGTAAATCTTTTTACTATATATATGACGACTCCCTGGGTAAATATGCTAAACCTGTCATTGTTTATCTATAAACCTTTCACATCAAACAAACTTCTACAACAGTTTTCATACAAATACAATCCTCTAACTATCAGCTAGTTTTCTAAATAACATTTTTAAGCCTCTCATAATTGCACTGTCGTTAAGGTCTCACATCACAAGCCGATATTGACTTGATCAAAATACAAGAAATTGATACAGAATTTCAATTATTTTCTAATCAAACATATCACCCACAATCAATTCAACACAGAACATCAACAATCCCAACATTATTTCCAGTCAATTTGGGAAAATATGATGAAAACACGGGTGCAAAATCAGTTCCATATAGAGGGAGGGAAAAAAATCATTTGTCCAAAGTGCAGTTAAGCTTTAACCTCTTTGTTGCTTATAATTCAAAGCAACAACCTAATAGAAACAAGAAAAGAAGCAGAGATAGACAAGTACCTCGGAAGAAGAGGATTGTTGAATGAAGTGTAAGAGGTTGGAGGTGGATTGTACGGCTTGGGAAATTTGATCTGCCACCATGGCTTTGGCCGTATTCTGCCGGGTTCTCCCATCGCCAGTCGAGGTTGCCATTCTTCTTCGAAGCCATTAATGCCCCTTTCTAAGCTTCTTAGAAGCAATGGGATCCGGTCACAATTTGGGTATTCTAGGACTGGAGCCCATTAGACATGTTACTTAGGGCCGTGGTCGTTGCTACTCACAAGTCCAAAAGTTTGAGCCCGTTTTTAATTTCTTTACATTTTGGATTTGAAGAAAGGAGTTATTATTTTTTTTAAAGATAATTGATATTTAAAAAAAAAAGAGTAACAAGTTGGAGCAAATCAAAATTATCTTATATTTTTGTTATACGATCTTTATCATATAACCTTCAAATTTATCATATCTTTAAAAATATACATGAGGTTTAAATAATATCAAAAATTCTCTCAAATGTTATTTGCGTTATATCATCGTTTAAGTCTAAGGGTAAAATGCTAAACTCCCACCTAATGTATATCACTCTCATGTAATCCTCATAACCCTCACACGTAACATCGTCTTCCTTATCTCACAGCCTTATAGGATGAATCATTACAATCATCTCATCTCTCAACCTCATGGGACGTATCGTTCCAATCACTCATTCATTCATTGAACGCATCGTTCTAGTCACCCACTCACTCACTGGACTCATTGTTTCAATCACCAACTTTCTCACCCTCACGACTCTATCTTGTGAATCACCATCACCCTCACTTTCACACCTCACACAAACTTATCATGTCACCATATCCTTTATGTGATCCATCCTTACACGATAATACAACATTTTATCAAAGTCCTAACATGACCCATCGTTCTAGAATCCATCATTTTAGAATAAAAGGTATAAACTGACTCATTTCTAAATATTTCAGACATATTCTACATGTTTTACAAACTTATGGTCATTAAGTATTTTGTTTGTATTGATTTTGTATTTATTTTACATATATTATGTTTTACAATATATGTATTTATTCTATATTTGATATTTATTTTTATGTATATTATACTTGTATGTATTTGTTTTCTGTGTTTTTTAGGTTATTTTTTGTGGGATTTATATTTGTTGGTATTTGTTACTCAAAAATATTATGTTTTTTATTTTTATTTAGTTGAATTGTTTATAATTCAATCTTGAGAGATGCATATCATTTTAGTATTATTTTCTTTAAACATTCTTCTACTATTATGTGTTTTGTATGATATAATATTGTGTGCTTTGTTTTGTATCAAAAATTTCTTTGCAAAATAAGAGTATCACAAAAAAATTTCTTCTAAAAGACCATATTTGTTGGTGTATTATATTTTTCCCAATAAAAGATTCTATAATTTAGGGTATTATAAGGGATGTAAACTAGTTGTTAGAAATTAAGAGATGTAAACTAGTGATTATAATTTCTATTCAACGTGTTTAGGAAAAAAATTATAATCAATGTGAAAATAAGTGGTCTACTACCCACAAAATAATTTTTTTAAAATACAACAAAAATAATGTATTTAAAACTTATAATTGTTAAAATAATATATATTATATCTATCTTGTATGCTTTTACTATTTAAATTGGTGGATTTAGAATTTACATTCAAAAGAGACTCATATATACAATAAAAAATAATATTAATTATTTTTTAGTTATTAATTATTTTTAATTAAAAAAATATTATATGTATCTTATTTTAATAAAATATGTTCAAATTATTGAATTTTGTTGATATGATGAGTGTTAAAAGTTTAAAATTTTAAATTTAGGTATGATATAGTTTCATTTTGTACATTAATTTGTCTATAGTTTTATAAATATTACATCTAAAAATTTATTTGTTGAAAATTGAGGTGAGACACGTGCCCTTCCTTATCGGTTATAGATCTACTATGATTTGATACATCATTTCATTTTAAATACCGTTCAAATTAAATTATTGTCATTTAGAGTTTAGATTCATTTAATATTGAATGCAGTTCAATTAAAACCCATTCAATATTATTTGATGTTATTTTTATTATTATAAGTATTTATAAGTGTTATTTTTTGTAATTTCTCTAAATATTTTTGTTAAATTACAAAAAAAAATCCTATAACTTATAACAATAACATAATATTCAATTAGATATCATTAAATATTGAATGAGTTTAAATAATTGTAATTCAATTTGAATAGCTTCCAATTGAAAAACGTTCAAAATAAAATAATATATTATACTCTTTTTTAATAAAAAAAATATATAATGTAGATAAGATTATTTTATAGTTATAAATGTTAAAAGTATTGTTTTTATTGTTTTTTTAATTTTTTTGGAACAAAATAAAATATAATTAAAATTATTTTAAGTACTTAATTATTTCACAACTTCATTACGATTTTGCATTTAAAACGATTTTGCATTTAAAAAACTCGATAAAGATAAACTAAATTTTTGCCTCTTAATCGGGTAAACCACGTTACATCATTCAACATGAATTTAATTTTCGTTGAAGGATTATTGGGGTCTTATAATTTTCAATAAAAATGTAAAAAAATTATATAGTTATCAATTGATGTATAAAACTTAATGTACTTTCGAAAAAAATATATATCGGTTCTAAATTAACAAATTTATTTATTTTTTCCTCCTTAAAGTAGTAACATACCAAATAACTTATCATGTTTTAAGGCTTATTTTTGGAATTTAAATTAATAAAAAAAATCAATTAATTCATTATCTCACTCAAATATCAATGGTCAACTTAAGATTAATGTACATTTTTTTAAAAAAATTATAAGATTTTTGTACACCATTTGATAAATATAGAACTTTTATACGTCACTTGACAATTATAAGATTTTTATACACTTTTATTAAAATTTATAAAACCTATAGAATCCTTTGCCAAATTCTATATGTTTTGGCTCTAGTACAAGTTACAATAATAAAAATGATCATTTGATTTTATATTTATTTATTTACACGATCTTACTTTTAATATCTCTAAAAATATATTTTTTACTTTATAACATTAAAACATATGTATACCACATTTTTTAATATAAGAAAAATATATGTTTTTATGTTATATGAAAAATAACATATATTTATTACATTAAAATTTATTTTATGAAATAGGGCTACCGTGTATAATATATTTAAAAATAAATAAAAATCTAAAAAGTAGAAACAATAAAAAATAATAATAGTCATGAACAACTCAAAAGTACTAATGTACTTGAACATGCAAAATAAATTGTGTTCTTGTTTTTGATTACCTATTAAGAAAAATATACAATTTTATCTTGAGAATTCATGATTGAATGAAAAATTCTTTTGTTTCTTGTTATTGATGGTTGAATGAAAAGGTTTAAGAGCAACATATTCCACATTTTCCATGTTAATCATGATTTGTTATATCCTAAAAAAAGCTTGTGATGCATGCTAATATTTTAGAATTTGGAGACAAAGTAAAGTAAAACTACAAAAGTAAAAGTTATTAACGAGTCACTTAGTAGCCTTGAAAAATTGGTGGAGGTGGCGATGAGTATTGGGAGCCAAAGATGGGTGGGAGGACCAAGTCTTCCATTGGAGGTGGTGTGGAAACAATAAGAGGAGGTAAAATAGTTGAAGTAGGTGGCGAAAGAGAGTGAATTGGTAGAGGAGGTGATTGAACTAGGGGTGGTGGGGATTGAACTGGAGGTGGAGGAGAGGGAAGCGGTGGCAGAGGTGATTGAAGTGGGGGTGGTAGGGATTGAATTGAAGGTGATGGAGAAGGAAGCGGTGGCAGAGGTGATTGAACTAGAGGTGGTGGGGATTGAACTGGAGGTGGAGGAGAGGGAAGCGGTGGCAGAAGTGATTGAACTGGGGGTGGTAGGGATTGAATTGGAGGTGGTGGAGAAGGAAGCGGTGGGAGAGGTGATTGAACTAGGGGTGGTGGAGAGGGAAATGATGGCGGAGGTGATTTAACTGGAGCCAGTGGGGATTGAATCAGAGGTGATTGAATTGGAGGTGGTGAGGATTGAATTGAAGGTGGCGGAGATGATTGAACTAGGTGTGGTGGGGAGGGCAACGATGGTGGTAGAGATTTGATTGGAGGAGGCGGGGAATGATTTAGTGGTGGTGGGGAATAAATAGGAGGATGAAGGGAGTGGACCTGTGGTGGTGATGGTGATTGAATAGGTTTAAGTGGTGGTTTAACTGGAGATATTCTAGGATGTTCCTCTTGTGTTGGTGGAGTCTGAATAATTTTGGGTAGTTGAATTGGAGAGCGATTAGGTTTTTTCGGAATTGAAGGAGATGGAAATAGAGTTTGGATTGGTTTTGGTGAAGGTTGAACTGGTAAACGACTTTTGGGATCATCAGGAAAAGAAGTTTCAATCTTTGGGAATTGGTGGGAGGGAGATGAGATTGTTTTTGGGGAATGTGGAATTGGTAAAGCACCAACAGGGTCCTCAAATGGTGGAGATTCAAATTTTGGTAGTAATGGTGACGAATATTGGATTCGTTTTGGTGTAGAATTAACTTGTGAACGATTTCTAGGATCATTAGGTGGTGGATATTCCACTTTTATTGGTACGGGTGATGGAGAATGGATAGGATTTGGTGGAGGATTAACTGGTAAACGATTTTTAGGGTCCTTAGGTGTTGGAGATTCAAAATTTATTGGTGGAGGTGGTGGAAATGGATTAGATTTTAGTGGAGGATTAACTAGTGAACGATTTCTAAGGTCCTCAAGTGGTGGTGCATGTGATTGTTTTGGCTTTAGAGGCTCTTCTTTTATATGTGGTTCTGATTTTGGAGTTTTATGTTTTGTTGGTGGTTGAGGGTTAGGCTTTGGAGATTGTTGCTTGGGTGGTGAATGAGGCTTAGGTACTGGAGATTGTTGTTGGGAAGGTGGGTGAGGTTTGGGTTTCAAAGACTCTTGTTGTGGGGATGGTTGAGGCTTGGGTTTTGGTAATTCTTGCTTGGGTGGTGGTTGAGGCTTGGGTTCAGGTAATGGTTGAGGCTTGAGTTGATGGGATTGTTTGGGTGACCAAGCTTTAGGTGTTGGAAGCTCTTGCTTAGTTGGATGAGGCTTAGGATTTGGTTTAGGCTTTTCCTTTGGTGAGCTAGAAGAGGATCCTCCTCCTAAGCCTCCACATTTAGCCTTCCCACAATCAATTGGTTTACTCACAACATCATGACATTGTTTTGATGACTTTTGCTTTGGCCTATCAGGAACACAATTGTTTATATCATCAATTAAAAGATCTCCCTTAAATGTTTCACATTCTTGAGCTTCCCCATTGAAGTAGTTGTTAGAAAATGTCAAGTTCTTCAAACTAGGCAACTTGCAAATGTTCTTATCAACAAATCCAGTTAGCATGTTGTGAGCAACATCAAATTGCTCCACCATCTGAAGAGCTCCAAAAGATTTTGGTAGTATCCCTGTGAATTTGTTCCCACTAATATCTACAAGTGTAAGGTTTCCAAGATTACCAATCTCTGGAGGCAAACATCCAACAAGCTTATTATTGGAAAGTATAATCTCATTCAAAGTGTTGGTCATCTTGCCAATGCTATTAGGAATGCAACCATGAAATTGGTTATTGGCCATCACTAAAACTGAGACAGTAGAATTTCCAATTGTATCTGGAATGGTGGATTTGAATCTATTATTGTTCAAGAACAAAGCATCCAATGGCTTATCGAAAAGCTCCAGGGGCACCATACCTTCAAAATCATTGAACCTGATATCAAGATATTTAAGGTTTGGGAGTGAAAGAACAATCTTGGGAAATTTGCCCACAAAGCGATTGTTGCTAAGATCAAGCTCATGAAGCAGAGTAAATCTAGAAAAACTCTTAGGAATGATCCCACAGAACCTATTTGTGTTAATGTGGAAGAGAGCAAGATCAGTTAACAAACCCAATTCAACGGGAAGGTACCCTGCAATATCTGCATGATTGAGATCAATGCCAGCCACAACTTTGGAATGTTGCGGATCAACATGACTTTCTGCACAAAAGACTCCATTGTAAGAACAAACATCAGCTCCATCCCAATTTGCACTAGTTTCAAATGGGTCTGAGTATATTGCCTTTTTCAATGCTTGAAGTGCAATATATGCATGTTTAAATCTATCATCATGAAATTTTAGATTATTATCATCAACTTTAGGCTCATAATTTTCATTCAAATCACCATTCTCAGGAAGAGATAATAATTGGCGATGAGCAATTAATGTCACTTCATCACTAGTTAAAGCTGAGATCAATGTAGAGAATAAAGAAAACAGAAGAAGAAAGAAGGCTAAGAAGTAGCATGAGACCTTCATTGTTAACAAGAATTAATATAAGTGGAACTTTGTTTTGGCCTTGGTTTAGCCCAAGGCTGGTTATAGAGGTGAAGGAAAAGAATAGATAAGAGGGTGTTATAATAAGAAGAATTGGTTTGTTTGTTTTTTGAGAGGAACTGCAACAATTTCTCTGTGCTTCAAACAATGATTCATCTAAAATTACCATAATTTGGGTGGTTATTCTTACTTCTTTCTTTTGTTATTTTCCTTTTTTCCTTTTTCTTTTATAACATCTCTAATTTTAGAGTATTTGTTAGAACAAATGGTTTTTATGTTTGGGATTATTTGTTTAAATTTGTCCATGACTGTTAAGAATAATACACCTATCCCTTTCTTGCTTTTCTTTTGTGGTTAACTTCATGTAATTTAGTCTTGTTAGATATTTGTCATCAATTCTTTCTTACTATTGACTAAAAAAAGAACATTTAAAAAAAAAAAATTTATCTAATAAGATTTTTGTTGTTGCAATAAATATAGTATATTATTAAATCTTGTTTACAAATATGCAAGGCTGTTAGCTTTCTAATATGTCTCCATACAACTGTTATTCACTAACAATGTAATAAGATTTATTATTTTTTAATGCAAACTATAAATTGTCATTTGAACTCATAATTGATCTCAGTAAATCAAGTCACATAAAACTTTGATATGAAGTCTATCAATTTTGATGCTTTAAATGTCTTTTCCTTCCGGTAAGGGTGGTTATATAACTTCTAGCCAAAAAAAAAAAAACCAAAGGTGGTTTAAATAAGTTTCATGCTCACCAATTGCCTCATAGGCGTGGGTTTCAAACCCCTTCTTTATATAATAGTTACGTGTAAAACTTTAGATTATGTTCAGCTACGATGAAAATATAATAACGGTAATAAAAATAAATTTTAATATGAATATGAATATGAATATTATTATTATTATTATATTATGTTTGTTTGTTTAAATAATGAAATCAAAATAATAATAAATATTAAAAAATAATTTTATTTTTATTTTTAAATGAGATAAAATAAAAATAAAAATAAATAATTATATGAATTTACGAGAAAAATAGAACATTTTAACGTATTTTTGAGAGATATGAAAGGAATTAACATTCTTTTTGCTGATTAAATGTTTTACATTTTATTCTAGATTAATAATCAAATCAAATATAAGAATACCTTAAATCATTCTTATTATCATTTTTTTACTATCAATTAAACATAATATTCCTATATTTCAAGTTATGCAAACAAAAATTCTTTAAAAAATTCAATGTGCCCATTCCATTATTCAATATCACACTGTCAAAATCTCATTATCATACAATTTGATCTCATTCCTTAATCTGAACACGCTCACCAAAAATTGATAATAGTGTAGGAAATATAGTAATTGTAAACAAAATAAGAATAAATATTGTACCATTCTAAATCAAAATTACATAAATATAAATATATATGAATTATAAATCAATATTTAAATGACATAAGATGGAATTTGAGTAAAGAAATGATTAATACTCGTGTATTATACTGTATTTTTAAGATAATTTTTTTTGCTTACAATGAATTTTTAAGAATTTTAAAATAAATATTTTTCAAGATACAACGATCACCTAACAACAAATATGCATTACCTTTTGCTACTCCAACGAATGAGAATTGTGAAAAAAATATCTTGTAGGATACTTCGATCAACTAGAAGCAAATCTACACTATTTTTTACTAATGTAATGAACTTTCATGTATTTAAATTCTATGTGAAGAAACTTAACTCTATATTGAAAATACAAATTAATAATACATTTTCTCTTTTTTCTTGCTTTTCCATGTTATTTCTTTTTATTACAATTTGTCTTCAAATCCATATATAAATAAGGAGTTGTGGCCAAAATGAATTAAAAGCAATAAAATAGGAAACTATAGAGGCTTAAAAATGGTTACTAAAAAATCATTTTGTTTTCATTCATTGAAATTTTCTAACAACCCCACACGTAAATAAAATTTTACAGAGTTTTTTTAAAAATTCACTCAAATCAACTTTGATATAGAAATAGAATTCAATGATTTGAAACATGTATAGGATAAATATTTGTTACTCTTTGAACATTCCATCGTGAAAGTATATTTAATTTACTGGTTGACCAGTAGACACAATATCTTTGAGCTATTCTGCTGTTTATATAAGCGATGACATACTTTACATAAGAGTCTTTCCTGATACAATTCAGTTCTTATAGTAGATGTTTATGTTCATTTTGACCATGAACATACCTCAAATTTTGTGAGAGTTTATAAAGAATTAAGCCATACACAATTTTCTTTTAAGGTGGCCCTACTTTTCTTTCACATAGGTGATCTCTTATCTATAAGAGTAATCTGTAAAAAGTATTCCACATACTTTACTTGGTATTCTCTTCTTAAGAATCATCAAAAGTCTTATCTTAACCTATGTTCTACGAGTATCACTATTTTCATTATATGAATAGACTTGGAGTTAAACCATGACAACGATCTCACTAGTTATTTATAGCTAGGTTGTCCTTTTGAACCTAGATCTCGTGATCTCAATTAACTAAGTTTGGTTTCCTTTATCTTTATTCCTTTATGTGCTTCAATTTCATTCATTTTGATGACTTATCGACTAACTCTCAATTTAATTCTTTGGTTAATATATTTGTTATGTTATCATTTGACTTCATACAGTCAATAATGATAATCCTAATTGAGAATAATTTTCTAATGATATTGTGTATACGATGTATATGTTGAGCCTTACTGTTAAATATATTGCTTTATGCTCTACCAATAATATATTAATTATTACAATGGATGCAAATTATAGGAACATGTGTTGGCCATTTTGGAATATTCTTTAAGAAATTACGCAATTATTTATCGTCACATTTATCTAAATCAATGAATTTAAATTCCATCGTGGATCTAGTAATGCATATATTCTATAAAATAACTACATTACCCAGTTTAAACATATATTTACTGGTAGACTTTGAGTCTTTCATATCAAATATGTAGTTTGCATCTATGTGACCTTCTAATACAGTTGGACATCTTGTGTAGTGTAGTCCATAGCTACATGTCTATCTTAGGTGGCGTTTGGTTCGTGGAATGGAATCGGAATCGGAATGGAATGGAAAGGAAACAATTTTATTTGGTTTGACCACTGGAATCAAGCTCAAAATCAGGATTATAGTATTTGGTTTGACACTAGAATGGAATGAAAAAAGCTGTAAATGACCTTAATATCCCTACATGCTGTAAAGTTCAAATAATGTCATTTGATTACTATTTTTTCGTCAGACAAAATACATTATTGAAATCATTATTTTTCTAAATAAGTATTACTTAATTAAAAAGAAATATATTATTAAAATTATTATTTTTTTAAATAAGGTTTAGGGTTTTGAGGTTTGAGGTTTGGGATGTGTGATTTAGGGTTTAGGGATTTAGGATTTGGGGTTATATTTGTAGGTTAAAGTTTAGGGTTAAAATTATTATTTTTCTAAAAATAGTTTAGGGTTTTAGAATTTTGGATTTAAGGTTTAGGGTTTATGGTTTTAGGATTTGGAATTTGGGATTTAGGGTTTTGTGATTTATGTTTTAGGGTTTTAGGTTTTGGGATTTATGTTTTAAGGTTTAAGGTTTAGAGATTTGGAGATTTGGGGTTTAGGGTTTTAGGGTTTAAGGTTTAGGGTTTAGGGATTTGGGGTTTAGGGTTTTAGGATTTAGAATTTAGGGTTTAGGGTTTTGGGATTTATGTTTTAGGGTTTTGGGTTTTGGGATTTATATTTTAAGGTTTAGGGTTTAGGGTTTAGGGATTTGGGATTTGGGGTTTATGGTTTAGGGATTTGGGGTTTAGGAATTTGGGGTTTAGGAATTTGGGGATTTGGGTTAGGATTTAGGGTTTTAGGATTTGGAATTTAGGATTTAGGGTTTAGGGTTTAGGGATTTGGGATTTATGTTTTAGGGTTTTGGGATTTATGTTTTAAGGTTTAGGGTTTTGGGGTTTAGGGTTGAGGGTTTAGGGATTTGAGGTTTAGGATTTAGGGTTTTAGGATTTGGAATTTGGGATTTAGGGTTTAGGGATTTGGGATTTATGTTTTAGGGTTTTGGGATTTATGTTTTAAGGTTTAGTGTTTTAGGGTTTAGGGTTTAGGGTTTAGGGATTTGAGGTTTAGGATTTAGGGTTTTAGGATTTGGAATTTGGGATTTAGGGTTTAGGGATTTGGGATTTATGTTTTAGGGTTTTGGGATTTATGTTTTAAGGTTTAGGGTTTTAGGATTTGGATTTAGGGTTTTGAAATTTTGGGTTTAGGGTTTAGGGTTTTGGAATTTTGGGTTTGAGAATTTGGGATTTGAATTTAAGGTTATATTTTAGGTGGGGGTAAAATTGAAAAAAAAAATTAGATGGGAATGGAATAATGATTACCAAATGTGGGAGAAGGAATTGTGATTCCGTCTCTTTTATTAATCAGATTCCATTCTACCCTCCATTCCGTCCAACCAAACACACAAAATGGATGAAATCAATTCTGATTCCATTCCATTCCCTCCAACCAAACGTGGGGTTAAGTATGTAAGTAGTCATGTAATACCTTTCCAGTGATAAGATCATGGATTGCTAGTATATCTACTTAGTTTACTTACAACGTAGACTATATTCAATCATGTGTAACTCATCAAGTACATAAGACTTCTTATCATTCTAGAATGTTTCAGTTGAGACACACTATCACTTCTATTATTAGAAAAGTATATGTTTATATCTACCAATATTCTTATAATTCTAGAATCACTATTGTTGAATTTTTCAAGTATCATGTCAACATAATGACATTGACTTAGAATGAGATCACTTGATATCTTCAATGCCTATAATTAATACCCATAATTAGCATGTCATCAACGTAAAGACATAAAATGATACAATTATCTTTGGTGTCCTTGATATAACCATCATGGTCTTGACTATCTTCATTTATAGTCTCATAATTTCATTTAAATGAACTTCATTCCCCTTATGACATACAAGCAACTACATATTCAAAGAACAACAAATTTTTTGATTCCATTATGAATATCTTGTATGATCTTTAACATATGCACCAGAAATTGAGAAGCATTGATATGATATGTATATCCAATAAAAATGTAATCTATTATTTCAAGACTTATCTTCACTTTTTTACTTATAGGTAAAAATATCTCTTGTAAAACAACCCTACACTCGTAAGTATTCATAGGAATCCACCTTTCTTTTAAATAAATCATAAGATTTTCATGTGTCTTCTTTTGCGATACTTTATTAAAAGATAATTAGTCAACAACATGACTTATCCCACAAGTTCTAATGTAACTCAAAACTTAATAGTATTGCATTCATCATTTATATCAAGGTACGGTTTTTACTTTCCAATAAAAATATTGTGGTTTCATGTATGATTTCATGTTGTATATAGAGTTTAACAAACAATGCTTCATAATTACCACTACAATCACTTCACAAAGCCTTGATTTTCTTTTGAATTGATTTCAACTTTAGCTTTATAAAGAGTAAATTTCACTATAGCTTCATCTTTACTTGTATGCAAATATACATAGCAATATTTTATGCTATTATAAAAAAAATATTGAAATAGTAATTATTACCCCTTATTTAAACAAATTTCAAATCACATAAAATACTATGCATCAAATCAAGGGTTTCATATTCCTCTCGGTTGATTGAAAAGATAATATAATCATTGTATCTCTACATAAGTGTGAAACTTATGTTTGAAAATAATTTATAAGAAGGGTATATAATCTATGTTATTTAACCTACGTAGGTGACTTAGTCTTCCATTCCTAAATTTGGAAGACAAAAAAATAAGTAGGTAAATTAATAACATAATTAATCTCTAACTTAAAAGCCATTATATTGAGTTTGGACAGCCCCTCGATTACATAGCCCTTTAAGACAAACATTTCATTCTTGGTCAATGTGACCTTAATAGACTCAACATCCATTTAGAATCCATAATTCTCAAGCAACAAACCTCTCAAGGTCTTTCTAGATCTTTAGCTTGTACAATACGTTGTTCAAAGTCATATATTTTCCAAAGGTTATCTTGATGATCATTTTGCTTACCATCAATAATAGAGGTTACAAAGTTCCTCATTCGCAACTTCTTCCAAATCTTAAATGGTTTGAAGGAATTGAATAACTCATTATCTGAACATATGTGCTTAATATTACTAATATTGATTTATCATTCTTTTGAGTTTGACTCGACCAAATTCACATAAAAAAACTACCAATATGTTCATATCAGAACCAACATAGTAATGTTATGCATCACATTCATTGTCATCTCAAAAATAAATTAATGCTTTTAGATGTATTGATCTCCAAAAAGAACCAAAAATTAAATATCATAATACAATAATAAATATGTGAATTTAATTTAATTAATTTTAACTTGAAAATTAATTTTCTCAATTAGTAAAATTTAATTTTATTGAAACCTAGTCCCAATTTGTAATTCAATAAATATGAAAACCAAAAATCTGTATATTTATAAAATTAAATATTTTAAAATCAATGACACGAAATTCATTATTTTAAAAATACAACATTTACTTCTTTTGTGAATACAAATTTTATCAAATTATTTCGTAAATAAAAAAATATTTATTTTGTAAAACTACGAAAGTAGCAAATACAACTTCACTATTTCTTAATTACAAAAATTCAACTAGAGTAAAATTAAAAGGAAACGAATTGGTAAATGTGGGAGAAAATGTGTCGAACGTGCTCTATAAAGAAAGGTTCCACCCAAGTATTGGGACTCAAGTATTTTCACCATTCCAATAAAGATAGGTAACTTAAGGCTCAAAAATTCTATGCTCAACTTAGGAACATATATTAATTTCCTGTCCTATATTGTTATGCTTCACTAAATCTAGATCTTTAAAAAAACAAATATTATTATACAACTTATTGACAGGATTAACGTGCATCCTAAGGATGTTATTGAGGATGTCTTAATACAGGTAGATAAGATGATATTATTGGTAGATTTCTATGTATTAGACATGAGTGATGATTCTTATACAATATCTAAATCCTTATTCTTGGGGAGGCCATTTATGAAAATAGCTTGCACAAAGATAGATGTATATAACGGGAAGCTAACTCTTAAGTTTGATGGGGAGATAATTTGCTTCAACATCTTTGAAACAATGAAGTATTTCGATGATGATGATGAAGAAAACTTTGGATGAGAGTTGGCTAAGTCAAGTTGACCATGTTAAACCAAGTGTTTTGTGGGAGCCAACTTACGATATACGCATGTGCTTATATTGAGGACAATATAAGAATTAGGTGTGTGGAATGTTAATATATATCTTCTTTATTTTATTATGCCTTATTAGTTTATAATATTTTAGGATTAATATACTCTAAGTAGCATAAATGTTTTCAATTTTTAAGATTATTTATTAATTTTTTAGGATAGTTAGGATAAATATATGGACATAGAAACAACAATCACATATCCCCTCCTTATTTTATGATATAAATTGATTATTAAATGATTAAATATACGAGGTTTTGAATGATTATGAATGTTATTAGAATCTTGACATTGTTTTTAGTGAAGGTATGCTTTGTGATAATCTAACTCAAAAAATATATACACAATAGTTAGATTGGTGATATGATGATTTATGCCTTTGAATTTGTAAAATTGTAAGTTAATATCTTAGAATATTGTTTTAATTTCTAAAACTTTTTTTTGGGTTTAGCAAAGTGAATGTTGATCGAGTATTTTCTAGAAAGGCATTAGGATTGACTTTTTTTGGATAAATTGTCCTACGATTAAAGTTGTTCTTATAAAGAATAACCCTTTTAGTAAATCAATTTAAGCTTACATGAGCAAATTGTTTTTATTATTTTCATATCATTTAAACCAAATATATTGACTATACCTTATAGTTCATAAAAAAACGAAGTTGCATAAAAAGATGATAGATTGTGAAAACACTATAATAAGATTTAGGAGTACCAAACTGTGAAATAATTAATAAATATCTAACATATGCAAAAAAAAACCCCTCTTACAATATGACCCATGTACAAATAATAATAATGGGACAAACTAAAAATAAATATCAAAAGGAGCTAAATATTGAAAATGAATGACAAAAAGAAATGAAATAAATTAATAATGATGTTTGGGTTTAAAAAAATAAAAATTGACTCTATTACATTGATATGATTAGTCTTAAAATAATGTTATTCATAAATCTCTTCCTCTTACTTCGTGAACTCATGGACTTTTATTTATCTTTTTTTTTCTTTCATTTGATTGATTCAACAAGCATTGACATCATTACAATCAAATGAAAGATTTTTTGATTTTAGGAAATACCTTCGATAAGTAAAGATGCAACTTTAAAAAAAAATCCTATAATGCTTGATCTAATTCTAGAAATATGATGATGTTCCAAAGGAATTAACATGGGTTTTACTGGTTTAAATTACATAATTTTACTATCACTAATAAGGTTGCTAAACATACCCACTTTGAGCTATATTAATATGAAGAATTTCATATCAAAATAATGGTTATAGACCTACGCTAATGTTTGTTAGATTTTGAAACATTAGTGTTATTAAGTTCTTGTGATCAAATACTGGAAACTATTGTAGTGGCTTATTTCACCTTTGCTCGAGGACTAGCAACGAATAAATGTAGAAGATTTTGATTGGTATTATTTTATACATATATTTATGCATTAATTTTTGCACATTTACAATGAATTATTGTTCCTATGCATTTTATTTGTTTGTTTGTGTTATATAGGTGTTAGGGGACTAAATGAGAGAAAAAAGGATACTCGATTGATTGAGCTTCGATTAAAGACCTCTGAATGAAAAAGTATAGATCAATAGTCTCGATAGATTAAGAAACGAGTTGATAGATTGAGGACTCAGCGTAACAAACTGATGAACGGTAAGTAAGGCTCGATCGATCCAAAAGGAACTCAATCAATCGAGCATTGATTGAGCAATCTCAAGTTGAAAATTGCAAAGATTAGATCGTCAGTTAGTGAATTCAAAGGTTAGATTGTCACTTTGAGTGAGAATTCAAAGATGCAATGATAAAGTACCAAAAACCAAAGCTTTCATTAAAGCTAAGCTTTTACCTTTTGTTTGTTCTTCACTTAATGAATATATTCAACGAGGTATTGACTTTGACAAAGTAAGGTAGATTTCACCGTTGAGCATTACATTGAAGTTTGTTTAATTGGACCTCATGTTATGATTATAGGTCCAAACCAACATTATGAGTTGACTTGAAGGTTGGTTTTTTTGGGAATAATAGGTCGATACTATAAAGTTCTTATTGGCAGTTATAGTTGTCGGTCTTACTTCCATTGCTTCTATACAACTATTTGTTCTTAGAACTATCTTAATTTTCATCTTCCATGAGACAAAATTCTTTCCGTTGAACTTTTCACTTTTAAACTTTGCTAACATGCTTGCTATATAAACTACTAATTCTAGTACAAGTAAATAGTATTGTATATTTGAATAAGGATGTATATGTGAATTTTATCGTTACTTAAAATTTTACAATCAAACTTTGATACCATTATTAGGATGTTGATATAAGCCAAAACCATTAGATAGATGGGAAAAAACTTTCGAAGTATGCTTGATTTGAGATAAAAAATGATAATAAATGAAAGAACAATGAAAATTAATATTTATGTGATCCACCCAAGTTAATTAAAGGTTATTCCATTAACAATAGCTAGAAAGAATTTATCATATACAAATATTAATTACCTCTCTCAAAATATAAGGAGAGAATATAATACATCTCTTTCTTATAACAGAATAATACAATTAACATATTTCTTTTAAAATAAAAAATAATTCTTCTAAGTGGTTAAAATTTTACGAGATCTTGAAAGCTTATGTTTTTGTGTTTGTGATTTTGGGATAATTTTTCATTTGAAAAATGACTTCTTATTTATAGAAATTGTAGAGCACAACTATTCATTTGTTAGTTGAATTTTTTTTTATGTTTGCACTATTTAAAGAGTAATTTTTTTGTTTCATAGATTGTGTTATAATAATTATAATTGATGTGAAAAAAATTATTTATTTCATAGATTGTGTTATAATAATTATAATTGATGTGAAAAAAATTATTTATTAAAATAATAAGATTTATTTTTTAACTTATAATCAAATTTTATATAAGTTATGTATTATAATAAATATATTTTTTTTTTAATTTGAATGAATTGCATCTAACTTTAAAAATTTACCTTATATTAGAAATCTTTGATTGACAATGGGTTGAATGGAACCGACTAGATGCAAGTTGCATGGTTCAAAGTTTGGAACTACGCGTCTCAATATCAAGCTTGTAAGTACGATCGCATCATTGAAAAGATATTTTTCATAAAAACAAATAAAAAAATCAAACCATTATTCTTGAACTTAATTGCCTTAATTGACTATTACATGAAAAGTAACTTCATTTTTTCTTTCAAATATTAACATATTGTATTAAATATGTTATTCGTAAAAAAAAATTTAATTCATAACAACTTTCAGTACTAATAACATTTGTAACTTATTATTATATATGCAAGTTTTCAACACTTTTCTAAAAAAAAAAAATTAGTTTTCTAATTATGGGAAAGCAATTATTGTTTTTAGTTTTATTTTTTAATAAATTGTGAAATGGAATCAATAAATTGTTTTTAGTTTTTTCAGTTGATTATTTATAATTACCAAAACAGTAATACTACAGGAAATTGACGGTCGATGTGATTTTATTTCTTTAGCGGTAATTCGTTAATTTAATAATATTATAATTTAATTTTTAATTTTATTATTTTAATGATATTTTAATATTATCAGTATTTAAAAATAAGTATTAATTTAATATAATTTTTTAATTAAATTAAAATTTTAATACCAAATTGATATAATTTTTATATTAAAATTAAAAAATTACATTAAATTAATATTTATTTTTAAACTATATCATTATCAAAATATATTAAAAATTAAATTATGATATTTTTAAATCAGCGAATCCACGATAATAAGCGGTAAAAGACAATTTCAAATAAATTAGTGGAGGTAAAACGAAAAGTTTTCATTATAAAGTGGCGAAACAATAATTTCGTAAATAATCGGATAAGCAGAACCGTCCACACCACTCTACCAAAAATATAAAGGTGAAGAGATGAGGTCTTAAAAAAGAGCAGTATCAATCCATAGCCATCAAAAGGTACGGATCTCTTCCTATTATTTATTTATTTATTTATCTTTACTTTAATTTATTTTTTTGATCTTTAAATTGTTCCTTAATCAGATCTTCATATCTCAATATGAAACTCTTTTACCCAAAAAAAAAAAAAATCCTCAAAAGTTGATTTTTGTCGCTGAATCTGTGTGCGGACTGGCGTATTTCGGGTTTGTTTCATCCTCGATTTGCAGGTTTAGAAGATTAATGTTATTCTCAATCCGGAAATAAATTTAAAATTTAATGAATCCAGTAATTTGATTATGAATCTATGATTATTATGATTAATCAAATTTTTTTTTGTACATATATCGATCAAACTGTCTTGATTAATCAAATTTCATTAAAAAATGGGACTTGTTTTATTATTTAAGCAAGTAGTTTTAATGTATATATGTCCAATTTAAGCTAGTCTGTTGTGAGTTTCTCTTTTCCTGATGTGTAAAATGAATGATTTGATAACCCATTTTATATGCATGTCTGATTAATCTATAAAAAATTGTTTAAAATGAGTGTGTTGTGTTTAGTTTAATCCTAATAACAATTCTGAGTAGTGGATTTGGATTTTGGATACAGGAAGAGAGTTTTGACATTTTATGGATAAAAGAGAACCCAGTGTGGAGGTTACCGAGGAGCTTACAAGAGAGTTGCTTATTGCGATCTCTTGTGGTTTACCAGGAAAGGTTTTTGATACCATTCCCCACCTTTCGTCCAAAATCTTCACTGATATTGATGGAACTCTGGGTCTGGCATCAAAGGGTGATCTAACTGAATGTTATCGCTCCCAACTGATCTCCCTTTCCAATGTTCAATCTCCTGATGTTAATCTCTGAGTTGCAGGTTCTTTACCATCATCATCAATACGCTTTTCTGTTCTATGGGAAAATCTTGGTTCTTCTGTTGATTTGGATTTCTACTATATGTTGAATGCTCTGTTTTTGAATTTATGTGTGACAATCCCATGTCCTGTGATATTGTAATAAGCATTTCTGCACATGATTATTTATTATATTTGGCCGTTGTTAGTTTATACTTTCTTCTTTACTAAAATTATTCTTTTACTTGGTTCACGTCAACTCATGATCAAAGATGGTGATTAGAAATTATAAGTTGAAATGAAGGACGAGTTAGTATTAGCATCAGCAATGACAACGAGACTTAGAGATGTTAATTATGACGAGATATCTATTACAATTCATAAATTTTGTGATCCTAATAGCTAGTTTTTAGCCTAAATAGCTTTATTTTTAATAAATTTAACAATTTTTTTAACTAATAACAACTCATAATTTTATATCAAATAATAAGATAAAAAGACCCAAAGATCCTTCTTCTAAAACTTCAATAAAATTAGATCAAGGTGATTGATTAACACGAATTGTATGCAATAAATACATAAGCATATGTATCATAACAAGTAATATAATGATAAAAAAATATCGTTTTTACGGAAATTATGTTATTAGAAATTAATTTTAAAACTAAAAAAAATAAAAATCAATTTTTTTTTGTATTTTTATATTTTAAGAAAGTAAAATTAAAATAACTAAAAATAAATAACAGTTATTAATTAACTCAAAATTAGCAGCTAAGAAGATATATGAAAAATTATCTATAAATATTTAATCCTCTAATTTTTTAAATAAATGAATCACTAAAATTTTCTCAATATAATTACTAATCAATTACATGATTAATTGAATCTAAATTAGTATGTATTACTTTCTCAAGTAAATTACATATAATATAGTAATTAACTTAAACATACTCTCATGTCAATTAAATTACATATTATTTATTAAGTTATTCAATTATGGATTATATACATAAAAATCATACATTTTTACTTAGAAATTATACTTGTTATTTAATTAAGATAAACAATTAAATAATTCTCTCAAATATATTTAATTGTTTCTATAGATCAATTGTTAGCAAACAATTAATACCATAAAAATTATATTAAATAATATAATTAAATTAAATCATAATTAGGGTAAAATATTAAATCATCATATGTTAAAAATTGGGTTAATAAAACTCATGAATTAATAAATTAGTTAGATATAATTTTGATAAAAAAATACATAAAAATTGATAAATAAAGGAAGAGAAGAAGAAATATAATTAATCCTATCTCCTATTGAATCTTCACAAAAATTGTATCTCTTTTTGAATTTTTATGTATTTTTCTCTATTCTTAGCTCCAAAACCTGATGAAAAATATGTAATTTTTAGCTCATTAGGGTTTATAGAGTAATTAAAGGGTTAAATTAAGCTCAGATTGAATATAGACCGTCATATCAGCTTCAGGGGTTGAGATGAAAAAAAAATTAACAGTTCCAGTTAATAAGAACGCGACATGTGGCACGTAAGACTAGTTATGGTCAAAGTGACTAAGTTAGTGCCACGTGGCATGATGTGATTTATGGGCAAGGATTGTGTGGCATGTCGTTGGATAGAATGGACATATCGTGTGACAAGATCATTGATCGCGCAGTAAAACTTGGAATGAATGATGTGCTGATACATGGCAAGGCATGCATCACATGGAATACTCGACATTGCGTGATTCAACCTCTTTGCTTACGTGGTATCCACGTGGCTTAACCTAGTCAACTGTTCTACTTGTGTGGCGTTTTCTGATTAGTCCTGTATTAAAAAATTCATAAAAAGATCCCAAAAAATTCAGGAAAATATATTTTTACCATTTTTTACTAAAAAAATCATATTTTAATATTTTTAACCAAAAAAATATTACTTATTAACTAAAACGATTACATATTAAGCAAAAAAGTGTATTTATGACTCTACTTTCATAAACTCATTACACATTCAAGCCTAATTATTAAATATATAAATGTATTTATATTATACTAAATGTGGACGTAGCCTAATGGATAAAGTTAACCTTAGTATATGGAAGGTTGGGAAATCAATTCCCATTATTAGCATTTTTTTTCAAATAATGGGATAAACATGCCACAGGCCTTGTCAACATGTTAAGCATAGCCTAACGCGCTAGGCACAACACGATAAGGCCTACGGTTTAAGAATAGAGATACAACACGACTTGTCTATGAGTCATGAATCGACACGAGTTACCTGGCACATCACAATTGCTTTAATACCTTTAACCTCTTACTAGAATGTATCTATATATGTCTATAGGCTGATTTTAGTGATCTAATAGTAGAAAAAATGGATAATTATAACAATTTAGTGTTTATTTGGATTGTCTTTTTTATTTCATGAATAATTTTTTTTAAAATATTCTCATAGAAAAAATTAGATTTTATCATCAATAGTCAACTTCTGTATTTTTCTATTTGCAAGCTTTCTATATTATGATTTAACATTTTTTTTCTTTTTTTATTTTTGCTCATAGTCGTCGTGGCAATAGTTGAATCATATGGTGTGATGGTTTATGGTTGTTGGAATGGGTTTCCTTCTTCGACGCGGGTGAGATATTGGCTTTGATTTTGGTTCTGTTTTAGTTTCTAGTTTGAATAAAGTCTTGTTTTGTGGATTGTTGTTTTTCTTAGTTGTGGTATTTTGCAAATAGTCTTACAATTCATGGTTATGTAAAGCTTTACAAGTGTTTTTTCTCTAATTTTTTGTTTAAAATAGTTATAGATTATAATTGTGTTGGTTTGTTTTGTTGTCCTTTAGGGTAAGGTATTTGTGAAAATGTTTCAAAGAATTGAAAGATTTTTGTTCTATCATGTTTTAAAGATTATAAAGGAATTTGTTCATGTTATTTTTAAATAGAATTCTATGAATCATTTTGGTAGATCATTGCAAAAGTTAGAGATTGGTCGCTTGAGTGAGATAACATTGGAAGCTCTTTGTTTGCCACAACTCACAGATGAGTGATTTAGGTCACAAATGAAAGAGTTAAAAGCCCAATACACAATTATGATAAAATGATATTGATATCTTAGGACTCAACCTAATCTCGAAACAATAAAAAGATGTAAAGCAATAAAGAACATGCAAAAAAAAAAGATAATAAATAACCAATTATTTCACACAAATATCCTAAATACAATTTAGTAGTTGGCACACAACATTACAAAGAAATATAACATGGAAACAACATTAGGAGATAAGAAAGGAAGTAGTAAGAAAGTTGATCTTTACAATCACAATTAAATCATCTTATGTAGGAACCCATTCAAATGTAATCCTCATTGTACCCACATTACATTTGATCACCAAATACAACAATATAACGTGACAAACCAATATATGATCTACACCTATGTGGTAATATCCATGAGTTGCTTAAACCAACTACTCAACATCAAAAAATTCACTATTTAAAGCAAATAATTAGTTCACAAACTAAATATAGTATTAGTTAATACATCTATCAGTCGAAAGATTATGCTCAATTTCACCTAAGTTGCATCCATTGTTGTTTGCATGACAACTTCGATCCAATCTAAGAATGTTGCTCTCCTTTAAAGCCCCGTCATCTTCTTTGAAGTCCCACCATCATAAGATGTACAATCACCAATTGATAGATATTTTTGGTACACTTCAAGACAACACACAAATCACTTATTTATTTTCCTTATAGGCACTAAGATTTGTCTATTATAGCAAAGGCAAATAAGGTTGTTCCTAATGTTCAGCCATCGAAAAATAATTATTAGAACAATATATTCTTATCTAAATTCAACGAAATTTTATATGAACATACTATACACACTGAGGTAACATTACACGAAATTTGAGGATTTAATGATTTGATTTGATATCTTGATTAAATTTTATAAATACAAACCAGAAACACCAATTAAGCAAAAAATATTTAAATTTCAAAGTAATAAGAGAAATAAGTTAGAGGAATTATTATCTACTATCAAACAATTATGAAAAATTTATTTCATTTAAATTCTTCTTATTTGTAGATGAATATTCTCTTATTGGCTCAATGTTAGAATATAACCTATTACTCTTTATAACTAGTATGTTAACAGAACGGTGTTTTCAACTTAATTTAGCTCATAACATGCAACCTAGAATGGTGTGTTCATAGATTTAGTAAGTAGAAATCATTAAGAACTAAAATAGTTTATGTCATCAAAAGGCATTATAACTACTGGTGTCGTCTTATTTATCTTAGAAATTGGTTTACATAATAATCACAACTAACAGGTGTTACTCTAGAGCATATGTCAATCATCATTTAGTAAGAATAAGCAAACACAAATTCATAACATTAGAATCCTTAATTTGTTTTCCAAATATGCATCCAAAGAAAACACATAAAGAATTCAACATTGACATAAGCCATGAACCAAATTTCATCCATTCATAAGAAGAATCCATAAAAAATGTCATAACAAAATTGCAATCACGTATAAGGCTTCAAGATAGCCCTTAACCTTATAGAGTTTTAACTACACATAATTGCTAAATAAAATCCAAAAGAAATTAATGAGTTTGAGACAAATAAGAAAAAACCCAAAAGAATTAAGTGAGGTTTGCTCCTTCTTTCTTCTTTGTCCAATACTTAAGTTCTATGTTTTTCATTTTTTTCCTTCTCTCTCTCTCTCCCTTGAATCCTTCTTATCTCCCTTTTTGATTCTTTTTTACATAAGTTTATTTCTCTTTTAGTTGCATAGCATTATTACTTACGTCGTAAGCTTTATAGCTATGGACTTGATTGTATACATTCAATTACAAAATATTTAATCAGCTTGACCTTCAAGTATTAAAATTGACATATATTTTTCTAGAAAAATGATATTAATGAACTATAAACTGTTTCAAAAAGTAGATTTTCATAGTTTTCTAAACACAATGCTTATTTTTTGGTTCATTTTGTGTTGTTCTTAATTCATATATAAAGTTTGCTAATTTGCAAAGGTATTTTTCAATCAATCTGACCTTCTTCCAGTGTTAAAACTGACATATCTTCTTCTAAAAAATGATATTAAGGAACCATACATGGTTTCAAAAAGTAGATATCCATAGATTTCTAAGAATATAACGTTTATTTTCTGATTCATTATGAGTTTTTTTCAATTCACATTTAATGTTCGTAGATTTGCTTAGGCGGTTTTCAATCAACCTGATATTCTAGTAATACAATTGACATATCTTCTTCTCAAAAATGATATTAATGAACCATAAAAAATTTCAAAAATTAGACATCCTTAGCTTTCTAAGAATATAACGTTTATTCTATGATTCATTTTGAACTATTCTGAATTCATGTTTAAAGTTTGTTGATTTGTAGAAATAGTTTTGACGACTTTACCGTCTAAAATCCCATTTGTGCATCTTTTCTCTTATTTGCTTGAAAAATCCTACAAAATGCAAAAAAAAAAGTAAATAGCACAAAACATAAAGAACTAAATAAGAAAATACAAGTAAATTTGATATAAAAATACATAAATATAAGCTTATGACCAACGGGTACGTATATGTGATATAATTTAAGGTAAGGACAATCATATATACATGCATTTAATTGCAACTTCATTTTGGTGTTAATCAATTTTTAATAAATTCATTCAAAAATATATTTTGCAAAATGCCCAACATATCAACAATATTGAAATACACTCAAAGTTTTGATGATACAATATTTTGAAAAACTTTTTCACATCTAAACTTTGCAAACTATAAGAGTTTTCTTCATGTTTTCTAATTAATTTAAAAATTCTAAATGCACCTTTCTCACCACCCTTTAGTTGCTCAATGAGCTCTAAAATTTAGCAATTTTATTTGAAAAATTTGTGAAGTAGTTTTCTACAAATACTTGCAAACAACTAATATATCTGAATGCATAAACACAACTTAATAGGCCAACTACATGTTTCCAATCTCACGATGGTGTGTGTATAATATAAACATACAAAGTATAACAGCTACATGAGTATGTAAAATACTAAACCATTTAGTATATGATCTTACATAGGTGATGATAATCCACTAAGTAAAACGATACATATTTTATGTTTTGCATATATATGAAAATACCAACACAAAATAATAGGAATTGCAAGACTTACAACAAATATTATCTTTGACATGTAGATATTATTTTTGGGAGCTTCTTTAATACTTTGATGTGTATTTTAAAATTGATCTTACTACCTAATATAACTTTAAATTTTGATGATTAATAAAAATTTCTCCTTTATAAAAAAAAAGAAAAAAAATCAATAGGCTAATTTTCTTTTCTTTTTTTTCTTTTTGTTACACTACTTTCCAATTTTTAATCTATAATTAATTTATAATTAAAATTAAATACATTCAATAAAATAGTGAGATGTAAAGTAAAAGCATTTTTTAAAAGAGGTCCAAGTTAATATATTTTAACCGTGATTCACTTGTAGTTGCTATAACATTTCACCTTCAAAGTTCAAACTAGATCGAGTATTATTTAATGGTTTATCATATTTTTAAATAATTTTATTTGTATCATAAAGATATTTTAATCATTTAATTTTTATAAGATAAGTAATTTGATTTTTAAAATTGATACATTTTAATCAAATAACTTCCAAATATGATTAAAGAATGGTTTCCCATTGATTCTCAGTCACTTCAAGTAATTAATTATAATTAAACAAAGTTATGGTGCATGTGGCCATAAATTATTTTGGAAGATGACAAAATATGATCGCTAACTTCGTACAAGGATTTTATGAGTTTTTCTTCAATCATTTAATATTTTGTGATCAATCGTTGACCAGATATGAATTCGACCAGAGGATCCGTAAGGTAGATTTTGTGTTTATTTTTTCAAACAAGTTACGGGAGAGAGGGGAATAATAAAGTTCTTAAATTTTTTATTAATTAGTTGAAATTTAGATAGTTTAATTATAAACCACAAATTATTTAAAATTGATAGAAATATAATGTACAAATTTCCATATAATGTCATATAAATGGATGTCAAAAGGTTTAATTATGTATAGTAAGAGAAGTTATGGAGAAATACTTACCATTTAAAGATTTATATACCTTAATTTATGAAATAATTAAGGTTATTTATGACACTTATCTTATTCATACAAAAGTCCTTACCAATAGAAAGACCATAGATATAGATGTAAAGTACAAATTCACCTATCAATAGAATTCTTTATATGATTTTCTCATCTTCTTCTTTTTTTGTTTCTTATTTTTATATCATGTTATCACGATAATTTCTACTCAAAGTTTATGATTTATAGATCATTTTACAATTTCTTGTGACATTGTGACCGATCTTATGAAATCATAAGTTCTTGGTTTCTTATGAGTTAATCTATTTCGTTACTTGAAAATTAATATACTAATTTATATTTTTTTTTCATATTTTTACACCTCTTTAATTTTTTGGATTTATCTCATTCATGTATATAAATTATTCATACTTTTATATTTACTACAAAAATATTATATTTATTAGTGCTTTGACTGTGCATAATATATGAACATGATTTATATTACTTTTATGTTGTATGTAAGAGCAATAAAACTTTGGTTTTCAATTAAATATTTATATTTATGGCCTTAATTATGTATATAAATATTGATTGTTCATCGATACTTTGCTTAATATTGTTCTTGTATCCTTCTTGTTCTTTTTGATTTATTCGATCATTTTTTTCTATAAATTTTATTGATTATTTATATCTTTTAGGTTCTCCCTTATCAATGAAAGTTATATACTTATCTAGAGGATGTGTGGTAGAAGGTCGTCAAAGTCTATAACTTCTTCTCAGTGGAATAAGATAAGCCATAGGTGTTGGTGTTGGATAATAAACATCATCATATCCTTCATCTTCAATACCAACTTCTATGGAAGCATCATCTTTATCAAGTAAATAAACCTAATCTTTATCTTCAACTTGCCTTGGCACTAATGTGTGAGGAATTAATTCCAAATATGATAAGTCACCATTGGAACTAGGAACATCTTTCTTTATTTTGGCAATATCTTCAATGGTCTCACAAATACAGGATCACGACTCCTGAAAAATCTTTTTGCAACTAAATCATAAAATCTATCTATAGCCAAATTGATCTTGATCATAGCCAATAAAAATATATTGTCATGTCTTGGCATCAAGTTTAGATCTCTCATATTTGGGGATATGAACAAATGTTTTGCAGCCAAGCATTTGCAGATGATTATAGGAAACATAAACACCCTTCTTGAGAGGAGTACATGGTGAAAATTTAACAACACATGTGCAACTATGAGAATGGCTTCACCCTAGAAGTTTTAGGTAACTTTTCATATGAGAGTAGACATCTGACTTTCTCCATCAAAGTTCTGTTCATCCTCTCAGCTAAGTCATTCAAATGCAGTGTCTTTGGAGGTGTCATTGATGCTGAATACCATGATTTTTACAGTAAGCATTAAAAGGTCCTGTTTATTCTCCACCATTGTCTGTCCGAATGCACTTCAGCTTCTTCTTAGTCTATCTCTCAACTAAAATATGAAATTCTTTGAAGACATTTAGCACATGATCCTGTCTTCAGAAGATATACCTACATCTTCCTTGAATGATCATCAATAAAGGTCACGAAGTATTGAGTACCACCAAGTGACTTTGGCATTGGTCTACACAAATATGAATTAATCAGATCTAAAATATTATTCATTCTAGAAGGAGGGAACTCTTGAAAAAAAGTTTGTTTTGCTTTCTTTCTAGATAATCAACACATTTTTTCAAATATACTTCATCCATTTCAGGCAGTATCTTCTTCCTAGCTAGACTTGTCAAATTCAAGAGAATATTTGGAATATGCCTTACATCTTTCAAAAATAGTTTGGTTCTATTCTCTTTTTCCAGACAAACATCTCATCTGCCAACAACCTTTGATAGTCCTTCGTTTCCCATTCTAACAACACAAAAAATTCCAAGTGTGTATGATGAGAAAAATTCTCTATGCGATGTAGCGTGAATTGTAGCACCATTATGAATCATCCAATTGGTCTCGTGTGATACAAGATTGACAAAATATTCATCGTAGACGATATTGAACTCATCTATGGTATTTGTTTGCCCATCATCACTGTTATCATTTTTCTTCACTACTTTGCCTTTGTTTGTTTCCTGTTCCTTCTTGAACACTCAGAAAAATTTCTTAATGTGACATTTTCTCTTATAGTGATAACATTCAACATTGGCATATTTTTTTTAATTTGTCTCTGCTCTTAGGTCTAAGTTTTTGTTCTCTGTACTATCTCCTTCCTTTATACTCCACATAAGGGCTTGTGATTATCAATCTCTCTCCTTGTTCTATTTCTCATATAACAACATACCTTTTACAACAACTTCAAACTCCATCTTGTCTTTCACATAAGTCAGAGTTGTTGTGAGATGATTATATGATGAGGGTAATGATGCCAACAACATCACACCTTTCTCTTCATCGCCGAAAATCACATTGAATCTTGTTAAGTGAGAAAGCTTGTTGTTGAAATCGCTAACGTGTTACATCATGCTCATATTATCTTCCTTCCTTATCTCATATAGCTCATTCCACAAATACAATTTATCGGCAAGGTTCTTTAACATGTACACGTTTTCTAGAGTCTCCCAATGTCTTATGAACCTTCTCTGTAATGAGAATATTCTTAATCTTCTTTTGACATAAAGAGAAATTATTATTGCCATTAAATTTCTCAATATCTATCTTGTGGCTTGATATTTTTTTCTCGTTGTGTTTATTTTTCTGCAAATAAATATGTCATCGACCCAATAAAATATTTTCTGATATGGCAGATCAGTCTATACTGCAACCATAGAGCATACTAAGAATTTTATTAGACCATCTTTGATACCAGTTGTTGGAGCACGACAGGTAAAAATAAAATAAATTTAATAAAGTAAAATAATGATATTGATAATTTAACATGATTCATCCTTTAATTTGGGTTACGTATACAAGATAAACTCCAAAAAATATTTCTTGAACTAATAAAATTAATGGGTATAAAGTGAGAGACAATATAACAAATTAAGATAATTCTAAAATAGTGACACAAGTTTTTTTTCAAACTCACTATTTTGTCACTCCATTTAAAAAAAATATCTCAAATATTTTTCAACATTATTGTTAATAAAAAAAATTATTTTATTTCTATTCCATGTTAACATAACTCCGCTTTCTATGTTAGTGCGATGTACTCGATAATACTGAAAAATTCAAAGTTGAAACTGTGAATAACTCTTCCATTACACATCAATGTTATTTTACTAAGAGTCGAACTTTGAAATTGGATTGATATTTCCAATTGAAAATGCTTACCAAATATATATTAATAAACCCATCTAGTCATCTTCCAACCTCAACAAATATCAGAATCCTCCAATATCTACCGTAAAGTTATGCAGGTAGTAAAGAACCTCCATTGAAAACATACGAGTCACTGTTTGATCATTTGGTTGAATTATTAGGCAGATTAGTCAGGATCTCTGATATAAACTTAATCAAAGAACAAAGCCCACCCAAGAAGTTATGATCAATTACACCTCTGCCTTCTATGACATGTGCAAAGTCAACTAGTTTAACTATAGCGCCTGGACTCTTTCCTTTCACAACAACTTCCTTATCATACACCATTAGAATCGAACACGAATAAAAATGGAAAATAGTTTGTTCTTCAAACCAAGACTTCAGTTCCAACAATTGCGACAATATTTCACCATAAACTGTCAATGCAAAACAACAATCTGGCTCCATATCTGTTTCTCCAGTTGAGTTACAAGAAACAAATTTCCTCAGAATTGATCTCACATCCTCAACAGTAAGATTCATAATGAACTTCTTGTCAGGTTTCCAATATCCAGATCCTTTGTTTCCATAGACCTTAATTCCAGATACCCTAAATCCCAATTGCGGGCTTGTTGTGTCTCTATCTTTCTTTAGACACTTCTGAATATAGTCTTCACAAGCTTGTGGATACCATGTTCTAGAGCCAATTTTAATATCCATAACAGATGGATTGAGGTAACCAGAGATAATGTCTTGCAAGACCAAGTGAGGATGCAACCCAGATCCATCAGATGCTTCGATTAGTCGAATGCCATGATAAGTGGGAAAGAATTTGTGGATGTTATCTGGGATATGAATATTTGAAGAAAATGATTCATAGAATGCTTGTTCTTTGGATCCACGTTCATCACTCTGGAGAGGCTTGTAGAAGCAGCCTGAATCATCTACAAGAGGGCCAAGGACTCCATTACAAGCTTCATGGCCAGCAACTTGATGATCAGGTGCTTTAAACATAGTCTAAAGAACAAGAGTTTCACTGGATCGTCGGTTTTCTATCTTCTTCAACTTTATGGACTCCTCACTGCATCATGTAAACAGCAGAAAAGGAAAAAATATAAACAAACTGAAGAAAAAAGAGAAAGGAAGTGTAAAATAGCAGTGTTGGGAATGTAATAGAGAACAAATAATAAGCACAACACAAGAATTTACGTGAAAATTAACCCGGCCACCACTGTAGAAAAACCACGAGCCGTCAAAGACAAAGAATCAAATCCACTATGTTAAAAACTGTTACAATCACAAAATACTACTCTCCCAAACCCAAATTGATCCCAAATACACCCTTACACGCAAGCCCCTTTCTCACACTCGCTTTGTTCTTCTCTAAGGAAGAAGAAACAAAAACGAGAGAATAATACAAAAAGGCTTGTTGGGGTATGATGCATTTCATTGCTCAAAGTACTCGTCTATTTATAGGATATAAGAAGCTTAAGGAAGCAAGCCAACTTGATTAACCAAGTAGGTTTTTGATAACGCCAATCCATCTTATCAACATGACACATCAACTTTCACAATTAGTTGATACTTTGATTCGTATACTTGGATTGTAAATTAAAGCCCGTCGACATATAACAAACAATACACGATAAGTTTATCTCTGGAATCTACGCTAACACGCTGTGATAATGCTAAAACACAAACAAGATTCATATCACAGAATCTATTTCTTATATGGGAAAGGGAGGATGAATATAGGGTCTGAGCTTAGTAAATGGCGGTAATAAAAAAAATTAGTTGAATGGATCCACTTTTTTATTCATTCTTATATTTATGTTTATTATTAGTTTAACATGCAAATAAAATATCAAAATAAAACAAAACAAAAAAATTTGAGTCAAAATAATTTATATACGTATTTTTGAAATGATAATAATATATTATTATTTAATAGAATCATTTATCTTAATCATTCATTCTTATAAAAAAAAATATAATGATCGAAGATGAAATTATCTATGTTACCAATAAAAATATACAATATCTAACCTATAATATTTTATAATTTTTTTTATTTTAAAATACAAATATTTCATTTATTCTTCTTTCCTCGAATCAAAAGTTTTAATGATTTTTTTGTCTTTCAATTTAAATATTATACTAGATTATATCGTTTAACATCTTTTTTTTTAATTTATTTGAAGTTTCATTTGAAAATTTTAATAACTTTTTATTATTATTAGCTTTTTCATCGGTTTTCTTTAATCTTCAATTTTAAATTATTAATCAAGATGTATAGTTAATATGAATACTTAAATTATATATATTATATTTTAGACTTTAATATGTTTTTTTTAACATTATAATTAATTAATTAATTTAATTTTTTTAAAGTATGAACTTTAATGTCTTTTACCTTTTATTTAATTACATAATTTTAATAAATTATTAAGGTAAAAGCATTAAATTTTGTATTGTAATATAACATTAAAAAAAACCATAATCTTCAGCCTCCTAAGAAATTTTTTCAACTCCCGCTTGAATGGATATATTTGCCATTAGGCTGAGAAATTTGAGAAAAAGCATAAATATTTATTCAGGACACCAAATTTTCGCATCTCAAACGAGCATACACGGCTACAAAACGAATAAAATTACTTAAAATTTAAATTCGGTTAATGCGTTGAATCGATTTTAAATTTTTTTTATAAAATTTACTCATTTTTTATTATACTCAAATTAAAACACGTATTCGATTACTACATAATAGTAGGAAAAAAAACCAAAATCTATTTAATAAATAGTTTAAATAAAATAATTAATTAAAAAATAAAATATTAATTAATAATAAAAAAATTATCATAGTATTGTCCTGTGTTATTCAAGATTACCATATTCTTCTCCTGATGTTATAATACAAAATCTACATATATAATATAAAAATTATACACATAAATAATAACACATAATAACAGAAAAAATATGAATAATAAGTGTGTAGAATTAATAGAAATACTTACAAGAATAAACGAAGTGACAAAATGAAGGAAATGAAAAAAATGGTGTTTTGTAAGTGAAAAATTGATATAAAAATTTGATTATTTTTCTAAAAAAAATAAGAGATCTAAAATATAAGTTAGGGAAGAAGAAAGCACATTAACCAGCATTGGAATGGATGATCGTAAGTGACCGAAAAATGAGAAAGAGAAGAAAATTTTAGATTTTGAGAGTTACGCAGCGCTTAAAATAGTTTCTGTTTGGGAAAGGAAGAATAAAAAAAATATCCACGTAGTGTTGAGTAAAATTTAGAATGAACAACTCTAAATTTACTAATATTCAAACAAGTAAACAAACTACTTGTATTATACTCACTATAACACCTTTCAAAGGCAACTCACAAATTTAAGAGAAATACAAACACTCAAAGAGAAAGCTCTCAACTCACACTCAAACTAAGAATACAAAGATTTATTTGTTTTTGATGGAATGATTAAACCAAATACAAGGTAGGCTATTTATAGTCCTCACCATGCAATCTACACGACACAAATATAAAACTAAGAAATAATCCTAGCCATACAAATCTTATCTACACACTTCTCTTTTCTACAAACTTCAACCACTTCATTTATTTCTACAACCTTCAACTACTTCATTTATTTCTACAACCTTCAACTACTTCATTTATTTCTACAACCTTCAACCACTTCATTTATTTCTACAACCTTCAACCACTTCATTTATTTCTACAACCTTCAACCACTTCATTTATTTCTACAACCTTCAACTACTTCATTTATTTCTCTACCTCTTCAATTATTATTTTGGTGTTGATTTTCAACACTCCCCCTCAACACCAACTCTCACTATTTTTACTATGTCAAGCTGATGGCGAAACATTTCGAACTTGCCAACGCTTAAGCTTTTTGTGAACAAGTGTACAACTTGATTATCTGTCTTGATTTGCCTCATTTCAATTTCTTCTTGCAGAACCTTTTCTCTGATAAAGTGATAGTGTATTTCAACATGCTTAGTTCTTGCATGAAAGACCGGATTCTCTGCCAAACGAATTGCTGATTGATTGTCACAATACAATGGTACTGCATAATCTACTGATTGATGCATATTATTCATTAGCTGTATCAACCATGTACATTCTTGAGCTGCCATTGCCTCTGCTCGATACTCACCGCCTGGTTGATAATGATACCGTTGGTTGTCTTTTGCTACACCAAGAAATTGTTCCGGTAACCCGGCTTAAACACATACCCATTGTTGATCTCCGGTGTCACGATCTCCTACATAGTCTCCATCGCAAGAACCAACTAACTTGTTGTCTCCACCTTTCTTGTACAAAAGACCATAGTCAATTGTACTCTTCACATATCTCAATATTCGTCGAACTACTTCCAAACGTGGCTTCTTTTGGATTTTGCATGTACCGACTCATTACACTAACTCGCATAAGAAATGTCGACCGAGTTAAGGTTAAGTAGATCGATCGCCTACCAATTTTTGATACATTGTCGCATCTTCCAAATCTTTTCCTTCACGTGCACACACGTTGGCATTTGGCTCCATCGTCGAAATTGGTTTGCATTCAAGCATACCGAACCGTTTTATCAAATCTTTAGAATATTTTGCTGACAAAGAAATATTCCTTCTTGTGTGTGATCAACCTCTAAACCAAGGAAGTGCTTGAGTTGGCCAAGTTCTTTCATCTGGAAACGGACTGACAAATTCTCCTTTGTCCGAAGAATTTCTGCCTCATTATCACCAGTTATGATTAAGTCATCCACATACACTAGCACAATAGCTAGCTTTCCTTCATTGGCTTTAACAAACAAGTCGAATCACAGTGTTGTGAATAACCACTTTGTGTTAGAAATTCAGCAATCTTACCATACCATGCCCTGGGTGCTTGTTTTAATCCGTAGAGTGCTTTCCGCAGCTTACACACATATTCAGGATGATCTTGGCTATGAAAACCCATTGGTTGGATCATGTAGATCTCCCGATCTAACTCTCCATAAAGAAAAGCATTCTTCACATCCATCTGCCACAGCTTCCAATCTTTGTTTGCTGCAAGTGCAAGTAGGACTCGAACAGTTGTAAGTTTCGCCACTGGACTAAACGTTTCATCATAGTCTAGTCCATACTGTTGAGAGAAACCACGAGCTACCAATCGTGCCTTGTATCTCTCGATTGACCCATCTGGTCTACGCTTTATCTTGTAAACCCATTTGTAGGATATGGGTTTCACATCTCTTGGCTTTCGCACCAGATCCCAAGTTTGATTTTGCTGAAGTGCATCGATCTCTTCTCTCATAGCTGTCATCCACTCAGATCTTTGCGATGCTTCTTCAAACGTCTCAGGTTCTATTGCTTCTTCAATTATGGCTGCATTGGCATATTTGGGATTTGGCCTTCGTGTTCTTGTTGACCTACGGAGTTGAGATTGTGGAGTTGATTCTTCTATTTCACTAGGCCCACCTTCTTCATTTAGTTGTTGATATATGCCAGTTTGCCAAGGATTCTGAGCTACTCTTTGTTCGGCACCATCATCGTCTGGATCTCTGGATTCATCTAAACTTGGTTGGAATTGAATAGTATGCTCCTCCATCTTTTGTTGCAGCTTATCTCCAAATTCTCTTGAGTCTGGCAATGCTTCCTTCTCTAAGGACCACCAAGAAGATGCTTCATCGAACACCACATCTCGTGAAGTGTAGCATCTTCCACTCGTTGGATCACAACATTTCCACCCTTTTCTTTGGCTATCGTATCCCACAAAGATACATCTAACAGCTTTCTTGTCAAATTTGCTCCGTAAATGATCAAGAACAAATACATAACACACACAGCCAAATACTCGAAAATAGCTAACTATAGGTTTCTTGTTCCATAGTTTCTCAAAGGGTGAAACAAATTCTAACATTGGTTGAGGAAGTCTATTGATCACAAAGGTCATAGCCCTCATCGCTTCAAATTTCAAAACCTCCCAGGTACATTCTTTTCATGTAGCATACTTCGACAGATTTCTGCAAGATGTCGATTATTTCTCTCTACTACACCATTTTGTTGTGGCGTGTTGGCACAAGTGTATTGATGACGTATACGACATTCCCTTAGGTATTGAGAGAACTCGCTTGAGCTATATTCTCCGCCATTGTCAGTGCGCAAGCAACAAATCTTCTTTCCAACTTCTCCTTCAGTTGACTCTTTAAACTCTTTAAACTTTGATAATACGTCAGATTTTTCTTTCATAAAGAAAACCCACACATACCTTGAGAAGTCGTCAATGAATGTCACCATATATCGCATACCGCCAATTGATGGTTGCTTAACAGGACCGAATACATCAGAGTGAACTAACTCCAATGGTTCTTTTGCTTTAAACTTCGATTCCTCATATGGCCATTGGTGAACTTTATCATATTGGCACCCTGCACAGACTGTGTCTGTACGCACATCTAGTTGAGGAAGCCCTTTAAGCATTGACTTCTTCACCATCATATTTAGCTTGGAATAGCTAACGTGACCTAACCGCATATGCCATAGATCTGTTGTCTCATTTCTTCTTGTCTTGTCTACATATGTAGATTCTGCTGACATCATGTAGACTGATTCTAATCGTGCCCCACAATTGTTGGTGTTTCTGAGATTTTGAGATCACGATACACCTTCACATCTCGGGGACCGAACAAGACATAGTGGCCTGATGATGTTAATTGAGCCACAGATAGCAAATTTTTCTTCATTCTTGGGACATGATAAACATCTTGAAGTGGTACTTGGTTAGTACTATATCGAGGCGTAATCGGCTGCCTTACCGATACGGGCTACTCCAGAACCTCGAGTTGTCACCGTCACCACTACACGACCTCCTCAGACTACCACGTTTCCAACTTTTGTTTATCACTCCGTCATATGATTTGAGCAACCCGAATCTACGATCCAGTCATTCTTGTAGTCAATCTGTTTTGATGTGATTGCTTGTGAAATTTTTTTTTTTTTTTTTTTGTAACCCTTTTTTCCGATATATCCTTCAACATGTACTAACAATTGTAACATGTTAGTGAAATAAGAACAATAGGTATATCTAAACACATATATATATATACTTTTTTAGATAGGCTTTTGAAAACGAGACATATATATATATAAACTCAAGCTCAATCGGTATACTATGGATAATGCATGTAAAGGTAGATAGAAAGGCTCAAACGATCCAAAGATGGCCTAAATCATTTTCTTCTTAGTTAAATGTTATCTATAATTTCGCCGAGAGAAAATCAAACAAATTCTAAGAACTCAGAATAACACCACAAAATCAATCGAATTTCATACTCACATAAACATTCTCTAAATTAGCATAGCAACTCAAAAGTCAAGACTAGTGCTTATGAATATTAATTCTTGTAAAAATGAAATATACGTAAAATTTAATCATCACTTAGACAACATTCAGATTTTTCAAACAGATATGCATTATTTAAATCGAAGAAACAAAAATAAATCACTATTCATAGCAACATATCTTCAATCAACCAAACAAAACAAAAAAAAAAAAAAAATTTCACAAGCAATCACATCCAGAAAGTATTTTAATTCGGTCAAGTATATACACCACCCCCAAACTTAATATACACATTGTCCTCAATGTGTGAAAATTAAAGAACATTTGAGATGGGTTTTAAGAGACTTCCTGGTTTGTTTGATTGGTTAAGCCAAAATAGCTTCATTTCTTCATATTTGCACCTACGAAAGAAAAAAAAAAGAATTAAAATAACAACATAGCAAAATATAAAAAATAATAAAAAATAAAAATAAAATAAATAAATATAAAACACATGGGTTGCCTCCCAAGAAGCGCTTGATTTAGAGTCATCACTGATCATTTCTCTTTTAGGTTGGATCACATAAGAAAATGGTGGACTTTTGACGATCAATGTCACCCCCTAAATAAGGTTTCGAAGTCTTTGCCCGTTCACTTGGAAAGAATTTTGTGATTCTTCACCTTTAATCTCAACAGCCCCATACATGGGTGTACTTTGGTAATAATGAAAGGCCCCGACCACTTAGGATTTCAATTTTCCCGCGTTAACTTCAAACGAGAATTGGAAGAGCAATACTTTCTCGTCTCCGGTTCGGTGTCGATGCAAGATTTTGTTGTCATGCCACCTCTTCGTCTTTTCCTTATAAATTTCAGCATTTTTCATACGCGTGTAAATCCGAATCTCATCCATCTCATTGATTTGTAGGAGACGTTTTCTCTCGCCAGCGCCTAACTCAAAATTCAAAGTCTTGATAGCCCAATACGTACGGTGCTCCAATTCAACCGGGAGATGACAAGCTTTCCCAAAAACCAACTGGAGCATGGGACATCCCAACGGGTGTCTTCAGATGTCGTTCGGTACGCCTGCAGTGAATCATCCAATCTTCTTAGACCAATCCTTCCTCAAGGATTTACCGTCTTTCTCCAAAATTCTCTTCACTTCTCTCATTGGATATCTCAACTTGTCCACTAGTTCGAGGATGATAAGCAAGCAGTGGATCTTACGAGTGACACCGTATTTGGCAAGGAGGGTTTCAAAAGATTTGTTGCAAAATGAGTTCCCCCATCACTTATGATTGCCCTCGGTGCCAAATCGAGTGAAAATGTTTTTCTTTAGAAAATTCAGTACCACTTTGGAATCATTGCTAGGCAAGGGAATTGCTTCTACCCACTTAGAAACGTAATCCACAACACCTAATGTGTAGAGGTTGTCAGAGACGAGATAAAAGGTCCATGAAATCAATTCCCCAAACATCAAATATTTCTACCTTCAAGAATGTTGTTTAAAGGCATCTCGTGTTTCTTAGAAATGTTACCAACTTTCGCACTGGCACACAAAGGTGAAACAAAGAAATGTGCATCTTTAAACAAATTTGGCCAATAAAAACTGATCAAGAACCTTAGCCGCAGCTTCTTTCTTTTCCAAAATGGCCCCCATGGTAAGAACGACAATGTCTAAGTATATTTTCAATTTCTTCCTCTTGGGACACACCTTTCTCGATAATTTGATCTCGCACAATGCTTAAACAAGTAAGGTTCATCCCATAAGTAGTACTTAACATCACGTAAGAATTTTTTCTTCTCATTGGAAAGATATTTCAGTGTGGAAGACACGTTGCTTACGATGTAATTAACATAGTCTCAACTCACTCAAGACACTTCTATGATCAAAGGAAAACAATTGCTCATCCCGGGAAAGTTTCACCAATGATAGTCTTGTCTTACCTCCATCATTATTTTCCAATCTCGATAGATGATCACCACTGATTTTTCCTTTCTTATCCTCGATCTCCAAATCAAATTCTTGAAGTATGAGGATCCATCTAATCAATTCGGTTTTGCATCTTTTTAGCCATCGATATTTTTATAGCAGTAATGATCAAGATAAACCGTCACTTTAGTTCCGATTAGGTAGAAACGAAACTTTTCAAAAGCATATACAACAGAAGTAATTCTTTTTCACAGTAGCATAATTCATTCGAAGCTTTTCGGGTCAAAGTTTTCACGGGCATAGTATATGGTATGAAAAATCTCTTTTTCCGTTGTCCTAAAACAAATTCATCGCAAAATCACCGCATCACACATAAGCTCAAAAAGGTAGATTCCAACTGTGCAACAATGACGGGAGTCGTGATCAACTTTTCTTTCAAAACGCGGAAAGCTTCCAAACACTTTTCGTCAAATGTGAATTTTGTATCTTTTTCCAAAAGATTACACGAGGCTTTGATATCTTGGAAAATCTTTTATGAAACGCCTATAGAATCCCGCATGCCTTCAAGAAAGCTTCTAATTGCTTTCACCGATGTCGAGGTAGTCTCTCAATGGTTTCAATCTTTGCCCTATCCACTTCAATTCCTTTAGACGAATTACGGCCGAGGACAACACCTTCTCCCTACCATGGTTGGCATTTTTCCCAATTTAAAACCAAGTTTGTTTCTTCGCACTTTTGTAGGACCAAAGAAAGGTTACGCAAGCACATATCAAATGAATCCCCAAAAACCGAGAAGTCATTCCATAAATATCTCAATACAATCTTCCACCACACGTTGAGAAGATAGCCATCATACACCTCTCGAAAAGGGTTTTAGCATTACATAATCCAAAAGGCATTCTTCGAAAGCAAAAGTTCCATATGGACATGTGAAAGTGGTCTTTCGATCTTCGGCGCTTATAGCAATTTGGTTGTAACGTAATAGCCATCCAAAAACAAGAGAAAGAATGTCCCCGCTAATCCGTCTAGCATTCGTCAATAAATGGGCTGGAAATGATCCTTTCGGAAATTGCCTTGCTGAGCCTCCGATAGTCCACGATACCGCCATCCTGTCACTTTCCGTGTGGGAATCACCATTATTGCTATTAGTCTCCACCGTAATTCCTCCTTTCTTTGGAACACACAATGAATTGGGGACCCAAGAACTATCCGAAATAGGATGGGATAATGCCCGCATCTAACCACTTAATGATTTCCTCTTTACTACCTCCTTCATGATTGATTCAAACGACGTTGATGCTCAATAAGTAGGCTTGATATCTTCTTCAAACAAGATCTTCAGGCATGCATATTGAAGGACTGGATTCCTTTAATGTCACCTATGTACCATCCTAATGCTAGCTTGTAATTTCTCAACACTCTCAATAGCTTGCTTTCTTGATCGTCATCTAGAGATGCTGAAATAATCACAGTATCAGAGTCATTTCACCCAAATAAGCATACCTTAGACGGGTTGGCAAAGTGGTTTAAGCTCTAGTAATTGTTTCTCGCTCCATAGATGGCTTCTCATAGGTAAACTTAGACTCGTTACAACTTGTGATGCATCTTCATCATTGAGGACTAAAGAGTTGTGGAGATGCCTTAAATAACTTGAGATATTCAAGAGAATCAGAAAGTTATCAATAATATTGTCATTCACAAGTGCAAGTTCCAAAGCATCAAGATTAAAATTTTCCTTTGAAATTGCTTTCAACTAACGCATTCACCGTGGTCAACTCTAAGGCAATCGTCGGAATCTCTTGGAAATTTCATAGCTTTAAAGACGTTGAAAGTTACCTCTTGGTCTTCGACTTCACGGTCACTCTCCTTTTTGAACATCAATCAAAGTCCTACCGCTTGCTAAAAATGGTCTCCCTAGAATGATAGGAATCTCTTTATCTTCCTCCACGTCGAGAATTATGAAATCAGTAGAAAGATAAACTTGTCTACTTTGACAAGCACATCTTCTATAATGCTCTGGTGTTTCAAAGACCTATCACGAGTTGAAGAGTCACAAATGGTCGATCAGGCTCTCCTAATCCAAGTCTTTGCAGATGGAAAGTGGCATCAAATTAATGCTTGCACCAAGATCGCACAAAGCTCTACCAAAAAATTTCTCACCAATAGTACAGTGGAATGGTGAAACTCCCCTAGATCTTTAAGCTAGGTGGTAGCTTCTTTGAAGGATGGCACTACACTGCGTGAGAGCAACAATTTCAAAATCACCTAACCTTCTTTTCTTAGACAAAATGTCTTTCATAAATTTCACATAATCGGGCATTTGCTCCAAGGCATCAAAGAAAGGATGTTGATGAAGTTTTTTAAATACTTCAAGAAACTTAGAGAATCGTTTTATCAAGTTTTTGCTTATGGAAGCGTCGAGGGAATGTAATTGGTGGATTAAAAGGCTTCGAGATTATCTAACACCGGTTTTATTATGGGATTTTCTTCGTTGATTCATTCTCTTCAACCCTACATTAGCCTTTTCTTGTTTTTCGAGGTCAACACCTTCAACAATAAGAGTCGGTGGAGAAATGGATTTTTGTATTTCTTCTAACTCTTTTCCACTCCTCAATGTCACCGCTTACAATGCTCTTTTTCCCTCCCTTTTTGGATTGATTTCAAGATCACTAGGTAAAGATCCTCGAGGGCGATTGTTAACAGACAGTAGCTAGCTGCCCCAATTGAACTTCTAGATTTCTAATAGATGTTGCCTGATTTGGAGAATAGTCTCATTCTTGGCCATATATCGAGCAAACATATCTTCCAACGAAGGCTTTCTCCCGTCATGCGGGACTTGGTTATGAAAACCCCGAGGCGAGCCGTGGCTTCATGTAAGATGATCGACCTTGGTTATTACTCCAAGAAAAATTAGGATGATTCTTCCACCCTGGATTGTATGTGTTGGAATAGGGATTGTTTTGATTGTTTTGATTCCTACTATAATTGGAAACAAAATTGACAGATTCGTGGGTCGCGAGGACATCTCTCACTGCATGGTTACCATTGCAAATTTCGCATGCAACAAAAGGACTCTGAATAGAATGGACACCCATAGATCCATCTTTTAACCAAAGCAGACACTTGTGCGCTTAAAGCAATATAAAGATCAATCTCATGAATTCGCTTTCTTAGGAACCATCCTTTCACGCCACTCATAACTATTTCAAGCCATTTCCTCTAATAAGTTGTATGCTTCATCAATTGATTTCCATTAGAGCACCGTCACAAAGATCAATCATATTTCTAGTTTGACCCATCAAACTATTATAAAATGTTTGAACTTGAAGCCACTTCGGTAATCCATTGGTGCGGACATCTTCTAAGTAGCTCCTTGTACCTCTCTCCCAAGCTTCATATAATGACTCGAGTCAAACCGCATAAAAGTGGTGATTTCATTCCTCATCCGTAAGGGGCACGGCGATGGAAAATATTTGGCTAAAATTTTTGAGCCAGATCCTCCCACGTAGTGATAGAACCACATGGCAATGAATTCAACCAACTCTTTGCCTTATCTCTCAATGAGAAAGGAAAAGTCTCAACCGAATAGCATCATCGTGACTCCATTATGCCTAAAGGTGTCACAAATCTCTAGGAAGTTTGATATACGGGAGTTTGATCATCGTGGGGTAGCCCACCAAATTGTACCGATGTTTGAATCATGCGGAATGATTGCAGGCTTAATTTCAAAATTATTGGCTTGAATTAACGGGTCTTCTAATGCTTGAATGGATTCCACCAACCACGTAAGATCGCATAATCTCTCAAGCGATCTTGGTTCTTCAACTTCCGAATTTCATTATCCATAGCTAGTCATCGAAGATTTCTTGTTTATTATTTTTCTTTAAGTTCGTAATAGTTCTATGAATTTCTAGATCTATGGAACTAGGTCAAGATTTCTAACGCTACGATACAAAGTCCCACTCTATCCAAAATTAAATCTAATACAATATATAAATTAAATTTAAAACATAAATAAACACACAAATACAAGAAAGTAATAAGTACAATTAAACAAAAATATATATGTATTTTTTTTTTTTTTTGAATTAAAATCGATTGATTGGTATTAATATCAACAATAAAAATAGTAAAACAAATCAACCCGCTAAAACTTGTCAGAGTTTTTCAACACACCTAACTCGTGCAAGTATACACGGTCACAAGTAATAATATGATAAGTAAAATATCGTTCCCACAGAGATTAGTTACTAGTATTAATTAATTATTAAAATTATTTCAACCTAATTTTATCCAAACAAGAGATAATTTGATGCATTTACCAACTAAATTTTATAACAGATTGCAAGAAAATTCTAGATTGCGCTTTCACCAAATTAATCCACTTGACTCATTATATTTTATCTTGATTTATGTTATCGTGTTTTAAGTTGTTAACCAAGAACTCCTAATCTATCCATATATCTCTTCCGAGTCCATACGTAAACATCTAGTTAAATGATTCACTATATTCCTATTGGAATTAAATTCAACCACATTTATTAAGTTCTCAATTCTCTTAATGCTTACACATACAATAAAAGTATATTTCTATCTCTTATGTATATAATGCTATTTCATCACGAAAGCAAGACACAAAATGTCTTTTTCAAGTTTATTTAAGTGTCACAGATCGGGCTTAATTAATCTTCCGATAATTAAAAGCATTAAACACGTATAAAATAAACAACTTAAAACAAATTCCATAAATCATTCAAAAATATTTAAGTCACATTTCATAATTTACGCTTACCCGCAATCCTAGAACAAATGTATTAGTTCATAGCAGAATTTAAAATTACAACACAACAAAAATAAAACATTGCGAGAAAAGAAAATTAAAAGAAAATAGATAAGAAAAAACTCTTTCACGATTCCTCAATGAAAATAAATTTCATTTCTTCTTCTTTGTTGTCTTCTTCTCCTAATTTCCCTAAGAAAATACAACAATAAACGCTCAATCAACACTCCGCAGATTGTGTAACACGCAAAACCAGACTACCGTAAAATTAAAATGTTGCAAGTTTTTCTCCAAACTTGTCGAGAGAAAAAGAGGAAAGAAAGAAAAAAATTACAATCATTTAAAAGAAGAAAAATGACAAAATCGAATCAAAGAAAAAAAAAATTCAAGAAACCAACGCGTATCCCCCAAAATATATATCATCTTCTTTTTTTTTTTATATTATTATATTATTTTTTTTATTTTTTTTATTTTTTTATATCATTAAGTGGACAAGCTAGCACGCCAGAATAAACACTCGCCAATTTTTTTGAATTTTTTTCTTTTTCACATTTAACGGTCGCTACCGATCAATGGACACACCGCGGACACGTAGCCTTTTCATCGACGTTGCTCAAGATGAAGAAACGGCTACGACCGGACGGCGCGCCGAAAAGCGAGGCAACTACCGGAACGGGCGCGTGATCCACATGGCGCGCCGCAAGATGGTAAATAGCCACGTGCCTGGACTTCGATTCGGCCTTCAATATTCATGGACACGTGGGCGTATTCTTATTCTCGTGAAACCCAAGATGCACGCCCGGCGCGGCACACAGATTGTAACACGAGCCGCCGCAGGCACTGGATGGACGCGCTCAATCCGGGACTGGCGTGATCGATCCAACGGTCGCCGATCGCTTGGGAATCTCGCACCATTACGCTGCAAGCCCACTTAACGCCGCCTGCGCGACACGTGTCCCATCGACACGCCGAGCCGCGTGAAAGGAATATCTCCGTCCCCAATCGCTTTGTCGAGCTTGATGGACACGCCGCACCGAGCCGTGGATACTTTGACGACGGTCCACGTTCGTGCTGCTCATACAAGCGCGTGGTCTTCATCTCCCCCGCGCGAAAATTAAACTTTTATTAATTGTATTTTCACCCACAAATATATTTCAAATTACATTTTAAACTTTCTTAAATTACGCTTAGCTCCTTTACTAATTTTAAATTAAATTTTTAAACTTTTAATAATTACAATTAAGCCCAAATTTAATTTAAATTATATTTTTGATTTATATAAATTGTAATTAAGAAAATATATTACCATAAATTATATTTGTGGACAAAAATATGAAATTAAGTACATTTTCGATACAAATTATTTAATTTTATTAAAAATACATTTTTAGCAAATAAAAGGAAAATATTAATTTATTTAACAAAAATTAATAAATATTAAACGAACATAGCAATTATCATTACTAAAATTGATGCAAATAACTGTATAAAATACAGTTATCAACATTCCCTTAGGTATTGAGAAAACTCGCTTGAGCTATATTCTCCGCCATTGTCAGTGCGCAAGCAACAAATCTTCTTTCCAACTTCTCCTTCAGTTGACTCTTTAAACTCTTTAAACTTTGATAATACGTCAGATTTTTCTTTCATAAAGAAAACCCACACATACCTTGAGAAGTCACAACGAATGTCACCATATATCGCATACCTAACCGATGGTTGCTTAACGTGACCGAATACATCAGAGTTGAACTAACTCCAATGGTTCTTTTCGTTTTAAACTTCGATTCCTCATACGGCCATTGGTGAACTTTATCATATTGGCACCCCGCATGCAGTCTCAGACGCACATCTGAGGAAGCCCTTAAGCATTGACTTCTTCACCATCATATTTAGCTTGGAATAGCTAACGTGGACTCTAACCGCATATGCCATAGACCGTTGTCTCATTTCTTCTTGTCTTGTCTACATATGTAGATTCTCATGGACATCATGTAGACCGATTCTAATCGTTGCCCCACCATTGTCATGGTGTTTCGAGATTTTGAGATCACGATACACCTTCACATCTCTGGGACCGAACAAGACATAGCAGCCTCACGATGTTAATTGAGCCACGATAGCAAATTTTTTCTTCATTCTCGGACATGATAAACATCTTCGTTGGTACTTGGTTAGTACTATATCGAGGCGTAATCGCTGCCTTACCGATACGGGCTACGGTAACCTCGAGTCATTATGTCACCACTACACGACCTCCCTTGTACTCGGTCATGCTTTCCAACTTTTGTTTATCACATGTCATATGATTTGAGCAGCCCAAATCTACGATCCAGTCATTCTTGTAGTCAATCTGTTTTGATGTTGTTACCGTAAGAGCCAATTCTTCTTCCTCTGTAGCGAATAATGCTTCGGCATCCCAACCATCTTCGCTATGCTCCTTAGAACTAGAAGTAGCTGTATTGCTTTCAACAGGATTTTTCTTACTCCAACAATCTTTTGCCATGTGACCCATCTTTCCGCAGTTGTAACATTCACCGTCAAATTTTCTATTGTTATTGCGGTTCTTCCAAGCTCCCCCTGGACGAAAGCCTCCCTTTCCTTGAGGAATTTTTTCTTTATCGCCATCATTTTTATATCCATTTCCATTGTACCGCTTGAAAGTGCCTTTGCTTTTGCTAGTGTAGAGCGCTTCTTCTTCACCCTTCAGTTGGACTCCTCCCATTTGCTTAGCCATAGCTTCTTGACCGGCTAACAGATTCTCAAACTCAACAAGAGATGGTTGTGTCGGCCATCCTTGTATAGCGGTAACAAACCCTTAATATTCGGGTGTCAAATCATGAATAATTATTCTCTTTATCCTTGTTTCCCTAATATGAGCTTTTGGATCTAACTCTGAAATGTCGCGGCATAATGACTTTACCTTGTGAAAGTATTGGGAAATCGTCATGTCGCGTTGCGCCATCGATAGTAACTCATTCTCCAGAAGTTGCAATCTTGTATCACTCTTCTTTGAAAAGTAAAGATCTAAGGGAGTTCTGTCTAGGAGACTAGTTCTTGGAAGCCTTTTCAGGCAGGACGCGTTGTTACGTCAGGAGGATGGTTTTTAAGGAGCCTTTGCATCACCATTCTTTCCTGGGAAGCAACTCTTGGTTATCTGATTATGTTATTTTATCTTAAAAAACAAAAAACAAAAAACATAAATTGAAACTATCTCCAAAATTTTAAAGTTTTAATTATAATCTGAAGTTAGTTGCTTTGTTTAATCTAGGTACAATTGTGTTTTTATGCCTTAATTATTTGATTTGCACCTAGATGTGGGTTATCTAAAACTCAAAGTATGCCCTAGTTTTAAGTACAGAAAGAAATTTGAAAATCAATAGGTACGATCGAAAAAGTATAGGTAGACAACCTTGTCTTCACGTGTAGGTTTGATTGACTCGATGATGAGGGATATCAGTTTACTTAAAATGCAATCCTGCCATTACGTCTTGCTAAGACGTTAAACTAAGCTACTGGATGGGAGGCAACCCATCATTTTAGAATTCGCCAATGACCATGCGTATACACTTTAATGATGAATATGATGGATGCACCTCCATTTTCCATTACTACTTGCACATTTTCAGGAAATAGGTAATTTTTCTTCTCTTTTCTCTTTATCTTTAATTTACAGTTGTTACATTGAGGACAATGTAAGTTCTAGGTTGGGGGTGGTGAAAAGTTACCATGTTTAATAAAAAAAAAGGTTTTAACAATTTAAAAATAAAAAATAAATAAAAAAATAAAAAAATAAAAAAATATATACTTTTTCATTTTTTTATGTGTTTGGTTTTATTTCTATTTTGTGTGATTTAATAATTTTTGGAATTAAAAAAAAATTCACAAAAATTTATATTTTCTTTAAATCAAATTTAAGTAAATAGTTAAGTCTTTTGTACTGTTAGATTAATTTTTGAAAACATATCATGAAATATTTTGTAATTATTTTTGATAATTAGTTAGTTTTTTTTCATAACTAGTATTTCTTGATAAGATGTAGAAATTATATTAAACCCAAAATCGGTGTTTATGGATTTTTTTTAGTGGAGACTACCTTTGTGAGATATAATTTGAGCCTAATTTCCTTTATTTAGAGTGAAATATATATTTTTTCTACTCCAAACACATTTCTTATTTATTCAAATTTTTAGATGATCTCTATAGGTATTAGCATTGAATGTATGAATTTTTTTTTCTCATCTTAATAGAGTATCATATATTTTTGATTATTATTTTTGCTTAGATTAAATGATTTGAGTAGAAATTGATAATATATGCTTATATCTCATTCATGAATGACTGTTACAAAAACAAAAGACATATAAGATTACCTAAACCAAGATCAAATCAGAAAAGTGCCACAAAATTAACCACTCACCAAAATCCAAAAAATGTACAATCTGTACATGGGTTGATTCTCTAAAAATACACATATTGAAAAATATCTACGGAAAAAAAAATAGAGAGATAAAAAATAGTATCATATACTATGACGCACGTTGCCACAAAGTTGTGATGCTATTATTACAAAAGAAAGATATAGGAAGTAATTCCTAAAAAGTCATTGCAATTTCTTCATTTGTAAAAAGCATATATCTTGAAATTCTTTCTTAATGAGTTTGATTTATGCATGAAAATAATTTTTATATATGATATCTTTATAATTTATACATTTGATTCCTTTCTAGAGATCAATGTTAAAATAACACTTTTGGCCTTTATTCTTTATACATATGCGAACATATTAGTTCATTTCTATACATCAACTCTTTTCGCATATAAAATAGTATTTGAGTGTTTGAACCCATGTGATTCGGTGTTTCGAGAGTATTGACTTGTGAGGAATAGAGTCAAGCGACTGATTACATGACATCAAATTGGGTGAAATTAAATTGATACATTTTTGACATGAAATATGAAAATGATTTTCGACTAATTATTATAATAAACCATGATTGGTTGAAGAGATTAAAATAACTTCTGCTTGAGTTTTTAATTATGATCTTAAAGGAGATTAAAAAGTATGAGACATTTTTGTGATATGTTGTTTTCTCTTATTCAAAAAAAAAAATTAATTTTTGATTTTGTTGTAATTTTTAGTTTTTGATTTCATTGTTTATTGTTTTTATTTATTTTTTACATTTAGTTAAATGTTTGTAGGTATCATTATCAAAACCCTCACGAGACTCAAACTCGGCCCATCAGTAAGGGCAACCTAGGGGTTTAAAGGCTTGTTGCATAGGCTAAATGCAACTGCTTCAATCCAATAAAGTGATTTAGGATAGTTTAATTTTTAGTTTTTATCGCTTTCATAAGTGGACTAGTTGGGGGTTGTGATGAGTCTTTCAAAAAGCACTAAAATAACCATGATTTTATGCAAATTAATTGATTAAAAAATATATATTTATATGTTTTATCATATATTTATATAAATTTGTCTTTTTCTAATCACGGGTATTTTTATTGTTTCGAGGTATTTTGGCTTAAAAATGCAACTTAAAGACTCAAAGAGGAATCTTTGGAAGCAATACATCACAAATATATTAATAAATAAATGCGTAAAAGGTCGACAAATATGGAAAAATTGGACAAAATGGGTCAAAAAGGAGAAAAAGCGTGTCATTATGCATGGTAAAGACTCGCCTTTACAGCTATTATGTTTCATTCTGGCTGCAAAGCATGACTTGACGCGAGGTTACTTGTTCATGCTAACAAGATCACATGCATCACCACGCCTGGCGCAGCCTGCAATAGCCGCCATACTCATGATGAGTTTTCACCCCATTTTTCACATGCAAAGAAATGACGCTGGCGTCATTGATGACCTCAAAGATTTCCATTACACGTTTTTTAATTTTTTAACATTTTTTTACTCATTTTTTCTCTCCATCCTCACCTATAAATACCCCCATTTCCTTCACTTCAAAACACACCTAAAAACACCTCCAAATACATTATTTTCTCTCTTTTCTTAGATTTTTAGGATTCTTTAGTTTTTTCTTAGTTTTTCTTATGTTTTCTTAGTTAATTTCTCTTAGTTTTAGAGTTCTTCCCTTTTTGGGAAGAACTAGTTATGTTTTTGCAATATTTTAGCTCTTTGATTCAATAAATGGGAGTGCAAATTCCGCTTGGAGTTTTTCTAGCAATAGAATACGTGAAGTTACTAATGATTTTATTTTCTTTACGCTTATTTTTATGCTTTATTAACTTACATGTTATATTTAATTTTTGTCTCGTGGTTAAGTTTAAGCGTGGCTGTTGTTCAAGAAACATGATGTAATAATAGCGTTGTTATCTTCATAAATATTAAATAGGTAAAAATCTCTAAAATGAATTGATTTTATTTTTATTCATGATTTTATATTAAGAATGTTAGAGAGAAATATATTATTTTTCATTACAAACTTAAACACGAAAATTAGATTTTAAGGTTTAGTTATCCCATTCGATTGATAGTGCTTTCTTTTATTTGATGGTACAATCGCTTTCAGTAGTTACTGCTCTATTTCAAAAGTTTTTATAAGAATTATTATCTCGAAAATGTATTGACGTGTTTTCGTAGTGATTTTAAAACTTGAAAGTTAAGTACTCCGGATAACTAAATTCTTAGGTTTAATTTGGACACCTTGAATAAAGTTTAAATCGCTTCAACGCCCAATTAAATGTGGCATTTAAATGGTTCATTTTAAATCTCTTAGAAAAGGAATTAATTTAATTAACCAAATTAGTTATCAACCCCATCCATAGGTGTTAATTGATTTGTTTAGTTAACAAAAGAATATCTAACCACACGAAAGTTGGTATTCATACAAAAAAGTTATAGAATCAATAAATATCAATTCATATATTTAATAACCTAAATAATACGAAGACGTAATTAACTTAGTTATTATATCCATAAATACTCTACTATTTATAAAAGATAAAATTTGCATGAATGTTTATTGAATCTATGTTTAATTTTACGTAATTAGATTAAAACACAAAACCCCAAAATATCGTGACAGATGTTTAGGATTTAATTTCGTTTTAAAAGTTTGAATAATAAATTAAAAACCAGATACATTAAGCCTTCCAGATCGGCGGGAGTATACTTATCATTTTCTACGAAATGATTCGTGCACTTGCGAGAGTTTTATAAATATAAAACCAAAGTATTGGTAGAATCGACGATGCTGATTTTCGTTCATCAAATTTTCGTTCATCAAAGTATTTGGCGATCACGATTCTGCTCATCAATGGTATCGGTTCTATAACAAAACTACTTTAAATCTTTTTTACATGTCAAATTACATACAACTTTTGTAGCAGTGACACATCTAGAGCAATTCCAAAAGGATGAATATTTAAACATATTAGTATTACAGAGAGTTACATCAAAAGAATAAGACACCTGCATTTTACACTCAGATCTCCTTAGACACCCATCTTCATTGAACAGATAATAGCTCTGTTATAACAGCCGAAGCTTTTTTTTCTTTTTTCTTTTTTCTTTTCTCTATTCATGTATCAGATATGGGACATGTTGCAGTTGGCATCTAAACAGTAGAAGCAAAACCGAGAATTCCAACATGAAGAATACGATATAAAGATAGCATAAGATTCTCAACACCAGTTGCAGGAAACTATATATTCCATTTCCCAAGAAGCAAAACCAAAACCACTTTCTTGCATGCCCATAGTTTTTGTTGATCAAAAAGCTCGATACCAATTAATAATTAATTAATTCGTAAAAGACACTACTGCTCTTTTCTCTCTTTTACCCCTTCCATATTGATTCTCCTGACAACAATAATAATAATAATAATAATAATAACAACAACAAGGTATTTGGTGAAAATTATGATACTTGGCACAAGATAATTAGTGCAAATGTGAGTGCACTTAGAACATAAATCTATGCACCTTTTGAATCAGATCGCAATTGTAAATCAAGAGCTAAAAAAGAAAGAAAGAAAGATAGCAATTGTAAATGGCTTTAACTTTTTCTCTATTACACACCACCAATTCAAACCTACTAAATAAATAAAAGCAAAAAGTTGCTCAATTCAACGTATATTAAATCCAGAGTCATATTCGAAACAAAAAAGATAGATTTCGACTCTCCATTTCCCAAGAAATATCCACTAATTTTCAAATGATTTACACCACAAACGTATAGCAAAAGAATACATACCATATGCTTAATTGTTCTGATCAGAACTACCAACCTCAAAGGTTTCTGGATTCTTTTACCCCATCATGACTCGCTGATTATATTGCTTTTGGAAACGGAAGAAGAAAATAAAGCACCCATGCAAAACCCATTTTTTTGACGCAAAACTTAATTGTACAAAAATCTGACATATCTCATATCTAATCTTAAACCTCAAAAGAACACATAAATTTTATACTAATTATAAACATCACATTACTATATTTCTTAATCAAAATCCACCTTTCACTCGCATGAGTTAGACTTAAAATGTTTAAAATAAAAATCTTGTACGGGTTTGGACCTCTGTTTTGTTGATCTTTTGATTCCATCCGTTTATTTCACAAAGAGCCCATAACCAGCAACTCTTACTCTTTCTCTGTGAAGAAAGAGGAAAGATGGTAGCGGATTTCATTATTTCACTCTTTTTGAGAACCGCCTAAGTGAAAGAAATAAATAGTTAAAAAAATTACGTGTTAATTTATAGGATACTGACTTTTTGTGATATAAAACTAAGTTTTAATAGCATGATATAAAATTTGAGAAGATATATTATTATAACAAAATTATTATTGTCATAACAATAAGTGATTTTGGAAATATTTTTCTCTTTCAATTAAAAAATATACTATGTATTTTAGATAAGCTAAAATGATCCAAAATTTTGTTTAATTGAATTGATTTTAGGATAATGATAACATTTCTTTCTTGCTTTATATATATATATATATATATATATATATATATGTAACTATTTTATGATTTTTATTTAATCTTATCATATATATATATATATATTAAACTTTTTGAAGATTTCTATAAGTTACATCGTTCAGTACCCATGTATTGTTGGATAATTTTATTTTTTTAGTGAATGAAATTGACTTGAACAAACCTAAGGATTTGTATGAGCTTTTTTATTCATTAAAAGAATCTGTATGAGTTTGATGTAATTTAGATATGTAAGATTGTCTAATAAATTAAAGAATATTATATTAACTTTCATTAAAAAAATTATTTTTAAAAAAGTAATTAAAGTAGGAGAATGTCATAAATTTTTTAATAAAAATATCAAATTGTTACTACTCTTCTAAAATATTATTTAAACTCGTATCGTTAAATTTTGACCTAATTTCATCTTAAAATTTAGGTTATCAGATAGATGATTACCTCATTTATATATATATTTGATACTTAATGTCTAATCGATGTGAGACATTTTAACACTCCCCCTCACATTGGTAGTTTATCGATGGACGGTGGTGGGTTTACAGCTACGTGTCACGGGATAAGTTTTTTCTGCTTTGATACCATGTTAAATTTGGACCTAATTTCATCTCAAAACTCATGTTATGAGATGTAAGATTACCCTCATTTATATATATGTTTGATACTTCATGTCCAATTAATGTGGAACATTTTAACATGTATTTTATTATTCTATATATGTTAAATAAAAGTATAACTAAATAATCAAGAAATAACAATCATCTCAAATAGATGAAAATTTTAATATGTAAAGAATGTTTCTTACATTTAGCTGCTAACAATACATGTTAAGACGTTTTAGGGTGAGTTGTCGAAAATATTCTGTTGGACAAGAAAATCATCAGGTAAGTGTTGCTCTAGTCCATGTTTACTTTAAAACTTTAATGGTTACGAATCATAAATATATCTTTTATTATTTAAATTCAAAATAAATATTAATAACATAATGCATTTTTCTCAGAAAATGATACTCAGCTCATTGGAAGAAAAGAATTATATAGCCAATATGATATCCATCGTGCATTCTCAGCAGTTGAACACCCATATATAGGCCAATGGGCAGGTGAACGAAGACAACAAAACCATAAAGTTGAACTTGAAAAGGAAGTTGGAGAAAAAGCAAGCTCACTTGTGTAGAGAAATTGTCGATCTTGAGCTGCATGCATGCAGAACCACAATTGAGAATTTAGAAGGAAATGAAGAAGGCCTCGCACTAAACCTAGACCTCTTTGATGAAAAAAGAGAACAGAGCAGTATCAGACCACTTGTAGCATATATATCAACAGCAAGTTGCTAATTGCTACAATAAATCAATCAACCCTAGATAGATCAAGGCTAGCAGTCTGGTTCTCAGGAAAACCACACAATCAACCCTGGAAAGGGAGGTTAGAGATTTAGGTCAAATTGGGAAGTTCCTTACAAGATAAAAAAGGCACTAGGAAAAAGAGCTTACACAATGGAGTAATTAATTGGGTGGGACAGAAGTCCCAAATACATGGAATGTACAACACCTCAAGAAATACTTCCAATAGATACTAAGATTATTTTTTATTTTTATTTTTACTTTTACTTTTTTAAGTGCTAGCTAGGTGAGGTCTGCATGACCAAGTCAACACCAATACGTACCAAAAAAAAAAAGAGATTAAGAATAAATAAACTGTTTAGCCACCTGATATTAATTCTTGAATGTAAAGTATTTTCTTAATAACCCCTCATACACACTATATTACTTTCACACAAAAAAACGCTATAATAGAGAAACTAAAATTAATCTGTATAAATTTCTTTATTGTTAGTTTGTGTAGCCAAAATACTTTCACTCACAAACATAGATCAAACTAATATCCTCTTGATTTTTGATCATTTGCTATTTTGCAGGTGGGTCTCACCTTTTATGTCTAAATATAGCAAATAAGAAAGTCTTTTGACTTTCCACTTCATAGGTTAATGAAAGACAAAGAGGCACATTGATTCAAATTTAAGCATATATTAATCAATATGCTGTTATCGACTCTTTCAACGGCAACCCATGAAAATCAAAAAGATACATTGATTTTTTTTTTATAGAGGAGACAATTAAAACCTTTTAGCTTCAACAACCATTATGGTGTCTAATTAACATTAACTAGACTCTTTGTTTTCTTCCCATCAACAAGCCAAAAAAAATAAACCTTTTTTTGCTACTATTATTATTATTATTATTATTATTATTATTATTTTGAAGTCAACTCCGTTAATACTTCAGCCAAAACTAACTCTATAACTAATTTAGCTCTAGCCAGTCTAACTCTAGCTTATAACAGAACCTCATAACTCGTGCCACAGCATCCGGTTGACTTCACTCCATCACTTGCAATGCCTTCAGCTGATGATTCCTCATAATTAGCACTTTAATGTCACATCATTTTTAACCTACCTTAATGTTTTATTATCTGTATTATGTATTCTTTAGCAGTATATTTTTATGTATATTATTAAATATTTTTATACAACATCGATTAGGAATAAAACAACAAAATTATTTATAAATTTAAACAACTCTTAAATTAATGAGATTTTATTGATTTGAGTTAGGTCTGAGTTTCTAACATAATATCAAAACTGGGTCTACTCTATTTGTTTAGACCTTATGTTCTATCACAGTTTCACTATGGCGTTAATGTCCACATTTATCCATTGTATAGAGTGAGACTGTTAAGTATTTTTATCACACATCGACTAAGAATAAAATAGTAAACTTGTTTATAAGTTTAAACAACCCTTAATTTAATAAAATCTTATTTTGTTAAGTTAGATCTTTATTTTTAAGATATATGTTACTAGAAAAAACATAAGATACATGATATGTATTCATATTATATAATAAATCTTTATATATTTCAATATTTTTGAGTAAATTTTATCATTAATCCGTTTGCACGTGGGTTTGAATCTCTCTGCCAGAATTTTAAAATATTAGTTAGTGTATGCATGGTATGTATATATATTAATTCTAAGATTTATTGTATCAAATGTATTAATTAAAGAAAGAAAGATCACTTAAGACAAATTTAATAATGGTTAATTAGAAAAGCAGGTAATGAGCTAAACCGATACAATGAAGCAGATTTAATTTGATGCATGTAATTAAAAATTAATATTCTTAATAAACAATGGAAGGTGGTGGCCGGTGGGTAACTCCAACAATTGAGACCTGATGATTGCAACACTTGTGCGTCAACTACTCTTAAAGTGGGTGGGTGTTTCTGTCATTTTTAATTAATGGCATGGATGTGATCTCAGATTAAATCATTAGCTAATCCAATAACACGTTTGCCTGCTAATTAAGTAATTAGATTATCATTTCATTCACTGGTGACTGGACCCTCACTCACTCATTCCACTCCACTTTCTAAAGTGCATGGCTTATTGGTCATTGGATCTAACGTACTTTTGGATTGTGCTTTTTTATAATTTCATACAAATTTGGGGTTGCTTCGACAAAGTTTTCCCTTTGTATCACTAATTGTACCTATATGCATGTTAATTATTAGCCCCAGAAAAATTGCTTTTTTTTTTTAAATAAATTTGGTTTTTGAATTTTCAATACGAGTGAAGAGTCGAACTATTCTTTTTATCCATGTTATTAAATTCCTTTAGAATTTACAAAAATTTAGGTTCCACTATTCATAAATAAAAATAATGAAATTTTGAAATATAATTTCAATTTTTGACACATTATTTTTATTATATATATATATATATATAATAGCGAGGGATATTTAAAATAACTATTTCACTCATTTTCTTACCACTTTCTCCTTATTTTTTCTAATTTTTATTTTAAATCATTTCCATTATATTAGATCAATTTTTCTTTGTTTTTAGTTTGTTTCTTACTCATCTCAATATTATCTCTAATCTCTAAACTTTAAACTAATGAAAAAATATATAAATTAACTTTATTTTTTTACCACATTCAATGCTAACAATAAAATAAACATTTAATATTATCAATAATATTTATTATTAAAATATTTGAAACTCGTATTATATTTTAATTGAATAAATTTTTATATAATTTATTGCTTTAAAAAAAATTGTAAAATGATTTAGATTCAAGAAAAAATTAAGTCCAATAATATCAATAACTATATTTTATTAAAAAAAATCCTAAATTTCATAAATTCAATAAATTAACAATTTAATTACAAAAATAGATATTAAATGTTATTTGAGTTACTCAATTTGTTCCCATACTTTTCTAAGGGTTTATGGTAGTCTTGGGACTATGACTAGTTCTTTTACTTATATTTTCCTTTCTTTTTATGGTAGATATTGAGACTTATTTTTCATATTAAACATGAAACGTGAAACAAATATAAGAATTTTTGGGTTCTCAATAGATCTTTTCTAAATTACAACTAAGATGACATACACAGATTACATTAAAATTACTAATACACGTATACCTTAGATTGATTATTTACAGTAACTTGACTTCCAAATAGCAATTCACTATTTATAATCTATTAATAATAATATGCTAGTTAATATAATATCAACTCATTCATCTATTTATGTTGGAGTATAAGATTACATCATCTCTGTGCATCCACATTTTTTTCTTTTTGCATCCTTTTCCAAAAATAAACACTTTATTATTATGTTATTCTTACTCTTAACTAGTCTTATATTTTTATAACTTGATATATCTTTCATAATTTTTATAGTAAAATATTTTTGAAAAATTAAATTAACTTGAGTGATTTTTCATAACTAAAGAATTTATTTCATGTTTAGTTGACAGGAAACGAGAGTGGGATGAAATTGATTTCATATATTTTTATGTTTGATTGTATTGTACAGTTTAGGAATAGAATGAATTTCATTCTCAAAAGAGAAAGAATAACGATTTCATTAGGGTTGAGTATCGGTTCGAAATCGATAGTTTTAAGATAATTTAAATTCGATTCGATTCTAAGCAAATTATAAATTATTCAATCTGAATAAGATCTGTTATAAATATCAATTTAAATAAATTTGAATTTGAATTTTGATTTTGATTTGATTGATCGCATTAGATAATGTCAAAATTTTAATTTAAATCTAAATAAGATAGGGTCAAAACTTTTTTTAACTTAAAAATGTATACACATGCTTTAAGGACTTAATCCTGTCAGCTTAAAATAAGATTTACTATAAATATCATTTAAACTATTACCAACCTTAATATCCCTTTTTTTCCTTCGAATATCTGAAAATTTCATATACGGGCTTGGAAAATAATAGAATATTGAACGCGAAGATCTAAAGTATAAAGTCAAACATTAATAGCTAGTAAATTTTACTTTTTAATTATGTTTTGAAATGGTTTTATGTAGTATCTAAATTATTTAAAAAGTTTTCATTAATACTCATAATACTTTTAAAAAAATTATTCTATTTTAGTATCATATTAACAAATTTAATATATTTTTATTACTCTTAATTTTTATAATTTAATATATTAAAAATATTAAAATAAAACTTTTTAAATATTTTGAATACTATGTGAAATTATTTCAAAACATAATAAAAAGATAAAAAAATTTATTAAAATATTGATAGTATAAAAATATGTAGCCCAAAATTTATTAGCAAAAATTTTAAAGAAAAAAAAATGATGGGGAATAAACAATAAACGGCTTAAGCATTAACTATTAACAATCAAGTAGTTTATTAAAAAGAGAAATAATAATAATAAATAAATAAATAAAAAGGAATGCGACAGTGAATAAATCAATCTGGAGGTCAAGGCCACGAGAAGCGAGCTTCACATACCTGCACTGTGTCACCATCGTTGACCAGCATATTTAACGTGGACCCTACGTTCATCTTAATAATGTCATATGATATGTATGGCGTTATTTTTAGATCGAATATTAAATTATAAATATAAAAAAATTAAATTGCTAACAAATATATAATTATATAATATATTAATTATAATTAAAGATATTTTCTTTCAAAAAAATATAACGATCTTAATACTTTTTATATAAACTTATAAAATTTGTTCATCGAGTTATTATTTTTTTATAAAATATAATTTATTAAATAAATATATAATATAAAACATAACTATAAGATATATTATAAATTAAAAAATACGGATTAAACAACTATGATCTCATCAAATTTTAAAACTTAACATATAATCAAATTACATCACAATATCAAGTTAACAAAAATGAAAAGTAATAAATAGTATAATATCTCTTATTGATATGAATATGTTTTAAAATTGTTTTATTATTCCTAGTTTTTCAAATCCTTCCTCAATAAATAATTTATTTATTTCATACATCTTCTTCATCAAACTTATAACGCCACTCTTTTACTAAGAGTTTCGTACAATCTAATAAAGATAATTGATGAATGGACACAATTTTATCCAAAAGATTCAAATCAATTAATACATCATATACAAAAATAAATAAAATAAAATAATTCATCAATAAGTGTCTTAACTCTTCTACTCCTTAGAACACAATTAACAAATTAAATCTACTTTGCATTCTTATTTTTATCAGATTACGTTTGGTTGCAAAAATATTAATTGAACGCTTTCAAAACTTATTTGATAATTTTAAATTTTAAAATTTATTATAAAAAATGTCATCGATTATTTTGATTAATTAATTGACCATTACAAATTTCATCACCGTTAAGAACCAAAACTCTATTGTAGTCTTAATTAACAAGATAACAACATAATTTGCTATAATATCAATAAGGAACATATAAGAAACAATGAACAATAATGAGAATAGAATCTATCATATTGACATCATTATAAATAAAAATATCTTAAAAAAGGTTCAAGTTTTACCTCCCTTGCTCATTAATCAAATCTTTTACAAAATTAACACTTTAATTTCTAGAAGTTATAGGTTAAAAGAACCTTGATCTTAGAATCCATAATTGTACCCAAATGCAAATGGAACTCCTTTTGAACTAGTAACCATCTCAATCCATCAACTAATACCTTACTTGCCGCGATAATCTCCCTAAGTATCAAAGATATATTGTTATCCACTTTAGCTTCCATAAAAAAAAGCAATTTCTATAATATTTATATCTCATGATTTGACCAAACAATGATGATTCACAAGTTAACAACATCCAATCTTATTTAACAAGCATAACTAAATAAGAAGTTCTCAAATCTTGTAACATGTTATACTCTTTGTAATTTCATTTATTTATGTGCTACTAATGATCTTTGGTTTATATGATATGAAAATGACTAACTTATGATTGATGAAGAGGAAAATCAAATGAACTATGTAGTTGATTTATTAGATGCATCCTTGAAGGCAATGATAAGTTATCGAGAAAGCATTTTTTATCAAGTATGGTAGTAATATGATACGCTAGATAATTATTTTTATTATTAAATATTATTATTAAGTTGTATTTGAATTTGACATCTATTATTATCATATTTATTTTCATTTTAGTTATATTAATTATGTTAAAGTTTATACTATCTAAATTTAATAATAATACTCAAATTATTATTATTTATAAAATTAATATTAAAAGGTATACAATGAAAATAATTTGTCCAAACAACATATACAATATTTTTTTGTTTTAATTTTTTTTTAAATAATGGTCAAAACTCATTGTTTTTATAAATTATTGGAATTTTTTTTAAGTAATTTCAAAACAGTTTTTAAAAATAATTTATGAATTAATTAACTTTCCATTGTTTTTTTTCCTTACTTCAGGCTTACAAGAGGCATAAACAATAAATAATACCCATTCCCTAGTTGCCTTTATTCTTATTAATATTGAGATATATCTCTCGTAATGATAAAGGGAAAAAGTATATATCATCTCATCAAATGGTTTATTTTATGTTTTTAATATATTTATATTATTTTATGTTATTTAAATTTTAATATAACTTATATTAAGTATAATGTTTCATTATCTTTTATTAAACTTTTATTTTATAGATACTAATGTTACCTATTTCTTATTATTTTTTATATTTTTATTTATGTTATTGAGATTCATTTATAACAAATGAAATATTTTTGTTGAAAAATTAGTGTTGGATGTTGAGTAAAATTTAGAATGAACAACTCTAAATTTACTAATATTAGATCTAAACAAGTAAACAAACTACTTGTATTATACTCACTATAACACTTTTCAAAGGCAACTCACAAATTGAATAGAAATACAAAAACTCAAAGAGAAAAACTCTCAACTCACACTCAAACTAAGAATACAAAGACTTATTTGTTTTTGATGGAATGATTAAACCAAAATGCAAGGTAGGCTATTTATAGTACTCACCATGCAATCTACCCCACACAAATATAAAACTAAGAAATAATCCTAACTATACAAATCTTATCTACACACTTCTCTTTTCTACAACATTCAACCACTTCATTTATTTCTACAACCTTCACCTACTTCATTTATTTCTATAACCTTCAACTACTTCATTTGTTTCTACAACCTTCAACCATTTCATTTATTTCTCTACCTCTTCAATTATTATTTTGGTGTTGATCTTCAACATTGGAAACGCTATGGCCAAAGGCCAAGGCCTAAAGGCCTTTCTAAATAAAACAAGCTCTCTCAAAGTTGTATTCTTCTTTCATATTTTCATTACAATTCTATAGTTATATATAATAAGATTTACTCCTTGAATTACTCTTTGAATTAAACATTCCTTGATTTACTCCTTGAATTAAGGATTCCTTGTTTTACTCCTTGAATTAAGGATTCCTTGTTTTACTCATTGAATTAATCATTAAATTAAGGATTACAACTCCTTGATTTACTCCTTGAATTAAGGTTCTTGATTTACTCCTTAAATTAAGGTTCTTGATTTACTCCTTAATTTTATCTCGATACTCCTCACTATTTGGATCCGCCAAGGTTTATGGATCTGAGATTACTAATCGTTGAAAGCGGTGAAAAGCGAAGGCGTGAGGTAAAACTAACAAAAATGCTGATTACGATAACAAAAAAAAATTATTGTTGTCGATGTGGGACCTTTCCTTTTACCATAATACTTCCCCTCCACATCGGGCAGGTAGGAGCTACAGGAGAGATTTAATCCATCATCGCCAAGAGCTTGGTTTCAATGTGGGACCTTTCCTTTTACCATAATACTTCCCCTCCATATCGAGTAGTTAGGAGCTACAAGAGAGATTCAATCCATCATCGTCAAGAAATTTGGTTTGAAAAAAAAACAAATAGAATAAGAAATCGCTCTGATAGAGTGTGAAATGCACTTTGAGCGAAAGAATAACAATTTTTTTTTCAAGAAGATCGACTTGCTCTGATACCAAGTTGAAAAATTAGTGTTGGAAACCACGTAGCGAGCGAGGCCTTCTAAATAAAAACAATTTCTACCAGTTGTATTTTTTCTTTCATATTTTCATTACAATTATATAGTTATATATAAGGAGATTTACTCATTGAATTACTCTTTGAATTAAACATTCATTGATTTACTCCTTGAATTAAGAATTCATTGTTTTACTCCTTGAATTAATGATTCATTGTTTTACTCCTTGAATTAATGATTCCTTGTTTTACTCCTTGAATTAATGATTCCTTGTTTTACTCCTTGAATTAAGGATTCCTTGTTTTACTCCTTGAATTAAGGATTCCTTGTTTTACTCCTTGAATTAAGGATTCCTTGTTTTACTCCTTGAATTAATCCTTAAATTAAGGATCACAACTCCTTGATTTACTACTTGAATTAAGGTTCTTGATTTACTCCTTAATTTATTCCTTAATTTTATCTCCAATAATTTTAATTAATATCATCTTATTACAAATACAATTTATTAAAAATGAAGTGAGATAAATGAAATAAATTTTTAAAATTAATAGATTAATATGTATTATCCCAATTTATATTTTTAATGATACGCAACAATTACTTAGAATAATATTATATATATATATATATATATATTACAAGAACATAACTCTAAAATACCTATTCTCAAGCATTTTCATAATACTAATTTTTTGATGATACGTAAAATTTTGTATTTCTTTTTCAAATAAAATGCTATGATTTTGGTGAAAATAAGATGTGAAAGGGTGAACAACGTACTAATACCTCTCGACTTAAAAAAAAAAAAAACTTAACAATAACTATGCTAATTGCATTGCATTGCATTGCAGTAAGAGCCAATTCATATAATTCTTTAAAGAGGCACAGAGCTATTAAGAATTACAGTTCAAAAGCTTGCTCCTTAAACTACAAATTAATTATAAGTCTTATTATTAATTGATGATTGTCATATCTAAATAGTATAGAAATAGAAATAGAAATAGAAATAGAAATAGAAATAAACATTATTATTATTATTATAAAATTATCATATTTTGTTACTTATTTTTCATTAATTTATTAAAAATTAGAAGAAAAAAAATTAAAATTTATCCATTTTTGAAAAATCAATCCAAAATATTTCACTGATTTTAAAAAATTTGACTTAATTTTTTAGACTTTCTCCGATTTTTGAAAACTCTGTTTTTTGTTTTTTTTGTTTTTTTAAATATCATCGATTTAATAAACCGGCCTAATTTAAAAACAAAATGTCTCGATCTTTCCCCAGACTACACCACTATAACGTACACCTTCCCATTCCAAAAACTCATTCACAGCTCCTTCACGCAGCGGCAAAACCCATCGAGTTTTTTCCACTGCCGAGTTCTTCTCCAGCTCTGTTCGTCCAGCGTCTTCCTCAATCACCTCCATAAACATGACCTTTGTTTTTAAAGCTGAATTGATAGCTGGTAGTGGGTAGTTCTAATTTGGCAGTTGTAAATCAGGTAACACCTTTTTTCTTTCACTTACTTCTTCTATCTACTCTTTGATAAATTGATGATGTATAAGTTGAAATCTGTGAAAATTTTCAAGAAGCTCAAATGGGTTACCTGTGATTTGGGGAACTTGATTTTGTCTCTGCTTTGCTTTGTTTTTACTTTCTGGGGTTTCTGTATATGTATTTTTTAAGCTTCTTTTCATGACCCCATTTGATTTGTTATTTCATTAGCTAGAGGCGAGAGAGATAGTCAATCAAGAGGTTTAAGGGTTAAGTTCAGAGAGGTAATAGAAAACGTATCTTCTGCTGTCGCTGTTCGTTTTAGGTTAGAATATTTGATTCATGAGGATGCAGCTGTAGCAACCCAAATTGAAATTAATGGTCTCAATCGAATATCAAATGCAACAACCCAATTCTCAATCGACTAGCTGTAGCAACACTAATTTTTCCCTTGTGGGTTTGGTTTGATTCGTGTTCGTTTCTTTACGGTTTTAATTGTCTACATTTGACTAATTGCTTGTGGTTTATTTAGTCGGTCAATGTGTGTCTATTTACGCTTTCGTATATTGAGTTTATTTAACTCACAAAATTAAATGAATATTTTATTTGATTTCAGTTTATTAATTTATTTTACAAAGAAATTAAATTAATAAATAAGAAAAAAAAATAAAAAAAATTATCAAAATATAATTATTAATTATTATTATAAAACTTACAAAAATATTAATATTAATCAAATTAATAAATAAAAAAATAATAATTAATATTAAAAAAAATTAAATTCATATTAAAATATTCCAATAAATATATAATTAATTATAAGACACGAAAATAACATATAAAAAACATATACAATATAATTGAAGTTAAAAAGAGATGATCATTTATTCATTTTTAAAATTAAAATTGTATTAATTTACAATAGTTTATTATTAAATTTATATATTATTAAAAATATTTTATAAATGTTATATTTTAAAATTTTGAATTTTTTTTTAAAGAAATTATTTTATTAAACATTGTTTATATTCTATGAAATATTTTTGAAATATAAAATGTACTAATTTATCAAATTTTATGATTTATTTCATATATATATATATATTATTATAAATCTATATAAATTTATTTTTTAAAAAAATTTATGATTTATGATTTCGATTTTTCTATTAAAAATTGTACATTTCGTTAATGATTGTATAGATTAAGAAGAACATTTTTTAGTTATGTTTAAAATATAAATTGTATTAATTTACAAAATTTTATTAATCGTAGTTATAAATTCAAAGAAGTATAATTTAAAAATAATATAATTTTATTTAGGTTACAATTTAGTTAAGATAAATTAAATTATATAGCTATTTATTATATATAAATACAGAGAGATTGACCTGAAACTTTATCTCTTCCTGTAGCCGACAGAGAAGACGAATATGCAATAATAATAGAGAACGCAGGAGACAAAGTCGTCTTCTTTTTTCTTTCTTTTTTTCGATAATGCAGGATGCAAAGTCATACACGTACGTGACCTTTGTGGATATTTGTGTTTTTTTTTTCTTTTTCTTTAATGACATGATTGAGGTATAAAGCATTTATATAATGATAACTCATGATTTACATAAGTGTCTCATGATGTGATACTGTCTTTCGTAATTTACAAGCACTTCTTAATCTCTTACACAGCCTTACACTTTGCTATAATTTATTATAATTTTTAGGTCGTTTTATAAACCAATAAAAAATGAAGAAAAAAATTATTACGCCGCGATTTATAAATCGGAGAAAATGAAAAAAAAAATTCAACTGTTTATAAACCGGTGAAGGTAATAATAGTATTGTTTTAAAAATTGAGAAATTATAACATTATTATAATAGTTTCTAATGTTATACTAAAAATTAAATGAATGCAAAAAATCACAAATTTTAATTATTATTTTTTTTTATATATAAAAGTGTATAAATAATGGACTTGAAAAAAATATATATTTGGAAATATTCAACACATCTTTACATTCTATATTATCATGACTACTGTAGTCCGATTCATTTGTTGATATCTGATTTAAATTTAATAAATATATAATATTATTGTTTTAATTTTTTTTATAAAATAAAATAAAAACTAAGTCTTTTATATATAAATTTTTATTATAATTAAAAATTTGATATTAAAATATTTTATAAAGTGATTTATATAAATATTCTTAAAATAAATAAATATATAATTTATTATTTTAATAATGAATAAATATATAATAATTATTATTTTATAAAAAATATAATATAAATACGAGTGATTTTACGAAGATATTAACAATAATTATATAATTTTATTTAATAAATATGTTAAATATAACATGACAATATATGAACTTATTTAATTAATATTTTTATTATTTAAAAAATTAATTTTACTTAAATAATAGATATGATTTGATTGAATTTAGTAAGTATTTTTCGTTTAAAAATAATTTATATTAGATTAATATTTTTTTAATTAATATGAAATATAACTCAACGTAATGATTATTAGTTTATCAAAAGTTTGATATGTTTATCATTCAGATGTCGAACACTCACTCATAAATATGTAATTATAAATTATATAAATTATCACTTAAATGTAATAAAAATAATTGTATTATATAAAATAATTATTCATAAAAAATATTTATTATATAGATATTTTGATATATATTTATATAAAAAAACTAACAAAAAGTACAAAAAAAAAAGATAAAAGTAATATTTATTATATAAACATTTTAATATTTAATGGTGTAAAAAACTAAGAAATTTTAAAAAATAAAAATTATATTTATTATATATTTTATTATTTATTGTGGTAAAAAAATTAAAAAGAAAAAAAAAGGAAGAGAATGTAGTATTCTACCAAACATTCTTTCTTTTATATATAAAGATGTCAATAAGACAATAACGACGTTTTCTTTCGTTTCTAAAATATTATGAATCTTGACTGTAATACCCACATGCCATATTACTAAATTTCTTTCTTTATTTCTCTTTCTCTCTCTCTCTCTCTCTTTTAAATAGTAATGTTATTTTGTATAAACAAGGAATAAACTATTACATAAAAAAATAAATGCACTAAAACTTTCCCTTTTAATGTTTAATTATATATATTGGACCATAAAAAATATATTTATGCTAATTTATTATGATGTTTGTCAAAAATCATGTATTCCTTGATTCCTTACTAACACCAAAATTCACTTCATGTATTATAAAATAATATTGTTCTTTAAAATAAAAATATAATTTTATGAAAAAAATAATTACTTTTGATGATATTACTACTACAACTTCAATTTCTATTGACAATCATTGTTCACTGATAGATAATTGCATCCATTAATAATAATATTATATTATAATTATTTATATAAATAAAATAAATAATTTATAATAATATAATAAGATTTTTTATAAAAAGAGAGTCGTACAATGTGCACATTCTATACAATAATGCAATTAAACATATAAATAATATATTAATATAAAAACAATGTCACTAGAAAATATTACAAGAAAAATATTAAAAAATATTTTGTTATTATACTAATTTTATTTCTAAGCAATGATTAATGTTATTTGATAAAAAAAATATTTTTAAAAATAAATAATTTACTTAAATAATAATATTCATTATTATAAAAAAAAATTAGTTTTTATCATTAGAACGTGGAAGAACATACGAGACGCGTGACTGCATGCGGTTTTTGTCGTTGAGTAATAAGAATTCACGAAACCAACAAACACTTTGACTTTTGCAGTGTCAAATATTTTAGAGAAAGCTCCCTCCCGCCCTCATAAGCAAAATTACCTTCCCACTCTCTTAACTTTTATTTTTTTTTCAAACGACATAAAATAAATCAAACAGAAATAATAATTAATTAAAGTAGTCTATCAAAATATAAACATACTATTTTTATGAAATATTATTTACTAACAAATAAATTAAAAAACTCTTAATACTTAAATAAAAGTAACTTCACAACTAGTTTTCCTTATATACTTATATTCTGTGTTTTAGCTACCTTAACTTAAAATACCATCTTTATAATATTATTCCACGTCAACAATATAAATGTATTATTAGTTTAATTGTTAAATTTTCAATTTTCGCATAATCATTTGGTTGACAACAAAAATTGATTTGAAAATATTGCAACCATTTTTATTTATTTATTTATTTACTTATTATTATTACATTTTTTTTTGGGTTCAAACACCATTTTCTTTTATTGAATAAGTGTTAATTGTGTCCCATTTACTATAACTCCACTTAATCAAGTGTGTGAACAAACGTTAACAAATGTAAATCATGTGTGTATAGATGGATTATTTCAAAAAAAAAAAAAGTTTGAACATTTTTAGATTTAACAAATAGAGTAACAGAGAGATCATATGAAATAATATTAAGAAGTAAATCATATGGTCTAATGATTCATATCTACTTTAGTATGTATTCAAATCTCCATTATTGTAATTTTGACCAATTAGTTAAACAATGTTGTTGCCTTAGTTTGAGGAGAAAATAATGAATCAATTTAAACTCATTTATATTTGTTTTTAAGGTAAACACCTAATCAATTTAAATGCACTTATATTTATATTTGTTTACGGGTAAACATGCCCTAAACGTTTATTATTATTATTATTATTATTACTACTAAAAAAAATAAAAATAATTTATTCTAATTTTTTTCTCCTACGTGGAGTTCAAATATAAAAACCGATAAAGATCGAATAAAAATGTTACCAAGTAATTCTATCTATATAAGTTAAAGTAATCCTGCATATTAAATTCTCTAGAAAACCATCTCACTCCTGACTTGAAAAACTTACTAAGTAATTTAATTGAGTCTCGGAGGATATATTGAGTTTTTGATTCAATTGAAGACTAATTTTTTGTATTGAAAGCATCAATGATTGATTTTGCATCTCACTTAATATAAATTGTTATGGTTTTTTAGTTTAATGTATGTTCAAATGCTCCGTAGAAAACAACAACTTCTACTTCTTCACTTGATAGAGTAGTAGTAAATTCAATCCAGACATATATAACTCTTCCATAATAATTTGTGATTACGAAACCTAAACCTATTTTGTTTTATGTCCATACAACATCAAAATTTATTTTAATAGCATTTTGGGGAGGAAGTTTCCAAGACTTGTGAATGATATAGAAGTCTTCAGTAAAAATAACTTCCTTTTACTTTTTTTTTCACGAAGAAATTGAGAAAATTCATCAATTCTCTTAAAAACTCTATTAACTAGATCTTGGTAATCAACCGTCTTATTGTTGTAGACTACTTCATTTTGTAACCACCATATATGTTCAAGCATTATAACTATAATAAGGGTGAATGTTTCTTTATTTATCTATGTAGTTAACCATATAGTTGGGGGATTCAAAAGAAAAGATAAGTATCATTTAGTGTTCAACTTTTCAGTAAAATTATAGAGAATATTTTGTTTGAAGCTAAACCACCAAGATCTGAGTAATTCACATCTTATGAAAAAATGTTCTACATCTTTTACCTCCTTTCCACACGAAGCACAATTTAGGTCTTCAATTTTTAAATTGTAGGTCCCTTGCCACAACAATAAGAGGTTTAGGTCGGACCAAAGAGATAATAAAAAGATTGGGGACATAAATCTCATTTGTCTTGGGCAAGGTTTCCAAACTTACCCTCCTTTCAGTGTAACAAGAGAGGACTTGCTAATGCAAGTTGGGTGCTAACTTATCCTAAGTTGGCCTAAGAAATAGAAAAATTCCAACTAGGACAAGTCCTAATACTGTAGGTTCCATGGAAATAGGAAACTTAATTGAAAATGCAATGAGCTAAAGGATGAAATTGAGTACCTTGTTAGAAAATGTTACTTAGATGAGGTTGTGAACAACCCAAGGTCATAATAGTAACGATCCACCCAAAAAGAGAGAACAATCTTAAGGATAGGAAGTCATGGAGGTTAGAGTCATCATGAGAGGTCCCATTAGAGTCAGTTCAAATAATGCTTATAAAGTACTCATTTGAGAGGCCATTTTGGCCCAAAAATTCTACAAGTTGTCGCTACACACAACCTAGACAAAGATCTTAATCTCACAGGCTTAACATAACATTTTTCTTAAAGAAAAAACCATAGGTTGATCTATCATTACATAAATGCCCTTGTAGTCACCCTTATAATGGGCAATATAGCTTTGTATTGAATACTGATAGAGATATATAGCTTAACTAACGTTATATTCTATAAGGCTTGGAAACAAATAAAACTCTCTTACCCTTCCAAGCTAGTAATTACCCCTTTGATAGGAATTTTTGGATTTTTACTCATTCTAGAAGGCAGTATGATCCTAATAATTACAATTGGATAGGCAGCAACACAAAGAATAGTTATAGTGGACTTCCTCAGCGTAGATTGTTCATTCTCATACGATTGCATCTTGTAAAGGCCCTTCTTATATAGAGCCAAAATTGTATCGGCAACCAATCGCCTTGCCTTAATGTTCCCAACAGACGTGGAAATATAAATGGTGTTTGGAAAACATATGATAGCTAGAGAATGATTTGCCATGTGGATTCAGATGGGATAGAAGTAAAAGTTATACTAAATGTTGATAAAAATTAACATTAATAATTTTTATAAGTTGAATCAATTTTTATGAAATTTTTAATATTAAAAATCAATCAATCTTGGATTGGTATTTTAATTTATGGAACAAACAAAACTAACCTAATAATAAGAAGAAAACGTATAACTTGGTGATGAAAAAAATCGATATCAGGTTAGTAATATCGATTTTGCAGATAATTTGGTTTTATATTTGTAAAATTATCGCAAATGCATGAATCATTTTATAGAAAATGACAAGTATATTTTCAAAGTCTATCTAAGTAAGGAAATATGTGGTTTTTAATTTATTATTCAAACTCTTAAAAATTAAATTAAATCTTAAATATTTTGTCATGATATTTTGATATTTTGTGTGTTTCATAATCTAATAACATAAAAAAACATAGTTATGTATTCAATAAAAATTATGCAAATTTTTTTATTATTCATAACAGTAGATTATTTATAGATATAATAATTAAGTTAATTATGCTTGCTAATATTATTTAGATTATTAAATATATAAATTGATATTTATTGATTCTCCTTTTTTTTATATATAAATACGATGTTTGGTATGGTTAGATATTCTTTGTTAATTAAACAAATTAATTAGCATCTATGGGTGAGATCGATAATTAATTTGATTAATTAAATTAATTTCTTCTTTCTAAGAGATTGAAAATGAGCTTTTTAAATGTCACCTTTGGTGAGGTTAGACATTTAAAAATTTATTCAAGGTGTCTAAATTAAACTTAAGAATTTAATTATCCGAGTACTAACTTTCAAGTTTTAAAACCATTAGTGAAAATATGTTGTCAATACATTTTCAAATAATAGTTTTTATAAAAACTTTTAAAACAGAGCTTCACTCTAACTACTTATCAATTGTACCAACAAATAAAATAGTACTATTCTAAATAATACCAGATAATTAACCTTAAAATCTAAATTTCAAATTTAAGTTTATAATAAAAGATAATATATTTTTCTCTAACGTTTTTAAAATAGTACTATTTTATAGAAATGTTTTACTTATTTAATATTTCACAAGTTATTATTATTTCATATTTACAAACAACCAACCATGATAAATTTAACCATATACATATAAAGATAAAATATAAAAATAACTGTAAAAAGTTTATTTTAAATTTATATCTCAAAAAAATTATGATAATTTTAATAATTTTTAAATACTCAATCATTTTGTGTGAGTATGATGTTGATTTAATAAGATTAGTACATTTTGAATACCATAGACTACCCTAATGCTATGCAATTTACTATCATTATTTTTGAAAAAAATTATTTACTATTTTTTAGAGATAAATGTACACCTTAAGTAAATATTAATGAAAAATTTAATTCAAAGTTAAAAAGAATTGTGTAGTAATATACTAATTGAAATAAGGATATTATCGAAATATATAAAAGTTAATTAATTTGTACGTGGAGGCACTATAAGTTAATTAAATGTTGAAAAGTGTATTAAAAATCAAAAACTTTTAAAAAAATAAAAATAAAACACATAAATGTACATGTCCATAATTTTTTAAAGATTTATGTATTCACTAAATTAATTGTAACAAAAAAATATGATTTGGATAAATTCAAACACATAAAAATTTATTTAAAAACACATAATAATTAAAAAAATACTCATATTTATATTCACATGATTTATTTACGATATTTTTAAAGTTTAAATTATGTCACATTTTTCAATGACTAATAAATTTATAATATATTACATAAAAATTAATAAAATTTTATACAACTTAATCGTAATTAATAAATTATTATTATCATTTTTCAGATATATTATTTTTCAAATTAATCTCAGTTGTTACTTATCATTTAAGTAACCTTTCAAGCAATATTGGTGTCTTTTTATGTGGAAAAAAGAGAGGAAATTCAGTATTTTTTAGCTAAAATTAATTTCAGAAATTTAATTACAAATAATAATATATATATTTATAAATGAACTCGAACCTTCAAACTTTTATAAGTCGAAGAATTTGAGCCATAATCTCATTATCGCTTGGTAATATATTTTGAAAAGCTTAAGAAAAAAAAAAAGAAGAAGAGAAGAACAGAGATAAAAATAATAAATAAAATTAAAAAATGTGTGGACCCCATATCTTGTTGTGTAACCTGACGTGGTCTCCACATTTGTCACCGATGGACTGACTTGTGCATTTCTGCTAAACTCCAGCCTCCAGGTGTAACCATCAAGAAAGAGCCAACAACCACTGCACTAAAACAGAAATATAAAAACAAAATAGTTTAGCCCATTTTCTTATATCCCAATCACATTTATTTTCAACTGAGCACTAGAACTGATGAAGATTGGATACACAATCCAATCTAATTTAATCTAAAATATAGTTTTTTATTTAATTGTAATTAATTTAATTTAAATTTAAAAATTAATTTATTATAAAAATCAATTTAATTCATAATTATTATTATTATTATTTTTAATTTTAATCTAATATTTTTCAGTCCCACATCTCTGATACAAAGAAGAATAAGAGAACTCAAACCTAGTGTCATGATGTTGACACCGGAGTTTTTACTTTTTTTATTATTTAAACTAAAGGTTATTTATGTACGTAATGTATGATTGAAATTTAAAATTAAGTATATAATCTTTGTTTAAATATTATTCGAAAAAAATAAAAATATTTTTTATCTAAATTTTAATTAATTATTAAAACATAAAATTTAATATAATAATTATTTAATTATTAAAAACAAAAAGTTTTGAAAAAAAATTTAAAGATTATAAAAATAAAAATAAAACAAAATTTAATACAACCTTGGGTTTGGTTTTGATTGATTTTTTTTAATAGGATAGATTCTTACTTTTAAAAATTAGTATTATTGTTTGGATTTTGATTTTAAGCCAAATAGTTAGCCATTTATATTATAATATGTACTAATTAAATCTTTTTAATATAATTAATTATATTAAATATTTTTAATGTAATTTAAATTATATAATTTATTAAAATCAACTTACATATTACAAGAAAATCACTTTTTAAAATTATTTTAGTGTTAGCAATAACATTTACTTAATTTAATTACTTTTGATTATTTTAGATGTCATAAAATGCATTAATATTTTTAATTAATTTTGTTATTTTTATAATATTAGGCTTTAAAATATCACAATCTCAATCTCAAACTAATAAAATAATAAATTAATATATACCCTTATATTCAAATAAAAAAATACCTAAACAATAACAAAAGTTTTCTAAACTCATACTACGTAAAATCCATGCAAAAAAAAAAATCGTCTTATAAATAAATTTATTTCAAAAAGCACCGCAAATTGTAATTAACTTTATTTAACTAAAAAACAAAATTTACCTAAATAGAGAACCAATTGAAAAGTATCTCTGCCTTCAATAGCCAAAATCTAATATATAAATATTAATAGTTTGCTTCCCCTTTCCTTTTTACTTTTAACTTAAAAATATTTTTAAATATTATTATCTATAAAATATACAACAATTTAAATAAAATATCATTATATTTTAATACAAAGACATGTTTAACGATTTTATTTTATTTTAAGTTTTTTTAAAATAAAATAAATAATAAAACAAATTTGACAGCATTAAGAATTATAATTTATAAATCAGTAAAAAAAAATTATTAACTTTATATCTAATATTTAAAATATTTTAATTAATAATATTTATCATATTTATGTATTTTTTTAATTATAAATTTTAAAATCTTTAATTAATTGAAAAACTCGTGTTCTATAATAAATTTAATTTCTCAACAAATTTTAAAGGTTAATAAATTATTTAATTTATATTTATATTTTAAATATGTCATATATAATACGAAAGATAAAAAATTAGAAAATAAAATAACTTCAGTTAAAATGTAAATGTCTTTAATTTATTGATCTTAATAATCCAAATATTTTGGAAAATAATATTGTTAAATTTACTTTGATTTTTACCATAAAAAATATAAATCATCTATTATATTTTTATAACAAACTATATACAAATTTTATTATTATTAAATAAATTTTTATTCATAAATAATAATAATAATAGCCAATAATTTTAATCCGTCATTATCATAACAAATTTTTTTATCGAAGTTGATTAATTTTGTGGAATAGAAAAAGAAAAATTAATTAACATTTTTTGATAAACTGAAAACTTAATTGATTTGAATAAAAATAATATATAATATTATTAAATAGATTAATGGTTATGATAATATTTATACGATGAATAATTATAGAATATATTATTGTAATTTGTGTTTTATTTAATACGCGACTTACTTAATTTGAAAAATAATATTTTCTTAGTTCGAACACTACGTAGAAAACAAACTTGGAAAAGGCTTACAAATTTGAAAAGCCAAACAATTTACTGGAGAGAGATAGAGAGGAAAAAGACACACTTTCTCTTTATAAAACGAACGAGCAAGTCTTCTCAGGTTAAAAGGAAAAAAATGGGACTCTTTTACTCCGTTGTTCTCGTATTTTGCCGGAAAATAGTGTCGATATTTTCTCGGTAGCCAAACAGAAAAGGCGAATCAAATGTGATGGGAAGTGGACTCTCGACTCTCTTCCCGTGTTTCGCACCGGTGAACCGTAACGATCATCCGGACCCTCAGCTCCGACAACAACACGACCTGATCTTCACTGGTTCTGAGCCACTAGACGAAACCTTAGGTCATTCTTTTTGCTATGTTCGTAGCTCCGCTCGTTTCCTTTCGCCTACTCAGTCGGATCGCTTTCTATCCCCTTCCAACTCGCTTCGATTCTCTCCGACACATGAACCTGCCCGAACTAGATCGGGTCCACCAGAGACCAGCTTCAAAACCATATCTGGAGCTTCTGTGAGCGCCAATGCTTACACTCCCAGAACTGTCATCCATCTTGATTATATTTGCGACGATGCCACTGAGAGCACCATCGATGGTGGAGTTGGGTGTGGTGTTAGGGGAAGCATAGTGAATGGCTTCGAGAGTACGTCATCGTTCAGTGCTCTTCCTCTTCAACCGGTGCGAAGAGGCGGAGGCGGTGAGCCTTCAGGCCCAATGGAACGTGGTGGGTTTTTTCTCTCCGGCCCTATCGAGCGCGGCGTGCTTTCCGGTCCACTCGATGCCAACACTACCGGCCCAGACGGAGGAGGTGGGGTTCCCTTCTCTGCGCCGCTGGGTGGACCTTATGTAAAAAAGAAAAGAAAAAAGAGTATTTCGGGAATTCGAAAGGCGTTTTACAGGAACTTCTCGGAGAAGAAAAGGCCATGGGTTGTTCCGGTGCTCAATTCTGTGGGTCGAAAGGATGTTTCTAGTGGAGGAGAGGAATCGGAGTTGAAGAACGACAATGATCTCCAATGGGCTCTTGGGAAAGCTGGAGAGGATCGTGTACATGTGGTTGTATCGGAAGAGCAGGGTTGGTTGTTTGTTGGTATTTATGATGGGTTTAATGGCCCTGATGCTCCTGAATTTTTGATGGGTAATCTTTATCGTGCCGTTTACAATGAGCTACAGGGATTGTTTTGGGAGGTCGAGGATGTAGAGGAAGTTAGTGACCCACAAAATGTAGCTTCGGAGAGTATAGCGGTAGTAGAGGAAACTAACCATTCAGAGACTAAAAACGATCCACACTCGGTGATAGTTGATAAAGAGAAGAGAGTCACGTTTCAGTCGAAGGAGACAGAAGGTACGCAGGTTAGGAGGCGAAGATTATGGGAATTTCTTGCCGAGGCGGAAGCTGAAGATGGGCTAGATCTTTCAGGTTCGGAAAGGTTTGCATTTTCGGTAGATGACGCGCTTAGTGTCAGCAATGGTAGCTCTGCAGCAAATAGACGGTGGCTACTGCTTTCAAAATTGAAACAAGGGTTGTCGAAGCATAAGGAAGGTCATGGTAAGAAGTTACTACCTTGGAGATTTGGTTTGGAAGATAAGGAGAAGGACGATGTTGAGAATAGGGCAGAGGAGAGGTCTTCTAGGACTGGTAGGAAGCGTAAGGAGGGTCCAGTTGATCATGGATTAGTTTTAGGGGCATTGTCAAGGGCTCTTGAAGTGACCGAGCTAGGTTATCTAGACTTGACGGATAAGGTTCTGGATACCAATCCGGAGCTTGCCTTGATGGGTTCCTGTTTACTGGCTGTGTTGATGAGGGATGAGGATGTGTATGTGATGAATGTTGGGGATAGTCGGGCAATTGTTGCACAGTATGATCCAGAAGAAGTTGGTTCGAGTATGGAAGGAAGAGAGCAGACAGACAATGGTTCCTGCGTGGAGTGTATAATAGAGGAGCCTTCAGCTGTGGACGTAAGGACTAGTAGCGTGGAAAAAGAGGCTTCCGAAAAGCCTAAGAAATTGACTGCTTTGCAACTGTCCACCGATCACAGCACGAGCGTTGAAGAAGTAAAATTTCTCTTCTCAATTATGTGTTTCAGTGCTTCAACTTCTTCCTGTTAATGCTATGATGAATTGGTCGGTTGTATATGAAGTCCTTATATGCACTGTTTCTTTATCCTTTATTGATAGCTTAATATGTTGATTTGTTCAACTTCCAAAATGCTCTTAAGCTTTGTATTCTTAATAACACTAGTTTCAACCAGAAAACAAGCGAGTGTCTAGAATGCAGTCATTGAATGTTTTTCAACATAATAAAGTGTGATTTTCAATCTGAATAACTTTTATTTTATTCGCTGTTATGTACTTTTTGTGAAATAATTTTGCAGTTAAGATTATACCATAATGCGGACATGAGGGTAGAGAATCAAGGAATTTTCTCCTTTTTTACTTTCTATGTTTTTGTTTATTCTTGCCAGTTATCATCTATCAAATAAAATAGAAATTGTCTGAAGCTTCTTTAAAGTTCCTATTTCTTAGCCTTGAGTGCTTGCTGTAAAAGATATTCCCCTGGATGCAGCGTTGTGGTGTAACAATTATGGGAAATGCTTCTTGTTGATTGTTTAATGATCAATCTAGATATCCAGATCTTTCCTTGCACCATTTCTGCATTTCACTCTCGTTCTTACTTTCCTATTGACGTGATATCTTTTAAGTTTTATGCTTCACTCCATTGTTTTTCATTTTAAATTTCACTTGACTGACTATCGCTATATATTAATATTTTTGAAATTTCTTTATTGTTTTCTTGCTAATTTTGATGATTGGTACCTTATTTTTTCTAAGTGCTGTTCATCTTGCAGGAAGTTATAAGAATCAAGAATGAACATCCAGATGATAAAAAATGTATCGTTAATGATAGAGTCAAAGGCCGTCTTAAGGTCACCAGAGCATTTGGGGCAGGATTTCTCAAACAGGTTATCCAAATCTCATGTTCATTAGCTGTATCTATTCACTGTTGCAAAATATGCTTCTGCTTCAGAAAAAAAAGAAAAAAATGATTTTAAAAAGAACTTGAGAAACTCTTCAAGAGTTGTGGTTTGTTTGTTTCTATTTCTGAAACCTTGTTAAAGTGTTTTTGATAGCAAAAGCACTTTAAGACCAAATAAGAAAAAAACTAATCTGAAGCGCTTTTAGGACTTATCAAGCACATTTTGCGCATGCTGACAAATTTTGTTTTAATACTGTTTACGTTTGAAACCACTTTTAATGGAATCACAAGCACATGGACCCTTAATCATATTCTCATCCTACGAAGGAAGGGAGAAATTGGCTTGTACTTTGGTATATGATACTTGGACAGAGGGATGTTTTGGGGTATTCCAACATGGGCTCCAAAACCTGAGTAAAAATTATCTGTTCATTATGATTTATGAATGAATAGATGAATTTTATTCGATCTCATCTTTGTGCCAGATGCGTCCTCCAATTATAATGTTGTCATCAACTGGACTACTTACACTCGGTACTCTTAGCTGTAATATTTTATGTATACCATGGTGATACTTTTGTGGCTTGAGATTTTCTACGGATTTTTGTTCAGACACTTGGGAACCTAAATTTAAATCTTTCATGCATTCTGCTTAGTGATATTTGAAGCATCAAGCATTTTATGTAGCCAGAATGTTTTTATGGTGACCATTGTTTGTTTTGCATAATCATCAATGCACGTAACCATGTTTCAACCAACAAATACCAGCAAAGACATGCTATTTTTATTCTCTGTTGGACACAGCTTCCTTGCTGCTGCTCTTGAATGAGTTAAAAAGTGCATTCCAATGTTTTCAAGAACATGGAAGTTATCTGATAATGTGATGTGCATTGGTGCAGCCCAAGTGGAATGATGTATTATTGGAGATGTTTCGAAACGAGTACATTGGTAGTGCACCATATATATCTTGCTTGCCTTCTCTTCGTCACTATAGTCTCTGTCCTAGAGACCAGTTCTTAGTCCTCTCATCAGATGGTTTATACCAGTATTTCAGCAATGATGAAGTAGTTTCACATGTTGAGAACTTCATGGAGAAGTTTCCTGATGGAGATCCTGCTCAACATCTAATAGAGGAGCTTCTAGTGCGTGCAGCAAAGAAAGCTGGTGAGTTTATTTTTTCATATATTCTGATTGTCTTTTGAATTTGTTTAGATTACTTTCCTTGTGTTCGTTGCTATAGTGTCTTCGGGGCTGCAATCAGACTACGTTTTAAGTGAGACACATGCAGAGTCACATCAATATTTTCATCTATAGGTTTTCAACCTTTCAATAATATGAGGTCTAGCATTTTAGAATAATAACATTTATAGTATCTTTTAAAATTTGTAATCACAAAAACTCTCTAATAATGTTTGGCTCATATATTTTTACTAACAAAGAAGAAGCCCACCTCAAAAATCCCATATTGAATGTTGATCAGTTGTACACTGTTTAATGTTGCATTTCGGCCAATTAGACCCTATTTAATGTCAAACTTATACCAATTAGATCCCAAACAATATTATTAGATATTATTTTTGTTGTTACAAGTTTTAGATGTGTTATTTGAGATCATTTACTAATATTATTACATTGGCTAATTGACTCATTCTCTCGTTACTACAACCATGTGATTGATTTTGTTATGAATGGAATTGGAATTTGATCTATTTAAAGTAAAAAAAAAAGGAAAGGAAAAAAAGTGATACACTGCTACTATCTCATGATGCTTACTTGCATAGTCTAGATGGGGAAAACGACATTATAAATGTATCGAGTTTGCAATATTGAAAGTGAAACTGGTTTGTGTGCAGGAATGGATTTTCATGAACTATTAGAAATTCCCCAAGGTGATCGGAGGAAGTACCATGACGACGTAACTGTTATGATCGTCTCACTTGAAGGAAGAATTTGGAAGTCATCTGGAAAATACCTTTAAGAAATTGATAAACTACGAGCCATCTCTTTATGCAGGTGATTTTGCAATTCAATTTTCAACGAGGTACTTTTCGAGTATTAAGGAAAGCTTTACTGCTGATCCTTTTTCTTTGGCCCTTCAGGCACTTATTTTTGTTTCATAGCCTAAAAATACAGCTAATAGGGACAACCTAGAATGCTAATGGACAAAAGCTCATGTTAGTTAGCATTAAAAATTGGCTGAAAATGGAAAAAAAAATCGCAGATGGGGCTGCTGATAAATGCTCTCTGGGAAAAAAGTAGCATCGATTTTTAAATTTTAATTTTTTATGGGTCCTTTTTACCCCTAGACAATTTTCTTTCGTTAAAAGAAATAGGAAAAATAGAAATATTGCACAAGGGCAGTTCATTTGATATTATCAGGTGATGTCCTCTCTTTTATTCTTTTCAAAGCAGCCAAAAAAAAAATGTATATTGGTGGTGGGGCTATAAATTTAGCTGCTGAAACAGAGGATTTCCTAGTCAATACTTGAGCATGTGTAATGTTGAGGGTGGGTTTTCCACCATTGCGGATGCAGAAATTTTGTTCAAGGTCATTGTGGGAAAAATTGTATTTCCATTTAGAGAATATTTGTGGAACATCGAAGTAATTTTCAAGTGCGATTTATCCCAAAATGGATCAAACTGGAGGAAACGAACTTTAATTAGCTTATTATTATCAAAATGATAGACTAATTCGAAATGCATATAGTAAACCTGATGTTGCTCCTGAAAATTTAACTAAGTTATGTGAACTTGTACAGTACGACCCTCTATTTCGATGAATGAATCTAAACTTCAAACATGGAATATGTATAAAGAGTAATAGTTTAGAAAAACGCCCTAAAAGTGAAGTTGTAATCTCCATGCCCTATTATCCTCGTTTGTTCTAAAAAAGATGCATCAAATTACTCCCAAACCCAGAAAAGAAGCGTGATGTCTCTTTAAGGATGAGAAAAATCTTATGTACAACTTGATCTATGTTTTTTATTAATATTAATCATACACTACCTTTTTTATTAAACATAAAAATGAAGGATTAAGCTGATCTCGCTGTACGTAGAAATCTTTCCTCTTTAAGCAAACACAAAGTAAATTACATTCTTCTTGTACAGTGAATGTAACAGTCATAAAAATGCGATAAAATAATCATATCAAGCAATTCTGCAATATCAACGTAATTACAATTAGTTATAGTTTATGCTGTAATAGAAGATGGAGCCCTAGATTGTACCCATGACAATAAATCTTCCCTAGTCGCCACAAAACAACCAGGTTTCTCTTCACTTTGCCTAAATGGTGCAGCAAGTTTCTTCACATGAGAAGCAAAGGAATTAGCCAGTCCTTGTGAAAATTTATGAGTTCCGGTGCCAGTTTGCGATGAAAACAACTCTGGCAATGCCTCATTGCGCTCAACCATTTTGCAAAGTGTTCCCATCCACTCTTCTAGTGCAGTTTGAGCTGCACCTGTTGATAATGATCGAACATCTAAGCACCACTCTTTAGTAGTCTTGCAGTGTAAACCTGGATATAAACCATAAAGAGTTCCCAAATAAAGTAGCTCATGAGCCCTCTCATGGCGATATCTGTTTCGACATATATCGATTAAACAATTACAAAAGGGTCTTCTAGCTTCAATTGCAGTACTGCTTATAACAGTCCTAAATTCATCCTTTATGGTCTCAAAACTTGTTTCCTCCTCTTGTAACAATTTGACAAGAGTGACCAACTTTGTGTTAGCTTTCTGCAAGCAAGCAAGAACCTTATCCTCATTCTCACCATTCTCACATAAAGAAACAACTGACAATAAGCACCCAAAAAGCCTATCATCTGGCTTAACCCCTTTTTCAATTGCAACATCAAACACTCTAACCAAATCATCAACCCTCCTAGCTTTCCCTAAGCATTGAATCAAACACGTACAGCCCATTACATTAAGATTAACGCCCACTTCAGACATCTCTTGAAATAATTTCATTGCCTTGTCAACATTACCTCCACTACCATATATGTTGAGCATTGCAGTGTAGCTATAGTTGTCCGGTCTACAATGATCCGACTGCTTCATGTCCTCGAATAGCCTCTCAGCTTCTTCCACTAGTCCTAAATCAGCACACATATTCAACAAAGTGTTGTACAAAATGAAATCCATAGGCCATGAATTAGATTTCATTTGCTCCCATAATTCCATGGCATCTCTAGCCCACCTTGCCTTGCCGTATATTTTAACAAGGGCAGTTAAAGTTTTCTCATTTGGAGTTAGACCTGATTCAAGCATTTCCTCAAACAGGCTTCTGGCTAAACCTGGCTTCCTAGCTTTGCCCATTGCTTCTAGTAATGTATTGTACACCACTAAATTAGGCTGTACTTCCAGAGACTTCATCTCTTGCAAAACATATCTAATGCCATCATAATCTCCAACTTCACCAAACACCTTTCCTAAAACAGAGAATGCAATAGGGTCTGGTTTCCACCCATTAGCTCTCCCTCTCTCATATAAACTAAGCACGTCTTCAACTTTCCCCAACTGGGCATAAACATCTAAAATAGCAGAATATGTTACCTCATCAGGCATCTTACCTGTTTTGTACATTCTCTCAAACCATTCCAAAGCTTTATCGAAAAGCTTGCACCTTTTAGCACAAGTGATGATAGTGGAATATGTGATATTGTCAAGTTCTATGTCATTACTTACCATCTCATTGGCAAGGTCTTCAATGAGCTGAAACTGCCTCCCAAACCTAAGAGACTTCATTGTAACATTATAGAATATAGTTTCCATGGGAAATAAATTCTGGGTTTTAATCCAATTGAAGAAAAGATTGGTTTTTTGCCATGGCTTCAAGCTATTGAGTATCAAAAGCGCATTTTCTCTAGTAGGCGGATTTGGGAGTTGTTCAAGAGCCGCCAAGAAGGCAACTTCAGATTCACAATCATTGAGCTTTTGAGAAAACCGCCTCAACTCACTAACCTGAGGATTGAAAGAGTAAGTAGACCGTTTATGCCTTTGAAGGGATATAACAGAACGCCTGGGTTTAGTGGGGTTGACCCAAGTTGACTTTGGCTTGGACAAGAGATGAGCTTGGTCCCTGGGAGGAGGAGTTGGGAGAGTGTTAATGGATAAAGGCTTCAGTTGCTCAGACAAAGATGGGTTTTTGTTGTTGGGTTTTGTTGAATCTAGCGAAGATTGCGGAGGTGATTTAGAGGAATTGCAAGAAACGGTGAATTTCTTAAAAAATGTTTGTCTGAATGGTGAAGTGAGGAAGATGGTTTCAGAGGAATGGCCAGTAAACCGAACATCCATAGTAGCAGAAAAAGTAGTAATAGACATTAGAAACGCTGATAGGAAAAGAGAAGGAAACAACGGTAAGGTAGAGTTTTCTGGCCGCTATCTGACCCTTATCTAAAAGTCTAAAACAGAACTTGAAATTGCCAGCGAAATCAAATAGTGTGAGGAGACTTAAAAAAAAAAAAGGGTGGATGTCGCTTAACGGGAAAGCCCTAGTGCCATTCGCATTCCTTTAAGATGAAATGCAAGGATATGTCATTTTGATCGAACACGCTATACTCTTTAGGTCGATAACTATCTAAATTCTTTTCATCTTTCGTGATGTTTCGATGTGGGTCAAGCGAATTGGAAAAGACAAAAAATAAAAATAATTAAGTAAATTGATTTTTATATTAGGAAAGTTTGAATTATTATTAAATATACTCTTAAACTTTCTATTTGTTGTATCATTAAAATTTTCTAATATGATAAAAATATGATTGCCGTGAATAAAATGATGGAGTTTAATAACAAATGATTTATGCCTTGCACGCGCTCTCCTAACATGTTAAAGCCCCAAATTTTATCACGATTTCAAATGAAATTAGGGGAGCTTCTTCTTTACTATAAATTGATTTAGATGAAAATAGTGGGGTCTCTCTTCAGTGTTTACACGTCTTCCCTATAAAAAGGTTTTGGAAATAATCCAAATGCATCATCAAATGTATCATTCGGTTTGGATGAAATGGTAAGGCTACGATAAACTCTTCATTGTTTTCTTCGACGGAAAGAGGTTCCGAGAACCCATCTGCATTATTGAGATTATAGATTGCTTTTGATCACAGTAAGTACTCTGGTTCCCCCATCTTTGTCTTCTTCGTCATCACCTGATAGAGTTATAAAAGGTAGTATAGTAAGATATACTAAGCATCAAACTCTTCTTATGCGAAATGAAAAGCATTTTCTCTACTGTGTTGTTTATCTAAAGATTTTTTTTTTTGGCAAAAACCTTGTATATCTCAAATGTTTTTGACCGAATATCCTATGAGTTTGATCCCAAAATTGAAAATGAAATTAGAGTTGAAATCGCGTTAAAATTTATTACTTAAATGTTTTAGAGTAACACATGGAAGTTATATGTTTTGATGTTTAGTTCGAATAACTTAACCACGTCAATTATGTCTCATTATGAATGATTGATTGATATCATTTATATTTTTCTTACATTAACAAATTTAATGTTATACTTTCAACAAATAAAAGTTTGATAGAATGATTATAACAATTCTAAAATATATATTTACATTCAATGCTTTTTGTTTCACTTGAACATTAAAAGCTTTCGATAACAATTTAATCAGAAATAATAACGTTAAGTAAATGGAAAAATAGATAAAAATTATATAGAGATTTAAGCGATTCGGGTATTAACACCCTAATCTACAGAAGGGGGAGAAGAACAATCCTTTATAAGAATCAAAGTTATAAATTATAGAACCAACTCGATAGAATCTGTACATAGGGATAAACACACCCATTAAACACTAAACACTCAAAAATAAACTCACGCAACTAACTTCACGTAAGAAAAACCAAGAAATTATACGAGAACCATAAAACCCTATAACAAGGAAAACCAGAGGAATGCATGAGAGAAGAAGAGAAGAGAGTGCAACTTCCCTGATGAGTTGAGATAGTATATACATCATCCAATACAATTACCATTTTACCCTCAATTGAACTAGCTAATTACAATTAAAACCATGGGTTGAAAAGCCCAATCGATTGGGTTGGCAAAACAAATGAACCCAAGTCCAGCACAATTTCATATTGGCTCAGTTCAAAGCAAAAGTAACGAGGTTACTAAAATACCTTCTACCAAAATTACCAATGTATCTCGACATGCTCTAATACTCACTTTAACTTAGGTGGCACAATTTTAACAATTTTCTACCTTGACACTTAATCCAAAGTGGATTGTTTTGCTTTTCCCTTACCTACACACCCTACTAAGTGATTGTATTTCATAAATCCTAATTGACCTTCGTTAATATAATTTTGGTAATATTTTGGGGTTAAAAAGAGAGAAAAATATAGAAAAATTTAAGAGAAAACACAATTTTAGTGGAGATTAAAAAAACATTAATCCTATAATTCAAAAAAATTGATTGTATTTCTTTTTCTACTATTTTCTTTATCAATTTTATGTCTTCTTTTATGAAAAATATGAGTTTTATGAACACAATTATGTGTAATTAATTTATTAATATATGTATCTTATAAACCTAATATTCATCATGTGATGATCTAAAATTTTACCTCAATTATAATTATAATTTAATTATATTATTTAATCTGATTTTTATGCTATTAATTATTTAACCAATAATTTATCTATAAAGATAATTAAATATATTTGAGAGAATTATTTAATTGTTTGTCTTGATTAAATAACATGCATAGTTTCTAGGCAGAGATGTATAATTCTTATGTATGATCCATAATTGATGAACTTAATGAGTAGTATGCAATTTAATTGGTATGAGAGTGTGATTAAATTAATTAATATATGGTGTATAGTTTAATTGAGAGAGAAATATATGTTATGTTAGATTCAATTAATCATATAATTAATTGATAATTATATTAGATGGATTTTAACGATTCGCATGTTTAAAAAATTAGGAGATTAAATATTCATATAATTTTTAGTTTTTAATAAAATAATCTATGTATCATTATATTACTTGTTACAATACATATACTTACGTATTTATTACATATACAATTTATGTTAACTCTGCAAATTTTGAGTATAAAGTTAATTTTGATTTTTTGAACTTTATAGATGGGATTTCTAATATGCTTAGATAAGTTTACTTTTAGATATGTAAATAACGAAGATATGATTATTACAGATATAACTAATCATATTTAAATAGAAAGATTGTGTTTTAATTAAAAAAAACAACAACAAGTCACCTCAGCTATGCTTGAGATTTCTAGCCAAGTGCATTAGTGTTTTCTTGATCCTTAACAATACCTTCCTCAACTTTTAAATAATAAGATTTTTTTAAATTTTTTATAAATAAGTCTCAAATATGTGTTTTAGTAACAACTTAAAAATTATGTATGAATTTGTAAAAAATTTGACATTAAATTATATAATTTAAAAAATTAAGAATTTTGTGTAATATTTTAAAAATTTGAATGTTTAAATAGTATATTTTAAAGTTTAAAATTTTATGTAAAAATTTAATTAAAATTTAAATATTAATAAAATAATTGAAGTTGTTATTTATTATTTTTAAAATATATTTTTATCAATTATATTAATATATCTTTATCAAGTATTGAATATTTATTTTCTAAAAATATTATATAAATTTAAAATTTTATTAATTTAAAATATTAAACTATCTTGTATTTTAAAAATAATTAGTATTTCTTAAATAATTAAACTAATTTCAAATTATAAATGGCAACCTTGGATGCACTAAACATTGGAGATGAACACATAGACATCTGTGAGGATGTTTATTGATATAACTATTTTGAATTGAATTATAAAATATATATTTAAATTCGTTCAAATTCGTTACGATTTGGAGACGATTTTTTATTTGTGAGTAACGGTTCGTGATGGTTATTAAAAATATACGAAAAAGAATAATTTTTTAAAATTTTTAATTTTTTTTTCTTAATAAATTCTAATTATTAATTAAATAATTTAATTTGATAAATATATAAATTAATTAAATAAATATAATTAATTTTTAATAGTAACGAATATAATTATCACTATAATAATCGTGTTAAAATTCTACCCGTTATTACATGTTAATTGTTTACCAAAAATCGAAATTATGTTTAAAATTTATCAAATAAAGATGGAATTGATATTACCTATAATAGAAACCACATTTTGTTTTTACCATCTCTATTAAATAACATAAAATAGATAGGGAAGGAAAGAAGTACTATTGTTGATCACGAGGAGTTCTATTGTGGAGCACTAGGAAAGAAAAAGAATAATATATAGCTACACTTTAAATTTTGGAGGTGTGACAAAACTGTTTCCATGACGTTTGACAGCCGATATATTAGACGGCATACCTGCGCATACAGAAATTTTATTAAATATGATATCTTATATCAATAAAATTTAAAATTATTTTAATATTTTTTTTTTAAAAAATATTTAATAATTAATAATAATTTAATTAATAAAAAATAAATTCTAATAATAATAAATAATAATTTATTACATATATATATATATATATATAAATAACATTTATCTGATAAAAAAGTGATTACATATATATATATATATATTTACATTTATCGGATAAAAACGTGATTAGATTACATTTATCCGATAAAAAGTGATTAAATTATTATACTTAATAGTATTTGACTATAATGTTTATATTTAAGCACGATCTTCATGATAAAATGCATTTTCCATTATAAAAACTTTTAATCAGTGGACACACTAACGTTTTAATTCAAAAAATTGCTAGATTGCTAAATCTACGAAGATTGTCATTTACAATTACAATGCGCCGTACGTAGTGTTATTCAATGTTTTTGAAGAAAATTGATATTTTAATTTGGGGGTAAAGTTATCCTCATATTTTACATTATTATTTCAACAATATATTTATTATTAATTTTAAAAATTATTAAAAATATTTTCAATAAATTTTTAATTTATATATAATAAATATGATATAGAAACAATAAAATAAAACAATAAAACATCCTATATTTATTATTTTTATTAATTGATATAAATCACTTATTATCTACCTAATTTATTCTTAGCATCATTATTTTTAGGACTAAAAATCCTTGATATTTTTAAAATGTTTCATATATAATTGTGAATTGTGAATTTGTGAATTGTGAATTTTGATTATTATAAGTCTACAATAATTTGGACTATTTTTTTTTTTTGGCTCAAACTTTTAAAATCATCCTTAAATTCGGTATAATATTAACAACATTTCAATACCAATATATAACTTTTTAATGCTTAGTGATCCACATAATAAATGCACCAGCTCTCATATAAATTTTTTTTTCCCCCAATCTGACGTAGATATACACAAGTCACGTTGACGTGATAGAATTTTGTTAAATCTTGTATTACAAGTCAGCCATGAGTGTATAAATCCATTCTTCTTTTAAAAAAAATTAATCTCAATTTATATTTTATTAATTTAAAGTATTATATCTTTATTTATTTTAAAAAAAATAATAATTTATTAATTGCATGTTACGTAAATTCGTAAATTTTTTTATTTATATAATACCATATATTATTATTGTTAAATATAATTAAAAATATATAATAAAAATTATTATATCAATTATAATTATTATATATAAAATTGATATTCTTTTCTTTCATGACTGGTTTTCAATAATTGGAGGGGGAACGCGTTTTGATAATTGTGAAGTAAAATGGCAAATAAAGTGGGGGTAAGGTGATAAGAGCAACCATAACCTTTTTTCTCCACATTGGCTTTTAGGTAACAGTGTTTGGAGGCTACCTTTTTTATGACAAAATTATTTTAAAAATAGAAGTTGGTAGATTGGTAGTCAAATTAATTATTACAATAAATTCATAAAATAACCTTCTTCTTTTTTCTTTCTTTCTTTCTACCTCATGAAACTAAATGCCGTATATATGCAGCGAAATGACTCAAAAGCAATTTTCTTTAACGGATGACTGTTATTTGAAACTGTAAGTTGGTAGTCGGCTGTCAATATGAAGCTAAATGGTATTTTTGAACTTTTACTTTATTACTACCGGAATGAATTCAAAATAAATTCATTTTAATTTTACAACTAAAAAATAGAAATGAAATAAAATTAATGTTTTTTTTAAATAAATCATAATTTCATTCTCGTCTTAATTTTTTTTTTAAATTTTTAATCAACTTTAAATATAACACTAAATTCTATTTTTAAAAAATAATAATATTAACCTTAAATCCTGCTTATTAAAAACTAAAAACCCTATTTAAAAAAATAATAATTTTAACCTTAAAATTTAATTAACAAATATAACCCTTAATTCACAAATATAATAATAAAATTCAAATCCAAAATCCCAAATCATATCTAGAAAAAAAATTAACATTAAAATTTAAACTACAAATATAACCATAAACCCTGAATCATATTTAAAAAAATAAAAATTTAACCCTAAAATTTAACCTATAAATATAATCATAAACCTTAATCCCAAAACCCAAAAATCTATTTAGAAAAATAATAATTTTAACCCTAAACCTTAACCCACAAATATAATTTTAAACCTTAAACCTTAAACCCAAATCTCTAAATCTTAAACAACAAATCCCAAAACACAAAACCTCAAAACCCTAAATCTTAAATCTTAAATCCCAAACCTCAAAACCCTAAACCCTATTTAGAAAAATAATAATTTTAATAATATATTTTATTTTTAAGTAATAATTATTTAAAAAAATAATATTTTTAATAATATATTTTATCTAAAAAAAATAAATGATATTATTTAAACTTGATTAAATATAAAGATATTAAAATAGTATATAGTGTTTTACATTATATTCTATTTATAAACAAACATTTTAATACTACTTATTTGATTTTAGTGATTAAATTAAACAAAACTCTTTTTTTTTTCATTCCATCTATCCTCATTTTCATTTCTTATTCTTGTCACATCTGTGTCCGGAGAATTGAGATAATTAGGTTCTATTTAGGGTTTATATTTAATTAAAAGTACATTATATGTATCTTAATGTGTTTAATTATTGAGTGCTGTAATATATTAAGTTTTTAAAAATTAAAAATTTAAATTTAAATGAAATATAATTTTATAATTTATATATAATTTATAAATATAATACCTTTAAAAATTCACCTTTTAAAAATTAAAGTAAAATAGGTGCATATATACCAGATGCATCTGCCCCTGGTCATATTCGGTCAGGCTGCTGAAAAGGTGCTAAGAATAGTACGTGGGAAAAAACACTCTTAATAGAAAGAAAAAAAAAACAATTAAAAGTTCTTGACAAGTAATTTAAGACCAAAAAAGTTTACTATTCATTTAGTAAGATTTTCGATGCAAAATAGAAGGTTCAATTGCATATATCATAATTTCATTTTTAACCTACACAAGATCTTCTTCTTCTTCTTCTTCTTCTTCTTTTCTTTCAATTTTTATAATTTTTTTTTATCAAATTATTTAAATCATGTACACATTTTATTAATGAATGTGTGTATACAAGATAAAAAAAATATATATTTTTTTACAAAATATTTTAAAAAATATATTGATTCCATCATTTAATTTAAATATAAGTCATTTACACTGGGGGTGAGCATATGTTATTTTGGAAAACTATTGAATAAGTGAATTATTAAAAAAAGGAACAAAATTAAAATCCACGTATACTTTGAGAACAAGAAGAAAACTATTTGTCGGTGAGGTATAAAGTTCTCCAAGTATATATATATAATTATTTTAAGGGTTATAATTAATGCTTAAAAATAAAAGAATATTTAAGAATTATGATAATTACATTAATTATTATGCTATGATCGTGACAATATATATAGTATATACCTAAAAACAGAGAAGTAGATTAGTATAAATTAATTAATAGAAATTTTATTAACGAGTTTTATTTTGAACAACCAAATACATATTACACAATAATCTCTAATTAATTTTCTGTTTGTCCATTTCAAGTGGTGTTGGTGGACTCGACAATGGATCACCGAGAGACAAATTAAAGGAACCGAAAGCAGTCTGGACAAACAAGGACAAGGATAAGGTCTTAATTTCTTTCATTTTTCCAATTCCCCATAAAAACAAAAACTTAAATTAAAAAAAAAGAAAGAAAGAAAGAAAACACTTACTTAATTTCTTCTTCTTCTTCTTCTTCTTCTTCTTATTTTAATTTATTTAATATTATTCATTTATTTGACCATCTTTTGATTTTTCATTGATTTTAAGTCACACCAGCTTAGACAATTCCTTAATTATTATCATTTAAACTTAATTACAAATTCTTCAATATAAATAATTGAATTTACTTAATGTATTTACAAAATATCTAATACTGAAGAACAATACATGTATAAATATAGAATAAAATGAATCTGTTTTTCCTAAAAATGATTTTAAGAAACAATATATTAGTTGCATACAACTAATATACAGCTTATAAAGTATATTAGTTGCATACAACTAATATATCATTTAGTGATTTATTAACACTCCCACTCAAGTTGGCGCATAGATATCAATCATGTCTAACTTTACACAATGTAGCCATATAACGACTTCTGAGACTTTGCAGGTAAGTATATCCGCAGCCGCTTCTTCCTGTGAACAAAAATAAAACTAATAAGTTTGGCATCTAACTTTCTTTATAAAGTGACGATCAACCTCTACGCTAGCAACATGATCATGTTGTAACCGATTTCTGTGATATATCAATGGTCACCGATTGTCATAATACATCAGCCTAGTATTTTTGAAGTTCGAAACCCAAATCTAATAACAAAGTTCTTATCCATAGCAATTCACAAACCCTACGAGCCATACCTCTATATTCTCAAAGACTAGATCGCGGACACCACTTTCTCGCTTCTTATTTTTCCATGTAACCAAATTTCCTCCCACAGCGTGAAATAACCCGACGTTGACTTTCTATCCTGTAATACTTCCCGCCTAACTGCAGACCGTGAATCCACGACTTCAAGAGGATTGTCGTTGTAGGTAACATTACCCCTTCCGAAAGCCGATTTCAAATACCTTAAAATTCTCAAAACAAAGATTCATATGGTTCTCACTTGGATTGTGCAGGTATAAACCGACTCACCACAATTACTCGCATATGCAACATCTCGGTCTAGTACTGAGCTAAGTAAATCAAACGTCCAACCAATTCCTCCTCGATACAATGTGATCGATTTCGGGCTGGTATTCGATCCGACACTCCGTTAAACCATGGCTTTGTTTAATACAGGTGAGTATCAATAGGTTTGCAATCCAACATACATGTCTCTATTAGCAGATCAATAATGTACTTCCTTTGACAAAGATATATCCCTTCTTCTTTCCTCGCTTACCTCAATTCCTAAGAAGTACTTTAGTTCACCTAAGTCCTTCATTTCAATTCGTAGGCTAGTATTGCCTTGTAATTTATCCATCTCAATAGTATTCATCACCAATGATTACCATATCATCAACATAAATGATTAGTAGTTGTTACCTTCCTCGCTGATGTTTGACAAACAGAGCGTGGTCTCGAATTACTGCCTCGTAACCAACCTTTGCATGAATTGTGAAAACCTTCCAAACCAAGCTTCGAGTGGATTGCTTGAGGCTATACAAAGACTTCCTCAATTTGCATACAAAATTACCAGGAGAATCAACTACATACCTGCGGTGGAAGACTCACGTACACCTCCTGCCTTAATTCTCTCCATGAAGAAACGCATTCTTGACATCAAACTACGCCGAAGGGGCCGCTTAGGTTAGCGAAAGCGAGTGAAACGTGAACCCGAATCGTGTTCATTTTGGCAATAGGAGCAAAAATCTCATCGTAATCTACACCCATACGTTTCGAGTAAACCCTTTTGCTACAAGACGAGCTTTATACCGATTTACTGATCCATCACCATTATGTTTTATAGTAAACACCCATCGACAAACCAACTCGCTTTTTCTCCTTGTGCGGTGACACAAGCTGGGCACGTATTTCGTTCTTAATGCATCCATCTCTTCATCCATTGTCTTCTCCATATTGATCTCCCCCAACGCATCCCTCGCACTTTCATAGGGTACATCGATACACCAAGTATATTTGATTCACAAATGATTTGTATGACTTAGATAATCTTTTAAAATGGTGGACATGAAATTAGCTACCTGGTATTTTGATTTTGCATGAATATTTGGTTCATACCTTTTGGCCTGGTCAACCTCGGAAAGTAGACCATTCTGGTAACACATTGTCCAACATTAGACTCAATGTTATTAGTATCGCAGTGTACATACCTCGATATGACACCTTCGATCAGCAGTTGTGAGTCAGTTGATCAAGGGTAGAGTAATGCCCGAGGTACAATTCTTTCTTCAATGTCATTTGGTCAGAAAGTGAGTTTCAATGCTTGAATACTTGAAGCACTGCTTCGCAATGACCGATTCAATGAAATAAGTCTCATCTCAGTCTCATGAAACATCACAGACTCACCTAATGCTCTTCATCATGATACAGCTTGAAATATGTATTCTTCCCCCGACGAAGTAGCAAGATCGTAGGGAAAATAACCCATGTCCTCAAAGAAGGTAACATCCATAGTAACATAATACTTTCTCGTCAGGATGAAAGACTTGTACCTTCCTTTTTGATAACTTCCATAACTAACAAACACACATTTAATTGTCCGAGCATCTAATTTAGAACGTTGATTTTTAGGAACATACACAAAAATAACACAACCAAATACTCGAGTAGGAAGATTATGAAAGGATGATAAGGATACGTAAGATGCGAGAATCAAATGGGATTTTTCCGTTAAGGACACTAGACGAGACGATTGATGAGACGGGCGTAAGCTCGTACATCATCACCCCAAAGATATTTTGGCATATAAGCACTAAATAAGAGCGCACGAGCCATATCAAGTAAATGACGATTTTTCTTTCAGACACTCCATTTTGTTCCCAGGACAAGTAGTTTGGTGAATAATCCCATTTGTTTTGAAAAATTGTTGAAAAACATGATTAACATATTCCTCTCCATTGTCAGAATGGAGGATCCGAATGATGCCATTATATTGTCTCTGAACAAAGGTATGAAAAATTTGAAAAACAGAAAAAACTTCATCTTTTGTTCTAAGAAGAGAAATCCATGATAACTTTGTACAGTCATCGATAAATGAAACAAAATATCCCATACCCGATATAGTGGGTGCTTTAGATGGTCCCCAAACATCAGAATGAATTAACTCAAAAGGAATAGTACTTTTATTAGAAATATTAGGAGAATAAGTAACACGATGGCTCTTGGCCAAAACACAAGTCTCACAATGCAACACAGGTCTCACAATGCAACACAGTCTCACTAACACCAATAAATAAAGTAGGCATGGTTTTTTTCATAAGACTAAAAGACGGATGCCCTAAGCGGCGATGCCACAACCAAATTTCACTTAGCTTATCAAAACTAGAAATCAATGCAGTGCTTGCCCGTGCTCCTGGTTTCTCCCATCCGTAGTTCTGATCCAAGCGGAACAATCTGCCCCTCAGATACCCTCGACCAATTATTTCCCTAGTAAGAAGATCCTGAAAAATCACATACATAGGATAAAAGGTTACAAAGCATTTAGACTCAATATTCAACTGTGGAACAGATATTAAGTGATGAGATAAGTCGCACATATAAAATATTGCATGAGTCAGAAGATGGAAGTGATACATGAATCGACCCCTCGTCCTAAGACAGAAAGGCCTCACCATTAGCATTTGTAACATAAGACACCAAAGGAGAGATAACTTATTATTAAAAAAAAGATTTATCATAAGTCATATGATTATACGCACCGAATCAATAATCCAAGTATTAGACCCAACAGAGTGAGAAACATTTTGCACGTCATACCAATCTACCACTACCACGACCTATTGAAGTCTGTAGGATACCTCCACATTCCAAAGGATGATTCTCGTCCATAGTAGTCCGGTTCTTGGAAAATTTGCACCGTAGTCGCTGCTTTTAATCCAGGCACATGTTGTCGTTTTGGTTTCAAGTGTGGATATAGCTTTCCAACACGTTTCATGGAGATGCCCCCTGCTTCATTGCACAAGAAGCGCAGAGAACGAGCGGCGATCGTGGGAAAGCCCCTGTGCGGCGGCCCCGCCGATGAGATGAAATTGAAGTTTAGGTGCCGAGGAAAGCGTGCTCTTGATTTAGCTTGAATGGCTAGGCTCGATATCAACACGTGTCCGACGAAGACTCTCTGGTCAGAGATTCGTCTTACGATGTACGTAGCTGCAAGGCCGAAGTCGCTCTGAGATCCGACATTCAAGCACCCGCCTTTAGCACTATTATGTTTTATATCAAGGCCTCTTAAGAAAGCATGCACTGCTCAGCTCCTTCTCCTTTTCCTCCGGTACCACGTAAGATCTTCTTCGGATTTTTAATTTCATTGTACGGGCGTTTCTCGGTCAATTTTAGCCCATACATTTTTCACTTGGTAAAAAAGAGATACCGGTCGCTCATTTTGTTGCAACGTGCCAAGAAATTTTCTGCGTACGAAGTTCATTAACTTGAATAAAGTCGACTCATTTGTATAAAGATCGCTTACAGGTATTCCATATACCCTCGCCAGCTTTCACATTCCTCCACCATTTGTAATATATCATCGTTGATCGCTCTAAATAGATCGACATACGACAAAGCCATCATCATCTTCCCACCCAAAGATAGGCTTATATCATCTTGACCAGAGCTCTAATTGATCCGTGCATGTCCCATCTTATGCATTCCACGAAGATAAACAGACATAACTTTTTTCCATGTTTGAAAATTTGTACCATTAAGTTTAGTACCCCGAAGAACCAATTTTCAACTCTTAACTAAAACTTCAAAATTTGGAACTTCAAGAATTCTAGAAACTTGATGTTGTCTCGGGAATCTTCCATTAAATAATAATAACAAGTATATCAGCAATGAACAAATTTTTTTTTTTCGGGGCGGTCACCGGGAGATAAACGGGTCATTTCGAATGTTTGGTGCTAATGGGCTTGAAAACGCTACGTGGGCTGTACGCTGCTTGGACTGGGACAATTTAAGATGTGACGAGCTCGGGAGTCGACGTGTATGTGGTCACGAACCGTCAGCTGGGGTCAAGCAGGGGCTGTGGGCTAGGGCTGATGGGCTGGGTCATTAAGCGCGAAGGCCAAAAGTAAATATTTCAGGAATGGGTTGGAAGGTGGAAGCTTCAATTAAGAGCCGGGCAACTAATGTAGTTTAAGAATGAAAAAAAAACTCTGAAAATGTAAGAAACTCGCACACCGTGGGTGAACCTGCGTCAGGCAAGTGGTGAATCCGCTGCGCCGTGTGGGAGCCGAAATACGGGTGCGCACAGTGCGGGATTGAACGGCGCGCAGGGCGCTGGCCGAACCCGCGCGGGGCACGAGGCCGAAATTTGCACCGGTCGCGAGAACCCGACGGCGTAGTTTAAGAAACTTCACACCGCTGTGTTTCTTGACGCCGTGCGTGGTTCAACGCAGTGCGGGCGCTGGCCGAACCGCGTGCGCGTAGGTCGTGCTAACTGATGTCAGGCCGACCCGCCGGCCGCAGGTCAACCCGCGTTGTAGCCGCGCATGAATGACACCTGCTTGAACAACAGGGAACGGATTCGCGCTGGTGGACAACAGATCTAACTGCCATGAAGCTAAACATGCGTGCGAGAATACGGATGCTGCCGTCGCGCCGGGCACGACGAAGACCGCGGTGCTTCCATTCATAAACCTGTGTAATTTTTTTTTTTTGTTTCTTTTCTGCTCTGATACCAAATTGAATTTATTTAATGTATTTACAATATATCTAATACTGAAGAGCAATACATGTATAAATATAGAAGAAAATGAATCTACTTTTCCTAAAAGTGCTTTTAAGAAACAATATATTAGTTGCATACACCTTATAAAGTATATTAGTTACATATAACTAATATGAAATTTAGTGATTTATTAACATAAATAATTTTTAACTGTTATAGTTCTTTCAACTACATCTTTTCCTTTGTAATATAGTTAGAATCACTTTTTCTTAAGAAAATTTTGACTGAAGCTTTTGAATTGGAGTACTTAGTACGTACTGTAGTAAGAAAACAATTCAATACCGTTTAGTCCGCTTTTGTACGTTGTATTTTATTTTATTACCTGCTCGAAACTATCACAACTATGTTTTTACAAAAAGTACTTTTTCGAATATGTCAAGCGAAAGCATTTCTTATTTAACGGGCCCCTTCATTAACAATAAAGCAACCAATAATTTCAGCTAGCCTTGCATATAGTATAACCTTTTCCTAGAAAAAAGTTTTATTTTTAATATCTCTTCTATATACACTTATATTTTATATAAAAAAAACACTTTTTTTTTAAAAAAAAAATATAATTTTTTTACTTAAAAATGAAATAGCATGAATATTTATGTCATATAAATATCGAAGAAAGATAGATAATATGATGGTATTTTCATTTTTAATCCAAAGTTAAAATCAAAAGAAATTCGAACGTGTATAAATATAAATATAAATAAAATGGAATGTGAATATATAATATGATTATATTTGATGCTGTTTGCTAACTCTTTAATAGAATTAAAATAAGGAATAAACAAATTCATGCAATGTGAAAAATAAACATGTTTGTTAACTCGTTTATAGAAGTAAAATGAGCAATAATTTTTTTTTTTGCAATCTGAAAAGTAAGCATGTTGAATCAAAATAGAGAAAAGAAAATAATTTCACCAAAATATCCTTAATTATAATATTAGTTATTTTTTTTCTTTTTCATATACCGAAAAAACTAAAATATTATATTTTACATAAATAAAATAAGAATTTATTTCTTTTATAAAATATGATATACTAACTTATTTTTTTTATATAAAATATAATCAATAAATGAATAAATTGATAAATGATTTAATTAAGTATTATATATAAATAATAAAATAAGATATGTGAGTAATATAATATGTAAAATTACTTGTTAACAACTTATTTTCAACTTATTCTTTCAAACTTTAAATTGCAAAAAAAATAAATAATAATAATCTAATAATTTTGATAAGGAAGGAATTAATAATAGGATCGAAAGTTGAGAATGAATTTGAGTTTAAAAAGTGAATGAAAGTAGTAGCTTAGAAATAATTTTATTCTTATTAATGATATATATTTTTTTTTGATAAAATATAAAAAATAATATCATTAAAACTTTTAATAATAAGAATAATAAGATTTCAATTAAAAAATACTTAATATCGATAGGTTTAAATAATTGTAGTTTAATTTAAACATAATTTAATTGGATTGTGTTTAAAATAAAAAATATATTAATTTTTTTAATAATTAATATAATGAATTAATTATAAAAGATATTATTTTTCTTATTTTTTTATATAATTATTGATACAATTTAAAAAATAAAAAACAAAAATAATAATCAACCTATTTTACTACTTCTCCTTGTTCTTCTATTCTTGTTTTTTTTTCAATTCAATAGGCCTACCTTTTACATGTAAGTATGAATTCAGATTTCTGAAACAAAAAAAATAAAAAATAAAAAAAAATAAGCACCCAGTCCCAATAAAGGTGTGTTTGGTCAGGAAAAAAAAAATGAGTTACGCACTTTTACAACTATCTTTTTTGAACAGTGGAATCCACTTGATCACGCCATCCCCTCAATAAAATGAGTTATTTAACCAAAACAATTTCATAATAAAGTTTTTATCATTGTTATAACAAAGTACTATTTTATTTTATAAGTTTTATTGAATATTTTTTTCAATGTTTTTCTACTTTTATTCAAATTTTTTTTCAAATTATATCAATATTTTATAATAAATTATATATATATATATATATATATTTATTTAAATTAATGTTTATTATTATTACTATAAAACATTGATAAATATCTTCCCCATGCATTCTTTCATTAACTAATATATTTTCATATTAGTTTAATACATTACTATAAATTTTATTTTTTATGATCTTTTAAGGTAACCATTGTTATAATAAAACATTGTTTATACGATTTTTTAAAAAATAATAATTAATAATAAAATAAATTGTTATATCGGGTTTCTGTCATTAACTTAAAAAAAGTATAATAAAAAATAAAAATATATCATTTTTCTCTTAAATTAATGTATTTTATTTTTATAAACCTAGATAACATTATAACAGTTAAAATTAATATTTTTTAAGAAAAATAAGTTTTATTTATTTAAAATAAAAATATATCAATAATATTTAAATTAAAAATTAAAAATATATTAAATTGTCAAAATTATTAAAATTATCAAAATAAGTTCTATAATTGAATGAATAAATTTTTTAGGACACTTTTATTTAACTCCTTTTGATCTTTATCTAAACTGGATTTTTTTAATTAATAATATGATAAATTTTTAATAAGGTTTATCTTTCACAAATTGAATTCTTTAATTTTCTTAATTGCAACGAAACTTTAATAATAATATTAGATATATATTGAGATTTGATAAAACTTGATAAAATATAACAAAATATATATAACTTATATCATAAATCAAAATTTAGATGATAAATTTATTACATTAGAGCTAAATCTTTAAGGAAGGTAAAAATCACATAATAACTCTTATAATATTTATTTAAAACGAAAAGTAAATATTTCTATCTTAATTGAAATTATTCTAATAACAATAATAAAAAGACGATTAGGATATTTGAAAGGAGCAAAAATATAGAAAAAATTTAATACCTAATAAATACTTACTTTTTCAATACATAAAAAGTTATACAAATATCAATTTTGTCAATAAGATCGTAATTATTATTTTTATTATTACATGATAAATATATCTTATTTTGTAATTTACGAGTCAAGTTCTTTTCATTTTATTATTTATAATTTTTTTTATTTTAGTGTTAAAATTAATCCGTCACGATAGGATTAAAAACATATTTTTTAAAAATAATTATAAAATTTAAAATATTTATTTTTAATAATTATCAACTAAATATATTTATTTTTTATAATAATAAAATTGAAAAAAAATAATTCAAAAATTATATAACTATAGTGATTTGTTTTTTTTTTTAAACAGAACTTGATACCTCGCAACCTATTGTAATAATATATATGGGATTTGAAAATAAAAATCCACAATTCCATCGCACGATGGAGATAATGAGATTTTTTTTTATCCGATCTATAAATTGGATCGTTATCATTCCAACTATACTCATGCGAACTGAATTAATCGGATGAATTGATTATTCTCTTCGGTAATTTTTTTTTTCTTTTAATTCTGTCAAGTAAAAAAAAAATATATTCATTTTTATATATAATTAAAAATTATATTTTTATTATCGTGGTTAAAAAAATAAAAAATATTTTTAAAAAAATTAAAAATTAAAAATTATATATAGAATATATTATACCTTATAGTAAAACCTCAATTATTTTACAGCCCAAAAGCAAATCAAACAATTTTAGAAGAAAATTGTGGGAAAAGACGTTTCTGCTATTTGTATAAACTTGTTACATCCACGTCTTAATTTTTCTTTCATCTTAAATGGAGAGTTGAAAATCGTAACTTCAATTGTAAAATGACGCAGAATGGTTCGAAAAACAGATAAGGAAGAGGAAAACTGGAAATATAGAATTGATATTTTTAGAGAAAAGTCACTCAATAATTAAATATTTTTATCTTATAAATTTAATGCTATAAAGTTTTAAAAAATAAAAATATTGCTATCTCATTCGTTTTTTTTTTTTAATTTTTTAATTTTTTTTCTCGCTGTAAGAGTAGGTTACCAGGAAATGTCAGTTAAGTGTGAACTGAGTCTGTTGAGCTCAAAGCTTTGTGGAGGTGGGCCATTCCTATGGAATTTTGTGTATGCGTCAGACAAGCAATCTCAAACTTTCGGTTGTATTTTCTTGGACTCTTTGTTACCTCCAAATCCTATATAACACTTGCCATTCTCCTCCATTACTACTCTACCACTCTTCTTTATTGTTTCCCTAACTCAATTGATACTGGTTTCTTCTAATTTCTCTTTCTGGGTTACTATTTTTGGAGTCCCACCCATCTAAAAGTTCCCATCTTTAAGATTCAAGTGACTCTGGATGTTTGGGCACTGCAATAGGTTCCAATTTTGGATGTTCTAACTTGTTATTTTCTTCAACTAGTTCTTTTCAAACGGTTGTTTTTGAAAATGAAGCAATATTAGTTTCTGGGTATTGCTTGATATTAACTTAATTGATTTTTAATTTTTATCTTATTTAGGGTTAAACAAATTGAGAGGGGGTGGGTGGGGGAGTGATATTTCATAGATTCTGGCATTTTTCCTGAAGGACAATGTTTGTGTTATACGATCGGTGTATACTTTGGAAGTCTTATTCAATTCTAGGCAAGAAATCAATCGTTGAGAAAAGCTTTTACTTTTGGATCTTCCAAATTTTTAATAGATATAGTTTGGGTACTTAACACTTACCAGGTTTTTCATAACAAACTCCTTCAGTTCCAATAATCTTCTAAGTTTCACCTTTCCATTTTTTTTTTCTTTTCTCCTCCTCCTCCTTTTAAGAACCTGAAAGTTAGGAGGTATACTTATGGGAGGGGCATCACTGCCACCAGGTTTTCGGTTCCATCCAACTGATGAGGAATTAGTGGGTTATTACCTGAAAAGAAAAGTGCAGGGACTTGAGATTGAGCTTGAAGTAATCCCTGAGATTGATTTGTACAAATATGATCCTTGGGAATTGCCAGGTATCTTTTTAAAGTCAATTTCTTGTCTATGTTCCTCATTAACTGAAGGAGTTAAAGTATTGTGTTTCTATATGCTACATTTTACAGTGGCCTCTGTGGAACAATGCACATGAATAGAGAGCCTCTTAGATGCAAACTATTGGCTTCATATGTTATTCATCTTTTCTTCTTCTTCTTCTTCTTCTTCTTCTCCTTTATATGGATTGAACCTGTTACGGTCTTCTTTTACTTGTGGGCAAGTAGTTTTTGTCTTGATAAAGCCAAATCATTAGGCTTTATTGTTTTGATGCACCAAGTTCATTAAGAAAGTGCAACAGGAAATTTCATTCTTCAGTAACTTCTTGTACAGTCATTGTTTGGGATTATTGGAGTCTGATATGTAAACTGTAAATGCAGATAAGTCATTCCTTCCTAAACGAGATATGGAATGGTTTTTCTTCTGTCCCCGAGATAAGAAGTACCCAAATGGCTCAAGAACAAATAGAGCTACCAAAGCTGGCTACTGGAAGGCCACTGGAAAAGACAGGAAAGTGGTATGTCAATCTGGTGGAGTGATGGGGTACCGAAAGACCCTTGTTTTTTATTATGGACGTGCTCCTTTAGGTGACCGAACAGATTGGATTATGCATGAGTATCGTCTCTCTGATGAACTCAGTCAAGGTTCATCAAGTTTTAAGGTAAGCTTTTCTCCTCTTCTTAACACGATTCATCTTCAAATTTGTATGCCAGCCTCGGTTTTCGATACTGATACACATCTTCTGGGGCATTGCAGGGAGCTTTTGCTTTGTGTCGTATCATCAAAAGGAATGACAACACACAGAAGACTAGTGATTTCCTTGGAGAACCAAGAAGTAAAAGGGTTGGCGATTCTTCTAGCAATGGAGATTTCAACACAACCATTATCTCAAATGAGCACATTATTAGTGTTCCTAATAATATTTCTTGTCCTGCTAGTTACCAAAACAACGAGAGTCGATATTCAAGTCCAAATACTTCATATGATGTCACTCCAACAGCAGAGTTAGAGCCTGTGGCAGAGACTGCTCCTGCAAACTTCTGGGTCTCACCTGACTTAATTCTTGATTCATCGAAGGTATTAATTTCGATGGAACACAGCAATTCAGGAAGCCATTGTGAGTTTCACAAATTAGATTTTAAAGTCTTCTTTGGCTTTTTGCAGGACTATCCACAGTTACGAGAAGCCATGCCTGATTACTTTCCACAATATGGTTTTCCTAGCTTGACTACACTCTGGCAGTCATATGCACACAAGGAAATTTCACCTTCTTCGTCATACTCAAATTTCCAGGGGGAAATTGAACTTGCAGATGAACTCAGTCGATTTGGCTGCATGTCACCATACTCAGGATATTCTAGTCAAATGGATATGCAGTATGAAGGTTATGACCGGCTCAAATTCAATTAGATACCAAAGGCCCTTCTGTAAAGAAGAGGGAAGATCCTTCATTATGATTGTTTTTTCTAAATGCAGGGTTTGAAACTCAAGACCAACTCCCAATTTGCCAGCAAGCAAGTGGAGATTCGACATTTGAGGAACTTAACAGTCAATGGACACAGGAGGACAGTATGATTATTGTCTTATAGGAATCTCGCTAACCGGTATGGATGGTATGTATTGCGTGGTCTAGAAGGGCTTCAAGACAACGCCTTTTAACGTTGGTTCTTGGTTTTGGAATAACGAGTATAATCCTTTCCTATGTGTAATGCAGAGAACGGTTTTCTGTAACACTAGTTCATGTAATTTGGATTTGCATTTCAACTGTATGCTTTGGTATCTTGTTTGTGTTATTGTACTGAGTAAGCCAGGTGGTAATCACTTTTACAGATTGCACCTCGACTTGTTTAAGTGCTGTATTTTTTTTCTTTCTTACCTAGGATTTGGATCATCTTTATGTACTAATTCCTTCTACATTGTAATAAAGAAACTTGTTAATTTGCAAAAAGTTTTGGCTTTTTTCTTCAGCTGCAGTGGGTTTTGGGTTGAATATGTCTTCATTGTATTTGCTCAAATGTTTTATTTGTGCAAATTGTCTTATTGATAAGACTCTTACAATCCCTCCCCACTTTAAGTTACATATTCAAGCCACCAATTACTGTTTTATAAAAAATAAAGATAAAAAATTTGGAGAAAATAGCTGGACAATTCCTGTGACTTCCAAAAATTATAGGACTTATTCAGCACTAAACGAAAAAAAAAGTGTTTTCTTTAAGTAATTACTTTACAAAAAGAAGGGTGGATAAGCATGTTAATGGGAGACAAATTATAAAAAGATAAAATAGTTTATTTTATTTAAATATTTTGTTTAAAATTTTATTAGAATGATAAGTTTATTTTGTTTAAAATTTTAATTTTTATGTACTATTATAATCTCATTTAGAAACTTTAACTTAATTGTTTTTTTTATTTGTATTACTAAAGTCTCGTATAAAAACTTTATAAACTATTTTAGTGACTTTTTAACTATAAATAACTAAGTTTTATATTTATATATGACATCATCGAAAATAAACAATTTAATTATATTAAAAAAATTCTCTTCTTTCCATTTTTTCACTTATTCTTAATTTTTAAGAATATTTTTTTTTTCGTTTAAGTCCTCTTATTCGTGAGATAGAAGAATTATTTTAGAGTAGTTATACTTTAGAGTTATTATAGTGCATCTAATGATAGATAATATAATTAGGCCTGTCTTATTCTAAATTTGTTAGAGTGATTACTTCGATAATAGTTTTCGTTTATTTGTTACATACCATAAATACGATGATGAGAATGAGTCTCGTTAGTATAATATTTGTTTCGATTTTTCTTATTTTTTAAATACTTTCATATCATTGATACATTCATACGTGAACCGAAAAAAGTTCTGTCTCAACTTTCAACCAGCAAATTTTACATCTTCGTGTTGATCCTACTTAATTATCAAATTAAGATTTTATAACGATATTTTAAAGCTGAGGATAAAATTTACCTTTAAGTTTGATAAACCATTTGACTAACGAGTTACTTTTGCAAATACTCTTTTATATTTTGAGTTGGTCTATCATTCATATTGTTCTGGTGGGGCATTATGGTTTTAGTTGAAAGCTAAAAAGATCCACTAAAGAGTGAAGCCAGCTTATCAAAGAAGCACTTTCTATCTTTATTGGTACCTTTTGTTTGCCCAGTATAGCTGTATCTACTTAAGGAATGTACTTTCATTTTTAGGGGATGAGAAAAATGCATATGATTATTTAGTTATGTAAATTAAATTTAAGAATGTAAAAGTAAAAGTATGAATTATTTGATTTGTATAAATAAATAATAATGAGTGAAATTAAACTAATACACAATAAGAAAATATATGTCTCACAAAGATTTCAATTGTTTAACTTTTCAACATCAAAAGTTTACTCTAGTGTCGAAGATACACTAAAAAAAATTCACTAATAATTAAATAGATAATACAAACACCAATATTCAAAAATAATTCTTAAAAATCAATTACTTATAATTCTATAAAAGTAGAGTTATCAGTGCACTTTTCTACTTAATATTTGATCGTTTTATTCACATATTCAAAATTTATTATAAATATTTTGATAAAATAATTTATATTGAAAATATTTTTTATTATAAAATTTATTTAAATCAATATTTAATTTATTTTTATATCTTTGTTATATTTTAAAAATAATTTTTTTAATATGATAATGAAATAAAAAATAAAGATACATAGTTCTAAAATTAAAAATTTACACATATTAAATTAATTATCCAGTACATTTTAGGTTTATATACTTCTTTATCGTATAATTTTTTTATATAACTTTAATTTTTATATTATAGGATGAGATATAATTTTATAACCTGTATATAAATTATATACTCAGAGTTTAATAGTGAGTAATATACATGTTGCAAGTTTTCAATAAATAGACATCTCTCTTTGCAAAGCCAAAGTTTTCAAATTGTTCCCCGCCCTTCTTCACTTTACATAGAAGTTTATAAAGAAATCATACCCTGCGACTTTATAGATTATCTTTCAATATACTTCTATTATGCACTCTCTTTTTTATTAAATTTAAATCAAACACCCATAAAAACATTTTCTAATGTAGATTCGTCCACCCTCCACTACTACCTCACCATCGAAGCCTACTTGTTTGCTCAAAAGCATCAAACAAGCGTGTGCTCCTTTCCTTCATTATGCATAGAAAATTAGAAATATATATATATATATATATATATATATATATATATATATATATATATAGCTCCACTTGCATTTGTTGAGAATGAAATGAGAAAATTAATTTAAAGAAAAGTTTCCTATATTGCTTTTAATGTGTTTATTATTGGTAAGTTCTAATAAAACAGTATTGAGTATGGATCGAACTGTGGCTTGAAATAAGATGAAAAGTCTTATGTATCATACCACAAATTGAACTACCATGTATAGACAATTTAGTGTTATTTCAGGGCATATAGCATTGTCCTCTTTTGAATTGGTACATTCAATGTTAGCTTCTTGCTTAGGAAACATTTAGTATAAGCTTGCTATTTGAGGACTACAGAAAACTTGAACCTCTTCAAGAGTTGCTCTTGACTCATCCCCAAATAGTGACTCCTTTCCATCATCCCTCTTAGCATATGACAATCCTAATCTAGATTTGGCTTGCCTTAAGTCACCAATGCCGGAATTAGTATCCGGCCCTGCAAAACCTCCCATAACTGGTGCCAAAGGTGGCCCAATAAGAAGCCCGTCCGCCCCAAATTGCGGGCCTCCCCGAGCATAGTCAAAAAGGGCTGCACCATTGCCTCCTACTTTGGGTAGAACAATGGGATAAGTTTTTTCATTGTCTGTCCAATAGAAGAGAAAAGCATCAAATGTGTCATAGTAATCATCTGTGCTTCTATAACCTTCAGGATTGAAGGCACCAAATTTGAAGGACTTGTTTGTATATCCAATTATTACACATGGTCCCTTGAAGTCACATAAATTGTGAAAATCTGTTGCACTAAAACCATCAATGCTTGCCTGATAGCAGCATTTGAGTTCCCTACCTGTTCATAATTTTAAATGTAATAAATGTTAATTTGACTGAACATAAAAACATTACATGAATGAAGTGTTGTAGGCGGAAGCAATAAATAGCGGTATATGAATATATCAAAGCGATAAAATGAACACACAGAATTTACGTGGTTCGGCGGTCACCTTTAGGTCGAGTCGGCGGATATTATTTGGGCCAGGTAGGAAATATACGGAATACTGATCTGATTTCCTCCGCTAATAATATCTCTCGAGTGTTTCCCAAACTCCATGATATTTTCTCTCTTTGAGTTTGCTTATACTACTCTCGATTTTTGTGATTTTGCCTTGTTCTTGATACATGAACTTCTTCCACTGTTATAGATGAAGAAAAGACTCCACTTTCACAAAGTGTGCCGTAATTTAAGCCTTAAATTAGGCCACGATTTCCTTAAATTATGCCCTTAATTTCCTTAAATCATGCCCTGAAATTAGGACACTAATTTCCACTAAATTATGCCACTAATTTGTTCTTTTAGAGCCAATATTCAACAATCTCCACCTTGGTGAAAAAGTTCATACTTATTTGCCTCCCAAATGCGCCACTGAGGCGCCACTAAGCTCGAAGATGTTGATCAAGTTCGACGGTGTTGAAACTTGATCCACTGTAACCGCACTTTGTAAGCATATCTGCGGGGGTTATGATTCAGGCTTTACAGGTATAACATTCCCTTCATCAGCGATTTCCGAACAAAATGAAATCGAACATCGATGTGCTTGGTGCGACCCGTGATGCACTTGGTTCTTTGCCAAACCAATGGCCTACCGGCTGTCGTAGAAAACCTCGCGTTCTTCGAACAATACCCAATCCTTAGTCGGCAGAAGCCATATAGCTTCTTTGAATATACAGTACGGCCATATACTCTTGCCTCTGTAGTAGACAAAGCTGATTAGTTGGCCAAATGTTGATCTCAACAAATTGGTCCTCTGTCATTGTGAACACATAACCGGTTGTAGATCGACGCTTATCCGGATCTCGGCGTAGTCGAGAATCACGTATCAGTAGGTGTTTACGCCGGTCTTGTCTCTCTCAAACTTGAACCAATATCCACGGTACCGTAGATGTAGTGAGAATCCCCTTGTGCTTGCCGGTGTCGCTTTCCCGGATTATGCATGTGCAGGCTCGCCATGTAACGCGTGAGAAATATCGGGTATGGTGCGAGCCGTCTGCATACGTCAAGCCTGACGACATTTGCATATGGAACACGTTCCATTTGCTTCTTCTACATCGGTGGTGCTAGGTGACGATAATGCTTAGCGAAAGTGAGGGCTTGACGGTGTACTTGGTTTGGTTTTCATCAATGTTAAACCTTTGTAGTACTTTCTTGAGATCTTGAGTACGTGTCGAGACAGTTTGTGCCTTTGCAACTCACATCTCTTGTGATTTCCATCCCGAAAATTTTCTTAGCTCTCAAGATCTTTCATTTCAAATTCTGAACTTCAGCCAGAGCATGATACTGTCGATCTCCATAGCTAACTGTAGATGCAATCAATATCATCCAGCGTATAAGAGCAAATAAATGAAGGTACGTCTTGGAGTTTCGAAAAAGTATACCTGATCAAGCGACTACGTGTGTACTTATGCTCTCGATGAAGCTATCGAAGCGCTTGTACCATTGTCGCGGTGATTGCTTCAGCGAAGTAAATTGATTTGCTCGGCTTATGACCCGATTCTCTCGTCACGGAATTTTAAAGCCATCCGGTTGAGACATGTAGATTTCTTCGTTCGAAAGTACCGTGGAGAAAAAGCTGTTTTGACATCGAGTTGAGCTAACTTCGAGATCAAAGCTAAATGCTACGAAAGCCAATAGTATCCGAATAGATGAATGTATGACGGTGAGAATACCTGCGTTGTAGTCTATTCCTTTCTGACGTAGCCTTTTCTTTACCGGTCGGCTTTGTATCGATGTTGTCTTTACCGAGCACCTTCCCTGGCGTAGACCCATTTGCAACCAATAGTTTTCTTTTTTTGGGAGAGGTTGAACCAAGCTCCCAGTCGATTCCCGATGTAGAGACTTCATCTCTTCATCCATTGCCATTTCAGCAAATACTTATTCTTTTGCACGGCCTGCATAAGTGCATGGGACATCATCATCGATTCGGAAGTGCAAATGCTACTATGTACGTATCTGGTAGGCTTGCAATCTCCTTCTCGGATTAGAGTAGTGGCGATAGATTACAGGCTGCGATTAATCGGTAGTGATGGTGAAGAGAAGCGCTCAGCCCAGAGATCTCTTCTTGATCATCAATTTCATCTTAGCCGATCAGTAGTGGTGCAATCTTTCCTGGATCTTCCGAAGTCTCGAGCATCGCCTTAGAAAGAGTATTTGGACTTTCGTTCTCTTTTCTACGAATTTGTTTGTCTCGGTATATGATTAGGTGAATGTAACATGTCGGACTTAAGGCACGATCTTGGATTCACCATACCAAAGTCGAAATCCTTTAACTCCTTCCTTAAAGAACAGAAAACCGCTTTCTTTGCTCTCGGATCGGTTTGGATTCACTAACGTGAAAATATGCGGGACATCCAAATATTAGCAATGAATGCATGTCAAATAGCGAGGTTGTCGGACCGTACCTCTTTAGGAGTTTTCCATCTAATGCGATCGCGGGAAGTACATTGGACTATATGAGTTGCATATGACAAAGCCTCGGCCCAAAATGCCTTGCTCGATTTGGAATGAGATAACATCATCGAACTTTCTCGAGCCAAAGTACGATTCATTAGGATTCTGTGACTCCCGAATTCTGTGTGGTGTACGAGGAACTAAAAAATGTACGATTATCCACTTCATCTTGACAAACTTTAAAGAAAAGGATCGATTTATACTCGCCACCATTATCGGTCTGAGCACTTTTAATCTTCCTGCACATCCCGGTCTCGATCATTTTCTTCCATTTAAGAAAGATATCAGAACTTCATCTTTGTGACACGCATGGTGTATATCCAGGGCAATATCTAGAGAAATCATCAATAAAGTCACAAACCAACGTTTACCTCCCGAGTGAAGCATTCTTGGAAGGTCCCCAGGCATCCGTGTGAATATAATCGAGATCCGCTTAGTACGATGAATGGCGTGCTTAGAACTTGACTCTTGTTTGTTTTCCCGTTACCTGATGCTCGCGAGAAATCAAACTTTCCGGTCTTGGCACGCTTTGAGACTTGCTTCATTAAGCCTTGCAAAGCACTGCCAAACGTACCACTAGCGCGTATTGCCCACGAGCGGAAGAATCATTTGCCTTTTCTTGAGAACTCTTGAGGCAATTTGTCCTTCGCATGCGTACACCCGTCCCCAGGAAATACAAGTTCACGCCAGAGGTACCACATTCATTGCAAATGCACCTCGTACAACTTTCCAAGACTCCGTTTTCCAATGTTACCTTGCAACCATCGAGAATATAGAACACCTAAAGAAATAAGGTTTTTCTTTAGGTCGGAATATACCATCGTCGTACAGTGGTTTGATTGTACCATCGTGCGTGCTTTAGTCGTATTGTTCAGATCCGCTTTTGTCGACGGGCATTGTCGTTGCCCGTAAGCACTGACTCCTCGCGAGCTCTTCAAAACTCGAAAACCAATGTACGTTTGGACACGTATGATAAGAACATCCAGAATCGAGGATCAACATGCTCGATTAGGTTTTGATGATGAAGCTGAAAAAGGGCGATTCTTCGTCTTATTCGACGGCCTTAATGACATTTGCATTTGACTTGTCCTTGTTTGGACAATCTTTCTTCCGGTCTGCCACTACGGTGACAATAGGCACCTTCGTCACCCGCGGGGCGTCTTACGGATGACTGCTCACTACGGACTTTGATCTAGATTTCCCACATTATTTGATCGCTTGATTTTTTGTTGTTAGTTCTACCTCATTTCATTTCGTCGATGCTTCGATATTGAGTCTCTGTGATCATGTTGATCCTTCTTCGTACTGCGTTATTTACCAAAGCATTTGAAACATCTACGAACTTAACCTAAATCGCTTTCCATATAACGGGGTTGTGGTTAAATTCTGTATGTTCTTCTGGGGTAATGAATTCAGCAATAATGACAAAGCTTTTATCTTCGTCGATAATTTCAACATCTAAATTTTGCGGATCAATTTAAAATTTTATTGAAATTATCTAAGTGCTCGATCATAGGGGTACCTTTCTTGTAATGGAAACGGAAAAGTTTCTTACTTGAAGTAAAGTACGATTACCGATACTTTTAAATGCGTGTATTTGTCCTACAGTTTCTTCCGAGAGAACTACTACATTCTCTTTCATGACAAAGTACTTACGATCTTTTCTAAGCCTGATCGAATTGTGCCCTGGCTTGTCGGTTGACATAATTCCAATCTTCGTTTGAATAATCTCTGGCCTAGTACTCGAGGCTATATTAGATCCTTCTCGGAACGATAGATCTAATACTTCACATTTGCCACGTACGAAGTTATTTGTGCCGTCGAATTTCTCCGCCCCTCGAGCTTTGCGTTGGACAACGTAGTTCTTCGAGTAGAACTTGGTTTGCCATAAATTCTATGGTCGACTTGTTCACCTTCGATCTCTCCTTTATCGGCCCGTAAGTACAAGCGATAGAAATTTTCTGCCTGACTTAAAGCAGTGTTTTCCAAATTTTATACCTTATTTGAAAAAAGCAGTCCGTAGTTGAATTTGGAATGGTCGATTAGCTAAGAATAGATCCAAATCAATTGAAAACGGATGAAAAAGCAGACCAACTCGGTCCCAAATATCACTAGTGGCCCGAGTTGACTCGGTCCCAACTCGGTCTGTTGACTCGATTCTTTGCGGCGAGGACTCCGGCTAAAGGTGGTGGTCGACTTCCGATTTGAGGCGATTCTTTCACGTTGCGTTCGTATCGTCAAGAGCTTCGATTTAATATATATCTTGCTATATTTGGCTCGATACCAATTTGTTGTGGCGGAAAGCAATAAATAGCGATATATGAATATATCAAAGCGATAAAATGAACAACATGAAATTTCGTGGTTCGGCGATTCGCCTAGGTCACGGGAGGCGGCCAGATATTATTTGAGCCGAGTAGGAAATATCACAGTCTGATCTGATTTCGCTAATAATATCTCTCGAGTGTTTCCCAGCTACGTATTTTCTCTCTTTGAGTTTGCTTATCTCTCTACGATTTTTGTGATTTTTGCCTTGTTCTTGATCATGAACTCTTCCTGTTATAGATGAAGAAAGGATCACTTTCCCTAAAGTGTGCCATAATTTAAGCCTTAAATTAGGCCACCAATTTCCTTAAATTATGCCACTAATTTCCTTAAATCATGCCATAAATCATGCCGCAAATTAGGACACTAATTTCCCTAAATTATACCACTAATTTGTTACTTTTAGAGCCAATATTCAACATGAAGTATGGACAAGTACTTCACTAGTTTGTGCTACTTAAGTTTGTTTAATTATGCTTTTGAAACTCGCAGAAAAATAAGGATTCTGCGTAAAATAAAATAAACTCCCAAGTGTATTTTTGAAATAATTTTTAAGATAAGTGTTAGAAGTTTGTTGGAAAACCAATTATCCTAAAACCTTAAGCTATTGGAAGGAGGACGAATCATAATTTTGTACATTTATCATTCTTTTATAAGTATTGTTTCTATGCAACATACATGTAAAATATTTACAATTAAATAATTGAAATTGTTGGGTTTTGAACACAGAAACTTCAACCCTGATACCATGTTAGATTTTTGTTGGAAAATCAACTGTAACAAAACTTAAATTATAGAAAGGAAAGTAAACTATAATTTTATACATATATCAAAAAACGCTATAAAACATTGAAATATGTTCTTAATGAATCAAAAGAGATAATTAAGATGTGGGAAAACAATGTCCTTTGCCTTTGCCCGGAAGGCTAAGAGAAAATAATGTTTTGTATATATTCAGAGAGATAGAGAAGAGAAAATACCCTTTAGAAATGTTTTGTCAACCAAAGAAGTTGAGAAAGGAAGATGAGTATCATGGTACTTGATCTGTGGTTTATCATCATTTCTTTTTTTGCCTATATTCCAGCCGAATAAATTATATGGAATTATCTTTTGTCCATAAAATACAGTATTTTGTGATATGAAACAAGCCATGATCTGCAGATGTATAAACCATACTACTCATTACTCATACCATCCTCATAAGTCATAACATTAGAAAAAGGCAGTATCTTATCCTCATAGCCTTCTTCTACACACAATATGACACGTGTCCCCTTCTTATACTATTTTTCCCCTATCAAATTGTAATATCCTCGTTCCAGTTGTCAACAATAACAATAAGATGCATAGTCATATTTTCGTACCATTAGTGTTTCTGTAAAAAATATGTTTTGTTATACTTGCTTCAAAAATTAGCTTTTTGGTCCTAATTGTAACCCTAAATTGACCGAAAGAAAATGAGTTACATTCTGCTCTCTCTCTTTGTTTTTGTTTTTATTTGATATCATTAATAAAAAGTAAATTTATTTATCACAAATTTATAATAAATCATAAATATTTTTAATATATTATTATTAATAAATATAATCGAGTTCACTTATTTATATTTATATTTAAACAGCCTAAAATTAGTTATAATCTTATAAATTTTCGAACCATAGTTTCTGTTTACTAGAGTTTACACGAAATGTTAATATATTAATTAATCTAAATCACTTTAGTTCTTTTCCCATCTTGAGCAAAAATAAAACGCTGTAGTATTCGTATAAAACATATATTTGGTGTAAAGTCAAAACAACGGGTCCATAGCTCAGTGGTAGAGCATTTGACTGCAGATCAAGAGGTCACCGGTTCGAACCCGGTTGGGCCCTTTTATTATTATTAAGGTTTTTGTTTCTCATTCATACCACTTCAAGCTCAATGAGAGCATTAATTAATTTGCTCCACGAGAAGCCAATTCACTTTGGAAAATATAACAAGTCATAATAATCTGATATCACCATGTTTAAACTCTTTGAAGCAACATAACCTTACCAATTCTTCAACTTGTTCAAGACAAGTTCTAGCTTTGCCACCGTCTCTAATAGCAAGGAAGCAAATGGAAGTGCTTCTGAGAAGTCAAGTCTAGTTATACCAGCTTTGCTTAGTTCAGGCCTTAAGACCTTCTTCCTTTTCTCTGAATTAGCACTTTTAGTTTTCCACTCAAACAAACAAAACCGACTTATTGCATTGTAAATGTCTTGTAGGACTTCATGAAAGTGATCAGAGGACATTCTTGGAGAGCAATCATAATTCTTTCAACTTGTGTTAAAGAATTTCATTAAGTTGGTAAACATTCAACACAATATATGTTTACTCACTTCTATTTCTTTTTTTATAGCAAATGGTAAGGATTTTATTCAACTTTGAAGAAGAAGAAGAATGCAAAGAGAAACAAACATTTTGATTTTTATTTAATTAGGTTAAAACTAGCTATGCTTAAATAAAAATGGGGGAGAATACTTTTAAGTTTTTAAATTTTTTTTCTATGTTGCTGTTCACTCAGTGTTTAAACATGTCAATTTATTCAATAAAATATATCATAAATAGATTAAAAAATATATTAATTTATGTTTCCAATCTCTCTCCTAACCTATTTAAAATAGGGTGAAAATATATTTTTAAAATCTACAAACCAATTGAATCTAAGACTAAACCGAACATGTATTTTTTTTAAGGTTGGATAATCTACTACTTAGGTCATAAAATTTAAAAAATCTACCTATGTAAGTGGGTTAGAGGTTTTTATTTTATAAATCCACGCAAATGGAACCAAACTATTTATATTATAAATACATTTTAATTTTCTTATATTTATAATATTTATACGTTTTAATTAATATATTTATTATTTTTTATAAATTTTAATTTCTAAACTTATTCATGAGTATGCAAAATAAACAATTTTGTTTTTTTTTCTTTTTGGAAGGGGAATATAAATTGTTTTAGAAAAAAAATATTATTAGTTATATATGAGGTTTATTTCTTAATTGTTTATAAATTTCAATAACTTTAACTATATTTATTGTTGTGCTAATTAATTAATAAATTATTAAATCATATATTTTCAACCTGTAAAATAACTTTAAGCTATTAATCAATATTTTAGATTCCACTTAAACAAATTTTTATTCTAATTTTAAATTATTTTGTTAAGAAGAAGCGTGAACTTTATCCAACACCTCGTTGGTTTGAAAAATAATAATTGTTATTATTTCTTAATTTTTTAAATAAATTATTTGTAATAAAATTAATAAAAATGATAAAATTTAAATAATAATAAATAATATAATTATTTATCTTTTAAATTTAAAATATATTTTTATAATTTTTAAAAACCCAAAAATTCTATAATAATTTTCCCTATTTTGTAAGGTTTAAAAATAAAACTAGGAAATTTTATAGACTTACTCAGCAATATATCGCTTTTGGCTCAGAAACGGAGAATAACAGAATCTCTAACTCAAGGTTGCCTGGTGAGCTTCCCTTGCTGACTAAAGGCCTAAAAGGTATAGAAACTTTCGCCCCCATTTGAATTTTGATCTTGTATTCCTGATTTTGATGTAATCTTCGAACTGGGTTACCACCTTCTTCTTTTGCCAGTGAGATTGGTACATAATATACATTTTTGTGGCTAATCTTTTAGGTTTTAAAGTTTGATATAGATGGGTAGAGTTGTTATCGTTCAAGTTTGTGTACGCGCCCAATCCATTATTGCTTATTTCAAATGGAAAACTAGGGAAAACGCCAAAAATCCTGTTATTTTTTTCTTCACTTTTTTTACCTGCATTAAATTCTTTTCTGGCTATGTCGGGTAGTTATGAATCAGAGGCTTCTTTTATTTGGAAAATTATGCAGCTTTATTTGTTCATAAAAAATGATGGAACTTTATTTTCAGCTGACTAGTCTCCCATTGCTTGTTAATTTTGATTTCTGGATGATAGTTGTATAACCTGATTGGTAATTTGTCCACAATTGTTATATCATGTTCTAGGCTGAATATCAGCTCTTATTTGATTGAAAGCGCAATAAATAAGATCATGGGTGAAAGTATCAGTATTCCAGAACAAAAGACGAGTGGTTTATCTAAATCCACCCCAGATCAAGTAACAATCGTGTATATATGGGATATGGATGAGACTCTTATTCTGCTAAAGTCTTTGTTGAATGGGACATATGCTAAGGCTTTCAAAGGTTTGAAGAATGCTCAAGAAGGTACAGAGATAGGAAAGATGTGGGAGAAGCTCATTCTTGATATCTGTGATAACCATTTCTTCTATGAACAAGTAAGTTTGGACTTTTGCTTTCGAATTTAGACAGTTGTATGTTTACTGCTGCCTTGTGCTGCATGATATTTGGCAGTTTGATGGTGCAGATTGATAACTTCAATGAACCCTTTCTTTCTGCCTTGAGCCAATATGACGATGGTCGAGATCTTTCTGACTATAATTTCAATCAAGATGGTTTTGGTCCTCCACATGATGACGCCAATAAAAGAAAACTAGGTTATAGGCATCGTATCATTGCCCATAAATATGAAGAGGTACTTAAACAGATTTCATTGTGCAGTAAATTTTATTATGGAGTTAAATTTTTTATCCGATTACTTAAATATGCTCAAAATGTCATTTAATTTAGCCTTTTTTAAATAGTATCTTCTTCTTATACTTATCATTCAATTGCATTCCCATGGCCATGGTAAATATGCGTTATTTTCTTCTCTACTTGCAAAATACCTATTATTTTTGTGATTGTTATTAGAGATATAGAGTATGGAAATATAATTAAAGTGAGAATATTGTGTTAGGTTTAGTTTTCTACCAATGGTTTATTAGGACCAACAGAAGGCTTAAAAGTTTTATATCATTTTATGCATGGTGATTAAGGGGTGTGTTTGTATATTTGACTCCATTTTTATTTATCCATTTGTTTTTGTTTAACTGTTTCTGGCGATTATATGGTTCAGAGCAATGTGAGAAGTTTTCTTGTAAGGGTAAATATCATCTAAGGGTAGTGAAACCCTTAAATCCAAAACTTTCCATTTTCATTCCACAAGAAAAAATCTGAAGCATCAAAGCAAAGAAGCAGCAATAGATCTTAAGATGGCGCATGTTGTGTTCTTGAGCTTCTTGTGTTCTACCAAAGACTAGCCCAAAAATAAATCTCTATTAGCCAAATTTCTTGTTACGTCATGCATATATGAATGAGTATATTGCATATTTGCACGTGCTTAATGAAAGAAAAATATAGCACGCAGTTAAGAGTGACCCTAATATCTCCGAATTGTGGTATGTATATCAATAGTTCAATACTGTTGTGGACGTGTGCTTTTCTCCTCTCTTATTTGCTTATTAAATATTTTTTGGAGGTGGGGGACTGGGATATTGTTCTTCTCATTCTGTTACATAGGTTTGTGTTGCATTCAAATTTGCCTGATAAGTTAGCTACTCTGTGAACTACTTTGAATGATAAGATACATAAGCTATATTTGCTGCTCAAATTTTCTGTACATCAGGGGTTAAATAGTTTTTCTGATCAAGACATTATAAAGCACTGGGAAGAACTGTATAATATGACCGACAAGTATACAGACAGATGGTTATCCTCAGGTATTTAGTACTACTGTGATGCAATTTCATTGAATTTTCATTCTTTTATCTCTTTTAATCCATTTAGGCTTATCCCATCCTGCTAAATGTTGATTGCTTCTTGAGTTCTATCATGTTATGTTAGAACCATAATTTGTTAAATTTTATTGATGCAACATGCTTAACATATTTCCTCCACTGTATTATATCTTGTACATAGGATTTGATTAAAAATTATATAGTATGATCGAGAAAAATATACCTTTTCTTTCTCATGAAAGGGGTAGTTTAAATTGGTCAGAAAAAATGGAGGAAGAGAAGAAGTTGTTAAACAATGTAAAGGTGATATAATTGGCCAGGAGAAAACCATTACAGGATTATAAAATAGATTAAAAAAAATCCTTCCAGGCTTCCAGCTAAGAAAAGAAGCTCTTCCAGAGGAGTCATACATTAATTAGATAAGAGCATCTTTAGTGAATAAGTTCATAATGGAAGAATCAATTCCCGAAAGACCTCACTGAGAATCCCAGTCACCTTCAAATGAACTGAGTTTTGATAATCAATCATAAAGTAAAGGAAGTTCTACATCTTTGTAATGTATTTAATCTTACCTTTTGATTTGGTCTTGCATTCCTTGAAACAATATTGCATAAGTTGCTTCATGATCTGACTCGCTATCTTAATGAAGCACGTGCCTTTTTGGAGGAGTGCTCAACTGAGAAGGAAGATGCACATGTTGCCTCCAGTGGTTCAAAGTATCAGTATATTAATCTTTTAGTGACATCTGGCTCATTGATTCCCAGCCTCGTAAAATGCTTACTCTTTCGACTCGACAGTTTGATAACACATGGGAATGGTCCGCCCTCAACTTTCTCCATTTTCTGTTTACTTATTTTGCTTGTTATACTTTTGATAAATAATCAACTTTCTTGGTTCTGGGCATCTGAATTATTTTCGACATGAATACCTAGCTGGCTATTTTGTAGAACTGAAAATGCCAGTGGTTCTTTGGTCTGATAGTGCTTGTGTATTCTGCTCCTGTGTTATAATACCAAGTGTAACCTCAAAGTATATGTTCTCAGATCTGGCATGGTTACAAAATATGATCACGTTAGACATTTTTGCAACCTATTTGATTTTGGCAGAGTTAGGGAGAACTAATCCCACATTCCGAAACACTTCTTTGTTTTATTTTGATTTTTGTTTCTTCTTCTTCTTCTTTTTTCCCCCACAAGTTACATGAAAAGATTGTGGTGGTGTGATATACATATTCCTTGATCTGTGAATATACATTCTGGGAGTAAGAGGGCCTGATGCCTAATTATAGAGTCTAGGACATGCAAATCCTTTGTAGAAGTACTTATAGTTTTATCTTAATTTTTTTAAAAATGTACTGTAGGAATCTTTCAATGCATGGACCTTGTGCATTCTGTTATGAGCTAAGTGAATGCGTTATTTAGTTGCAACATTTGTTCCGACAAATCTATAATATTTGCAGTGTATAGTTCATGGGAAGTGGGGAAACTCCAATGCTTTCGTTGGATCAAAGAGCGTTTTGATGGCCCAAATGTTAGATTTTGTGCGGTCGGAGATGGATGGGAGGAGTGTGGAGCTGCAGAATTTATGCAGTGGCCATTTATGAAAATTGATCTGCAGCCAGGATGCCCTTACAGGTTCCCAGGGTTAACGTTGAAGATGGTAGGTTACCATCTATCTGCTGTATATGGGAGTCCTCATCCTGAAAATGATGAAGAATAATTATATAGGTAAGCCTTTCCTGGACTCTCTATCTGTACATATAATCGGAGAAACCTTCTGAGCTTATATGTTCATTTAATTTGTACAATGCACCCAAATAGATAAAACCAACTCCTCAGATGCTACATATTGATTCTACTGATGGAGAAAGAAGGGATAATATTTTCATTAATCTGATTATTCTCATTTGTTACTTAATTTCATCTTAGTATTTCTGATGTACATTTGTAATCTGTATATGTTGGAGTATAAGAAGAGAGTCCTCACCCCACCTTAAGGTGCTTATTATGGCATCTACCACAAAACTCATTATTATCAACATCCATAAAATATCTCTACGCATCCACAATTCTTAAATTAAATCCCTTTTATATAGAAGCCTGCTGAAAATTCTGGCTGCATTTAGTCCAAGGGGAAGGCCATACATCGTGTCATTGAGAAAGTGAGTAACAGATGTGATAGAACTGTTGGGTTGGATAAAGAGGGATGGAAATTCTGTCCTCATTCTCTAATGTTGAAAGAGAGTAACTTTCAAAACAGATCCTAACTGTGTTTTATTTACCACTAATATTTATCTCCATGGGAATTTAAAGAAATCAACTTGTCTCTTTGGAAGTTGATGAGGACCTCCTGCATAGTTCAGGTCTGAATTTCCGGCAGGAAAATGCATGTCGTATCTTCGATGAAGATCTTTGGCTTGCTGTTTCCATCAAAATGACAATCCAAGTGGCAATTTTCGTTTGTTTTCTTTACATCAAGTGGGTTGATTTTGATGTAATGGCTCACAAACACAAAGAGTAGAAGAGGCTGATATTAAGGCACGTTATATAGAAATAAGAAGGCTAATTCATATAGTTTATCCTAATAATTTATATTTTTTAAAAAGTCCATGGACCTCATCTTTTTGTAATCAATCTCTTTCATTATCACTTAATTGCCAATTAAGTTTAGATAACGTTGTTTTCTTTGGGAGCCAAGATACAATACGAGTTGGATAAATTAGAAAGTTTGGTTTGGTTTGAATTCTGAGACTGACGTTTGATATATGATTTTGTTTGAAGTAATTAATTTTTTTTTTAAAATAATTTAATGGTTAGAAATCGACGTTGTTGAGTAGCATGACAACATCTGAGTCCATATGAGGTCATAGTTAGGCGTTGTCGGTAGTAGAGATGCACAGGACAGGATAAGATTGGTGGGTTAGCTTTGGATTACCAAGAAAGAGAAGAAAAAAAAAACATTTTTTACACGTTAAAAATGAAACGAACACAAATCATACCCTGTTTTCGCTCTTTCAGTCTTTGAGAACTTAAAACAAATAAAAAAGTTTGGAGTTTTTTTTTATTGCCTTTACTGGGAAAAAAGGGTTCATTATTCATGGTTGGTCTTTGATAGTCTTTACCACCATTCCTGATTGATCAATAGATTCATTAAGAGAGTTCCAAATTGGACAGAGTAATTGTATTTTGTTGAATTTTTCTAGATCTGAAATTCATACAAAAATACATTCAAATATCTATAATTTTATAGTCAAGTTCAACTCATTCTTTAGCATTTTTCAAAATCAACCATACATGTGTATTTAACGAGTGTGTGAATAAAAACATGTCAACATCAATCACTAGATGTAAAAAATATATAAATATACGAGTTAAAATATTCATTTGTATAATATATAATAAATTAAAATAAATATGAATAGAGTGTATAATGATCATATAAGTATGTCTATTTCTTTCATTTTTTTAATTTTTTTAATTTCATATCATTTTTTTTAAATTAAGGAAATATCAATAAAAATAAGAATAAAAAACAAACTAAAAAATACTCATATAAGGTCAATTAATAATTCAAATAAAAGTATCTAGGTGAACAATAAATGACGATCAGATGATCGAAAAAAGACAATCTTTTATAATCTAAATTTTCTTGAATTATGGTTTCTTTATATCTTTAAATTAAAAATCAACTACCTTAATTGTCATTGGTATATTTTTGGACTTATCTTTAGATTTCTCCTTCATCCTAAATGAAGATGTAGTATGTATGATAGGATGATAGTAATTACTCCTATAATTACAAGTATTGAATTTTGCATGCCTTTTTAAACCAATAATTTCATGTTTTATAGTAGAATTTTTGAACATATTATTATAATTTTCATTCTTCCTAGAAAATGATGCGATATGTATAGATAGATGATGGTTATAAGTACTTCTATGTGAAGCATGCAAAATATTATTAAATTTAGGAGTATTCATCAAAAATCTACATTTGCCTAATATGACCTTTCTTACCATAACGATGACAGACATGCATAAACTTGATAGGTTTTTCAATCACAAGTGTAACTGTTCTTTGTTATTTATAGGTTTTTGAAAGCTCATCTCAAAGTTTTGAAGTGAGCCAACAAGTCTCTCTATTTTTGATGGTGTCAATATCCTTGCTTTCATTAATGATAATGATCTTTGAATTGAAGTGATCTGATAATGAGTATAAAATCTTTTGAACTATTATGAAATAATCAATTTTTTTTCAAGATTGTTAGAGTTGTTAGTAATATCACATAATCTAATATAAAATTCAAAGAAAATTTCATCCTTTTTCATCCTAATATTTTCAAACTCACTACCAAGCATGCAAAGTTTAGTTTTTTTAAACTTATGTGGTGCCCTCATGGGCAACCTTTAAAATATTCCAATCACACTTAACAATATCAACATTAGAAATATGACGAAACTTATCAACAGACATAGCACTAAAAATATTACTACAAAAAAAGGTATTTAAGTCGATTAAAAACTGATTTTAAATGAAATGATTTAAAATTTAAATTCGGTTCAACGTGTTAACCGACTTAAAATTTTTTTTTTTTACAAAATTTACTCATTTTCTATTATACTCAAATTAAAACATGTATTCGATCACTAAATAATAGCAGGAAAAAAACAAAATCTATTTAACAAATAGTTTAAATAATACAAATAATTGAAAAATAAAATATTAATTAATAGTAGAAAAATTACCATGGTGTTGTCCTATGTTATTCAAGATCATCATATTCTTCTCCTAATATTATAATATAAACCTACATATATAATAAAAAAATTATACATGTATATAATAACACATAATAACAGAAAAAAATATGAATAATAAGTGTGTAGGATTAATAGAAATACTTACAAGAGTAAATGAAGGAAATAAAGAAAAAATAATATTTTGTAAGTGAGAAATGAGTATAAAAAATTTGAGTAATTTGCTCAAAAAATAGGGGATCTAAAAGATTAGTTAGAAAGGAAGAAAACCCACTAACCGTCGCTAGAATTGGTGGTTTTAGGTGGTCGGAAAATGAGAAAGAGTGGAGGAGAAGTGGATGAAGTTTTGGGTTTTTGAGAGTTATGCAACGCTTGGAATAGTTTCTGTCTAGGAAAAAAAAAGAGAAAAGAATTTATCCACGTGTGTAGCATCTATTCTATGTGTTAACCGATGCTATCCACGTAAGATGTAGCATCGGTTGACGTGTCAAACCGACTCTACACGTGGACGTAACGTCGGTTGATGTGTCGAACTGACGCTACACTTAGACGTAGCATTAAATTTAAAACCCTTGTCACTCGATCGATTTAAGTCAAGCTTGATCGGTCAAATCAAAAAGGTTGATCAATCAAAACCCTTTTCGATCAATCGATCTAGGGTATCAAAAAATAAAACTTGAGACCAGGTAAATCGATGTGATCGATTCTCGATCGATCGATTCTCGATCGATCTAATCAATGCTAAACTTTGATCGATCTACCACATATTAAAATTAATTTCTAGAGGACTTAGATCTTAGTAAATCAATGCTCGATCAATCAAGTAACTTGTATGCTAAATTGTTCCTATATATCCAATATGAAATCTAACATGTATAAGAATATAAATATATCTGAGATGTGTTCGTTTTATGCTCATAGTTTCTTCATCTTGAATAGTATTATTTAAAGAATCATCTCGAAACTAAATTATATTTAGATATTTTGTTTACAAATATTACTAACACTTATAAACCTTTCAAATTCACAATTGAAAGCATAATACCAAAAATATATCTTTAATTAGACATATATTGGTTCAATTTACAAAAAGACTACTTATGAAATCAATATAAGTAATATCAATATCTTGTTATTAATTATTTTATTTATATTACCTATTATTGTTTTTAGTAATTTGAATTTTTTTTATTCACTAGCCTATCTTATGCCTAATTGTAATATCATCAGACCTAAATATAGTTATAGATGATATTGTTTTTAAATTTTATATATGCAAAATATTTCGTAATTGTTTTTGAAATAGATTTTTGGTAATAAATATTATTATTGGTATTAAATGTGATCAAACGATAAAACTAACTCAGATTTTTTTCATTAATTTAACATATAGAGATAATTTAGAAGATAGAGAACAAATAGATAAAGAAAAAAATTAACACAAGATAATAGAATTAACAAAAAAAAATTGGAAGTAATAAGAAAAAAGTAGTAAGAGATAATGAAAATTTCTTTAAATAACTCATATATCTTTAAAATATTTTTTATTATATTTTAAATAATAAAATATTATTTTTTAGGATAAAATTATCCTGTTAAGAACGTTTTATTTTTACTAACAAAGATACCTAAAAATATATTTTGTAAAAGAAGACATTAGATGGTCCGAATAGGACTCCTAATTGGACCTTCAACGTTCTCACAAATAACTAGCTAGTTGTTAAAACCTAAAAGCGACATTTACACAATGATGAGCCAATAATTGCCAAAATATGACGACATTGTCAGATCTAATAATTAGATTTTTTATTTCCTGTTTTATGTATAAATAATCGAAGAAATATGTGGTAACCAGGCAACGATGGTCGATCGCACAAAATTTGTATCGAATGCTGATGCAGGAAAACAGAAAACATGTTTTTAGAATCAACGCCAACTGTAAATAGTTATTAGAAACGTATCGTACGTGTTTGATAAAAAATCACAATCTCTTATTTCAAGTCTATCTATCTAGTTCAGGAAACGTTTCCAATCCGGCATGAGAAAATTGAAAACTGACTTTTAGCATTTGCATTGGAGAGTGTGGATTGTAAAGTTGCCAACTTGCTATATATTTTCTAAAACCTGCACTAGTGGTCAAGTTATTCAAGTAGTGAAGTTGACTTATACAGATTTATACGAAAAACCATTTGTATCCCCCCACTTTAAAAAAAAATAAAAAATACTTCATTAAATACTGTGGGATACATCTGATTTGTTTGCGAAACCCATGCATGATAACTAATAAAAATAAATTACTCATTTAACCTTGATTTTTAGCTTCTAATTTGAAAAACTAATTAAGCTTTTAATGCTAGAAATTAAATTAAAGATTACTTTAATTAATATAAAAATAACATAAAAAATTAAATCCTAAAATATTAACTTTAAATGAAAATAAATTTCGTATTATTTATAATATAATATTTATTAATCAAATATGAGATATTCTATTTACTGTAACATTTTATTATATTATAATTTTTATTTGAATCATTTATTTATTTATTTTTAAGTTATATGTATTCTTATTTTTATATATTTTTAAGAGATCAATTACTTTTTTTCTTTTTTTTTGACTAATTGATCAACTATAATTTTATACCATGTAAATTTTATATTACTTGTAAATAAATACCACACTTATATATTTATTAACTAATATAAGATATTCTTTTTATACACATCAAAAAATAATTTAAAAAGATAATGCTTTTATACTTACTTGCAAAGAACAAAAAATACTTATATTACAAAGGTACTTATGGTAAATTCTTTTTATATTTGGCTTAAAAATATTTCTTTTTAGCATTAAATTTGATTTCAAATGGTATGAAAAGTTAAAAAAAAAAACAGATCTACCTATATAATTAGGAAATTATATATTATAAATATATTATCATCTTAAGTCAATATAATTTAATGTATTTATTTCACCAAAATCATTTAGGTTATATCTCAAATTTGAGCATCTCATTTTTCTATTTAAAAGGCCAAAAGGCAAGTGATGAGCGTTCCTTTTCTCTTTAGAGGAATAAAATGAACTGAGAGAGTAGTAGAAAGTTCAAGTAAATCTGTTTAATTAACTCCGACTTTTCTCCCTCTACTTTAGCCCAATGTTTAACCATATCCTTTCTCTCTCTCTCCCTCCCTCTTTCTCTCTCAACTTTATCTGCAACTTTCTAAAGGTATGTGCTTGCCCCACTTACCATTGTTGAACTGTTGAACTGAATATCTCACACACACACACACACACATATATATTATCTCAACTCTCAAGTGTCTTCTTCAAGCTTTTCTATTTATGGGCATCAGTAGAATAACTTGAGTTGTTTGTATAACTTTGAAAGAAGTTAACACGTGTATTTGATAATGTAATCTTCTATATTTTCCCTGTCTTTCCTTTTTCTTTAATCTAGTTGAGATTCTTTGATTAATTGAATATTTTATTTTATGCCTATTCAGACCCTTTGGTTTCTAACATTTGAGAAAGCTTTTATTTTTATTTTTCAGGTATGGTAAGAATTTGATGTGACCAATATGTCCCCTTTCTGAGTAGGAGTAAGCTTTTTAGAAGCTTGAAGGAGTAGATTTCTGATTTTTTTTTTATAATGCCAGTTCCACTTGCACCATATCCATCACCTTCAGCACCATATTCACCTCCTGTTAATGGTATTTAACAATCCTCCTGATTTTAATGAGATGTGGCTTGAAAACAATGCAATCTTTTCTTTTCCTTTTTTTTTTTTAAATTATGTATCAAATGATACTTGTTATGGTTCGAATATAATACTTGAAACCCAATAGAAGTTTATAACAAGATTGATAAATGTATAAAAACAATTTTGACTTTTCTCTCTATTGTTTGAAATTTTGGAGTCATTAACTAACAACTTCTAACATAGTATCAAAACTGATGTTCATGTGTTCAAAGTCCAACAATCTTAATTGTTGAATTGCAAATGTTTAACTTACGTTAGTACATAGAGCGTCAATATTTGTAGAAAATGATAAATGTATAAAAATAATATTAACTATTCTTCCAATAACTTAAATTTTTAAGAGAGTTGACTTCACAACAACTTCTAACGGAGATAACGAAAAGTTTGTAACAAGATTCAATTTATCCTCTTTTTTTTATCTTTATCAAGCATACTCATGTTATGAAACTGATTTATGTTAACCTATAACATATAAAAAAAAGCAGAATGGTAGTCTTCTATGCCTACTCTTCTAGTAGTTGATGAAAAAGTAAAATGGTTAGCAGGTGCACAAAGCCAGCTAGTATGCTCAGGATGTCGAAACCTTCTAATGTTTCCAGTGGGAGCAACCTCTGTTTGTTGTGCTGTTTGTAATGCAGTCACAGCTGTGTCACCTCCTGGTATAGTTCTTTCTCGTAACCAATACTCCTAAAAACTTAAGCTAATGAAAAAAGAGCCAACATATTTTATTTACTCTAATGATTTTGACCATTAAAGTCTGTTTTTTTTTTTGTAAAAAGAAAAGGCAGCATAATCATACCTGTTTATAACTGTTAACAGGAACTGAAATGGCACAGCTGGTTTGCGGCGGCTGCCATATTTTGCTTATGTACATCCGTGGAGCAACAAGTGTGCAATGTTCTTGTTGTCACACTATTAATCTTGCTTTAGAAGGTATAATTCAACACCACCATTAGCTTTATTGAATTTAATTATGTTTTCAATCAAATTAAGCATGAAATGAACAATGTTGCAGCAAATCAGGTGGCACATGTAAATTGTGGGAACTGCAGCATGCTATTGATGTACCAATGTGGAGCTAGATCTGTGAAATGTGCTGTTTGCCGTTTTGTGACATCGGTTGGGGTGAGTGTTAAGTTTCTTCTCAATTGATCAGTACTTAAATTAAAAGTAAATAACTTTGAAGGTCATACAAAGTTAAAGAAATGTGAAGCTCTAATGACAAACATGTTTCTAGTACATTCAATTAACTGTAAGCTGAGCTGAATTTGAGTTTTAAAAGGTGCGCTTAGATTTTGAAGTTATATAAAATGTACACTAAAACTCCTAAAAACAGACTCAGAGTGCACCCTTTATGTAACTAATAGGATTTAAATGTACTTATTTAAAGAAAAAGACCTAAATTGCACTTTTGGTTAAAGTTATGAGGCTATCCGGATATAGTGCCCAGGCGGGCCAAGTATGATTTATAATTAAAGCTTGGTGAATGTAGGCAGTGCAGAATGTAAGGTTTTGTATGACTAGAATGAGCAAAAATGTTACTCTTTGGCTAATGCCCTGTTATTGAGTTATGCAGGCTTCAACAAACACGATGGAACAGAAACTGAACAACTAAAATTATGGAACACTTTGGTCATAGGTGGTGCAACTTTGGTTTTACACGACGAGTCTCCACCATGGTTTGGTTGTATAATAAACAGTTAACTTCCCCTAGTCACCTGTATAGAGTTCATTTTTCCCTTGCGTGACTCATTTTTTCCTTGCGTGATCTGTAATCCTCTACCTTTTGGAATGTATGAGAAATCTAAATGTGAATAAGACTTGGATTCAAAATCCAAGTTTTTTCTTTTTCTTTTCTTTGATGAATGAAGGGAAAGTTCTCGTCTTAAATGCTTTTAATTCTTTTGTATCCTTCAAATGATCCTTCTTTTTGAGGTTCTATACGCAAATGAAACTATGAACATCAACTTCTTTGGAGGAATATGCTCGTAAATTTTAATAGCTGTAAATCCAGATCATTTTGTAGACCAAGCATGTAATGCTCCAAAGTTTTCCTTGAGGACAAACTAAAAGATGTTACCCTTTTCACTATTTTCTTGAATGAATAATTATTAAGGAAAATCTCATTCATTTATTTAATAATTAGTAATTCAACAATTTATCAATTTATCATAAAATATTTTGGTATTAACAAACCAAATCAATAGAATTTAAAAGTTACAAAATTAATCTCAAGGATTTTAAAAATAATCAAACTCTTTGAAGGTTATTTTGTTTGAAAGACCACTCTATAGTTACACCATCAATAGTTCTCTCATTGTAGTCCCGATCTCTATTCATTGTCTGAAAAATGTTAAAAATCCACATGGATGAGCTAACATCAAGTATGTAAATCCACGTACAATATACACCATGATGAATATACATGATAAAAAAAAGATAAGGAAGTAAGGTTTGACTCTAAAGGAGTAGGACAAGGAGAAAAAGGAAGTGACAAGACAGGAGAAGAGCTAGTAAGCTACATCATATGATGAGGAGACAAAGAACCAAAGCATGGCCGTGGAGAAGGAACCGAGGAAGAAACAATAGGTAAAACAGTTGTTACAATAGAAGAAATTGAAGAAGGGGAGACAGAAAATTGTTTAGGAAAAGGGAAAACTGTTTCATTGAAAGTGAAATGTCTGGCAGTATAAACTCTCCCACTTGGATGAAAACATTTATACCGTTTATGTCTAGGGCTATAGCCTAAAAAGACACAAGAAGTAGACCTGAATTCTAACTTATTGTTGTTATATGACCTTAAGTAAGGAAAGCACTAACAACCAAAAACTCTTAAAAAATCATAGTTTGGTTTCTCTGAGTAAAGAACCACCAAAGGAGATATAAAATTTAAACTGGAAGCAGGCAATTAGTTAATGTCATAAACCACAGAATAAAAAGAATTATCCCATAAATCAAGAGGCATAGATGCTTGAGGTAGGACACTAAGACCTTGATCTACTATTTGTCTATTTTTCCTTTCAGCTAATCCATTCTACTCATGCATAGGTGGATAAGAGGCTCTGAGCAATTCCATTGGCAACAAGAAATTGAGTTAATGCTTCATACTCACCACCCCAATCTGTTTGAAGTTACTTAAACTTAGCCTAAAACAACACTTCTACCATAGTTTTAAACTGAGAAAAAGCTTGAGCAACTGTACCTTTGGACTTTAAAAAATACCATGTAAATCATGAAAAGTGATCTAGGAAATTAACATAGTAATGGAAGGATGAATAATCACAGTAGTAGAAGCATCAAAAGTAACGTATGTGAGTTTCCCATCTCACAGGCAGAACATAAAAGAATATCAGTCCTATTATCACTAAAAGAGATATCACATTGTTTAAGAGTCTTTTTCACTGCAGGCAAGAAGGCATGGGCTAGTCTCCTATGCCAAATATCAAGACTAACCTTAGATGCAATACAAGCTGCTACTCAAGGAACTTGAAAATTGAAAACAACACTATGATCAACAACTATAGGATTAACAATGCTCATACTATGGAGTGTATTAGAAGATAGAGCAGACACAGTTGGAACCTGTGAATAAGCATTTCCTTTCCTAGAATTGAGCTGGAAACTGAATGTCAAAGACATAGAATCCATCATTAAGCCTGCCTTGAAGAAGCTTCTGATGGGTGATCTTGTCCTTCACATAACAATAAGTTGCATGAAACTCAAAATATACACTATTATCCTTTGCAAACTATGGAACACTCAATAAATTCTTTGTGATAGCAGGTACGTGCAAAATATGATTACATAAACAAAGGCTGTTGTTAATAACATGAAAGATTTAAAAGAAGAAGAGCTAAGATGTAATATTGGAAGGGTCTTACCATTTCCAATCATAACCTAATTAGCACCAGTGTATGGTTGAGAGACCACCAGATTTCCAGGATCAAATATGACATGTTGAGAAGCACCAGAGGCATGATATCAAAAGGGATCACTGGACAGATCAGGTGCATTAGCAAAATCCATAGATCCATAGCTTGAAGGAAAAGGTAAAGAACTTTGTTGTGATTTCTCCTGGGAAACAACAAAAGCCTGAGCAGAAGGTTATAGAACGGGTGCTTGTTGATTGGAGACAACCTGTAAGTGCTGTGAGTTTTGTTGAGTATTAGATCCAAGTGAAGAGGGAGAAGAACCTTCTTATTGTTGCTGATCAGATCCAGTTTGTGTTTGTTGAAATATAGGGACAAACCTATACCAGCAGGTAGAGACAAGATGGCCATTCTTACGACAAAGTTGACACTGAACTTTTCCATTTCCAGATGCTCTTCCACCACCTCGACCATTAGGATTCCTTCCTCTTCCATTTCCTCTTCAAAACATACCAGGAAAAGGAAAGACAAAAGGAAAATTAAGAATTCCAAAATTATTCATAGGAAATTGTCCACCAGTCATGACAGATCTAGGAACAAATTGATTATAATTTCCACTAGACATTAAGACTCGAGGAGGAAATTGATTAAACTGAGTATTATGAGGCCCTAATGTTCTATTATCAAATTGACTATGAAGACAAAAGGAACAGCCGAAAAGAACTGTCCTTAAGTAGTTGATTGTTGATTACCAGTATGTTGAGACACATTGACACTTGGCAACAAAGCATCTAGACCATTATTCCTGGTCTCAACCAACTAGGGATGCACAGTCTTGTCCGATCCAATTTTTTTAAAAATTATTAAAATCAGATCGAATTTTTTATATTTACTAAATTGGACAGTATCAGATAAAAAAAATAGAAGGATCGTTGCCTTTACAGTTAAATAGTTAAATATATAATTATAATTAAATAATTATTTATTTAATAAATATATCATTGATTTTGTAATTTATTGGTTGATTTTGTTTTATTAATTAAAATGTACCCTTGGATTTGATACTTACAAAGCGTAATATTTTTTTTTATTTTTTATGCTTTTGGTTTGATGGAATAATAAAAAGTTAAATCGAAATACTTATTATTCAAATTAGATCAAGATGATATGTATGTTTTTTTTTAACGGAATTATATACATGTTGTTTTAAATAATAATCATTTTATATATATATTGATTATAACGATTCGATATAGTTTAAATAATTTTTAAATTTTGTAAACCGTATCGAACCAAAATTAATAAAAAAAGAGACCGAATTATCCTGTAGAATATAATTTTTCATTTTGTTCCAATTTACTACTTTTTTTGTCTACCCTTAAAGTCAGCTTTCATGACTCAACATTAAAGAAATTGCATCAGCAAGAGTCACAATCTCAGACTGCAGTTTAGCAGTCATAGCTGACACAACATATTCAAAATCTCTCTCTAAACCAGCAATAAGATAGAGAACCTTGTCTTCTTCTGTTAATCCATAACCTGCTGATTCTAGCTAATTTGCGATTCTTTAAGCTTAACTACAAATTCTGTTACACTCTGACTTCCTTTGCACGACTTCAACAATTCTTGCCTTAATTGCAAGATTCTTCCCTTGGATCTGGAGGAGAACCACTTCTCGAGCTCAATCCAAGCACTTTTTATAGTAGTGAAACCACTTATCTGTTTTAGCTTCATCAATTACACAGTTCATCAGCCATCCACCAATAATTTGGTCTTGTCTGTCCTATTGTTTGAACATATATAGGGTTGAGTTTGCCATCAATTAATTCAGGAGGTGAGTCTTTGTATAGATATTCATCGAGATCATAACAGAAAGCATCTTGCACATTCTTGTTGCTCACTGATGATGAAATGCTAACCTGCACTATCATGCACATCCTTACACACGTTCAAGCCTTGCAATTGATCAGCTAATGATAATGATGGATCCTTCACATGTGCTTGAACTGATTGAACCTTCACATGTGCATTGGGTGAGTGCTCAAAGCCCACACTCCTCCACATGTGCTTGAAGTGAATGATTGTGTATGAACAAGCCCACATACATGAGCATCAGCACTACTCTCTTTAGCATATAGATAATTGAATGAGAAATAATATCCAATTCATATCCTGATGATAATAAACATACAAACGTAAAGACTTTTCTGATAATATAAATTAATATCGCTAATTCTAATTCAAAATTTAAATATAAATATTAAATACATAATATCTTAACTTCTAAATTCTAATTTATTCTAAATAATATCTAAACAATAACAAATAACATAATTTTATCATCATTATTATAGGATTATTTTATGTCATACTTGTTAAAAAAAAACAATTCTTTAAAAATAATCATAAATATGTCCCCTTTAATTTTTTTAAATATGAAATACTTCAGATTGTCCCTTTTCTACGTTTGATATCTTAATAAGACTACTTTCTACTACAAGAATATTTTACTTTTGAACAGTGATATTATAAATTTATATAACTATCTGTAAGTAATTTTTTTTTTAATTTTATCTTTGTATTAATATATTTTTCACAAGATATATATTTACTTACAAATATATTAATACTACAGTAATCTATTGAAAATATATATATTAACATATTACTAATATGCAAATTTTTATTAACAAATATTATTAGTTATTGTTATTAATTATAAGCTACAAAATTTTGAATAATTTTGCAGTGATAATTACAAGTGATTTGAAAGTCCAAACCTAACCTTTATTATGAAAGATTCCGAATGGCTTCTTTGACGGTTTGGAGGTGAACTCTAAACTATATAACAATTAGGTATTATCGTTTATTTAAATTTATTGAGGATCTAGGTGTCAGATGTTAGAGATGTAAAGTGTGGTCCATTTTTAATAAACTCATATCAGTATATTTTCTCATTTTATTTAAATAATATCTCATATCATTTCATATTATTTAGATTGTAAGCTTAATTGACCTAATTTTAAACATATTTTGTATCATTTTTTTTATTAAATTTATATTATAAATTATTATTTTTGTATTATTACTTATCTTATTTAGACATATTATGAACAAATGAGATATCTCAATTAGTATCATTTCATTACTATTTTATTTCATTAAAAATTAAGTAAGATAAGATGAGATAATTTTTAAAAATTAATATATTATCTCATGAATTTCATTAACATCTTATCTTAATTTTCACATCTACGATGAGCATGACGTGTATTGAGTACTAAATCTAATTCTAATATTTGATTCCATAGTTTATTCATATTAGAATTGAGTAAAGGTTAAGAACAATTAATAGCTAATTAAGTCGCATCAATTTTTGTTTTATTCTTTAAAATTGAGTTATTCTTTAAAATTGAGTTAATTAACTCCACTAAATACTCATGTATATTCATCTTGAATGAATGTATTTAGTGTTATTTCTTTAAGTTTCTTGAATTTATGATAAATTTTATGTAGGTTCAAACACAATAATTTCCTTTATTGCTTATTGTCGTTTTTATACCCAAAACTTGAACAATGAAACTTGATTTCAATCTTTCTTTGAAGAATTTCGTCATGTTTTGACGTAATTCAAGGTTGAATTAGTAACTGAGCCAAAATCCACACCCCATACCTAGTTCCACTAGCCACCCCTCACGATCACCAATTAACTCTACCCACCTTTTTATTAACTCTACCCTAGCTCTTTAATTCTTCTAATCAACGTGACACCAACCAAACTGCTCCTTCTTCATCGTGACTCTATTTCCAGTCCACCACCATCAGTTCAGTTTGCCCACTCAACCAAAAGGTTGACAAATGCGATTTTGAGTCACGCCTTGAGACGAGGCTCACAAAAAAGTATCATGTCTATAGCTCCTAAAGAAAATTTAAGGTTGATGCCCTTTTTTTGTGAGGCACAAGCTTGAAGCTATTAGGGCTTAAGCTTAATAACGTTTATGCTTTTTAAGTTGAGTCTCTTGGATCATAAACTTGATTTATTATTTTCTACGAGTAATTTATTATTGCTTTTAAAATATCTTAGACTTTATTTATTTTATCAAAAAATGTTAATAGTTGTAGAAGATGATTTAGTAAGAGTAAGACTAATAAATGCAAATAGGTATCGTTAGTATTTTGTAAGTGTGAAACCAATTAATGTAAGTAGTTGGATAAGTAATTTAATGAATGATCGTGAGGTGCAGAGAAGTAGTTTTAGAAGCCTATAAATAGAACTTCTCTAGGACCATTTGTAATCAAGAAAAATTAAGAGCTTCTAAAAGAGTGAAGAAGCAAAGCCTAAATAATAGTGAGTTTAATCTTATATTTTGAGTAAGAGTTCTCTTATAATATTTCTTTGAATTTCAATAAAAGTTGTTTATTTGAGTGTTTCATTTCCAACAAAGTAGTATCAGAGCCAAGTTGGAAAGTATACACTATTGCATATCAAATCGAAGGTTTCGATGAGAGGAATCTGACACCGTAAGAACCTCCCCGATTGGAGTTTAGACGCACCGTCACGTGCCGCTAGAAGAGTGCTGCTAGAAACTAAGTTGACTCACCGAGTTGAGCCAAGTCAACCGAGTTGGAGCCATTGACGGAAAAAAATTTGAATTCTTTTTTCCAGAGCTTCTTCCAAGGTTTTTCAACATTACGGATTCATCCGTGCAATCGAATTTTGTAAATTCTCATCATATTGAGAGATATGGAAAGTGGTATGGCACCATTCCAAGTCCTCACACTCAACAACAATAATTACGATAATTGAAGTATCAAAATGAAGGCACTTCTTAGATCACAAGTTGTGTGTGATATCATAGATAAAAGCTATAACGAGACTACGGATGATACTGCTCTTGCTGATTTTATACCTGATCAAAAGAAAACTTTGAAGGATTCAAGAAAGAGAGACAAGAAGGCTCTCTACCTCATCTACCAAGCATTAGATGATAATGGCTTTGAAAAGATTTCGAGTGCAAGCTCTGCCGAGGAAGCATGGAAGAAGCTACAAACCTCATATAAAGGAGTCGAAAAGGTTAAAAAGGTCTGTCTCCAAACATTAAGAGTTGAATTTGAATCCTTACACATGAAAGTATATAAGTCTATATTATTTCTCTTTGTTTCTAATCAATTAAAAAGAAATGGTGAAAATTTAGAAGATGTAAGAATAATAGAAAAGATACTTCGTTCATTGGATCCCAAATTTGAACACATCGTCGTGACGATTGAAGAAACTAATGACTTGGAAGAAATGATGATCGAGTAAATCCAAGGATCATTACAATTATATGAAGAGAAGCATAAGAAGAAGCAAGGGTTTACTGAGCAACTCCTTAAGCTGCTACTCAAGGATATACGTGAAAGTCAAGGCAATGATAGAAACCAACATGGCTAGGGTAGAGGTAGAGGTCATGGAAAAAATGGAATTTGCAGCCATGGACAAGGTTGCAATTACAACAACTATGAGAAAGGAGAAAACTCAACATGAGGTCGTGGAAGAATTAATCCAAACTTGAGACGTATAACAAATCTCAAGTTTGATTCTATAATTTTTAGAAGTTTGGGCATTATGCTTTAGAATGTAGAGCTCCTAACAACAAAATTGAGGATAAGGCCAACTACGTGGAGAAGAGGACAAAAGTTAAAGAAACTTTTCTTCTAGCACGAAAGGAAACTAATAATGGCCAAGCAAATTCCTGGTATCTTGACAATGGTGCAAACAATCACATGTGTAGAAGGAAAGACATGTTCGTGGAGTTAGACAAGTTAGTAAGCGAAAATGTTTTGTTTGGAAATAATTCCACAATAGTAGTGAAAGGGAGAGGTAACATCCTTATCCATTTGAAAGATGTGAGACATCAATTTATTTCCAATGTATACTATATGCCCAATATGAAAAGTAACATCTTGAGTTTAGGATAACTGTTAGAGAAAGGTTGTGATATTCATATGAAGGGTTATAATCTTTCTATAAAAGATGATAAAAATAACTTCATTGCTAAAGTCCTATGCACTTCTTGTTGGAGATCGGATTGACAAGTAGACTGCACAAGCCACTACTTCAGCCTAAAATTCTATTTTTTGACTCAAACAAAAGTATTAAAAAACAACACGAGTAAAACGTGTCCAACTTCAAGCTCCTCGAAAGGACTTTGAGATTGTCCATATGAAAGTAGGATAATCAATGAATGCGTATTTCTCTCGTACTCTCACCATAGCCAACAAAATGTGAATTCATAGAGAGAAGATGAGAGATATTACTATCATCGAGAAGATTATCATTCCATGAACCCTAATTTCGACTATGTTGTCTGCTCCATTAAGGAATCACATGATTTAGACATCATGTCCATTAATAAGCTGCAAAGTAGTCTACTTATCCATGAACAATGTATGAATGGACATATTGTAGAGGAATAAACATTGAAGGTTGTTCGTAATAATCAATCTAGAGGACAAAGATGAGGCTATAGAGGACGGGAAAGATCAGGAAGAGGTAGATCAACATTTGATAAGTCTTATGTAGAATGTTATAATTGCCATGAGCATGGACATTTTCAGTACGAATGCCAAAAGAAGGAGAAACATACTAGGGTCAATTATGCATAAACTAGTGGATAGGTCTAATGAAAGAAGAACTAGCAAGTCTCCAATATGGATTAGGAATTATGTAAGTGGATAGGGTCTTTCTTCTAAGGAAAATGTAGGTCATTTGGCTATGTTTATAGACAGTGATTCACTATTGTATATTGATGCAATAAAAAGTGCTAAATTGAGGAAAGCTATAGACTTAGAGATCAAAGATATTGAAAGAAATGATACTTGGGAATTAATAGACCTATCGAAAGGAGGGAAAAAGATTGGGGTGAAGTGGGTCTACAAAACAAAGTTAAATGAGAATGGAGAGGTTGACAAGGCCATGCTAGTTACAAAAAGGTATAGTCAGGAACATGGTGTGGACTATGCTGAGGTTTTTGCACATGTAGCTCAGTTAGACACCATTCGAATGGTTATCTCTCTTGCTACCTAGAAGAAGTGGCCTATCTACCAATTGGATGTGAAATCAACTTTCTTACATGGGAAGTTAAGTAAGGATGTATTTGTAGAACAACCTCTAGGCTATGTCACTAAAGGAGAAGAACCCGAAGTATAAAAGCTTAAGAAGGATTTTTATGGACTTAAATAGGCATCTCGAGCCTGGAACAATCGCATAGAAAACTATTTCATGAGTGAAGGTTTCCAAAAGTGTCCTTATGAACATACTTTGTTCACCAACGTATCTGCTAAAGGTAAAATTCTTATAATATGCCTTTACGTGGATGATCTTATGTTTACTGGAAATGATGGGTTAATGTTTGTTAAATTTAAAAATCTATTATGGATGAGTTTGAGATGACAGATCTTGGCAAGATAGGGTATTTTTTAGGCATTATGGTAGTACAAGGATCCAAAAGAATTTTCATTGGTCAAAGAAAATATGCTCGTGAAGTACTGAAAAGGTTTAAAATAGGTGACTGCAATTTGGTTCACAATCCAATTGTTTATGGCCTCAAACTTATGAAGAATGAGTAAGGAGTGAAAGTGGACAACACATTGTGTAAACAAATCGTAGGGAGTCTTATGTATTTGACTACTACTCGACCTGATGTTATGTTCGAGGTGAATCTCATTAGTAGATACACAAAATCACCTATTAAAATTCATTTGGCAGTTGCAAAAAAGGTGTTAAGATATTTGAAGGGAACTTTGGATTTTGGGATATTCTACAAGAAGTGAGGAAACGGGGAACTAATTGCCTACACAGATGGTGGTTATGCTAGAGATCTTGATGACAAGAAGAGTACGTCTGGTTATCTATTAATATTAAGTTCAGGTATTGTATCATGGTTCTCTAAGAAGAAATGAGTGATCACTTTGTCCACTATTGAGCCAGAATTCATTGTAAGAGCCTTTTGCACTTGTCAAGTTGTATGATTAAGAAGGATATTAGAAGTGTTTTCATATGCTCAGCAAGATTTTATGAGAGTAAACTGTAACAATAGTTCAACAATTAAACTCTCTAAGAATCTTGTGATGCACGATCGTATCAATTACATTGATATGCGTTTTCACTTTCTTTCTGGGTGAGCTCACAAAATAAGGAATGGTGGAACTGGTTCATTGTGCTAGTCAAGAGCAAATTGCAAATATAATGACCAAGCCATTCAATCTTGATACTATTTTAAGGATGGGTGAGTTGACGAGGATTCTTTTCAATTACATGTATAAACTAATTACTTGCAATATTGTTTAAAGGATGATCTTAAAGTTAAGTTTTCATTAACTGTTGATTTAATCTTAAAATTGTTGTGAATAATCCCAACTGTTTAAGGAATTTGTTTTTCTATTTTCGGTTTACTCCCTATCACGATGATACGTGGGTAGCTGTTTTTTCGTTGTGTTTCATTCTTGTAACTCTGATATAGCTTTTCAATTCAATAAAGTTTTAATCTTCTTCACAGATTTCACAGGCACAAATCCAGAGAGCAACACTATACCAAGGAATCAACTCGATTAACACTTGGATTTTCCTCGAACATAGAGCGAAGCCACCAAATTGAATATGCAAACCTACAAAAGAAGACAAAGAAATCAAGGGGAAAAAATGGGAGATGGTCATGAACACCACAGTCATCGGAACCAGAAGGCACGAGAATTGGACCAAGTTTATTTGGCCGATCAACGAAAATCTGAGCCGACACGTTGAATTCTTTGTGAGTCATTCCAATTTGTTGCATATGAACTCGATTCTGCAATTGAGCATGAGCATTATCATCGTCTTCTTCATCCGTGACAACGTGGTTAACATCTTTTACAAACCCTAGTAACCTAGCTATCCTCTTAAACAATCCCATGGCTCTATTCTATTGTAACAAGGCAATCGGAGGTGGAGCGCCAACGACTACCTTTTCAAGTCGGCGAGACCACAATATTTTTGTATTTTATTTTTATTTTTTTCCTCTCTATTTTTTCACTTTCCATTTTTTATTTCTTGGGGTTTGTTACCAAATGTTTGGAATATTTTACAATTAAAAGATGAACAAGTACACAACATTAATTCTTTTCTAAGTAAAATTTATATTAAGTTTTATGAGAATATAAATATATATTTTAATACGTGTTAAATATTTATTTTTTATTTTTATCAATAAAAAATATATTTTTATGATATAATAAATATGTGATAGAATTAAAATTAATTAAATAATTAATAATACATTGAAGGATTAAAATATCTTTTTTTTTATTTTCTATTACAATATCATTTTGTAGGTCTTAATAATGATTTTTATTTTTATTTTATTTTTTTAAAATAATCACAATGAAGATTTGTAATCTTTAAAAATAAGATTTTTTAATTTAATTTTTTTTCGCTTTTTTAAAAAAATTATAAAATTAATTAAATCTTATAATTTTTGTAATTATAAATGTGTGAAAAAAAATTATAAAAACATAAAATTTATAAATAATAACTAACAAATTTGTTTATATTTTACTTAAAATTTACTGTATAAAAATTATTATTTAATTATAAATTACAATCATACTTAATTATTTTCAGCTACGAGATCTTTTATCGCCGTCAACTTTTCAGAACAAATCATTCTCTATTTGGACATATAGCATACGTAGAAGATATAATAAACATATGACTGTAATTTTTATATAGCTTTTCATAAGTTGATAGATATAGGATTTTAAGATAAAATAAATTAAAAATTCTAATCTTCAAACTTATAATAACATAAATTTAACATTTGATGATATTAAATAAGATTTAATTATAAGATATTCAATTAAAATGTATTGAAAATAAATTATATGTTAAATTGTAAGTGAGGTAAAAGATACTATTTATTGTTACAAATTTTTAAAAAATTATTTCTTTTTGTTACTTTATTTGAAAAAACGAATATATTTTTTATTTATACATATAAATAAATATTAAATTCATAAAATAAGTATATTTTATATTCTTAAAATAAATACTCTTTGTTTATATATACAAATAAATATCAAAAATTTATTAAAATAAATATATTTTTTATAAATATTGAGTAATGTATCTTTGATCATTCTCTAACATTTCTCTATTTTTTTTAAACAATAAATATATTTTTATTTATGTATATAAATAAATATCAAAATATTTTTAAAATAAATACACTTTTATTTATATATATAAACAAATATCAAACTATTTGTAAAATAAATATACTTTTTGTTTATGTACAAAAAAATATCAAAATATTTTTGAAATAAATAAACGTTTTTTATTTATAAACACAAATAAATTCACAAGTTATTTAAACCAAATACATTTTTTATATTTATAAATAATAAAAAAATAACTAATAAAGAGTACATTTATTATTCTCTCGTTTCATTGTTTCACTATTTTTTTTACTTAAATAAATATCAAAACGTTTTTAAAATAGACGTCATTTTTATTTATATATATAAATAAATATGAAAATATTTTTAATTAAATATATTTTTTACTTTTAAAACATATAATTTTTTATTTATACATACAAATAAATATCAAAATATGTTTAAAATAAATACACTTTTATAATAATAAATAAATAATGGAAATAACTAATGAACAATATATCATTTATTCTCTCATTTTATTGTTTCATTATTTTTTTTACAAACAAGTAAATATCAAAATATCTATAAATAAATATAATTTTTATTCATATATAATCAAATATTAAAATATTTTTAAAATAAATATATTTTTATAAATAATTATTTTATTAGTTTTATTGGATATTTTGATTATTATTTTACTTTTTTTAGTTTTTATCTTTTTTATATATATAAAAGTCTCTAAGTTTAGTTGGTTGGCTGTACTTTTTTTTATTTTTTAAATAAATATACTTTTTATTTATACATATGCATAACTTTTTTATTTATATACGTAAATAAATACCAAAAGATTTTCTATAATAAAAAAATGTTTTATTTATATACATGAATAAATATTAAAATGTATTTAAAATGAAAACACTTTTTTACGATTGTAAATAAAAGATAGAAATAACCAATTTACATCACAATGATTATTCTTACACTCTATTATTCCACTATTTATTTTGTACATAAATAAATACCAAAATATTTTTAAAATAAATAAATTTTTTTATTTATTACATAAATAAATATCAAAATATTCTTAAAATAAATAAACTGTTATAAATAGTTATTTGTTAGTTTCATTGTATACCATTTTGATTATTTTTCACTCTTTTAATTTTTATCTATTTTTTATACACAAATAAATATCAAAATACACTTATATCTTATTTCTTTATTGAAAAAAAACACTTATATCTCATTCATTTTTTTTTATTTTTTTGTTAATTTTTTACTATTTATTAATTATTTTCTATATTTTTTTCGTACATTAATAAGTACTAAAATATCTCAATCTATGTATCAAATTTCAAAAATTCGTGTTTAAATATATTTTTAAATCAAGAATTACGTAAGAATATTAATTGTTATTTGATAATTAACATATTATATAGTTATCAAATTTAAATAATATAAAATTGTTTATATTTTTTAAAAGTAATATCAATATTTTAAATTAAATATTAATGCAAAATATGAGATAAAATAAATAATTTTATTAACGGAATTATATTTCATTTAATGCAACGCCCAAAACTAATATTAATAAAAGTACAGCGATAACAATATCATTGATGATCCTATGTGCGGTGAGACCCCATTGCGGATTGGCTTTTCATTACAATCCATTATCTCCGCGAGGAAGGCTAGATACATAAACATACATCTTTATATTGACTTTATTATGACGTGTTATTGTGTGACGCACTCAATATTTTGAGTAGAGATTTATATACTATACTCTTAATGTTCTTCCTTTCTTTATTATTTTAAGGAAACGAATCATAAACTCGTTTGTTAAATAATTTATTAAATTTTACTTAATTAAATTTATAATATTGTTATTATTATAAAAAAATTGATAATAAAACTCATATTTTGAATGGTATTTAAGATAATTATTAATATTCTATATATTAATAATTTATTAATTAATCAATAAAAATAAGATTAATACATAAATTGTATAATAAATGTGTTACTAAATGAATTGTATGAGATGACTTAGTTGCAACTAAGTTTATTTCACACAATGTTTCGACTTATTACAATTACTTTGGTTCATAGATGCAATTTGTTGGGCACTTTAACCTTAATTGTTGTTATTTTTCTACGTATCATAATTTTGATAAAAATTATGAAATTGTTTTTTTATGGACAATTATGATGAAAAAATAGTATATATAATCACCGTTTATTAAAATATTTAAATTTTGAAATTATCTTTAATATATGCATAGTATTTGTTTAAATATAAAAGATAAAATATATTTTTATTTTAAAATATAAGAACTTTTTTGAGCCTAAATTTAAACTATTTTAAAAATAATTATCATTTATTAATAAATATGTTTTGTTTTTTTATATTACTTTTAGACTTATTGAATGTGTTTATCACCCTATGTAATCCTTATTTAATCATGTTTAGAGTTTTTACATGAAATAATATGAGAATTAAAATTTTTAAAATTAAATAAATCAGATAAGATTAAAATTCAAAAGAAATTGTAATTTGTTGTTCAGCGAAGGTTTAACTGATGGCATAAATATGTCATACATTTTTATAAAATGTCGGTAAAGGTATTAAAATATATTTTTTATAAAAATATCAAAAATATTACTATTGATGTTAGAAATTTAAAAAAAAAATTAAAAAATGTAGATTTTTTTATAAAATTTTATAAAATATCAAAATAATTAATTATTTATATTTTAAATTAATTTTTTATTTGTTACATATAATTTTTTAAATAATTAAAATATTTATATTAATTATAGAATAAATAATTAAAAATAAATAAATTTCGATAATATAAAATAAATTTTAATTATTATTTATTTTTAAAAATATTCATAACATAATGAACTTTATCTTTTAATAAAATATACATGTTATAATATTAATATAAAATAGTAAAAAATAAAATATACATACACCAATTACAATAATTATTAAATATCAAACCTATTAAAAACAAAAATAATAACCAAACATCAAACTTATTATTATAAAAAAATTTTGTCTTAGAGGTACAATAGTGGGATATAAATCACTGTTATCAAACGAAGACACAATAGTCTTACAGCTCTCAACCATTATATATTATTTAATGATTGGTGACATAATTTTCTCTCTATGACAATTAATGACAATTAATTAGTATGTGTCTTAAATCTAATTTACATATAACTTACTATTTTAATTTTACTTTATTTAATATGTAAAATAAAATAGTACAAACAAAAAAGAAAGAATATATTCTCTTAAAGAAAAAATTAAATTTAAATGATTGTTATGAAAAAAAAATATAAATCAAGAATTAATATTTTTAAGAAAAAATTAACGATAATAATTATAATATCATAACATTTTAATAAAAAAAAAATTTAAATGATATTTAAACGATAATGATATTTTCGATAATTTTACGACAATGATATCATCGATATTTTTATTCTTGATTTTATATATTATAATTTATGTATATTTAAAATCTATAAAATAATCAAATATTTTTATAAAATTATAAAAATAACAACTTAAAATTTATAACAATAAAAATAATATGAAATTAATTTAAATGATATTTAGTTAAGTATTTAAGGATAAAAATATATAAATTAAATATCAATTTTTTTCTTTCATTTCACTAATATTTTTCTATACGTAATATCCCTATCAACGTCATTCCATCACATCTATCTATGTATATCTTTATCATCAAATCAAAAGTAAAAAAGAAAATGTATCTATTATCGACCATCTCTACATATATAGATCATTTTATTTGTTGTTAACGTGTTTACTATTTCATAATATATATATATATATATATATATATATTTGTCTTCATCCGCAGTGACCATCTCATAAATGTACAAGTACATGAGATTCAAATAAATTGATGGCAATGAAAGTGACTTGTGAAAAATATTTAATAAAATATCTCTTAATAGTAAAGACTATTTTATCTTTTTCAACTAATAAAGCATATGTGATTGAAACCAAGTGTAACGATTTTTTTTTAACCTAAAACTTAAGAAAATATTAGAAAAAGCTAATATTGATTTTTATGTTTAAATAGAAAACCGTCTCAATTTGTATTTATAGGTTTGTCTAGAGGTCTATTTACATGGATGGATGAGTCAGCCGATAAAATTGAATAAAAGTAACTATATATATATATATAATAAGACATTATATTATTTACAATTGATATTTGAGTGTTGAGAAACCATACTCGATCGTTAAATATAAGTATTATTGTTGTCTTCGAGGATTTAGATGTACGCAATTCAAAGTTTATCTATTACATGTCTTTAAGTCGAACTTGAATGCATACTACTGTTCTAGTTTATAATTGATAGATACTTTGATTCGGATAAGTCATATATATCCTATATTCTATATTTTTAATATAATTATTACTCTATCAATTTATAAAATATATATATAAAATTATTCGTTAAAATTTTTTAGAATGATTTTTTCCGTATAGATAACTATTCGATAAAAATATTCAAAAAAAAAAACCATTTTTCTAAACTTTTTTAAAAAATTATTAATAAACCGTAATTATTAATTAATATATAATTTAATTTAATAACATAAATATAATTAATTTTAGATATAGACGAATATGATTATCAATATGATCGTACCTAAAAATATAGTTATTATTTTCTATTTATTTTTTATTTGAAATCATACTACTCTCTTAAATTTATGAGATAATAATCACTATGGATAAACAAACTCTTAATTTTTTTTTTTGGTACATCGTCACTAACAACAATATCACTCTTTCTTGGTTAGTTTATTTGGATAAAAGAAATATTATGTAAATATTCATCTAATAATTTTATGATACACTAAACAGGAGTTACGGGTAGATCTATATTATCTCTTATTTTAATAAAGGATTCATACATACATGAATCCTTTTATTTTTAACAAGCCCATATATTTCTAGATATATATATATATATATATATATATATATATATATATATATATATATATATATATACATATACATATATTATTTTCGATTCATCATCCATGTTGGCACGTGTCCTGTGTTGGAGGTGGAGTTGGGGTGAGCTTCAGTCCCTCTTGTATCCTCTTCGGATGTTAATCCTTGGAAACCACCACTGCATGTACATTTAAGGATTATTATATAATTCAACCCTATAACTAACACAATTTAGGTTGTTGTATCTTGTTTGATTACAAGTTATTAATAAAATTAATTATTATATATATCATAATAATAATAATAATAATTGATATTATAATTTTTTATTGAATACGTTTATATCACAATTATATCTTTTACATAAATCTAACTACATTTATCAATCAATAATAAATATACATTATATATATATATTATATAATTAAATTTGATTTAACTCAAATTATATTATACTTAAAATAGATATTTTGGTATCATAAAAGCTTTAATTTAAAAGTTCATTAAATATTTGAGCTCAGTAAGTTTTAAAATATTGTTTTAGAATCTGGTAAAATAAATATCTAGATATTTTTAATATATATTTTTCCATATTAGTGTTTGTCAAAAATTAATTTTTTATTACGTATTTTTTTTTTCATTAATTTTAAAACTTATCTTCATTAAGATTGGTCCGAATTTAATTGCATAAAAACTAGTGTAAATATCTTAAAGTAGTGTAAAAATATCTTAAAAGATAAAAACAAAATTTCTTTTAATAAATTGTTGCAGGTCATAGATAGATATATATCTTCACTTTATGTAAAAGTTTAACGTGTGATTGATGGATCAAATTGAGCCTACAAAATAACCCAATATATTGGAAAAAAATAAAATAAAATAAAATAAAATATTGGGAGTACCATTCATATACTCAATATAATATATTTAATAATTTTTTTTTAAAATTTAATTAATAGATTAATTTATATTCATATAAGTGGGTTTTATTTTCCTAATTATTATGCTGCATAACAGTCATTATTAAAGGAAAAGAAGAAAAAAAAAATTACTACCAATATAATATATTGGATTCATGAAAAATCAATTACTAAGAAGAAAGAGAATATAATTGGAGTTGGAAGAGTTACCCCAAATTAAGATCAGAAGGAAGTGGAGGTGTTGATGGGGGCAAAAGCGGAAGAGTAGATTGGTTTTGAGTACTGCTTTCTTGCTGTTCACTCAGTGCATGCTCAGCTAGTTCCTTTTGGTTTTCCTTCACCTGTTTTTGTTTTTTGCTTATACGTTAATTTACCGATTAATTCATCCATTACTTATATAATAATAAATTAAGAGGGATTATTTCCACAACTCATTTTTCTTATTTTTACAGCATATTTAACGTTTTAAATTGATAAAAATATCATTTTATTCTATCTATACTAATTAAAATGTACTTTTAAATATATTTTTATAAATTTCTAAAATTGACATGAAATATACTGTAATTAAAAACAATAAAAAAGAGGTGCATGTGAGAATATATTAATTCATTCACCCAATGAATTATTAATAACATTAGGTAGGTAAGGACCCTGCAGCAATGTATTTTTTATTTTATTTTTTTATTGTATAGGCAATACCTTCCTCTCAAGCAACTTGTTTTGTTCCTGTAATGCTCTTTCCTGTCAAAAGTTACAGTGTTAATTAGTTAGCTTTTTACTTTTTATAATCACCATCTTATTAATTATTAGCTAAGTTAATCAAAAGTCCTACATATATATATATATATATATATATATGCCTAGTTGTTAATTGCCTACCCAAAAGTTATTTAAAAATTCTTAAATGTAACAAGTTGTGACATGTTGTTAATCATAATCATAGATATTATTTATTTATTTAATAATTTTTTCTTTTTATAAAAACTTAGTTAAAACTAATCTATTAATTCTAACAAGTATAAATACAACAACCACTATAGATAGATAATAGTCTCTCCAAATTCTTATTTAAGCCCTAATAGACTTAATTAGTCAATAAACCCATTTGAACAAAATAGTCTTTTCATCACAAATAACATAATATTTTATTACTAGTAAATACATTTCTTGGAAAAATAATAATAATAATAAACAACTTCCATCATTAGCTAATTTACTGTTAATTAGTTTATTTAATAACATTTTATTAATATTAATTAATTGATGTGATAAGAGTCTGGATAATAATATTATTAAATGTAGAGAAATATTTTTAGGTATTTTTTGTATAAAATGAAAAAAAATAAAAATAAAAATTTTGTTGCTTCAATAATATTATTTTTCATATAAATTTGCAATTTGACAAAAGACCACCAATAAGCTGCACGATACACGCATATGGTGAAATATCTTATTACTATTACAATAACTTGATCATATCCATCAAATTATATATATATAATAAATAAAGTTTTACGAAATATTTATATAATAAGTTAGGGTGATATTAATAATATCTTCATAACACATCACACGTTTGATCCATATTAATTAAAGTTTTTCATGCATAACATATATCCATATCCATATATAGACGGCTTCAGGAGAATGGCAACAATAATAAACTCCATCTAATTAGAGACTCTAACGCGTGTTCTTGATATAGAAACCGTCATAATCTCTCACCCGTAGTTCAATTCCATGACTCAGCCTTTCAAAATATCTACTACCCCGACATTGAAAGGATTTTTATTAATTTTAATTTTTTTTAATAAAAATATATATTTACTTTCCTACAATATTTTAAAAATATATATTTATTTATATAATAAAAAATAATAATTTATTTTAATCATACGTTAAAATAATATCAAATAACAATTGTTAAAAAAAAAAAAAATCTACCTACCTTCTTCTGTAGCTCCGAAATTGATTGCTGCATAAGTTGGTTCTGCATAAATCAAAATTCAAAAAGTGCGCTTTTAGTGATGTTATGTATCAAAATTAAGATGGATCTCAATCCATTTGTTAATTTATAATTGGAGTAAATTATAGGTTCCACTTATAATCAAAATTTATTAAATTATATTATTTGTATCATTTAATCTTTTAATTTTATTAAATTAAATTATTTGTATTATTTAATCATTTAGATTATTAAAAACAATATCATTTAATTTATTAGTTTTGTAAAAAAAAAATTAACTATTAAAAAATTATATTATTTTAATAATTTTTTATTTAATATATTATTATTGTCTATCAAATATTTAAAACGCAATTAAAAAATAAGATGAGTGAAATTTAATACGAATAGTTTAAAAAATAAATAAATAATAATAATAATATTTAAATATATATTTTGATTTTTTTTTTTTAAATTAATAAAATATTAAAATAAAATAGTGATAAAGCACAAACTGCACAAGGATATCTCACCTTTCTTGTTCTAATTCGCTTAAGAGCTACATCCATTTGCTGTTCCAAATTATGGAGCTCTTTCAAACTTAAAGGATCCAGTTCGTCTCCCTTGAAATTCCTAAAGTAAAAATATCAAACAAGGGACTACTCTTTCAATTGGTATGTGCTAAGTGACTGACTAACTTCAGTCAAGACCCAGGAAAACTAATTCATTAGTTATGATTAAAAGTTGAGATGTTATTAGTTTATTATGCTAATAATAACAATTATAAAATTGACAATATTTTTCTTTTTCTTTACTATATATATATATATATCCTCCTATGTTATTATTAGTCTATACCAACATATCACTTTGATTCATAATTATTTTAATACCAGGACCAATGCCAAAGCAGCCAATTAAGTATTAATATCTCCTACTAAAGTTGGATTTTGTTTTTTTTATATAACTTTTTAATATCTTAAAAATTTAATATCCATTTTTTTATTTATTATTTTTCAAAATTTCAAATTAATCTTACAAAAAAGAAGAAGACTATTTGAAGTTTATTAAAAATTGTAAGTTTTTACCGATTAGTAGAGCCTTAAACCTTTCATTTTTAGTCGATATAATTGTTTTAATAAAGTAGAGCATGCATGAAGCAAATTAGTAGAGTACCTCAGGTTCCTCTCCAAAACTTCAAGCGTCGCGTTTAGCTTTGGGTACTCCACAGACGAGCTTCCCTAAGCATTCAAGAGAAAGAAAGAATTATAATCAGAGCTCCTCAATGGTTTTAGTAGTAGGCTGTTCCATACTCAAACAAAGAAGCTGGATATATAGAATGAGAGTCCAACGTTGACTCAACTAGACTTTACAAGTAGTCTTAACTCACCAAACATAAGATTAGATTAAGCCAATGAGGAGTCCTTATTTGAGATTCGAGTCTTAATTATGAATGTGTGAGTATTACAATTATTTCAAAATCATATAAGATTAGCATTTTAAGATATCTCAAAATTAACCAACTTGGTATTTATGCATGTAATCTACAAAAATCTAATATGAAGAAATATCAATATATGGGCATTGAAACTAAGGCCAGATTCCAAAGAAAAAGCTTTTGAGAATAAACACGACTTTATAAGTGTCATGGTCTCACCGTGAATCTTATTGGACTAAATTTTATAAAAGGAATTTTAATTTGTTCATCTCTTATTAAATTAAGCTTTTGAATAAAGGGTACCTATAACTTCTACTTGATAGAGGCACAGGAGGGGTTCTATGATGTTCACTAGTGATCACCCATGCATGCTTGAAAAAGTTGATGAAGTGATAAGCTTTAGTAAATTCAAAGTAACACAAATCTAAGATGAGCTAGTGTCAGAAAAATATTAAAAAAACATTAGTGGATCAATATTATCATTTTTAATTTTTAGAAAAAAAAAATGGTTTCTAACACATGTAGTAGTGCTACAGGACACTAGCTTGTGATCAGAAAGGAAGGAAAAAAGAAAAAGAAAAAAGGAAATAGCTGTTTTAACCACAAGAAACAAAAATAAAAAAGAATAATTAACTTTATCGTTGAAGAGGTAAATCAGTACTACATATTTAGAGGAAAATAAAATATCGCTCAAATAATTACCTAACAAAATATGTGTTAAGTTTCTCAAGTCAAAAAAGAATAAAAATAAATTACAAATGAATATATATTAATATTAGTACGATGATAGGTACGATAAATCGATAAATATATCACTAAAATATTATCAAAATTGTAAACATATCATATAATTTTTTAACTTTATAAATTTTATAACACTGTTGTATCATAATATTACAAAAATATAATCTGCATAACTTAGATGATATTTTTATAGTATTTTCGTATTACTACCAAAATATCATAAATTGTAATCGGATTATATTACGTTAAATATTTAGTTTAAAACTTTCTTTAAGTCGGTTAATATACATACCAGCTGCGTTTCAGATACAGGCCCATCAACTTGTTGTACAAACGAATATCTGTCATATCGTTCAAGGATCACCTCCATCCTTTTCAGATAAAAAAACAAAATGAATATATATCTATATATCTATATATATATATATATCTATATCTATATATATATATATGTGTGTGTGTGGAAAAAATGTAACCAATATCTATTGTGCTCCATTTTGAGGAGTTGTTGTGTACAAAGATAACACAAGGAACAAGTCATCGTGCAAAACATGGTTCAAACTTTGACACAATTATTATCAAATGATACACAAACCGTTTGCATAATAATTCCTATCTTTCTAGTAGCACCGTATATATATATAGAAAAATGTGAACACTGAATATATATATATATATATATATATATATATATATAGCGCTGGCAATCCATGCGTGAATCATGAAGGGGCCGGGAATTTTGAATTTGGTACATCACCAAATGGGGCAATCGTAAACCGTCATTCAATTTGTATTCGGTAATTAAGTAGTAAAAAATTATTACTAAATGTAAAAAAAAAATGAAATTTTGGTTTTGTTCAGTACAATTGTCTTTTTTTCACATATGACACGTCGACCATCTCATTTGAAAAGTAATTACATGGTATACATACACATACTAAGAGTAAAAAAAGAATAATAATAATAATAATAATAATTTTGAGATGCTTTCTGACAACAGATATAGATGGGCACATAATCTTTATATCTGATGACGAGATTGTGAAAAGGAGGAAGCAAATTTGTAGATATCTCTCTCTCTCTCTCTCTCTAATCTTATCTCCATTTTTTTTTAATCCCATCCCGTTAAAACTTCCTACTTTTCTGCAGAAATGATTTTGAAATACTTGGACTGAAATTGAAAATTTTTAGCAGGAAATAAAAGTAAGAACTGAAAAAGGAAACACCCATAAGATTCATAACCCAAAAAAAGAAAAAAAAATTAAATGCTGGTGTGAGTGAACAATAAATAACAATACACATAAAATAATAACAATAATGTATAGTGAAGCAAGATAGAAAAGAAGAGAGAACCTGGAATCAGTAGAAAACTCAAAGAGCTTGCCTTTGGTGGAGAAGACAATCAAAGCAACATCAGCATCACATAGAACTGAAATCTCATTAGCCTTCTTTAGCAACCCAGTTCTCCTCTTTGAGAATGTTACCTGTCTACTTATTTTGTTCTCTATTCTCTTTAGCTGTACTCTTCCTCTCCCCATTTTTATCATAAATTGGAAATTAAAACCCGAAGTTGGGTTCGTTTATTTACACAAGATTTAAAAAAAGAAGAAGAAGAAGAAGAGTGAATTAGGAAGGAGATATATATTCTTAAGAAGAAGATATATATTCTTAAGAAGAAGAATAGTGGAGAAAGGAGTGTTTCTTTGTTTAGTATGAGTAAGAATAAATAGAAATTCTTGGAACTATGATTGAAAAAGGAAAGTCAGAGAGAAAAACAGATCTAAGAGAGAGAGGTGGTATTTTGAAAACCAGGGTGGTTTTAGATAATGCGTTGTCGATTGGCCATTGGTTCAAAGGGAGAAATAGTGGGAGTGTTACGATATTAGCCATAGATGAGAGATAAAATTGGAGACAGTACGTACGATATATAATTGACAGCGGCGAGTCTAATCTGGGTGGGACACCACCATCAATATATGTAATGTGATTTGTGAATTAAAGAACAACCCTTCTTGCTTCCTCGATCCTTTTCTATTTCTCTCAGTGCTGACGGCGCATTCCCGCCCCATTATTCCTATTTATTTCTTTTAATATCTATTTACAAAACAAATATCATTTACATCTTCTTCTTTTAAAATAAAAAATAAAAAAATTTATAAACTACTTTTTATTTATATGCTAAATAAAATAATAAAATTTTATCATAAAATTATTAAAATATTAAATGAACAGTAAAATTTATTTTATTCAAAATCTTTTATAAAATTTAAGGAATTAAATGATAATTTTTATAATATAAGAAAATAATTGACTTTTTTTTACCCTTTTAAATAAAATGAAAATTAATGTTTCACTTGAATTATATTAAAAAAAAACAATAATTAAATTTTAGTGTATTTTTAGCCTCTTTCATTTAAAAATGTATTTTTTTTAGTTTCTTAATTTTGAAAAACATAATCAATTAAGTATAAATAATATTTTTTTTATTAAAATATTATTATTTCTTATCAAGTAATTAAAATATATTTAAAACTCAATTATTTAACATGAAAGAAAAACTCTTTGTATAAAAAACTTCACAAAAAATTTGTTTTGATATTTTATTATTATGATTATTTTTATTTTAATATTTTAATATTTTTGTATAAAAATATGTATTTAAATAACTTTTTATTAAAATATTATCTTTAATAATTTTCTTAAAATAAATAATATTATTTTGAAATCAGAGATTAAATTAAGTAAATTTCTTAATTTAAGAAATTTCTATTATCCCTTTCTGTATTACATGTATTAGAATCACTTCATCACAATTACTTAGTATATTTCTTTTAAACAATAACAATATTTCAAGATAATATACATATATTAGGCCAATATGAATGATAAGATTCCTCTTATAACGTGGGATTTCAAAATTATTTATAGATTGAAATATGTACATGTGTCGAATTTCAATTTATACAATAAATCTTGGAGCCAAAGTAAGGATCCACCTGAACAAGTAAGATACAAATGGTGATGCATGGGCCATGTATACTTGATAGAAACATTTAGGTCTTTGGCTAATATTGGGTTGGGCATAAGCTCGTTATAAATGGGTTGTAAGTCGAGAAAATCATAGCTAACATATCATGTATGCAGGTCAATAAAGGACAAGCTGTTAGATAGCTAGAAGTTGAATGACAAATAAGTTTCATTGATCATGAACGAGTTGTTTTGTATGTATTTAGCTTTTTAGACTTTATGTCCAAACTAACAAAAGTAGGAATTGTGATGGAAGCAAGCAACCTAGTAGGGCATTTAGGTTAGGTTAGATTATATATATTTTTTTATCAAAATTGGATTTGAGGTAAGGGTTATCACTACTGTGGTAAGCCATTGTTTTATGGTAGTAAGCTTTACCATAACATTAGATGCTAGTGATAAGCCTTTTTACACTAAATTAATGTTTTTTCATACTAGGTTAATGCCTTACAAAGAATTATTTTTTTATCAAAATTGCTCTAAGGTAAGACTTAACACTATTATAGTAAGATATTACTTTATTGTGATAAACTTTACCATGATACTTGATACTATTGGTAATCCTTTACACACTTACAAATTCATTCTCACATTAGGTCAATATCTTACTATAAATTTTATTTTTTATCAAAATACTTTGAGTTAAAAGTTATCAATATTATGGTAAGCTTTACCTCTGAATGATTTTGGTAAAAAAAATAATAATAATACCAAAAATCAATTCATTTTGGATAATTTTTTTCGAGCAAAAAACACTCATATAGTAGAAAATTTTAACACTTATCACTAGTTTATAATATTATACATTTATATATATATATATATATAAGCTTTACCATAACATTAGATGCTAGTGATAAGCCTTCTTACACTAAATTAATGTTTTTTCATACTAGGTTAATGCCTTACAAAGAATTATTTTTTTATCAAAATCGCTCTAAGGTAAGACTTAACACTATTATAGTAAGATATTACTTTATTGTGATAAACTTTACCATGATACTTGATACTATTGGTAATCCTTTACACACTTACAAATTCATTCTCACATTAGGTCAATATCTTACTATAAATTTTATTTTTTATCAAAATACTTTGAGTTAAAAGTTATCAATATTATGGTAAGCTTTACCTCTAAATGATTTTGGTAAAAAAAAAATAATAATAATACCAAAAATCAATTCATTTTGGATAATTTTTTTCGAGCAAGGAACACTCATATAGTATAAAATTTTAACACTTATCACTAATTTATAATATTATACATTTATATATATATATAAGCTTTACCATAACATTAGATGCTAGTGATAAGCCTTCTTACACCAAATTAATGTTTTTTCACACTAGGTTAATGCCTTACAAAGAATTATTTTTTTATCAAAATCGCTCTAAGGTAAGACTTAACACTATTATAGTAAGATATTACTTTATTGTGATAAACTTTACCATGATACTTGATACTATTGATAATCCTTTACACACTTACAAATTCATTCTCACATTAGGTCAATATCTTACTATAAATTTTATTTTTTATCAAAATACTTTGAGTTAAAAGTTATCAATATTATGGTAAGCTTTACCTCTGAATGATTTTGGTAAAAAAAAATAATAATACCAAAAATCAATTTATTTTGGATAATTTTTTTCGAGCAAGGAACACTCATATAGTAGAAAATTTTAACACTTATCACTAGTTTATAATATTATACATTTATATATATATATATATATAATTTGTTATTCAGAATTATTTAATTAAAATTTTAGCTCTATGTTATAGTACTAAAATGATTATGATTAGATATATACAATTAGATGATCTATTATACATGCCAAAAGTTGTGAGGTTGTTAGGTTATTATCCAACTCATCATCTATTATATACTTACCGGTATATATAGTATGTACTTAATAGAATTATCAATATAAAAACTACATTCATTTTTTCTCATCTTTTACATTATTCTCTTTCTTTATTTATGTTATTTATCATGGTATTGGAGCTTGTCAATAATGTCCATTACCATTTCTGTTGATAAATCATTCTTTATAGATGATGTGTTTTTTACTCTTGAAAATCTTCATCAGGTTTAGATCATTAATTCCTCCACTATCATAACTCCATCTGTTACTCTTGAACCATGTTTGTGTGCTCCTTAAAGGAATTATTTTCTTTGAAACAATTATGTCAAGATAACAATGTATGTGTGCATTTCACCCTCATCATTTTCTTGTTAATAACATCATGACCAAGTATACTATATTAATATGGGAAATTATGCATAGATTGTACAAGGTTTTGATTCTAAGTATTGATCAAATTACAATCCCTCTAGATTCTTCCAAGATTCCAATTCAATGCCATAAATTTGAGATAAGTTAAACACTTTTACATAAGAGGCTTGTCATCCTTATAATTTAGTAGTACAAACTATAGTAGGACATATGCATAAAAATTTGAAATATCATAGTAATTCTAATGTATGCAGTGCTTGCAAGCTAGATAAGTTACATATACTACTTATGCCTCCTGTTCATACCAAATCTTTGAGAACCTTCTCTTGTAGATACAATTCATGGAATAAATTATTTTTTATTATTTGTAAATGAATGTACTAGATTCTAATGGATTTATGTCTTAAATAACAAAACACAAGTTGTACAAAATTTTCTTCACTTTGATTTTATAATTGTTAGGTAATTCAATACTTAGAAAAACAATTACACAATGATAGAGACACTGAGTTAAAAAGTCTTGAAACACCCTTATTTCAAGGTGGTTACACACATAGGATTTTATGTCCTTATACTCCTTCACAAAATGGTTTGATAAAGAGATGAAATAAACATGCTGTTAAGAATGGACTTTCAATCGTGATAAGTGTTGGTATTTTAATGACATATTAAGAATATAGTTTCAAAACAATTATACATATTATCATTAGAGTGCTCTCAAAGACCTTAAATAACCTTAGTCTCATTGAACTTTTTTTTTTGTAAAAATCCTTATTACATATGCCTTAAAATCAATTTGTATCTATGCTTTTATTAACTTCACCCTCATAATTCCAACCATCTTGAGTCATATTCATTACCTTGAATTTTCTTGGGTATACAACTCATCATAAAGGTTTTTTTCCTTTCTGGTGCATTGAACCAGTATCCACACATATATATATCACCTTATATGGTATTTAGTGAACTATTTTTCCTACTTTTGTTTCTTCTTATACACTAATACAAACTGCTTCTTCTATTATGGCTCAGTCCCCTAATTTTGTTCATATTCCTAGTGCTTTAAAGTCTAGACCTGTTCTTAACTCTTTTCCATCTTCTGGCATTCATAATACATTAAAAATTTCCTCTTTATCACTAGTCTCATCCATAGCTCAGTCTCCATCCGACTCTTTATCCTAGCATATATAGTTTTGCATAACCCTACTAATATTTCTCGTGACATACCCTTTTCTTCGTAGTCATATAACTCTTCTCACACTCCAATTTCTTCTTCTTCTTCTTTGCTATTAATTTCCTATATTTCTTCTATATCTACCTCAGTTTCTTCTCTTCCTTCTTCACCTAATAGTATCTTTGATCCAACATGTATAACACTTGAAGTTGAAGTCCTTTTTTCTAGTATTCTTGAATCCCTTCAATTGAATACGAACACAAATACTCACCTTATGTGTACTCGTTCTAAGAGTGGTATCTTCATATCTAAGGTTTATATTTTTGTATTCATATTGCCTAAACCTAGTTCAAAAAAATAAGTTTTGAAAGATTTTAGGGTGGAAGTAGGCCATGAAAAATGTGTATGATGCCTTGATTCAAAATTATACTTGGGAACTTATTTTTCCAAGGAATATGAAAGTTATTGATAATAAGTGGATGTTCATAACAAAGTTGAGGGTTGATAGATGACTTAATAAATACAAATCAAGAGTATTTACTAAGGGCTTTCAATAGATTGAGGTAATATATTATATTGAAACATTTAGTCATGTTGTGAAACTCATTGATATTATAATTGTTTTGATTTTGGTTTTGTCCATCATTTTGGATGTTCAACAACTTGATGTAAATACAACATTTTTGAACGGTGATATAGGAAAAAAAGGTATATGTGTTATAACTTGAAGGATTTGTTGATGATGAGTTTACTCGTTATGTGTGTAAATTAAAGAAAGCTATTTATGGATTAAAACAATCACCGCATGCATTGTTTCTTAAGTTTAGTGATTATTTACAACAGCTTGGATTTAAGACATCTCAATTTGATGCTTCATTGATAATTTATAATTAGAATAGTGGCATTGTTATTTTCTTAATTTATGTTGATGCCATTTTTATCATTGAAAATATTGCGAGTTTGATCAAAAAGTTCATTAATCAATTGAATAGAGCTTTTCCCTTAAAGGATCTTAGAGAGTTGAGTTATTTTATGAGAGTTGAAGTAACAAAAACCTATGATGATTTTAATTTGAGTCGGTCCAAATACATAAAAGATCTTTTTGATAAGGTGCAACTACAAGTATCTAAACTTATTTCTATACCTATGGTGGTTAATAAGATGGTATGCAAATCTAACGGTGATTTGTTGAAAGATGCTACTTAATATAGGACAATCATAGATGCTTAGTAATATTACACCTTAATTAAACTAGATATTAGTCTTGCTTTTAAAAAAACTATGCCAATTTTTTGCATTGTTTAGCAATTGCATATTGAGTTGCAGCCAAACACTTACTATGATATCTTAAAGGCATAAAATATTATGGTCTTATGTTGTCTAAATCAAACTTATATTATATCACATGATACACTGATATAGATTGGGTTACATGCCTTGATTATTGGAAGTCCATATGTAGGTATTGCATATACATGGGACAATCTCACATTTTTTTAAAACTCAAACAAGTAAATTGTGGTGGCTCATTCTTCCATTGAAGTTGAGTTTCACCATCTTACACATATTGTCACTAAAACATTATAGGTACAAATGTTTTTTGCAAAGTTGAACATTGTTAGTAAACAATCCTTACTAATTTACTATGATAATGTGAGTGCTAGATAATTGACTAAAAATCTAGTGTTACACTCAAGTACAAAACATGTTAGAGATTGATTTCTTCTTTGTTTGATAAAGAGTCATGGTTGGAGAGTTATTTGTCAAGTATGCTTATAATAAGGAGTATATTGCATGTATACATACAAAACCTTAGTCAAGTCATCACTTTGAAAAAGTAAGAATTAAATTTTATGTCATTAACAAACCTTGAGCTTACGTGGAAGTGTTAGAGTAGTAAATTGTTTAGTGTAATGAGATATATAGAGTTGGACACTTTGTTATAGAAGTGCCAAAAGTTGAGGTTCTTAGGTTATTATCTAGCTCAATATCCATCATAAACTTGTCAATATACATAGTATATACTTAAAAGAATTATCAATTTAGAAACTTCATTCTTTTTTCTCTCTCATCTTCTACACTCTTCTTTCTCATCATCTATGTCATTTATCACTTCACATGTACCTTTAAAGTATAAGAATTATAATTAACTTAATAATTTTATCTCTTTTTTCTGTATAAATGGTGATTTTCAATTTTATTTAAAAAAAACTTACGAGATAATTATTAATTATGAATAAAGGATAACATAAACTTATTGTTTATAATTAACATTACTCTTAAGCAAAACATGAATAAACTTTAAGTGCTAACCATTTTTAGAGTGGTGATGCAATTTGACGTGGGTTCAAGGTAAGGATGAGTATAATTTTTGCAAAATTCGTACAATTGATTAATTCTAAAACTAAACTGAATCTACATATTTTATTTATAGATTAATTGATATCTAGTGTTGTTCTTATAATTTTAAAAATCGACATAATTAGATAAGTTAAAGGTTTTTATTTTATAAAACCAACAAAAATCAAATTAATTTACTTATATTATAATTAACTTTGAATTTTATTATATTTATAATATTAATTATAAATATTTTTATCAGTTTTTATAAATTCTAATAGCTAAACTTAATCACGTAGATGTAAAATAAATGTTTTTCTTTTTTTCTTTCAGAAAGAAAGAGAGAGATAAACATGTTTTTAATTGAACTTCATAGTAAGTTGCATGACATTTATTTCTAAATTTCAAACAGTTTGACAATCTTTATTGTTGCTCTTAAATCCATTTTGATTTGGGATATGAAACATATTTAAAATCTTTTTCTTAAACAATTTAGTTAAATATTTTTAAATAGTAACATATATAAACAATATATTATATTAATAATTCTTCTTAGCAGTATGTTATACTTTATTTAAAAAGTTTTGATAAAAAAGTATATGTTTAAAACTTTCAAATCCAACACCCTTTAACAAATATTATTTATAAGTCGATTTAAATGTTGATTTTTGAAAATTTATAAATATGTGTTTATAAAAATAAGCTAATAACATATCAAATCAAACGTGAGGATTATTTTTTTTTAATTTTTATAGTGATGGATTATTTCACATTTGCTAATCGTGCAAGATGGATGTTGCACATGATTTTAGAATTATGAATTTTGGATTTCATTTGTAGTATTTATTTATAATTTAGCACGCACTAATAACAGTGAGTTGACCAAAAAAAAAAAAAAAAAAGAATGGTGACTTACTCATGCCCATTCATGTTAGGCTAATTAGACTTATTTTGTCATAGAAAAATCACTTCGCATCTAATATTAAAAAATATTATTATATTCAATGTGTTGGCCAATGATCTTATTAGATGAATAACTAGTATGTTGTACAATTCACTTTATTACTTTTGGAATATATATTTAATTTTTTGGAACTTGTATTATATAATATAGTAGATGAAAAATTATAAAGATTATCCCTGTTCCTTCTTCTTTTTACTTTATCTTTGTTGTGAATAAATTGATTGTAAATCAAAGTAGTGCAACGTTAGTGAACCGTGGTGACGGTTCGGTTTAAATCAGGCAAATGCGTTGGTTAGAAATCGAACTAGGTTCTTGATGGAAGAAGCAATAAAAAGTATCGGGTCCTCTGGCTTTATTGCGCGTAATAATTGATTACACCTGTCTGTGAGAGAATAAGTATCGAAACCGATTGAAAGCGTCGAGCAGAAAATCAAATTAGAATTCTGTGTAAGTGCTTAAATGTAATCAATGGCGGAGGTATGTTTTCAATCCAATTTTGTTTCCATTTGCATTTAAATTATGAGTTCATATGGTTTTATGAATGTTTACGGATTGAATTGAGTATCGACATTTGGTATCGAGGCATTTGAAAACAACTACTGTTTTCTTTCTGTTTCACGAGAAAGCGAAATTTTGGGTTTTTTTTTATTTTGATTGTTTTTGATGCATATGGAAATTATAAAAGTGTTTCAATATTAATTTTTGAGTGATTCTGTAAAATTAAACTTGAAAAACAATGAAGAAAATAAATCCAATTTGCCGTGGGTATTTATTTTCTTCATTAATTAACTTTTTTGTTTAAAATGGAGTTTTTACTTAAAATTAAGATCATGAATCATTTCAAATTAAATTAAAGGAATTTTGATAAAAAGAATCTTTGGATTAGTAAATGGCCGGAATAGAGAATCTGTTAGGGTATCCGTTAGTGTAAAAGCAATTAAGTATTGACCCGGCTGAAGGTTGAAGATGAAGTTTTTTTTAAAAAAAAAGAAAATTTGTTTTGTCTGGGAATTGAACCCAGTTTACACCGATAAATTTTTAATAAAATATCCACTTGACCACTGAGACCGGTCTGTTGTTTTATGTAACAGAATATATTTATAGAGTCAAAAGTTAGTTTTATTAAAAAATCAAACATTTGGATTGTCTGGGACTTGAACCTTGGTCTCAAGACAATGAATTCACAAGCCAAACCAACAGGCTACAGCAAAATATATGTTGTTAATGTATAATATTTTATATATATAAAATAATATAAAATAATTTTAATTTATGTTTATCATATGTATAATATTTATTATACATGTTATATTTATTTAAATAATTTTTGGACACATTAAAATTTTATTTAAATACATTATGCTTAAATTATTTGTTTTGTGTATTTATATGTATAAATTTTGCAATTGATTATACATATAAAATTTAGTTAAATAATTTATGCATAATTAAATTAATGAAATTTTTTAATGACTCTTATTGATTTAATTAGTGCTTATATTATTTAATTTTTCTTGTATAATTTATTGTCATATATGCAATTTAAGATAAATAATATTTGTACATTTGATATTAAATTAATATTGCTTATGCTTTTATGTAATAATTTAGCATAAGAACTTAATTAATATTTAAGTGATTCATATAGTTTGATTAATTAGGGAGTAGACACAGCATCTTTAATTAATTAAATCTATAATAAAGTTTATTTAGGATCACATTTAGAAAATAAATATTAATTGTAATTAATCATATGTGATATAATAAATCTTATCCCACAGGAATTTTTATTATATTTTCGGGTGATTAATTAGGATATAATATCAAATTATATTTTCTAATTTACCCACAGGGATTAGGAAAATGAACATAATTTGATAGTTTTATCGTAAAGTTAGGATGAATTTAATTGAATTAAAACTTTAGCCAGAAATGAGTTTTATGTCCTTAGATTCATATTATTCATGATTTACATTGGTAAATAATGACTATAGTTTATGCCTCAAATTTTAATAAGCATATAATCTTTAATTGCGACTTCTCGGCTGTAAATTTTTCGATATCATTTGTGATATTCCCGATCTGAAAGGGGATAACTATAAAATATGGAAGGAAAGAATTCTCCTTGATTAGGGTGGATGGATATTGATTATGCTATTGGGAAAAGCGAACCACCTAAAATTACTTTCGAGCCGATTACTCGAGGAGAATATCATGCTTTATGAACAATGGGAGCGATCTAATCGCCTTAGTATGATGTTCATTAAGACTAAAATCTCTATTTGGTATTCGTGGTTCCGTTGATCGGCGTACCAATGTTGAAGACTTGCTAAAGGCCGTTGATGATCAATTAGTCACTTGAGGATAAGGCTTTATGAGCACCGCTTATTATAAAGTTCTCTTCTTTAAGACTGTGAAGTGTGAAAGGTGTGCGCGAGCACATTATGCAAATGAGGGACATTGCGGCTCAACTTAAACATCTCGAGGTTGAGATGTGAGAATCCTTGCGGTGCCTTCATATCCTTAACACTGCTCCCACGTCGGTATGGGCCATTCAAAATCTCGTACAATACACGTAAAGATAAATGGTCAATCAATGAACTAATGACCATTGTGTGTTCAAGAGGAAGGGAGGCTTGTTATGGAATTTGGTGAAAGTGCAATGTTGGCTACAACGTGCCGAGAAAGGAAAATCTCGATACAAGCGTAAAGGAAAGGGGATAATTCCACGCCGGTGATATTAAGAAAGAATCCAAGTGTTTCTTTTGTAAAAGAAGGGACACGTGAAGAAGGATTGTATCAAATTCGAGAAATGGCTTGAGAATAAAGGTAATCAACCTCGTTTATTTGTTATGAATCTAATATGGTTAATGTTAATATTAACACACTGGTGGATTGATTACGGATCTACAATCCATGTATTGCAAATTCACTTACGAGGTATGCAAAATCTAAGGAAAGCCGGTGAAGTGAGCAATACATCTTATCGGTAACAAGATGGGCTCGCATGTGGAGTTTGTAGGGACGTGTAGTTTGATTTTAAGTAGTGGTTTTATTTTAAAATTAGAAAAAGACCTTTTATGTTCCAAGTTTCTCTAGAAACTTGATTTCAATTCAAGACTTGTACCTTATGGTTATTCCCTTTCACTTTTCAAAACATCTTTCAATTTATTTAATAAATCGATTGTGTTGGGAATGGTATTTTGTACGATGGTCTTTCTTGCATTAATTTACAAAATAATGCCACTTAATAACGCTATACGTGTTCAAGTGGCATTAAAGGTGTATTATTGATGATGACTCTTACTACGTTATGGCATAGGAGATTAGGACATATCTCCATAGAAAGAATTAAAGATTAGTTAAAGATGGGAGTACTTGAAACTCTAGATTTCTTGATTTTTGAGACATGTGTGGTGCGTTAAGGGAAAGCGGACTAACGAGTCAAAGAAAGGTGCGATAGAAGTTCAAACATATTAGAAATCATGCATACGGATATATGTTGTCGGTGTGGACATTAGTCAAAAATATTTTATCACGCTTTATTGATGACTTTTCTCGATATATGTATCTCATATGCCATGTAAGAGCGAAGCATTGGATGCCTTAAGCTTTAAGGTTGAAGTAGATAAACAATGTAGAAAGCAAATAAAGATCGTGAGATCGGATAGAGGTGGTGAATATTATGGTAGATACAGCTAGCGAATGGACAAGTGCACAATTAGTTTGCTAAATTTCTTGAGAACATGGGATAGTTGCCCGTACAACATGGTTCACCGGACGAATGGTGTAGCGAAAGAAGAAACCGAACACTTTTGGACATGGTGCGAGTATGTACTTGGCTCGATCTTCCTAAATCCTCGTGGATTGAAGCTTTAAAGATAGGTGTATATATTAAACCGAGTTCGACCAAATTTGTCTCCAAAGACACCATTTGAATTATGGAAAGGTTGGAAAGCGAGTTTGCAACATATGCGCGTTTGGGGATGCCATACGAAGTGAGGATATATAATCATGAGAAAAATTTGGACACGAGGACCGTTAGTGGGTATTTCATTGGATATTTCGAGACGGTCAAGGTTATAGATTTTATTGTCGATCTCATGACACTTTAGATTTGTGGAATCAGAAATGCAAAATTTCTTGAGAATTACTTGATTAGTGGGAGCGATCGATCCCGGGGCATTGGTTTTGAGAAAGATCATTCGGATGCTCGATGTACCGCTTGAGTAATGGGTGATCATTATTGTTAACAACACGCCTCGGTACGAACACGTGTTGAAGAACCCGGTCTTGGAAGTACCACCATGGTGATCTGATCTAGTAGATGTTGAAGTTCAGCGGATGCCTACTTGTTGAGCGACTAGTTGAACAACGTGATCCTTCTCTCGGGAGAATGTTGATGCAACATTAAGAAGATCTGCTAGAGTAAGGAAATCGGCGATACCTAATGATTATGTTGTGTATCTACGAGAATGTGACTATAATGTTGGAGCTAGAAAATGATCCTCGAGACGTTTTCACGAGGCCGCGAGTTACGAGGTTTTCGGAGCTTATGGTACAATGCCATGAAAGAAGAGATGGATTCTATGGCGTCTAGCAAGTCGGGATCTCGTCGAGTTTCCCCTGATGGTGTGAAAGCCATTGGATGTAAATGGATCTTCAAAACAAAGAAAGACTTCCATGTGACGACATTGAGAGACATAAGGCAAGACTCGTTGCCAAAGGATTCCTTTCGAAAGGGAAGGAATCGTACTACGGAGACATTTTCTCCTGTATCTAAGAAAGATTCGCACCGTGTGGTCATGGCATTGGTTGCCCGTTTGATTTGGATTTGCAACAAATGGATGTGAAAAGCAGCTTTCCTTAATGGTAACCTAGAGGAAGAGTTTATATGAAACAACTTTGAAGGATTCTTATACAGTGATGGTGAGCGTTTGGTTTGTAAGCTTAATAAATCCATATATGGATTAAAAAGCGAAGCCTCGTCGATGGTATTTGAAATTCCATAACGTCGTCACTTCATTTTGGTTTTGAAGAGAATGTCATGGATCAATGTATATACCGAGAAAGTTAGTGGGAGTAAGATTTGTTTTTGGTGCTATATGTGGATGATATTTTGCTTCTGACCCGATGATAGGGGTTTCTTACGTGAGGTAAAACAATTCCTCTCTAAAAATTTTGATATGAAGGATATGGGTGAGGCATCTTATGTCATTGGCATTAAGATCCGTAGAGATAGACTTCGAGGTGTCTTGGGTTTATCTCGGAAACCTATATCAATAAATTTTAGAGATTTGAATGAAGGATTGTTCACAAGTGTTGCTCGCGTTGTGAAGGAGTGATAAGTTCAATTTGGACCAATGCCCAAAGAATGATTTTGAAAGAGAGCAGATGAAAACCATGCCGTATGCTTTGTTGTTAGGCACGATGTATGCTGGTGCGCCGGACGACATTGCATTTGTTGTTGGGATCTTGGGGAGATATCGAGTAATCAGTGTTGACCATTGGAAAGCTGCGAAAGTGATGAGGTATTTTCTGAGGAACCAGGATTATATCTTTCGTGTATAGGCAGGTAGATGGGCTGAAGTAATTGAAAGCTCTCCGATCACGGACTTTCTTTTGTATTGATTCACGAAAATCAACATGCGGTTACATTTCATACTTCTTAGGTGGGTTGTGTCTTGGAGGAGTGCGAAAGCAGGTCATTGGTGCTTCTTCTTATGGAGGCCGAGTTAGGTATCATGTTTTGAGGCCAGCGTCGCGTGTATGGTTAAAGAGTTTCATTTTAGGGCTTAGAGTAGTTGACTCTATTTCTGAGGCCATTAAGATTATATTGTGACAACTTCATTCTTGTATTTATGGCTAAGAACAACAAAAGTGGTGAGTCGTAGTAAGCGTCGACGTCAAGTACGCCGTAAGAGAAGCGTGTTAAGGAAAAGAAAGTGGTCATTGAGCACGTAAGCGTGAGTTGATGATTCTTTGATCCTTTGACTAAAGGCGTACCATGATAAATTCAAGGATCATGTAGAGAAAATGGGAATTGGTTCCACTTTGTAAATATATATATACAATTAATTAATGAAACTCTTATATATTGTGATATTTTCTCATATTCGTGCTGCAGCCCTTAATTTATTTGAGAAAATATATATATTTTATTGGACATGAGAATAAATATAGGATTTATTCATTAAGTTTGAATTACTGCATAGAAACTAAATACATTGTAATACATGGAAGATAATACTCGGCTTTCTTAGAGGACTGTCCATTATGATTCATGTGTTTTGTTACTCGAAGAAATTTAAACTTCTTGTTTTGCGCTGAGTGGGAGAATGTAAATCAAAGTGGTGCAACGTTAGTGAGCAGTGGTGACAGATTCGGTTTCGTCGGGCAAATGCGTCGGTTCGAAAGCAGAGCGAGGTTAGCTTGATGGAAGAACCTTAATAAAGTATCGGGTCCTCTCATTAAGCTGCGTAATAATTGATTATCTCGATCAATGCTGAGAGAATAAGTGTGAGAAACCGATGAAAGCGTCGAACAGAAAATTCATTGGAATTCAGGTATAAGTCTTTGAAATTTAATCAATGGCAGGAGGTATGTTTTCAATCCAATTTTGTTTCCACTGCATTTAAATTATGAGTTCATATAGTTTTATGAATGTTTCTGGATTGAATTGAGTATCTAACATTGATAATACAACCCTTTATATAATTAACTAATTTGGCTTCTTAATTTAATGGCAATACAATCTCTTGGTAATAATTAGTAATTTTTATGATAAGTTTGGTACTGTTTTTAATTTTAAAAAGAACCACATGTTGTCATAAAAATTAGCATATTTTTTTAGATAAATTATTTTTTAAAATTATTATACTGTTATAAGTGTCAAGTGTATTAAATAAACCTAATGAGTAATGACAAAAATATAATACATAGAGATCAGAGATTGATAAAAAAAATATCAAGATGACTACTATACCTAATCGAAAAACACTATTTATTAAATTTTTTTTTTTAATAAATATTATCTTAAAAGTCAAGTATGATTTAACCTATAAAGATTTACCACTTATGATAAAGTTCAGGCAAAACAAAAAAGATACTTCAAATGCAAAAAGTTTCAACTGTACAAATGGTATTAAATTTTTTCACTTTCGATACTTTATTTTTTTTTTTCTACTTATAATTTAACTTATTTATTTTTTAATTTTCACATTTTTATTCATTTATTTTTTTTATAAATTGATTATAAATTTTTACACTTTAGTTTCTTTTTTTTATACCATTAAATCTCATATATATATATATATATTTTTGAAAAAATGTAAATATTAAAAAAAAAGTTGATAAAAGTGAAAAAATTAAAAATTAAAATAACCAAATTATAATAACAACAAAAAATACCAAAATAAAAAATAAAAAAATTAGAAATTATATGTGTAATTAAACTTAAAATTCACCACATAAGTACCAGTTGCTGAGAATAAATCTCACGTACAATATGGTAACCATAGAATAAAGTTATTTGTTTCTTTATTTTTATAAAAAAAAATTAAAATTAAAAATAACAATTAATATTAATAAAAAATATATAATAAATTATAAGTAACATATTTTTACATTAAAGTTAATAAATTTAAAGTTATTGATATTTCATTATTCATCTACTTTAACACTCTATCCCAACAAAGATGGCCCAGCTAATTGGACTAAATAGCAAGATGTCAATGCATGCACTGTAAAACCACGTATATATATTTTCAGGATTTTGAAGCAATAATTTTTAATAAATTACGGGGTAGAATTTGAAAAATAATTGAACAAATATCAAATATATATTAACTTAATTTATTAAAAAGGGTGGACAAAAACTTAAAAATAATTAGATTTTGATGTTTATTAAAAATATATATATATATATATATTATGATATAAATTAATTAAATAATATATTGGTGTAATATTATTTATGACTTTATATAGCTCAACTTTAGTTCTCAATTGTTGATGATAGACTTTTAAAGAATTAAACGTGTTAAGTATTACCAACTTTCTTAACGTTATGTGTTGAAGGACTTCTACCAATAGCTACATATATGTCCCTTTTATCCTCCATGTAATCGCAAAATTGCTTGTTCCTACAAGTTACGATGAGTCCTTAAATGACCCAAACTTATTTGGACAAATAGTAATATGAAAGTCACTTATAAATTAACACATATAATTACACTAAATAACTTTATTATTTTAAGTTTAAGACTTTTGTTAAGTGCACCTAGCTCATTAATTATAGTGTTTTACGTTGTTAAAAAAAATATTCATTTTTTTTTAAATCCACCTATTCTATTATAATTAATATATATAAATTTAAGTGATGTTATCATTCTTCATTATATATATATATATAAAAATTTTCAAACTTGGATTCACAAATTCGGTAGTAATATTTCCTTCTTTCTTTTTTTTTTGGGTTCAATTTTAGTATAATATTTTCCAAACATTTAAGTTTATTTGTTAAATTCTTCAAACTTTTAAAAATTATATTAAAACTCCTAAACATTTTTTTTTAAAAAATCATTTTTAAAATTTTTTAGTTAATAAGACATGATTTTAGTTACACTAATTTTGTCCATGCACGGTAATGTGCACATAAATTACACGTGTTCTATATCCTATATGGACAATTTATCTCACGTGAAAGATATCAATAAATTAATTACATGCATGTTAATAGCTACAATAACTAAAGTAAATTTTTTTTAAAAAAAAAATAAATAAATCATAAATTAGATTATCTTAAATAAATCGAGTTGTAAGTTAGTGTAATTAGAGTTTAGCCAATATTATATTTGTTTTTGAGCATGAGACAAATAGTAATGTTTTAAATCAAGACTATATATATAAACCATATTACGCCTAAATATTCATTATATTTCATTGTTTATGACCCATATATATTTTCTCTGCAATTCTGCTACTTAAAAGAATTATATAATACGATCACACGTTAAATATAAGATAATAATGATAATGTCACATGCAATAAAAATATATAAATTATTTATTATATTATTTCTATTAATTATACTTCTTCATTATCATTATTATATTATAAATTTTTTATTAATAAAAATTTATCGTGAAATTAACAATATCATCAGTTTGATTATATACTAATTCAACCTCGATTTAATGGCCTCTATTTAGTTTAATTAATAAAAGTTGTAAAAAGTACACGCCGAACACTAAACTCTATTTAGAGCAATGGAATCTGAAAGAACTGTATTTAATGGAGTTGTGGTCCATAACAGTAACAGATTGTTTTTTGGTTAACATAAAAATAACAATGTATTGACATATTATCCTATATTCATTTGTAATATATTCTTTTTTTTTAAATTATTTATTAGTTATATTATATAATACTCACTATTTATTTTCCGATGAAAGTTTATTTATAAGTGATAGATTTATTAATCTATATTTAGTTTATTTGTAATTTTTATATAAATATATCTCATATATTTTTTAAGATACAAAATATAATACAATCATTAAATATTTTTAATATGATGTTATTACACCCTTATCGATTTCGATATCATAACAAATATTACAACCACTCAATGTTGAATCTTTGACGTGATATATTATCGTGATATACCTTTAAATATCATTATAACTATCATCAACTTATTCAAAATTAGCCGTAATATTTTAAAATTTAATTGATATGTTAATATTTTAGTGTTGTTTTTTAAAAATATAACAACATTAAACAGTATTCTTTTAAAAATTACTTAGTTTATAACTCATATAATAATTATAAATATAATTCCTTATCAGCTTCGATCTGCAACAAAGTTCTAAACAAATTTAAATATTTGAGAACAAGTTCTGTCCCAAAAAAAAAAATGCTTATTTAAAGAAAAAGAAAAAAGAAGTATTTCTAATTCTCAATCTTTCTACCAATCCTTCCTATCTCCGTATGCACTTAACCCATGTTATTCTCTCGTTGTCAAATCAAATACCCATGTTAAAGTAAGGTAAGAAAAGATAATTAATAATGGATTTAATAAAGGAAATCTATCAAAAAATAAATAAATAAATGGAGTTGATATTAGAACAAATTACACTTTTAACTGCCGTCAATAATAACCGTTATCATAACATTTTAATCACGGTTAAAAAAACTGTAGTAAAAAACAAAGTGATCATAAGACATCCCTTTAATCACGGTTTTTAACCGTAGTCATAACATTTTAGTCCCGATTAAAAAAAAAAACTCTGGTTAAAGGTGGAATAAACATAGGATACCCGTTTAGACCATGGCCGTTGGTATACTTTTGAGCGTAGGTACACCTTCATGAAGGTTCGCAATAATCAATTACTCTTCAGTAAAGATAGATGTGTACCGTTTACATGGTTAGCTAATCAATATTTCTGGATCATTCTAATTTAAAGAGAAGATGTAAGATACATCCTGTAATTCTTTTTCAAGTTAATTTCAGCCATGAAAGTTAATTTTAATTTACATGGTTAGCTCATCCGATAAATGTAATGATTTGAAACTTTTCATAACCTCACACCAAAATTACATTTTTATGGTTCCCAGTTCAAAATTATTATTCTTCAGACCCCTTTGAACTACGAGATAATACCTGACATTTTGAATACATCGAGACAATTAGTGAATTTTTCCAAAATTAAAACACTAATACTACTTTGAACCGTGTATAGAAGAAAACAAGCTTGACAAGGCCAATATCATAGTCCAAACTGATTCAACGAAATAGGTTTGGGACCATTTAAAGGATACACATAAACAATTAACATATCTACAAAAACCAACTTAAAACACAAACTGTGCTGGGTTTTTTTTTTTTTTAATAAAAACATCATATATGTATCTCTGCTACACAGTCTTCCTCTTCTTTTTTATTTTCTTGGTGGTCGTGTCATTTGTCCATATGGGTGTAAAACAATTGGTCTCATCTCGTATAAAGATGAGTTTTTCATTTCAATAAATGTTAAACAGTTAAAAGTGAGAAGCACAACCACATTTGGAGCCGGAATATGGGGGATTTCTTAGATATATTCATTAGCCAAGGACCACTCCAGGCTAGTAATATGGAGAAAGAAGATAGCTAGAAGAGAGAAAAAATGGCCAGAGATCTTCTTTCTTGAAATTTTTTCCTAATATCATGACATGTTATTTTAAAAAACAACATAAGTTTATGGGAATTCTAGGTTATAGATAATATTTTAAATTACATATCATGATTATGTTAATAAAACATAAATTAAGATGAGATTTAAGATAGAGGATCCAAAGTGGCAAAAAAAAAAAAAAACATGCATATACATTTTCCGTATCTTTCTATCTAGAGCATTTATCTCTATTTTTCATTCTTATTAGCCTGAGCCAACATCTTAACTAGGTCGAGGACGGGTGATTTTTTTTTTTTATACCCATATCACGCAATTAAGTTTGTTTCCCGAACAATCAAGTATTGTGGTGGTAAAGTATTGGAGCTAGTGTGTGCTTGCATGTAGAGTAGTATGTCTAGTGCATGTAGAGTCAAAAATTTAGGTGTTGCCAATCCAAGTTATAAAGAAGTTGTAACTCGATTACACTCTTAATTGTGTATTAAATTTTTTGGTGTGCCTGTGTCGTCTACTCCTTTAAGTTTTGCATAGTATAATTCTCCTTTTGTGTCCAATCTTGACTCTTAGAGTATGATTGATAATCTTGATTAAAGTTTACCATCATCACTTGTTGATGCAAGTTTATAAAAATAGTGTAGGAACAATATTACCGATAACTTCAAAGTAACTGCTTGGGTTGAGTCGCGGACTAGGTCGCTCTTTTTAAAACTGCCATGGTTTCGCCTAATTTGTGCAAGAAACACACTGTCAGTTCCTAGGATAAAACAAATTTTTAATCGTAATTCTGCCTCGTGTAATCTCACCGCACCGATGAAGACCGGAATGCTACAATTTAAAATTTGTCGCTTCTGAAAACTAAAAGAATACTTAAAATTGTAGAAATTTGGTAGAGAATTTGCTTTCGCAGGAGATGAGATTGATTGATATGTTAAAACGAGAGTCAAACCTTCTTTTTATAGGCTTTAGAAAACGTGGTAGCAATTATGAATAAAACGGTAATGTTCTAGAATTCAAGAACGAATAACTACCATTCTCGAGTAATGAAAAGTAACGGCCATTTTCAGCATTAAAGACGAGTAACGGATATTTTTTGTGAATAAATACGAAAGCAACGGTTCTTTTTTTCTCAATTAAAGACAAATGTACCATATTCTTAATAAAGGAACATAACGGTGATTTTTTTTCTCGAAAAATATATATATATATATATATAACAACCATTTTGTGTAAAAATTTCCTTAAAAGAATATTTTACCAAAAATAAAATACCACCTCACTCACACACACGCTATTTGAAGACGGCTTTTACTACGGCCGGTCGGCCTGACGGCAATGAGGCGCTACAAGGTGGTATCACATTTGCCTGGGTCCTCTCCCTTCCAATAAAAGGCGCTCTCAGGGCCCAATCCCAATAACAAACTCTTCACTATTTATACCTCTTTAAAATATTATAAAAGGACAAGGCACAATTCCCAACATCTATTTTTTAATAAATTTCATTTTTTTCAACAATCCCCCACTTGAATTTTATATAAAAAATAATTTTCATCGAGCAACCGATCAATTAAAAATTATAAGATCAGGTATAAGCAAAAAGGTGTCTATCGATCAACCTTGCATAGTAGTCGATGCTTTAGAATATACTAGAGTAACTCGTAGCTATGAACTCTATCTCTAACAATCATCACACACACAACCTTTCCAAGGTGTAGTTCGAAAAGCCCGTGTTTACTACCATACACGTGTATCCCAAAGATAAAGGAACGCTCTAGTAAATTTTGCCCAAAAAAATTTCATGTGAAGCGGCCACACTTCCACATTCACATAGGCGAAGTCTATCAAAGAGTACTCCCGTAGCTACAGACTCCACTCCACATGCAGTATAGAACTCATTAAGAGTTTAACAAATAACTCATCCTTTTCTATCGCTCAGACTTCACGCTTATAACAATATAGAACGAGATTTGATTAATAGCATGATACATCTCATATCACTACGACTTGTTATTACCCTTTTGAACTTATTTCTGGATCTCCACTATAAGTCAGCTACCATCATAAGCCGACTCTTCATTCTAGCGGCATTAATCCCATTCCTTTGAAGTTTTGAAAACCTTCTCTCTCGGTAATCCTTTCACAAAGGATCCGCCAAATTTTCATCGTAACGTACATGATCCACTCTATCGCTCCCGTTGAGAGAAATTCTCTAACAAGATTACGCTACGACGTGACTGCTGCCTCTGCCGTTGCAGTAACGGCTTCAATCTTGCAATAGCCGCTGTATTATCGTCAGGATCAAGACAAATGGTATCTGGCTCTTCCCATACGGATCTCACGAACAAACTTCTTAGCTACCGCTTCTTCACTAGCAAGGGCTAGCATATCATTTCGCACTCCATCAGAGATTGAGCCAATATTGCCTGCTTTCTTAGACTTCCAGAAAACAACACCACATGTTAAAAATATAGCCACTAGTCGGCTTTGGAGTCTTCGATAAAGTTGTTCCACTCTGTATCAGCCGTATCCTTCTAAAACAAATGGAAACTTATTATAATGTAATCCAAGGTTCATAGTTCTTCTTAAGGTATCTCATAACCCTTTCAATAGCATTCCAATGCTCTACACGAGGTCTACTCGGTAAACCTACATAAGTAGTCCCACAACATAAGCTAATGTCGGTCTAAGGTGCATCAGAAGATAACGTAAGCTACCAACGATGCCGCATACTCAGTTTTCTTTGTCTAACACCGTTCCTCCTGTTCTCGAACAACTTTACACTAGGATCATGAGTACATGCAGTTTACAAGAAGTAATTATATTTCTTTAAGATCTTCTCAATGTAGCGAGATTGATCTAGAGAAATTCCCTTTTCGTACCTAGTTATTTTTATACCAAGGATTACACTCGCTTCTCCAAGATCTTTCATATCAAAATTAGCTCTTAACAACATTTTGACTTTATTCAAAACATAAATATTTGATCCAAAAATAAGCATGTCATCCACATATAAACATATAATAGTGCAAATATTATCTTCTAATTTATAATAAATGCATTTGTCACTTTCATTTATTTTGAATCCATGAGATAACTAGATTATCAAATTTTTCATGCCATTGCTTAGGTGCATTGTTTTAGACCATAAAGAGATTTATCTAATTTACAAACTTTATTTTCTTTGCTCGGGATAACAAAACCTTCAGTTGATCCATATAAATTTCTTCTTCTAAATCACCATTTAAGAAAGCAGCTTTAACATCCATTTGATGTACTACTAAATCATAGATAAAGCATGGAGAGAAAAGTACACGTATTAAGTTATTTGTGTAACTGGTGAAAAGGTATCAAAGAAATCTACATTTTCCCTTTGCCTATATCCTTTAACTACAAGACGAGCTTTATATTTTTTCAATAGTACCATCGTGTTTCAATTTCTTTTTAGTATCCATTTACATCCAATGGTTTTGCAACCAGTGAGGTAAGTCAACTAAATGCCAAGTCTTATTATACTCAAGTGAGTCCATTTCATCATTTATGGATTCTTCCCATAAGTTGGCATCTAAAGAAGATAATGCTTCTTAATAGTTTCGGGGATCTTTCCTCTAAGGTATAAGCATAAAAATCGACTCCAAAATCCTTGGTTCGAGCTGCTTACTTCTTCTAATTTCGTGTTTAATTCTTCTATTTGTTCACTAGTTCTAGTTATAGGTAAACTACTAGAAGACGAGCCCCCACTATTCTTAATTTTAAAGTGGAAAACCCATGCTCATAAAAGTCAGCATCATTTTATTCTATAACTACTTGATTTTTTCACTATAGAATTTATAAGCTTTACTATTCAAAGCGTATCCTATGAATACACATTCATACGCTTCTACTTGCAAGTTTATTTCTTTTTAGGATCAGTGATCCTAACATAGGCTAAACAACCCCAAGTTTTAAAATAAGTTAAATTAGGTTTCTTATTTTTCAAAATTTCATATGGTGAAATTTTTATTTGTAGATTTAGGCACTCTATTTGGCACATAGCAAATGCAATAAAATTTCTCCCCACCAATGGAAAGCAAGCACTTAAATTGCGATAACCGATTCAAGAAAAGTTCTATTTTTTCTTTCAAATTTTTCCATTCATTTCATGAGAATAAGGTGCAGTTTTTTCATGAATGATTCCATGAGTTTTATAAAAATCATCAAAGATATTGAATCATATTCAAGGCCTCTATCACTAAACCTCTTTATTTTTCTATTAAGTTGATTTTCAATCTCATCATAAATATTTTAAACATGTCAAACGCTTCACTTTTATTTTTCATTAGATATACATAAGTGTAATCAACACTATCTATAAAAGTTATAAAATAGCTGCTTCCATTTTTGTTAAATTTCCATCAAGTTCACATATATCAAAATGAATTAATTCTAAAGGTTCGGATTCTCTAACAACTGATTTATGTGAAGTTTTGGTTATTTTAGCTTGACTACAAAAATCACATTTTTCGAAATCATTTAAAGATAGTTTAGGAATTAGTTCTAAACTACTCATATTCTTTGATTATGCTGCTTATTAACATGACATAGTCTAGCATGCCAAATATTAAAAGAACTCAACATACGTAGGTAAGAGGAGGTTTTATTGATTTCAACATTTAATTTAAACATGCCATCAAGTATGCATCTTTTCCCAACAAATATATTATTTTTAGTTATAGTATATAAATCACCCCTACGGTTCGAGTAAATCCAAATTTTGTTAAGATAGATACCAAACTAAGTTCTTTCTCATCTCTCTCGAGTACGATGACATCCTTCAAGATGATGTTTTTCCGTAGGTAAACTTCAAAACCACCTCACCAAGACTAAAGAACTTTAGTGGAGCCTGGGAGCCACCCAAAGAAGACTTTCTTATCCTTAGAATCGTAATAGATTTGAACATACGTCTCGATCATAGCAAACACGGCGAGAAGCACCGTTGTCTACCCACCACTCCCTCTGATCCACCAACAAAATCGACTTCAAATATCATAGCAATAAGTTGATCTTCGGTAAGGTTCAACCCGCGTGAAGGCAGATCGATTCCCTGTTTCCGATAGCTTCCTAGCCGTTGGCCAGGTCTATTACAACTATAACACATGATCGTTATTCCCTGCTGGGTCGAGGTCCATTCTAGTGAGGATAGCTTCTATTTCTATTTTCAGCGGTGGCGGTTTTGATTATTACTACGACATGAAGTTTTCATATTTCTACTTTTAGGTTTCCTAATTGTAGTATAAGGTTTTTATTGGTACTATTATTCGAGACTACAAGTACTTCATCTCTTTCGTCTTTTCTAGCTTCTTCTTCTATTCTTAAACGTGTTATAAGACTTTCTAAAGAAAATTCCTTAGTTTTATGCCTAAGTGTATTCTTAAAATCTTTCCAAGCAAGTGGTAATTTATTCTATTATAACAAATTTACTTGAAATTGTTCATCTAAAGTCATACCTTCGTAAGTTATTTCGTGTGCTATCTTCTCAGCTCACGTGATCGAGCCTTCCACCGATTTTTCCATCAATCATCTCAAACTTCATGTATCTACCGACAAAGATACTTTTAGTTCCACTCTTCCCTGTCGTATTTTCTTTTGAAGTGTTTCCCAAATTTCCTTACAGACTTATCATAGTTATAATAATCATACAAGTCATCGCCTAAACCATTAAGAATATAATTTTGCAGAGAAAATCATTTTTCCATCCAGGTGTCTAAATCCTTAGTTACAAACAAGAGAGGATTAGATCGCTATTGGTTTTTCAAGAGTAAGAGCGTAAACAACTTTTTCATAGTTAAGAAAAACAACATTTTTTGTCTCCATCTTTTAAAGTTGTAATCCTTCAAAACTGAATGGTTTGTTTAGATCGCCAAATAGCTAAGCATTTCAAGAGACATTGAATTGCCTTAAAAATTGCTGATGCAAGTTTATAAAAATAGTGTAGGAACAATATTACCGATAACTTCAAAGTAATCATTGGTCGAGTCATGCATCAGGTCGCTCTTTTAAGACGTTTCGCGACTCGCCCAATTTGTGCAAGAAAAACATACCTGTCATTCCTAGGATAAAACAAATTTTAATCGTAATTCTCGTCTCGTAACTTCAGACCGATTTAAGACCGGAATGCTACACCGTAAAATTTGCTGCTTTAAAAACTAAAAGAATACTTAAAATCAGTAGAAATTGTGTAGAGAATTGTTTTCGTAGGAGATGAGATTGTCGATCGATATGTTAAAATGAGAGTCAAACCTTCTTTTATAGGCTTTAGAAAACGTGGTAGCAATTATGAATAAAACTAGAATGTCTAGGAATTAAGAATGTAATCGGCCATTCTGAGAAATGAAAAGTAATCCGCCATTTTCGGGACAAAGACGAGTAATGGATATTTTTGTGAATAAATACGAAAGCAACGGCTCTTTTTTTCTCGAATTAAGAAGACAACAACATATTCTTAATAAAGGAACATAACGGTTATTTTTTTCTCGAAAAATATATATATATATATATAACAACCATTTTGTGTTGGAAAAAATTCCTTAAAAGAATATTTTACCAAAAAATAAAATACCACCTCACCTCACACACGCACTTGACTCAAGCTCTAAGACGGCATTGCCGTCGGCTCGACGGACGGCGCAAGGCGTATACGCTGCCAGTATCACATTTGCCTCAGTCCTCTCCCCTTCCACAAAAGCGGTGCCCTCAGTCTAAATCCAATAACAAACTCTTCACTATTTATACCTCTTTAAAATATTATAAAAAAGCAATGTGGGACAAGGCACAATTCCCAACATCTATTTTTTAATAAATTTCATTTTTTTTTCAACATCACCATCCATGAATTTGAATTTTTTTATCAAATTGGATGATCACATCTATTTGATTTGGAAAGTCAGCTATTGACTTAGATTGTTACTTATGGGTTTGAAGGAGTGATATGGATCTTTGTACTATCTATCAAAGTATTTTTAAAATTTTGCATCTCTCAAACCTTCATTTTTGAGTTAGTATCGATTGAATTCAATTGTAAAAGGTTAGATATACAACTCTGTAGCACATAATATGCATGGCTACTTGAGCAATGGCTTAACTGCTCATGAACAATGAATGGCTTTAGAGAAGTCATGCTTGACTGATGTACAATCTCGAGTCATAGATCTTTATGAACAGATTCAAGATTTGAGTAAAAATAGTTTCATAGTGTCTCAATACTTCATAAAGGCTAAAACCATTATTGGGTATTTAGTAGCAATTGGAGAACTTGTTAGGAAAAATATACTTTTGTTGTATGTGATTTGAGGATTAGGTCCTCTTACAACTCATTTGTGAATGATATAGAAATGAGGGATATGAAACATTTTATTAATGCATTTCAAAAATTTCTTGAAGGATATGATAGGATGTTTTAGAAGAAAACATAATCAAGTATATTAGGTCAATTCTACAAGATTTCACTTCAAGAACTAGTCAGTGGAAATTCAAGATTTACTCATACCAATAATTCTAATTCAGATTAAAAGCCTAGATAGAATTTGAAATAGTCTCTACAATATGGAATTCAAGATCAAAATAAGCAAGGCTCTTTCAACAATTAGTCTAGTAAACAACAATTCAAGAAGCCTATTGTTGAAAAACCTATTTGTTAAGTGTATGGGAAGATTGGTCACACGGCTCAATCTTATTTCAGTTTGAGAGATTTATTGATATGAAAAGGTGGCTCACCTTTAGCTATGAGTGCTCAGTTTTCTTTACAAGAAAGTCAAGACTTTAGTTGTTCTTGGATTTTGGATACTAGTGCCAACCATTATGTAACATCAAATGCTGGGCAATTGTCTTCATCTGTGTCTTTTCTTAGATCTAAAGGAATTTTTCTTGGAAATGGTAAGAAACTCTATTTCTTGTGTTGGTTTTAGTTCTTTATCGTTTCTAGTTCTTTATATGTTCCTAATTCATGTGTTATAACTGTTAAATTTGACCTTCATACTTTTGTATTAAGGATCTCATTTTCAAGGAGGTGAAGCTCTAAGGCCCTAGTTCTTATGTCTTGTACAATGTGAAAGGTTCTGTGTAAAATGAAGTTTCTAGAAACGATAATCTTATTGGGTTTCATACTACCTTGGACACCTGTCACAGAAGGTTGGATCATCCATCCTATGCTACTGTTACGAGTGCTTTCCAAAGGTATGATCTCTTAGCTTCAGTTTTTGGTAATCATGATAGTGTTAAAGATAGATTTTTCTTTTCTTGTCAATTTTCTAAATCTCATAAGATTTTATTTGTGAATTCTCATAGAGGTGATATATATCTTTTAGTTTACTGTTTTTGGATTTATAGACTGAACATAAGCATATTGTTTCTTATGATAGATACATTCTATATTTAGTTGATGATTGTTCTCAATTCATCATTTGGGTAAGTGTTTTGTCTTCACCCAAAAGATAAAACTAATTCCATTTTTGCTTTGTTCAAATTTTTGGTGGAAATGCAGTTTGATGTTAAATTGAAGGCTATCCAGATTGATGGAAGCATTAAGTTTAAGCCTATCAAAGGGAAATTCAAAAATGATGCATTTTTCACATATTAACATGGTAAGTCTCATGATTATTCTCATCTAAGAGTGTTTGAGTATGCTTGTTTCCCTTGTATATGAGCCTATAATAGCATGAATGGCTCCTAGAACTAAAGCTTGTGTTTTTCTTGGTTATAGTGACAATCAGAAGTGGTTTCTATATTTAGACCAAATGATTGGAAATAAGTTATTAAGTAGACATTTGATCTTTCACGAGTCTATGTTTCCCTTTTCATTTAGTGATAGTGTTTTGGCTAGTAGTGTTTTATCTGAGGTTTCCTTGATTACAATATTTGGTAACTTGCATGCTAATAGTTGATCCTCTGGGAATGATGTACCTTTTCCTTTTGAATCTATGCCTAGTGCTATGGCAATACAACTAGCCTAGATAATCCTTTGTTACCTACTATTTTTTAGTTCTCATGAGCAGTTCTTATAAGTTTTTTGAATGCCAAAATATGGCAGATTCATCTCCTTATCATGTAGTTATTTCATTTGAGTCTCCCCTTAGTAAAAAGATGGTTATATATTCATCTATTTGAGGCTTCACAAATTGATATTCCCATATCTTTTAATTCACTAGATTTATTTGTGCAACTTTCTGCTATACCATTTGACTTAGATATGGTTTTTAATGCTCATTCCATGATAAATAGGTCCAAGAATGAAGTGTTGAAGCATAAAGTACATGTAACCAAGCTAGTTCCTTCTACTGTTCTATGTAATCCTAGAGGTTAGAAGGAGGTTTTAAAGATTCCAAAATGGAGAAAAGGCTATGTAATAGGAGATCGATGCTTTGAATTCCAATGATACATAAATCTTAGTTGTGTTGCATATAGGGGATAAACCTATCACATGTAGATGTGTGTTTAAAGTCGTGTCTGATGGTACCTTGGATAAGTACAAGGCTCGGTTAGTGGTTAGAGGATTTTTACACCAATTTTGGTGGACTTTAATGAAGGTTTCAAATCTGTGGTGAAGAGTACTACCATCAAGGTGGTTATCACTTTGGCTTTATTCAAATGATGGAAGATCAGACAAATTAATGTTAATAATGCATCTTTGAATGGTGATCTAGCTAAACATGTGTATATAACTAAGCCACTTGATTTGATGATGGCTCGAGCATGGTATACAAGCTCTAGAAGACACTACATGGACTTAAAAGGGCTCTATGAGTCAGATATCAAAAATTATATGCCTGATTATTGTCTTTAGGGTTTAAGAACTCAAAACTAGATAGCTTTGTGTTCACTTAATCACCTTAATATCCTTCTTTGTGGTACTAGTATATATAGATGATATCTTACTCAGTGGCCCTGATGCTAATTTAGTGGACAAACTCATCAAAGAATTGCATCTCAGGTTTGCATTGAAAGATTTAGGTCTTTTACAATATTTATTAAGGATGAAAGTTCAAATTTTTCTAATTGTATGCAATTGCCTCAACAAAAATATATTTGGGACTTATTGTATAATACATGTCTCTTTGATTCCAAATATATTTCAACTCCTATAAGTTTAGGTACCATTCTCAATAAGGTCGATGACTCTTGTTTAGCTAATTCTATTGCTTATCGAATGCTTATAAGATCTTTATAATATCACACATTAACTCGACCTTATATCTCATTTGTTGTCAACAAATTATGTCAGTTCATGGCATCTCTAACTAACTCTTATTGGTTTGCTCTTAAAAGGCTCTTGATGTATCTAAAGGCCACCATTCAATTTGGCCTCACTTTCATTAAACCTGATGGGCAAGATTTGGTGGCTTTTTATGATGCTAACTATGTAGGTTGCCCTAATGAAAAACACAAAATATGTTCCTTTTGTGTATACGTTGGCAGCTGTTTGGTTGCTCAACAATCCTCTAAGAAACAAGTTATTTCTCATACTAGTACTGAAAGTGAGTATTGTACAATGACTATTGCTTTGATATAGCTGATTTGGATGCAATCCTACTAGTAGATATCCAAATTATGTGTGCAATTCCAACTTTGTTTATTGATAGTATTAGTTTCAAAGCATTGGTTAATAATTCTATTTTTCATGCAAGAATTAAGCACATTGAGGTGGATCATCGTTTTATTCGTGATCATGTGTGTTGTACAAGAACAACTTGTAATTGAGTATGTTTCCTTAGCTAATCAAGTTATTAATGCCCTTACCAAGCATATTTCTTGTTCTAGTTTTTGTTTTCTTCATCCCAAATCTATGGTGTTACCCCACCTTCATTTTGAGAGGAAATATTGAAGCTAGTTTGTGCTTGCATGTAGAATAGTATGTCTACTACATATAAAGGTTGTTGTGGTTGTTAAGTAATACAACTAACAACTAGCAATGGGGATAGGATTGTGATTATTTGTAACTAACTTCTACCATCAATACATTTAACATATATTTTTTCCTCTCAATTTTACATTTACTTCTTCTCTAAAATCTATTCAATCTTGATGATTCTTGAATAAATGACTAAAGATAGTGTCTCATTTAATTTTGTACGTGGAATGAAATTTCTTTTATATGGTTAGTAAATGATTCTCTTTTCCAACCTCAAAGAGATTATAAGAATTAAAAAAATGAAATTTTTTTCTTTTTCTAAATACTAACATAACGCAAAAAGCAATAAAAAATAACATTTTTTTCCTAAATTTATGTGTTAAAATTTTTCACACACTATTATATTTATTACACATATTCAAATTTATTATGTCTATTAAACGTATTCAAATTTATTATGTCTATTAAACATATTCAGATTTAATTGTTAATTGTCTTGTAATGTGATAACTGAGAAGGTAGCTTCTTATTACCATTAAATTTTTTTATCATAAAATTAATTACATACATTTGTATTAATATATTATGTCAATTTTTTTTTGACATTTTAATATATAATTCTACATTTTAACAATAGTTAATAAATATTAATATAAATTGTGAAGAAAGTTATTAAAAATACACTTTTATTGTCGTATTTAGTAAACTTTAGAGATACATATAAAATTTTAATTAAATATATAATATAAAAATACTTTTTAAGTCAATATATATTGTGTAATCCAAAAATACTTTAAATATTTTAATTTTATTTGATTCATATGTGATCAATTTGTATCTATATAAGTGTGATTTTGATACATGTTAATTTTATTATATTTTTATTAATGTTAGATAAATTTTAACATAAACTACAATACGTTAACTCTACATTTATGTGAAAAATTTAGATTTTATAAAATTATTTGTGATGAATAAGTTCATTGTGAATAACACATTTGTTACGAAAATCATGTAATTAGCAATGAATTTTTTTATTACAAAAAAAATTTGATTCTAGTAATGGTTCCTCCGTTTTTATAAAATCAATTGATTTATATGATTTTTTTTTCAACTTTTTAAAATGTTAAATTTTTTTTACGTTATTAAAAAAAATATTAACATCATATTTTAAATACACAAAAATCATATATTTTTAACATTATACCAAAAACAATATATGTGTATTAGGTGAAGCATTAAAAATTAATGTCAATTTATAAAGAAGTTATACTATTTCATTAAAATTATTATAATGAAATTAACGTAAAGTTATGTTTCCTAACATTATTATTATTGTAAAAAGTGGTATTGTAACAATTTTGTGTTAAAATAAGAGTTATACACTCGTATATATAATAATAATAATAATAATAATAATAATAATAATAATAATAATCTAATGTTATTTTGGGAAATCGTATTTTTTTTTAATTTCCCCATAAAGCATAAACACACAACCAAAACCAAGGAGTTTCAACTCCCAACCGATCAATTCTACAAATGTGTTAAATGGTCTGGACAATTAATTCAACATATTAAAAGGTTTCCTTCAGTTGGGCCGGTCTAATTCTCATTCTCATTTATGCGATCCACTGATTGGGCCTAATTGATTAATCATATGCTATTTATGATTTTATTTGAGTACTTCTACTTCCATCTCATAAATCTTTTTGCTAGATTAAAACAAATTAAAAATACAAAGGTTAAACAATCTACCTTTGATTAGAACGTTAGTGTAATGAAAAAAATATATCTTATTTTAATTAATAAAGATAATAATATAATATTTATTAGTACGAAGTTTATTTTTATTTGATATTAATTTTTTAAAATTAAATGATTTATATTCTTTATATATTATACAAAATTTATACATGGATGCTCTTACAAATGATACCGCTAATAAATGCACGAAACAGTAGAATTGGACTTGACTCTGTATGGATAAACACATGAAAAATTAGAATTAATTGAAAAGCCGAAACAAGTTCCAAAAGCTTTTTAATTTTCTTGCAACCATATATTGTCTCAGGCATTTCAAGGTCCTGATCTAAGTCCAGTCATTGCAAAATTTATGTCATTATATTAAGTTACAAAGAGGATATATTTTGATAACGAAACCATTTTATATAATATATATAAAGAGATACCAAACAAGAAGCATGTATAAACTTGAAACACTTGATGATTGATTAAGTAGTACGACTCTTTATCAAAGCATCCATCCAGGAATGAATCCACTGACTTGTTGCGCATTACTGTTGGTCATCTCTGAACTCCCATCTGGGTACCTATTATAATTAATACACATATTTCGAATGAATTAGAAAACAAGAAAACTAATATATATATATATTATCATGTTAGCAGTTGAGTTAACCTTAATTAACCTCCAAATAGAATTCATAATTACTTCAACAAGGAATTTAATTCAAAAAAAGAAAAAAAAAACAGACTGGATTTTACCCGATTTGCAAGGTGGGGTTGCAATCTAAAGGCTGAAAAAACTCCTGAGATTGAGAGTTATGCTGAGGAGCATATCCCATGTTTTGTTCCCCACCTTCCCATGTTTGTCCAAACTGATTTCTTGAACGAAGCTCATCAAGCTACAAACACAGATATTAAATATAGACATTACTTTATATTACTCTTAAAAAGATAGAATTGTCATTTTATATAGAACTGTATATTGATAGTAGTATAAAAAATAAAAAAAAATATATATGTATTTACAATAACAAAACAATTAGCAGTCAATTCTAATAAAAAATAATTTATATTTTTTTGTTGTGTGTCATGACCCAAATTGTCACCCTAGCATGCCTTGTGTGAATGATAGATAAATTAGACCTCAAAGTGATACATGAGTTCTTTCTCCTATATATGACCTAAAGTAATTTGCCTAACAGAATAAGTACATTTAGGAACTAATAAACTTTCTTCTAAAATTCTTAATTGCCACTTAGATTTCATTATATATGAAATTACCTTTATTGTCAAGCCTCTGTTAGTTTCTATTAATATGTGCTCCTGTGTTTAAAACACACACACAATTGTTAAGCTTGAATAGTAAAGATATCTCACTACAGACACTAGCTAGCCTCCATATTCAAATGAGTACTTCACCTTGTTTTGAAGGTCAGTAAGCTGGTCGAGCATGTATTGAGTCTGCAAAAGCAGGACCGCATGACATTAGTCTACCCAGAAATCTACAGTATTCAACCACAATAAAGCAATAAATTGGAGATTTGGAGCCTTATAGGTAAAAATGCTTATTTGTTACCATGTAACTTAACAAATGGTTTATATATGGAGTGTGAAACACCGTAAAATGGAAGTTTATGGAACTGGGAGTTTAGATCCTTCCTATATTTCTGTTGTCTCATAATCACTAATAAAGCATTTATATATAACTTTAATTTTCCTTTATATAAAACTTTCAGTAGCTAGAAAACAAATTGTTAATAAATAAATTATTTGACAAGAGCTTGGCACTACTAATATTAATATTGGTAGTAAAAAAAAAAAGTAAATTAGTCTGACATTAATAAAATATAAATATTACATGATTTTATTAATTATTAGTACATGAATCCTATTAAATAGTATCAAAGTCGGATGTTATTCGTTTGAAAAACTCCATGGTGGGCCATTTTAGGAAATACGATGCATGGTTGAACTTAGAAAACCTCGTAAAGGACTTAAAACTAAGAAAATAAGTTGAGTTAAGGTAAAATATAAAAGGAATAACTACAAAATCAATTTAATTGAAACCAGAATATAAAACTAATAAAATCAAATGGTTTTACTCAAGGAGAAATTGTTGGTAATAAAAATACAAACAAGTCTCATGTTAACAAAATATCAACGTGTACATTCGTTTATAAGTACATAAGTCAAAAATATCAATAGAATTATAAGTTTATAAATATATGAATCAACACTACCTAATATAATAACATTTTGATACGAGAATTAATTGTGTTGTAAAAATCGCTAAAAGTTCTAAATTTATTTATTTATTTATGGTCAATTTTGATAAATCCTATACTTTAATACTTTAACCTTTTTTTAACAAATTTTTGTTTCGTAACTTTTACAGATTTTATACTTAAGTTTCTTAATTTTTCTTAAAATTTAATCCAATGAATTTTTAATTTTAACAAAATAAATCCAATATATATATATTTAACCTAACTTTATTGTTAAATTAAACACAATTTTGACAGACTTTTAATTATATTCTAACCTTTTGTTTTTTCACATCAAAACCTATATTTTAAACCCAAAATCGTTCCCTCACGGATCAATAAAAAGAGAAAGCAAATATGTAATGCTTAGTTCCTATGTATTGTCTTTACATTGCATCTAGTTTGATAGTGTATGTAATGTCTTTTTAGTATAGCTTTTGTTGTAGAATAAGGAAAATAAAAAATTAAAGGAATGATCAAATATCAGGAGAGTAAAGTGTAAAATCTATAAAAATTATGAGACTAAATCTCACTAAAAAAATCAAAGCATTAATGTGTTGAATCTGTATAAGTTAGTATACTAAATCTTAAGAAAAAAATTAAGAAATAAAAATGTAAAATTTATAAAAGTTAAAAGATTAATTGTGCCTTTATTTATTAACTCAAACCCTTTTCGTCTTTATCAAACGAGACTCATCAAATCCCACATTAGGGAAAAAAAAAGAAGATGAATAAAGTACATGGTCTTGGACTCTTGGCATCTGTTTTACGTTAATTAAGTTACCTTGGTTGACCTAACTTGCCTGAGGGATCCCTCAAGCTGACGCTCAAGTTGTTCAAGCTCTTTTGAGTTCAATGGACCAAGTTCTTCTCCAAGAAGGTTTCTACAAGATACCAAGGAGTAATGATCAATAGTATGGTTACATAAGTCTGTTCACTGTTATAAGCTACAACACTCATATAACATAGTGAATGTATGCTATAAATAAAACGCTACAATGATCTATTAATCCATAAATTCTTAATATATTTTCCAATTCATTCCTAGCTAATACGAAATTAACTCACTACCGAAATCCTCCTCTAGTAGCATTAACCTTCCTTCCCTGTGTTTGAATTCCAACCTCTAAATAGTGATTGAAATAAAATCCACACTACTACAAGGCTGGACATGCATTTAAGTAGGTCTGGTCAAAACCGGCTTAAAATAAGCTACAGGGAATATAAGAAGACATTACCTCTGAGTTCTTTGTAGAGACTCAAATCTGCTTTTCAGCTTCAAGTATTCCCTGTAGCTGCTCTGCTACAGTGAACATTACTAAGTCTAAAATCAAATTTGATGGAATGTGAAATGACAATAAATGGGAAAAAATGGTAATAACAATTACATTTTGAGATAAGCTACTAATTATATGAATTTTAATTTAAGATTTACATATAATACTGAGTCATGGTTAATCTAACCTTGTTAGCCATTCTTTTTTTTTAAAGATAAATAGATTTTTTTATTACTAAAATTTAGAGGTTGTTACAAATATATCATCTAATTTTCTTTTATTACTTCCATACCAATAAACTTTGCGAATGTTACAAAAATATTATCTATTTTTTTGTTACTTTCATTCCATTAAATTTTACAAATGTTATAAAAATATTATTGAAGTCAATGAGTCAATAAGCACGTATGTTGATAATATTTTTGTAATATTTGCAAAGTTTAAGTTATAGAAGTAAAAATGATAATAATTTTGTAACATTTATAAAGTTTAATGGTATGGAAATAACAAAAAAAATTCAATAATATTTTTTCAAAAATCCCTAAATTCAGTAGTAGAAAAATATATCTACTAATTTTTTAAAACCAAACTACAATACTTTAGAATTTGCATAGAATGGAAGTAAATATTAAGCTTAACTTTGTTTAATTATCAAAGAGCTTTAAGCTCAACAGTACATAAAAAATTTGGGAATGTAGAAAGTTTAGATTCTATAAGGTTTATGAATATTGACGATATTTGTGAACAAAACATCTAAATATAATTCTTCATTTCTAGATGAGTCTTTCAAGAACACTTTTAAAGTCGAAGAAATGATTGAGTTCCAAATGAAGACATCTCAAGTATATCTTTGTTCTTATGTATGTTAGGTTTCATATTAGATACATAAGAACATTTTACATTTAGATTACTTGATCGATCGAGAAATATCTGGAATGATTGAGGTAAGTAGATCGATTGAAAATCAATCTACCTTAATTTCATTTTTAAATGAGGTAGATCGATTGATGTTTAACATTCGATTGATTGAGTACTAGATTGATCGAGAATCAATCTACGTGTCTCAAAATTTATTTTTTAATGCCTCAGATCGATCCAGAATTGGTTAGATCAATCAAGCTCCTAGATTGATCAAGCCCTCAAGGTTTTAACTTTAACCTAATTGTGTACTCAAACCAAGCATTTCGATTATCACTTTGTCCTTATTATTTACTGTTCTATAAATTGTTTAATTGATAGAATTGTAATTGAACTTTAACCTTGCATTAGGGCTTCAATATTTCTTATATATAGAACCTAATACTCCATATTTTAATTAACCATGAGAGCATAAATATTTTCATCTTAAGTTCTTTCTTTTAAATTATTTTGTAAAAACTATATCATATTTATTTGGGTTTCTTTGTTTAATTGATGGTTGTGTTTGATTAGTTAATAAAACTAATTAATTTATGATATTTTGATTAAATGTTTATATACCTTATTCTTTATTTTGTTCTTGAATTATTGGATCAAATAATTGTGTGTATAATATCATAATTATTTAGTTTGATTATTTATCCTTAAAGAAGCTATTTTATAGAACTTTATCTAAATCTACTTGTTATAGGGTTGCTAAATGATATAATATAACTGATATATTTTTGAATCTTCTAGTTATGGTTATTCATTGTTGAATATAATCTAGGATATACTTTGCACTTGTGTTATGCTAACTTGTCAGGTACTGGTTGAATGAATTTGATTTCTTGTGTAACTCAAGTTATCAGAACATTGATTTAGATCCAAATAACTTTCTTATGAAGACTATGAAGGAAAACAACGGCTTATAAGTAGATTACTTAAGAGCATTATTTTGGAGGGTAGTTAAATTTTTGACCTTATAATTGGACCTTATTTTCAAAGTGGATAGTTAGGTGGTCCAATGAATCGGTAATTTTTCTCTTAGTTCATTGTTCTGACCTAGGTTATTTTCACCTAAAAAACTCGTGTGTTAATCTATCTTTCTACATTAGTTTATATACACGTTACTACATATTTGACCATATGTAAAAAAATTAATTTGGCATATTTCTGTTAATTATCTATTCACCCATTCTAGTTAAATAGTTACATAACTTTAAGACTTTTAATTGGTATCAGAATGGGTAGTTAGATATACTTAGTGTTGTCTAGGATCTTGTTATGGATCATTTGTTCTTCTACAACCCATGCTCCCTTCTTTGATGGGTCTAACTACCTATATTGGAAGACTCGTATGATAGCCTTTCTACGGTCTATAGATGAGAGTATCTAAAACTCTATTATTTATGGTTAGGAACAACCTATAGTTATCAAAGATAATATAGTCATTTTTAAACCTAGTAAAGGATGAAATACTGAAGATAAAATTGCTCGTAATTGGAACAAAAAAATATTAATGCTATTTTTAGTATTGCTTATGTTGACGAGTTTCATTGTATCTCTCATGTTGATACTACTAAGCATTCTTATGATATTTTAGAGGTTACCTATGAGGCCTTCACACAAGTTAAATGAATAAAATTTGCATGCTTAGCAATTAATTTGAAAAACCTTATGATGAAAGAAGATGAGACATTTTTTGAATTCTATGCTAAATTCTATGATATTACTAACACTTCTGTCAATCTTGGAGAGAAATTTGATTATTTTAAGATAGTTTGAAAGATTCTTTTTTCATTACCATATCACTTCCATGCAAAAGTCATTGTCATTGATGAAAATAAAGATGTGGACACCATTAAATAAGAAGAACTCGTTTGCTCACCTCCAAAGAAAAAAAGTATCACCTTTAAAAATGTCATGACTAATAATGGTGAGAATGAAGAATTGAAACTCTTAGCCAAAACACTCAAGAAACTCTTCAACCATAACAATTCATAAAGTAACTAGCAATCAAATATTCAAGGGATCAGAATCCACGAGAACTCAATCTAATGAGTTCAGAAGATAAGAAAACTAAACCCACTAGACCTAAATATTTTAAATGCAATAGGATTGGTCATAATGTAGCTGAGTGTGCTAACAAAAAGAATATAATTGAAAGGCTTTCAATGCTACCCTTAGCGACTCAAAAGTAACAACGATAATCCTAATGACTTAGAAAATTGTGGCACCAACTTCATGGCATTTATTGTAATTGTTAATGGACACTCCCGTAAGTTTGAAATTGATTTAGACTATGAGGAAAGTGATTATGAATTTCTACTCAATAAATTTAATACAAATAATCTTGATAAATTATTTATAGATTTAATTTGCATTAAGAAACAAAAGCATAAGTTACTTGTAGAAGTAACTAAACTAAATGAATTTTTAAAACTTTGAAATAACTTCATCAATTATATAAAAAGAGAAAATTGAATTGTTTAAATGTACTAATGTTTTGAATTCATGTCTTGAAAATCTCAAATAGAAAAATAAAATTTTTGTTCAGGAACCAGGAGAATCAAAGAAAGCTATGAAGAGATTAACTATTGGAACTTAATGGATAAACAAAGTTCTTGACTATGAAAAACCTTTTGGAGATGATATAAGGCTAGGCTATGTATATGAACACTCTATGTCATCATCTTCAAATACAACTAAGTTTGAAAAATCCTCAAGTCCTTCTTCACATGCTATACATTCACTTCCAACATCAAAAACCACACTTGTAAGTTATTCTAACTCTACTCCTACTATTATTAATTATGCTCAAAGAATTATTGTTCCTATAATAGAAAAAAATGTCAATTTTGTGTCTATATGTCATTATTGTGGTAGAAAAGGTCATATAAGATAAAAATGCAGGTTTTTGATTAATGCTCCAAAATTTAATAATTTATCTCATGCTTTTAGTTATAAAACTTATTATCATCCATCTATACATAGTATGTAAAATAACTCTATAAGAAAGCATGAAGTTGTAGGTCTAAAAAGGCAAGTGAATATAAAAAAAAAACTTAATTATAAGACCAATTATCATTATCCTATCATACATATTGTATCTTCATTTAGGATAAATGTGAAATCTAAATGTAAGTCCAAGAAAATGCCTTTGATAACTAAGGTAGTTAATTTCCAACTCAAAGGTATAAAAAAACTAAAATTCAAGAAAGTTTGGATTAGAAAATATTTTTTTTGGTCACCTAACCGTCCCTTAATGTTCACCTAGGTACCTTTGTTTGAGTACTTATTTAACGCTAGGTGATCATATTTAATTTGTTTAATTGTTTCATTTTTACTTTTATTGATATTTCTTTGATTTCAAAAAAATATAAAAAAATGATGAGTAGACCTATTTTAACATTGACATGAATTTTACATATTATGTTTATACTACCTCATTTTTTTTGGTTTAGTTTACATTGTAATGGATATTTTGACTTGTGTATTTATATATTTTTCACATCTAGTGATCGAAGTTGATATGAACTTACTCATATACTCACTGGATACATATGTATATCATGCTTGAAGTTTATGATTGATATTGTGAGATTTTAGGGCTTGAGATAACCTTGACTACAAAATTATGTTTGAGATTTATCTTTTACTTTATAAATTGTTACTATAGAGAGACACCTAGTTTTGATAGGGTTATTTAATGTGATATGTGAAGCTATTACAATGATTAAATAGGGCTACCTCATAACTAGTGTGAAAATCTTTATACTAGTTTATTGGCTTATGCACATTTTCTTTAAAAAAGTTATAAAAAAGAAAAAAAACATACAAAATCAATTGCAAGTAGTAAAAGAAAGAGCCAAATGTAGTTATAATAAAGAAAAGGAAAATAAATAAGTGAATAATCAATCACTCATATTAAAAAAAAGGAGAATAACAAATAAATAATAACAAAATTTTAAGTTCTCTCTTGATAGATAATTTTATTTTGTGAAAGTAAGGATTCAATTGCAGTTTTTCATGATAGGTGATACATTTTCTATTAAGTCTTTTATGACTGATCATAAAAGAATAAATTGACATACTATTTTTGTTCAAACATGTATCTTATTTTTGGGTGAATAACGATATATTTTTGCATATGATAATATGTCTGTACATCTTGTCTGTATACATATGCTTTCAATGGAGATCAAAATTTGAACAAGATTATTATCATTGATTAAATGTTCTATTCTAAAATTGTTTAAATAAGTCTACTACCCTTAATTTTTTAAAAAAAGTTTATATATATATATATATATATATCAATTTTTATAAATTTTTGTGTTATTCTAGTTTATTTAGAGGAGTCTAGAACGTAGGGAGATGTCATTCTTTTTTGAAAAACATATTGTTTTTAGTTCTCTATTTTTATTTTATTTTATGTTTTTCTTTACTTCATGATTATTTTACTTAATCGTATGTCAAAGGGGGAGAGAATTATTTAATATTAATTAAAAATATATAAATGGGGAGAGTTGGGAAAGAATTATTAATTGAAGATTTGTTTTTGGGAAAAATTACACTTAAGGGGAGAACACATTGAGTGTTTAAATTTATTCACATAGTGGGAGTAATAATAAATATTCTATATGTTGTTACTCATTACTTATGTTTATTTTTTGCTTTTCTATTGTCTTATACACTAAACTAATGAAAAATGAGTCTTTAAGGACAAATTATACGAAAGTTTGTGTTTTTTGTCTTTCAGTTACACATGAGCTGTCAAGATTCAAATGAAAATGCTTCACCAGATTATAGGATAGTTTCACTATGTAAAACAAATTTTTCAATGAGTGTTATGTAATGAGGAAGACGTTGTGTCAACGAATATGCCAAAGGGGAGGATTGTAAGGTTTATGAATGTTGGCGATATTTGTGAATAAAATATTTAAATGTAATTTTAGTTTCTAAATAAGTATTTCAAAAACACTTTTCAAGCCAAAAAAACAATTGAGCACAAACAAATACATCTTAGATATATCTTTATTCTTATACATGTTATATTTCATATTAGACACATATGAACATTTTGTATGTAAGTTACTCGATTGATCAAAAAATATCTGGATCGATCGAGGTAAGTAGATAATCGAGAATCAATCTACCTCAATTAAAAGTCATTGATTTAATTTTTAAATGAGATAGATCAATTGAAGTTTAACATTCCATCGATCAAGTACTAGATCGATCAAGAATTGATCTACCTATTTCGGTAATACTTAGATCAATCGACCTTTTTGGCTCAATTGATCGAGCATGACCTAGATCAATTAAGCGAGAAATGTTTTAACTTTAACCTAATTATTTACTCAAGCTAAACATTTCAATTACCATTTTGTCTCTATTCTTTACTGCTCTATGAATTATTGAATTGAGAGAATTGTAATTGAACTTTAACCTAACATCAAGGTTTCAATTTTTCTTATATAAAGAACCTAATGCTTCATATTTTAATCAACCACAATAGCATAAATCTTTTCATCTTAAGTTCTCTATTTCAAATTACTTTGCTAAAACTAGATCATATTTCTTTCAACTTCTTTCTTTAATTAAGCGATCAAACATTTATAGTTGGGTTTGATTGGTTAATAAAACTAATTAGTTTATGATATTTTGATTTAATGTTTATATAGATTCTTCTTTATTTTTCTTGAATTATTAGATCAAATGATTATGAATATAACATTATAATTATTTAGTTTGATTATTTATCTTTAAAGAAGTTATATTTATTGAAATTATTCTAAATTTGTTTCTTCTAGGGTTGCTGGATGATTTAATATAACTGATATATTCTTGAATCTTCTAGTTAGTGTTATTCATTGTTGAAAATGGTCTAGGACACACTTTGCACTTGTGTTGTTGTGCTAACTTTTCAGGCATTGATCGAATGGGTTTGATGGTCTGTGTGACTCAGTTATCGAAACGTTGGTCATAATCCGAATACATTTTTTGTGAAGAATATGAAGGAAAACGGTTTGTAAGTCAATTACTTGAGTGCATTATTTTGGAAGGTAGTTTAAGTCGTAATCTTATAATTAGATTTTATTTTCTTAGTGGATAGTTAGTTGATCCAATGAAACGGTAGTTTTTTCTTAAGTCATTGTTGTGACCTAAGTTGTTATCACCTAAAAATCTTGTGTATCAATTTATTTTTCCGTATTACTATATTTACACATGATTGTATATTCTGCGAAAATTTTAATATAACTTAAAAACTTTTACAGAATGTTCCGAAGTTTAGTTATTTCTTTACTAAAAAAAGTTGTTTAATTAGGGACGTTATTTCCCTGCTAAATAAATAAGCATTAGCATATACATGTATAATACAATATTGACATCAATTATGTGCTTGGATGATTGATTTGAAGTCAATAAAAATATTAAAATGTAAGGTGTAAGAATTAAAAATACCTCAAGTTCTTTGGCGGGTTTGCTGACTTGTTCCATTGCTCCATAACTACATTTTTGGTACCTCTCAAGGGTTTTAAGCATGCTACTTAGAACGAATCAATCAGACACAAAGATCCATCAGGACATTATTAAGCCAAGGTTAGAGAGAGAGAGATATAAAAATCAGGCAAAACTTAGAAGAAGTTAAAGAGACTAAAGAAAACAACTACAGATGAAAGAGTTCTACTTGATCAAGATGAAAGAGTTAAACAACAACAACAACGATGATGATAATAATAATAATTATAATTATAATAAAAAACTAAAAAACTAAAAGAATAAAAAATAAATAAAAAACAATACTCTTAAAACTTATATAATTATAAAAATAATATGTCTTATGTTTACATCATATATTTTTTTTATTAAAAAAGTTGATATATTATTTTCGTTTTAAAAGATCTCATAATTAAATCATGTTTTATATTATCAAAGTGTTGTTTTTTTTGTTGTTATAAGTTCTAAAATGTTATTTTTTATAATTTTTTAAAAAAAGAAAAAAACAACAGGAGTTATGATGAAAACCAAGTTATTTCATTACTATACTGTCTATACGTAAGAAAAAAAGATAGGATCTATTAAGCTATATTTAATTTTTTAAATTACGCAGAAGGGAGGTCAATTTTGACACTTTTTGTTTACTAAATAAAATTAGACACGTTGATATACAATTATTAAATTGGATTTTCTTTAATTTCAGTTAATAAATATGGGTTTAATTTTTTTTAAAATTCACAATATTCTTATATGTTACTATAGTTGGCGCACTAGTCTATAGGACAGGGTCTCATATAAATACATAAACATTTAATCTGATCTCATGTGAAATAATTTAAGGTGAAAAGTACCTTAATACCTACATTTTAATAAGAAAATTATTTTCTTATATGACAGTTTTTGCTAACCTATAAATGGAATTAATTGTAAAACTAAAAAATGAAATTATAATTCTACTTGCTTATTATTCCCTAAGTTTATGCTCGTTAATTTAAGCAGCAGGTATTTTCCCAATAAAAATAATTTTCCAGTGAATACTTTTCTCAAGAGTATTGATTGATAATAATATAAATGATAATAAAAATAATTCAAATATTTATGTATTTAATTTAATTGTTAATCTAATAGGAAATATAAAGCATTCAAACACTAACAATAATGTTTGACTCATTCTTTCCACACCCTTTGGGTTCAGAAATAAAAGTGGATTATCTGTTGATCTTTTTACATACTGATATTCCGACCAATAATTACTTTTTTTTTCAACTTTATATATGATAAATTTTTTATTTAACAATATAGAATGATATTTACCGTTAATGTATTTTTAAATTCTAAGATTTAAAGGTAAGTAAAGATCATTATAAAAAAGATCAACAAAATATCCAAACTTTTTAAAAATATTTAAAAATATTTTATTTTTCTCACGTATTTGTATAATTATTTATTATATTTTTTCATTTTATCTCATTCATAAATTAAAAAATCTTATTTTATAATTTATCTTTATTTTGATTCTACTGTTTATTATTATTATTATTTTTATTAAATTTTATGCCTATTATCATTTTCTTTCTAACCATGTTTAAATTATATAAACCAAATATTACCTAAATGATAACAATTATCATGTTTGAAAAGGGAGATTTTCAATGGTCGAAGTCTCTTCTATACATTATCATTGACAAAAAAAAAAAAAAATAGTGTACAGGCTTTTTATTATGCATCGAAAACCTAACAGCTATAGGTATCTGATTCTCTTCCCCTTCATTTTAGCTCACCCTTTTACACAAAGATTATTAGCATGAACCTCATTAATAAGATCATGACTTTAACTTTAAATAACCAAAATGAATTTTAAAGAAAATTAACCCAACAAATATATATGATATAGAAAAATATAAGTTCATCAGGATCCAAGCTAGCTTTTTATTGAAAAAAATAAGATGAAAAAGGAAATTAAAAGAAAATGAAAAAAAAAACTAATTAATCTTGATTCAAACTTCTTCCCATATATGATCAGGAGGAGAAAGAATGGTGCAATTATGTCTTTAATTTATTGAGGGGGAATTTAATTAACACCGTAGTAACAAAATAAAAAATAATAAAAAACATTGACAACGAATTAAGCCGCTGAAAAACAAGATCAGATCAAAATATCCGACCTAAGGTAGTAGAAATTGAATAGAAGAATCGAGTTATTTTATGAAATTTATAGTTTAAAACTTGCAAAATACAAAATATATATATATATATATATATATATATATATATATATATTCATACTGAGACAGAAGCTTGGTTATGTGAATTAAAGAGAGATCGATAGGAAAAAAAAATCAAATATTAACAAAACATTTAAACAGATCTACATAATCTTGATAAATATAAAGAGAAGGGGTTAAATTAATGGCTGATACGTACCTAGGGCTGCTACAAAATTCATAAAGCTTGCCACGATTAGAGAAGATGATTAGAGCAACCTCAGCATCACATAGTACAGACAGCTCATATGCTTTTTTCAGAAGCCCATTTCTCCTCTTTGCAAATGTTACCTGCCTGTTTATCTTGTTCTCTATTCTCTTCAACTCTACTCTTCCTCTTCCCATTTTACCTTTTTTCTATTAATTATTATCTTAATAAATATTTTCCCCAATTAATTTTCCTTTTAATTTCTTTCTTTTTTTTTAACCCTAAAATTATCTCGATCTCTCTGTAGTTGTTTTTCTGGTTCTACTTCTACACACTTGTGTAGTTGTGTACATATCAAGATCCTCCTTTTCTGAGTCACTGCTAAACCATGTAATCAATTTTGTGATAAACAAGAGAAATTGTATAAAATAATCACTATCTGGGAAACACTAGAGAGAGAGAGAGAGAGAGAGAGAGAAGAAATATCTTGTGTTTTCTTGAATAACATTTAGGTCTGCTTTGGATTCTTTCACTTAGTGTTTTTAACCTCAGATTTCCAATCTACACCCAGAAAATGAAACTAAGCTTAGGGTTGGTGTTCTTTGTTTGTTTCATATATATGAGCCATAAGGACGTGTACACACAAACATATATATATATATATTATATGCATCGATAACATTTTATTGGTATTATCTTGATAAACTACATATTCATCTAACTAGTTTTTACAAATTAAAAATTTCTTTTGTTCTCGTTTTTCCTTGTCACAGTTTATATATAAGAGTCGATCTTACCACGCGCAGTCAAAAAGAAGGGTCTAAAATCTTACGTATCGTACCCGGCCCTTTCATCTTTTGAATTAACGAGAGCATCTTTCGTGTTTTTTGACAGTGCGAATAGCCCGTGGAATAATTGTTTTCAATATTTAATACATAAATATTTTTAGAGAACTTTATAACCTCGTGGTAAAATGAAGATTACATGTTAAAATCTTATTTGGGAATAAAAATCTTAAAAATTTATAAAAATAACATATTTAAAATTATAACAATAAAATAAATATTTTAATAATATTAATCGTGTTATAATTAGATAAAGTTAAATATTAAATGAATTAAAATTGTTATAATTTAATTAGAATCACATTTAAAATAAAATCTTCATATTTAAATTTACTTTTAATAATAAAAATATATGAAATAAATATAATAATATTATTTTTATAATTATAAATTTTAAAAGTATTATATTTGTTTTTTTTAATTTTAACCATAAAATTATTAATTTTTATTTCAACCTCATCTTTATATATTTTCACAATTAAAAAAATTATATCACATTATTTTATTTTAAACATTGTTAAATTAAAATTTAATATTATTAGATTTTATTTTTATTGTTAAATTTTTTTAAGATATTCTTTTTTTGAATTTTTAAATAAATTTTTAATAAAATAATCAAATATAATTAAAACATACATTTTATTGTAATAAAAAGCATTTTTAAAAATAATAATATTATTAATTATCATTATTATTAAATAATTACGTGAAACTAACTATTTAATTCGTATCTCACAAAAAATTGTTACTATTTGATTCGTAGCAATCATTACACCAGCCAAAAAATTTGAGAAACATATACGCGGAAAATTATTGACTTGTCTTAGTAAGAAGAGAGAGAATTGATTGGATAAATAATTTATGTGACCAGTTTTTTCTCTCATTCTCTTTATTTTATGAATTTACTCACTTCTATCTTAATATTACATTTTCCTGGTATAACACCAACACTGTATACTTGTAGTTATTTCCTTAGGATAAAATGTGTAACACTTGAGTAAACTCAAATAATATACGTATTAAAATTTATAATAATAAAAATAATATATCAAAAATATTAAATATAAGTTAATTTAACATAATATATTATAAACGACTCTAATTAATTAAAATGTAACCTAAATTATATCTAATAGATCGATATTCACTGCAATATGTGTAATATAAATATAAATATAAGGAATAATATTGTTTTACTTAATAGTTTTAGTTAGTGTTATAAATGTTGTTTTTTTAATATTTAATATTAAATTATTATCTCAACGACATAAATTCGACTCAAACATGCTAAAGATCTACTAGTTAAATCTTAATTATAAATTTTTTTTGTTACTCAAATCTCAACTATAATTATCTAAGTTTGAATTGTATATAATATTAAATTAGATAACTTAGATGCTTCATTAAATGATAGTATGATTTTTGAGTACTTATAATGATATATAATATAAATTAATATAAGATATTAAATAAAATAATAATATTCAATTAAATAATAAAAATATACCTATTTTTATTATCCATGATTTTTACGTTTAATAGGAGTTATAATGGTTTGTCTATTACTTAGTGAGTTTATAAAAGACATCACATACCTTAACTTAAGACGTATCTTCACGTGTCGTTGTAGAATTGGCACTAAAATATCTTTTCATTCATAGTAATGTTTTTTTAGAGTTATATACTCTAGTAACTCATTATTTATCAAAAAATTGATTTGGATCTTTCTATATATATAGAAGACTAAATCATATAACAGATACTAGAAAATCATACTCAATCATATTAGGAAATTAGATTCGATCATATTCGTGCGAAACTAGACAGTTGCCATATCCGTGTGAGACGGCTCCCTTTGACAGATCCTTCATGCTCCTTTCGAAAACCATACATGGGCTCCCTCCAACGGTTATGGTAGTTGTGACGGCACAAATGTTGCAAGCAAAGAGCATATTAAAAAAAATATGAATGAGAGCCATGAGAAAAAGGTTGGACATATGTCTAACTTTGATCATCTAAAGTGATCAATTAGTTCTTTATCCACTTAAAATTATTTTTTATATTAGAAAATAAATATATTGTGTATTTTGAAAATGTATTTGGTTGGACAATAGTCCAACTCTGTATTGTAAAACTGATATTATGTACGTTGAAGGAGGTCTTTGGTTTTCATTTAGACATATGTCCAACTCTGTCATGTCTAATTGGACATGTCCAACTACATGTATTTATTGATGAATTTAGTTTTTTGTCATGTTAATTTATTTTAATTACTTCCCTTAGAACCAAATATGATAATTGGGGAAAGATTTGACATAAGTAATGTATTTCTAAGCAAAGAGCATATTAAGAAAAAAAATATGTGGCATGAGAAATAAATTTGCATTCAAAACTAAAAAAATCAAATAAATGATTCTTCAAATTGTTATACCTTGAAAACTCTTGCAAATGGAAACTTCGTGCAAATAGATTGGGTAATAATGATTCTTTTCATTTCATTATACATGATCGTGTACACACTTATTCTTCAATGTACACATCACAAAGTGATTTTCATATAGATAGACATATCATTGTTGAAAAAATTCTTGATAAGTTTGAAGATATTCATCGTCTAGTAAAGGCTTAAGATATTATAAATGACAAAATAAATGAATTTGGGATTACATAGTCATACTCTACTGCATAGAGAGCAAAAGATGAGGCTCTTACATCATTAAGGGATCACCAAAGGACTATTTTCAAATGTTACCTTATTTTTTTACATGCTACAACAAAAAAAACTAGGTATTATAATAGAGATATTAGTGATAAGGATAACATATTCAAATATCTTTTTCTTGCCTTTGATGCTTCACAAATGGCCTTTTATTGGTTAATAAGACCAATGTTAACTGTTGACGTAACAGGCAAGGATGGAAGCAATCAATCATATTCATTAGCTTTTGGAATATTGATTTAGAAAACAAGGCTTCAAGGAAATTGTTTTTCTTAAAAATCAAACAAGTAATTGGTAGCATTCCTCAACTACTTGTAGTTTTTGATCAACATAAAGCCATTGTAAGGGTTATATTTGTTGTCTTTCTTGATGCAATACATGGTATTTTGGTCAACCACATATGTGAGAACTTGAAGAGGAAACCTATACCTACTACTATTTGCGTACTTTATGACAATGCAACATATTCATATCGATATGTTGATTGTGACTATTATTACTCACAAATAAAAGCTTCAAATAAGAAAACAACGGATTTATTGGAGAAGGAAAGTGTAAAAAAAAGGCGAGAACACGTTTTACAAGTACCATATACAATATAAGGATAACAAAATTTATAAAGCTTGAATGTAGTTTTGAAATACACAAGAGATGTTCTAGTTATTACACTATTAGATGAAATTCAAAAAAATGAAAATATAGTATAATCAATGTTTAATTGTTGTTGGACAAGTGAATACTAGGCTAAGTGCATGGGTGAAGAGATTCTAGTTAATCGACATGCTAGAGCAAAGAAATATAATATCATTCAAATTAATAAAGTAGAGTTTGTTGTAACCCATGAAAATTTCAAAGACATATGTCCAATTAAACATAAGAGAGCAATAATATTAAGTACATGTATCCAAATCTTCATGTAGTTAGATATATTTTCAGTTCAACACAACAAAGTTGGACATATGTCCAACTAAATATCAGAGAGCATTAATGCTAAGGACATGTATCCAAATCTTCATGCAATTGGACATATGTCTAGTTCAACATAACAGAGTTAGACATATGTCCAAGTAAAAAAGAGGGGCATTAGTGTTAATTGATAATTTATCAACCTATTAAATGGAATTCTCACCTACATTGTTGAGATCGTAAATGTGTGTGTCACTAAATGTGACATCTTTGGCATTCATCTAAATTGTGGCTTGTTCATCTAGGTCTGTCTAATCAATCCCAAGACCTTCAAGTTCCTTCCTTATAATGATTTCCTTGTTAATAATGGCAAACCCCTAGCAAATGGTGGTACCATTTCTTTTTAATAGGGCAATACTTATCTATACCTTTATCGGTCTCTCCAGTAATCTGCTAACTCTTAGCAGTAATTAGCTTTACAAGACAAATCAAAATCATGTAAAAACAACCAAAGTAAGTTTTGGTCTCTAATTTTAGGTGGTGATACGCATTTCACTTATTGATTTGCTTGATGGGGTTTTGAGTTTTGTATATAATGAAAGGAACTTTTGGGTTTAGATTGGTGAGTTGGTGAAAAAAGACATCATATGCTGTTAAATGGTGTATTTTGTTATGGCACACCAAAACACATTCAATGATCCTTTATTAACTTGAGTTATATGAATATTTCTTATATCCCCAATACTCTAGCACGACAATGTCTATAACATCATCCTTGTAATTGGTCTAGGTCTACCATGAAGATCAGATCGGTTTTCACTACCAATAAAATCATCATACACTTTGATCATTTTGTTATCAAACTCAATAAAAACCAAAATCCAATGCTTACTACTGAATAGAATAAAACAATACAAAACAATTACATCTATCCAACAATGATGTCCATCTCTCATACCCTTTGCTAACTTTAACAAATTATGATCATCTAGCATTATAGAAAACTTCCACTTCCTAGTAGCATTCTTCAAAAAATCAATGAAATAATGCTACACATAGCATAATGAAATAAACAATTTGAATGATAAGGCAAAATATAACCAACAAAAATGACACAAATTAATATCGCAAAATAAGTATTGAGACATGTGTATCTCTTGCTTGCGACTAAGTCTTTGAAAACCATTTATCTACCTTGAAACATTCGATATCACGTGTAGATTTGCTGTAAAAAAGAGAATCAAACGTAATTAGTAACACAATCAGAAAAAGAGCACAGATACATATAATAGCATAAAAATTGAATTTGATTAACATACTCATTATCATCCTTCATCCATCTATCATAATGACTTTGAAAAATTGATGACAAAGGATTCAATGGTTCTACATCTTCATCATAAAATTGAATCAATGGAACATTGGAACAATCCGACCCCTTGTTTACCTTCTTCTACCCAAAATACAAAAAAGGTTCAGTCAAATATCTTGATTTCTTTCGTGCACACTTTTGAGCTCCCTCTATAGCATTTTTTAAAGCATCATTAAATTCATCCATAATTATGGATATTGAAACCTTATGAGAACGAAATCTTGGATATTTTGGAGATGTAGTTTTAAAATTTTTTCCAAGGTCTAACCAAATAGGATCCATATCATGATACAAATGAGATGTTATAAGGCATTCTTCATTTGCATTACTAGGAAAAAATTGTGAAGGTGCTTTATCATTCGATAGAAGTAGATCTTCTAAACCAAGCCCTCTAAAATCCAAACTATAACCTTCATCTTTTGATGAACATGACTTATTCATGTGCAATAAAAAAAGAAAATGTTAAGTCAAGAATGCACAAGATTGTGCACACATGCTAACATAGTTGCAACTGGATACAACAGATTCAAGGGAAAAGTTTGATAATTTTATTGAAATAATTGTAATGTGAACTGGTAACTCATATGTATAATATAACATGAATTGAAACAATTATAACTTGTCTAACATGCATAGACTCATTATTCAGATATGCAACTGATTTTGCCTAAAGCAAAAAACATAAGTTAACATAAGAGAGTCATAGACCAATTAAATAATAAAATAGGACAAAGCAGGTGTACTTTTCATTTGAAAAAAAGACAAAGTACAAACCATGGAAGCTGTCAAGTCAAATGAACACATGAAAACATAGTTAGACATAGGACCAACTACATAAAATAGAGTAAAACATATGTCCAACTAAAAATTAGAGGGCATATAGTTGGACACAGTCTAACTAGATATATAGAGAGCTAGACATATGTATAACTAAAAATTAGAAAGCAAATTTTAGTGACAAGCTAACTAGCCTTATATAATAAGGTTGTAATATTTTTCAACCAAATACATGACATTTAAACAAAAGTTATTAAATGTTAAAAAAAATTAATTTGCTAAATGATAAATATTTCTACCTTCATAGGAGCAATGGTTTTGAGCTCATAATCAAAATAGTCTCTTTGTTCCTTAAGCTTTCGATCAATAATCTCATCAAAAGACTTAAATTTTGTCTCATTACATTGGTTTTTTTCTTGAAACATCTTACAAATATTAATTAATAATGTATTAGATGACACATCCTTCTATTCACAAACATGTTCCTTTTCTCTTTATCAACACCACTTTGTCTTGCATAATGTACTTGACAAAATAATGTTGCACCTACTACGATTATGACTTTTGCCTTTATCATGAACACTACCAATCTTCAAAACCAATGCCCTGACGAACCAAACTTTTTTTTCCTTTACATAATAATGATTGAGGAATCTGATATGTCGATGCAAACGAACGTGTTCATTCAAACAAAATCCTCATCCTTCTTATGTTTATGGAATAATAGTAAATAATGCAATTCAAGTTGTAAAAAGAAAAAAAAATCAAGTACATTGATAACTATTAAAAATGAAAATATCCACAAAAAAATATGATTAACTTACATCAACATAATCAAATGTAGCTTTTCGAATCTTGTTCGCTCTAGGAATCATAGAACTTATCCAAATCTTAAATCTTGGGACAACATTATGATATTATTATGCAAAAAAAGTTATCATTCTAGGAATTGGTTCATGTATCCACACTTGAAACATATGAATAAAACCAATTAAATGAATATTTGGTCGAGTATGTTTAGCACCAAGACTAACAAGGTCTTGATATTTTTTCAACTTCTTAACTAAATCAATATACAAACCTTCAATAGTCCTATTAAATAGTTTAATTATCACTCCAAGATGTTTGATAAGATTCATCCAAATTTTATACAAGATAAAGAACCTTATTATTGATAAAATTAGGAGTTATCACATACAACCTAACATAATAAAAATAATGCAACACTAATATATCCGCATTTTCATCCAAATTAATCTCTTTATTCTCAATAGTTTTCTTGCCCTTCCTTTTTTTGATCGACTAGTAGAAGTATGTGCTACTTCTTTCTTATTAATCTCTTCCAAATTTTCCTATATAATGGGTAAAGTAACTTGTGTACTATCTTGAAAGTATTTTTTACAAAATGTCTTGTCATTCCCTTCATCTCTATTCGTTCCTCCAAAATTCAAGTCGGTAATGAATGCTAACTCCTTTTTAGAAAATCTTAGAACCTTGTCATTCACTTTAAACCATATTTCACCATCTCTTTTAAACTCACACTATCTAATCAAAAGATAATGCACAAATTGAATAGAAAATCGAAGCAATGCAACACCAAAGAATATACCAAAGCAACTACTCTTAAACATATCTCATTAAGTTGTTTTCGATAATTGCCTAATAATTTTCATAGCCTCATATGGATTGCTTGAAAAAGAGATTTGAGAGTGAAATTTATCTTTAGGATCTATTTTAAGTATAAACTCAATGACCTTCTAAAATAATTAGAGAAAAAAATTAATACATAATAAGAAAACAAAATTTCAAATACATAAAATGTAGTTAAACTCAAACTTGATCAAAATCACTATTTGATGATTCCTCAACGGGAATCGCCATAGTTTGTTTTAATTTCCTAACCATTTCTATGATCATAAATGAGAAAAAAGAGTAAACATTGTATATCAATAGAGAAACCAATTTAAAAAATAATCAATTGAGACATTAACATATAATAAAAATAATTTTCAGGTTTTAACTCATTTTACTCTTGAACCAATTGGAACCAAATTTATTTATAAAGAAAAACATTAAACGACACTAACAAATAAAAAAATATAAACAAAACCAGGCAGCAATGGCTAGTTTAAATTGATTCCTCGTATGAACTACTTTATAAAATACTAAATTAATATAGACAAATTGTATTGGCATTATAAAATACTAAATTAATATAGACAAACTGTATTGGCATCAATTTTCAGTTTATAATGACAACACATTGTATTGGCTAATAGAGAATTGTCTATTTGATTTGTTCTACTGAATATAACTTATTATCTTTTTAGATAGACACCTAGTTAATCCCATTTCCTACACTATTACATTATATCTTCTTATACATTACTCATTTTCTAAATCAAAATAGTACAATACTTTAAACAACAACAATAGTCATAAGAGATTGATCAATACTATCCATTTCAGTCCAATTTTAAAAAACTCAATTGATAGATTGTATACTCACATTTAAAAATGCAAAGCAAAATGTGTGTGCATCCCAAACATGAGGCTCAATAGTCAAATACGTCTTAAGAAACTCCAAGTTCATAAGGATTTCAATGGCATTTTTTATAACATTATCTTGACAATAGTTACTATTATTAGGGGTGTTATATAAGCCCAAGGTCTAACTCAACCCAATAAGATCTCATTCAGTTAAGGGTTGTCCACACTTATAAACTACACTACAGCTGAACGCCTAGTCGATGTAGAACAATACAATCCTTCAACACCCCACCTCACATCGGACAGGGACAACGAAGGCCACAAACCACGATGAACTTAGGGCCTAGCTTTGATACCATGTAAAACTCAGAATTCACTCTTTTATTCTCATTCAAAGATACTACTTATTTATATACAAAGTTAGAGACAATCTTATGTGATATATACTTATTACACAACTAAGACACTTAATACATAGGTCAATATTTTATCAAGAAATTAGCAAGTACGTAGAATTAAAAAGTAAAAATAAAGTGCAAGTTGTATAACTAGGAATCCCAAGCTCTAAGACGAAAAGGAAATGTTGTTGGAAATGGTAGGTCGGTCAATTTATATCATATAGCCGATAAACGCCAACCAAATCAGGTAATCTTTGTGTGGATAGAAATATCCCAAAAATAAATTTCCTCAGCAGAAAAGCAGAAATATCCAACTTAAGAACGTAAAACAGGTAGATGATTTAATTTTTTAAATAGTTCAATATGAAACCACTCATTAATCTTATTCTAATATAAATATCTTGTTTATATATATTTTTTATTTATGTAAGGATCATCCTAAAATAAAAAATAGTAAAAAAGATCGTCAAAACTTGTTTCCCTTTAATTTTCGATAACATATAGCTTTAACTTGTGTATTTACTAGTGGGTGCACATAATGAGAAGAGGTTTCAATTTTGAATATATATATATATATTGAAATTTTAAAATATATTAATTTATCAATTTATATTTTAATCAAAGTTATTCTTTTTATATAAATATATTTTAGATTTTTTTTTCAGCAACTGTTTTTTTTTTCTCTTTTTATTGGATCAGATTTGTTTTTTTTTAAGTTAGAAAGTGGATATGATTTTGTTTGAGAAAATAAAATCTTAAGTGTGATATAAACCGACATAGAATAGATAGAAGATAGAACAGAAAATAGACGAAAACAGTTAGATAATAGATCAAATGAGAAAATAATTAGATAAATATAATATGAAAGAGATAAAAATGATAAGTAAAATTTAATTCGTTTCATAAATAAGTACCATAATAGGTTGAATTGAAATAACAAATGAATAAATATAAAATAATTAATAATAATAGTTTAAATAATAAATAAAATTTAAAAATAAATAACTAATATATAGATATTATTAATATTAAGAGTAGTAGAAAATTATTGAGGTAAAATATTACTAGAAATAAAACTCTTAACATAACTATTAGATACACATTTAGATAAAAACTGAGCAGTTGTATTGATAGATCTAATAACCCCAAAAGCAGTGATTATATTAAATTTTCCCATTAACTATTTTGCTTAATTTATATAGTTTTAGGCCTCCCAAAAAAATATAAAAGTTATCATACATTAAATCCTTATAATATTTTTATAGGTTTGAAATTATTCTATAAAACCACCTATAAGGAGGATATTATGATTTTACCTACTTTCATACTTATTTTCGGTCATCCTTGCATTTGTTTTGTTTTGTTTTTTTGACGTGAGATTAATTTTATGAAGGCCAAAATTTATTGGATTTTAGAGAGATTAAAAAAACATTAGAAATTGAGTGTCACCGCATATTAAGATGTATAATAATAAATGCATAAATCGATTTAAGCTCGATCATGTTAAGAGATAGAGAAAATGATCGATCCTCCTCAATACCATAGGATGTTTTGGACTAATGAGTATGCTTGTGAGATTGATCATTCTAAACATGAGCATAATTTAAAAGAAAAAATTGAGGCCATATCGATTGCAGTGTATAGTATAATTTATATAATTTTTTATAATATAATAAACATGTATTTATTTTTTTAATGAGTTTAAAATTAAAAAAAATTGAATAAATGATATATAAAACATCAAAGTCTAATATATTAAAAAAATTGACCATAAATCTTTTGAGTTTACAAAGAGATTTTAAAAAAAGTTAACTTAAATGTAAGTTTCATGCTACTTAAAACCATTATATTAATATTTTTTTAATTAATATCAAATGTTTTTTTTATACACTAATAAAGTGGTATTTCGTTTAGTTCATCTTGGTATACTATCAATACGGAAGAAATTCTTCTAGTAAAATCTATAAAAAAAAAATTAGTGTAGAAACTATATCAACATAAATATCTAATATCAGTAGGTTAAAAATATGGTGGATTTTGTCGATGATAATATGGATATTATAACCCATGCATTTTCCTGAGTGATGAATGGAGCTTTAGAAAGTGTGGTCTTTATCTTTAAATTCTAAAACTACTTTTTTTCTTTCTTTCTAAAAGAATCCAAAAACTACTTGCTCCATTGTGTAAAGAAAAATTTGCATTCCGTTTTTCTTTATTTTTACAAATTATATATATTAATAATCTTATTTTAAACTAATATATTTTAATTATATTAATATTATATTTTTAAACAATTTAATCATTTTAGATCAATTTAAATAGTTTTAATCGTTTTATTTTTCTTACCTTTGAGGCATTTTCTTTTTCATATATCTATTAGTCATAAGCTACTAAGGCTTAATTAGATACAACTTAAGGTTTTTCTAAAATAAAAAATTCAATAAAGTATCTAAAAATTCAATAATAAGATAATTAAAATTTATTAATTTTAAAAAATGCTAATGATGTACTCTCACAAATCCACCTAATTTGTGAGAGTGAGAACCAAAGTGTCCTAATACGCGTGTGTAAATTGACCAGACATTAAAATGTGACTTCATTTGCAAGAAAGTTGGAACATCCCTTTGAAAGACATATCTTAAAGGCTAAAGCTCATTTAATAATTGCAGTAAAAGCAGGTATGGCAATGGGAGCAAGTAACCCAATTGCATTGCCTTTTTGAGTGCATAAAGCTAACTACTACTACCTACGTACGGCAAGGTAAGGGTTACAAATTAAGTTATATTATACGTTAAGTATATATATGGTAGTAGCTAGAATGATCATATGTGGCAAAATTAAGGGAAAATATCAATTATTAAGGTTTGTGATAATATGGTAATTAGTTTGAAAATTTTGCAGTTGAACTAATCTTATTTATCAAAGTATGATATTTGATCCTTAAAAGATTTTGCTAACCTATGTAGTAAGTTCTACTTATACTTACATAGTTATATGATATTATTGGTTGAACATGATATTTGTTAAATTTTCTTCGGTTCCACATCGATCAAGAGTTCGACAACAATACTGTTTATAAGCTTGGGCAATCTTTTGATTTAAAGAGATCTTATTAGGTTAAATTAGATCTAGGTTTCTAACATGACATTAAAGTTTTGCTCTTGGTTTCTATGTGTTTAGACTCTGGGCTCTACCATCGTCTCACCGTGATACTTATATCCACCTTTGTCCGCTGTGTGGAGGAAATTGTTAAATATCTTTGTCTCACATCGGTTAGGAACAAAGGCAACAATATTGCTTATAAGCCTGGACAACCCTTAATTTAATGAGATCTTATTGAGTTGAATTAAGCTTAAATTTCTAACATGGTATCAGAGTTAGGACTGACTTGATCGGTAATTTGGATCTTGTACTTAACAGTCTTACAGTAACTTTGTGAGATCATCTCTGTTTATGTGGAAAGGGATTGTTAAGTTTCCTTCAATCTCATATCGGTCAAGAGTTCGTCAATAATGCTACTTATAAACTTAGATAATTCTTTTACTTAATAAAATCTTATTGAATTGAGGTAGACTTGAATTTCTATCGTTATTTATCATTTTCTCAACCACACATAACAGCTTAGTACAATAATAATTCTTACGCCGACACAATATATGAAATTATTCTCTAAAATGACAAGAAGCAAAAGTACAAACAACTTGTATTCCTAGGGAATAAAATGTATATAGTGTCAAAGCACTTCTTTATGTCACGTGAAAGATAATTATTAACTAACATACTAGAATCTATTTTTTAAAAACCTATAATTAGTATACACATTAATTTTGATAATAAATTTGTGATAAATAAATTTCTTACTATTATCAAGATAAGAATCATATTTTAGTTTAAATTCATACCATCCTTCGGGTTTGGGATGAGTTAGTCTTGTAATTATAAGTTTAATATACTTTGTTATTAGATTGATTGAAGTGACTTCTATTGATCCTATAATTAAAAGAATGGGTTCAACAAAGAAAATTTTACATAAAATTTTGAATGTTATTTTTTTAGGGGCATTTTTGGGTTCACATTAATTGAAAAAAGAAAAGAAAATGCTAACCAATCTGTAATATTAATTAAAACGGAAAAAAATAGAAAAGCAGAGACAACGTCTCTGTTTCCGTTCTATTATTTCTTTTTCCTAAACTCTAGGTAGTCATCTCACTTTGTGAAGATAATATACAAAGAACTCAAATTTCTTGTAATTTTGGAGTTTCAGAAGTGAAGTTTGGGCTTAAACAGTGGAGTTTCTGTGCTTAATAGTTTCTCTACACTTTATTGCCTTCTTTTTTTGTTATTTTTGATACAAATACTTTCATGAACTTGTATTTGTTTAAAGTATATTGTGTCATATAAAATGAATTGTTTTTAAAATGTCGTGCATTTGGATATCTATAATGCAGCGTGGTCCCTGTTATGTCCTCAAATACATATTGTATGTTGACTTAAATAAATAATTATTTTTATTGTCTTTTGTATTAAATAAGTAAATTAAGATAATAAAGAAGTTGGATGATATTATTTGACTTTAACTTACTTTGCTTGATTACAAAGTAAACTTGGTATTTGATATATAATGTGCTACACATGCTAATCCTATTGCCACGATAATAGAAAAGATGTTGATATTCCTATTCCTAATTCTGATTCAGATAGTTCATTTGACATGAATAACTTTTACAAATCAACAACAATTTATTTTAAGGAGGATATTAATTTACATAATATTGAGTTTAAGGTAAGTACGATGTTTGCAAGCATAGGTGTGGTAAGATGTGGTAAGATATACAATGAAGATATATGAAATTAGGAATGAGAGACAAATGAAGATAATAAACAATGATAAGTGTAGATTTCAAGTGAAGTGCATCCATGATGGTCGTTTATCATGAAGAATCACAACTTCGAAAATGAAAGATATCAACACTTTCACTGTAAAAGAATGTCATAAAGAAAACCAACACAAGTGCAATAGAAACTACAATTTAAAGTTGCTAGTAGTTCATTTGTAGCAAATGAAAACCTAACATCTTTTAAGAATAACCAATGATATAATTGGAGAAAAGTTGACATACCATGTTAAAGAGAAACACCTTTTAGATATAACCGAGTATCAAGTGAAAAGGGCTAAGTTATGAAGAACATGAAGGAGCTAAAAAATACAAATTTAGAAACTATAAGTGAAATTCTTACTACATGGTTCAATGGATAGAAAAGGTACAAAATTACATTTAATTGATTTTATAATAATTTTTAGCTTTATATATACATTATAATTATTATTTTTTATTTCATTCAGATAGGTTTGAGGCTATTTGTGTTTGTATTGGGCTATTAAAAAAAGGTTTTTTGAAAAGGTGTAGAAAAGTATTGGGTTTTGATGGTTGTTTCCTGTCAGGCCTTAACAAAGGCCAATTATTATGTAATGTCAGGATGGGTGCCAACAATGGCATCTATCCAATATCTTATGCTTCCATTGGTGGAAAAAGTAAGGAAAGTTGGAATTGGTTCATGGATTTGGTAGTATATGAGCTGAATATTGGTAGTGAAGATGATTGAACCTTCATATCTGATGAACATCTAGAGTTAATGGTAGAGTATAGGCACTATTCATGACACGTGCAAGAACTGAAATAGGCAGATCTTGAAGGGAATCATGCGAAAACATGGAACAAGGCTTATTATAGGTAATAAAATTCAATTATTAAACTTTATTTTTTAAAAATTATCATACAATATTATATATTTATTTCTTTATTTTTGTTCTTATTAACCTAGATGCGATACCGTGTGTGATAATCAATGCAACAATTACTGTGAAAGTTTTAACAAAGTTTTGAGAAAAGCCATATCAAAACCTCTTTTGTCATTATTAGAAACAATGAGACAATACCTTAGGGATGAATTTACTAGAAAGAAACATGAGGTATTTACATGAACACATGACATAGGAGGCAAAATTATGAAACAATACAATGTGAAAATGAAGGAATCCCTTAAGTGTCAAGCTATCCATGTTGGGAGAAATGTTTTTGAGGTTATATCAAGTATTACAGAAAGGGTTGAAGTGGAATTTAATAACATGACTATGTAGGATTTGCAATAATCTGAATATCCAATGAATTATATCCATCACTTGCTCAAAAGACCTACATTTGAATTGGCCTATAGGCCAATTATATGCCCAGTGCCAAGCTTTCACCATTGGGCCAACACTGAACCAAATGATACTATTGAGGTTATTATGCCACCAGAAAGTAGAAGACAAAGAGGTAGGCGTAGAATAAATAGGTTTAAATAATCTATTTCAGACTTTTGTGGTAAACGGGGTTGGTAACAAACCTGATAAAGTAAAGAGAATGAATGTTGTCACCAAGTGTAGAACTTGTGGCCAACCAAGACACAACAATAGAACTTGTCTTAGGAAGCAAGCTGCAGCATCAAAGGTAATATTCACAATTAATTTACCTTTCTTATAGTTTATTTTATTATTACTAACTTAACATTTTTTTGGCTTTGAAGGTTGAAGAATGTTCATCGCATGGCAGATGCATCAAGTATCATCACAATCAAAAATCTCAAGTATTTTAAAGATTAAACATTTAAAAAAGACAGGCTCAAAAGAATGAACAAGTCAAGAGCAATTGATAACATGGACAAGTTCATTTTACCTTTGTTTTGTTAAAATAGAATAGCAAAAGGAATTAAGGGACTAGTTTTTTTGAAATACTATATGTTCGGTATTTACTGATAATATTTATTCTTTGTTATAAGTTTATCCCAAATTTAGAAAAAATGTCCATTTCTTGCTTTGAAAGTGTTATGGCTCTGATATACCTCTTTTTTGGGTTATTAGTTGATACCAAAACCTTCTTATAGCAAGAAATTCTCAACATCTACTCCTTTATAAGTTGTATTCTGCTACTCTTTTCCTTTAGTTACCTATAATTATAAAGTATGTAGAATTTAATTTTGTTGTTCTTTGAGATTTCATGTTGGATTGCTAAATGTTCAATAATCAATATTGAATATTCTCTATTTTTATTCTATTTAAATTCAAACATTTTTGTCAATGTTAAGATAAATTACTAGAAAACTCTAATGAATATAGAATTGCTTCTCTACTTACAAAAAAGTAGAAGTTTTATCAAGTTTTCTGCTCGATGACCAATATGTTTAACTAGTATTATTTTGCTGAAATATGGTTCAAATAGATAGGACTGTTTCCTACCATCCTTACAAGCATCATCTTAATGGAAAGTCGAAGTTAATGTAATTCTGCCATCCTATGATCCTAACAAATGCTTTTGCATGTATTTTGCTTCTTTTTGTTTTCTATTGAATATGAAATTTTTTTTCCAAAGAGGATTGTTCATTTATTCATTCATGTATTGTGGGTATACGTGGATGGATCTTATGAAAATATGCCAAGAAGCTTAATCCCACATATTCTTTATCCATTTATCCCTTAAAATTATGGATTTCTTATCTATGATCATAGAGATTAATAGGTGCTTTTAATGAAAAATAAACAGTTGAATCCACATTCTTATCTTTCTGCATTTAAGATTTGAAGTAACTAGAGATTCTCATAATATAATAATTTATTTCTCAATTTTGATCATTGCTAAGTTCCAGTTATTCATATTTTTTTCCCTCCAGATTTCTGATGGAGGAAATTTGAAGTACAATTATTTTATAAAAGAAGAGACGTGGCCTCATAACATGGTTTGGAGGCCTGGACATTGCATTATTTCTATCAGTGCCCCTATCTATCAAACAAGGTAAAAACCTTATGATACGGGACTCATGGATCAGACTTAAAGGAAAACCTATATTGCAGGCATGGATAGAAGAGCCATTTCCTCAGACACATCCTTTAATTTGGATTGCTAAATGTTCAATAATCAATATGTTTTTGCAAGATTAGGATTAGATAAGTGATGGCTTACAAACCCCTTACAGTTTAGACGACTGAGCAAAGCCAGGAATCACAGTTTATACGACAGAAAAATGGAAGACAAAAATCCCCTTACAAACCAAGAAATCTTAATAAAATACAAAAAAATCCTCACAAGCATATGGTGTTCTTGCCAATTTTATGGGTGAGAAAAAATTAGAATAGGAATAAAAACAGGGGTTTAGGAAAAAGAAATAATAGAATGGATACAGAGACAGTTGTGCTGTGTCTCTGCTTTTCTATTTTATTTTTTTTTTGTTTCAATTAATATTATAGCTGTATATTAGTTAGCATTTTCCTTCTTTTTTTCGATTAATGTAAACCCAAAAATGCCCCTAAAAAAAAGAGCATTCAAAATCTGATGTAAAATTTTCTTTGTTGAACCCATTCTTTTAATTGTAGGACCAATAAGTTAACTTTAATTAATCCAGTACCAAAGTGTACTAAACCTATAGTTACAGGACTAACTCAACCCCAAACCCCATCCTTTCGTATTAGACAATTACCACGGACTCCTTGACATGTGAATTAGACCCGATCGGAAATTCACAGCAACAAGTAATTAAAAATCACCTTCAAGTAAGTGCGTAAATGTGGAAGATTAAAAATAAAAGACATGCAATTTTTATGTGAAAATAATCTAAGCCGCAAATAAGAGAAAAATCACATACACTCTAAACCAGCTAATAGATCAAAGTGATGATGCTTTGGAGCAACTGGGGCAGGAAAAATAACCTCTGACTTGACAACTTTTGCACCCAATAGATCTTATCTTGGAGTCACCAGCCCCTAAAGACTGATACAGGTTACCAACAATAGTTGAACCAAAAGGTTCACCTTCTCTGACAAATCCAACTCCTTTACATTTAGAGCATGCTATCATCCCCAAATTGCCACATCTCTTGCACATGCCCAAAGAACTTAACAGAAGAACATATAAACAGCACCAGATTAATGTGTTACATTTTATATGTGAACCCATATATGCAAATTTACAAATGTCTGCACATTTCACACCCTAACTAGCTAACAAAAAGAAAACCAACATGATATTGGCAAACTACAAATTCTAAGGTCACCTTCTTTTGTTTTTTTTTTTTTTTTTTTGTTTTTTCCTAAAAGTGATTTCACAGTTCTTCCCTTTTGAGACGGGCTGAATATGCCCAAAATATCATTCAAGTGTCAGTATATCAACAACTACCATTATAGGAAGCAGAGGAGCTCAAGAGACAGAATTAGTGAATCAGTCAGAGATTTAATTAGCAGTAGCATGAATTGGCAAGCAGTGTGAATTAGTTCATAAATGTTTATAGAATAACATACCTGACACAAAACCATGAAGTCATTCAGCCAATTTATACTAAACCAAAACAAAAGGACTAGCTAGAGACTAGAGTTTGTGACAGAAACAGGACATCATTTGCAACTTTAAATTCAGATCACTACATTTTGAAGGAAAGTCATATTGAAAACAAATTCATGTCACATTTGGTTTCCTAATAACTTTTAACATGATATCAAAGTTGAAAATCCTGTGTTCAAAATTCAATAATCTCAATTGTTGATTTACAAGTATTTGATCTGCATAATGTATAGAGTCAATACTTGTAGAGGAGTGATGAATATATAAAAGTAAAGTTGACCCTTCTCCCGATACCTTAAGTTTTTATAAGAGTTAATTTCCCAATAATTTCTAACAATATTATGAGTTAAGAGTTGATTTCCTAATCATTTCTAACAATTTTATGAGTTGAATCTCTACACTTGCAAGAAGCAAGCTAGAAGACCAAACTTTAAGACAAGGTAAAAAAAGAGAACATACTAGAGGTGATTCAACAATTTTTCTTTTCTTTTCTTTTCTTTTCTTTTCTTTTTTTAATGTTCGACCTATGACTTGGTATAAGGGTCCATCATAGCACTAGGCGAACCATATTCAAAGAACCAGGTCTCACTTTCTAAGAAAAACCTTTCGTCGGTGGGAGAAAGCCAATTGTTGAAAGGGCTATTTTGTGTCAAAGAACTGAGAATGTTAACAAGTCAATTGCGTTAATTGTTTGTATTTTAACGAAGTCCATTAAAATATTCACAAAATATATTGCAAATTTTCTGACTCATTTCAAACGAGAATTTGAGAAGATGCTCAAATGGGTAAAACATCTCACAAATGGTCTCTGTGGGGAGTAGAAAAGAGGAAGATAAAGAACTTGAATTGAAGCTTATGGCACAGTTGCACCCAGAAACAACTAAGAAAGCAATGTCCTAGGTGTAAATAAAACATACATACCCATGAATTCCAGCATCCTAAATCAACTAAACAAAATCGAAGTAAGGCCACGATCAAAAGACAGGATGTAATAAATTGACATAAACCGAAAGCGTCAAAAGATAAAATTAACTAAAAAAAAAAGCAAAATTATTATGATACATAGCTAAGAAGCTACTGTAAAAATGAAAAATACCTGCGTTGTTGGGAAGCAATGAAAGCATCTACTTTCGGAGCAGCAATGGTGGCACACAGCAGCAGAGTTCCCACTCCAAAACCAGCTAATTCGTTTGCTGTTATGTTGTCCATCTGACCCTCTGGGATTTGGAAATTTCGCTGCTCCCCTTTAAGGTACTATCTGTGTAACCTTCTTAAATTTTTAAACATAGTAATTACAATACATGTCGTGGTGGAAACAAATTGGCCTATTAGCTCAGCTGGTTAGAGCGTCGTGCTAATAACGCGAAGGTCGCAGGTTCGAAACCTGCATGGGCCAAATGTTTTTGTTTCACTTTTACGTCATTATGCTTCAATTTTTTTCATAAATAATTTTAATTTTTATAAAATAATTAATTATACCTAATTAGATACATCTCAAAAGTTACAACTTTATATTAAGTTATCCAATAAAAAATATAAAAAATTCTCGTTTTTATAATTTTTATAAAATTGAATCAAAATATGGTTAAAATTTTAACAATTATTACTTGTAAACTTGTAGGAATTTTGATGAACTTCAATTGCGATCTCACCACAATCAAAGTCATCGGATAAAAGCTTACATCTAGCCTCAAAGCATTTTTTTCATAAATAATTTTAATTTTTATAAAATAAGTAATTATACCTAATTAGATACATCTCAAAAGTTACAACTTTATATTAAGTTATCCAATAAAAAATATAAAAAATTCTCGTTTTTATAATTTTTATAAAATTGAATCAAAATATGGTTGAAATTTTAACAATTATTACTTGTAAACTTGTAGGAATTTTGATGAACTTCAATTGCGATCTCACCACAATCAAAGTCATCGGATAAAAGCTTACATCTAACCTCAAAGCATATTAAATGTATTTTTTAAAAATATATAAAAATTATATTTGATAACGATCGTCGAAATTCAGATAGGATCATTACAGGTAATCCGATTGTAATTACGATAATAATTACGATAATAATTATATGTGTTTTAATTTTAAATAGATATAACATATTATTTATAAAAATAAATATATATGTAACACATTACATATAAATATTTAATAATAAATATAAACCGAATATATTAAATATAAATATAAATTATTATATACAAATATGAAAAAATCACTTAGTTTAAATTCATATAAAGATTGAAACTTACATAACTTATCACAAAATAAACAAATTCACAAACACCCAAAATTATTCTTGCACAAATCAGATATGAAGAGAAATGTTTGGAAACATCAGTTAAATAGTACAAAAAATATTTTCCTATTAATATGCCTCAAAGGAGCTTCCTCCTCCTAGCCAATTATAGTTCGTAATCGTTACATGAGTCACCTTTCATTCCAAAGAGCAAACTCAAACAACATAGATTAAAAACTCTTAGCGACAAAACATAGAAATTACACTTCTTAATTAATATTATAAAAGTATTTTCACTGAAGTTCTTAACTTCATTTTTTTTTAATTTAAAATAAAATATAAAGAGAAAGATGTGTTTAAATTTATTTTAGATATGATTTAAACTTTTATATATAATATAAATAATTAAAGATTTAAAGATTTTAAAAATTCATTAAAGTTTTAATACACCACAACTATCGTAACGTTCAATTCATTAAATATTTGAAGATTTTAAAAATTTATTTTAGAAGTAGTTTAATTCATCAAATTTATATTTTCCCATCAATAAATGTTAAAGCATGTCATGAGCTAGCAATTATCATAACGTGTTTATACACTAAAATACCAGGTTAAAATACATTGGTAACTAAATTTCGTACTCTACTCCTTTTACATTCCATGAAAAAAATGGTAGTGAGAATTTAGCACAACGTCACACCACAAAATAATATTATTTATTTATGATTCATATATCATTAGTTAAAAAAATATTATTATTTATTTATCTAATAAATATATTAAAAAGATGGTTAAAATAATTTATAAATTTTAATTAAATTTATCTATATGTTTTTAATTTTTAAAACATACTATTTTTTTTATTTTTAAATAACATGATTAAACCTAAAATTTTAAAATTTCATACATAAATTTCAAATTTTTGATTCACAAATATTCATTTTAATAACCATTTAGTGTAAATTTTTAAAAATTTAAGAATTAAGTTATAGGGTTTAAAAGTTTGAATAATTATGTGTAATGTTTTAAAAGTTTAAGATTAAATAATACGTTTTAAAAATTTAAAAATTTAAATATGAATTTAGTTAAAATTTGGATAAAAATGATACACTTTAGCCTCGAAATATTATCTTTAACTTTGTCTTTTATCTTATAATCAGGTTAACAACAGAGATCTATGTCCATTGCTGTCCTGCGAACATTTATTTCAAAACGCAGGGAGAGCATGAAGCAAGGTTGTTCAAAAGAAGAAAAACGATGCTCAAGGTATCTGGTAAGGATGCTTTAGGAACTGATTTAGAAGAAGTTCCTAATGATTCTTCTACAAACGGTGAAATATCAAATGGTGGTTGTGAAGTTCCAGAAAGATACTTGAAGAAGAAACGCATTGCCTTTCAGGGGAACCAGTCAAGGCTGTAGACCAAAGAGGACAAAAAGTGCTTAAGCCACCGAGAGTTCTTGACGTTTTTGCTAAACTTCTGTTTGCACTAGTTTTGTACCTATCATTTTTTTTGTTCATTTCTTTTATAATTGAAGAATATATTACGATAGATGATTTTGAGTATGTTCTTCTTCTTTATTCTGTGATCTTATTAATGCATATACAATCCTATAAATAGGAATAAAAACTAGTGGTCACTAAGCTTGGAAATTAAACAGCTAGTTTTACACTAATACTACAGCCTATACAACACTGATATAATATAATATTTTCATACATTTTACACTCCTTCTCAAGTTAGTTAATAGATATTAATCATTCCCAACTTACAACTTAATTCTTCGAAGATTGTTCGAGGTAATGATTTGGTAAGGATATCTACAATTTGATGATGTGTAGATGTATATAGTAGGTCCACGATTTTCCCATCTAACTTCTCTTTAATAAAATGACGATCAATTTCTACATGTTTGGTTTTGTCATAGTGAACTAGATTTTTCGCAATTCTTATTGCAGTTTTATTGTCACAATGCATGTTGATAGGTTCAAAGGTTGCGAAGTCCAGTTCATTGAGTAGTCTTTTTAACTATATTATTTCACAAATCCCATGAGTCATGGCTCTAAATTCAGCTTCTACACTACTTCAAGCGACTACTAATTGTTTCTTACTTCGCCAAGTTACAAGATTTCCCCATACGAATGTACAATATCCAGTGGTAGATCTGCGATCCACTATAGAGCCTACCGAGTCAGCATCTGCAAAGACTTCAATTTTTCTGGTGGGATTCTTACTGAAGTATAATCTTTTTCTTGGTGTCATCTTGAGATACCTGAGTATACGATAGACAGTTTCCATGTGTTCTTCAGTGGGACTGTTCATAAATTGACTTACAACACTTACTTAAAAACCAATATCTGGTCTAGTGTGGGATAGGTAAATGAGTTTTCCCACTAATCTTTGGTAACGGCCTTTGTCCAAAGGTGTACTATTTTCTTTGATTCCGAGTTTTACTGTAGAGTCCATCAGAGTTTCTACCGGTTTACATCCGATCATTCCAGTTTTCTTGAGAAGATCAAGTATATATTTCCTTTGAGATATAGATATGCCCCTTTTTTGCTCGTGCTACTTCTATTCTTAGGAAATATTTGAGATTTCTTAGATCTTTGATCTCAAATTCCTTGGCAAGGAACTCTTTGAGTTTTTTCATCTGAATTGTAGAATTACCTGTTAGAACAATATCATCTACGTACACAATTAGGATAACTATTTTGTCATTGGAGAAGTGTTTGATGAATAGTGTGTAATCTGATTGGCATTGAGTGTACCCATATCTCTTCATAACTTTAGAGAACCTATCAAACCAGGCACGTGGAGACTGTTTTAATCCATATAAGGATTTTTTAAGTTTGCAGACTCTATTGGTTAGAACAGAAGATTCAATTCCAGTAGGAATGTCCATGTAGACTTCTTCTTCGAGATCACCATTAAGGAATGCATTCTTAACATCTAATTGGTAAAGAGGTCAATCCAAGTTAGATGCTAAGGAGAGAAGAACACAAATAGTGTTGAGTTTTGCTACAGGTGCAAAAGTCTTCTGATAGTCAAGCTTATATGTCTGAGTGAATCCCCTAGCCATAAGGTGAGCTTTGAGTCTTTCTACATTTCCGTCTGCTTTGTGTTTGATTGTAAAGATCCATTTACACCTAACAACTTGTTTTCCCGATGGTAGTTCTATGATCTTCTAAGTCTTGTTTTTCTCTAAGGCATTAAGTTCTTCTTGAATAGCTATCTTCTATTCAGATATCTGAAATGCTTCATGAACAGAATTTGGAACCTTTATCAAATCAAGGTTGCTAATAAATGCCTTATAACCTGATGAGAGATTTTTATAGAAAACAAAGTTGTAGATGGGGTGGTTTGTGCACGATCTTACACCTTTCCTTATAACAATTGGAAAATTCAAATCATTAGGAGGTAATTCAATAATATGAGGTTCAATTATATTACCTTGTGAATTGTCGGAGTGGCCTGCACTCGGGTTGGATTCCTGGACTGGCTCAAGATATGCTTGATTCTTCGCTCTTTCTTAAGTTGTTTTCCTCCTAGAGTAGACAAGAAGATCATTGTTTGGGACAAGGAAGTTTGGATCTGTTGGTAGAGAAGTTAAGGATTCATTAAGATTAGTAAGAGTATTTATTTGAGACATTGATTCACTCTCTGGAATTTGCGGGATAGGATTTGTGGGAGACCGAGTGGTTATGATATTCAAAAGTTTGTATTCATTGCCTATGTTCTACCCCCGAATGGAAGGTTTGGAATAATACAGATATTGTTCAAAGAATGTGACATCCATTGTATTATAGAATCGTTTTGTGGTAGGAGAAAAACATTTGTATCATTTCTAGTATGATGAATACCCTAAGAATATGCATTTGATGGCTCGAGGATCAAGTTTGCCACTATGATGTACATGGACATAAGTAGAACATCCAAAAAATTTAAAGGAAATGTGGGTCTGATTGTTCATGGTCGGGTCAGGTTGTACAGTTCTGGGTTAGGTTAGATTTATAAATGCAGCTTATTATGAGTATTAGACAACTAGAGAAACAGAAAGCAAAAAATGTGGCTAGTAGGGACTTACTGGCTTGCGTGACCAGATGATCGGCGACGACGATGAAGAGATGGCCGACGATGAAGATGAACAGATGGCCGGTGATTATAATGAATAGTGTTTGTTTTTTTTTCTCTGAAATTTACTCTCTTATTTGAGCTCAAATCTGTATCCAAAAAACAACTTCTACTCGGGTTTTTTTAGCTCTCAGACAGAATTAGTGAGAAAACAAAAATTGAATTTCATAAATGCTCTGATACCATGTTAAATTTGGGCCTAATTCTATCTCAAAATCAAAGTTCTAATATAGAGGACTGTCTTTGTTTAATGCGCAGCGTGAACGCGATACCCAATCAATGTGAGACTTTAACAATAATTTAATGGTATTTTGGGTAAAACCGTTAATCCGCATATCTTTATTGTATTATTTGAAAAAGTTATGTGACTGGTTATTATGTGAATATGTAGGCCTTGTCAGCGTCTGGATTAAGAGCCCTAAGGTATGTTCGTGAAGTAGAAGGCATTGGTCAAGTTGTGGCCTTAGATAATGATAAAGGTGACTTTCTAATAAGAAAAGTATATTATATATCTATAGCGGTAGCAATTTCAAACCTTTCTGAAGGTCCTCTCTGTTACTGCATTTGATTGAAACGAAAGGCTTTTAGCTTAGAATACTGGAACAGTGGAATTGCATGTACTGATATCAGTTGTATGCTCCATGTTAACGCATCTTATCATGTTCTCTGGAACAATATATGCATGCCATAATTGTATTTTGGCTTTGCTAACTTGAAAATGTATTTTCTATAATTAAAAGTAATACTTTTGTTTTCGTACCATGTGTATGTAATTTGTTACATGAAGTCATGAACTTATGAATAGAAAGAATCATTGCAATTGTTATTGTTATAAAGCTCCTTAATTTAAGGAGCAAATTAAGGAGCAAAACATGGAGCAATTCATGGAGCAATTCATGGAGCAAAACAAGGAGCTTAATTCAAGGAGCAATTTAAGGAACCATTAATTTAAAGAGTAATTCAAGGAGTGAATTTTCCTATAAATAAATGTGTAATTGTAATGAATTAATCATCCAAAGTGTTCATTCCAATTGAGAGAAAAGCTTAGAGAGAAAAGCTTTTGTGAGAGAAAATTGAGAGTAATTTTCTTGGGTGTAATTGGGTTGTGAGTTATGAGTGTTGTAAACACCTTGTGTAATTTCTCCCTCACATTAAAAAGATCTCAATTCAGGAGGCGTAAGCAAGATTGGTAGAACCTAGTTATCAAATTTTGTGTGTTATTTTTCTATTCTTGCTTTCATCGTAAATCTGGCTTATCGGGAATTGCGTTATTTCCCAACAAGCTGAGTATCGAGCTATTGGTGGTGATTTCTATCAATTTTAAGAAATAGTGAAGCTTGATCCGAGGAAGTCGGATTTTAGTGGGGGCAATGGCCAGAATGAAGGAAGGGTGAAACTGAGAAATTTGATGACACTGATTTTGGGTTTTGGAAAATGCGAGATAGAGGATTATACGTATCAAAGAAATCTATATCAAACCTCTCTTGGGAAGAAACCGAGAGAGCTATGAAGGAAAGAAGATTGGAATCTTCTGCACAGACGAGACAAGCCACTCGGAGTTATTCGATTGATGCTATCTAGTAAATGTTGCCTTGGCAACGTAGCAAAGGAAAAGACCACGACAGTCTTATGACGGTGTCTCCCAATATGTATGAGAAGCCGTCGGCCTCGAACAAAGTGCACTTGATGAGGCGTTTGTTCAATTGCGGATGAATGAAGGCGCGTGGTAGCTCAACATCTCGATAGACTCGACACGGTCACAACCCAGTTGAGTTCGGTAGAAATTGGAATTCGATGAAGAAGTACGAGCATTAATACTTTTATCTTCTTTGCCGAGAAAGTTGGAATGCTACGCTGCTTTGTGAGTAGCTCGTCGAGGAAAGCAATAAGTTGAAATTTGACGATGTTCGTGATCTGGTTCTCGGTGAAGAGATCAGAACGTAGAGAGTCGAGGTGAATCGTCAACTTCTTCGGTTTTGCATACGAGAGTCAAGAGGAAGAAATTCAGCCAAAGGGAATGAACGTGGCGAAACGAGACTCACGAGGTAGATCGAAGGACGGGAGGTCCCGAATCCGGGGAATCCTAATAATTCCATGGCTCGAAGACTATCGAGTGTTGGAATTGTGGAAGAAACAGGACACTTACAAAAATCGGTGCAAGAGTGCTGCCAAAGGACAAAACAAGTGAAGGCAAAGGCAAATGTTACTTCCTCGGGAGAGACGATGCATTGATATGCTCTTTGGAGAAGCGAGGAAGAATCTTGGGTGCTAGACTGGAGCATCGTTCCATGCTACTTCCTAGAAAAGAATTCTTCGAGAAATATGTCCCCAGAAACCTTGGAAAGGTATATCTTGGTGATGATCAACCATGTGCTATTATTGGCAAAGGTGTAGTGAAGATTAAGTTGAACGGATCTGTTTGGAACTGAAGGATGTAAGGCATATTCCCGATCTCAAGGAACTTAATCTCGGTGGGGCGGTTGGCCGGTGGAAGGCTACTACGATCTTCCGTGAAGTGATGATTGGAAGATTTCAAAGGGTGCGATGACGGTTGCTCGAGGCAAGAAAAGTGGCCTTTCTTTCTGACGAGAGGCACGTTGTTCGATTACAATTGCAACAGCACGATGAAACACCAAATCTGTGGCACGGAGACTGGGCCATTATGAGTGAGAAGGGGATGAAGATTATGCCTTTCCAAAGGGAAAACTTCCGTGTCTACGGTCTACGGAGATAGACATGTGCGAAGATTGCATACTTGGAAAGCAAAGAGAGTCAACTTTCGACAGTTGCAGAATCCGAAAGAAGGAAAGACTAGAGCTTATTCAACTCGATGTTTGGGGACGACGACCGTCTCATCTATTGGTGGGAAACACTCTTCATGACTTTCATTGATGATCATTCTCGGAAGGTATGGGTTTACTTTCTAGCGTAAGTCTGAAGTATTTGAGGCTTTCGGAAGATGGAAAGCTATGGTGGAAAATGAGACGGGTTTAAAGATCAAAAAAGCTCGGAAGATAATGGTGGTGAATATGAAGACACGGATTCAAAAATTTCTGTATGAGCACGGGATCGAGAATGGAAAGAAGCGTGTGCCGAGGCACGCGCTCGGCACAATGGTGTAGGCGGCGTATGGGAACCGAACGTTGACGAAAGAGCCGAGAAGCATTCGGTATGATCGGGTCTAGAAGCAATTGCAGGCGGCAGTCATCGACACGGCGACTCTGATCAGCCAAGGCCCATCTGTTCCATTGGAGCGTAGAATACCGGAGGAGGTATGGAGCGGAAAATAGGTGAAACTATCACATCTAAAAGTTTTCGGTTGTGTAGCATTTGTGCGTATCGGTGATCGAGGTAGGAATAAGCAGATCCCGAATCCAAGAAATGCACGTTCATTGGTATGGTGAGGATGAGTTTGGCTACCGCAATTGGGATGACGAAAAAGAAGAAAGTTATCGCGTGTGAGAGATATGATTTTCAACGAAAGGGTGATGTATAAGGGCGTACGCATAAAATAGGCGCTTGATGACTCGGGCGGAGAATGAGTCGGTATTTGCGGTCTGAGATGATGTCCCAGATACTTCATAGAGAACCAATTGTAACAAGTCCTCGAGAGGAACTTGTTGGACAAAACGTTACCATGACATTCAGGACACCTGCGACCTCTTTACTCCGGCTCACGTATTGAGAAGGTCTTACCGACCTCGTGTGCCTAACGGGAGATACGTAACTATATGTTCTTTGGTGATGGAGGGAGCACGATGCTATGATGAAGCTTGTCGGACTCGAGATTACAACAAGTGGGAGCTTCTTTATGAAAGAAGAAATGAAATCTCTCATCTCGACGAGACATGGGAACTAGGCGATGGGAAAGAGCAACTTATGACAAATGGGTGTCTTAGGGTGAAGAGGAGTATGATGGTTCCAAGAGATACAAACCCGCCTAGTTGTCAAGGAGGGTTTCACCAGAAGGAAGAAGTTGACTTCTGGCACGACATTTTTGCTCCCGTTGTGAAGCTTAATACTATCGGATCAATATTGAGCATTGTAGCCGTGAAGATCTTCATGTTGAAACAGTTGGATGTGAAGAGCGCATTCCTTACGTGGAGATTTAGATGAAGAGATATACATGTACCCGGCCAGAAGGTTTCTCGAGAAAGGGGGAAGAAGAACATGGTGTGCGATGCTTAAGAAGGTTTGTATGGCACGAAACAAGCCAGAGACAATGGTAAAAAAAATTTGACTTAACCGTACACTGAGGAAGGTTTCGAAGTGCAATCTTGATCATTGTTGCTACTTCGAGATATAGGTCCGGTTATATCATTTTACTACTTTATGTTGATGATATGTTAGTAGCTTGAGGTTCGGATATGGATGATATTAAAAGGTTGAAGCGGCATTTTCAAAGGAATTTGACATGAAAGACTTGGGTCCAACAAAGAAGATTCTTGGAATGCAAATCCTGAGAAATAAGAAGAAAGGATCCTTGAGTTATCTCGAGGCAGAGTACATCGATCGTGTTTTGCAAAGATTCCAACATGGGCGATGCCAAGCAGTTAATACCATTGGTAGTCATTTTTGCCTATCCGAGGATCAGTCCACTCGGACGAGGAAGAAGAGAGAATTCATGGCTAAGGTTTCTTATGCCTCGGCCATTGGAAGTTTGATGTACGCAATGGATGCATGCGAGACCGGAACATTGGCCATGCGGTGGGAGTTGTTAAGCGGTTATGTCAAATCCGGGGGAAAACTCGTTGGGAAACGGTCGAGTGGATTTTGAGGTATGCGAGGCACGCGAGAAAAGTGCTTGTACTTTAGTAAAGGAGAGTTAAAAGTACAAGGGTATGTAGAGCAGAGACTTTGGAGGTGAAGTTGATCAGAAGAAGCCTTCCAGGTTATATATTTATTGTTGGAGCTACGGTACATTAGTTGGATGCCTTGAAATACAAAAAATTGTCACTCTATCACTACGGAGGTGATTATGTAGCGATGGCGAAGCTAGTAAAGAGATGATATGGATTCAAGGTTTGTTAATTGGTGGGATTCAAACAAGAGAAGAATGTTACTGCGTAGTGATAGTCGAAGTCTGATACACTTGCAGCGAATAATTCGGCATTTCATTCTAGAACAAAGCATATTGGACTTCGTTATCACTTCATACAAGATCTCTATTGGAAGATGATGTGTTAATCTTGGAGAAGATTCAAGGAAGCAAAAATCAGATATGTTAACAAAGGTGGTGACTATTGACAAGCGAAGTTGTGCTCGACTTCGGTTGATGTCTTCAAATGTAAAGACTAGAAAAGGCTACTGCATTGATCGAGTGTGAAGACGGATTGAAATCGGTCTTGAGTGGGAGATTGTTATAAAGCTCCTTAATTTAATGAGCAAATTAAGGAGCAAAACATTGAGTAAAACATGGAGCAAAACAAGGAGCAAAACATGGAGCAATTCATGGAGCAAAACAAGGAGCTTAATTCAAGGAGCAATTTAAGGAACCATTAATTTAAAGAGTAATTCAAGGAGTGAATTTTCCTATAAATAGATTTGTAATTGTAATGAATTAATCATCCAAAGTGTTCATTCCAATTTAGAGAAAAGCTTAGAGAGAAAAGCTTTTGTGAGAGAAAATTGAGAGTAATTTTCTTGGGTGTAATTGGGTTGTGAGTTGTGAGTGTTGTAAACACCTTGTGTAGTTTCTCCCCTTTCAGTAAAAAGATCTGCAGCAGGTCCGGAGACGTAAGCAAGATTGGCCGAACTCCGTTATCAAATTTTGTGTGTTATTTTTCTATTCTTGTTTTCTCATAAATCTGACTTATCGAAAATTTGCGTTATTTTCCAACAGTTATCCTACTTGTAGCTTTGGTTGAAGCTTGTAGGAGAAACATAAGTTCAATGGTTCTGTGGCCAATTCCAAGGTGGAATCACATCTTGCAGATGCACGTGTATATATGCTCACTCATCCGAAAGAATTTGATGTGGTATGTGTGTCAGGTTTTATGTTTGTATATTAATCTTGTGAAAATTTGTTGGTACATAGTTTCAAATTTAATTTAGATATAGCGAATGAATTGATATTGACTCGAATCCATTAGTTATAAATTATTTACGCTATCAAAGCATAAATGAGTGGGTTAATTTACTACCTGTCATTTGTTTTTGCTCTGTCATCTGTCACTTGAGGTTCATGATACTTTCCATACATACTATTGTATTGTGGAAAATGAAAATTGCTTTCAGCATGTCGTATGTTTTGTTCGATATTTAAATTACAATGATTTATTCTTTCACTTATTGTTTTTCAGGTCGATATTGATCCGTATGGTTCACCTTCTTTGTTCTTGGACTCTGTGGTTCAGGCCATTGTTGATAGGGGGTATGCTAATGTGTACTGCAACTGATATGGCAGTTCTGCATGTGTGGGGTTAATGGGGAGGTTTTCTATTCAAAGTAAGGGTATTTACTTTTCATATTATTTCCCTTGATTGAGTAATAATTACTAATTTACTAACTTGCATTTTGGAAAAATGCCTTGGTGTTAGATATGGTTCCTATTCACTGAGAGGAAAATATTGTCATGAAATGGCTTTGAGGATTCTTCTAGCAAGTATTGAGGTATATTATGCTCTTTATAGTGTTTGCTGCTGTTGTGTTTTTTTTTGAGATGAAACAGTTTCATCGATTATTTTTCTAACTTGAAAGAAATCAAGAATGAAATGCAGCCTGACAGTAAGATGTTCATGAAGTATTTTAAGTACATATTTTAAAATAATTATTTTTTCAGTACGTAGAAGTTCTTTTTCTGAGATGTAGAAATTTAAGATTTGATCCTTGGTGTATCTTTATCAATATCTTCACTGTCTTTTTATGTACTGCTTCATTTCTTTTTACAATGGAGAGTCATGCTAATAGGTATAAAAGATACATTGTTCCTGCGCTATCTGTGCAAATGGACTTTTCTATGTTGGAGTTTTTGTTCGCATCTACACATGGGTGGCTTCTTAAATTGAGTTCATTTGAGCAATCATTATATTTATGGTTTAGTTAAAGCTGAAAAACTGATTTTTCAGTTCTGCAAGTACAATGAAGAACACTCCCCTTAAGCTTTCATATTTGTATCAGTGCACTGGCTGTGATTCTTTTCATCTTTAGCCTATTGGGAGGATTGTCTCTAAGGTAGGAATGTGTATATGATATGTCAAGGATATTAGTAGATAACCTATATTCATATCATAATAATAGTCGTGTTTAAGTGTTTATTTTATGTTATGCCATCTGTGTTTGTATTTGTGATTTTTCTATAAAATGAGATATCTCATATGAGTTGGAAGGCAACAACACTATACTTTAAGAATCTGACTCAGGCTATATTTTCCTTAGGAAGAGTTAAATCATCTTACTTTTAATATTCTTACTTTTGATATTCCTAAGTTAGCTTTAGAAGGTGAGAGAACAAAATTGTATCAATTGTATGTCTTCCTCGTACCATATAACATACGTATATATTTATAATATTAATTTATTTATAATTTTATTAATATTATAGTGAAAATTTTATTTATGTAAAGTATATTTATTTGCATAACATGACTTAAATGACTTAAAAGAATTGAATAATATTATATATTATAATAATATTAAAATTATAGTTGATATAATAAATTTTTATTAAATATAATTATATCCGAAAATTAAAATATATAAACCAAAAAATAGTAATAATTTCATTGAAATATGGAAAAATTGGCCGCCAAAATTACAAGGAAAGCAAGTTTGACAATTAGCCGCGTCGGCTAAGAAGAGAGAAAGAAAGACGAAATTAAAAGGCGAGTTGATTTGGTTGGGCATAAGCAATCTAAAGGTTCGTCCTTGGTGATCATTTCGGATCTTTTACAATTTCTCCAATAAAAGAGAGCTGATATATTTTTGTTGTGATAAAGTGACGCCGTCTCCTAGATTTTAGGAAGTATCAAATTCCGACGACAATGCTTTTGTGATTGTTGATTCGCCGGTGAGATTTGCAAGATTCATATGGCGGCGGAGTCTATTCCTGCGTCGAGTGCTCGACCTCAATCTTTTGGTCAGACCGAGATTAATTGGGACAAGTATGCTCCTTCTATTTTATATCTAAATTGAAACAATAAAATCATTATCATTTTTTTTTTGTGTCAATTTTGTACTCACCATGAATTGCTTTGAATCAATAATTTTTTGTTTCTGGTAATTAAAAGAAAGCTTAGCTATGAATTATTGGGATTATCTCTGGTAGCCGAGATATGTGATTTACTGAATAAATAATTGAAGAAAAGAAAAGAAATAAATGTTTGGATATCTTTAGCTACGATCTCCAAATTTAATTGTCTCGGAAATTTCTAAATTTTATAGTATAGAAATTGATGGAGTTTCCTATTAGGATTTTACATGGCTATGCCGTACGGCTTCACATGAAAAGAATTCACCGGAAAAGAATATAAACAAGAGGGAACCTTCTTTACAAGGTTGTTGGTCTTTGAGTTAAGCTCAATTTCATTTCCTTGCTTGGAGATACCAACATCTTTGCACATAGCAGCGCAGCTGCCTCCTTGAATATTTTATGGGACGTCACTCACTTTTTAAACTGGATGTAAATCAATTGTCCTGCTACCATATGTATCTATATGAAGTGCAAACATTTTATTTTTCTTTCAATTAGAACCTCCTAATTTGATTTACATCCATGCAATTTCTGTGAATTTCTCAACTCTTATGCAATTGTTGACACATTCCCAATATTATCGTATACATTCTGGAGCTTCATCCCTTCCTTGCACGTCCAATTTTGCAGGCTTGATAAAACTAGATTTTATGTCATGGGAGCTGGTATCTTTACTGGAATTACAGTGGCATTATATCCAGTTTCTCTTGTAAAAACAAGGCTGCAGGTTGCAGCAAAGGATGCTGCCGAGAGGAATGCACTTTCGGTTATCAGAGGTATACTAAAAAATGATGGGGTTCCAGGTTTATATAGAGGTTTTGGTACAGTCATTACTGGTGCTATACCTGCCAGGATCATATTTCTTACTGCTTTGGAGACCACAAAAGTGACTGCCTTTAAGATGGTTGAATCAACAAATTTATCAGAACCTACTCAGGCAGCCATTGCTAATGGTATAGCCGGCATGGCAGCATCAGTTTGTTCTCAGGCTGTGTTTGTTCCAATTGATGTGGTACGCCAACTCTAGTCCCTCTTGTATGTCAATAAGGTCTTTCCTTCTTACTTGGACTTGCAATGACCTTAGTCTGGTGTTTTATGCATATGTTTTTTCTTCTGTGGATTCATATGGTCCACCAAAACTAAAATTTAATCCCATAAAACAAGTTAAAATTAAATAAAAAGTTTGAGTAAGCTTTGCTATGTATCACATGAAGGAAAATAATTTTGCACAAATATGCTCCTCTTATGCTGCAATGATCTCTTTCTGTAGAATTAATATAAGGGAACTGTTTTCGTTAGATGCATATTTTAATTGGTAAAGGGTGATTTTCAGGTTAGTCAAAAGTTGATGGTGCAAGGATATTCAGGTCATGCAAAGTACAGTGGGGGTATCGATGTTGCTCGTAAGGTGTTGAAGTCTTATGGAATCCGTGGATTATATAGAGGGTTTGGTCTATCCGTCATTACTTATTCTCCCTCTAGTGCTGTATGGTGGGCAAGTTATGGTTCAAGCCAACGCTTCATCTGGAGGTGAGAAATGATAGTTTATTATTTATCAGCTTTATATGTGTTGTAAGTATCTATTTTGTTGGTTGCTTTGATGGTTGATAAATGATTTCTCATTTCTAGGATTTCTTTTATGAGATCATTTCTAGGAGTTGACTTTGATAATGATGTGCCCTTACAATTTGCGTCCAAAATATTCGCAGAATAAAAAATCAACCCATGCTAAGAATTTGAGTTTTCTATATCCTTGATGAAAAATATTATTGGCAAGAAATTTTTTTTATGTAGCAGTTAATAGGTGAAGTTGTGTTACTTAAAAATGTCAAGAAGAGCTGATTGGCTTTTCACACATAGCGGAGCACTGTTTTCAGTAAAATTAATCCTAATTCCTAATTGGCCCTCAATCACATCTTATACCTCCTGTCCTTATAACTTGTAAAACTTTCTCCTGTTAATAAAGTGGTTCTTATCAGTTACTACGGCCATTCATATTGATGAGCTGGCACATAATGGAAGCAAAATGGTTGTTCAGATTTGGGGTTTCCATCGTACTTATGCTAGTGAATTTCTTATTACTGAAATAATGGGATGGGGAAAGGGGATTTTTGTATATCATTTTTCAACAACTTCGTTCATTTTCACTTCTGGTTCTATTTGCAGCACACTAGGTCAGGGAACTAACATGAAAGAAACTCCTAGTGAATCAAAAATAATTTTGGTACAAGCTACAGGAGGAATCATAGCTGGTGCAACCGCATCTTGCATAACCACTCCATTGGATACCATCAAGACACGCTTACAGGTATGCTGTATTCATTCATTCAATTGCTATCTAGCCATCCTGATTGTTCATCAGTTGCAGCTAATTTTTTAGAATGTGTTTTATTTTACTACAAAGCCATGAGCTTTTCTGAGAATAAAGCTGCAGAAGCATGCTGATTATAAACTGTTGCAAAAGTGGGCACATTGCATGTGAATGTGATAAAACCAAATTGGTGTGGCGAAAAAACCTTGATCTTGTAGGACTTGATGCTACAATATAATTTGAATAACGACACTTGTGGATTGGATTACATATGCATTTCGGCTGGTTAGATTTTTTAAACCAACTTCATGTCTACTGGTATGTTGTCAAACACTATTTTTACTGATGCTAAAATAAAATATATATTTTTTCTAATATTTAGTAAAATAATGTATCGTACTTTAAGTTTATTTATTTACTAGCAAAATCTTGGTTATTGACTGCCTGAAACTTATTGCGCTCTGCTGAAAATATCCTTCACTGATGGACGATCTTTATACACTAGATTCTTAACGTCAGAGAATTTTTTGCAGCTGCTTTTATTCCTGAAGAAGTAGCTTATCTTATAACGCCTATAAAAGGAATGTATTTGAAATTGTTTGCATTTTCGTATGAAAATAACAATTATAACCCCAATATGACATGTCAAACATTAATTGTTAAGTTATATTCCAACTATTAATGTATTTTATATATAATGTAATTCAACTATAAATTAATTTTAATTTATTTATTTTTTAAATTATATTTAGTGAAAAATAATTGATTTTATGTATTAATTATCTTTTATGTGAGAATTAAACATAGAATAATTAGTTTTATACAATAGATTTAAAAATTTTCTTATTCGAAATTTGAAAAGAGAAAATCAAAAACTTTCTAAATATGTCTGAATCTTTAAGTTATTTACTAAATTTATTGAGAAATTAACAGAAAATAATACCCCTATAACTTACAAAAACAAAAATAGCATCTCCAATAATATTAAACGAGTCCAATTGGACGAAGTTTATTGTAAAATGATGTGCATGATTTTTTTTAATAGTAAAAATATATGAGATACACATAATATGTGTTGTTTTTGTTGTTACAATTTTAAAGATACTATTTTTGTTGTTTTTTCAATTATATTTAGTGTAAAAAATAATTGATTCCATATATTAATTATGTTTTAGAGGATGAACCAAAATGAAAAAACAAAAGGTTCCTAAAATAATTAATTCTATGTGAACAGATTTAAAAAAATTATAAATTCTCTCTTAGTGAAAATTTGAAAAGAGAAAATAAAAAGTCATTAACATTGTAATAATTGTCTTTATTGAGGAATTATTAGGGAAATTCAAAAGTTTACTAAATTTGTATTAAATTTTAATTTATTTTTTTAAAATATATTTAATGTAAAAAGTAATTGATTCTATGTATTAATTATCTTTTAATGGGAAAGTAACAGGTAAAATCAATATACTATTAAAATATTTAATTCTACGTGAAAAAGTTAATAAAATTGATAATTACAATTTAACATGTATATGAATAGATTTAAAATTTATAAATTCTCTCTAGATGGAAATTTAAAAAGGAAAAATCAAAAGACCCATAAATATTATAATAATTGTTTATGATTATGGAATTAAAAGAAAAAATTAAAAGTCTCTTAAATATGTATTAAATTGGTATATCAATAAAATGTGATTAAATAAGTTATAAAAAGACTTTACTTGCTTCTATAATTTTATAATGCATTCAATATTTAGAAGATTTTAATATTTTTCACTTTTTTTTTTTGTAATTCTTAATGTTACGTATGTAGAATGTAGTGAGTTATTAACACATATCTTGCAAATAAAGAAAATGATATCAAGATAATTATTTCTTTTATGTTTTAGTTTGAAATGTCTTGCGTAGCCATACATCCAAGTATATAATCGTTTTGATAAATGTGAATTTTAAGTATTTTAAGCAATAAATAAATTTTTATTTAATTAGATAAATTTTAAAATTGTAAAAGTTATTGAATGTTATTGTTTTTTTGGTAGTTTTTTATAACTTGGTATGAGATTAATCATTTTATATGTTTTTGTTTTACTTTATTTTTAACTTTATCATTTTGATTTTAATTTTGAATTTTTTGATTTATGCAATTTTGACTTTTTGAGTTAATTATGTCATAAAATCGAAAGAAGTAAAATATCATATGTATAAGACCAAAAAAAAAAACTAATGACTTCCTATTAGACTCTGTAAATTTTAAATTAAACTGTAACTACCGTTTAAATTAATTATACATTTATCCTATATCATTGTTATTTACGATATTGAATTTCTTCACATGCAAAGGACGTAATATTAGTTAATATTACTAAAGAACAACTATCACTGCTTTGTGTGCTGAGGGCTTTCCAATTATATTGGTTTGATTAAGTTAATGCTAATTATTTGTTAGGTGTTGGGACATGGGAAGGGACACACTACTAGACAAGTTATTAAAGGTTTGATGGTAGATGATGGCTGGAAAGGTTTGTACAGAGGGCTTGGTCCAAGATTCTTCAGCATGTCAGCTTGGGGAACCTCAATGATTTTGTCTTATGAATATCTCAGTATGACTTTAACCTCTAATTCTTCCTTTTCTGTTCTTTTCACTGTTTCTAAACATTAATTAACACATAGATTGCACTTACTGGTGTTTCAATGTCTTACAAATATATAGAAATTGAAATCCATGCCAATATATATCTTTTTCGATCTCTTGCTTACTCGACTCTTTATTTTCTTTTGGGCGGTAGTCTTCTCATACTTGAATAACCCATTTGTATTGTTTTTATTGTTTCCAGAGCGCTTGTGTGCAAAAGAATAGTTAGTCTCCTGATATTTGAAGACAGCATTTAGCATCCAAGCTCCAGCACCAAGAGGGCTTATTTCGTAGACAATGTGATTTTCAATATTCACATAAAACCATTTTCATGGAGAAGCTTAGATCCTCGCATGAATTTTACTAAAGGAATTTTTTGCTATCTTCCTTTAGTAAAGCTTCAGCACCTGACCCAAAGAGGTTGTGGAATTGTATTGTTTCAAATATTGCCAATATTCTGCGCTAGGCGAAACCAATATGATCGTAATTTTTTCTCAATTAATTCTAGTTCAACACTTAAACGCGATTAGCTGACCTAATTCACTTTGTATATACATTATGTTTCCCATTCTCTTCATGCAGTCTCACAAGGATTTTTTATTTTGAGTCACAACTGATATTAAAAGTACCAATGGCTGTGAGTCTCAATTATCTCTTGAGAGTTTTCTTTTTCATCCTTGTAATTCAGCCTTTTCTTATTAATTCAAGGACCTTGAAACCCACTAACCAACAATCCTTCAAGTCCTGGCCTCAACAAGGTGAGACTCTACCTCAAGATTTTCGAATACCTGAACACAATAACATGACCTCGGCCAACAACAATGACAACTTTGTTGACGCTTTAGATTCGGCAGTGAAACTATACCAGTAAGTTTCAAAGTTGCGGGAAAGCTTGATACCATTATGCTAATGAATTCCCCACGTTGTGGAGTAACTGATGATTCCCTTCATGCAGATTCTTTAAATTCTTTGAACTTCAGTTCCCACTAATGCCTCTCCCAAAGCAGCCACCAGAAATATTTCATCTCAGATATACGTTCAGTTCCAATGCCCAACCCAATAATGCCATGGAAGATTTTAGTACCGCTTGCTTTCAAGCATTTGGAGAATGGGCGAAGAATTCCCAGTTCATATTTGATTAGGCCCCACTAGGATCTCCGGCCAGTGTTGTGATTGGTTTCCACGATGGTGAACATGGTGATGGGAGTACATTCTATCGGCCCTATAACATTTTAGCACATGCTTTTCAGAATAAAGTATCTAATATTATAGGTATTTGCAATTAAATGAAAAAAATAACAGATTTAGTAATCAAAATTTACAACTTTTTAAAAATTAAAAAAGTATATATATATAACTAAAATAATGTAAATATAATCGATTTAATATTCAAAATTTAACACTTTTTATTATTAATAAATCAATATTTTTTTTATCTAAAATATGCATTCTACTTTATTATTTTATTTTTTAAATAATACTTATATCAATCTAAAACTCCATACTCTTTGAACAACTGTTGGGAGGATGCATTTGGATGGAGAAGATAATTGGAGCTTCCCACCACCCGGTCCTAACGAAATTGATCTTTTTTTTGGCTGACTGTGCACGAGATGGGGCATGTTCTAGGACTTCGGCATAGTTCTCATCCAAATGCTATCACGTATGCCAAGTCAACCCTTGTCAAAGCTGGAGGACCTTGTACCAGGATGACATTGCAGGCTTCCAAGCTCTCTATAATTCTCCCACATAGACACAACATTGATCTAGTTAGTAGCTACCCTTAACCTCCAACGAGGATGTGCCAGAACAACTTGTTTACAGAGTAACATATAGATAATAAAGTTGACTATATAAACTAATAAAAGGAGTTTAAAACCTATATTACATGGATCAATTTTCACCGAGTATCAATATCCTTGCGACATAACATGAGATGAGTGTACATACTCAAACACCCCTACTCATCAATAAACAATTAAATACTTTTGCATAACAGGAAAGGGTAGACGATCTTGACAAATCCAAAAGCTCTAAAAATTGCATTATTATTTTAAATATCAATCAAATGGCAATCAGAAAATTTCTCTACAACAAAAATTGATTAGAACAATATCGGCTTGATGTCTTGTCCTAAACAAATTCAACAAAATCTATAAGAAAAGACCTCGTCTATGAAATCTGCCAAAGTGAAAGATAGCAAATGCCTCTACCATGAATGCATTCACGGGGAAGAACTAAAAGCAATACTGGAAATCTCTTTTTACCTAACAAATCTTAGTTACAAACTCATTGCCTCTCTGCTTCCTTATTCTCAATGTTATCCTCGTCATTGGAGTCATTGTCCTCATTATTTTCATCCTCATCAATAATATCACCCTCACAGTCATCCTCATCATCGCCCTTGTTCTTATTTTCATTTCTACTTCCTTTAGCATATCCTTCAAGAGACACAGAAGGAAACAAGTCCCCAACCTTCTTGTGTTCTTTCATTGTTGTAGTTATATCTGAACTACTTGATTTTTCTTTATTCATCTGTCCAGCAAGAAATAATGGGTAAAAGATTTATTGAAAAGTAACGCATACAAAGAAAGAATAAATACTATAACATTGAGTTATTGATAAACAAGAAGGTGGTAGTGATTCTAGTGAAGCCCAGGATTCAACATGACCCTACTGGACTTTCACATGTGAAATGGTTACATAGCTTCATGTTGAGTTAATGATGTTTCAATGAGACACATGCATAAAGAGCTCAACTCATATGAAATGATTAGAAGATAGTACAAGGTCAATTCCAAAAACAAGAACTTGCTAGCAAACGAGTTGGTAAAAAGTGGTTATAAATAAACAAAAATGTGGTAGCCAAGCCCAGCATTTGAAATGACCATACTGGGTTGGTACATGAAATTAAAATCTTTATGACATTCAAAGTCCAAGTAATGGTTAAATCTGCATAGCTCATAATCTCTAAAAGGTATTTATGGCAACAATCTGATATTTATATCAATCATTCTGAATATATGTTGCATATAATCCCTCCCATGTAGGTGATTTTTGCATAAATGGCAGAGCTCTATCACTACAAGGCATTATAATCAGGCAGAAGACAGAAGAACAGGAGGGGGGGTTGCATATCTATTGGTTGGTACTGGAGTATGTTAACTAGTAAAGCCTACTATTAATGAAATAACTCAACCATCTTCCACAAAGTAAATGTCATAATCACAATGCTAAAAACCCAATTGTACACATGAAAATTAATCGAGACTCGTAAAGTTTTTGGAATATACTGTACTTACAGCACGTAGAAGGGATCGTCTGTCCCTTTCCCGAGCATTTTTCATGGCCTGAAAACAAAGCAAACGAATAAGATCAGCTTCTACTTCAGGTCTTAAAACTTAAAAAACAGAACCAAAGTTTCATTAGGCAGAAGAACAGAACATAGTCACAAACCTCCTCAAGCATCTTTTGCTCAGCTTCTACTTCCCAAAGATCTCTACATGATATAACAACAATAATAAAGCCCAAATTTAACAAAGATTCAAACACACCCCAGTTATGAATCAAATACATACAATTTACACAAAGATGAAAACAAAGAAAAAGTGGCAAACTCAAGTAGAAAGTTCATGAAAATAGATTGAATTAAAAACCTTCCCACTGTATGGCCAACATGGCAACGACACTTCGCGCACACGTTTTGCTCCTTAGCACATCCTAAAAGCAGAGACCTCAGAAATTAATTTTGAAAAATAAAAGGTGAAATTTAAAACCAAACACGTGAACTGAATTGAAACTAACCAGTACAAAGATTATGGTAAGCCTGACGAACGTTTCGTTTCGAGCAAAGTTGGCTGTAGCATTTATTTATAATATTAATATTAAAAATAAATCATGCATCGAACAGAATAGAAGGAACTGAAAAAAGAAAGGGAACGAAATTCGATGACCATTTGGTGGGCTCAACAAGAGGCTTGTACTTGCCGTAACGGCGTTTCCAATCAATCTGTTCCTTGCAGCGAAGGCACACTCCGGTAATTTCTGATAAAGGCCTGAACCTCCCTCCAACTTCCTAATTGTACACAAAGGTATTGTATTTTTGTTTCCATCAATATCAAATTATGAGCTTTAGGGTTTATACAACAGAAAAACAAAACAAATAAGGAAAGGAAAATTGGATAGGTTTAGAGTCTAGGGTTTACCGTTTCGTTGATTTTGCGGCCGGCGTTAGGCTTCCAGGCATATTTGTTTTGGTGCTTTGGAGGACCGCGCTTATTAGTGCTCATCTTTACTCTCTGTTTACACAAGATAGTTAACCTCTGTGGCTCTGTTATTTGATGGGCGAGCCAGGGCGAGCTAGGGCGATTTTAAAAGTATCCATTCGTTAACGTATCAATTATATATTAATTTGCTGTAAAAAACAATAAATATATAATAAAAAAAAGTTATAAATTTGATGTAAAGTTGAAAGGTTAGACAATAGAGTAAGGCTAATAAAATTATTATTATCAAAGAATTTTTTTATTTTTAGAAATAAATATATGTAAAAGTAAATACTTTCTTTTGATAATAATATTTATTATTTTAAAAATAAAATTATTCATTAATATAGGTTAATTAAATTGAGATATGTGTTAGTTGTATGCATGAAATTATAAAAATAAATATCAATTATACCATGAAATGAAAACTCTAAGCGTATAATTCTGTGTAGTCATATGATGGCTACGAATTCTAATTATATTTTATAAAATAAAAATTATGTTATTATGTATAAATTTTAACCTTTTAAATCATATTGATAATTTAATTTAATATATCTAGATTTTAAATTTAAAAATTATGTATTTTTATTTTTTATTTCATATCATATTAAAAATAAATATTTTTTTATTTTTAAAATGTAAAATAACATAAAAAATAATTTGATATTATTTTAAATTAATTTTATAATGAAATTATTTTAATACGTAAGAAAACTATATCAAATAAATTATATATTGTATTAAATATAAATTATTTTATTAAAATATTTAATATTAATTATATAAAATTATATTATATAGATTATCATTAAACATTATTAAAATTAATTATTAAATAATTTAATATAGTTTAATCATATATCTAACACGATGTTATAAATACACTTCAAAATATTAGAAAAAGAAAACTAACAAACTCGTGCATTTTTTTTCAAACTTTTCTTTTAAAATAAGATAAATAATTTTTTTATTACTTAATTATATTCACTGTTGTAAATTTATCACTCAACTAAAAAATATTAGAAAAATATTTTTTCATTTGTTAAATTTGTTAACATGTATAGAGATTTGAATAATTGTAACAAAGTGGGCATGAGAGTTCGAAAACGACATTGATTTTTGGGTTATGTGAGATTTTTTTTCTTTTTCCATATATACATATGGTTTGCACATGGATTTTGTTAGTTTATCTTGTCTTTTTTTTTATACGAGGAGGGAAGGTGCTCCTGCAATTTTGTGACAAATATCCATGGAATTTTTAATAATAAGGTATATCTCACCTCATAATGAAATACCAAAACATTCTAACATATTATTTTATTTTAAAAATTGTTTAATTGAATGGTTTTTAAATTATGTAATTTTTTCTCATTTAATAAAAAATAAGATTTCAATGACCTTTTTTTAAAAAAATATTTAGATAACTAGACCAGAAAGGAAGAAATAAAAATAGAATTAAGAAGTGATTCCTGTAATAAAATAGTTATATCATGATAAATTATTTTTTTTATTAAAAATGATAATATGATATTTTAATCCAATACACCACTAATAGTCAGGACCATCTTGTCCTAACTCCTATTACTACTCTCGCATGTTTCCTCGCAACAACTTAATTTGATACATAAATCCAGTTCTCCTTCGTAGTTAACATCACATATAATAGAATGATTAATCACCAACAATCATTAATGTAAACACAACAAGGTACTTACCTCAACCACAACCTATTAATAAAAATGTCTTAAGTACCCACTACTCAAAATCATTATTTTACTCTCACGAATATATATCATAAATATCGAATAACACTCAAAGTAATTTATGAAAAAAAATTATATATGTGATGAAATTTAGCGAAGCTTTGCTTGATTTTTCTAATATAACAATAAAATGTGGATATTTATAAAATATTTCTCAATCGTCCAAGGGCCTCACCAATCCTTTCGTCGAGCCTACCTCGACGAAGGTAATACATTATCCTAGTGAGGATAATACCCATTAGAGCTTAACCGATCAGGGTAGATGAGCCCACAAAAAATGATTTTTTATTTTCAAAAATTATCAAATAATTTTACACAAATGCCTACAAACAAAAAGGCATAAAACCATAAATAAGTGTAACTAGCATGCACACTACAAAAACCAATCTCATGGTATATATAAACATACTTACATACAAAATGTACCTAACTAAGTGTGTATGTATATTACTGATTGTTAGTAACCAACCTTACACAAAGGAAGACAATACACTAAACAAAATTAAACAAACTTCATGTTTTGAATACGATCACCCCGATAAAGACCAAAATGATATACAAAACTTATAAAAACTTAAAAAAATAAGATAAGGTATAACCAATAACCTTATAAAAAAGATATTTTACGAGCAAAAAGGTACAAGCCACTAGAAAAATAAAATTATTGTCCATTAAAAAAAAATACAAATGTTAAATTTGTAATGAGGAATGTCATTATGTTAAGGAATGCCCTAACATGCTTCAATATAGAAAAAAATTAAAAATTCCAACAGAAAGTAAAAATCTTAATAAAAGTTTTTAAAATAAAATTAGAATTAATAGAGAAATCAAATACAAATAATACTTATATTCATATATTGGAAGAAACTGAAAAAGAAATATCCAACTCTGAATTCAAGCATTCTTCATCAGATGATAAATGATTTATATAGTATTATAACTTCAAATATTACTTACATTAAAATAGGATTAAAGTTTATACAAGTTATCATTTACATGCATATATAGATATAAGAGCTTGTATGTATATAGCCAATAAATATGTATTTTCGAAGGATACATATATAATGATAAGATGAGAGAAATTTCATATTTTTATCATATATTGACAAAAAATGAGAGTTGATTTATTAATAAAAAATAATTTTCTAAATTTATGCCAACTATTTACATAATATTTAGATAATAAGTTTAGTAACACTAGATGATAAAACCATTTATATGTAAAAAGTAAGAAAAGTTTCGATTATATCATATTCAACTTTTATACAACATAAAAGAAAAAAACGTGACGAGATATACACAAAACAGTAATAAAAACTTATTGTGAAAATATTTCATTATATATAAAAGAGAAACAAAACTTTTTTTTAATGAAATATAAAAAGATAAATCTTAATAGGTATCAAAAAATTATTAAAAACAGTAAATTCAAAAATTCCTATAGACCTAAAAATAAATAAGTCTAACATTATTGATAACATATAATTTAAAAGACTCTAACAAAGTCATTATAGTAAAACTCATAATTTATAATCCAAAAGATAAAATTTAGTTTAAAAAACAAATTCAATAATTTTTAAAAACTAAAAGTCATACTACCAAGTAATTCATGTTATTTTAATCTATCATTCTTAGTTAAAATAAATATTTCTCAAATTTTGATAAATAAGACTTGATAAAGAATCTTAAAAAAATTAACGGTATTTAATTACCTCCAAAAACAATTTTGTTATACCATTTAAATTAAAATAAGCCCTAATTATCTTTCAAAGAAATATAAATAATATTTTTTAAAAAAATTACAAAATATTTGATGTGTTTATATAAATAATATTTTGGTTTTAAGTATGAAATTAAATAGACATTATTTGAATATTATTAATATTCTATAAGAATACTAAAAAGAATGTATTGTATTTTCTGAAAAGAAAATAGTAATTATTCAAAAAAAATATGTATTTAAAGTTAGAAATTGAAGAAGAAAAACATAATATATAACCTTATATACGGAATAATATTCAAGAATTTCTTAGTGTATTAAAAACAAAAAATCAATTATAAATATTTTTAGAATATTTAACATATATTTAATTATTTATCAAAAAATTTACAAAAATATGAAAACTTTTACGAACAAAATTAAAAAATATATGTTTGAAACTTAATATAGCAAGATACTTTATACATTAACAATGTAAAAATACACGAAAATAATTTATCAACTTTATAAATATAAACGTAAAGGTTCTTAAATATTTTATAAAAAATCAAATACATACGGAAACATACGTTAAAACTCACATACATCGGTGATAATTTCTATAAAGAGCATATATATAAATTTTTAAGGTATTAAGTACATACCATGATAAAAACCTAATAATTGATTTTATTTTTAATATTACTCAATAATATATATATATATTGGATGACATTAAAAATAAAATCAATTAAATAATTAAATAATTTATTTAGTGTTTATTTTTTTATAAAATTAAAAAATATAAATTTATTTACGTTTTTTTTAAATATTTTTTAATATATATCGTATAATTAAATCAAAAATTTATAATAATATTTATTTTTGTAATTTTCTCCAAAAATAAGTTTTTCAATAATAGTATAAAAACAAGTCTTAAACGAAAGTGAAATTAATGCGATGAATTTAGTATTTTTAACATAGTTAAATTAAAATATTGTAGTGATATAAATAAATTTTCATAATTTAAATAGCAATGTACGTGTCAACAAATTTTTTTTTAATTTCAATCGATAATAAATATTTAGGTGATTAGACATGAAAGGAGGAAGACTAGTGTAATTCATAGACATTCTGTGATAAATTTATAGTTATTAAAATATACAGTGATGTGATATTTTATTTTTATAATTTTTTTAAACAACAAATATGTGATAGAAGATGAATACAAAAAATTATTATTATAGAAAGGTATAGATGAGTTTGCCGACAGCTTGAAATAATTGAAATGAAATTAGTTGTCTTTTCTTTATTTTTTTTGTTTTTGTGGTAACGATGAAAAGTAGCTGTCTTACCAGGCAACCTCTCATTCTTAGACGTCTGACCTTAACCACTATAAGATAGAGGACAGAGGCTAAGAGTGGATCAGAAGAAACCACGAATTGAGAGAGAGAGAGAGAGGAGAGAGAGAGAGGAGAGAAGAAATGGAAGCTAATCCTATGCTACTAAGAAGAGATGTATCTTCTTCTTCCAGAGTAGTGTTAGTAGTGATGATTCTACAGGTAGTCGTCAACTTAAGTTACTGTGTAATTTCTAGTGATACATCATTGATGTCAGTTGAGAGCCAAAGCAACACAAGCACCAGCACCAACAGAAACAAAATGGATAAGGAAAGTCTAATAGGTTATGATGAGGAAGAGTTAGAGTACCAAATGGATTCTGAAATCAACAGAAGAATACTAGCTGGAACAAATACGTATGTCACATTCATGAGCAATAATTTTGGACCTACTTCTTGTGGGAATAAGCGTTCTATCGGCAAAAGCTGCGTCGGCCCGGTGAATAACCAAAAGACCAATTGTGGAAAAGATGTTTACAACCGCGCCTGCTAGCGCTTTAGTTTTTATTTTTGTTGATACCAGTCCTTGAAAGTGTTAACTGGTGCTTGTAAACAAGCAGCAGCTGAATTGAGCTGGTTTGCTTTAGTTTTATTGTCCCTATGGTTTTTTTGATGATCAAATAAAATACCAATCAATTTATGTTTTTCAATACATGGCCTCTTGTTGCTGTGGTATTTTTCCCAAGGCCACAACTGTTCTTTCTGGGTTGGGTTTTAACTTTAACAGGCATATCTTTTACTAAATGAATGATTGTTGGAAAAAGAGTAGAAATGCTATTTATCACTGCAATATATTCAGTGGAAAAAAGAAGAGAAATGCTATTTATGACTTGAAAAGGAGGTCCAAAAAGGGTACGTCTCAGATTATATTAAACAAGTGCCTTAGATCAAGATGGAATGCGTACTAACGTGCACATGCGGTGCCGTTTTGATCCAACTAAGTAAGCAGGCAATTGAATCCTTCGAAAGTTTCGCTCTATAACTCTTAGCTTTTTCGAGTTTAGTTTATATCATACTTGCAACCACCAATTGCTGCATTACACCTTACCGACGCAGCCTTACCGCGGGATATATTTTATGGTAACCAGAGAACATTAATCAAAGAAGTTACTCCTAGGCAACCATGTTCAAACACAGCATCACAAATCTAAATTTTAAGTTGCCCATAAATGTATTTGTACACTTTCTATCTCATTTATGGAAGACAGATGCCAAAGATGAGTTCTTGCAACACACCAAAAAAGATAAAAATTAGTTCCCTTTGTAATTGCCACCAAAGAGGTAATCTAGAGACGATCCACCGCCAGGAGCTGAGTGAACCTTTGTGGATGGCCGGTCCTGCATTAATTACATTGTATTTAGCAATTTAGCGAGTGAACATAATTTTGACAAGAAAGCGTAGCGATTACAATGAACAATTGACTTAAAGCAAGTTTACTACCATCATATGTCATAAGAGAGCATGAGCATTTACTATTTCTCGTTAAACAATGAGCAAACAGGTGTTCCTTTTACCCATGTTACAATTTCTTCATGGATGCTTCCGGTGCCTTTGATCGAAGATGCAATCTGATGGCAACAAAAATGCCGACTTGAATAGGAAATGAACCCCAAGTACCTCTGAAGGTAGTATCCTAAAATGATTATTATAGATGTACTTCTGCAATCTTAAGAAAACATGGTTCTTCGACTGAGGAAATAAATATAAATGGAGGATCTTATTTGGCTGAACCAATTTGCAGGGGAGAGAGAGCCAGTATGCATCAAATTGCTATACAGAGGTTCAATCTCCACTTAATTTTATGCAATTGATGAAATGAACCCCCAAGTACCTTTGAAGGTATCCTAAAATGATAATTATAGATGTACTTCTGCAATCTTAAGAAAACATGGTTCTTCGACTGAGGAAATAAATATAAATGGAGGATCATATTTGGCTGAACCAATTTGCAGGGGAGAGAGAGAACCAGTATGCATCAAATTGCTATACAGAGGTTCAATCTCCACTTAATTTTATGCAATTGATGTCTACGAGTGTTCTTTACTTTCTTCGGTAGTCCATCTAGTGATCCATCGTTGAAGGTGTAAGGATGTATCATATTTATCATGGGTCTCTCTATATTAGATATAGTCACTTGTGTAGTTAGTTTGTTATAAGATGAATTGGTATTATAATTCTCCACCATTGGTTGTATTCTGTTATAGTATAATACTTCCTTTGTATACATAGTTTTTACCGCGTACAAGATAATGAGAATTAATACATTTATTTCCTCTCTTTACTAAGTTTATTATAGTGTCATAGCCCTAGGTCTAGGGTTTTCTTTCTCGTTCGTGATTTGCCATGGCTTCTTACCGAGATGAGTCAAGCACTCCAGTCATAGAGATATACTTGGTACTCCAATTGTAACACAAAATCTGTCGCAATCTTGTTCATCGCATGTTAGACCACAATAATTACCTTCTATGGCATGAGTAAATAGAGAACTAGATTGTTGCCTACGGACTTGAAGGCCTAATCGATGGTTCACTACCTTGTCCATCCAGGTTTCTTGATTCTTCAAAATCGTCTCCAAATCCCAATTTCTTAAGCTAGACTCTATCTCAATTCCATGCTTAAGGGATGGATTTTTAGTATTGTGACAAGTGAGATGTTGATTCATGTTTCTAACAAGGATATAGCTCATGAAAATGGCTTTCTCTTGAAACTGTTTTCCGTTTTGAATCTCAATCTAGAGTTATGGATTTGAGGTCAACTTTAGTGTCTTCGTAAAGGTAAACTCTTGATAGAATTATCTCACATGCAAAAAGTGTAACTCATCATTTAGTGACTATTGGTACACCAGTCTCTTGATCATGATATGATTCTTTAACTAATGGTGGCGCTTGGATCAAGTTATCTACCATTTGTAAATGGCATTATTATGCATGAAATTGTTCTAATCTTAGTTTATTTCACAGTATGCTCGATCAATATGAGCATATGATTAAAAAACAACTTCAATTTACTCAAAAACAAGTTTATCATGGCAAGAATAAATCATCTGAATAGAGGCAACCTCCTTGGATCTTGCAAACAATTTCTTCAAGGACAATCTTCTTTGACTAGTAATAACAAATAGATGAATTTTTTCTTTATAAGTTATGGTTTGATGAAAAACCAAGACTTAACTCTCCAAAAAAGAGCTCTTAAGGTTATAATATTTTTTTCATATATTCATTACAATTGTATAATTATATATAAAGAAATTGATGCCTTAATTTATTCCTTAAATTAAGAATTTTTTGCATTATTCTTTGATTTACTCCTTTAATTAAGGCTTATTTGATTTATTCATTGAATTAAGAATTACTTGATTTACTCATTGAATTAAGTTCCTTAATCTACTCCTTGAATTAAGTTCCTTAATCTACTCCTTGAATTAAGAACTAACATCTAATACTCTCCCTTAAGCTGGATCCAAAAAGTTTATGGATCCAAGCTTAGACAAAAGTCATTGAAACTAATGAGAAGGAAAAGACATGGTGAAGATGTCGACCAGTTGATCGAAACTTCTTGTATAATGTGTCGTAATCACCTATGATTGAACTTGTTTACAAACGTAATAACGATCAACTTCAATATGTTTCGTACTTTATTGAACACTGGGTTTGATGCTATATGCATAACTGCTTAATTGTCACAAAATAAGGACATAAAAAAAGTTATAGAAACAGAAAAACCACGCAAAAGACCTTTGAACCATATTAACTCACACACAGTTAAAGCCATTGCACAATACTCAACTTCGGCACTTGATCTAGCTATGACAATTTGCTTATTACACTTTCATGTGACCAAGTTTCCATCGACAAATATACAGTAGACAGTAGTAAACTTACGATCGATTGCATTCCCTATCCCAATCAGCATCCCAATACCCCATGATTTGTGTGTTATCAATCTTCTTCATGATGATACCACGACCCATTGATCTTTCTAACAAGGGTCAAATACTCAAGTGTTAGGGAGTACATGAATTGGCTCACAATACTTACAGAATATGTGATATCGAGTCTAATGATTGTTAGATAGATCAACTTACCAACCATTTGTTAATAATAACCTATACCTGTGAGTGACATGCCCTTCAAACTAGGTTTAAGCATATAGGCCAAGAAAGGTAATGGCTACTTTAACATCGCTTATGTTAACTTCCTTGAACAAATCTAGGACGTACTTCTTTTGGGTAAGAAATAGTTGCTTGTGCGAAATTGTCATTTCTATACGAAGAAAGTATTTCAATATCCCAAGATATTTGTGATTTTTCCAACAAGCATAAGATTTAAGGGAAAAAAAGGTACATATAAAACCGTCGACTCAATTTGATCTAACATTAATTTTATTTTTTCTTTTCCTAAAATCTTTACATTATCACCATTTGTAATTGAAACTTGAGAAAGATTTATTAATTTTTCAAACTTATAAGACTTTGACACATGATTAGTCATATGATATATGACACCCGAATCTACAACCCAAAAATCATGCAATATATTTATTTTAAGAGCAATTTTAAAAGCTTTCATAATACCTTGCATTTCCTCTTATAGTATGAGTTTTTTATCTATCAAAAAACCTATAAACTTGCCTAACAATACTGTCAAGTTTCCTTCTTCTATGTTGTCTATCCTATCAATTATGATCCCTCCAATCTTGCCTTGAAGATACAACCTAAACTCATTTATGAGTTCAACTGGATTCGCTGTGAAGTTATTGAATGGATTACACGCATTAGAGATGAAGGCAAACACATGATTTGCACGATATACAATATGATTCACCCACCATAAACCCTTGTTGTCCTTAATGAAATCAAACTTGAATTTTACATGTAAAATTCAACATGTGTCCTTAACATGGCCTGTATAATTGCAGTATTGATACTTCAAATTTGGATGTTGTCTTTTGTACTTCCTCTCGTTGATTAGATAAGCCCTTACCTCATGTAAACTAGCAATTATACACATGATCACTACTTTTCTCCTTATTTTTTCACGTTGCATTGTCGCACATACATTGGTAAAGGAAGAAAATTATGTGTTGATGAGTATATGGCATCGTAAATCTTTAAATATTGAATCAAGACTAGACAAGAGTTGAAATATTGTCTTCTTCTGCTCTTTTTCATAGCAGAGCTACATCGATCGTATGAGAACGATATATTTTCAAATTATTCTACGTGAGTTTCATGCTCCCTATAAGTTGTTCAAAAGGCTTGTTGACTTGTTGCAAATCAAATATTTCCTTTAATTGAAAAAATCGTGCAACATTGTTCTAACTGCCATACATTCTTTAACCGTCTCTCATAGTTGGTATGAGGATTCAGAGTAACTTGATATTTCAACTAATTTATATTTTATGGAATTCAAGAGCCACGACATAACCAGATGATCCTTACTAAGTCAGGATTCATAGGTTGGTGAGGAAACATCAAGCAATTCGATACTTTCATTTATGAATCTCAGCTTGGACCTTCCAACTAGTGCAAAAGACAATGTTCTTAACCAAGGCAAGTAATTAAACTCATTCAACAAGACTAAACTTAATCTTTGATTTGAGTTGCATCCACCTCATCCATATTCATGAAGGAAAACACTAGTGAATTTTCAACTCTGCTATCATCTTAAAAAGGCTTAACTCTTCACAAAAATATTCTCAATGTTGTATTATTTCCTTCATATGTTCATTACAAATGTATAGCTATATATAAGGATATTGACTGTTTAAATAAGAATTTCTTAAATTACTCATTGATTTAATTCTTATATTAAGGACTAACATCCAATATGATTCTAATTCATGTTCTACTCGAGATGGTTATAATGACCATAAGAAAGAAAGGCATAATTGCCAAATTTGCAACATGTCTGGTCATAATGCATTCAAGGTCCTATAATGAACATAATTCTATTTAAGAATATGTGAAGACAATAATGTCTTTATAGAATTGCACTCTTCTTTTTTTCTATAAAGGATCTATTTAACCAAGCTCTAACAATGGTTTTTCTCGCTCACCTTAGCAAAATTCTAGCATCTCTCATCCTTTTAGTTCCTTTTTCATTTCTTTAGTTGATTAACATAATCGTTTAGGACATCTCTCATTTGATATTGTATGTGCTTTTCTTCAATGGTTTTTATTTACCTAAGCAAAATAAGCGTTTAGATATATGTAAAAAGTGTGATCTATTTCATAAACAACCTATTACTCATGTACATGAAAGGCTTTTACAACTTTTGAATTGTTTTATATGGAATTTTGGTCTATCGTCTTACCTTATATAATGGTAATAGATATTTTCTATCCATATTTGATGATTGTTCCAAATTATTTGGATTTTCCCTTCAAAAACCAAAGATGTCCACTTCTATTCTTAGCTAGTTTAAAAGTATGATTTAAAAAACAATTTAGTGTTTTTATTTACATCTTTGTTTTTGAAAAGAACAACATACTTCATAGGATAACATATCCACACATTTATGCTTAAAATGGTTTTGTTTTGTCCAAAAACATCATCGTACTGTTTAAAAGGGTCTTGTCCTACTTTTTCATGCAAATGTTCCTAAAGAGTTTTGGTGTTAGGCTTTCAAGACTATTGTTTTCTTGATAAATAGGATCCTTCCAAGGTTTTTGTGTTCTGTTTTCTTTGTATTTGTGCTTACAATAAGCACAAATTAGGTGGCAAGTCTTTTAAGCGTGTTTTAATGTATTTTAAGCTATGCATCTAAATAAAAAGATTATATTTGTATAATCACATTTCTTCCTAATATTTTATTAATATAAATGTTTGTTTTCTTGAAAATTAATTTCCTTTTCATGTTTATACACGCCTATTTTTGTTTCACGCATATGATTGGTTTGTTACTTTTTCCCTTTCATCATCATCTACACCATGTGTTTCTTCTTTTCCTTTTACTTCTACTAATATTGTCTGTTCTTACTGTTTTATCTACTATTAGCATACATCCCATGCAAACTTGTGGTAAGATTGGTCACTTGAAAACTAAATTATTTGAAGCAATTGTCATTCTTCTTGAACCTAAGTGCTTTAAGGATACTTTAACTATTCTCGAATGGAAAGGATTGTAAGTACAAGATCTTAGTTGTTAATAAGTTATATGTTGAGTGGATGTCAATAATACATTCTTCAACAAGGATTTATTTGAAGAAATGTACATGGATCCTTCTCTTGGTTTGAAATGGCTTCTAAAATGGTGTGTAAATTTAAAAAATCTCTGTACAATTTGAAATGTGCTCCTCAAGCCTGGTTTCAAAAGTTATTACTGGTCTACTTGCAATGAATTTTGCCAATTCCAAGTTTGATTCCTCGTTGTTTCTTACTTCTTGTAGTACTCTTTTAATTCTTGTTTATATTGATGATATTTTAATCACTGTTGGTGATTCTCAGATGATTTTTTATCTCATTTTTCAACTTCATTTTCAATTTTTTTAAAAGATCTTAATGATCTTTACTTTTTCCTTAGGTTAGAGGTCTCGATATGGCTATTACTTAAGGATGAGTTATATGTTATAGATATCAATAATACATTTCTCAACAGATATTTAGTTGAGAAAGTATACATGCCTCTGGTTATCAAATGGCATTTGAAATGATGCGTAAACTTAAGAAATCTTTATATGGTTTCAAACATACTCCTTGAATCCGGTTTCAAAAGTTAAGTTTTACTCTATTTTTTATAGGTTTTGCCAATTCCAAGTCCAATTCCTCTCTATTTATTCAAGTTTTTCTTCTAGTATTCTTTTAGTTCTTATCCATGTTGATGACATTTTAATCCTTAGAGATTTTTTATCTTATTTCTCATCTTCATTCTCAATTTTTTTTAAAAGACCTTGCTGATTTTTCTTTTTTCCTTGTGTTAAAGGTCTCTTGTACCTCTGGTGGTATTCATTTGTGTCTGCACAGTATTATCGTGACCTTATCTCTTCTAAACCAATCGACTCTCCTTTGTCCACTGCCCCTGTTCTTACTAAACTTTTTGGTACTCCTCTTGAGGATCTTACTCAATTTAAGTTTGATTGGCACTTGCAGTATTATTGTCTCACTTGTCGTAATATATCATTTATGGTCAATAAAATGTCAATTTTCTTCTCCTAATTTGGTTGCTTTTGATGACGTTAGCTACCGTTCCTATCATCATGATAGAAAGAGTATTAAAACCTAGTGTTTTTTAAGGGAAATGGGGATAATTTGGTTTCTTGACATTCTAGCAAAAAAAAATGTTTCTTGCTCCAGTACATAGTTTAAGACTAATGCCATGGATGCTACTAAGATAATTTGATTGAGGGCTTTAATTACTAAGATTGGTGTGTCTCTACTCACTCTTATTATTTTTTATGACATCTCAATCCTACGTGTATTCAATTAATCTATATTCCATGATAGTAAAAAGCATATTGACATCCACTTTTACTTTGTGCATGATTTAGTTCAAAAACAACTCTTGGATGTGCAAACCACTACCAATTACGTAGTTTCTTGCTCAGTCTCAAGCTTCGGGTTCTTTCAATTCCTTCAGTTTGAGGGGTGATGTAAGGATGTATCATACTTATCACGGGTCTCTATATTAGATATTATCACTAGTGTAGTCAGTTTGTAATGGTTTGGTGTTTTATTTCTCCACTATTGTTTATACCCTATTACAGTGTAATGCTTCCTTTCTATAAATTGCTTGTACAATGTAATTTACAAGATACTGATTTAATATTCATTTCCTCCCTTTATTCTCATTACAACAAGTGATTCCCAAACAATTTGCTATCCCAGAATAACACTTTTGAAACCCACTCAGAGTACTTAGATGGTGTTGACATTCTATTACAGTCACGAATTAAACCTACAGAGGAGAGTAAAGGGATCTGTTGAAAATTAGTAATTGCGGAAGCGAATGTCGAGTGCAATTTTGGTTGCATAAATTAATAATAATGGGTAACGGAAAAAGTAATAAGCAGTAAGAAATTAAATGGTACACAATGATTTAAGTGGTTCAAATTTTCAATGTGAAAAGTCTACTCCACTGACGACGGCACACCGAGAAAAATCCACTAATCATCAAAAGGAGATACAAACACCAATTTTCAGAAATCCAAAGTATTACCGTACAAATTTGAGAGACTCCATCAAAGAAAGCAATAATGAACAACTTGTATTTTAAGACAACACCCCCATCAATAGACTAATAAGAAGCAAACCAATCTCTACTGGGGCACATATGGTAAGTGCAACCCGAATCAAGAATCCAAACATCTCCAGGAGAACCAATAGATACTAATAGAACATTTTCACCATCGGAACCAGAACTATCTGCAACACCAGCAACATCATTAGTACCAAAAGACGTTGTAGCAGATTTTCCTTTATCTTTGAGTTTTGGACAATTTACTTTCCAGCGCCCTTCTTGACGGCAATAATTGCATTTATCTTTTCCTTTTCTAGATTTGGATATAGACTTGCCTCTATTACTGCTTGTGCCTTTTCTTGATTTCTACCTCTAACAAATAAACCACTGTTATTATCATTGTTGTTTGTAGACACATTTTTCTTCAACTCTCTGGAATTCAAAGCTACTTTGACATCTTCCAAAAAAATAGTATCTCGCCCATATAGCATAGTATCAACAAAATGTTCAAATGAATGAGGTAAAGAACATAATAGAACTAAGGCCTGATCCTCATCGTTAATCTTAACACCACCATTTTTTAAATCACGAATAATTTTAGTAAATTCATCAAGATGATCGTGCAAAGGTGTACTTTCTGACATTCTCTCTTCTTTCATTCACGCAGCTGCTGCTTTATATATATATATATATATATATATATATATATAAGGGGAAGAGGGGAAGGGTTTTAATATATAGGTTGGGGACTTTTGTTTGTTGGGAAATAACGCAAATTCTTGATAAGTCAGATTTATGAGAAAGCAAGAATAGAAAAATAACACACAAAATTTGATAACAGAATTCGACCAATCTTGCTTACATCTCCGGACCTGCTGCAGATCTTTTTACTGAAAGGGAAGAAATTACACAAGGTGTTTACAACACTCAAACCTCACAACCCAATAACACCCAAGAAAATTACTCACAATTTTCTCTCACAAAAGCTTTTCTTTCTAAGCTTTTCTCTCAATTGGAATGAACACTTTGGATGATTAATTCCTTACAATTACACATCTATTTATAGGAAAATTCACTCCTTGAATTACTCCTTAAATTAATGGTTTCTTAAATTGCTCCTTGAATTAAGCTCCTTGTTTTGCTTTATGAATTGCTCCCTGTTTTCTCCCTTGTTTTGCTCCTTAATTTGCTCCTTAAATAAAGGAACTTTATAACAATCTCCCACTTGAAGACTAATTTCAATCTGTCTTCACACCTTGATCAATGCAGCAGCTTTTCTAGTCTTTGTTACTCTAACAGATCAACTGAAGTTGAGCACAACTGCAGTTTGTCAATAGTCACCACCTTTGTTAACATATCTGCTGGATTTTTGCTTCCTTGAATCTTCTCCAGTATTAACACATCATCTTCCAATAGAGATCTGATGAAGTGATAACGAAGTCCAATATGCTTTGTTCTAGAATGAAATGCTGAATTCTTCGCCAAGTGTATTGCACTTTGACTATACCTATGCAGAACATTCTTCTCTTGTTTGAATCCCAGCTCAATTAACAAACCTGGAAGCCATATCATCTCTTTACTAACTTCAGTTACTGCTACATACTCAGCCTCTGTAGTGGATAGAGTGACAATTTTCTATATTTGTGGCATCCAACTAACAGCTGTAGTTCCAACAATAAATATATAACCGGTGGTGCTTCTTCGGTGATCAACTTCACCTCCAAAGTCTGCGTCTACGTACCCTTGTACTTTTAACTCTCCTTTACTTAAGTACAAGCACTTTTCTCGTGGTGCCTCGCGGTACCTCAAAACCCACTCGATCGCTTCCCAATGAGTTTTCCCTGGATTTGACATAAATCTACTAACAACTCCATTGCGTAGCCGATGTCCGGTCTCGTCTGGAACAATTGCATACATCAAACTTCCAATGGCTGAGGCATAAGAAACCTTAGCCATGAATTCCCTCTCTTCTTCTGTCTGAGGGGATTGATCCTTAGATAGGCAAAAATAACTAGCCAAGGGTATGCTAACTGGCTTGGCATCGCCCATGTTGAATCTTATCAAAACACGATTGATGTACTCTGCCTGAGATAACTGCAAGGATCCTTTCTTCTTATTTCTTGTGATTTGCATTCCAAGAATCTTCTTTGCTGGACCCAAGTCTTTCGTGTCAAATTCCTTTGACAATTGCTGCTTCAACCTTTTAATATCATCCATATCTGAACCTGCTACTAACATATCATAAACATAAAGTAGTAAAATGATATAACTGGACCTATATCTCTTGAAGTAGCAACAATGATCGACATTGCACTTACGGAAACCTTCCTCGTGCGTGAAGTCATCAAATTTTTGTACCATTGTCTCGGGGCTTGTTTTCGGGCCATACAAACTCTTCTTAAGTCTCGCACACCATGTTCTTCTTCCTCCTTTCTCGAGAAACCTTCCCATTTGGTACATGTATATCTCTTCATCTAAATCTCCATGAAGGAATGCAGTCTTCACATCCAACTGTTCAAGATGAAAATCTTCGATGGCTACAATGCTCAATACTGATCTGATAGTATTAAGCTTCACAACGGGAGCAAAAGTGTCAGTGTAGTCAACTCCTTCCTTCTGTTGAAACCCTTTGACAACTAGGCGGGTTTTGTATCTCTTGGAACCATCATGCCCTCTTTCACCCTAAGACACCCATTTGTTGTGAAGTGCCTTCTTTCCCATGGGTAACTCAATTTAGTTCAGTATGCGGTTGGAGATGAGAGATTTCATTTCTTCTTTCATAGCAAGCTCCCACTTGTTGGAATCTCGAGTCTGACAAGCTTCATCATAGCATTCAGGCTCCCCTCCATCAGTCAGCAACATATAGTTCATGTATCCCCTATTAGGCACATGAGGTCGAGAAGACCTCCTCAATACAGGAGCTGGAGTAAGAGGTTGTGAGGTTGTGGTGCCACAGATTTAGTGTTTCATTGCATGCTGCAACTGTAATTAAACAACGTGCCTCTGCTGTCATGTAAAGAGTGCCATTTTTCTTGCCTCGAGCAACTGTCATTGCACCCTTTGAAATCTTCCAATCATCACCATGGAAGATCGTAGTGTAGCCTTCACTGGCCAACTGCCCCACTGAGATTAAGTTCCTTCTGAGATCGGGAATATACCTGACATCCTTCAGTTCCCAAACAGATCCGTTCAACTTAATCTTCACTACACCTTTTCCAATAATAGCACATGGTTGATCATCACCAAGATATACCTTTCCAAGGTTTCCGGGGACATATTTCTCGAAGAATTCTTTTTGTGAAGTAGCATGGAACGATGCTCCAGAGTCTAACACCCAAGATTCTTCCTTGCTCTCCAAAGAGCATATCAATGCATCGTCTCCTCCTGAGGTGGAAGTAACATTTGCCTTTGCCTTCACTTGTTTTTCCTTCGGTGCACTCTTGCACTGATTTTTGTAGTGCCCGGTTCTTCCACAATTCCAACACTCGATAGTCTTCGAGCTATGAGAATTATTAGGATTCCTGGATTTGGACCTCCTGTCCTTTGATCTACCTCGGTAGTCTGTTCTGCCACGTTCATTCCTTTTGGTTGAATTTCTTCCTCTTGACTCTGTATGCAAAACTGAAGAAGTTGACGATTTACCTGACTCTCTACGTCGGATCTCTTCACTAAGAACTAAATCACGAACATTGTCAAATTTCAACTTATTGCTTCCTGATGAGCTACTCACAGCCGTGACAGTAGCATTCCAACTTTCTGGTAAAGAAGATAAAAATATTAATGCTCATAATTCTTCATCGAATTCAATTTCCACTGAACTCAACTGGGTTGTGACTGTGTTGAGTTCATTGAGATGTTGAGCTACCGATGCGCCTTCATTCATCCGCAAATTGAACAAACGCCTCATCAAGTGCACTTTGTTTGAGGCTGATGGCTTCTCATACACATTGGAGAGAGCTGCCATAAGACCCACCGTGATCTTTTCCTTTGCTATGTTGAAGTCAACATTACGGGATAGCGTCAATTGAATAACTCCGAGAGCTTGTCTGTCTAAAAGATTCCAATCTTCTTCCTTCATAGCTTCTGGTTTCTTCCCTGAGGGAGGTTGATATAGATTTCTTTGATAGAGATAATCCTTTATCTGCATTTTTCAAAACCCAAAATCTGTGCCATCAAATTTCTCGAGTTTCACCCTTCATCTGCGGCCATTGCTCCCACTAAAATCTGACTTCTTCTGAATCGTTTCTGACTATTTCTTGCAGAAAATTGACAGAAATCACCACCAATAGCTCTGATACCAGTTGTTGGGAAATAACGCAAATTTCCAATAAGCCAGATTTATGAGAAAGCAAGAATAGAAAAATAACACACAAAATTTGATAACGAAGTTCGGCCAATCTTGCTTACGTCTCGGGGCCTGCTGCAGATCTTTTTTCTGAAAGGGGAGAAATTACACAAGGTGTTTACAACACTCACAACCCAATAACACCCAAGAAAATTACTCTCAATTTTCTCTCACAAAAGCTTTTCATTATAAGCTTTTCTCTCAATTGGAATGAACACTTTAGATGATTAATTCATTACAATTATACATCTATTTATAGGAAAATTAACTCTTTGAATTACTCCTTAAATTAATAGTTTCTTAAATTGCTCCTTGAATTAAGCTCCTTGTTTTGTTCCATGAGTTGCTCCGTGTTTTGCCCCTTATTTTGCTCCATGTTTTACTGCATATTTTGCTCCTTAATTTGCTACTTAAATTAAGGAGCTTTATAACATTGTTTTGGGCCAATTAAATAACAGGATCATACCGTGATAAAGTTACCACAGTTCTGCCCATCAGCACGCAAGTAGTTGTTTGTAAGATTTCCTTGTGCGCCTGCAGGTATCTTTGGATCAATTGGCTTTGAAGCAGCGTCATTCTTCTGGGAAAGACCATTGTTTGCAGGCTTCGCTGGGCTCTGAACAGCTTGGGGTTTGTTAGTAGGCTCTAGATCCCCAAAAAGGTAACCCAAAGAACTTTGGCCACCGCCACTGCTATTTCCACGGCCCATTCTCTTGTTTTAACCTTAAAAAAAACGACACTGATAATTCAGATTATAACAACTTGAAGTACATTAAATCATAAAGCTAATGAAAAAATGACAGTTCTCTTTCAAGAACTAGCTAAGTTGACGCAACATACTCTAGCATAGGCTAAACATGTCGTTTGCACAAATATTATACAAAATATTTGAAAGTTTGATGTGTTCAAGCCACATATCTATTTACACAGTTAACATCGCAGAATAAATACCAAATTCTTTCCATTTTTCCGCCACATGAATGGTACAAGTAAAATTTACTCCGTATCACACAACACAAAATGGGAATAACGAACTAAAATTAGGCAAAGTACGCTGGAAATCAGAAGCTTATGCTCTTCATGCCAAGACAAACAAGTAGTTTACAGGTAACAAGGAGGAAGTGTACTTAGACGAGTAAGCATTCGACTTAAAGTTTTTGTACTATAGAGCAAAGGAATGTTGATCGATCTCTCAATTTAAGCTCTAACAGATACTTAATAACATTTGAATCGAAAATCAGATGATCATCTGCTTAATTCAGAAAAGTAACAATAAATTGAAATATATTTTCAGACACAGAATCATTCAGATATGAACATAACCACTAATCAAACCATTTCCCGTGCAATTTTGACTCCTTTACATTCGAACACATTTTTCCAACAACTTTCATCTCCGTAGCTTGTCTCATTAGTCAAGATAACATGAATTTATAACCGATTAGCCAAAAATCAATCAAATTAAAAAAATATCACACAACGGAGTGGGGAATGCAAGATCAGAACAGATCAATAGTGATATCCTAAAGTATTCGTGACGAATTAGAGAGAATGTAACGGATGGATCAGCTTAGAAACGGTAAATATGGATCTGAAACCTTGAAGCCAAAAGAACTAGACATTTGTTATGGAATTATTACCTCTTCCTGCTTTACCCTTTGGATGGAATTTGGAGCAAAATAACAAGAGCCTTGCGAACCTGATACTCCGTAGCATATCCAAAGTTGTCTTACTTATATAATCAGCAAGAAGGAGAAAGATATTTTGCACATTCAAATGTTTGAAATTTGAAATATCGGGGGAAACCAGATTATATGTTTTTTTATTAGATTAAAAAATCATTAGCCATGTCAATATTTTGTTTAGTAAAAAGAATAAATAAATAATTTGGTTCTAATCTTTTGAATTTATATTGAAAATTATAAAATTAATTTGTATTCGATGCATTTTGATTTATATACTATTAAATTATAAATAAATATATATTATTTTATAATATATTATATTTAAATATTATAAATACAAAAATTACATTAGATTAAAAATAAATATCAATGTACAATAATTGAATAATTCTAAGATTCTTTATTTTTTGATTTTTTTTAATTGTAATTATAAATAATAAATTTTTTAAAAATATACTAATGTAAAATTTAAATATTTTATATGTGTGTTTTATATACGATAATAATTCATAAATAAATTTTAATATTAATATAACATTATCTAATAAAAAAACTATATCTATTCGCATTCAAATTTGTTTGGTTAATTACATTATAGGATCAAATTTAAATTAAAAATTTTTAAATTTGATTAGGATGGGATCATATTCAAACTAATCAAAAATTGATAATTTTTGTCCATTTTTTAGTCATAGTATACGACGAAATTGAAAAATCAAATACATACAATTAGCACAAGTCATGTATATATTTTATTATTTAAATCCAAAAATAAATATTTATGATAGCATCCTATTATGAAAGGTTGTTAATATCATAAATAATTATATATTAATTCATTCAATAATTAAATATTAATTAATCGATATTAATTATTTACGATTATGTTATTTATCAAAACCTTTAAATATGCCCTCATAACCTCAAAATGTATGTATAAATTCATATCACAAAATCTCTCAAATTTTCATTAATCATAATCTTTTCCCTCATAAATTAATTTAACTATCAAAGTAAATATAACATTCTCTAGTTTTGTACTTCATGACGTGATTTATAAATCATCGTATTTAAATAAATATTCATGAAAATGAAGAACACTAAAAAAATATATTTAATAGGAAAAACTATTAATGTACTTAAATATCTTTTTAAAAGCAATAAGAAAAATATTAAATGAAAGAAAATATTAAAATAAGGGATAATATTATAATATAAGGTAAACTTCAGAATCAAACGCCAAACTTTACATATTTATATAAATTAACAACTAAATTTTTGAAGTATAGAAATCTATCATCGAATATATATAAATTGCAACAATCTACCATTTATGTTAAAATATTGATGAAACTTAACATAAAATAGGTTACGTATAATCTATTTATACAAATTAACAATTAAACTTATATAAATCGTAACAATTTACCATCAAAACTTATTTATTTATACTTTTATCTTCAATCCATCTAATACAAATCATGAAGAAAAACATAGATTTTTAATATAACCATTGCAACTTTTCGATGAGCAAATGTAATGAATTTGTAATGCATCTTGGGATAGCCATTTTTTGTTTAATTTAATCAATTTTTTAATTAACTTGAGACAAATGACAAGGAATATCTTTCAAAACTATCAATACACACTTAGTTTGTGATTTATCCCCCTAAATTTGAATATTAAATTTTGAAGTTTATTGTGTATTAATGTGTATTTTATGTACAAGTAACAAGGTTATATTGTCTTTCTTGACCTATATGTAATTTTATGTTTAGGTAATAACGGAGAGAAACAAGTGCACATAGGTTTAAAATAAATAGTAAACTATCTTAAAAATCTTTTAATTATTATAAAAATGATATTTATGTTATGTACTTATTTTTTATAACAATTTAATCTTATCGTTAGAAAATTTAAATTGTTGGAAAAAAGTGACTCCATAAGAACAAATATTTTTTTTAATTTTTTAATTACATTAGATAGATATTATTATAACTTAAATAAAATGTAACGAAAATAACTAAATAAAAAATAAAAATAAAAAACAATAAATAAAAAACATAAAAAATAATTATTTATACATGTGAAGTCACTTTTTCATAACAATATAATTAAAATATTATTTTAAAAATAAGTATAAGATCTTTAAAATTACATTCTTTAAAATAAATTAAAACAATACAAAGGTGACGTTTTGTTCACTGAATGAAATGTGAATGAGAATTTAATGGAATAAAAAGGAAACATTTTTGTTTTGTTTGACTACTAGAATCAAAGAAGGAATCATAATTATAATGTTTGGTTTACAGTTTGAATGAGATGAAAAATACTGTATATTACTTTAATACCTCTATATTCAGTGAAATTTAAATAATATTATTTAATTATTATTTTTTCATAAGACAAAATATATTATTGAAGTCATTATTTTTCTAAATAATTATTACTTAAAAATAAATTATATTATTAAAATTGTTATTTTTCTAAATAAGATTTAGGATTTTGAGGTTTTGGAATTGCAATTTAGGGATTTGGAGCTTAGGGTTATATTTGTGGATTAAAGTTTAGGGTTAAAATTATTATTTTTCTAAATAGGGTTTTGGGATTTGGGATTTGTGGTTTAGAGTTATATTTGTGGGTTAAGGTTTAGGGTTAAAATTATTATTTTTCTAAATATGGTTTTGGGATTTGCGATTTGGGATTTGGTGTTATATTTGTAGGTTAAGGTTTAGGGTTAAAATTATTATTTTTAAATAGAGTTTAGGGTTATATCTGTGGGTTAAGGTTTATGGTTAAAATTATTATTTTTCTAAATAGGGTTTTGGGATTTGGGGTTTAGTGTTATATTTGTGGGTTAAGGTATATGGTTAAAATTATTATTTTTCTAAATAAGGTTTTGAGTTTTTGGATTTGAGATTTGAGATTTAAGATTTAGGATTTAAGGTTATATTTGAGGTTAGAATAAAATTGGAAAAAAAATTAAGATGAAAATACAATTATGATTCCTTAAGGGGGAGAACGAATTGTGATTCATTCTTTTTTATGAATTGATTTCATTACATTCTCATTTTTCAGCTCAAACAAACATAAAATTAAAAATAATCAATTCTGATTCTATGTCATTCCAGTCAACCAAACATGCACAAAAATAAAGCATTTAGGCTTAAGCGAGTTGGACAAAATATATATTTAAAAATATTAACAATGACCTTCTAGAAAGCTTTTAATTTTTTTCCTTAAAAAAATAAAATAGTTACAAGTGTATTAAGATTTTTTTTTCTAATTCATTGGTCATTGCAATGCATAAACTCCATAAGTTTGGCTTTTACATAGGTTAGATGCATATGGATAGAATGATGTTGGATATAAGGGGCCATACGTAGCAAATTAGGTCTACAATTTTCATAAGTGAAATACGACATTTTTCTTATTAATAACTCAACCCCCACACATAGTAGTAGAATCTGACAAAGCTATTGAATTCATTCATCTTGGCCCAAACATTGATGACTTTAGCACGTTATAATGTTCCTTTGCTAATCATTTCTAGCCACTGTTTGAGAGACTTGGTATGCATCTTTCAACCGTAGATATTTTTTGTAATATGAAGGTTAGCCAAAGCACGTCCGATTGTTATTCACTGTTACAACAAAAATGCATTCTCTTCTATAAGTGTCAATTAGTTTGTGTTTTTTCTTTGATCGATTAAAAAATGCCTAAGAATTGTGGATTTTTGCACGGATTTAAGATTTACGTCCATAATAGACATCGTAGACATAAAAAAATTTAATTATTTTTTCGTTACTATTTATTTTTAATTAAAAAAAGATGTTCTTTATATCTTATTTTAATAAAAATATGTTTAAATTATTAAAATTTATTGTGATAATAATTTTAAAAAATTTTAAAATTTAAAATTAAAGCAAAATTAAATTTTATTTTATGCATATAATTTATTTATAATTTCATAAATATTATATTTATATTTTATTCTACAAAAATTAAGATGTAACACGTGACACACTTCAAGTATATACAGATCCTCCCCTAAGTCCCCGTCAGTTAAGCGTAAAATGTTGTACGTGTAATTTTTAAACTTTTTGAAGCTCCATCAAAACCTGCTATTAAGTGTCTAAATTTAACCAATAAATTTGTGACTCAACGATATATAATTTATTTAGATATATAAAATGTATAACGTTTAAGTTCAAATTAAGTCTGAGTATAATATATTTATTATTTATACTCAATAATAAAATAGACAAAAATAAGAGTTAATAATTAGAATGTATATTTTAAATAAGAAGAAAAATATTGAGTACTAATAATATTATTTTATTGGTGGTTAAATTCTAAATCGATTAGATTTAAAATTATTTTAATCTTTTTTAATATATATATTAAATTTGTTTCTTTCAATTACTAAATATGTTATACTTATATTTTATTAACGTAAGCAATGTAATTATTTAAATGAAAAAAATAATATCCAAACATAAAATCGATTTTAAGAGAGTACTGGTTGTTCTTTTACGGGAGACCAATGAAACCTAATATCATTATCAGTCTTGGAGATTAATTTAAGGCCTTAAAGAATTAAAGTGTTTTGATTGCAATTATTTAAATCATAAATTACACTCATTACGTGGTTAACATATATTGGTTCAAAGTTTAGCATGTGATATATAGATGACTTCTAGATCCAAATACCTGGCAATGAGTTGCTTTATTTTCTCGACCTTCTGTTATTTTCAATCTTGTTGACTTTTATATTTCATATCCATCTTGGTTTTAAGTACAATAAATAATCAATTATTCAATTACAAGTGACATGCATAACCAACATTCATTTTAATAAAATTATCTAATCTGAAAGGTTTTGCACATGAAAATCCAACAATTGGTGCAGAACCACTTAACGAGTTGTTTTGGCGCCCTTATAAATTTGGAAAAATCTAATGAGTATGAGACTATATGTTCACTTGTTTTTTTTTTTTTGTAATAGAGGTATGAGTTCACTTGTTATACTTGTAAATGCAATGTGCATGTATAGGAAAAGTAAAAAAAAGTCAACCAACTTTATCAATCGGTCGGTTTCAATACACTTTAAGCTCAAAATAAATATATCAAATTCTTTAGTGTTAGTAGGATGGTAAAACGATACACTGAATAGGAACTCTATTTATAATTTCTATATATAATCCATTTTAGTTTATATCAAAACATATTATTTTTGGATCGGATCGGATCACGATTCATGTACAAGATGAATGGATCATGATATATTAGAATAGATCGTATCATGACAGATCGATCTAAATCTAATTTTTTTTAATACTAAAACAATCATGCATTCTCAACATATTTTTCTAATTTTTACAACTATTTATTTAAAAAAAATTAATTATAAATAATCATTTTTTAAAATTTTCTCGCTTACATTTTTATAATATGAATTTTTCTCTTAAAATTTTCATAAATTTATTTATTATTGTTTACATTTTGATCTATCTTTTTGGACTTCAATTTCTTTCTTTGTTCTCGTGGCTTTGAACACTCAACAATCTTACAAAGATGTTGTAAACTCACCTCCATAAAATTTCACACCACCAACTCATACCTCTATGTCAATAAATATTGCGAATGCAAATGGATTCCTAATAGGTTTTATACAAAATCCTAATACCCATTAGGGGTGTCCAAAATCGGATTGGACCGGACCAAACCGTAAAACCGGACCGGACCGGACCAAATCGAATGGTTTTACTAATCAAACGGTCCGGTTCGATTTGTATTAATTTTAAACCGTTCGAACCGGACCGGACCGGTTTAATAATATATTAAAAATTTCACATTATTCTTCATTAAATTATAAAAAAATCGAACCAAATCGGAAACCAAATCGGACCGAACGGTTTTATAAGTCAAACGGTCCGGTCCGGTTTTTATTTTTTAAAACCGTTTCAAACGGTCCGGCCCGATCTGAGTAATATGAACGGTTCGATCCAGTTATATTTTTTTTAGGGAAAATCGGACCAGACCAGACCATGGACACCCTTAATACCCACTTGATTGAAGCTCTTGCTCAAAGTTTTTCATCAATTCCTCCCGATAGTATTTATTAATAATGGAATGATTAGACCACTTCCAATATATATTAATGGACATCTCCATCCCATCTTTTCAAGATAGAATGGTTTGGATTCACACATTAAGGGATAGGTTTATAGTTAATAACCCAAAATATGAAGGATTTACTTATTGGGAAACATACAGGGACAATGAACCTTATTCAAAGATAAATTTTTCATGAACTTACCAATCTCAAGTTATAGGTCTTCATTCTCAACTTCAAATTCTTCAAAAAAACAAGTCCATTATAAAAGTATTTATTTCTTGATAAAACTATAGTAAACCATTTGGTTACTTCTAGTGAATCTGTTAATGATAAGGATTTAATAGTCTATATTGTGTAAGGTTTGGGTCCTTTTTACACTTAATTTGTAACTTCTTTCAATATCCTAGTAATTAGAACAACGTTTGGAGTCTTTCGTATCATGTTAGAAGTCCATGACATAATGCTTCAAATGAAATCCAACTATGAGCCTAGAAATGGTTTTCAAGCTCATATTACATATGATGGAAATTTTCATGCTAATAATGTTAACTTTTCTAAAGGATAGTCTAATTAACCTAAGAAATTTAATAAAAGTAATAAACGATGGTAGAGTATTCATAAATTTTTGTAGGATCAAGGAAATAAAAATAAGCGTAATACAAATAACTCTATAACTTTGTCAAACCCAAAGCTAAATTGGAATACTTCAAATAGAAAAAACTATGCCCCATCTGGCCAAAACAACAAAGATAGACTAGTGTGTTAGATTTGTGACAAATTTTGTCATAAAGCTACCATCTATTTTCTACTGAAAGACATTTTTAAAGGCAAAGTGTCAAGATGAGCCAATAGATTAAAAAATGCATCTACTATAATGATGAAACAATTACATCATCTACTAATGAAATCTTAACAATACTAACAAGTTCATCTACAACTTCCATTACCTTACTACTAGATATAGGTACTATCACCACTTAACTGGTGATTCCTTTTAGGTTCCCAATGCACAACCTTACTCAAGTACTAACAATATTCTATTAGAAAATGGCAACAAATTTTTTTATTAGAAGTGTTGGTCATGGTGATTTTCACCTAATTCAAATGCTTACTTAGCTAAAAGAATTTATTACACTCCAAAAGCTTCTACAAATTTATTATATGTACATAAATTATGTTAAGACAACTCAATTTCTATTGAATTTCATCCTCGTTTCTTTCTTGTCAAGGATCTTTCTTCTAAGAGGGTAGTGAAAATGGTTTACTTAAGTTGCATGGACAAATTCAAGCACAAGACATGCCCTCGTCTATTGGAAATTTTTCAAATAAGTCAAGCTTATGTTGTAGTACTAGTTTTGATCATCCTTTTTTTAATACTATCAAACAATTATTACCTACTCTTAGTTGTCAAAATATTGTTATTCTACATGGCTCAAATTTATGTGTTGATTGTCAAGTGTCTAATGTAAACAAACTTCATTTTTAATCTATTCATAAAAGAGTCAGTTAACCTTTTGTTGTAGTTTATGATAACTTGTGGACTTCTCCACATCTTACAAAGGATAGTGAGAAGTATTTCTTAGCTGTGGTAGATGACTATACAAGGTTCACTTGGATTTTTCTTCTCAAATCGAAGAATCAAACACATTTAGCTTTTCTTCATTTTAAGAATATGGTAGAAAAAAATTTATTGCAATATCAAATATCTCCAAACTAATGGAGGTGGTGAGCTCAAACCACTAATTAATGAGTTCGAACAACAATGTATTGATCATAGATGCACTTATCCACACACTTCTACGCGAAATCAGGTTGTTAAGTCAAGACATGGAAGGATATTTGAAAAGTGTCCAACTATGCTTCAAAATGTTGCATGTCATCAGTCTATTGAAGATTTTATTTCAAAACTACTGTTTATTTGCTAAACAGATTACCCAATAAACTTTTAATAGTCTATCTTCTTTTGAGCAATTGTACAATAGAAAACCAGTTTACATTGGACTTAAGGTATTTAGGTACTTATATTCCCTTGTCTGCAGGTATATACCTCAAACAAAGTTGATTAGAGGTTAACTCCATATTTATTCTTTGGCTATGCTTCAAAACAGAAAATGTATTTATGTTTAGATAAAAATACAAATAGATCATATATCAGTTGACATATCACATTTCATGAGAAATCATTTCCTTATAAGCCTATAATTAAATCCTAAACAGATTCTTCTCTTCTTGAACAACCATCTCAAGTATTTATTCCCTCAAGGATTCTAAGATTTCCTACTCTTTTCCAAACACCTATTTAGTCAACTACTAAATAGTCTTCCCATGATTAACCTTGACTTATTCAATCTCTTTTAGTTTCCTCAATTGATTCCAATACTTTAAGTAATTTCGAAACATAATCCTTGCCTATAAATTCTATCACTCCTTCACCAATTCTTTTTAATACAATTCTTCTTCCTCTTCCAAAACAATTGCTTTTGCCAATATCTCCATCTCCAAGCAACAATATTCCTTTATTCATTGATCTTCGTATTCCTAATACTTCAATTATTATTCCTTCTGGAAATACTCATACAATGTTAATAAGAGGTAAAATAAAGATTTAAAACCTAAAGGATTCAATGTTATGGTTCATACTATGACTACTCAACCTATTCTTTCTGAACCTCATAGTTGGAAAAAGGCACTTACCATACCTGAGTGGAAACTTTCCATGCAAGAAGAATGCAATGCACTAGTCAATAATACATATGGGAATTAGTAACATTTCCCTCTAATTACAAGGCTATTTCTTGTAAATGGATTTTTCAAGTAAAATCGAGATTTGATGATACTCTTGAAAATACAAATCACGTGTTGTTGTTAAAGGGTTTCTTTAAAAATTTGTATGAACTTTGTAGAATCCTTTAACCTAGTGGTAAAACTCACTACAGTTTGTGTCATTCTTACAATTGGTCTCTCGAAAGAATAGATTCCAAGACAAATAAACAGCAACAATGCCTTTTTCAATGAGAATATAGAAGAAGTTGTTTATATGTAATAATTTTTAGGATTTGAAGTAGATAGTAATCTTGTTTGCAAGATGCATAATGCAATTTATTGTATCAAATAAGTTGTAAGAGCTTGGTATCAAAAATTGAGTCAATGATTGATTGTCCTTGGATTTGTAAACTCTTAATTAGACTCTTCGTTGTTCATTTTCTTTAATATGAATGATGTTTTGTATGTACTCATCTATGTTGTTGACATAGTCATCATTAGTAGTAGTCCCAATCTCATTCACTCACCTATCGCTAAACTTCAAAAACATTTTGGTCTAAAAGATCTTGAAAAACTTAATTTTTTCTTAGGCTTGGAGGTTCATTATGTACCATATGGAATTCATCTCAATTAGAAGTAATATATCAAGAACTTGTTACAAAAAACAAGTCTTCTTGACTCCAAAGTCTTACTCATACTTATGGATTCAAGTCATATTTGCAATCCATATGAAGACATTCCTCTTAAATATGCTAATGTGTATATAAGTACTATTAAGGCCTTATAATTTTTCACACTTACTCATCTTGAGGTTGCATAAATTATTAACAAATTATGTCAATTCTTTAGCACTCAAATTGATGTACATGGAATTGCATCTAAACGTCTTTTTAGGTACCTCAAAGGTACTATATCATATGGATTAATTCTTATTAATAGCCCTCAACTTACACTTACAACATTCAATGATGTTGATTGGGTTAGCAATGTTGATGATAGAAGAAGTACTGAAGCTTATTGTTCTAGGAGATAACCTTGTTACATGAAAATTTGGAAATTAGAAAGTTGTTTCACATTCATCCACGAAAGATGAGTATAGAAATCTAGTTTCCATAACTGTAGACTTATTATGAATGAAGTCGCTCATTTTTGAATTGCATATTCCTTTGAATTCTTTTCCCTTGATTTTTTGTGATAGTATTAGTGCAAAATGCTTTGCTTAAAATCATGTTCTTCATCGTAAGGTTAAAAATATTCAGATTGATTATCATTTTGTTAGGGATAAGGTTTTTCATAAGAAACTAACAATTCAACATGTCTCTTTTGAAGACAACATTGTCGATGCTCTAGCAAAACCACTTTTAGCTCAAAATTTTCATCAATTGGGTCCCAAATTGATGGTTCTTCAAACATATTCAGTTTGAAGAGGGATATGACGACTCTATGAAAGTAGAGTTATTAGAGTATTTTTTTACTTAATATTTACTTGTTTTATTCAATAAATAGTATTTTTGGAGCTAAAAATATTTAAAATATAAACTTTTTAGTGAAAAATGGTGAAAATATAATTTTTCAAATTTTTGGGATTTTTATGAATTTTTTATGAATTTGTAATGCATGACCAATCAGAAGTTATCACGTGGCCTTACAAGTAGAAAAGTTGATCGGACAAGCCATACCGATACCATGCAAGTTGAGACAATGAATCATAAATCGCCACGTGATAGAAGAAATATAGGGCATGAAACATATCAACACGATGTTCAATCCAAGTTTGGAGTGCAATCAAACAACATTGACACATGTCATCACACGATTGCTTCCCATGATCTACCAACGTGTCACACCATCTACATCCGCAAATCATATTGTGCTTCGTGGTGCTAACTCAGCATGCATTGACTCGGACCAGTCTTCCTTGTCATGTGTCGCGCTTTGATTCACCTAGTAAATTCTATGTGCCATGTGTGCGCTGTTAATTTTGCTTATTTTGATCTCAACCCTTGAATCGAAGCTGATCTAACGGTCCAAATTGTACCTGAGCTATATTTAAGTCCTTAATCATTCCATAAACCCTAACCAATCACCATTAATAGAATTTTGATCAATTTTTAGAGCTAAGAAAAGGAAAAAATATAAAAAAATTAAAAAGGAGATACAATTTTGATGGAGATTCAAGAGGAGATTAACACTATAATTCAAAAGATTGATTGTATTTCTTCTTCTACTCTTTTCTTTATCAATTTTTATGTGTATTTTTATGAAAATATGAGCTTTATGGACAAAATTATGTGTAGTTAATTTATTAATCTAGGGGTCTTATGAACCTAATTTTTACCATGAGATGATCTAATATTTTACCCCAATTATGATTTCAATTTAATTATATATTTAATCTAATTTTTATGCTATTAATTATTTGGCCAACAATTTATCTATAAAAAAAATAAATATATTTGAGAAAATTATTTAATTGTTTGTCTTGATTAAATAACATGTATAATTTCTAAGCAGATATGAATGATTCTTATGTATGTGATCCATAATTGATGGACCTAGTGTAATATGCAATTTAATTAACATAAGAATGTAATTAAATTAATTACTATACGATGTGTAATTTATTTGAGAGATGAATATATGCTAAGTTAGATTCAATTGATCATGTAATTAATTGATAATTATATTAAGGGAATTTTAGTGATTCATATGTTTAAAAAATTAAAAAATTAAGTATTTTTAGATATTTTCTCATATATTTTCTTAATTATCAAATTTAATTTAATTAAATATTGCTATTTACTTTTAGTTATTTTAATTTTGATTCTTTAAAATATAAAAACACAAAAAAAAATTGATTTTTAATTTTTTAATTTTAAAAATTAGTTTATAATATAATAATCAGAATAATATTTTTTTGTAATTATATTATTTATTACGATATATATATTTACGTATTTATTGTACACATTTTAAATATAATATATGATCTTATAATAGTAACACATGTATTTAATTATCACCCAAGTTAATTATGTGTGTTTCCGTACCTCATTGCATACCTTCGTAGACATTCCTTCACTCATTTTGGATTATATGTGCAATGTATATATACTCACTACACTAGCACTGTATTTTTTTTTAAGTAAGAGATCATTTTATAATCATCGTACTCACATCGGTGAGAGCTTCATTCTTTAATTCAAGCATAATATCCCTAATTTCAAATTCAGATAATCTTTGGTTTCATTCTCATTAAATTTGAGAGTACGTAGTATAGATATGATAATAATAATTAAATTCAATAAAAATAATAATATTATTTTTATATTTATTTAAATAATATAATTAAAATAATGATAAATATTAAAATAAAATTTAAAATAATTTTTTTAATTTTAAATTATTGTTACTTATATTATATTTTTAATTAAGAATCAAATCAAACACATAAATACTTTGAATTATTTTCATTATTATTTTTATTATCGTAAACTAAACATGTTATTGAACTTTTTACCCTTGTTTTTGAATAATTAAACTCTTTTATCTTTATTTGGTTAGAAGGAGGAGATATTTGAACTACATTCAAGCGTATATATGAAGCAACAGCTTTTATCACAATACTAGAGAAGGGATTAGCTTGACATAGCTAGTGATTCACAAGGTAGAAGATGTGAGAGAGATCATGTGGCAACGATCAATATGATTGACTATATTGAGAAAAAGTAGGATATAAGAATAATTGCTTTTTAGAAACCTCAACTTAGGATGATGGAGATGGCTTGGTAGCCACTGAAGCCATGTTCATGTGATACCTTTCCACTTTTTTCCATGTGTTTCTCAGTCAATCCTTTTCCATTTGCAAAACACCCCATAATAATTTTATTAAAAGCAATATTTATTAAAAAATTATTCACTCAATTCATAATAATATACAGAGTAACCTATAAAAATAGAGTGTTTTAAAAGCCCAAAATAATGTATTAAGTTTTACATTATGATATGCATATAAATATAAACTAATATACATCTATATAACTTTCCAGTTTTTCCATGTGTTTCTCCGTCAATCCTTTTCCATTTACAAAACACCACCATAAGAATTTTATTAAAAGCAATATTTATTAAAAATTTATTCACTCAGTTCATAATAATATACAGAGTAACCTACAAAAATAGATTATTTTAAGAGCCCAAAATAATGTATTAAGTTATACATTATGATGCATAAATGCATAAAATATAAATTAATATATATATATATATATATATCCAAAATATTTAAATAGTTACAATTAAGCACACAATGTTACGTGTAACAATGAAAAATATTCAATCAATAATGCCGTTTAATTTTTTAATAAAATTATATCACGTGTATTTTCTCGATGATATTATAATAAATTAATTACCTTTTGTGTCCAAAACATATGGAATAAGTCGTAAAAATCTCTAAACTTTTAAATATTTGTAATTATACCCATAAGAAAATACATAAAAATATACGTGATATAATTTTATTAAAAAATTAAACATTAGTTATCAATTGAATATGTTTTTATCATTAAATATAAAATTGTGAATATAATTACAACGACTTAAACGTTTTCGATACTCTTACAAATCAGTTAATATGTTATAGGCATAAAACAAGTTTACATATATATATATATATATAAGGGGGTGTTTATATTTAATTAAAATAAATTTATAAATATAATATTAAATTATTGTATTATATTATCTTAATTGTAGAACTAAACTTCATTTTATTTCTATCGTAGAATTATAAAAATATTTTATTTATATATATTATATAGTTAAAAATAAAAAATAAAAATCTATAAAATTAATTGATTATCATATTTCTCATTAGTTTTTTAAGAAATAATCTTCCTACGGTAATTTCTAACCTCCTCCTTTTTTTCCCCTCTCAATCTGGCTGCCACTCATTCCCTAACATCTATTCTCTCTTATATTAATAAACATCAAGAGAAAGATCAGCAAATACTGAAGTTAAATTTACAAAACTCAACAAATATCATAGACAACCATATATGCATGCATGTGACCTTAACTTGTAATTTCTGAAAAGGATCCGACAGGCTTCACTTGAATTTCTGAAACTCGTTGTACTTCTACAAAGCCTTAACTCGAAATTTCTGTGTAATATCACCAAAATGCTCCCATCATTGTTTCTTCAGTTCACCTATTTTCCTTTGTGCCCATTTCTATGTGTTCCACAGCATAAAAAATATCATTATCAGACCACTATCAGGATAAATGGTAGATTAAAAATTACCATAAATAAGTTATTTGTTGAACTGGTGAGTAAGATAATAAATACTGATTATAAATTTTTGATTTTATTTTAAACGATTAAATAGATGGATAACTGATGTAATAGTACCAAAGGAATATTTTTATAATTTAATGAAATAGAATGAAATTTAATTTAATGATACAAACAATATAAATATAATAATTCAATCATATATTTATAAATTTATTCTCACGTAATTATAATGTCCAAACATGTTAAAGGCAAGAGCACGTGACATACTTTGCATTGTATATGATACATACATATCACTACTTGGGGATAATGATCATGAGTACTATGTATGCAAATTTTATATACAGAAAGGATGGCAATGGATTGGATCAGTATATTAACACTAGAAGTGTAAAATGTATTATTCAGTGTAACACATTTCATTAAAAGTTAATTGATTCATTAAGTTTATGAGTAGAAAAAATCAAACTCACTTAACTTACCAACTTAAATAAGTATTTTACTTGAATCCATAACAAGCAATTCACTTTAAGCATGAAACATTTATCTCAACATCTCATTTAGCAATTTTTTTGATTGAACATAATTTTTTATTTAAAAAATTTATTTTTTGCTAAAAGGCTGAACATATTTTTAACCATTTTTTGGTTGATTATTTTTTTTTAACATTTCTAACCCAAATAATAGACTTTTTTTCTAAATATTTAATTTTTTTATTAATTAATAAACTTAAATCATTAATTTTTTAACTATTACAATATAACCATTACTATCGGTGATAGTAATATTACTGTCTAAAATTTAAAAAATTAATATCACAGACTTATCAAAACAAATTCAACAAAAATAATAAATCAATCTATTTAATATCATAAAGTTGTCAAAAAGTTGAATAATTTAATTTAATTTAAAAATAGTTTAATAAAAAGTAAAATGTGATTGTAAAAAAATAAAATTAAATGAGTTATTCATGAATAATACAATTACTATATCAAAAATATAAATGAGTACGTTATAAAAAAAAATTAAAAGAAAGTAAATTTAGCTACACTTTATTTAAGATTAGCTTATATAAACGAGCTGAGCCAAAATATAAAGAATAGATTATAAACGGCTAAAAGTTGAGGCTTAGTGAATTGTTGATATTAGTTAAATCAGTGAAGAACTGATTAAAGGGCGTAATTTGGCCTTTGCAGAAATTATCTCTCTCAAACCCCTGTTGATTGTTCCTAGCTATCTCACAAACACATGAATTGCTGCTTACACACAATGCTAGTGCGAAATCTCTAGCTGACAACCTTGTGTCCCAATATTCCAAAACAAAACATGCATAGTGAAGTTCATCGTCACTTCATTAGATCAGGTTGTTGCAGGGTTTATTACTATCAACTGTGTGCATGCCACCTTCTCATCGATTGGTTGATGCCTTAACTAAACCACTTCCCACTTCTAGCCAAATTAATTGTTCTCTGGAAGCCATTAGTTTGGAGGCGTGTTAGAGTCTCCAACAAATTTAGTTTTAAGAGTGATCAAGTGAATTTTAAATATAGTTAGATGATTTAGATCAGGGAAAATTAGTCTCTCTTTTTTGTTGGGCCAATTAGTCCCAAATTCTTTTAAGGAATAACTTAATAAATCCAAATCATTATTCAAAGAGTTTAAATAAGATATAAAAATATATGTGAGAGATATATAATATTCATGAATATAGCACGAATTTTATTTATTTTAGTGCCAAAAGAAGCTATAATATCTCTAAATTATGTAATTTTTTAAAGATTTTTAGTTAACCTAAAACTAATTATGTATGTGCTCAATAAATATTTTTTTGTTATATATGTGTAATATTTAATTTTAATGATGTTGTATTTTAATTATTTTAATTAAATTATTAAATCTAATCTACTCAACTTAATAATTAAATGATTAAATACATATTTTTTAATAATTATTGATATAAAATTTTCACTAATTTATTTCAGATTTCAATTTATTCATAATAATTAATAATTACTCATTTTTATATAAGTTACGAGATATATATATATATATATATATATATATATATATATATATGTTTTTCTTTTCCTATTCTTCTTTTTTTTCTTCAATAAACCCAATATATAGCTTAAAGAAGACACGTATGGTACACAGTTACAGATAGGCGTTTACCAACCCTAATTAGAATACAGCAGGTTCAAGTGGAATTATATATGTACATGATCTTCAATTGCTCAAGAAAATTTCTGCTACAACGGAGCTTATGAAAACTTTCAAGCTTGAGCCAATTGTTTTGTATGTAATGGCATATGCATCGATTCAATTCCACTCCAACGTAAAATGGTCTGTAAGTGTACGTAGTCATTATTTTAAAATTTTAATTAATTGTAAGTATTGTTGGGCACAGCGTGTAAAGATAAAATGAATTCAAAAGAGTAGAATAATGACACCGGAAATTTAACGTGGTTCACCCTTTAATTTGGGCTAAGTCCACGGGACAAACTCCGAAAATATTTCTTCCACTAATAAGATTAATGGGTACAAAGTGAGAGGCAATACAACAATTGAGATAAAACCCGAAATAGTGACACGCAGGTGGTTCCCAAACCCCCTATTTTGTCCCTCCCCTTTTAGAAAAATATCCCAATATTTTTCTAAGATATTGTCTCCCACTTTCCCACACAACACTATTTTTCTTCAAAGGAAATTGTTCCTTTGGCTTTGCTTAGCTTCTCTTCTTGTTTGTTGTGTTGATGTTTCTCTAAGACAAAGACATTGCCTATTTATAGGCAAAATTGCATATCAATGTTAGATACACCTACCATTGTGGTTGTACCTACCATTTGTGGTTGCACCTACCATTGTGGTTGTACCTACCATTTGTGGTTGCACCTACCATTGGTGGTTGCACCTACCACTTGTGTTTTCTTCCTCTTAAATGTAGGAGGGACTCACAAGTATTTCAACAAACAAAAAAAAAGTAAAAGTAAAAGTTTGTTTGGCCATTTAACTTAAAACATTTCTTAAAAGTTGTTTTCAAACTATATAAAAAAACAATTTTGTACGGTTATAAAAATAATAATAAGTTGTTTGAGCATTGTTTTAAAAAACTCTTCTAAAGAATAAAAAATATAAACCATATGTTTGGCAACATTATTCTTAAAAATTATTTTAAGTGAAATATTTTTGAAAGTTTCATTGTATTTGTGTTTATAGATTGGATTCTCATATGCAAAATATAGTGTCAATTTTATTATACTTAGTGTTCTATCATCTTTTATGTAAAGTTGGTTACTACAGATTAATAATGCACATATGTACATAATTAAGAACACTTTTTATGCGGGTATCTTTACACACACCACAAAGTTGGTTTCCCTAGTATGTATGGTAGGTGGAGTATTGGTTTTTGATGAGTGAGCGTGCGAGTGAGTACTCAAGATGGTATTTATGAGTGGGTTTTATATGTGAGTCATGTGTTGGCTGATAGTTGCCTTCGTGCAACTTTTTTTTATGTGATAACAACTCTGCGAGAGTAAGTTGAGCTAAGTTGTATAAGCTCTTAAATCTCTTGATTGTGTGCAATAATAGATGATTATTAAGTATTCGTGTTCAAATGTGGTTCTATTGATAGTCCACATTACACATTACTAGTCAGTGGTTTCTGATCACACCATATTAGATAGTTTTGGCTTTAGAGATAAGTCAAGTTCGTATGTCACACCAAGTCATTGTGAATGTAGTAATCGATGCCATCATAGACAATTAGTGTAAGTTTCCTAACTGATAGAGGTATTTACGTTTATACTTTTCTATCGAGTTGTATTTTTTTATTCTGTTTAATGGATTATTTTTTGTCGAATAGTTGCCATAAGTAATTCAAGGATGTTACCACATAAAGATGGAGTTTTACGTAAGGTTAACTCATTATGTCTGTTGTTATAAATGCTCGAATATATGGTTAATACATTTAGAGTTTAAATAGTGTATGTTTCTATATATTGAAGTTTATATTCTAATTAGAAAGTTTTAATTGTTTATTGCATGCTTTCTATTTATTGATTATATGTACTATTATTATGATTATCAATTACTTATTTATCTATTAGATGTTATACATGATCAAATTACGTATTAGTCTAATTTAAGTGTCTATCTAGTATAAACCAACATATTAGATGTAGACTCTAATGAGAAAGTATATTTGTTATATATTGTCATATGCTTTATTTCCTCTCTATGTGTTAATGTCTATAGCTTTCTAATCATTCCTTATAGCATAGTAAATTAATATGCATACTTCCTGATTAATTTATATTACTTATGTTTGTTATATGCATATGAGTCTCTAAAGAGCCTATATCTCATTACTTGGTTGTATCCCAGATGTTGGACTCTTTAGTTGGTTTATTATGTTTAGATTGATCATATGCTATGAAAGTACAATCATCATTTATCGAATATGTTTTCACATATGAAGTCTTAATGTGATTGAAAATCCTTTGTTGTTTAGTATCCGTTCTTATCTCACTAGCTGCTAGTTCTTTACTATGCATATATTTGTTGCTAGTCTAGACATAAGTATTATCTCGATTACCTATTTGAGTTGGAAGAATAATTTACCTTTTGGTGGTCCTTAAAGAATGAGTTGTTCCAAATTTGAGATAATTTGGAGACAGGCTACAACAAAATATGGAATAGCATATTGTTCATCCAAAGGGTGATGATGTCAAACAAAGAGTAACTCAGAATCCTTGGAAAACTAGTGTATATCAACAACCAAACAAAAAAGGTAGGCCTAGTGAAATGGAAGAATTGACTCTGTAATCTCAACTCCGAAGGTCAACAAGAACATGAAGGTTAAATCCCAAATACACCAATGCAACCATAGTTGAAAAAGAAACTATAATAAAACCTAAGATGTCCGAAGAAGCATCACAAAGTTCTAAGTGGATAACAACTATGAAAGAAGAGATCGATGCACTTCAACAAAATTAAACTTGGGATTTAGTGTGAAAGCCAAAAGATGTGAAATTCATATCCTGTAAGTGAGTTTACAAGATAAAGCGCCGTTCAGATGGGTCAATTGATAGGTACAGTGCACAATTGATAGCTCATGGTTTCTCTCAATAGTACGGATTAGACTATGATGAAACTTACAATTGTACAAGGTTTTACTTGCACTTGTAGCTAACAAAGACTGAAATTTATGACAGATAAATGTGAAGAATGCTTTTCTGCATAAAGAATTGGATCAGGAGATCTACATGATCCAACCAATGGGTTTTCAAAGCCTAAATCATCTTGAGTATGTGTACGCTACGGAAAACACTTTACGAATTGAAACAAGAGCCCCTGGGGTGTTATGGTAAGATTGTTGGATTTTTAACACAAAGTGGTTATTTAGTAACACCTACAGATTCCATCTTGTTTGTCAAAGCCAATGAAGGAAAGCTAACTATCGTGCTAATATAAATAGATGATTTAATCATAACTGGTGATGATGAGGCAAAAATTCTTCAAATAAAGGAGAATTTATCAGTCTATTTCTAGATGAATGAACTTGAACAGCTCAAGCACTTTCTTGGTTTAGAGATTGACTGCACACAAGAAGGAATATTTCTTTATCAACAAAGATATTCTAAAGATTTGTTGAAGAGATTCAAAATGCTTGAATGTAAGCCGATTTCGATGCCAATGGAACCAAATGTCAAAATCTGTGCATATGAAGGAAAATATTTGGAAGATGCGACAATGTATCAAAAATTGGTAGACAGTTTAATCTACTTAACTTTAACTCGACTTGACATTTCTTATGCAGTTAGTGTAATGAGTTGGTACATACAAAATCTAAAGAAGCCTCATTTGAAAGTAGCTCGACGAATACTAAGATATGTGAAGAGTACAATTGACTATGATATTTTGTACAAGAAAGGTGGAGATAGAAAGTTAGTTGGTTACTACGATGCTGACTATGTAGGAGATCATGACACCAGGAGATCAACAACTGGGTATGTGTTTAAGCTTGGTCTTGGAACAATTTCTTGGTGTAGCAAGAAACAGTCGACAATATCATTATCAACCATTGAAGTTGAGTATTAAGCAACGATAATGACAGCTTAAGAGAGTACATATTTGATATAGCTAATGAATAATTTACATCAACCAATAGATTATGCAGTTTCGTTATATTGTGACAATCAGTCATCAATTCGTTTGGTGAAGAATCCAATCTTTTATAAAAGAACTAAGCATATTGAATTGCACTATCATTTTATCATAGAAAAGGTTATGTAAGAAGAAATTGAGATGAGAAAAATCAAGACAAATGATCAAGTTGCAGACTTGTTCACAAAAGGCTTGAGCATTGACAAGTTCAAAATGTTTCGATGTTAGCTCAACATAATAAAAATAATGAGAGTTGGTGTTGAAAGGGAGTGTTGAAAATAAACCCCAGCTCATAACAAAGCCTGAAAAATATAAAAGCCTAATCTATTTTATCCAACCATATACCATGGAAGCTTCTCAAAAAATGTTGAAGAAAATATTTTTAAGAAAAAATTCTAAAAGAATATAAAAATAAGATTTTTTAAGAGAAATATGTAAAATGTGATAATAATGTGTAATTAGAATTATGTTTTAATTTTATATTTGTGTGTTGTAGATTGCATAATAAATATTGTAAATAATCTTTCTTGTTAGTCATTACTTAAAAATAAATAATTTTTTATATTATTAATTTAAATGTGAGTTGTAAGTTTTTTTTTTGTTTTTTTATTTCTTTTTAAATTATAAGTAATACAAATAATTTATTCAATTATTTAAATTTAATATTAATAAGTTTAGAATATTATCCTCTAAATTTTATCGACATTAATGGCTTTAAACTCTGTCGGATATCTCTCAAAAGAAAAAAGAAAAGTTAAAAAAAAAACAAAAACAAAAACAAAACTCTGCAGGCTTTTATTTCCACTTAAATATCAATGTATAAATCAACCTTCTTTTATTCTCTCCTTTCCTTTTCCCACAGTCTGACAGACTTCACATGCACATGAGAGAGGTTCAGGCTTTAGAGACCCACACAAATAATTTTTACCACATGGGAAGTTGGAGAAAAATAACAAAGCCAATCCGACCCACACAACACTACACAACGTGGCTCACAAATCACACCTCTCCCACTTTCTTTCCTATCTTAGTTTCCTCGCTTTTTCTGTTCTAGCCAAATCTCTCTCTCTCTCTCTCTCTATCTCTGTGTGTCTCTAACTCAAATTCTCTATCTATCTGGCATAATATAATTTTATTAAAAGAATGACAAGACCACATCTCATTCTACCAATCTGATAATCAACGTTGCGCCTTCCTGTCATATGATAATATTTTACCCTCAAAACTGTAAGAAGCCTTTACTTAGAGAGAGCCAAAAGAGAAAGCATTATTTTTCAGAAAATACTCTGCAGTTTTGCATTCACAGCAAGTACTCCATATAAGGTAGATACTTTTTCAATTTAGAATCTCTTCCATATCTTATTTCCTTCTGGTTTTTCTTGCAGAAGATATTGTCTATCTTGTTCGGTCAATTGTGTTATTACTATTTTGAATTTCATTCTTTATTCCTCTTTAAATGTATTACTACTATTCACTCATTCTCTTTTGGTACCACCAGTACTTTGAGTAGATATAACCCAATGGACTACATTGTCTTGAATCTTCTAAATATTATTCGAGTCCTCCAAAACATTTGGGTTTCTGGTTAAAGAATCACAAGTGTGTGGAAGTTGATAATCAGTAAAGTCGAAAGAAAAGGTGAAAAGATGTCTTCAAATCCTATATATTCATTAAGAGATGAAAACCCAGATCTAAAGAAGCAGATTGGGTGCATGAATGGAATTTTTCGACTCTTTAACCGTCATCACTTCCTAGCCAAACGCTTACATGGTCACAGTCATAATAAGCTACCTCCAGGTGATTCATTTTTTGTGAAGTTTAATTGTTTTACCAATATAGTTCCTTAACTTTCTAATTATACACCAGAGTGGTTTTCTTCGACTCTTTCTCTTGTTTAACACTCTAATTGTTTTCTTAACGTGAATTGTTTATTTTATTTGAATTAAGATAATCACATATGGTCATAGGCTACTTTTCTTCATTACACACCAAAACTATTTCATCTAAAAGTTAATGCTTTTCATTTTGTGTGTGTTCAACAGTAGATGAATGTGGCAATCAAGCAGTAGAGTCAAGCAGTTCATTTCAAAAAGCTACAGTAAGAACTCTAAAACTCATTATTTCCATGATGCTTTAATTCAGAAAAATTGTTCTTAAGCAAAACTTCTGGATGCAGCAAAAAGGTACAAATAACGTTGTTAAAGAGAAACGAACCTCCACAGATTCATCAAGAACTTCGTTTTCTTCTTCTTCTTCTTCTTGTTCATCCAGCTTCTCATCTGCCGACTATGCTAGAACACTTCCAGTTGAATTGTATCTATCAAACCAAACAATTTCCAATGGAACATCCAAACATGACATGCTTGCAAATAGACAAAGTTCCATCATTCAGTCAAGCCAGCAAGGCCTTGATTTTGGAGATGTCATTAGAAATTCTATGCACAGAGAAGTTCGTGGCATAGCAGTAAAAACTACAAGTAAGGATGAAGCTGTGGTTCATACCTTAAAATACATAGACTCACCAAGGCCTTTGCAACTTCCCAAATCTGTAAAGCCAAAGCTCCTTGGCCTCAATGAGTCATTTAAAGGACCTAGGAGTATAAACGAAATGAGGGATGATTATATGCATTGTTCATCAAAGGAGATCCGAAGGCTCTCTTATGATGAAAGGGATACACTCAAATCCAACATAAATCTCAAGGAACTCCCAAGGCTGTCTCTCGACAGTAAATCAGGGTCCTTTAGGGGTTCTAATTCTGAAACAAAATCAAGGAACTACGATCAAATGATTGATATGCAGCCAGAACCAGAAAGTTCCAAACGATCATCCAGTGTCATAACAAAGTTGATGGGTATAGAGGCTTTCCCAGATTCAACATCAACCAGCGAGTGTCAATCAAAGTTCAATAGCACCTGCCAAACTAATAGACATGGTCTCCATTCAAAATCATCAAAAGCAGCCAACAAAGATAATCAAGATTCCTTTTCAGGATCTCGAAAGGACTCAACATCAAATCAGATGAAAAATGGTGATCTGATCGACAAGGCGACCTCAAGTCAGAAATGTCCAACAGAAACAGCAACATGGAAGCAAATACATGGAAGCAGAGGCCCCCAGCCATCAGGTTCCAAGTGTGAGGAAGTTCCTGCACGAACTACAAACCCATCATCCTCGGTTTATGGTGAAATCGAGAAAAGATTGGCAGAACTAGAATTTAAAAAGTCTGGAAAGGATCTCAGAGCTCTAAAACAGATACTTGAAGCAATGCAAAAGACCAAAGGAATGTTGGATAGTAAAGAAGATCAGACCTCCAGTTTTGAGTCTCAAATGAGCTATAACAACAGTCTCGGTTGCAGCTCTAATTTGGAAAGTCATAAAAGCCTACAAAGTAATATCTCAAATCCTCCCAACACAAAAGGGCGTAATCGTCCAAGAACTAACCGATCACCAATCATCATCATGAAACCAGGTAAATTTAATGGAAAAAACACTGATCCTGCTTCTGCTGTCAGCTCCTTTGACAACTTAACTAGCCCAGGTAAGATTCGACCTAGCGACTCCACATTTAAAAAAAAAGAGTCAGCTGAGAAACGGACAGCAAAACATCCAAGCCAAAAGAATATGAAGAGTACAAACCATGCAAACCATTGCCAGTCCTCTACAGAGAAAAACGCCCACAGGAGAACTTCGAAATCTGTTGAAACATCAAAGACATCTAGAAATGATAGTGAAGGGAACAGCTGTGGCTCAACAAAAAGCTCAGGAACTGCGAGCTCGAATCTGCAACATAGGCAACTTGGGATGGACAGACAGTTTCATCAGGTTAGCTCACCATCAGATTCATGCAGGAGTCGAAGACAAAAAAGCAGACAGCCAATGGAATCCAATAGCCCAACCAGAAAATGCATGTCAGGGTCTCCCCATTTGCATAGAAGCAAAGACCAGTTGAGTGAAACCAAGGCCAGCATTAGACACTTGAGTCACCATGGTAATGCCCTTTTTATTAATTCAGAGAGCACCATCAGCTTGGACTCGCATCCCAACAAAGAGACCACACTCGTTATTCAACCCCAGGAGATAAAATGTACCGACAGCAAGCATGATGGCAAAAACCAGAGAGTACGTGCTCCTGCTTTTAGATGATAATGAAATTAGTTTAGCTGCCAATTATAACCTTTTTTTATCTCGTTCAGGTTGCAGGGTTGGGTGGAGCAGAACCAGGGAATGCTAGTGCTGAACAGCCAAGCCCTGTGTCTGTTCTTGATGCTACATTCTACAGAGACGACTTGCCTTCTCCTGTAAAGAAAATATCAATTGCTTTTGAAGGTCAGAACTCAAGTATTCTACAGGTTTCAAAAATTAGAAAATATAGCTAAAAATCCAAAAGTGAAGAGAACATTGAAAATACATTTAATTTTCCTTTTATTTTGCTTCAATATATTTGTGAATGCATGAACATTGAAAATTCATTTACATTTACGAATGCAAGATTTTTGAATACTAAATGTTCCATAACTTGTATAGATGAAGAGATTCTGTACCTTGATGAAATAAAACAGCAAAGTATTGAGCTAGCTCAGCTATCCAGCAGAGAATCATGTTTCAGCACTGAAATTGACATTAAAACATTAGAGGACATCAAGAACTTGGTTCAAAACCCTCGACCGGCAAGCTTCTCTGAGATGGACCAACTCGTCTGCCATCCTGTAATACAGTATGACGGCAAAAATCCAGACCACATATACATTTCAGATATACTGTCAGCATCAACCCTCCTTGGATATCTGGACTCCTGCTTGACAAACATTCAATTAAAAAATTTAGACTTTGTGATCAACCCTAAATTGTTTTTTACACTTGAAAGGGTCAAGGCAAGCACAGAGTTGTTGCATGAGGAAATTGGAAATAAAAATACTCTCCAGCTAAAATACAATCAAGCAATCCACAGAAAACTGGTATTTGATGTTGTTAATGAAATTCTAAGTCACAAATTAGTGGCACAATCATCATTTAGACAGTGCCTTGTGCTAAAACCAAGAGGACAACATCTCTTAGGAAAACTATGCTTAGAGGTTGACCATTTACAAGACCATGATCATAGTAGTCTAGTTGATGAGGATGACAACATGAGAAGCATCATACCTGAAGATCTAATGGATTGGTCATTGTGTGACAGTGAAATCCCACAGATGGTGTTGGACATTGAAAGGTTGATCTTCAAGGATCTGATATCAGAAGTTGTGACAGGCACGGCAGCTGTTTGCCAAGGCCAGTCTGGTCAACATTGTAGGGAACTGTTCCCCAAGTAATATTTTTCAAGAGATGTTATATGTAGTTCTTTTTACATGTTTCCTTTTATTTATAGTTCTAAGTCCTAAGTTTTCTTTATATCTTTTAAATTTATATGTAACTTCAAAATAATCTTCCAGGAGCTTTTAGCTCTGTGCTAGCATGTAAATCTCTGATTTAGTCTTATGACACGATTGTATTAGACATTCAAGAGATGTAACTCTGACGATAGACACAAATACATATAAACTACAATCTCTACGTACAACAATTCATTATGACAGATATAAGTTGCATAATCATTTTTCTGTTATTAGTCTCTATCCCACATATTGCGTACTTTTTCAAGGAGTGCTATTGCTAACACAATTTGATGAGGTGTGTGAATATTACCGATAATTTAGCGTACAACAGTTCTCCTCCTAGCATACTTTGTGCAGAAGAAATGAAACAAGCTTAAAAAAATGACTGGATATATGACGTTGTCTTTGTAAGATATATTAGGATGGCTTAAGATGCCTATAGTTTAAAATTTAATAAGGAGCCATATTTTACAGTAGAGCCGTAGAAGTGAGGTATAATCAACATATAGTCCATAGAAGTATAATGTAGCAAATTCAGATTTGATAGTTAAATGTACCAGGTAGAAACTGTTAAAGAATTGGCACTTGCGGAAGCGAATATCAGGTCCAATTTGGGTAGTTGCACAAATTAATAATAATGGGTAGCAATGAAAATAAATAAGCGAGCAGAAATTAAATGGCCTTACACATGATTTAAGTGGTTCAACTTTTCAATATGAAAAGTCTACTCCACTGACGACGGCACACCGAGAAAAAAATCCACTAATAATCAAAATGGAGATACAAACACCAATTTCCAGAGCTTCACAAATTATACCAAATTCCAAAATCGACCCACAAAATATCCCTTCTAATTTACTGGTAATATATATATAGCAAGATAAATTAACAAACTTGCTATTAAATCAAATATTACCGTACAAATGAGAGAAACACCACAAATGGCAACTGAAATGGAATGATTTTGTCCTTGGTGATTTTTCTTTGCTCTCTTAGTTGGTTCTTCTTGGTTTTCTTTCTTCTTTGTTGTTGCTCTTCTTCTATGTTTGTTTTTCTCTGCTCCTTGTTTTCTATTTTGGTCATGAGATCAAAGGAAATGATATATATGCATATTACAAAAGTGGGCTAGGGTTTAATAAATGGGTTTGGGCTTAATTATTGTTTTGGGCCACTATTAACAAATCTCCACCTTGACTCAAAAACAAAAACAAGTTCTTCAAATGAAATTCCTCGGATTACCAAATAACCGTCGTCCAAAGCCCTGAAGAGGTGATCATCTTGACAAATACCAATCAAGTCCAAGCAATGCTTGAACTTGTTAAAAAAAGCGGTTTGGTTAACATATCAATTTGGATTCTTTGTAGTGGCTATCTTATTAACAACAATAGCACCACTGAAAGACAATGTCACGAACAGTGATATCGACATCAATGTGTTTGGTTCTTTCATGATACATAGTATTCTTAGTCAAGTGTATCGCACTCGACTATCACAAAATACAACGTAAGTATCCTGTTGTAAACCTAAATCACAAACCAAACCTCTAAGTCAAATGGCTTCTTTCATCGCTTTCGTGCCGCATATATTCACGTAGACAAAGCAATCAGATCAGAAAGTAGCCTTCCAACTAATGGCACAATGAGAAAGAGTGAAAACATAACCTGGTCGAGATCTTCTTCTATCCAGATCACCAAAGATAATCGGAATCCACATAACCAATAACACTGCAACCAAGTATTAGAACTTCCATCATATACCAAACCAAAATTAGATGTACCTTTCAAATACCGAAGTATCCATTTCATCGCTTGCCACTGACCCCTACCAGGATTACCCATATATCTGCTGACAACACTACCTGCATGGGAAATGTCTGCACCAGCACAACCCATAGCATACATCAAACTCCCAACGGCCCTAGCATATGGAACCTGAGACATGGACCGCTCTTCTTCTTTTGACTGTGGTGACAAATCCAAAGAAAGCCTGAAATGCGCAGCTAACGGCGTACTCACAGGTTTAGAATCTTTCATGCCAAAACGTTCAAGAACTTTTTCAATATAACTTTTCTGAGTCAAATAAAGCTTGCCCGTCATGTCTATCCCTGTAAATTTCCATGCCTAAAATTTTCTTCGCTGCACCCAAATCTTTCATTTCAAACTCACCGTTAAAAATTTGAGACTTTAATTTACGAATCTCGGACTTATTCTTAGAAGCAATAAGCATGTCATCAACATAAAGCAACAAATAAAGCGATGAACCATCATGGAATCTTTTATGATAAACACAACTATCATAATCACTCCTAGAGTAACCGTGATCAATCATAAAAGAATCAAACCGTTTATACCATCGCCTTGGAGATTGCTTGACCCATATAAAGACTTTTTCAAGAAACAAACATGATCTTCCTTACCTGGAACAACAAACCCCTCTGGTTGATGCATATATATTTGTTCCTCTAGCTCACCATGTAAGAAGGCGTCTTGACATCAAGTCGTTCTAATTCCATGTCAAACAATGCAACCATAGCACGCAACACACGAACAGAGCTATGTTTCACAACAGGAGACCATACTCCATTCAAGTCAATACCTTTCTTCCGACAATAGCCCTTGCAACAACACGTGCCTTGAACCTAGTCTTCAACCTCAGGTATACCTTCCTTTTTCTTGAAGACCCATTTGTTTCCAACAATCTTCTGGCCCTTAGGCGGTTTCACCAATTCCCATGTATGATTCTTATGAAGTGATTCAATCTCTTCATTCATAGCAACCAACCACTGAACAGACTCATCACAAGTGACAGCTTCATGATAACTAGAAGGTTCATGCACCTCAATAGACTCTGCCACAGACAATGCAAAAGAAACTAAGTCTGCATCTGCGTACCTCTGAGGGCGTCTAATCTCTCTTATTCCTTTACCCTTTGCGATATTGTATGGTTGCTCATGCTGCTCTGCTACATCATGAGCAGAATCGTCTATCTCATCCACAGATGGTTGATCTGAAGTGCCCTCTTGTACTTGACTAGGCGATCTACTCTCAAGCTCCACCTGCTCACTAACACCGTGGTCTTTATCTGCAACAATAGACTCTTTTTTCTTTTGCAACATGGAAAACTCATCAAACTTAACATCTCTGCTAATCAAAAATTTAGGTGACTTGGGTTCAACACACCATAATCTATAACCCTTCACCCCAGAAGGATACCCCAGAAATATGCATTTCAATGCCACAGGCTCAAGTTTACCATCATTAACATGAGCATAAGCAGGACAACCAAAAACTTTCAAATTAGAATAATTAGCAGGAGTACCAAAGAATACCTCAAACGGAGTCTTCAACTCAATTGCAGTTGATGGACACCGATTTACCAAATAAGCGGCGTAGTTACAAGCTTGACCCAAAGGATTTATCCAAATCAGCTTGAAAGAGCATACAACGAGCTCTTTCTAAGAGAGTCCTATTCATACGTTCTGCTACTCTATTTTGCTGTGGTGTATGACGCACAGTGCGGTGTCTCACTATGCCATTTCTTTCACAGAACTCATTAAACTGACTGTCACAAAATTCCAAACCATTATCAGTTCTCAAATGCTTGATTTTCTTGCTTGTTTGATTTTCTATACAAGCCTTGAATTTTACAAATTTTGAGAACGCGTCATTCTTATTCTTCAGAAAATACACCCATACATGACGAGAGAAGTCATCAATAAAAGTCAACATATACCGGGCACCACCCTTAGACACAACACGAGAAGGACCCCAAAGATCTGAATGAATATAATCAACAGTACTTTTCGTTTTATGGATGGCTGTACTGAACTTGACCCTGCGATGCTTTCCATAAACACAATGCTCACAGAAATCAAGCTTCCCGGTTTTCGACCACAAAGCAAATCCCGTTTGCTCAAAATAGACATCCTGCCTCGCTCGTATGCCCAAGCCGCGTATGCCATAATCGAGTTGTGTGCGAATCTTGATCGACGAGGATGAAAGCGATACACCGCCAATAACGGTGCTACCGAAGCATATAGAGACCACGCGACAATTGCCGCTTTAATAACAACGAGCACCGCTTACTAACTTTTAAAACTCCACCTTCAACATACTTATAGCCTTGTGAATCAAGAGAGTACCCAAAGATATCAAATTCTTTTTCAAATGCGGAACATGGCGAACATCTTTTAAAGTCCTAACAATACCATCATTGCATCTTAATTCGGACGGTACCAATACCAATAACCTTGCAGGACATATTGTTTCCCATCAAGACAACACCCCATCAATAGGTGATAAGAAGCAAACCAATCTCTCTTGGGCACGTATGGTAAGTGCAACCCGAATCAAGAATCCAAACATCTCCGGGAGAACCAATAGATGCCGATAGAACATTTTCACCATCGGAACGAACTATCTGCAACACCGGCGACATCATTAGTACCGAGAGGCGTTGTGGCGCATTTTCCTTTACCTTTGAGTTTCGGACAATTTACTTTCCGATTCTTCCTGACGGCAATAATTGCATTTATCTTTTCTTTTTCTAGATTTGGATCTAGACTTGCCTCTATTACTGCTTGTGCCTTTTTCTTGATTTCTACCTCTGACAAATAAACCACTGCTATTTTCATTATTGCTTGTAGACACCTTTTTCTTCAACTCTCTGGAATTCAAAGCTGCTTTGACATCTTCCAAAGAAATAGTGTCTCGCCCATATAGCATAGTATCAACAAAATGCTCAAATGAATGAGGTAAAGAACATAATAGAACTAAGGCCTGATCCTCATCATCAATCTTAACACCACCATTTTTCAAATCACGAATAATTTTAGTAAATTCATCAAGATGATCGTGCAAAGGTGTACCTTCTGACATTCTGAATGTATACAAACGCTGCTTCAAATATAACCGACTGGTCAAAGACTTGGTCATATACAAATTCTCCAATTTAAGCCATAACCCAGCAGGAGATTCCTCATCACCAACCTCGCGTAATACCTCATCAGACAAGGATAACTGAATTGAACTCAAAGCATTTTCCATCAATGCATCTTTTTCTTCATCGGTCAATTTTTTACGGCAATTTATCCTTGCCTTGAGTGTCTTAACGAGCCCTTCTTTAACTAATACGGCTCCTATCTTCATACGCCATAAACTGAAATCATTTCTACCATTGACTTTCTCAATTTCATATTTCTCCGCCATGACAGAAAACCCAATATTAAATAAAATGTATAATAACCTGAAAATATGAAACCAATCAGATAACTTAAGCTCAAAATAAATCCAAAAGAGCAAACTTGATCAGTTCGATAAATACCGAATAACCCAATAGCTTTGATACCAATTTGTTAAAGAATTGGCAACATGCGAGCGAATATCAGGTCCAATTTGGGTAGTTGCACAAATTAATAATAATGGGTAACAGCAAAATAAATAAGCAGTAAGAAATTAAATGGCACACAATGATTTAAGTGGTTCAACTTTTCAATATGAAAAGTCTACTCCACTGACGACGGCACACCGAGAAAAAATCCACTAATAATCAAAATGGAGATACAAACACCAATTTCCAGAGCTTCACAAATTATACCAAATTCCAAAATCGACCCACAAAATATCCCCTCTAATTTACTGGTAATATATATATATAGCAAGATAAATTAACAAACTTGCTATTAAATCAAATATTACCGTACAAATGAGAGAAACACTACAAATGGCAACTGAAATGGACAGTTTTGTCCTTGGGCTGATTTTTTCTCTGCTCTCTTGGTTGGTTCTTCTTTGGTTTTCTTTCTTCTTTTGGTTGTTGCTCTTCTTACCATGTTTGTTTTCTCTGCTCCTTGTTTTCTATTTTGGTCAAAAGATCAAAGGAAATGATATATATGCATATTACAAAAGTGGGCTAGGGTTTAATAAATGGGTTTGGGCTTAATTATTGTTTTGGGCCACTATTAACAAATCTCCACCTTGACTCAAAAACAAAAACAAGTTCTTCAAATGAAATTCCTCGGATTACCAAATAACCGTCGTCCAAAGCCCCGAAGGGTGATCATCTTCAACAAATACCAATCAAGTCCAAGCAATGCTTGAACTTGTTAAAAGAAACTGGTTTGGTTAACATATCAGCTGGATTCTTTGTAGTGGCTATCTTATTAACAACAATAGCACCCTGAAAGACAATGTCACGAACGAAGTGATATCTGACATCAATGTGTTTGGTTCTTTCATGATACATAGTATTCTTAGTCAAGTGTATCGCACTCTGACTATCACAAAATACAACAGAAGTATCCTGTTGTAAACCTAAATCACAAACCAAACCTCTAAGTCAAATGGCTTCTTTCACCGCTGTGCCGTATATATTCACGTCGTAGACAAAGCAATCAGATCAGTAAAGTAGCCTTCCAACTAATGGCACAATGAGAAAGAGTGAAAACATAACCTGTCAGAGATCTTCTTCTATCCAGATCACCAGCATAATCGGAATCCACATAACCAATAACACTGCAACCAGGATTAGAACTTCCATCATATACCAAACCAAAATTAGATGTACCTCTCAAATACCGAAGTATCCATTTCACTGCTTGCCAATGACCCTTACCAGGATTACCCATATATCTGCTGACAACACTAACTGCATGTGAAATGTCTGGACGAGTACAAACCATAGCATACATCAAACTCCCAACGGCACTAGCATATGGAACCTGAGACATGTACCGCTCTTCTTCTTCTGACTGTGGTGACAAATCCAAAGAAAGCCTGAAATGCGCAGCTAACGGCGTACTCACAGGTTTAGAATCTTTCATGCCAAAACGTTCAAGAACTTTTTCAATATAACTTTTCTGAGTCAAATAAAGCTTGCCCGCTTGTCTATCCCTGTAAATTTCCATGCCTAAAATTTTCTTCGCTGCACCCAAATCTTTCATTTCAAACTCACCATTAAGCTGAGACTTTAATTTCTGAATCTCGGACTTATTCTTAGAAGCAATAAGCATGTCATCAACATAAAGCAACAAATAAACTGATGAACCATCATGGAATCTTTTATGATAAACACAACTATCATAATCACTCCTGAAATGTAACCGTGATCAATCATAAAAGAATCAAACCGTTTATACCACTGCCTTGGAGATTGCTTCAGCCCATATAAAGACTTTTTCAATAAACAAACATGATCTTCCTTACCTGGAACAACAAACCCCTCTGGTTGATGCATATATATTTGTTCCTCTAGCTCACCATGTAAGAAGGCTGTCTTGACATCAAGCTGTTCTAATTCCATGTCAAACAATGCAACCATAGCAAGCAACACACGAATAGAGCTATGTTTCACAACAGGAGAAAATACTTCATTGAAGTCAATACCTTTCTTCTGACAATAGCCCTTTGCAACAACACGTGCCTTGAACCTAGCTGCTTCAACCTCAGGTATACCTTCCTTTTTCTTGAAGACCCATTTGTTTCCAACAATCTTTTGGCCCTTAGGCGGTTTCACCAATTCCCATGTATGATTCTTATGAAGTGATTCAATCTCTTCATTCATAGCAACCAACCACTGAACAGACTCATCACAAGTGACAGCTTCATGATAACTAGAAGGTTCATGCACCTCAATAGACTCTGCCACAGACAATGCAAAAGAAACTAAGTCTGCATCTCAAGGCACTGCGAGGCGTTTAATCTCTCTTCTTCCTTTCCCCTTTGCGATCCTGTATGGTTGCTCATGCTGCTCTTCTGCTACATCATGAGCAGAATCGTCTATCTCATCCACAGATGGTTGATCTGAAGTGCCCTCTTGTACTTGACTAGGCGATCTACTCTCAAGCTCCACCTGCTCACTAACACCGTGGTCTTTATCTGCAACAATAGACTCTTTTTTCTTTTGCAACATGGAAAACTCATCAAACTTAACATCTCTGCTAATCAAAAATTTAGGTGACTTGGGTTCAACACACCATAATCTATAACCCTTCACCCCAGAAGGATACCCCAGAAATATGCATTTCAATGCCCTAGGCTCAAGTTTACCATCATTAACATGAGCATAAGCAGGACAACCAAAAACTTTCAAATCAGAATAATTAGCAGGAGTACCAAAGAATACCTCAAACGGAGTCTTCAACTCAATTGCAATTGATGGAGACCGATTTACCAAATACAGGTACGGTTACAAGCTTCAAATTTCAAAAGGATTTATCCAAATCAGCTTGAAAGAGCATACAACGAGCTCTTTCTAAGAGAGTCCTATTCATACGTTCTGCTACTCCATTTTGCTGTGGTGTATGACGCACAGTGCGGTGTCTCACTATGCCATTTCTTTCACAGAACTCATTAAACTGACTGTCACAAAATTCCAAACCATTATCAGTTCTCAAATGCTTGATTTTCTTGCTTGTTTGATTTTCTATACAAGCCTTGAATTTTACAAATTTTGAGAACGCGTCATTCTTATTCTTCAGAAAATACACCCATACATGACGAGAGAAGTCATCAATAAAAGTCAACATATACCGGGCACCACCCTTAGACACAACACGAGAAGGACCCCAAAGATCTGAATGAATATAATCAACAGTACCTTTCGTTTTATGGATGGCTGTACTGAACTTGACCCTGCGATGCTTTCCATAAACACAATGCTCACAGAAATCAAGCTTCCCAGTTTTCTGACCACAAAGCAAATCCCGTTTGCTCAAAATAGACATCCACTCGCCTCACTCGTATGCCCAAGCCGCGTATGCCATAATCGAGTTGTGTCGAATCTTGATCGACGAGGATGAAACCGATACACCGCCAATAATGATTACCTGCGAAGCATATAGAGACCACGCGACAATTGCCGCTTTAATAACAACGAGAGCACCTTACTAACTTTTAAAACTCCACCTTCACTACATACTTATAGCCTTGTGAATCAAGAGTACCCAAAGATATCAAATTCTTTTTCAAATCTGAACATGGCGAACATCTTTTAAAGTCCTAACAATACCATCATGCATCTTAATTCGGACGGTACCAATACCAATAACCTTGCAGACATATTGTTTCCCATCAAGACAACACCACGTCAATAGACCGATAAGAAGCAAACCAATCTCTACTTGGGGCACGTATGGTAAGTGCAACCCGAATCAAGAATCCAAACATCTCCGGGAGAACCAATAGATGCGATAGAACATTTTCACCATCGGAACCAGAACTATCTCGCAACACCAGCGACATCATTAGTACCGAGAAGACGTTGTGGCGCATTTTCCTTTACCTTTGAGTTTCGGACAATTTACTTTCCGGTGCTTCCGACGGCAATAATTGCATTTATCTTTTCTTTTTCTAGATTTGGATCTAGACTTGCCTCTATTACTGCTTGTGCCTTTTTCTTGATTTCTACCTCTGACAAATAAACCACTGCTATTTTCATTATTGCTTGTAGACACCTTTTTCTTCAACTCTCTAGAATTCAAAGCTGCTTTGACATCTTCCAAAGAAATAGTGTCTCGCCCATATAGCATAGTATCAACAAAATGCTCAAATGAATGAGGTAAAGAACATAATAGAACTAAGGCATGATCCTCATCATCAATCTTAACACCACCATTTTTCAAATCACGAATAATTTTAGTAAATTCATCAAGATGATCGTGCAAAGGTGTACCTTCTGACATTCTGAATGTATACAAACGCTGCTTCAAATATAACCGACTGGTCAAAGACTTGGTCATATACAAATTCTCCAATTTAAGCCATAACCCAGCAGGAGATTCCTCATCACCAACCTCGCGTAATACCTCATCAGACAAGGATAATTGAATTGAACTCAAAGCATTTTCCATCAATGCATCTTTTTCTTCATCAGTCAATTTTTCTGGCAATTTATCCTTGCCTTCAAGTGTCTTAACGAGCCCTTCTTTAACTAATACGGCTCGCATCTTTATACGCCATAAACTGAAATCATTTCTACCATTGAATTTCTCAATTTCATATTTTGCCGCCATGACAGAAAACCCAATATTAAATAAACAGAAGTACAACCCAGAAAATATGAAACCAATCAGATAACCAGAAGCTCAAAATAAATCCAAAAGAGCAAACTTGATCAGTTCCAATAAATACCAGAATAACCCAATAGCTCTGATACCAATTTGTTAAAGAATTGGCACTTGCGGAAGCGAATATCAGGTCCAATTTGGGTAGTTGCACAAATTAATAATAATGGGTAACAGCAAAATAAATAAGCAGTAAGAAATTAAATGGCACACAATGATTTAAGTGGTTCAACTTTTCAATATGAAAAGTCTACTCCACTGACGACGGCACACCGAGAAAAATCCACTAATAATCAAAATGGAGATACAAACACCAATTTCCAGAGCTTCACAAATTATACCAAATTCCAAAATCGACCCACAAAATATCCCTTCTAATTTACTGGTAATATATATATATAGCAAGATAAATTAACAAACTTGCTATTAAATCAAATATTACCGTACAAATGAGAGAAACACCACAAATGGCAACTGAAATGGACAGTTTTGTCCTTGGGCTGATTTTTCTCTGCTCTCTTAGTTGGTTGCTGCTGGTTTTCTTTCTTCTTTGGCTGCTGCTCTTCTTCTCTATGGCTGTTTTTTCTCTGCTCCTTGTTTTCTATTTTGGCTGCAGCATCAAAGGAAATGATATATATGCATATTACAAAAGTGGGCTAGGGTTTAATAAATGGGTTTGGGCTTAATTATTGTTTTGGGCCACTATTAACAAATCTCCACCTTGACTCAAAAACAAAAACAAGTTCTTCAAATGAAATTCCTCGGATTACCAAATAACCGTCGTCCAAAGCCCCGAAGGGTGATCATCTTCAACAAATACCAATCAAGTCCAAGCAATGCTTGAACTTGTTAAAAGAAACTGGTTTGGTTAACATATCAGCTGGATTCTCTGTAGTGGCTATCTTATTAACAACAATAGCACCCTGGGAGACAATGTCACGAACGAAGTGATATCTGACATCAATGTGTTTGGTTCTTTCATGATACATAGTATTCTTAGTCAAGTGTATCGCACTCTGACTATCACAAAATACAACAGAAGTATCCTGTTGTAAACCTAAATCACAAACCAAACCTCTAAGCCAAATGGCTTCTTTCACTGCTTCTGCTGCTGCCATATATTCAGCTTCTGTCGTAGACAAAGCAACTGTAGACTGTAAAGTAGCCTTCCAACTAATGGCACAATGAGAAAGAGTGAAAACATAACCTGTCAGAGATCTTCTTCTATCCAGATCACCAGCATAATCGGAATCCACATAACCAATAACACTGCAACCAGTATTAGAACTTCCATCATATACCAAACCAAAATTAGATGTACCTCTCAAATACCGAAGTAGACCCTTATCAGGATTACCCATATATCTGCTGACAACACTAACTGCATGTGAAATGTCTGGACGAGTACAAACCATAGCATACATCAAACTCCCAACGGCACTAGCATATGGAACCTGAGACATGTACCGCTCTTCTTCTTCTGACTGTGGTGACAAATCCAAAGAAAGCCTGAAATGCGCAGCTAACGGCGTACTCACAGGTTTAGAATCTTTCATGCCAAAACGTTCAAGAACTTTTTCAATATAACTTTTCTGAGTCAAATAAAGCTTGCCCGCTTGTCTATCCCTGTAAATTTCCATGCCTAAAATTTTCTTCATTTGCACCCAAATCTTTCATTTCAAACTCACCATTAACCTGAGACTTTAATTTCTGAATCTCGGACTTATTCTTAGAAGCAATAAGCATGTCATCAACATAAAGCAACAAATAAACTGATGAACCATCATGGAATCTTTTATGATAAACACAACTATCATAATCACTCCTAGAGTAACCGTGATCAATCATAAAAGAATCAAACCGTTTATACCACTGCCTTGGAGATTGCTTGACCCATATAAAGACTTTTTCGATAGACAAACATGATCTTCCTTACCTGGAACAACAAACCCCTCTGGTTGATGCATATATATTTGTTCCTCTAGCTCACCATGTAAGAAAGCTGTCTTGACATCAAGCTGTTCTAATTCCATGTCAAACAATGCAACCATAGCAAGCAACACACGAATAGAGCTATGTTTCACAACAGGAGAAAATACTTCATTGAAGTCAATACCTTTCTTCTGAAAATAGCCTTTGCAACAACACGTGCCTTGAACCTAGCTGCTTCAACCTCAGGTATACCTTCCTTTTTCTTGAAGACCCATTTGTTTCCAACAATCTTCTGGCCCTTAGGCGGTTTCACCAATTCCCATGTATGATTCTTATGAAGTGATTCAATCTCTTCATTCATAGCAACCAACCACTGAACAGACTCATCACAAGTGACAGCTTCATGATAACTAGAAGGTTCATGCACCTCAATAGACTCTGCCACAGACAATGCAAAAGAAACTAAGTCTGCATCTGCGTACCTCTGAGGGCGTCTAATCTCTCTTATTCCTTTACCCTTTGCGATACTGTATGGTTGCTCATGCTGCTCTTCTGCTACATCATGAGCAGAATCGTCTATCTCATCCACAGATGGTTGATCTGAAGTGCCCTCTTGTACTTGACTAGGCGATCTACTCTCAAGCTCCACCTGCTCACTAACACCGTGGTCTTTATCTGCAACAATAGACTCTTTTTTCTTTTGCAACATGGAAAACTCATCAAACTTAACATCTCTGCTAATCAAAAATTTAGGTGACTTGGGTTCAACACACCATAATCTATAACCCTTCACCCCAGAAGGATACCCCAGAAATATGCATTTCAATGCCCTAGGCTCAAGTTTACCATCATTAACATGAGCATAAGCAGGACAACCAAAAACTTTCAAATCAGAATAATTAGCAGGAGTACCAAAGAATACCTCAAACGGAGTCTTCAACTCAATTGCAGTTGATGGAGACCGATTTACCAAATACAGTACATGGTTACAAGCTTCAAATTTCAAAAGGATTTATCCAAATCAGCTTGAAAGAGCATACAACGAGCTCTTTCTAAGAGAGTCCTATTCATACGTTCTGCTACTCTATTTTGCTGTGGTGTATGACGCACAGTGCGGTGTCTCACTATGCCATTTCTTTCACAGAACTCATTAAACTGACTGTCACAAAATTCCAAACCATTATCAGTTCTCAAATGCTTGATTTTCTTGCTTGTTTGATTTTCTATACAAGCCTTGAATTTTACAAATTTTGAGAACGCGTCATTCTTATTCTTCAGAAAATACACCCATACATGACGAGAGAAGTCATCAATAAAAGTCAACATATACCGGGCACCACCCTTAGACACAACACGAGAAGGACCCCAAAGATCTGAATGAATATAATCAACAGTACCTTTCGTTTTATGGATGGCTGAACTGAACTTGACCCTGCGATGCTTTCCATAAACACAATGCTCACAGAAATCAAGCTTCCCAGTTTTCTGACCACAAAGCAAATCCCGTTTGCTCAAAATAGACATCCCTGCCTCACTCATATGCCCAAGCCGCATATGCCATAATCGAGTAGTGTCTGAATCTTGATCTGACGAGGATGAAACTGATACCGCCAATAACAGTGCTACCCTGAAGCATATAGAGACCACGCGACAATTGCCCTTTAATAACAACGAGAGCACCCTTACTAACTTTTAAAACTCCACCTTCAGCTACATACTTATAGCCTTGTGAATCAAGAGTACCCAAAGATATCAAATTCTTTTTCAAATCTGGAACATGGCGAACATCTTTTAAAGTCCTAACAATACCATCATGCATCTTAATTCGGACAGTACCAATACCAATAACCTTGCAGGACATATTGTTTCCCATCAAGACAACACCCCCATCAATAGACTGATAAGAAGCAAACCAATCTCTACTGGGGCACATATGGTAAGTGCAACCCGAATCAAGAATCCAAACATCTCCAGGAGAACCAATAGATACTGATAGAACATTTTCACCATCGGAACCAGAACTATCTGCAACACCAGCGACATCATTAGTACCAGAAGACGTTGTGGCAGATTTTCCTTTACCTTTGAGTTTCGGACAATTTACTTTCCAGTGCCCTTCCTGACGGCAATAATTGCATTTATCTTTTCTTTTTCTAGATTTGGATCTAGACTTGCCTCTATTACTGCTTGTGCCTTTTTCTTGATTTCTACCTCTGACAAATAAACCACTGCTATTTTCATTATTGCTTGTAGACACCTTTTTCTTCAACTCTCTGGAATTCAAAGCTGCTTTGACATCTTCCAAAGAAATAGTGTCTCGCCCATATAGCATAGTATCAACAAAATGCTCAAATGAATGAGGTAAAGAACATAATAGAACTAAGGCCTGATCCTCATCATCAATCTTAACACCACCATTTTTCAAATCACGAATAATTTTAGTAAATTCATCAAGATGATCGTGCAAAGGTGTACCTTCTGACATTCTGAATGTATACAAACGCTGCTTCAAATATAACCGACTGGTCAAAGACTTGGTCATATACAAATTCTCCAATTTAAGCCATAACCCAGCAGGAGATTCCTCATCACCAACCTCGCGTAATACCTCATCAGACAAGGATAACTGAATTGAACTCAAAGCATTTTCCATCAATGCATCTTTTTCTTCATCAGTCAATTTTTCTGGCAATTTATCCTTGCCTTCAAGTGTCTTAACGAGCCCTTCTTTAACTAATACGGCTCGCATCTTCATACGCCATAAACTGAAATCATTTCTACCATTGAATTTCTCAATTTCATATTTTGCCGCCATGACAGAAAACCCAATATTAAATAAACAGAAGTACAACCCAGAAAATATGAAACCAATCAGATAACCAGAAGCTCAAAATAAATCCAAAAGAGCAAACTTGATCAGTTCCAATAAATACCAGAATAACCCAATAGCTCTGATACCAATTTGTTAAAGAATTGGCACTTGCGGAAGCGAATATCAGGTCCAATTTGGGTAGTTGCACAAATTAATAATAATGGGTAACAGCAAAATAAATAAGCAGTAAGAAATTAAATGGCACACAATGATTTAAGTGGTTCAACTTTTCAATATGAAAAGTCTACTCCACTGACGACGGCACACCGAGAAAAAATCCACTAATAATCAAAATGGAGATACAAACACCAATTTCCAGAGCTTCACAAATTATACCAAATTCCAAAATCGACGCACAAAATATCCCTTCTAATTTACTGGTAATATATATATATAGCAAGATAAATTAACAAACTTACTATTAAATCAAATATTACCGTACAAATGAGAGAAACACCACAAATGGCAACTGAAATGGACAGTTTGTCCTTGGGCCGATTTTTTCTCGCTCTCTTAGTTGATTCTTCTTTGGTTTTCTTTCTTCTTTCGCCGCTTCTTCTTCTATACGGTCAAGTTTTTTCTCTGCTCCTTGTTTTCTATTTTGGCTGCAACTTTTGTATGTATTTTCTACAGCATCAAAGGAAATGATATATATGCATATTACAAAAGTGGGCTAGGGTTTAATAAATGTGTTTGGGCTTAATTATTGTTTTGGGCCACTATTAACAGAAACAGTAACCACTAACCCGGACAACAAATTAGAAAACATTCCTCCAGGATATGTATTTGCACGACTTTCACATTGCAATGTTACTGCAGAGCAAAAGGTAAGAGAGCAGCCAGATTCTTATGAGAGTTCTATGACTATGTTTTACACTAATATTGAGGCAAAAGAAACTTCAAGCATGAATTTCTCTTAACATTTCCACTCATAGCAATTACCTATGGAAGGAAACAAGGTATTCCATTTCTTCAATTCTTCCACCACAATATGGTGACGGTTTGCAAATATCACTTAGTTATTAGGACCTAAAAGTACATCTTTTTTGCAATTTTTCTATCAATTAGTTATTTGGATTTATAACGATAAAAAACATCAGTAGGATTTATTTCTTTTCATTTAAGCAATCCATATAAACTTCGAATAACATTATAAAAAAATTGAGATATTCCCATACAAGCAGATTGTGCAATTACACTTATAACCATACAATCTGATCAGTTCACCGTGATTTTCTAGAAAGAACTTGGAGAATTCCTGCATCTTTGTTTGGAATATTTTATTCATTCTACTCAGATTTTTATTTTTAGTATTAAAGTTAATGAACATGTAAAAGTAATCCAGTTTTTGACTTTTTGTCGATAACTGCTACTGCTATGATATTATTACAAAGATTCTACTTTATTGAACAAGGTATACAGGTGGAGGGAAACGTATTCCTCGATGACAGGCAGAAGAAAGTCAAGCATCCATTCAGTGTTGAATCATACAAGAAAAATGAATTTCAATTACAAAGAATCATTTAATCAGTCTATGCTAGCAACTGACACAAACATATCTCAGAAAATTATCAAAGGGGGGAAATTCCCTCAAGAAATTTGCAATATCCATTCTTTAATGCAACACGATGCCCTTTGGCTTCCCTGGAACCAGCTTGCACTGCCAGTCTACTAAAAATTGTACAAATTCTACTAAAACCAAACTAATTTACAACTGAGCTGGCGCCTGTGGATTATGATTATCCGTAGATTTCTTCAGAGTTTTCTCAGCTCGCCTTTTCTCCTCATCCGTCTCACCATTCTCTACAAACCAGGACAATATTTTCTCAGAATGCTTCTTCTGTTTTCTGAAATCTAACACATCACCGAAGTACTTCGTTAGCATTCCAATATTAAACTGCAAAGACAACTGCCAAATCGAAGGACCTTTTTTTGTACCTCCTCTTAATATATTGACATGTCCTGAATGGCTTCTGTTAAAATATTTGAATTCAAATGTAAATTGATTTTATATTTAATGTGATGATTCTAGTGAGTAAGAAATGACTAGTGTTATAAGAAATTGTTTTATTGATGATGAATAAACGAATACGCAATTATGTAGAGGCATGTTCTTGAATAGCCCATTCATCATAATCTGGTAGTGGTTGTTTCAATTGGTGTGTTGGTTGTCGGCTGTAAATAACGCAATTTCCGATAAGCGGGATTTATGAAAGCAGAATAGAATAAATAAATTGATAACGGAGTTCGGTCATATTATTACGTCTCCGGACCATTGTAGACTTTTTACTTGAAAAGGAGAAATTACACACGAGTGTTCCCACCAACTCAATAACTTGGAATTACACCTAAGAAAATTACTCTCAATTTTCTCTCACAAAAGCTTTTCTCTCTTAAGCTTCTCTCAATTGGAATGAACACTTTGGATAATTAATTCATTTACAATTACACATCTATTTATATGAAAATTCACTCTTGAATTACTCCTTAAATTAATGGTTCCTTAAATTGCTCCTTGAATTAAGCTCCTTGTTTTGCTCCATGAATTGCTCCATGTTTTGCTCCTTGTTTTCTTTCCAGTATTTTTCTTCCATTGTTTTGCTTCCTTAATTTGCTCCTTAATTGCCGATTATAACAATCTCCCACTTGAAGACTTATTTCAACTGTCTTCACACCCGATCAATTCAAGCAGCTGACTTTTTAGTCTTTGTTACTCTAGTAGACCAACCGGCGAGCACAACTTCGCTTTGTCAATAGTCACCACCTTTGTTAACATATCTGGCCGGATTTTTGCTTCTCGAATCTTCTCGTATTAACACATCATCTTCTAGATCGATGAAGTGATAACGAAGTCCAATATGCTTTGTTCTAGAATGAAATGTCAATTCTTCGCCAAGTGTATTGCACTTGACTATCACTACGCAGACATTCTTATAACTTTGTTTGAATCCCAGCCAATTAACAAACTCGAAGCCATATCATCTCTTTACTAGCTTGGATCGCTACACTGCCATACTCGCCTGTAGTGGATAGTGTGACAATTTTCGTATTTGTGACATCCAACTAACGTAGCTCCAACAAGTAAATATATAACCCTATGGTGCTTCTTCGGTGATCAACTTCACCCAAATTTTGCGCGTCCATGTACCGCCTTGTACTCCTTTAACTCTCCTACTAAAGTCTGAGCACTTTTCTCGCAGGCCTCGCGGATACCTCAAAATCCACATCGCTTCCCAATGAGTTTTCCTTGGATTTGACATAAATCGCTAACAACTCCACGGCTACGGCCAATGTCCGGTCTCGTACGTACCGTTGCGTACATCAAACTTCCAATGGGCCGAGGCATAAGGAACCTTAGCCATGAATTCTCTTCTTACGTCTGGGGGACCGATCCTTGGATAGGCGAAAATGACTGCCAAGAGTTTTGCTAATCGGCAGCATCGCCGTGTTGAATCTTTGCAAAACACGATTGATGTACTGCACTGAGATAAGCTGCAAGGATCATTTCTTCTTATTTCTTGTGATTTGCATTCCAAGAATCTTCTTTCTTTGGACCAAGTCTTTCATGTCAAATTCCTTTCGACAATTCTTCGCTTCAACCTTTTAATATCATCCATATCCGAACTCCGTACTAACATATCATCAACATAAAGTAGTAAAATGATATAACTGACCTATATCTCTTGAAGTAGCAACAATGATCGCATTATACTTCTCGGGAAACCTTCCTCGTGTACGGTTGTCAATTTTTTTGTACCATTGTCTCGGGCTTGTTTAAAGGGCCATACAAACTCTTCTTAAGTCTCGCACACCATGCTCTTCTTCCCCTTTATGAAAACCTTCCTGGTTTGGTACATGTATATCTCTTCATCTAAATCTCCATGTTGAGGAATGCGGTCTTCACATCCAACTGTTCAAGATGAAGATCTTCGATGGCTCTGATACAATGCGATACGATAGTATTAAGCTTCACAACGAGCAAAAATGTCGGTGTAGTCAACTCCTTCCTTCATGCATTTGAAACCCTTGAAAACTAGGCGGAGCTTTGTATCTCTCTTGGAATCACGCTCCTCTTTCACCGGCTAAGACACCCATTTGTTGTGAAGTGCCTTCTTTCCCCATAGGTAACTCGGTAGTTCCCGTCTGGTTGGAGATGAGAGATTTCATTTCTTCTTTCATAAAGCAAGCTCCCACTTGTTGGAATCTCGAGTCCGACAAGCTTCATCATAGCATTCAGTGCTCCTCTTCATCGCTAGCAACATATAGTTCATGTATCTCTGTTAGGCACAGTGAGGTCGAGAAGACCTTCTCAATACAAGAGAGTAAGAGGTTGTGGTGTGTCGGAATGATGTGTACTACTTTGTCCAACAAGTTCCTCCGGGCCGAGGACTTGTTACAATTGGTTCTATTGCGAAGTATCTGGACATCATCTCCATCTCGCAAATCTTGACTCATTCTACTCGAGTCATTAGCGTCTATTTTACTTGCATGTCCTTATACATCACCCTTTCGTTGAAAATCACATCTCTGCCATTAGAATAACTTTCTTCTTTCGTCATCCCAAATGGGTAGCCAAACTCATCCTACCATAGAATGAACGTGCATTTCTTGGATTTGGGATCAAGCTTATTCCTGCCTTGATCACTGATATGCACAAATGCTACACAACCGAAAACTTTTAGATGTGATAGTTTCACCTTTCCTTCATTTGCGGTCATTGCTCCCACTAAAATCTGGCCTCCTCTGGATCGTTTCTAACTATTTCTTGCAGAAAATTGACAAAAATCACCACCAAAAGCTCTGATACCAGTTGTTGGGAAATAACGCAAATTCCCGATAAGCTAGATTTATGAGAAAGCAAGAATAGAAAAATAACACACAAAATTTGATAACGGAGTTCGGCCAATATTGCTTACGTCTCCTGGGACTGCGCGATCTTTTACTGAAAGGGGAGAAATTACACAAGGTGTTTACAACACTCAATAACTCACAACCCAATTACACCCAAGAAAATTACTCTCAATTTTCTCTCACAAAAGCTTTTCTCTCTAAGCTTTTCTCTCAATTGGAATGAACACTTTGGATAATTAATTCATTACAATTACACATCTATTTATAGGAAAATTCACTCCTTGAATTACTCCTTAAATTAATGGTTTCTTAAATTGCTCCTTGAATTAAGCTCCTTGTTTTGCTCCATGAATTGCTGCATGTTTTGCTCCATGTTTTGATCTATGTTTTACTCCATGTTTTGCTCCATGTTTTGCTCCTTAATTTGCTCCTTAAATTAAGGAGCTTTATAACAGTCACCAGCTGGATCTTGAATTCTTTAACATTCCCCCTCAAGTTGGAATATATGTTAATTATTCCTAACTTGTTAAGTAAACTCGAGAACTATAGAAAACTCAAGGATTTGGTAAATATATTTGCTGGTTGCTCTAATGTAGAGATATGATAAGTCTTGATCATTCCAGCTTGAATCTTTTATCTTACTAGATGACAATCGATCTCTATGTGTTTGGTTCGTTTATGAAACACTGGATTTGATGCAATGTGAAGGGTTGCTTGATTGTCACAATATAACTTGGTTGGTTGGGAGTGTTTGATACCTAAATCATCCAAAATGTATTGTAACTAAGTTACTTCGCAACATGCTGCTACCATAGAGCGGTATTCTGCTTCTGCACTTGATCGTGAGAACGTATTTTGTTTCTTAGTCTTCCAAGAAATTAGCGAGTTTCCAAAAAACATACAATATTCTGTGGTTGATCGTCGTGTATCTATGCATTTAGCCCAATCTGCGTCACAGAAAGCATTTAGTTGTAATGAACTAGTTGTTGAGAAAAAAAGACCTTACCCTAGTATGTTCTTAACATATCGTAGCACTCGTTGAGCTGCTTCCAAATGTGGTTGACGTGGTTTATTCATATATTGACCGAGAATGTGCACGGTATACACTAAGTCGGGTCTTGTGATGGTCAAGTATATTAATCTCCCAACAAGTCTTCGATAAGATGTGGGATTATTGATGAATTCCCCTTCAACCTTGTTGAGGGATAAATTTTATTCCATAGGTGAATTGGCAGATTTGGTACCAAGATAACCCATGTCCTCTAATATTTCAAGTGCGTACTTGCGTTGTGACAAAACAATTCCCTTTCTGGAACGTGAAACTTCTATGCCCAAAAAATACTTTAATTCACTGAGATCTTTAAGCTTAAATTGTCGCATGAGATAATTCTTAGTTTCTTCAATATCCTGTACATTGTTTCCTGTTATGATTATATCATCTACATAGACAAGAAGAGTAGAGAAGAAATTACCACGGGTTTGGACGAATAGTGAGTGATCATACTTGGATTGGTTAAAACCAACTAGCTTAAGTGTTGTTGATAGCTTGATGAACCATTGTCGTGAGGCTTGTTTAAGTCCATACAAAGATTTGTGTAGCTTACATACTCGTGTTTCCCCTTTTCGTCCAAATCCAGGTGGAAGGGACATGTAAACATCTTCATGAAGATCACCATAGAGAAAAACATTGTTGACATCGAGTTGCCGAAGATGCCAATTTTGAATAGCAGCAATGGCAAGAAGAAGCCGAACAGTGACAAGTTTGGCTACTGGTGCAAAAGTTTCTTGGTAGTCAAAACCTTCAATCTGACTTTATCCTTTGGCCACTAACCAAGCCTTGTATCGTTCCCCAGAGCCATCAGAATTATACTTGATTTTGTAGACCCATTTATAACCAAATGGTTTCTTGTTTGGAGGAATCTGTTGAAGCGTCCAAGTGCCATTAGTTTCAAGAGCACCCAGTTCTTGTTTCATGGCAAGCTGCCATTTTGTATCGTTGAAAGCTTCAGCAAAGGTGGTTGGTTCCCTGAGAATGAAAATAGAAGTAGCAAAGGCACGATGTGCAGGTGATAATTGGTCATAGGTAAGTACATGAGATAAAGCATGAGAAAAACCTTTGTCATTGGACGATGCTGAGTTAGACGAAGGGAAGGACCGAGAAAACAAGGAAGCTTCGACATGATATTTTTGAAGGTAGCTAGGAACATTGGTGGATCGACGAAGCCTATATGTGACTGGTGTTGGAGGAGTCATGTGTGGTGGAGAAGTTGATGATGATGTTTCTGGAGATGAATTTTGAAGATGAAGAATGTCTGAGTCGATTGTTGGAAGGACAGATGATGTATGATGAAGTGATGTATTTGGATTGGTTGATTGACGAATGTTAGGTATGTCATCATAAATAGTATTTTTTGATGGAGTGAATAGAGTTGGAGTGTTAACAGCGAAAGTGAAATAAGGAAATACATGTTCATGAAAGATAACATCAGGAGACACTAAAGTCTTGCTTGTTTTGAGATTGCAGACACGATAACCTTTTATCCCAGATGAATACCCAATGAATATGCATCTATGTGATCTAGCATCAAACTTGGTGAGTCGATCATGATGTGCAGACACAAAACAAAGGGAACCAAAAACAAGAAGATGTTTGTACCTAGGAATTTTGTGAAAAAGGACTTCAAATGGTATTTTACCCTTGAGAATAGGTGTTGGAGTACGATTTATGAGGTATGTGGTTGTAAGAATTGCATCTCCCCAAAATTGTTTAGGCAGATTGGCTTGGAAGAGCAATGAATAAGGGACATTGAGAAGATGATGGTGTTTGCGTTCAGCAACACCATTTTGTTGAGGGGTAGAGACACAACTAGTTTGATGAAAGATTCCTTTAGTAGAAAAAAATTGGGTCATAGAGAATTCTGGTCCATTGTCGCTACGAATGATTTTAACTCTGGATGAAAATTATGTTTCAACAAGATTAATGAAGGTGGTAAGAAATGTGTGTGTATCAGATTTAGCATGTAAGAGATAGACCCATGTGCATCTTGAGTAGTCATGAACAATGGTGAGGAAATAACGTGCTGCATTAAGTGCTGGAATGTGATAGCCACCCCAAATATCGACATGAATCAGTTCAAAAAGTGCTTTTGTATTGATGGAACTTAGAGGAAAGGGATTACGAGTTTGCTTAGCTAATGGACAAATAGAACAATCACTATTGGAACAAAAAGGTGTGTTGATGGAAAGAGAAATTACACGTAAACTATTATTAGATAAATGACCAAGTCATTGATGCCATAGATGAGAGTTGGTGGAAGCAGTATTTGAAATGGAGAAACATCCAGCCTTTTTAAAAATAGTCAGGTAGTAGAGTCCTGCTTTCTCAATTCTCATCCCAATCGTCTTCCCTGAGCAATTGTCCTGAACAAAGTACATATTATTAGTGAAGGTGACATGAAAAAATATAGTTTGAGTTAGTTTGGCTATTGAAACTAAGTTTAATTTGAAAGAGGGAACACATAAGACATTATGAAGTATGGAATTATTGGAGAAATGTACAGTGCCAATATGTGTGACATGGGCAAGAAAATGATCAGGTAAATACACATGTCGATTAGTGACTAGAATGCTGGAGCTCATAAGGTTTTGGGAACAGACCATGTGATCAGTTACTCCTGTATCAAAAATCCAACGAGTTTCTGAATGAAAAACAATTACATATAATGTGTTACTTGAAGAAATAGTCACTTGACTTGCCATGCTACCTGATTTGGATTGATTGAGAAGTGTAAGGAGCTCTTGATATTGGGCAGATGTAAGGTTGTGGGATGGTGTCTTTATGTCGGAGTAGCTTTCCTGAAAGTCAATATGATGAGCTTTGGAGGGGAAGTCATAACTTGTATTTCTCTTATCTTGAATTGCTCATTTCTTCCGACACATGTTGATGCCATGTCCATTCAAACCACAGAAATTACATTTGAGACGCTTTCGACAGTTTTCAAAATTGTGTCCATTGAGACCATAAAAATCACATTTGAGGTGATTTCGGAAATTCTCATAATTATGGCCTATATTGTTGCATCGATTTGCACTTGAGATGTGGGTTTCTTGGTGGGTAATTCTTGTGAGGATATTGTGGACGACTATCTCTGGCAACAAGTGCAGCAGCTTCTGGCATCCTTCCTATGGTTTGCGTGGAGACAACTCTCTACTTTTCATCTTAAACAATGAGTTAATATACATTATTTACTATAGGTAAAGGTTCCATGAGCAAGATTTGTCCATGTGTTGATGTGTAAACCATGTTAAGCCTCATGAGGAACTTTATGGTTCGTTGTTTTATTGATATTCTTTTAGTTCCCTTCCGGAATTTCCTCCACAATGTGGAAGAGGACATAGTGCATCGCGACTATCCCATAGGCTTTTCAATTTGGTGTAGTATTCTCCAATGCTTACACCTTTTTGTATGCAATCATGGATCTCTTGCTCAATGTGGAATAGGTGCACGTTGTTGGTGTGTGAAAAATATTCCTTCAATTCTTCCCATAGCTCATATGCAGTATCATTATACATGACACTTTCTGCAATTTTAGGCGATATGGTATTAAGAATCCATCCTTTGACAAGAATGTTGCAGCGAGTCCATTGTTTGATTTTTGCTTCAAAGTTTGTTGATGGCCTTTTGATTGTGCCGTCAATAAATCTTTCTTTGTTTTTAGTGATGAGAGCCATGAGCATCGCATGACTCCAAATGTGATAATTTTCTTGATTTAAGGATTTAGCTACATGAACCATACCTGGTTGATCTAAGTGGTATAGATATAATGAATGGCTAGGGTCATCATACCATTTTGGTAAAGTAGGGTTGGTATTGGTAGTTGTAGACATTATTGTTGAGTAAAATAAATCGAAAGAACGAGATAGGATTTAATGTGTTTTAGACAATAATGAATGTTTATGAAACAAATAATGAATTGAAATATGCTTTATCTTATAGAAAATGAGTCAAGGATTACATAACCAGAAATTTCAGTCTTAGAACTGGTCAAAAAGTTGGTGAACCGGCATATGGAATGGTTGGAACGGTGGCTGCAACGCGATGAAGACCAAACCAGATGGAGGACCAACCCGGCTAAAGACCGAACCTAAAGAACGATGTGTTGTTTGAGTCGTCTTCCTCAGCAGCTAGCACGTGTGACTCTAGTGAGGCACGTGGAATGCCGGTGAACTCAAACAAGGCGTGTGTGAGCACATGTGGTGATGTTTTGGCTTGAAATTAATTGCATATTGCTCGGATTTTTCTGGATATTATAATGGGATGAAATTGAAATTATTTTATGAATCGAAATTGATTTTGGAAAAAAAACAGAATGAGAAAAGAAGAAAAAATTTCTGTGTGAGCTGAATTTTCTGGGAATTATTTCGTAAGCTCTAATACCAAGTAAGAAATGGTTTTATTGATGATGAATAAACGAATGTTTACAACCCATTTATTCAAAAAAAGCAAAATTGTAATAATTAAAAACAAACACAATTATGGAGGGGCATGTTCTTAGACAGCCTGTTCCTCCCCACCAATCTGTTAGTGGCTGTTTCCAGCTAGTGTGTTGGTTGTCACTAGCTGGATCACGAGTTCTTTAACAAGGATATCATTAGAATTATTTGAAAGATATTTTACCTTAATTAGTTTTTTTCTTTAATTTATTTATCATTTACATGTATTATAAATTGAGAGTAGAAGTGTGTACAAATTCACTCTGAAAATATAACATAACACATTTGTTTTAACCTCTACGATCCATTCTATATGGTATTAGAGCAATGAAAGATCCATTAGCTTCCAATAAATCAATAACTAACCCAGAAATTTATAATCAAAATTCAGAACCAATTCCTATAATGAGTTCAAATGATAGTCCATTTCTATTACTCTAAGTAAAAAAATTAAATGGTAGAAATTTCAAAGAATGGATTTGATCGGTAAAATTAGTTATTGATGGAAAAGGAAAACTAGGTTACCTCACTAGAGAAACAAAAAGGCCAAAGCCATAAATCCCAATACTCTCCAATATTAGAGGTTGAAAAACTCAATAGTTACAGCATGACTCATCCATTCGATAATTCCCTAAATTAATAAATTTGTCTATTTTTACTCATAGTTAGAGATGTATGGCAAATCCTATTAGAGACTTACTTCAATGGTGAAGACTCTATCCATCTATTTGAGTTAAAATCTCGACTGTGGAAGTTAAATAAGAGGGAGAAAGGGATAGCTGAATATTACATAAAAATGTAATAATTATGGCAAGAAATTTATATATATTCTGAAGAAGATTGGGAGTGTCTAGGGGATGATACATGTTATCAAAAAAAAATTGAAAACTGGGCTTCTATTTGAATGTTTTACTGAGCTAAACAAATAATTAAATGAAGTGTGTGGGAGAGTACTCAATCAACGACCATTATAGTCAATTCGGATGTTTTCTCTCAGATGTGATGGAAGGATCACCAGTGTTATATGATGCACGAAGAATCATCATCATCTTCGTAAGTATTGCCTTTGCAAGTTGCCTCTCTCGTGCCTCTCAAGACTAATTGTGCAAAATCAACCCTAAATTATGGTTTACACCAGCCACTTGGTTTAGTTCAAAATGGGCCTAGAAAAACTAGATATGGATTGAATGAGAAAAAATTTGGGTTCGGTCATGGGCTTCAACAACCTTTGGCCCACGCCAATAAAAAAAACCACCCGTGGGCCACATGGAAATGAAACTAGACCAGGCTCAAATAAAAAGCAGAAAAGAATATTTTGTGAACATTGTCAAAAACTCAAACTAGGGGCAGACAAACAAACTAATAAATCGAACAGAATTGTAAAATTGGATTGTATCAGACAATTCGGTACATTTTTTTACTAATTTCAGTCTTGTTTGGTTTACAAAATCTAGAAATTGTTTAAACTGGACCAAACTGTTATAATAAATATATACATAAAATAATTAATATTTGACACAACATGTGATGTAGCTTATTGGAAATAAGAAGCAAACATAACATCTTGGACTCTAGTTCGAGTCCTAGGTATTACGCTTACTTTTTTTAATTATTTCGTTGAAGCAAAAACATAGAAAACAAATGAAAATTGCGCTTGTCAAATGTTGAACCCAAGGTGTAGTCTTTTTGAGAAAACAAAATTAGCCAATAGGCTACAAAGTTAAATGTATGTTTTTTGAACAAATAATTATTTAATTATAACTACATACTTAACAATTCAACTATAACCAAACCATATTATTTCGATTTTATCAGTCCAAACCAGTCCAGTTTGGTAAGCTTAAATAATCTGCTTTGATTTTAATAAATTTTAAAAAAATTAGATTAGACCGGACCATGTCCACCCCTAACCCTAACACATTAAACACACTTGTTAGGAAATTCACTAAAAACCCATGAATTGGAAGCTAAAAAAATACAAATTTTGTAGCTACCAAGCCTCAGTTGACCCCTAGATAGGAGAAGCTTTCAATCCAGCTCAACTAGATCAATTTTATAAACTGTTTTCCAATTTTCAAAATGTTAGTTAATCATCTGCCTCATTAGCTTACAAAGGTAATCACTTAAGTGCCCTTTTTGCCACCTCTCAAACCAAAATCCCTTAGATTATTGATTCTAGAAAATCAGATCATATGAATGATGTATATAATTTATTTACCACTTATGCACCATGTGCTGAGAATCTTAAAGTTAGAATTACATATAGATTTTTATCATCTGTTGCTAAAAATTCCTGAATTCTATAACTTTCAATTATGTATTCCATGTCCCAAACTTGTATTCTAACCTAATTTCTATTACTCAATTAACAAAATCTCTCGCTATTATGCTAATTTATTCTCATCTTATTGTATCTTTCAAGACCTATCATTAGGAACAATGATTGGCAATGCTACAAAGTGTGAAGGTCTGTACTACTTTGACGAGGTTAAAGCGAATTTTTAATCAAATTGTTATATGTAATTCTGTTTATGTTCCTAGTGATAGCAAAATATTATTATGGCATAATAGAATGGAGCATCCAAATTTCCATTATTTGAAATAGTTATTTCCTTTCACATTTTCTATTCTCTGTGCTGTCTCTTTTCTCTGGACTCTATGATAAGGGCTTATGCTTCTGAATCTTTCTCCATGTTTTGTTTCTCATATGACAACAAGGCTTCTACAACAATTTCAAACTCATATTTTCCTTCGCATAAGTCAGAGTTGTTGTGAGATGATTATATGATAAGGGTAGTAATGTCAGCAACATCAAAACTTTCTCTTCATTGTTGAAACTCATATTGAATCTTGCTAAGTGATAAAGCTTGTTGTTGAAATTGCTAATGTACTGCATCATGCTCACATTATCTTCCTTTCTCATCTGATATAGCTCCTTTCACAAATAAAATTTATTGGCAAGGTTCTTTGACATGTACACATTTTCTAGAGTCTCCCATGTTTCTTTTGTAGTCTTGTAATTTTTAATTCAATATTTTGCAAGACATTGTTTGAGATATTTAGACGGATTGTACTAGCTACAATCTTATCTATCTCCTCCAATTGTTCCTCGGTGACGGTTGTTGCTCTTTTTTCTTTTCTCAGCAACGCCTTATGGATTTTCTGTTGAATAAGAATATCTTTCATCCTCCTTTACCATAAAGATATATTATTATTGCCATTAAATTTCTCAATATCTACCTTTTAGCTTGACATTTTTTTCTCGTTGTGTTTCTTTTTCTGCAAATAAATACACCCTGAACCTAATAAAACATTTTATGAGTAGATCAATCTATGCTGCAACCACAGAGCATACTAAGAATTTTACTAGACCGGTTTTGATACCAGTTGTTGGGGAACAACGGGTAAAATAAATTCAACAGAGTAAAATAATGATATTTGTAATTTAACGTGATTCATCCTTTAATTTAGGCTAATCTATGGGACAAAATCTGAAAAATATTTCTTCTACTAATAAAATTAATTTGTACAAAATGAGAAGGAATACAATAAATTGAGATAAATCCAAAATACTGTTACACAAGTGTTTCTCAATCTCACTATTTTGTCACTCTTTTTTTAGAAAAATATCCCAATGTTTTTCTAAAATATTATCTCCTACTCTCATACACACAACATTATTTTTCTTCAAAAAAATTGTTCTTTTGGCTTTGCTTTGGTTATCTTATTTTGGTGTGTTGATGTATCTTTAAGGAAAACACATTGCATATCCCTTATGTGGTCATAAATTAGTCACATAACTAACCAAATTTTAGTCACAAAAATATTAGATGCATTTGATAAATGAGATTGCATCTAATATTTTTATTTTCAAATGTTATTACACTTAATATTTTTATTTTCTTCCTCTTCAATGCGGGAGGAACTACAACTAACTCATCAAATGGTGGAAAAGTATGTGAAAATTAGTTGCATACTTTTCAAGTTAACTTAGTAGTAATTATACTTGGTAGTAATTATATTGCTATCTGACTTATATTGAGTTATTATTTTTATATTACTTGTGAAGTCTGATAAGCAACCTAAGAGAAAAAAAGTCCAAGAAAAGCTCAATTGATATAGCCACGAATCAAGTTAGAAATTGTTAGGAAAAATTATCGGGTCGAAGCTAACACACAACTAAAATAAAATTAAGAATAATGAAAATAAAATGGACACAAATATTTTACATGGAAAAACCCCCAAACAAATTGGGGTAAAAAACCACGGATAAATGTAAGAGGATTTCATTATTGTAAAATAGGATTACAACATCTTCTCTCTAATTACAATGAGAAAACAATTCTAATCTCTATTGTAATAGGAGAAATAACTCTCTCACAAAATAGGGAAAATATTACTTACAAAGAAGGAACAAATTTTCTTTTCTAAGTAGTAACTCACAAAATAACTCTCACAAAGACTTTTACTATATTTCTAATGGATGATCTCTAATTTATTTGATCTTATATTTTGCACAAATGAAACAAGTTATTTATAGGCAACATTCTTGAAGAACTTGTGGTAGCAAAGACTCCATGTTCATCTCCACATTGAATGGACAAGAAATTAGTGTTCCACATTGAATGAACAAGAAATTAGTGTTCCACATTGAATGAACAAGAAATTAGTGCTCCACATTAAATGCACAAGAAATTAGTGCTCCAATAGCATCCTTAATTAAATGTTTTCCATGTTTTCTACTTCATCCATTAGCAAAATATAACATTAAACCAAGTAAGTAGCTTTACCATTAAACAAAGTTATCAATTATCACATAACTCAAAGAGATGGTTGTGGTACAAGGTCATAAACTATAAAAATTTGAAGAAATCTTTGAAGCATTAGGATATTTACTTATATGTTTATTGCAACAATTTATAATTTCATTTGATATTATTCAAAAAAATTCAAGTGATAATGTTTCATCTATTTATATTGCAATTAAAAAGTCTAGTAGAGCAAGACAAAACAAGTCTTTACGAAGATGCAACATGTTTATTTATTCTTGAATTGATACAACTTTGATGAAAAAGTGGTTATGACAATGGGAAAAATTTTCATCAATAGATCCAACGAGTAAAATGCATCATATGTCTTTTGGAAGAGATTGTTGGAAAGTGTGGGTTGATGAAGTAATTAATGGAAATGTTAGATTATACAGGCCCACAGATGAATCTCGCACCATGAATGATGCTCATGGAACCACCACCGCTTCACCAAAAAGTTGCATCAAATTAGAAGATTAAGGTAACTCATTTTTGCTTATATATTTTGTCTTTAGTCAACTTTAAACAATATTAAATAATTTGCGTAGATATCTTTACCTCTTAGACTCTAGATGACATTCTTAGTTATTACAAGAAAAGACAAAAAGACTGTTATCATATTGACATTGAATTGATCTTTTCATAATGCATATTTTTAACCTAATTCATATACCAAAAATAAATCAACAACGACACAAATGTCTAGGATTCTAGATTGTAGTAAGAAAATCTGGGAGTGACTCGCCTATTTGCAAACAGAGATAGGAACCATTGTCTTGTATGATTGAATCATGAAACTAATCCATCATCTAACTTCTTATATAGATGAGGTACCAAGGAATAGAATCAATAGATCCAAATTAATCACACCGAAGGCATTCCCAGTTGAACCCTCACCTCAATTGCTCATTTCTTTGGGCTAACTTAACATAGAAACTTTGTTTTCCACCCTACCATTCATGACCATGTTTCCCACCAATGTTCAAAGTTCAAAGGTTTAATTCCAAATCCCTACTAGAGACACTTAAAATAGATGTTTATTGTTTGAACTATTTTCTTTTTTTAAAAACAATATGGCCATTTGTTATAGCCTGTAAGTTTGAGTTAGTAGTTGGTATATAACTAAACTAGAAAAGCATTTCACTGTTTTTTTCATCAGATTTTTTATCAACGTTTTTTAAAAATCAAGTTTGATCTCTTTTTGGGTGTAGTGGTTGATTTTCTCTCACACACACACTAGAGAGATTGGTTAATTTGTTTTGTATCGACTTGTAAGGATTTTTTTAATTATTTTTTTTTGTTGCTCTACGTGTTTTGCAGACCATTAACTCAAGAGTGAAGCAAAATGATGAAGGGATTCTTAATTAGTTTTTCACTCTTTTTCTACTCTTAATTAATTAATTTTTCCTTACTTGGACTTCAAGTATTAGTATCTTTAATATATTTTTTTCTAAGACATATATCTATTGAAATTATTATTACTTTTTTGAACATGTTATTTACCCTTTGAATATGTTGTATGAAATCAAAGGTGATAATTGATTAATACCAGGACAACATTCATAACTTCTCGTAGAATGGTATAAATGACAACAACAAACATGTTGTGAAATATTAAATAACAACATACATTATATGTCATAAAAGCTACATTAATAAATATTGTTCTATTTACAACAACGTTTGTTGATTAATAGACAACATTCAATGAACGTAGTAATAGGTTCGACACTTTTGACAACATGCTGATCAACAACATTTCCATGTTTGTTATAAAAACCATTCGAGAACATACAATACCTGTTGTAAAATATTACTTATCTTGTATTATTATTGGATGTATATAGTATGACTATGTACTGTAGTAAGCACTGAGGGAACCAAACAATCACATATTCACATTATTTGTTAAATACAATTCAAACCAACCAATTTTCGTACTATTGAAGGTGATCTCAAATGTGCTTTTTGCCTTTCATCAGCACACAATATTGAAAATCAACACCAAAATAATAATTAAAGAGGTAGAGAAATAAATGAAGTGGTTGAAGAGGTAGAGAAATAAATAAAATGGTTGAAGGTTGTAGAAATAAATGAAGTGGTTGAAGGTTGTAGAAATAAATGAAGTGGTTGAAGGTTGTAGAAAAGAGAAGTGTGTAGATAAGATTTGTATGGTTAGGATTATTTCTTAGTTTTATATTTGTGTGGTGTAGATTGCATGGTGAGGACTATAAATAGCCTACCTTGCATTTGGTTTAATCATTCCATCAAAAACAAATAAGTTTTTGTATTCTTAGTTTAAGTGTGAGTTAAGAGCTTTCTCTTTGAATGTTTATATTTCTCTTCAATTTGTGAGTTGCCTTTGAAAGGTGTTATAGTGAGTATAATACAAGTAGTTTGTTTACTTGTTTGGATCTAATATTAGTAAATTTAGAGTTGTTCATTCTAAATTTTACTCAACACACAAAAACATAAAATATACTTATTATGATCATTCTCAAACTCACAACGATATGCATGTCAATGCGCGCGGTTGCACTTCAAAATGCCAAAATAAGATATGCTCTAAAGAAATGTTAAAGATTTTTTTTTCATGCATGCTCTCTCTTATACATGCTCCTACTATCTAAATAATTAACATGTGACCTTGTTTTTTATAATATATATATGCGCGCGTGTTTAAGAGATTACTTACAAGAAAACATATTATGCTCAATATAATGTACAAAGTAAAAAATGCTTTATCAAGTAATAACTAATTGATTGAAAATTTCTCTTTTAAATGTGAACTCCAAATCAATCAGCACAAAATGTATCAAACTTAAATAGAAAAACAAAACATAGCCCAAAAAAAAACCCATAACCAAAAAGTAATCCATCTGCAGTTATTGCATCAATAATTCGATCTAACATCAAGAAAGAACTGAAATAATACGTTTTAATAATTCTCAAAATCATATCCACTATTCATAATTAATTGTTGGGTGCGCTAACGCATTCTACTTTAGAAAATCATGAAGAGAACGAACTGGGTATATGTATAGTTCAATAAGAGCCTGTAGAAGAAAACTCCCCATGATGATGATCAGTTACTGTTGTTTGGTGAATGGACTTGATGATCATGATCCTGCGCTTAATCAGCATTCGTACTAAAATGGAAACTGGGTCGACTCATAGACAAGCTGTTATTAGGATATAAAGTTTGTGATGAGGTTGATGAGCTCAACATCAAAAATTGGTTTACTTGCCTTGGATCAATATTCTCTCTTGATGAAGAACTTGAATCATGTGAAGGAAAATAAGTCTGTGTGGCTCCAGGAGGAGGAGGAGGACAAGAAACCAAAAATTGAGACCCAGAAGATGAAGATAGAGACAATGTATTTGAGGGCAATGAGACATCATTCAAGTTGTGATGAAAATCTGTTAACATTTCTTGGCTTCCTAGATTGGATGTTGAATATGGATAATTATTCAAATTAGGTTCCCAATTATGATGATGATAAACAAATGACATAACATTATTATTATTATTATTATTATTATTCAACATACCAAAAGCATGATTATTGGCTCTATTTGATGAAACCTGTTCTTCATGATCGTCATCATTTAATATAATTCCTTCTTGTTTTGTCTCATTTTGTTGCACACCAAGTGTTTGATCATTTGCAACTTGTTTTGCTCTTGTCCTCGAAAAATTTGAAATTGGTAACCTACAGTTTGAACCTTCCCAATTTTCAATACTAGTATTGTTATTAGGTTTAATAAAAAGAGATCGAGCATTTAGGCCATTAATGAAGTTTTCTGGGAGTGGTGGAAGTTCATCAATTTCATCCTTAGCAACATTAAGCAACCAATCAACAACTTTACTAGGTTGATTAAGACCAAGCTTATCTTGAAGATCATATAATTGAATAGCTGTGGGTATTGAAAGCCTCACTCTTCTATCTCTTAGTCCTCTTACTGTGCACACTTTGCTGTGTCTATCCTTTCCTCCAAAAGCTCGTGACACTCGTACGATTCTCGGATCTTTTGATGTTAACCATACCGTACTTGAAGAACTCGATGTTATGGTTGAAGAACTTGGTGCCATGGTCATCAATAGTTTGTCTTTTTCATTAATATTAATAATATCATCATTTCGATAATGTTCTTCCTCCTCCTCCTCCTCCTCTTCTTCTTCTTCTTCTTCTTTTGGTTGACTTGTACTACTCATCTTATGTTGCTCATATTTCTCTTTGATCTTCTAATGAATAATTAATCTGCTTCACTATATATATAAAAACAACAACAATATAATCTTAATTAGGTTTTTTAAAATGATTGGAAATAAATTAAGCAAATTTCATTATAAAAGTTTTAATATGGATAATAATTAGAAGTATATATATGATCAAATAGCACAAAGATGAAGATTGTTGCGAAGAAATAATCAAGTAGTGTAATATAATAATATATAATAAGAAACTCACATGAACCCTAGATGTAACTTTTGTAAATTTGGTTGCAGCTGTTACTTTGAAATCCCTCTATATAGCTAGAAGCGAAACTAGATTCAGATATATTCGATTTGATCACTATCTAACTTATATAGTAATGGTTGGTATACAGGAGCTCATGATTCGACCCAATTAAGCAAGAGCATTACTATTTACTAGTTCTAAGTTTAATAATTATAAACAGCTAGCATATAGAAGAAGTGGGCTAGCTTAAATTGGTTTAGAAAGGAAATTAAGATGTCGGAATTCAACCGACCATGACTCTTATCCACGATAAAAGCAATGGTCTATATGCATACACGTGTCTTATATTTCTCCCTATTGAAAAACTTTAACACCTTATCACCTGGTAAAGATGCTATCACATGTATATATATAACACAGAGTATTTAGTGTATATATATATATCCTGTTTATATATATATTAACTTAGAAAAAAATAGATTAACGTGGTATATATATATATATTAATACAAATATTATTTATTACAAGTACGTACTGATATATATGATGAATTCAATTGGGACCATGGGAGAAAAGAACTAGTGGGAGCTTCTTCTTTTTTTTTATCGACAAAATACAAAAGGGTCTTTTAATTGGGACTGAATTCTTATGACATGGGTAGATCATAGATCAATGCACGCCTAGTAAGCTAGTACAAATTAATGAAGATATATAAACATATATGTATGAAATTGTACCAATAAATCAAATAAGAAGAGAAGAGAAAAATCCAATATTAATTAGAGATAAACTCACTTTCAGGACTATTTATGGAATTAATTAATTAATAATCATTTGTAATTTGTAAGTAAACAAAAAAAAAAGGTGTGCTGAGGTCGAATTATGTGTACGTGATTATGTATATTTCTCTCTTGAATTTGAATAAAAGAGCCGGTACTGGTAAGGATGAGGACCAGACATACTGTACTAGCCTACTTTTCCTGACCGAAAGATGTATATGCATGGAGCAATGTATTGAAGACGAATAAGAAGATACACCAATAAGAGATGAATGTGTCACATCAGAAATTTATTAATTATATAAAAAAATAATTTAATATCTTTTGTTATTTTATAATATTTTATCTCTATTCATTTTTAATTTTTTATATATAAATTTTGTAGATTTTCTTTAACAAATAAAAATAGATCTAACCATATGTCAATGTATTATTATTTTTTCCTAACATAAGGACTAACAATAAAAAAATATTAAAAAATAACTCTTAAAACTTATAATAATAAAATTGACATTACAATAATATTGCACCATGTATAATCAGATAACATATTAAACATTGAACGAATCTAAATAAGTGTAATTTAATTTGAACAACATTCAATGTAAAATAGTATTGAATTTTTTTTAATTGTAAAAATATATAACTTTTTCATAAATTTTATAATTTTTGGTGATTATAAATTTTAAAGTTGTTATTTTTGTTATTTTCTCAAAAATAACAAAAGATTAAAATGTTCTAATTGATAAAACTGATAACTAATAGACATTGGTTATATTTATCTCATAAATGTATTACTCTTTTACAAACAATTAGTGTATTTACTAATTCTTAATAAAATCAACTAGAATGTAAATAAATTGTTAGAGTATAAAAGAATGTCCTACATTAATTAAAACATATATTAATATAATGTTTATAAATAATATCAAATTTACATTCCTTTTAACGTTAACCTTTTAGGATTATTATATGCTATACAAAACTTCAATATATCACTAAGAGAAAAAAACTAAAGATCTCCTGCAAAAACAAAAAATACATAGGTCTTGAAAAAATAAAGACAAGTGATCTAATTATAATAATATATAATAAAAATATGTTAAACATGTGCCTATTTTGGGTGACTTTTTTCAAGGTAGGTTAATCAAGCTCTTTGTCATGTCATCTTGGTGCGCAATAGGTATAGGTGTGTCTTTGGGTTATACCTTGGTTCTTCCCGTGGAGAGGATGTAAGTCATCCCAAGAAACACATTAAGGATTTAGAGGATCAAACAACATTTATAAAAAAATGGGTGACGAAAACAATGAATAGATTGAAGAATGCGAAGATCACAATAAATGTTCTTGGTTGGTTTTAGTCGGAACACAAAATTTCTTTATAAAAAATGATGCCATATATTGAATTCAATTTCTATGTTTACTGTGTTCACCACTAAGGTGCTAATATTGATCATAAAAATGGATGGGCAAATATTTAAAAAAAATAACATTTAGCGTGTCAAATTAACTTTGATGCTTGAATCATTACTTTGAAGATATTTTAACTGAAATATTTGTAAATTGTGTACTTAGAGACAATTAAGGTTACAAAGACACAAATAAACTCTAATGAAATATATTTAAATATTTAAATATCTTAATACCTTATAATTTCTAATTATTTTATAGAGTAAATATAATCTAGATATGTTTTATATTCAAATTTAAACATATCTTTTAATTATACACTTTGATCCTGTGTTAACTATACTCATTTTAATTAGTCAATATAGATTAACAAAAGTTATCATGCGTATCTGATATAATTTTTCTTAACAAAAAAAATTTATATAAGAAAGGAAAATATTAAAATAAAGCATATCGATCAATATCATACTTAAAGGAAACATTTAAATAGAATAACTTTCAAATTTAAGGATACTCATTTTATTTATACTATAATGTTTATAATTTTTACATTATATAGTAAACAAGAAAATAGAAATGAATTATTTTCACTTAAAAGAATATGTTTGCTAACCCTAAATAATAACAGATCAGATTTTTTTTTCCAGCTTGAGGAAAGGGTTATAAACAAATCAAGTACTATGTAACTACTTTCTATTTTGATTCATTAGGTCATGAGAATTTAAACACACTAAAATATTGCAGGTCAGTATTTATTTTTGTGGGATTTTTTTCCTGTGATTCGTTGCTCCTGTCAGATAGATATTCCTGATCAGAAGCTATAAGATTATCATGAATAATTAGTAGTAGAAGAATATTGGAAGCCATAGCTATAACCTATAGGCACTAGCTAACACATATGTGCTAATAGATTTTTATAGCTAACTATTATTTTTTTAAAAGAGTTTTAGTTTTTTTTAATAACATTGTCATTCATTGATTTTAATAACATTGTCATTCATTAATAACATTGTCATTCATTAATAACACATATGTTATTTTTTTTAATAACATTGTCATTCATTGATTAAGCATGTTTCCTTCACAATAAGCACTAATTATTTAGTTTCTAATTATTTCTTGAATGCCTAGGGTTTTTTTGTTTGCAAGTTAAGAAAAATAAAATATCGTTTTAATCAGGGCTTATATATATTTTCGATACAGAGGTCTGATCATAACAAAAAAACAAAATCCTCCTTATCACAACTTTATTTTAGCATCTCTCTTGAAAAAAAAAAGTAAAATTAATTAAATAATTATATCATTTATTCACAAAATTTAATCAACTTATTTAATAATTTGTAATACAATTATTTTATCATTATATATCACTAATTTTTAACGGTTTATACTTGCATATACTGTTGCGCTGTTTATACAATATCTTCCTCTGGGAAATTAAAAATAAAAAAATTATTTATTGTAAATTTATAAGAAATTATAAATGATGTGATATAATAATATTAATAATTATAATTGAATTTATATATTATGATATAATTATTATAGGTATAATTAATTACTGAAATGGCCGGCTTAGATTATGCAGCACTTGCAGCAAGAGTAGCTGTAACATTTTCTCAGTAACATGGTTCCCCATGCTTCCAAGCACTAGCCCTTATTAGGTCTGACTGGTTTGCTCTCGATTTATCATTCTCAATCACACCGTCTCCATCAATTTTATTTAATTTTGTTTTTATATGGAAGCTTTCTCACACTACATTTTTAATTACAGCAAACTATTCGAATTTTTGTGTATTACAATTAAAAAATAAATTTTAGAAAAAAATTAAAATATAAAAATCATTATTTATTCTTGTGTACACATCTTTTAAACAATAGTATACTAAATTATTAAAAATATATATATATAACTTAATTGCAAATTTTGCAATAACAATAAGATTTTCCGTGGTTTTTCTTTTTTAAAAAAAAAACTCATTTCTTCTCAAATATTGCTTTTAAATTTCATATTGGAAATACTTTTTTATTTTTTTATTTTTATAACTCAATTAAATACTTTCACTCTTAACTTACTTTAAAAGATATACTTTTAGTTAGGTAATAAAAAATATGAGTACTTTATTTTTAAATGTGAGAGACATTTTTTTTATATTTTATAGAAAAATGTATGAAAAATAATATATATGTAACGTGTGAAGAAAAATTAAAAATAAAATTATATTTATAAAAGTGGATTATGGTATTATGTAACCAAATCTTATTTTTAAGTAAAATTAATTTTAATAGAACCACAAATAAAAATAAGATTAGAACAAATTTACATATATATTTTAGATTGATTATCAAAACATTTAAACCAAACTTTTGAAATTAAAAAAAAAAGCTTGAAAATGAGCGGAAAAGATAGAGAACGGAAATAAATTTCAAATAAAAATAATCTTATAAAAATATAAAGGAATTAGCAAAGCTAAGTACAGAAGAAAAAAAAAGGAACCAAAGACATGAATTGGGATTTTCCTTACCAAAAACACATTGTTTATATCACTTATGTCATCTTTTATCGATAAAAATGAAACGAAATAGAGTTAATTTTTTACAATTTTATATTTGATTTTATTATACATTGAAAATATAACGAAATTAATTCTTAAAAGACAAAAATTCATGATTTCATCACCCCTTTAAAAATCATATTTTCATTCCAATATTAATTTTTAAGTTCAATTTTATTTTATCTTTAAATATAACCTTAAACCCTAAATCCTAAATCATATTTAAAAAAATAATAATTTTAGTCATAAACACACAGATATAACCCTAAATCCTAACCCATAAATATAACCTTAAACCTTATTTAGAAAAATAATATATTTTATTTTTAAATAATAATTATTTAGAAAAATAATGGTTTTAATAATGTATTTTATCTAACAAAAAAATAAAAATTAAATAATATTATTTAAATTTTACTAAATACATGAGTATTAAGGTAATAGATAGTGTTTATCATTCTATTTCAATTGTAAACTAAACATTGTAATAATAATTCTTTATTTGATTCCAATAAACAAACCAAACAATGTAATGATAATATTGTTTCATTTTTATTTAATTTTATTCATTTTTTATTCTATCCACCAAATACAACTTAAACTATTTATGTATCATAAACATATACTTAAATAATTTTGATTTTCTAATGATGTATAAAATTAGCCTTTTCTTTCTTGCATACCATTATTATTTATTGACTATTGTTGGGGTGATTTCTAACTAAAGCAGCGAAGGAATTACACAAAAAGGAGCTGACATATTCATAATGAATGCGCATGCTATTAAAAAAAAAGAGAAGTTAAATACTTCTTAAACATTTTTCATGAAACTCATAATTTGTTAGGAAAATTATCCTAAATATCTTTGAAATTTTATATCTTGTAATTTATATTTATAATATTTTTTAAATATCTCAAATATTTTTAACATTAACCTAATTATATCTTATGTTAAAACTTGTTAAACTTTTTTACGAAACTCATAGTTTGCTAGGAAAATTATTCTAAATACCTTTGAATTTTTATATTTGTTAAGTATATTTATAATATTCTTAAAATATTATAAATACTTTTAACGTTGACATAATTATATATGATGTAATATAGTATGAAAATTATTATAAATATCTTTAAATTCTTATCTTTTATCATATATATCACTAATTTATTAAAATATCATAGGTATCCTTAATACTAATATTATTATATTTAATGTGATATTTAAGAATAAAATTATAATTAGATCCCAAGTATGAAAAGTTATCATTTAGAGATTTTAATTTGTTCATATTCTTCGAAATTCTCTCCCTAAATGAAAAAATAATATCATCCTTTAATGCAAAATCCATTGGTTCATGTGTTATTTAATTGATAATTAAAATCCTAAATTTTCTAAGTTATGAAAACAACAACAACATTAAGAATTGATATGTGTTTGTCTCTGTGTTCTTACCAAGAATGCAATGAGTGGTGACATAAGGATAAGAGGATAATATTATCAAGAACTCGTATATAAATTATTTATCTTTGATGATAACGTTATCTCTATTTTACGTTATTGATAAAATGCTAAATTTTAATGAAAATTGTGTTTTTTTATTTCTGGTTTTGTTTTGGGTTAAGATCATCTAATGAGCAAATTTATTTACTAATCAATTTAAAATCTTAATTTGAATTATTTAATATAATTATTTTTTTTCTAAAATGTTAATTATAAACCATTAATGAAATTCTTATATAAAATTATTTTTTTTAATTTTATACATGCTTAAGTTAATCTTATTTTCTATAAAACTCTATCAGCAAATTAATGTGATGGCTTCTTAATTTTTCTTTAAAGTTCCAATATTTTTGGTATAAAATTGAACTAAATCAATTAAGAAAACTTAAAAGAAAATAAGTTAATAAAAACTGTAATTTGTAACCTTGTACCACAAGTATTAATTTTTTAATTATAAATTCTGAATTTTATATTAAAAGTGTGTGAAAATGTAGAAACAAACTATAAATATTAACACAGATAACAATTTAAGAGTATTAGTGTAATAAATAAAATATTGAGGTGATTTGTAATTATGTTATAAATGTTGGAAATATATGCCACAAAGGATTAAAAGTTAAGAGTATTTTGGGATAATTTAGTGCATAAAAAATTAAAAAAATCACGTTAAATATTAACACTGTTAACAAATGAAAGGTATCAATAATAATATATAAATTATTGAGAGTATTTGTAATCAAATTATAAACATCACGAGTATATACAATAAAAGATAAAAATTCAATAATATTTGTAATAATTTCTCAATTTGGTATTAGTTTACTTAATAATTTTTTTTAAAATTGTACATTTTTAATAAGAATATAAGCTATTTTTGTCACTTTATTAGTAAATCATCACACATATATTTTATCAAATGATATCGACTTTTAAATAAATACAATTTAATAATATATATATTTTTAGTTGTTATTAAATATTTTTTTAATTTTAAAAATTTTTCATTAATTTATATTTCTATATATTTTTAAATAATTTTATCTAAAAATTACTATGATTTTTTAATACTATTTAAATAAATTATTTGTTAATGGAATATATATACATATATGAGAAAATTCATGACAATAAAAGTCACCTTAAATATTATAATAATAATAAATAAAAAAATTGATGAGGACCTTCGTATTAAAGTTAAAAAGATTTGTGATTAAAATCGTTAGTTTCTTATATAATTTTCACATTAAATTTTAATTTTATTTAATATTTTAAAACTTATAAATTTTAAATTTTTTAATGTATTTGATTCAAATTTTCATTTGATTATATTAAACTTTAGTTAATTAATTTAATTATACTCATATAATTTTAATAATTATTAATATGTTATATAATTTTCTATATATGATATAATGCATTATCTTAAACTTTAAATAATGATATAACATGCCATGAAAATTTTATATTTAAATCGAGTAAAATTTACTTTAATTTTTATTAATTCTATATTATAATGCATTTTTTATTTTTTAATATTTAAGTAATTTTTTTCACATAAAAATTATCCATCAACACCCTTTAAAAATATTTTTTAATATATATATATATATATATAACCAACTTTATAAATATAAATTTATACATATATTTTTATTAATTTATCTTGATTTTAAATAAATAAATATTTTAAATTATTATTAAATATTTTTTTTAATTTTAAAAATTATTTATTAATTTAAATTTTTATATTTATTAATATTTATATTTTTAAATAATTCAAATGCCAATATACCTATATAGATATGTGCGGGTGAGTGAAGTCGGGTAAGCAACTTACCCGTCATGAACTAACTGTTTCCTTAATATTAGCTTCCGATATGAATTCAATTATAGATATTTGCACGTTAGTCCCGTATTTATATTATTTATAAATTAATCCTTATGTTATATTTAAAAGAAAAAATATATATTTTCCTCTACCTATTTACTGAAAGCGGGCACGTCTTTTGAAAAAAAAATTCGTCTTTTTCTCTATTTATTCAAGGAAGCAGTATCAAAAAGATTCATTATTTTTAAAAAATTATATACTTTAATTTATTAATTTATCGATAATATTTTAAAAATATATTAAATTTATAAAGTAAAATATCAAAAATCTTAATAAATTTATAATATCATATTTTTAAAAATTAATGGACTTCTTATCTCCATTAAATTTAAAAATTAGAACATTCAAAATATACTTGGCATTTTAATATCATACTTTCTAAATTTAGTAGATTTTTAATAGATTATTTAAAAATTAATAAATTTAAACTTCTAATTTATTTAATTTAGTGAAGTTTTAGAATATTTGTTTTTCTTTTTCAATCATAGATATTTGCACTTAAATCTTTAATTTATAATAATTATAATATATTCATTTTGTCTAAAGTAAAAAGCTACACGTTTTTTGAGGTATTTTTTTTTTTAATGTTCTCTCTCTATCTATCTGTACATTTAGTAAGAGTTTCACACCATAAACAATCTATAAAACAGATCATTGCACTCAGTTTTTTCTCTACCCAAAGAGTTGGGATATTGAATCAGAATAAAAATTATTTCATTATGTTTTAAAAGTGTACAATAACATGATATTTTAATAAATAAAATTCAAAACTATTATAATTAATAAAAAATAAAAATTTAATTTAATTAATAAAAATATATTTTAAAAATAATAAATATTAAGTCATGACGACGAGACTCCCGTTACATCTCATTCAAGAAAGTCATCATCATATTTATTGTGAAATTTCAATAGCATTTAATTAATTAATAATGGTACGAAATTTCATTAACATTTTTCTTCTCTTCTCTTCTCTTCTCTTCTCTTGAGCATAAAATAATTATTTTCTTTCACAGCTGCTTTATTAAATAGTGCGCATGTATTAATTAAAAGCCATTAATCCATTAATGAGCAAACAATATTTAATTTCATTCCAGTAAATTATTATTGCTTGTATAATTTAATTTCGATATTTCTATTGTTATGATTAATTTTGAGGTAAATATTTACATTCTTAAGAATTTTAAAATATTAAATTGTTAAGTAAAATATTTAATTATTCTATCATTAATATTTTTTTTGTTATAAAAATATCACTTGCTTTTAAATTTTAAAATGAAAGGTTGAATCACACACTAAAAAAAGTTGCATATCTCTTTATATTCCTCTTATATTGTGAGTGCTAACTAATGAAATGATATAAATCTCTTTTATTTTTTTATTTGAGATACAATTAATTTTGAAATTTAATAGGATACAGTATATTTCTTATCATATATATATATATATATATATATATAGTTTACCATCATTCTTTTTCTTGACTGTTCAAGAAAACTAATGGCATGTAGTTTTAAATTATGTGAGTATATGATAGTGTTGCTTAATATTTTGTTCTTGTTCTTTCAAATCTGTAAGTATACGAGGACGACGAAGACTTCGGATATTATCCGATTAGAATAAATATAGTTATATTTGTATTATATACTTGATATATATTATATTTATTTAATTAATTTATATATTTATTAAATTAATAAAAAATTTAATTTTTAAATATTTAAATCTTAAATTTTTTACTCGTATATTAATCCTCGATACTATTAATCCATCTTTATCTTTTGTTAATTAATTTTATATTAAATCTATTTTAATGAATTTGGAAAAAAATTGATTTAATTTCAAGTATTATTTATCATCCATCTCATCATGTTACTTACAGATAAAAACTTTCTTAAAATTATAATAATTTTTAGATAATTTTAAATATATATTTACCACTTCGATTTTGGAAACAGTTATATTAAAAACTATCATTGTCTATATCCATTCATATAGCACTGACTTAACCATGTACAAAATATATAATTTAATTTCAAGTATTGTTTATCATCCATCTCATCCTGTTACTTACAGATAAAAACTTTCCTAAAATTGTAATAATTTTTAGACAATTTTAAATATATATTTACCACTTCGATTTTGGGAACAGTTATATTAAAAACTATCATCGTACGTCCTCGTACCCATTTATAGAGCAGTGGCTTAACCATGTACAAGGTTAGATTGGGCTTCAACCTCGGTTAATATTTTGTTCAAAATTTATTAACTTCTAACTCATATATAAATTATCTTCTTTTTTATTTTTTTATAAAATTTAAAGATAATTTATTAAAAAAATATCATACTTGGTGGCACTTTAATTTTACAAATTAGATATATTAATAATTTTACTTTAAATTAGTGCATTTTAATCATATTAATTTTACATTTGTGAACACTTTAATCATTTAATTAAATTTTGATTATTTTAATTTACTTTATTTTTCAATATTTTTAAATTTTTTTAAGATATTTTCATTTTCAAACATGTAATTGCAAGACCTCTATTTATTCTAATTCAAGATAATTTTTTGTAATAAAAAAATCCTAAAAAAATATGTCAGAAATAACTAAAGTATACAAAATGTAATAATAATGTGATTAAAATGTCACTATTATGATAAAAAATATTTAAGTTTGGATTTAAAGTCATTTTTTACTTAAAATCGACTTATAAAAAATTTTAAGTAAATTCTACGTGTCAATCGATACTATTATTTTATTTTTCTATAATTTTTTAAATCGGTTTACATATAAAGTAAAATTTTAATAAACCAACTTAAAATTATACATGTAACGTTAATTTTACTTAGATGCTTTGAATTAAAATTATTAAAATGGTTAATTAATTTCAATTGATTTTTTTCGATTACTTTTCTTTTCCGTTAATGTTTTAATTGATTTTAGTTACTTTTTTTACTTCCGTTTCTTATTGCTTTTATTGGCTGCCTATATATATTAAAAAAAACAGAGACATAAGATATAACAAAACAAAGACAGAAAACGGTGAAAGTGAAAAAGGAAAAGGAAAAGGAAGAACTAAAAAAGAAAGAAAGAAGCGAAAAAGAGAAAGAAAACAGAGAGATAGAGAAGTTACATGAAAGAGGAAAAGATATCAGAGAAAAAAATACACTTAAAAAAATAAAAAATAAAAATATTTTTTTTTTGTATTTTCAATCCAGAGTTATTCATACATTATAGGCTTTATAAGTTTTAAAGTTTACTTAATAATAAACTCTTATATAAATTTATTATTATTTGATCGTTATATTTTAAAAAATAAATTTTCGTAATTTTCTAACAATTATTATTAACGAAAAAATTATGTATGATACACAAAACTCAGTTTATTTATTTATTTATTTATTTTACATGATTTAAATTTTATATTTATAATTTATACATATAATTATATTTAAATATTTTTAACTTTAATAATATAATTTTAATCTTTGAATTATTTATCCATATATTATTTACTCCCATCTTAAAAGAATTTTTCCTTTCTCGTAACTTTTTTCAGACAAACAATTTTTAATTTTTACCGAACTGGTTATCTTTCCTACTACTGCTTTTTATCTTCTTATATTATTGGCATTGTTCTATTTACTGGATATTCTTCTTCAACTGTTTTGCTACCTACTACATATTGTTTATTAATTAGTTGTATCTCTTTCCATTTCTAGTTATATCAGTAAAGGTTTTGCTATACCTATTGAATATTTTTTCCTTACTTTCAAGATTACTTCTCTGCTGCGCTTTATTTGCTTACAACCTAAGATTATTTTCCCGTTACTACTTGTTTTCATCTAACTTCTATTATTTTGTAGTATTGCAGTATCATAATTTTCAGTTGGTAGTATATTTAGTGTGGTGCATACTAATCAATTTAATAACTAATTAGTTCTTATTGCATTTCTTTTATGTTAATTTAATAGTTCATGCAGTTCTAAATATTAATCACCTTGTTTTACTTTCTGGTTTCAAGGTTAATAGTTTTCTGTTCAAATTTAATTGATTCCATGTTTGTTATAATTTCGTTAACTTTGTTATTTATTTATAATAGTTAATTCTTCCTTTATATTTCTTCCACTATTTTTCTACAATTTGTTTCTTGTGTTTATATCAATTTTGGCAAACTATTTTCGTATATAAAATATAGTTTTATTTGATAGATTTTAAAACTTGTATTGTTATTTGTGTATTTAAATGAATAAGAAAAAAATTTATGAAATATGAAATAACCATTCTATTGTCCTGAATCGAAAACCCAACAATGAATGTTGTTGACCTTATTGTGTATGATTTTAATGCGAACCAAATGATGAGGCCTTCTGTGACTCATAGGATAACCCTAATGTTATCGGTTTTTGTTTCTTTGAACTATGTTGTGGTTGAGAAATCATAAAAAAATAATGGCTTGAACTTTAAGAGATGAAGAAGTAAGATGATGTTCTATCTCACCACCTTCTATCTCACCATCTTGAATTCGGTAAGATTTTTGACTGAAGAAACTCCCAATCAACCTGAGGGTAAACAAGATTTTCAATCTGATAATGCTAGTGAAGCATGAAAACATTTTTTATTATCTATGTCGGAACTATGTTCGGAATAGCCTAATTGATTCCTTATATAATGAGTATAATAAGGAGAAGATGACTCAAGACTTGTGGGAATCATTGGATTAGAAGTATGAAATTAAAAATGATGGTGTCAATAAATTTTTGGTTGGTAACTTTCTTGATTATAAGATGGTGTATTCTAAACATGTATTTAATCAAGTACGTGAAATCCAATATATCTTAATATAGATGTATGATGAAAGGATCGTAGTTAGTGAAACCTTCCAAGTTGTAGCTATTATTGAAAATTTTCCCCTTCATGGATAGAATTCAATACCTACTTTAAGCACAAGCGAAAGAAAGTGTCTTTGAAAGATTGATGAAAAGATTCAAAGTGGAAAAAGATAACAAGGTTTCATCTAGAAGAAGGTATATCATATCAACACCTAAGGCTAATACGATGGAGCATGGTCAAAGTTTCAAGAATAATAAGAATAAGGGTAAGGGTAAGGTGGGTAAATGGTCTAAGTTAGGACCTAGAGAAACAAATTTTAAAAAGTCAAGCTTCATAAGGATTTACTTTAACTGTCAGAGGACAAGGCATAAAGCCCCACACTATAAGTTTCAGAAAAGAAACATGAATCGTAAGGTAAATATGGTTGATAACATCACTCATGATATCTCTGATATTGACTTATGTGCATTCGTGTCTAAGGTGAACTTAGTGGAATCAAAACAAAAGAAGTGATGGATTAATACTAGTGCAACAAAGCACGTATGCTTAGATAAGAAATTATTCACTACTTTTGAACCAATGAAAGATGGAGATAAGCTCTTCGTGAGAAATTCAGTCACAACATCCATTTAAAGGCAAGACTAGGTCAAGCTGAAAATGACTTCTGGGAAGGAGCTTACATTAAAAAATGTACTCTATGTGCTAGACATCCATAAGAATCTTATTTCTAACTCATTGCTAAAGAGGCATGACTTTGAATAGTGTTTGAATCTAATAAGGTCGTTTGAACTAAAAATGGGATGTTTGTGGGAAAATGGTATATATCCAATGAGCTATTTAAGCTCAATGTAATGGCTGTAAAAGCTAAGAATATTAATAAGATTAATTCTTCTGCTTATTTTCAACTTGTGGCATGGTAGACTAGGTCATGTTAATTATACATTATGTAGGCTAATTAACATGGAACACATACCCGCATTCTAAATAAATACAAAGCATAAGTGTGAGACTTGTGTTTCATTCGATTGAAAGAAAAACTAAACCTTTTGACTTAATCCATAGTGATCTATGTGATTTGAAATTTCTTCAAACAAGGAGCAATAAGTATTTTATTACTTTTGTTGATAATAGCATAAAATATTACTATGCATATTTGATTAAAAGCAAAATGAAGCTATAGAGAAATTTACTCTTTATAAAATAGAAGCTGAGAATCAACTCAACAAGAATATTAAGGTACTATGCAGTGATTGTGGTGGTTAATATGAAGCACCGTTTGGTGGATTATGTACATTACACGATGTTATCCATGAAACCACAGTGCCTTATTCACCTTAGTAAAATGAAGTCGTTGAACGTAAGAATCGTACCTTGAAAGTAATAATGAATGCACTGCTATTAAGTTTTAGGTTGCCACATAACTTGTGAGAGGAAGCTATTTTGTTAGCTAACTACCTTTTAAATAAAGTATTTTGAAAAAGACACATAAGATACCATATGAATTATTTAAAGGAAGTATATCTTCTTATAAATTTTTACGAGTGTGGGGATGTTTTATTAAAGTAGCAGTACCTATACCTAAGAAGGTGAAGATAGGTCCAAAAATGATAGAATGCATATTCATTGGATATGCACATAATAATAGTGCTTATCTTTTTCTTGTGCATAAGTCAAAGATTCTAGACATACACAAGAAAATGATAATAGAATCGAGGAATGCATCGTTCTTTGAACATGTATTTCTAGGTAAATCTTAAGGAGAATCAAGTTTTCCTAAACGAATGAATGAGACTATGAATAAAGATAGTCAAAACAAAGAACCTAAATAAGAATTTGAGGATAAGGTTGAGGTTGAACCCAGACATAGCAAGAGGATTATGACAGAAACGTCCTATGGTCTAATTTTTTTTGGCTTATTTGCTAGAAAGTAAACATCAAACCTATGACAAGGCTGTGAATTCTTCTGAAGGTCCTTAATGGAAAGAAGCCATTGATAGTGAAATTGAGTCCATTTTACAAAATCATACTTGGGAACTAGTTGATTTACCTCCAAGTAGTAAAACACTAGGGTTTAAGTGAATTTTCGCGATAAAATGTAAATCAAATGGATGAATTGAAAAATACAAGGCCATGCTTGTAATTAAGGGATGAAAACAATGATATGTACTTCATTACTTTGATACTTATTCTCTTGTGGCAAGAATAACATCCATAAGGATGATAATTGCTATCATCGCTCTACAAAATCTTGAAATACATTAAATGGATATAAAGACAACCTTTCTAAATGGAGAATTAGATGAATAAATCTACATGGAACAACTCAAGGGTTTTTCCAACCTAGCACAAGAAAGAAAGGTCTGTAAATTGGTGAAGTCTTTATATGGCTTGAAACAAGTACCAAAATAGTGGCATGAAAAAATTGATAATGTCATAAGGGCAAATGGTTTTAAAATCAATGAATGTGACAAATGTGTGTATGTCAAGAACAAAAAAGATGGTTATCTTATCTTATGTCTTTGTATTAATGACATGATAATTATGGGTAGTCATGATGAAATAATCAAATCTACTAAGACTATGTTGAATTCAAGGTTTGATATAAAAGGCATAGGGTCTGCTAATGTAATTATTGGAATTAAGATATTAAAGATATCAAGAGATCTCATTCTAAGTCAATGTCATTATATTGACAAAATACTTGAGAAATTCAATAATGATGATTCTGGAATTGTGAGAACACCAATAGATGTAAATCTACACCTATCTAAGAATAAAGTGAGAGTGAGCCTCAACTAGAATATTCTAGAGTGATAGGAAGTCTTATGTACTTGATGAGTTATACGAGATCATACATTGCTTTCATTGTAAGCAAACTAAGTAGATATTTAAGTAATACATGATCTGATCACTGAAAATGTATTATAAGACTACTTATATACTTAAGATATACACGTAGCTATGGACTACAACACACAATATATCCAACTATATTAGAAGGATACAACGATGTAAATTGGATATCTAACATAAAAGACTCAAAGTCTACCAGTGGATATATATTAATACTAAATGGAGCAATTATTTCATGAAAGTCCTACAAACAGATGTACATTGCTAGATCAACATGGAACCTGAGTTCATCGCTTTGGATAAATGTGGCAAAGAAGCCGAATGACTAAGTAATTTCTTAGAGGATATTCCTAAGTAGATGAAGCCTATACCTGCAATATGCATCCATTGTGGTAGCCAATCTACTATTGGTAGGTCACAGAGCAATATATATAATGATAAGTCTCGACATATACTTTGTGGACATAATACCATTAGATAATTACTCTTAACTGGGGTTATCTCTATTGACTATATGAAGTCAAAGGATAACATAGTGAATTCCTTAACCAATGACTTAAATCGAGAGCTAGTTGATAAGTCATCAAGGGGAATAGGACTCAAGCTCATGAATAAATAAAGATTTACAAAGGAATCCCAACCTATTTGATTGAAAATCCCAAGATTTAGGTTCAAATAGACAACCTAATTGTAAAGACTTAGTGATATCACTATGAGGGTTTACCCTTAAGTCCATTCCTATGATGAAAACAATGATACTCGTAAGATACAAGATAAGTTAAGGCTTTTAATGATTTTTATGAAGAGAATACATAACAGAATATGTAGGTTACTCTTTGCGTATTATTTTTATAAGTAAGAGATCACCTATGTGAGGGAGGAGTAAGACCATTTCAAAAGAAAATTGTATAGGGCTTAATTATTTAGAGACTATCACAAAACCAGACATATGTTCATGGTCAAAATAAACATAATAGTGAGAACTAAATTATATTAGGGAAGACTTTTGTGTGAAGGATGTCATTGCTTATATAAACGGTAGAACAGTTCAAGGATATCACGTATACTTGTCAGTCAATAAGATAAATATATTTTCATAGGGAAAGGTTCAAAAGATAACAACTATCTCTCCTATGTAGGTTTTAAATTGTTAAACTCTATTTTTGTGTTAAAATTAAATTTAAAATATATACCAATTTTTATTCATACGAAATATCGTTGGAAAAATTTTGAATTAAAATTATTTAAACGGTTATTTAAAAGAGATTTATTTTTCGGTTACTTTTCTTTTCTAGTGTTTCTTTTCCGTTCGCCTTCAATGTTTTTATTGATTTCAGTTACTTTTCTTCCTTCTATTTCTTATTGCTTTTATTTTCTTTGCCTATATATATTCAAAAAGAGAGACAAAGAGATATAGCGAAACAAAGACAGAAAACAAAGAAAGTGAAAAAGGGGAAAAAGAAAGTGAAAAAGGAAAAAGAAGAAATAAAAAAAAATGAAAGAAGTGAAACAGAGAGATATAGAAGCGATAGGAAAAAGAAAAATAAAATTAAGAAGGAAAAAGTGAGAGAAAAAATAAATATTTTTTTGTATTTTTTATCTATAGTTAGTTTCATTCAATAGAGTTCAGACACTTAAAAATTCATAAAATAATAACTTGTGGGGTAAGTTTATTATTATTTGATTATTGTATCTTGGAAAATAAGTTTTTGTAGTTCTGTAATATCCACGATGAGCGAAAAAATTATTTTAATGACAATATATGATACACATACTTCACTTTGTTTATTTATTTATTTATTCTATTTAAATTTTATATTTATAATTTATACATATATTTATATTTTTGTATTTTTAATTTTAATAATATAATTTTATTTTTAACTTGTTTTTACATGTATTATTTTATACAACTATTTGATAATTAGACATGAAAAATTGCAACATCTACGTGCTTTTTTAATTGACGCGCGAGGCATGTATAACAGATGAAGGAGCTAACCTAATTAGTAAAGAGTTTGCTATCATTCATGAGAAAATAAAGGAAATAAATCATAGCAAAAATGTTCAGCATTTTCATGAAGTCTAAATAGATCCTAGAGCATAAAGACCCATAACAAGTTAAAACTAAAGGAAGTAGTAAAAGATTTAAAACATCAATAGAGAAGGCTATTTCAAAAGAAAGACTGTCGTATATCTGGATTGGGTCAACATAAACGAAATTCTTAATTTAATGAAAATGTATCGTGATTATTTAATAATTTCAACGATTATAACTCTCTTTTTTTAATTATTATGCTCAAATTTTCTATATTTTATGTATTCCAATTATGTATAAAAATAATAGCTGGTATGACACAGACAAATAACACTATTCATCTAGGGATGGTATCGTGTGAAAATTAAAATAATTTATTTAATTGTTTATTTTGATGTCATTATTTATATTTATATGTGATAAATTGGTGTCATAATTTTTATGATTCAATTTATAGAGGATGAGAAGTTGATTTATTTTGTATTGTTAGTATAAAATGATTTGCTTTGTTTATGCAGATGTGATGTAATTGTGGTTCTTTAATGTTTGTGCATAACAAAGATATCAAAGATTAAGTATCATCATATATATATATATGAAGATCAAACATTTTTATTTACTTAAGAAATAAATACCTAAATTTTATCAAGTTTTTATCAGAATATTTTATATTAATTGTTTTCATTCGTGAGTGAAATTGAATTCATACAGGAGAGAACGAGATACTAATGAAAAAAAATCTTAAAAGACATGCCCTTTAGATTTTCAACATGGAATTTTTTTTTAAACATGACAAAAGGATTGTTTTATAAATATTATAAATAAAAGACTTTAATACAAATATATATATATATATATATATATATATATATATATATATAAACTAACCGAGAAATCTTTGCTTAAGGAAATATATTTTTACTCCAATATTAGGCTAAGGTACTAAATATAAATTCTAGATAAGAGAATAATACTTTATCCCTGTTTCATATAAACTAGCAATCTCTATTGTTCCTTCTTTATACAATAACCATACACGTAGCCTCATCTTATCTTAAAGTAAATATCATGTTTTACATAATAACCACACGCTTAAATGTATCTTATCTTATATAGTAGATTCTATAAGTAACATTATCTTATTCCACTTTATACAATGAACTTATACGTATTACATTAAAAGATAAGTATTTATGATAAAAAGCAAATTCCTAGTTTTATCTATTTCTGCAGACAACTTTATGTCAAATCCTACTATACTTATGTGACTTTGTTCCTGTATCTCTAATTAGTCCCATCCATTACTTGGCTAATATTATTTTTCATCATATTTAACATCTGGATCTTCTGAATCAATGTCACTTGGTGTGTTTTCAAGTCAAACTAACTCTTGTGTTAGGATATCATCGTTAATGTTTCAGGTTATTACTTCAGTTTTATAGGAATAGAGAATTGGGATTGAGATGTAAAGCCAGTTCAAGTAGTATTTGCCTAGTTCTTGGTCCAAGGTTGCACATGAGTTCCACTAATAATTATAATATTCCTATGGAGCTTCACGTTAGTGATTCAATGGGACAACCTTCGGAGGAATTCTCTCGCAGAAATCTAACGTTTAAAAGAAGGGTAATATATTATTTTTAATTTTTATCAATTTATAATTTGATAACCTAAATAAATCGGTCAATCATGTAATCGTGTGTAAAAATAAGTGCGAAAATAAAATAATAACACACGATATTTTTAGGTGAAAACAACATAAGCCACAACTATTACCTAAGAGGAAAACCACCGGTCTACCGGACCACCTAACTTTTCACTATAAAAATCAAATGTTCAAATACAAACTCGATCTTATGCTACCATTTCTAAGATACTGTTTCAATGTACTTTACTTACGAGTCATTGTTTTGTTTTCACAGTTTCCAATATTAGTGTGAGCGATTTTCAGACCAACGTTCCAATATGCTTTCTGCCAATTACATAGGTTCCCAAATTAACTGCAAAATAGTTAGCACAAAAACACAAGTGCACATGTGTGTTCTAGAACGGATTTAATAATAAATAATCCTAACTAGATGATTCAAAACATATGTTACTTAAATTAAATCAACTAGTAAATCTTAGAGCAAAAATATTAAACATCAAGTTCAATAAAATTATTAAACATCAAGTTCAATAAAATTAGATTCTTTAAAGATTAATAATAAAATCAAATAATTATTTGATCTAACAATTTAAGAACAAAAATAAAGAAGAAGCCATAAGAACGTATTATCAAAATATCATAAAATAATTAGACCAATTAATAAATCAAACATAACCACCAATATTTGATAGATTAACTAAATAAAGAAGCCTAAACAATTATGATCTTATATTTGTGTGGTTGATTTAAACAATGAACAATGAATTTTATTTATAGGAAAAATTAAAACCCTTAATTCTATATAATTGATAAATATCTTTTTCTATTATAAATAGAATTAGTAATATTCATTAATTAAGATAACTCATATATGATTAATAAATATATTTTCTATTACAAATAGGATTAGTAATACTCACTAATTAAGAATACTCCTATTTAAAATAGATTTCTTTTAAAATAGATTTTATGCTAAAGATTTCAGATATAATTTAGAGTATATCTTATCTAATATCTTTTAAAATGAATTTTATGCTATCTTTTATGCTAAAGATTTCAACTATAATTTAGAGTATATCTTATCTAATATATTTTAAAATGGATTTTATGTTATCTTTTATGCTAAAAATTTCAACTATAATTTAGAGTATATCTTATCTAATATCTTTTAGCATATCTTATTTTATAGTATATCTTATCTAATATCTTTTAGCATATTTTATTCCATATTTTAGCATTAAAAATAATTTCAGATTTATTAACATGTGCTATTAAATGCATAAATGTAATCCTATGTGTCGTAGTTATCAAAGATATACTTGAAGTATAATTATCTGGAACTCGAGTATTTGTTTGGCTTTTCTTGATAGACTTGATAGCAAGCCTAAAAAAATATTTACAGATAAATATTTTGTCCCCGAAAATAGCCAACACTCATAGTCCTTACATAGTTAAATAAAGATTAATGTTTCTCTTTCAATCTTACGACCATTAATAAAAATAAGTTGTCAATATCTCAAAAGATCGGAGCAAGTAGTCTTTTGAGATGCCAAACTTCTCCTAGATTCTAAAAACCTGGGAAATAATTAGGTTCAATTAAGATAGCCATAGGAAACATGTTGATACACAACCATGTTACATAATATATATTTAGGTTAACATTTTCTTCAAAGGAAGGATGTCCATTTTTTCCAAGGCTTCAAGTATCCTGACTCTTTCAGGTGCAAACAATGTATGCTTAACATTTCCTAGATTTGAATCGTTTTCGAAAAATCTTGGGAGAAAACTTTTTCTATATTAGATATTATTGAGATTATTTATTAAATTTTATGTCTTCATAGGCTCCTTAATAACATTTGCAAGCATCATGTCTTGGATACCTTTTGAAAATCTTTCATTAAATACTGCCATGGTCTCACTATCACTCCTAACAAAAGATTACATGGTAAATGAAGAATTATTTTTCTCTAATCTTTAGGATTTGTATTTTTAGAATTGCTATCATATTGAATCATGAACACTTGATTACTAGGGTGTTTTTGAAAAATAATTTACAATGACATTATGCTCTTCTTTGATGTACTTAACTGTCCAATGATACTTCAAAAGCCATTCTAACCACATGAGGAATTTGGGATTAAGAAGTTCTCATTTCCTTCTTTTAAGTAATCCTTCAAATACTTATAATTAATTTTAATAATAAATAGATTTTGTGCAAGAAAAAATTAAAATTTCTTGATTCCATTTATTAATACAAGTACACCTTTTTTTTAAAGGAGAATGTTGTTGAAATGTATTGAAGGATCTAACTTGTATCCACAAATTTCTCTCTTTCTGTTTGGGCTTTCCTTAATTGCTATTGTTGCCCAAATTTGTTTTGAGACGTTAATCTTGAGTATGAGTTGGCCAACTCTTTGGAGTTTAAGGGGAGGAAGATTGTTGCATAATTCATTTAAGGTCTTGATTAATTAAGTTGCTTTGGTTGACTAAAAGTATGCATTTTTCCTTAAGTGTCGAGAGGTTTTGATGTTGATGATTTCAGAATAAGGAATACGAGATGAAGCATAATTTACAATACCTAAGAATTATTGTATGTGTTTTTTCACCCTTGGTGCTTATAAGTGTACAATATTATTTTGTGAAATGATTGATCAATTTCTTATCTATAGCCCGAGAAAATCAACATCTTCTTACCAATCTTCATCTTGCATTTTGAGAGAACTAACCCATATTTATCTATGAGTTCTTAAGATAGGCAAAGATGTCTTTTATGTTATTTTTCCTTTTCACAGAATGTTAGGACATCATCAATGAAGATAAGATAATTTGAAGACAATGGGACATAGACTCAATTCATCCTATATTGGAACTCTGATGGTGTAGTTTTGAGTACGAATGGGGTGTTATTCCATTCATAGTGTCCACATGGCACTATAAAGGTTATTTTATAATTGTCACATGAAGTAATACCAATTTGAGAAAACTTTGACATCATATCAAAATTTAAGGATATTTCGATCTTACTAAACTTCTTTAAGAGTAATAGTTTTTAGGGATGGGACATCTAATATCTCTGAAATATTTATTGAGTTTTTGGAAATTTATTACTAAATTTTTCTTTCCTCTAACTTGTTCAAAATGTTTATTTACATAGAAAATTGGACTTACCTACTCAAATTTGGATGGGCTAATCAATCCAAAATCTAGTAATCCTTGTATTTCTTCTTTGTATAATTCTCCATCATGTGGCCTTTACTGTTGGAATGTTATCTTATTAGGTATTTTCATCATTCTTCGTATAAAAGAGAGACAAAGTTCATTATTATAGAAATTATTTAGGACAACAACACAACATTAAAATAAAAATATATTTTCTTTAGCAAATATTCCTTAGTTAAATACAACGACTTAAAAAAATCATTTTTCCACCCCAAGAATTTTATGTTGGGTATAATGAAAAAAATTTATAATGCAAAATATTAAAATGGGGACTAAAGGGTTAGGAAATCAAATCCTAAAATAGCATCTGACTCATCATACATGTAAAAACAATGTCTTATGATAATGAATTAGATAAGAAGACTTCGATGGGTTTGTATTAAGTAGGGTTATAAAATCTTTTTCCATTTGCTATTATAAATGAATCTTTTCTATATATTGGTAGGTTTTTACTATGAAGAAGCAATGCTCAACTATTAATACTATTAATTTTATATGTTACAACTATAGTACAATTAGATTTCTTTGAAGATATGAACAAAATGATTCTCCTTGACAATAGAAGACATCATTTGCCTAGTCATTGATTAGTGTTTGAACTCTTTAGTGAACATATTATTTTATACTAAAATTAGAATATGAGTATTTGGGTTCTTTTGATTACAAGTCTTCATTGGAGCAACGCTTCAACAAGTTTTGTAGTTCAATCAAACCACACATCATTAAATTTTGAACCTTTTATGAAATGAATGAGTTTTTGGGGTTTTTTTGGACCTTTTTTTATCTAATGTCCCATTTCCCCCTTACAAATGAATCATTTGTCTATGAAAAGCTTTGGTTGTTTTCTTCTTTTAATAAACTTGTATCGATTTCCTTTATGAGGTTTCCATCTTGATGACTTCTTTTTTTATTTTGTAGACTTTTTTGAGCTCATTTAAGTAGAATGGTGATGCTTTTTACAAAATTTTGCTAATGTTACATATTATGATTACTATAGGGTTTTCTTGAGTTTTTGAGACAATCAATAATCTTGTATTAGTTTATCAACAAACATTTGGATAGTTAGGCTGGTTTGTGTGATATCAATATTTTTTTGTTTTGAGCTTTTCTTCAACTAATTTACTAACATGTTGAGGACAAATGTCCTTTTGATTGTTTATGTATTTTTGTTGTAGATGAAAGGAGTTGTTCTTGTTTTATACAATATTATTTTTGTTTTGAGACATCGCAACATTTGCTTTGAATAAATTTATTCTCAACACTTTGAGATCCTAGAACTTCTATTCCAACAAAGACTTTGTTTGTGAAGATTAGTAATGTTGCCACTGGTTGGTTAGCTTGTTGGATCATATGCTTATCATCTACAAGAGGTTCTAACCACCATCTTCTCAGTGGTCCTATAAACGCTATTGCATCTCTTTCAACAATTTCTCTTAGAGTTGGATTGACATTCCTTAGAGCTTCTCCTTCTTCCCATGCAATTATCCTTTCAAAATATGAGTTCTTTTTCAAGATCAATTTGGTCTATATTTTAAAATTATTTGTATTATCGGGCTTATGAAATTGCCAATCTTATTATCAACTACCATTGGGTCTCCAATGGGTTCTCTTTGTTGAAGATTAGAACCTTTATTTCTTCCTTTGAGATTAATTTTTAGAGAATAATCATAGTTGTACATTTTCAAGTTGTATATTTGAGAGGAAGTGAGATGCTAGATGTGGATGGATTTGTTGAGTCTAGATTTTCAGAATCATCATCGAACTCACTGCTCTATCTAGTACGTTATGTTGGCCAATGGTAAATAGGAGGAAGAGTAGAGTTTATCCAAAAACACTTTGGATTATTTCCTTATTCTTTCTATATATCATAAAGGGATGGTCTGGATTTCCATCTAGGTAGGACAAGATCATGAATATGTTTTTTTTATTTCTTTATCCATTATCTCTATTTTTGACAACGTTTCTCTTTTACAAATATAGCCATTGATTGTTTGACATGTCTTCTAGTATCTTCTAGCTCATATTTAATTCTAATTGAAATTATCATAATTGAAACAATGAATGACCATGTTTTCATCTTATTGGTTCTTTTTAGTTTTGCTATTTTGTTTTTAAGAAATCAAGATTATTTTGAAAATATTGGTGTAGTGATTGGAATGTTAATACTTGATATTGAGTTTAAGAGTGCAAGTCCTATTGTTTTTGTGTTGGTGTTCCCGTGTGCAAAATATATAGTCTGTATTATCATCCTCTATCTAAGGTCAACTATTGTTGGTTCAACATTGCACACTCACATAGAATTTATACTTTGTATGTTGTATGATATATCCACCACTTAGGGGGTTGGGGCATGTAGTTGGTATGTTTAGGTTGTGTATGTGCATTGTGTTCACTTTGTGTTTGCATGTATTTTCAAAAACTTATTTGGCTTTTTGAAACAAAATACAACTTGGTTATGAAGCCTAACAACCAACTTATATCCTGATTGAATTGAATAAGTGTCTTTGGATTCAAAGCTTCAAACTAGTCTATCTATTTCTTCTAAAATGGGAGTATTGAGAATTGCTTGCATATCTACTTGCCAAAAGATACTTTGAGTGTTTTCCTATTGACCACCTAATTCCTTCTTTCAATAGACTCATTGACTCTATAATACTTCTCCACCCCCAAGATGGCTTATGGATTATATTTGTCTCCAAAAAAGATGAGTTATTGAATGGAACATTTTGATATCAAGATCAAGATAAGGAAAAGAAGATAAGAATGCTTCAGAAATAACTCAAGGTTTTATACCTAGGGAAGTCTCTTTCATAAACAGAAATTAAGTAGGAAAAACTTAACAGTTCAAAACCAACATTAGGGTCCAAAATCTCTAAAGATGAATCCACCTCAGAGATTCATTCTAAAAAAGGTAAAATTTTTAAAGAAAGAATTCAAAATGAGAAAGAATAAAGAATTCAAAATGAGAAGGAATAACCTAATAGTTCAAAAGAGAGTAACACATTTGAAACGAAAAAAGAAAAGCTCAATTGGGCTGAAAAAGTAAAAAACAAAAGACCAAAAAGAGATTTATATGATCTATAGTGATTTAAAACTAGGAATTTATAACAATTGACCTAAAACAAGTAAAACTATTATCGAATTTAGAAGAATAATTCACATAACTTTTACTAATAGACTAGAAGTTGAAGGCATTTATGCCAACTATATAGTACCAAAACTATTAACTCTAGAAGATATAGTTAAAAATTTATTTGCATTATTACAACAACAACCATCACCACCAAGAAGATTGAAGACCCTAAGAAATATAATATGACTACCAATACTATTCAGAAAAATACCTCTTATAGAGATAGTAAAGATAATACGACCATCAATATTATTTAGGAAAATATCTCCAAGAAATACATTGATCATTAAAGACGAAAAAGACTAATATAAGAATTTAAGTAAACCACAATGATTGTATCTCAATGACCCATTGAATATTCTTGAAGGAGCTAGTCCAATTTTTATTTATAAAGCTTTCTATGCAGGTCTAATTGAGAACTTATATCTAAGAATTAATTTAAATGAATTAAATTATTTTCTTGAAAATTTTAAGAAGGCCATCAAGAACTTAAGAAAGAAGATTAGAAGAACATATGACAAGCCTGTCTATCTTAGATATTTCAGTTTACTTGTGAAATGGAATGAAAAAGTTTGTGTTAGTCTCTACAATTTTATCAAATTGGGGATTTTCAATAGTAATAGAGAAGTTTCAAAACCAATGGCACTTTCAGAAAAAATAATTCAATATAGAGGAACTATGTATTCTAAGATGACAGATGTTAAATCAAATTTATCATGAACTCAAAAAATTAATAATTCTTCTGAAGTCACAGTAAACTACTCGACTAGTAAAATCATAATCATTTCTTATAGTAATACGAACCTCGCTAAAAAAGATGGTGAGAAAATTAGTAAGTTTGAAACAAATTTTAATAATAATAATTTAGAAATTTGTCAAGAAATAAGAAATGTGTTTTGTTTTTATGCTAAAAAAATTACCAAAAATCATAAATACATTTACTACATTAGAGATCAAGAGATAGAGATACATCATCGTTTATGTCATCAAAATGACCATCGATAAAAAAGGATAAAAATATAGAGCTCACATTTTCACTCAGAAGATCATGCGAAGAAAATAAAAGACTCAAATTCAAAAACTAAAAGTAATGGTAAATAGTGATTTTTCAATGAGTTATTAAATTAGGGATAAAATAATGATTGTTATTATTGTAAACATGAATTCAATATCCTATAAAAATAACCTTTATTTTCTTAGTTAGACGTACCTTTAGTAATATCAAACTCTCTACTCTAAAAATTATTCATCTAACAAATATATATTTAGAAACTATTAGCATCTAAGAATTTCTCCAAGTTTCTTAATTGGGTTATAGAATTATAATTATTATCAATATTATGAATAAAATAAAATACATTCACTTTTTTCCTATTTTCTAATAAATTTAATTTAGATACCATATCATTACAAATACAAGAGGTTCGTCACTATTAGGATGATATTAAGATGTGAACAAGTTAAGGCATATCAAATATAATAAAAGAATAAGAATAACAAAAAGAAATATCATGATGAATACATTAAATTCAAGTATGATAGTTATAATTTTAAATCGATTAAGAATCTTCAATGATTAAATATTTGTTTATAACATTTATAAAACTAATAACTAAGAAAATAAAGATAAAAAACTACTCACAAATATGTATAAAAATAAACTTAAAAAATTATAAAATTAAATCAACATTTTCATAAAAAATTTAAATATTTATTTTTAAATAATAATTACATGAAGTAATAATTAATGTTTTAAGATAATTAACTTTAATTTGATATCATAACCCTAATAAAGAAAATATATATCATTAAAAAGAAAGTTAACTATGTTTTTTTATCATTAAATATAAAGAAAATATATATTCGAGTGCATTTTTAATTGAAGTATAAAAACCGAGGATATTATTACAATTTTTATAAAAATAGGGAATGTATTTGAAGATATATTAGAAAGCTAGGAAAATCAGTAATAATTTTCCCCTCTTGTAAAAATAATCCTGACCTTGCAGGTAGCTTTTGCTTTTGGCGATTCCTTTGCTTGTGCGCCAACAGTTGAGTATTTCCTTACGACTCTCTCTGTGCTCTGGTGAAGCCATTGGTCAATCTAATCGCGCCTCTAATAGCGTCTCTTGCAATCTATAACATTTCTTCGGAAAATGTACTTTTTCTTCTTCTCTATTTTCTCAAATTTGCATTTCTGTTAATGGTTTCTTCTTCTACACATTTGATTTTATTCAAATTTTTGTTAATTTCCTCAATTTTTCCCGTAAATAATTTTATGTTAAATCTTCAATCATTATCGGGCATTCCTCTGCTTGTAGTATGTCTTTACTTCAATCCTGTTTTGTCAGTGCTAAGATATTCATACCCTACGTTGGGCAGAGTTAATTTTTCGTTTTTCTCCCCACGGGTTGGGTATATATATATATATATATATATTTGTTTTTTGGGTGTTATGGGAGTAGATTTAGGGTTTTGAGTTTGTCCTTTACTATCCACATGACCGAGAAACTTAATGATGCCAATAGAAGTTTCTTTTCCGTATCGACTTAGCTTATTGTGCGAAGAATAGAAATGTATCGAAATTTTCTAGAATGCGGTTCTTTTCTTTTCATTTTTTGTCTATGCTGATCGTAATATCTAAAAAGTAAACATCTTGACCTGGCTAAGTTACCCTGTTGTCATATGCGGTTCTGCTATAGATCTATCCTGAAGTTGATTATTTCATTATTTAGTTAAATTATATGCTTAATTTTATAAATTTGCTTACTGAATGGACCTAGTTTTCATTCCTTTTGATGATTTGGTTTATTCTTGGTTTGAAAATCCTAGAGTTATAAATAATTACATCCCATTGTATGTTACTTGACAGAATGGCCTTGCAAACTGGGAGCCCTCCAACAGCTCCTACTGCTCAAGTGGTTGGTAATGCTTTTGTTGAGCAGTATTATCATATTCTTCACCACTCTCCAGAATTAGTCTATAGGTTTTATAAGGATACAAGTATCCTAAGCCGACCGGACTCCAATGGTTTCATGACATCCGTGACCACCATGCAAGTAAGTCTCTTCACCCGAGTTAACTTTGTTTTGTTGTTAATATATTTATTGTGGTTTCTTGGTTTTGTATAATCTTTATGTTATATTAATCTTCACTTTTTTATCATGATAAATCATTGAACAATTTATCATATCCCGTGATTCTTTATTTATTTTTTAAAAATTTTTTTGGAGATGAAACTGAGATAAATTCTAAATTCTCATATCATATCTTCATGTGCATTATTTGACTGAATGTATTTTGAGCACGATTGAATGATATGATTTTATTGCCAAATTTAAGATGCTTAGCTTTAAAATGGAAGTTTCACTAGAACTTGTGTGCCTCCCGTGTTTGGATGGATATCTATGTGTTGTCCCTTTTCTCTTTAAATGAATGTTGAAGTTGATTTGTAGGATGCAGTTTTTAACATTTCATTTGCCAAAACAGCTTACTGGATTTGTCTTTGACTTTTATACTCTGGTGACATCACCTGCTGCATTAACATTAAATGTTCTTTTCTTGATTTAGGGTATAAATGATAAGATCATTTCCTTTGATTACAAGGAATATAAGGCTGAGATAAAAACTGTAGATGCTCTGACTTCTTACAAAGGAGGGGTTACTGTACTAGTAACAGGATGCTTAAGCAAAGATAACTTGAAAACAAAATTCGCCCAATCATTTTTTCTTGCTCCACAAGACAATGGGTACTTTGTCTTAAATGATGTATTTAGGTATGTAGAAGATGGAGAATTATTGGTGAGCCATCAAGTTGATGGAGTTGATGATGCCACAACAGTAGCTATGACCTTCAATCCTGGTTGCTTCAGCATTTCTTTTTTATTTTTTAAAACCTATCTTATTACCACCCAGAACAATTTATTGTAATTTTGGTTTCAGAGCCAGCACATGTTCCAGATTATTCTGCATCAGATATAGTGGTTGCTTCCAAGGAAGCAGATCAAAACATTGTTGAGAAATCTTATGATGTATCAGATCATGAAAGACAGCTAGGTAATCAGAAAGAACCTGTTTGAGAGTCTCCACCTCCTTCACATGGGAAACATGGGAATGATGTCTCTTTTGTTCTCAAAATGAATTCTACTACAAATGAACAGGATGCTGCCAAGAAGTCATATGTATCAATTGTAAGTTGACAAAAACAACCAATTTTCTTTAGTAAGATTTGATGTTAAATTGTTATCGAAATTCATGACATTTTATTGAAGGTAAAAGTAGCAAAAGGGACTCTAGGAATGACTAAAGCATATGTGCCAACAAATACCAAAGTGGCTCCTAAGAAAACTGAGAATCGGCCCATTGCATTTGCAGAACCTGTATCTGTACCTGATGTACAGTCAACAGGCAATGGCGATTTCACAGAAAGTAGCAATGCTAGTAATGATGGTGTGTATGCTTTACTCCCCTCTATTCTGTCCTTTATTCAATTCCTTTTGGTGTTCTATTGCGTCCCTTGCAGCATTTGTGTTATGATTTGAGAAAGCATATAAAAAGTTGCATACAATTGTTATGACATAGGATCATCAGTTTTGTTCTTTGCTGTGCATAAATATACACTGTACTTGACTAATTTCACAATTTTTAATAGTTAATTTGTGATATATATATATATATATAAGGAAACAGAGGAAGACGGGAGAAGGGCAAAAAAGAAATTGTGGGAACGAAAAGGAGAACAGCCAAAAGACAAATAAAGAAAAAGCTAGAAGATAAAATAGAAGGGAGAGATACAAAATAAGGAGCCGTCAGCAAGGAAAACGAAAAAAAAAACGTTGGAAGCAGTCAGATAGAAAGAAAAAAAAGAGAGAACAACGACACAAAATTAAAGCAAAAGTATATTCTTTTTGCGAGTCAATTTTCTTTCAATTCCTCTTAGAAAATTATATTGAATTTGTTTATGTTAAATTTAATTTTTAGTATGAACTAATTTTTCTTTATTCTAGTAAAAAGATGTAATTTAATTTTGAATTATGCTTGATTTTCTATGTTAATTTGAATTATTTTTCTTCATGTTTGTCTGATTTATTCTAAGTTTAATGCTTTTAATTAACTGGCCATTAATTAGATGATTTTAGTCTTGTGATTTACTATTGAAAAAGGGAATTATAGGATAGATCTGGAATATTTTGGTATAGGTAAATATAGAGATCGAAATACTAAAATCATATAATTAATGGCTAGTCAATTAGAAGCATTAAACTTAGAATAAATTAGACAAACATGAAGAGAAATAATTCAAATTAATATAGAAAATCAAACATAGTTTATAATTAAATTACATCATTTTCCTAGAATAAAGAAAAATTAGTTCATGCTAAAAATTAAATTTAACATAAACAAATTCACCATAATTTTCTGAGAGTAATTGAAAGAAAATTAACTCGCAAAAAGAATATGCTTTCGTTCTAATTTTGCGTCTCTGTTCTGTCTCTTTTTTCTTTCTATCTGGTTGCTTCCAATGTTTTTTTTCGTTTTCCTCGCTCACGGCTCCTTATTTTGTCTTCTAGCTTTTTCTTTATTTATCTTTTTCGTTGTTCTCCTCTTCGTTCCCTCAATTTCTTTTTTGCCCCTCTCCCGTCTTCCTATGTTTACTTATATATATATATATATCATATTCTTGCACTCGTTAATCTAATTAGTATATATATATATATTAATTTAAATATGATTTAAATTTGATAGTCTTTAGATGATATGTTTCTAAAATTTTGGATCTTCAAATCTGCAATAAAATTTAAATAATAATGAAGTCTAAAATAAAGAAAATTAAACTAAAGTTGAGAAGTGATAAATTATGCCAGTCATTAAATACCTTAAAACTTTGTTTGTCCTCAAAGAAAAGACAAATGTAAACAGTGTCAACAAGACCCCATAGAGAACTACCATCACTTACCAAGCCATGATCTGAATTTAGATTTGATCACTAATAACTTACTCTTTTTACATCAAAGATAACAAGAAAATCAATCAAAATTCCTCAATTTATTGAGCATTTATTTCAACCTAAAGTTAAGTCCTTGAGTGTGTTTGTGAAATAGTCAATTTAACTCCAAACCACTAGCAAATTCAGATTAAAGTATTAAGGTCATTTCTTCCAAAAGAATTAGTACCTTCAGGTGTCTTTGACATCAAAGTTCCACCAGAAGCAGTATCAACTATGGTTCTAGTTTGCTCATTTAACCCAATATAAAACATCTGAATTTGCAACCAATTTGACGATCTATGTTAAGGGCAATGTGGAATCATATCTTTATACCTTTCTCATGCTTCATAGAGTGTCTTAAAATCATTTTGCTTGAATTGATCAATCTCACTCTTGAGTTGGGCTGTTTTTGCAGGTAGAAAGAATTTGGCAAGAAACTTTTCTACCATGTCCTGCCAACTAGTGATGCTTCCCGGTTGTAAAGATTGTAGCCAACCTCTAGCCTTCTCCCTTAATGAAAAAGGAAACAATCTCAGTCTAATGTTGTTTTCAATAACACTATTCATCTTTATAGTGTCACAAATCTCCAAAAACATTGCCAAATGAATATTGGGATCATCAAGTGGTGATTCGTTAAATTGGGTTTGTTGCACCATGCTGATCAACGTCGGTTTGAGCTCAAAATTGTTGGCATTAATGGTCTGACGTCTTACACCTGAGTAATGGTCATTCACAATTGGCCTTACATAATCCTTCAAGGTGCATAGCGGTGTATTCTGTTCTCCTACAACTATGGCTAATGCTTTCTTCTTTCTTCGAGATCTAAAGGTTCTTTCAATCTCTGGATCAAAAGGAATAATATTCCGGGTTCTAGCACGGCGCATCCAACGTCAAAAACATACCTAAATAAAAATAAATAAATAAACTAAAAAATATATAAATATAAATATAAATAAAATAAAATATAATTCTAAATTAAAACTAAGATTATTTTGTATCGATGTTGGTAAAAATAAGAAAAATCAATCCCCGACAATGTCACCAAAAACTTGATCGGTGCAAAACTGTAAGTACATAGTATCGTAATTTTATAATAAAGTGGTAAGAAAAATATCGTTCTCAGGGATTAGTAACTTATTTTTGATAAATACTAAAATTATATTAGTCTTAATTTTATCTAGAAAAATTACTAAGGTTGTTATAAATAAAATTTAAAATTAATTTAAAGAAAATATGTAAAAGAAAATAAAGATGTTTGAAAATCAAATCAATGAGAAAAAACTTATAGGAAATCGATTTCACCTAATCTCTCATTATGCCTTACTTATCTAGCTAATTGAATTTAATTCTTTTTGTGTGTTATCAATCTTCAAAAAAATATTCAAAAACCTCTTTCGATAGTTAATTGGAAATATTCGTGGTTATTAATTTACAGAAGAGTATGCAATTTAATAAAGCAAGAAAGCATTAAGAACAATGATTTTAAAATTATGCAGGTTCATACAATTCTTTCGATCTCTATATTTATCTATGTCGAAATATTCTAGATGTATCTTATAATTCCCTCTTTCGATAGTAAATCCAAGGCCAAAATCATCTAATTAATGGTCAATTAATTAGAAGCATTAAACTTAGAATAAATCAGACAAACATGAAAATAAATAATTCAAATTAACATAGAAAATCAAGTATAGTTTAAAATTAAATTATATCTTTTTCTTAGAATAAAGAAAAATTAGTTCATGCTAAAAATTAAATTTAACATAAACGAATTCACCATAATTTTCTGAGAGGAATTGAAATAAAATTGATTCACAAAAAGAAAATGCTTTCGCTTTAATTTTGCTCGTTGTTCTCTCTTTTTTTTTCTTTCTATCTTGGTGCTTCCAATGTTTTTTTCGTTTTCCTCGCTGATGGCTCCTTATTTTGTATCTCCCTTCTATTTTGTCTTCTAGCTTTTTCTTTATTTGTCTTTTTCTTGTTCTTCTTTTCGTTCTCTCAATTTCTTTTTTGCCCTTTTCCCGTCTTCCTCTGTTTCCTTTTATATATATAATTTGAATCTGATTTAAATAAATCTTAATTTAAATTTGATAGTCCTTAGATAATATACATCTAAAATTTTGGATCTTCATTATCCTCAAATCTACAATAAAATTTAAATAATAATAATGACATCTAAAATAAATAAAATTAGACTAAAGTTAAATTTGAAAAATGATAAATTATGTCAAATTATACAAGTCATCAATATACTAAATAATACTTAAAATAGAAAAAGTGACCTATAAACTAGGAAGCATATTTTTACATTTATTTATGCAATCTGAATCCACGGATGATATTTTACTTTTCAGAAATTCACAACACATAACAAAATCATTTACAAAGGCTCAGCGATATGATTTCCATAATAACCCAAGATTATATATACATCTATTTCCCCAACATTATCCCATTAGCATAATAATCAAGATTAGAAATATATCTATTTCCCAGACATTATCCCTTAAAATTTCCAATTCATTAGTGATACTATGTAGGTGAAAAAAGCATGTGAAATGAGCTTGCTGTACTACTCTGGCATGACACTAAAGCCATGATTGGACTGGCATGCAAAACATAAAAGCTATGAACAAGCCTTCTGGTCTAGCCTTCCTTGCAAATTATCAGAATGGGCTGACCTGACATCATTCTTCTCTCCTTGGCTGGGCCAATGTTTTTTCTCTAATGGCATTATTATGTAAAGTTTGCTTTATTATTTCCATTTTGTCTTTCTAATATGACACTTCACTGTCCTTGTAGCTGTGGGGCACTCTATTTACATGAGGGATTTGCCGTTCAATGTGACAATTGCTGAGATTGAGGCTGAATTTAAGAAGTTTGGATCAATAAAGCAAGGAGGTATCCAAGTCAGACACAATAAGGTCGGTCTCTGAGTCATTGTGCATCACACTTGATTTGCTTTTTCCGACTCAAGTGCATTCCTTATTTATTTTGTGAATGCAGCAACAAGGATACTGTTTTGGCTTTGTTGAATTTCTCTCATCCAGCTCTATGAATAATGCCATTCAGGTATGTCTTTGTGACGATGATATCCAACTCCTGCCAAAACTAGGCACATTTGATTTGGTAATGGGAGGAAACTTCACATTCTATTTCATTTGACTGTCTTGGTCAAACAAGCTTTTATTTTGTATGTACAGATGACTGCACAATGTGTTCCTGTATAACTGCATTCTTGAAATTAATCTATATACCCCATATGTTTTGTGCATTGTGATATATAACTATAAAACCAAGTAAATGTGGCACTGTATAAGAAATTGTCCATTTGCTGATCAATGTGTAGGGTGGGTACCAAATTCTCTTCTAGTAGAATTTTTATTTTGCTTGCACAAGGTCATAATCTACAAAGGCTTTCATGTGTTTTATCTTTTTATTTATTTTATTTTATGTGAGACGGTTCTTGATACTATATTAGGATTCTTGCTATTTAACAAATACTACTTTTCCCCACACACTGTTTAAATAATTTGTTTTATTTAATCAAGTTTTGCTTTAATTTAGCTAATTTCTTTGGCTGCATGATGATTATTGCGATAATTGGATGAGTTTATGAGGTTGATTGTTCTCATATGCATATCATTGTGCAAGGTAAAGCATGCCATTGACATTTTGCTAGGCCCTAGATATTGCTAACTAGCTTGCATGGCTATTAAATAATCAGATTTTTGCGTGGCTCTGATATTATGATAGTTGGATACTGACTTTACAAGTTTAATGACTCGGGTGTGTTTTTGAGTAACGTAAAATGCATGGAGTTCAGCACAAAAACATGTAAATCATGCGTTTGATGGATTGCAAGACAATAGAATTCTTTACTCTAAAGATTGCAACCAATTATTTAGAAATTAGAAGTTTCATTTGCGCAATGTTCTTTTGATATAATTATATTTTTCCGTATTATGGAGATAAAGCTTTGCTCCCTGATGCCAGGCTATTTTTTGTTTATTGTTAAGATTTGACAACTGATAGTAGGACTTCCTGCCATATTCCATTTTAATTTATTTGTTTGAAATCCTATCTAACTTAGGAAATGATGTATCAGGCTCCACCGATCACTATTGGAGGCTATCAAGTTGTTGTTGAGATAAAACGGACTACTACAAGAGGTAAGCGTGAAGTGTTTTTGTTCCTCTTACTGACTGTGAGTGATCTTATCTGGAGGTTATGATGCTATAATCCGAACTGCAGTTGGTAGCAGTGGAAGAGGTAGGTTCCCTTTAGGAAGGGGAGGGTTCAGGAATGATAGCGTTAGGGGCCGTGGCAATTATGGTGGTAGTCAGGGCTATGGTAGAAATGAGTATGTAAATGGAGGTGAGTTCTCTGTTCGAGGTAGAGGTGCAGCTGAGCATGGTGGAGATGGTGGTGATTAACAAGAGAAGGAGAAGTGATCGTCCAACTGGGGCAAATCACAATGCCGATTCTGCTTGAAACTTTTGCGATAATTTTTCAGTTGTTAGTGCTCGGTAGGATATATCTTGAAGGTGATCCCAAAGAAATTGAAGGTATTGGAAAGAACGTATTAACTCAGAAGTAGAGTATCACGATGATAAAGATTCATTTGCTACAGTTCAGGATTCCCCCAACCAACCGCCTATTACGGATTTTTGTCTAGGATATTTTTTTCCCAATTGGATTGTGTAACTTATTACCACCTGTTTATTAAAATTGGTGGAAACTACATAACTGCTGTATTGTGTAGTGGCTGTAATGGAACGATCCTAACAATGTAATAGATGTGCAGTTTTGTCTGGTAAGTTTTCTGTTTTTTAGTGTTGAATGTATTCAACCTGTAATGTTAGAGCAGGATATAGATTTATATATGTGATAGACGACAACGTTACCACAAGATAGTGTTTGTCAATTATTTAGCTCAACTTGTTAAAAAACACAACTTAAATGAGCTATCTCATCTCTTGCACTTAAAAGGATTGTATTTTGGTTTTTTTCTTCTATTTTTGCACAACTGTAATTAAAATTTAATAACATTTAAATAATATTTGTTGTTAAATAAAGTTCTTTCTCTTTTATTTTCAAAAAAAAGTTAGTAAGCTGGCTCGTGAACTATATATAAACGATTTAGTTAAAGTTGAATCAAGTTATAATTTAATTAAAGTGAGTTAAGTCTAAATGAACTGATTAGCTCAACTCATTCCATACATCATATTAGGAGTGTTAAATAGGATGGCAATGGATATGAATGAAGCTAAACAAGTTAGGAATGTGTTGAAGGACATGCCTTGTGTGTCTACGAGACTGACTGAAGATGGCCCTAATGGAAAACGAGCAAAGGGATTCCTTTACGGGTATAGAAAGGATGAAGTAAGAATACTGTCTTTGTCAGGGAAGTTTTTTTTTACTCTAGCGGAGTTTGTAAAACATGCTGGTGGTGGTGATGTTGCACACATCTTAAAGCATATAGTGGTTAACTCTTCATCCTTATTGTAACAGCTAATTTTAAGAAATTATGGAGAAATCTTGAATGTTATTTGGATACATTCTATTAATTATAAAAAATTTAAAATTATAAGAAATGAAAACTTTATCCTCATATATTAAAACTAAACAAGACATATCACACTAAAAAAATTAAAGACATCTCATTCTCTCGTAGGAATGTCAAAGGTAGTGTTCTAACCAAAACCGACACCGAAATATTATATTATATTAAAATTGAAATCGAAATTAAAGGGTACAAATTTGGAGAATCACAATCGAGAATGGTTATCCGTTTGTAGCTCTTAAAATCGAATTTTAACATCTTTTTAATTTAAAATGTTTCAAAAATATTAAATTTATAAAAAAAATCTCTACGAGTTAAAAACAATAATATATTATGTACTCTTAATATATTTGATTTTATTTTTCTTCAAAAATATTAAATTATAAATGATTTTATTTTTACATATATACAAAATATAATATTCAATAAAATATAAATTTATAATTCTAGATATCGGTGGTGGAATATATTAAGTTAAAAATTGAATCTAAACTCAAAATTTTAAATAAAAGAATAAACAAATCTGAAAAGCGATCCAAATTTTAACATTTAAAACCAAACTCGTCCTATTATTACCTATGGTTACTTAACCGATCACAGATTTTGACATCGATAAACCATCTTACAATTAACTTATAATAAGAAAACCTTTCTTATAAAACCCCAATACATTCCACTCCTTGCTCATCTCAACCTCAACATACTTCTTGACCTCCACTTCAATGACCAATCACACACAAACTCTAATATTTCAATACTTACAACATTAGAAATACTGAAAATGAGAGACATGTATATCAAAGATATAAAAAAAATCCCAACAAGATTGAGCTAAAAATTAGTTGGATCAGGTACAATCTTGAATTTTTTTTCTATAAATATCACAAAGGTCTGGTAAGAGTCTACTGAACAGTAAGAAAAAGTTCAATAGTGTCTACCAAACCTATAACAAATGTTAAGTAGGCTATACCAAACCATTTATTCAAAATACAAAGAATGGTTAGTATAATCCACTAAACATTCTAAGTTTGGTCGGCACCTTACCAAACCCAGTGAACCAATTCGATAAGTCCTATTGAACCAATGTATTTTGAATTGTTTTGAATTTTTATTTTTTTAATAAGATGATAAAGCATATGAGTTACAAGATGGATAAAGTATTGACTATATGAATTTATTTAAGATAGATGAAGTGAGATATCTTATATGTTTATAATAAATTATACATATTTTTTTATTAGAACGTATTTGAAAGAGTATTAGACCCAATGAATAATTAGGATAAAAAGATACAAACTTTTTAGGTCTCATCTCTAATTCGCACAAAGAAAAAACAATAAAAAAAATAGATATATATATATCACATTAAAACAAATCCATAACATAAAATATTAAATAGTAAAACTAACAGTTTAATATACCATATGTGTGACATATTATAATAGACAAAGATAAAGAAACATGGAATAGCATAATAGATAAGGAAATAGAAAACATGCAAGAAATAAAAATAATGGATTTTCAATCACAAACCAATTCTTTTATGTGCGAACATATTTAGATCAAATTCGGATTATACTAACACAATATGTGAGCATACAAACAAAATGATATAACGAGGTAAACCAATATAAGATCCTCACATAGTAGTAACATACTTAGATTACTTAAGGAAATCACTTAACAACAAGAAATTCACTAAAAAATAAATCAACAATGCACAATTTAAAGTCGATATAAAACTATTACCCCTTTCATCATTATCTATTTATATTCATTATTTTCCATATTTACTTGTACTTAGAGTTGTTCCTCTCTCCTGATAAATGTCCATCTTTATTTGAAAAGTGTTTTGAACATGGAGATGTTAATAATAAAAAGTGTTTTGAACATGGAGATGTTAATAATAAAATGTACAAGTTTCTTTTTTAAATATATCTTTACTTTTTGTACATTAATAATATAAAACACAAATAAAAGTAATAGAGGCTTAATACTAATATATAAGTATTATCAAAAGTATAAATAAAAAGAAAAAAAACAATATACAGAAGAAAATAAATTATACCAAAAATAAGTTAGTATGTGAAAATATTAAACATAAAATAATTAAAAGAAATAAGAGAAAAACAATGAAATAAAAGATTTAGCAATTAAAGTAAATAAATAAAATAAAATAAAAATAATTGATACATAATTTAATAAATAAAAGAAAAGAAAATTAAGGTAAAATTAATTTTAAAAAAATGTTTTTAGTTTAAAAGAAAATTTATTTTAAATAAAAAATCTTAATTTTTCAAATGTTAAGACTTTAAATTTTTTTATATTTAAAAAAAATCACGAAAATTTATAACACAAAAACTTTGTAAGATAGGTACTATGGTAAAATGGGTAGAATAGATAAAATTGGTTGTCTATAAAAACCAACTCTTGGACAATATTTTAAAAATGGGTATAAGTAGGATTTTTTTAAAAAATAAGCAATATCTTACCTTAAACTTGAAAGCAAAATTTTTAATCAATTTTATTTAAAAAAAGATATATTAATTCTATTTTACAAAACATAATTATAAGAAACATAAAAAAATATTAACATCTTATAAATTTATAATTAATTTTAAATACATAAATATTTTTTATCATATCATATATTAAAAATTTTATTTTAAAAAATAAAAAATAATTTATTTTACAATAAAATAAATATAAATTTATACATATATTGAAAATGATATGCTATTTATCATATCATATTATTATTTTAAATTATTTTATAATAAAATTTTGATAAGTTATTTATTATAAAAAATATTTTTTTATTATATAAATATAAATTATTTTATTATTTTTTATTTATAATAAAAATAAATTATTATTTATTAAAAATTGGTGAATGGGTATATTTTAAAAAAATAAGGTTTTGAAAATTAGGGAAAGAGAGATAAGAAAAAGACAAAAATATTTATTTTAAAAAAAATGTGGTTAATAGGTTGCTAATTAAAAAAAGGAGAGAAAGAATGTCATGCAGTTAGAAAAAACAAATGAAAAAGGAGTGAGAGAAAATGTGATTGGAGTTAGAAAAAATAAATAACCCTTAAATTGTTTAACAAGTTTGATTTTTACCATTTTTAACCTAAATCCTAATTAAAACTATTTCTAAAATTTTATAATTTTTTTAATTAAATGTAAATTATATTGAATAGGATATCTAGGTTTAAAATAGAATAAGTAAAATATGTAAGGAATGGTTAGGTATTTTATAATTTCATAAAAATTTTAATTAAACGTAAATTATATTGAATAGGATATCAAGGATTAAAACTTATTAGCAACTTAGCGTTGAATGTGAGAACAGAAAAAAAAAGTTAACTTTTATTTTAATTTTAAAAATATGATAACATCTATAAATTATCTTATAATTAAGATATATTGATTTAAATTATCTTATAATTAAAATAATTTGTTAATATCGTTTGGAATATCTATACCTGTGAAACGGACCCATTATATATATATATAATCACAATCTAGGCTGAACTTTCCATTATCATTCCGTATTGAAACAAATAAAGTTTGGCCAACAATCACTTTTAACTAAAATTTCTCAGAAATGTCACTACTCTATTGACTATTGTTTTATTTAAGAACAAATAAAGATTAGAGTGGTGATATACCCGTACGTGAAAAAGAAAATATCTGCATTCTTCTGCAGATTCATCAACAAACCCTCCGACTAATGAAATCAACATCAAAAAAATGGGGGGCATAACTATGTTAGTGTACAAAGTGGAATAACTAAAAACTATAGAACTCAACCTAAGACAAGTCCACAAAAGGGGACTCTAAAAACACAGATTTCAATGGCTGTTATCTTCTACAAATGACTATGTTAATCAATTGAAGTCTCGTTATACAACTAGCAAGATGGCGGTTGGAGTTGCTTAAGCCTTTGTACAACTTGCCTCATTGTAGGCCTAGTAGATAGAGAATCAACAGTACATATAACTGCCAAGTGTAAAACTTCTACCAAATCATCATGTGGACCCAAATCCCATAATCCTGTGGTAAAAAATTCCTTAGCACGACCCTGCCGCAAGAGCATGCACCCCCAGGCTACAATGTTGAAACCATTACCATAAGACGAAAACGAGGGATCTAAAGCTTTCTTGTCGGAGAGTAACTCAAGAAGCACAACACCGTAACTATACACATCAGCCTTATCTGAAACACGGCATGTCATTGCATATTCAGGAGCAACATAGCCAAATGTACCTGCCACACCAGTGGTGGCATGAGTTTCAGAAGTCCCCAGAAGTCTTGCCAGGCCAAAATCAGATAAATATGCATTGAAATCATCATCCAACAAGATATTGCTAGGCTTGACATCACGATGAAGAACACGTGGAACACATTGATCATGCAAGTATGCAAGTGCTCGGGCAATGTCCATAGCAATTTTGTGGAGTGTCCTCCAATCAACAGCCCTGGTTGACCTTTCCTGGATGAATCTCTCCAAATTACCACCAGGCAAATAGTTGTATATAAGGAACATCTCGGTTTCACTTGCATGATAACCAATTAAAGTGACGAGATTTGGATGTCGGAGCCTTCCTAGGGTTTTTATTTCAGCATCAAACTGTTGAACTCCTTGGAAACGTCCAACTGCAAGTCGTTTTACTGCCACTAAGACTCCAGGTGCAATTTCTGCTTTATAAGTTGCACCAAAACCTCCATTTCCAATACAATTGCTTAAATTGAAACTTCCAGTGGCATACACAACGTTCTCAAAGGTCAATGGAACGCCAATGTCAGTGAAAATTGTCACTACCTTTCTCATAGATCCCATTACTTTGGATCTTGGGTTCCACTTACGAGTGTAGAAAAATAGAACTATTAGAGCTAAAAGCACCGATACTATGGCTGATGCAGATGTAATGGATGCTATCTCGATTGAATTGAAACCACCATTTCCACTCCTTTGAGTCGGAACAGCAGATGGTGAACCAACATAAGGTTGTGAATCGCCAGCTCTCCCTTGAGGATAGGCAGATGAATCTGTCAGAGTAAACATTCGACAAGACCGTAGAAGAGGGTTTCCAATAGCACTATTGCATTTGATCAAGTCATTATTTGATGGCAGGGAACCAGATAAGTTATTGAAGGAAACATTAAATGTCGAAAGTGTGGTGACATTTTCCAAACCAGATGGAACCTGCCCAGAGAGTTTATTTTTGTCCAGCAGAAGAACCGTTAGGCTTTGCAAGTTCACAAGACCTTCGGGAATCTCACCAGTGAGAGAGTTTGAAGAAAGCTCCAGTACTTTTAACGAGTGCAGCTGCCCAAAACTCGAAGGAATAGAGCCAGTAAGGTTGTTACCAGCCAAAGAAAGATATTGCAAATCCCTTATCTGACCAAGATTGCCTGGTATCTGATCTTGCAAGACATTCCAACTCAAGTTAAGGGCACGCAGAGACACCGCTTGCCCTAGGCTGGTAGGAACTCGTCCGGAAATCTGATTGCCTGATGCATACAGAAATCTAAGAGATCTACACATTGTACCAATTTCAGAAGGCAACTGGGCAGATAACTTGTTATAGCTGACATTAACAAGCAGAGCCCCCAGTCCTTCACATTTATCAAATAAATTACCTGGGAATGCACCGGTGAGCTTGTTTTCCCCAGCTAGAAATGCATAAATAGTTTGCTTCCCCAATCTTTCAGTTGCAACAGGCAACGACTGCAAAGTGCCAGTAAAATTATTATGCCCAAAATTGTGAAATACTGCAACATTATGGTCATCTGCATCCAATTGCAGAGAGTCTTGAGCTTTAGATGAAAACAATGCATGATAGGATGACGACGGATCGTTAGATGCAGAAAACATAGCATCCATGGAAGGAATTGGGGAGCAAATGCCACTAAAAGATGATGGAATTGAACCAGACAACATATTCCCACTGACATCAAACACAGTCATGCAAGGAACATGGAGATCCTCGACGAGTTCACCTGTAAGCCTGTTTAAGCTTAAGTCCAAATAGTGAAGCTTCTTACAGCTATTGAGAGCAACAGGGATTTCGCCTGTGAAAAAATTTTGAGCCAAATTGATCATTTCCACATTTTCACAAGCACCCCAATTACTTGGAATCCTACCCTCCAGAGTTGTCCTAGGCGCCCACAATATCCTCAATTTTGGAAGGGAGGTAATTTCCTCAGGCATAACACCTTGAAAATAATTGAAGTCATCACTCATAAAACTTAACTGCTCCAATGAAGAGTCATCATCTGTAAAATTGACTTTAGGAAGCAGATTAAACAGATTTGAAAGCACAAGAATAGACAACTGAGAACAATTTCCTAGCTCCTGAGGGAGCGAACCGCTAAGACTATTCCTTGAGACATCAAGCACTTCAAGCTTTAGAAGCAGACCAAGTTCAGCCGGAATACCCTCTTCCAACATGTTAGAATACAATAAAAGCCGTCGAAGCTCTCTACAATTACCCAAAGTACTGGGAATTTTATGAACCAAAAAATTGACCGACAAATCTAAATGCTCTAGCCTCCCACAGTTCTTTCCAATCTCCTTCGGAACAGGTCCACTGAACCTATTATACGACAAGTGCACACCCCTCAACTTACCAACAAAGGCTGGAACTGTCCCATTTACACTGTTCCCAGCTAAATTCAAGATCTCTAATGCCTCACAGTTCGACAGAGATGTGGGTATCTCCCCCTCAACTTTGTTGAACCCCAGATTAAGTACCCGCAAATTCCTATTGAACCGAAGTGGAAGGAATCCATTGATAGAATTGCCCTCAAGATCAAGAACCTCTAAGTTGTTCATGTCCCAAATCTCACCAGGAACTTCACCATCGAAATTATTGAATGGTAGTGATAATATACGCAACTCCGTGAGGTTCGCAATGAAAGGCGACAACTTTCCAGCCAAACTTCCTCTAATACCCAAGCAATTCCTTCTGATTCCAAACCCATAAAGTGGAAACTTTGCATAATCGAAACACATAAAGGAACTCGACTTACCTCTTCCGTGGCTATTCCCAGTAATTTTGAGCGAAACAACCCGAGAATTTGAGTTACATGAGACGCCAAACCATAAACAGTAATCAGAAGTGGCTAAATTCCAACTGGAGAGCAACCCAGATGGGTCGGAGACAGAATTCTTAAACTGAAGAAGCACCGATTTGTCGGCATCGGCCGAGACGAAGCCACCATGCTGAGTGGTGAAAAAGATCCATAACAGCAAATAGAGATTCAGAACGAGTTTTAGAGAAGTGGGTCTGCGCAAAAATTGCCATTTGATCACTGACGAAGAAGAACCCATTAACTGAAACCCTTTTAAAAGGGCGTTCAAACCCCAAAAAGAACAACCACTAGAACCCTTGTACAGAGAGTCTGGGAGATTAAAGGGGTTTTTGAAAACCCTAACCTAGCTTGGTCCAGAAGATGAAGAAAGAGAGGGGGACAGATATGAGAAGTGGAATGAAGAGAGAAAAATAAAGTATTCTTTCCAGACGAAAACGTGTTTTTTCTATTTTTCTATATATATATATATATATATATTTGGTTGCACAGTCTTGTTATTTTCCTTCTTCTTCATTTTTTCTAATATTTTGTCATTTATTTATTTATTTTTTCCTTCTCTATTGTTATTTATTTTTCGGAATCATTGTCGTCTTTGAACCCCTTAGATAGAGAAAATAGTACCAACAAAATTTGGTTAATTTAATTCTTATGGATTTGGTTACTTTAAATTTCCTTAAATTAATTTAGTAATTTAATTTAATTCAAACTGGTTCAAATTAACTCTAATTTTTATTTTTATGTATTAACTAATTTTTTTATTTTATTTAACTTGATATTTATTTAAAATTTTAAAATTTTTCTATAATTTTTAAGCTAATTAGAATAATATTTTTTTAAACCAAATACATTTTAATAATATTAAATATACAAATAAAAAATTTATTACAAAATTTTACAAAACAAAAAATAAAAAATTTTAAAACTATAAATATATTATAAAAAAAATTAAGAAACCACTACTTAAAATTAAAATAAATTAATATTTTAGATTTAAAAATTATATAATTGTAATTAATGATAACATTATATATTTTCAAAAATAGTTAAAAGTAATAAAATTATAAACTATAGATTTATAAAAGTATTTTATATGAATTAACTTATGAATTCAAAAGAAATTATGACATATCTTATTTTCAAATAAAATTCAAAAATATTCATATAGATAATCACATTCGTTCTTGATAAGATACTATATAATTATTGTTAATAATTAAATAATTAATAAATACGTAAAAGTTATAATAAAAATAGTAAAAGAAATGTAGAATTTTTTTTAACGACATGAACTACCAAATTTGACATATAGAAAAAATAATACTAATTATATAGAATAATAATTATAATTATTTTTTATTTTTGTGTTATCAGATTAGTCCTAACCCAATCTAAATACAGTCCTAATTTTTTAGTGTTATTCGTGTTGACCCAAACTAGATCTCAATTTAATTCAATTTTGTATTCAGTTTGTGTTTTTCGATTCATGTTTGGTTAGAACAATCAAAATACACCACAAACTATCACCTCTAATTATATGTTTTATATTAATATATGTTTATCTCATTCTTATTTATAACATCTATTTTTATATAAATAAAAAATTAAAATAACTGCATTCTATTAAGTATCTATATCTCATTGTATACAATATTCTTTCAATTGAATGTACTAACTTTCAAAATAATAAAATATTTAATAATATTTAATTTTATATAATTTGATTCTTATACAATTTTTTTTATCTAATTTATCTATCAAAATAAATATTGGTTAACTTAAATTAACTATTTTATTAAAACATCAGTTAAAAATAGAAGAAATTTAAAAAAAGAAAAAAAAACCCAAGTGAAGAAATTAATTTTACGTTCAAAATAAATATTAGTCAACTTAGATGAACTATTTTACTTAAATAACAGTTGAAAATAGAAAGAAAAAAACCCCAAATTGGTGTCTAAATTAATCACTCTCACTTTCGAGTATTTTCTCTCTTTCTCTCTCCATTCCAACCTTAATTCCTCAATCTTTCATAATAAATTAAATTTGTAGTTTGATTTTTTGTTTTTGAAGTAAGCAAAATGCTTGATTTTTTTTTAAATAGAACTTTTTGAGATGAAGGAAACAAAGGCAAAAAAATCTACCAAATGTAAAAACTTAATAAAATTATTAAATAAATAAAATTAAAATTATTAACTTACTTTATTTTTTACAAAATTATTGATTTTAATTAACTGATATTTGTTTACAAGTAAAAGTGTCTTTAGATTAAATTTAATACGATAACAATATTTTAAGAATTAAATTAGATCAAAATTTATATAAGAAATAAATTTGATGAAATTAAATAATATGATGACTAATAATGCATTTGATCGATTTTTACATAAAAATAATTACACTTAAAAAACTTATCATTACATATGTAATTATGAATATTAATAATAATATTTTTAAAATTATTAAATTACATAGTATAATACAAAAGATTTTGTTGACTAATGTAATTAGTAGGAAAATAAAATGGGATGTAATTCTATTCAATAACAGAAAAGTATATATACCTAAAATATAAGATGTTTACATGATATTATTTATAAATACAATTAGATTTAAATAAAAAATGATTATTTTTTAAACAATATATATTATTGTCATAGCATAGACATTTTTCCATAACAATAAAAGTATTACTCTAGTCGAGAAATAAGACTATCTAAAATAAATAGTGTCAATAGATTCAATATAAATTTTGTTTTAAAGAAGTTTGTAAGAGACAAATATAAATAGATGTAATACGATATCCAAATTATATTAGCATCTTTGTAGCACTCTCAATATTCTAAGAATTTTATTGAAAATAAGAGAAAATACAAAAATAAACACACAATATAAGCAATTCAACAAAACATATATCTAAGAAATTTGTTTAAATTTGAAAAAAATAAAAGATTGTGCAAATGATAGAGCATTTCACCGCTAAACCATGATACAAATGTTAGGAGCATTAGAAGCTATAATATCAATTACATAGTTACTCTTCCTAAAAATTTGTGAGCAACAAAACTTGATGTGAGTAATTTTTTCAAAACAATTCATCCAAGCAAGGTACCAACGTCAGAGCACTAAAAGAGAGTTGGTCTGAAAAAATGTAAATACATATGTCAAATCTGTTTCCAATCAAAACTTTCTCCAACCAAACAAGTCTGCATACTTCACCACATGAATAGCCGCTACAAGCTTTGCCTCAAAAGCATGTGCAATGGCAAGGAGAATTTAACAACCTTACACAAAAGACTTGAAAGCCCTAAAAGCTCATACATAACTCGCTAAACTTGGGGCTCCAAAAGATGCCCCATCAATGTTAACATTTTGCCAATCCTAAGGGAATAGCTGCCAAACAACCTTTAGAATTCCAGAGGCACGGGGTAGAATACCCTGAATCCAAAGTCTATGGGAAAATGGAAAATTAACCACTCTATTCCTTATTGCACCACTATGAATTATACATACTTCTTTAATAAATCAACATAATGCAACAAGAGAAGCTAGAAGTAGGATGGTATTATTATCAAAACAATATCGATTTTGAGTTAACCAAATAACCCAAATGGTAAAAGTTTTACCTAACTTTCAAAGATTTCGAATTTGTGGACTAAGATCTATGGACATGGTATGTTTCCAAAAGTCTAAGATTATATAATCTATAGTGATGAATGCCAAAAAGTTTTGAAAAAGATTCCAAAAGGAACATGCAAAAGTGCGACGAAAAAGTGAGTAATAAATTTTGTTTTAAAGAAGTTTGTAGGAGATAAATATGAATAGATGCAATAAGATATCCTAATTATATTGGCATCTTTGTAGCACCCTCAATATTATAAGAATTTTATTAAAAATAAGAAAAAATACAAAAATAAACACACAATACAAGCAATTCAACAAAACATATATCTAGGAAATTTGTTGAAATTTGAAAAAATAAAAGATTGTGCAAATGATAGAGCATCTCACCACTAAGCTGTGATACAAATGTTATGAGCATTAGAAGCTATAATATCAATTACATAGTTACTCTCCCTAAAAAATTGTGAGCAACAAAACTTCATGCGAGTAATTCTTTCAAAATAATTCATCCAAGAGTAATTCTTTCAAAATAATTCATCCAAGCAAGGTACCAACGTCAGAGCACTAAAAGAGAGTTGATCCGAAAAAATGTAAATACATATGTCAAATCCGTTTTCAATCAAAACTTTCTCCAACCAAACAAGTCTACATACTTCACCATATGAATAGGCGCTACAAGCTTTGCCTCAAAAGCATGTGCAATGGCTAGGAGAATTTAACAACCTTACACAAAAGATCTTAAAGTCCTAAAAGCTCATACACAACTCACTAAACTTAGGGCTCCAAAAGATGCCCCATCAATGTTAACCTTTTGCCAATCCTAAGGGGATAGTTGCCAAACAACCTTTAGAATTCCAGAGACACAAGGTGGAATACCCCAAATCCAAAGTCTATGGGAAAATGGGAAATCAACCATTGTATTCCTTTTTGCACCACTATGCATTATACATACTTCTTTGATAAATCAACATAATGCAATAAGAAAAGCTAGAAGTAGGATGGTATTATTATCAAAACAATATCGATTTTGAGTTAACCAAATAACCCAAATGGTAAAGGTTTTACCTACCTTTCAAAGATTTCGAATTTGTGGCCTAAGATCTATGGACATGATATGTTTCCAAAAGTCTAAGATTATAGAATATATAGTGATGAATGCCAAAAAGTTTTGAAAAAGATTCCAAAAGGAACATGGAAAAGTGCGACTTAAGAAAAAGTGAGTAATAATATCCTTACATAAAGCCAAATAAATAACATTATGATGGGAAATAATATCCACGCTTTTGAATATTTTAATATGTGGGCAGCTTTTCATGATCCAATTTCCAAAACAAAATGGAATGTGAAGAAGGAATAAAAGAGGCCTAAATATCCTTAACCCAACATTTGTGATATGAACCCCAAAATAACAGAGTTAAGAAACTAAACCTAAAATATTGTAGCCTTGAAAACCTAATAACTAAACCTAAACGCCTTGAAAAACTAACAACAAATTGAGTATAATTGCCACAAGAAGCTACAATACAAATTACATTATAAGAAGCATTACAAGATTTTTCAAACCTTGATAAGCTAATGAACGCAATAAGGTTTTGTAAGCCTTAATAAGTTCTAAAATGTTCATTTAAGAACTAAGAGGAAAAACTCTCATAATTTCATTCATAATATTTTATATGTATTCTTATTGTAGAGGTTCAACTTTGTATAGGCTAGAAATAAAAATAAATTAGCTAATAAGATAATTACAAAATACTAAGTGATATTTAAAAATAAAATAATTCTTAAAATAATTAAATCTTAAAACAATATTTATTTTATTTAAACAAAATCATAAAAATCTAAAGAAAACGTCACCCAAGTAATACTTCTCAAGAATAAGTCTTTTTGCACACAATCAATCTAGATTTTTGGCAACAACTTGTTAGCTCATTTTGGTCGAGTAAAAGTTTGAAATGAAAACCGTAAAGATTGTAGCCCATTCTTTAAGATTTTTAAAACATTTTGATTCGCCTCAATTGAATATCATATGACAAAAACATGGTGAAAGTATCGACAATTGATCATGGAATTTTTTTAAGAGGGATTTCATTTATTTAATAACTTTTATTCCATGACTCAAAGCTGGCCAATATGCTTGCTCTGTGGTCCAAAGAATAATTGTCTCATCACTTTGTTTTTCTCCACGTAAAGAGTTATAAGTTTTCTTTGTAGAGACACTCCTTCAAACAAAACGCGTCTAAATACATTTATAAGTATCAATACCCTACCACTGATTTGATTTCTAATACCACATTTGTGTGCAAAGTCTTAAAATAATGAGGCAAATGCCACACATTTTTTTGAAAATAATTACCAATTTTAACAGCAACACATATTTCTAAAACGATAATATAAATTCTCTAACTAAGGGATTGTCAAGCCAATTATCATACCATAAAAACATAGGAGAGTTACTACCCAAAAGTAAATGAGGTTTCTTTGAGATTGTGTGGAAATAGGATTACAAAATAGGCCAAATAAAAAGAGCGAATATGATATCCTCTCAGGACATTGCTTCTATCTAGATACCTTTTTTGTAAATAACATAGGGTTAATAGTATCCTCACTTTTGAAATGCTAGATATATCTTCTAAACATGATGTTGTTATAACCTTAAGGTCTTTCAAACCAAGTTTTCCATTGATTAATGGGTGATAACAATCACGTTAAGTTACTTGAATTAATTTGAATTTGTTAGTAGAACTAGATAAGAATTAAGACCTTCGTAAGATCATCGATACAAAAGAAGAAATCAAGCATCCATATCCTATATTATAATTATTTTTATAATTAATTATAATTTTATACAATGGAATATAATTTAATTAATAATAAAAAGTTAATTAATTCGTGGTGTAATAACGTATCTTTTGAATGGATATTAAAAAATATGAATTGAAAATCTATAAAATATAAATGTGTTTGAGTTTTTACATGTTAATTAAAAAATCATTAAAAAATCTTATTTTTATTATAAAAAAAAAACAGTTGTAAAATAAAGATTAGAGTAGAAAAAATTAGATGATATAGCATGGATAATGAAAAATTTGATATATATTAGTTAAATTAAGAATATAATTTTATTTGTATTTTGATTTATTAAATTATCGGTTAAGTATTTAAAGTCGCATATAGGATATTATTTGTTTATTTTTTTTTTTTAATTTTCTATTTTGAAATCAAACCAGAATACAATCATTAGTTTCTTACCTAGTTATCTATTTGTTTATCCTATTTTTATTCGTTGAAATTCTGAATCCACAACTTCTCTATTATTTATTATCTTCTCTCTCCTATTTTTTTTTTCTTAAATGGAATTTCTCTATCATTAAAAAATCATTTGAAAAATAAACATTTTCCACTAAAGATTTCAGAACCAATATGTAATTTAAAAAAAAAAAACTAGTTCACCAAATTTTTGTTAGAAGAACAATCAGATTTGCCAAAAAAAAATTGGAAAAAATACCCAACTTAAAACCATAACTTTGCTGCCACCCATCTAAAGATTGAAGGAGTGAGTTCGCTTCCAACTTAAAAAATTGGAAGCGAACTCACTCCTTCAATCTACTGCCCACTAGTATCCAAGCATCGATATCGCGATTGCCCCCACTATCCTACTTGCTTTCCCACTATCATTTCAATTCTACTTGAACCGTTCTCATCCATTATTCTTGTCGGTCAACGTCGATGTTCTTACCGGTCAACGCCATCATACTTTGATCCACCTCCATTTATGATTAAGTTTCATAATTTTATTAGCAAAAAAGATTTTATATTTTTATTTGGGTTGTGTGTTTGTTGTTATTACGAAGAATCAACAACTTATGTTACAATTCCTAATTACAAACTACTTACTTTTATAATTCAGGACATTAATGCATGTTTATTGTCAATTTTGAATTTAAAATTATTGTTTTATAGTTTCAACTCGTCGTCGGATGTCTTACAGGAAAATGACTCAAAATAAAATATATATATTATTTAAATTAAGATTCTATCTTTATTTATATTTTAATTTATTATTTCAGTTAAATATTTAGATTAAAATTTAGGATATTAGCTGTTTATCTCTGTAATTTTGTATTTATACTTTAAATTATCTTGTAATATTTTAAGATTATCTAATTTGTTGTTTCCATTTTATAAATAATACCTAATATTTGTAATTCTAAATAACATCCGATTGAATTGAATACAATTATTAATTTTTTTCGTAATTATCTTTTCGTTTATTTCCATTTTATTTGTTTAAATATTTAGTCTTAATTCTTCTATTATTTTTTTTCTATAGTTTATTCTTTTTCTTATTTTTTAATTTATTTTATATTAAAATTATTTATTAATATTAATATAAGTAATGATATTTTAATTTATTAAAATAATAAAATACAAATTTAACATATTTATTTTATTATAAAACCTAAATATTTAATGATTAACTAAGAAAATCATACAATGCTATTTGTAAAAATATCAACTCATTTACTATAAAATAACCAATAATTTCATATGGCTCTTGAGAGTGGTTATTAGGCTTTAATTGGGGCCAAAAGATTAGTTGTGCACGTTATTTAGCCTAAAAATGCTCACGTCAGATGTCATATCAGGAAGCATAAGGGGGCCCTCACCTTTTCAACATGTTGGAGTCTATCTATAGTCTGTGGTTACATAAATTTATATTTATTTTCATATTTATATAATAATATAATATGTAATTAAATTTTAAAAAAAATAATACTTTTTTTATTTTTAAATTTAATTATATCTCATATTATAATTAACATAAATATAAATTTAACTTTAAATTTAATATTTTTTATCAAATTAGTAAAAATTTATCTTAATACTCTTAACATTAAAATCATAAATATCAAAATATTCTTACAATATAATTTATTAAAATAAAAATAATATAATATCTATAACATTACAAATTTTTCCAAATAGAGTTTCAACACTTATTGTTTGTTATCTACCAAATGTTTCAGGTTACATGTACGCATATGTTTTTACGTAACCATTACATCTACTTATTGAATATAATATGTTATATTAATATATATTTTTGTACGTAAATTATTACATCTATCATAATTTTGATGGTTCATTAGATATAATCTATTATATACACATCCATTAAAATATTTTTTGTATATAATATGTTATATTCATCAAAATTCTAATAGCGTTATCGGTTACACTGGTGAGGTAGTCGAAGTTTTAATAGAATCATTGATGGTGAATGTTAAAGATACGATAGATGTAACATTGATAGCATTTTATTAAAATTATAAAATAAAGATCTTTTAGTATTTCTATTATATAATTTCGTATAAAACTTTAAATTTTATAATGAGTTATTAATACTTATGAAAAAAACTATCAATTCATTAAAAAAACCATTTAGATGATAAAAAAATCCCTTCAAATCTCCAACAAATAAATACACAAAATTCTTCTTATATCCACACTTATCCCTTGAACATGTAACATAAACATTTTAAATTATTAAAATAATTAAGAATGCAATAATTTTTTTTAATTATTTACCAAATACATCAACCACTTTTCCTTTTTATTCATCGTCCACTTTTTAATTATAATTGAGCTTTTACTTGATGTTTAGTATATTGTCTTATCATTCTTTTTATATTCTCTAATTCGATATCTGTTTTTAACTTCACAGTACCCCAAACTTATTTTCAATTTTTTTTCTTTAGAGGGATAATTGTATTTTGAGTTTTTTTTCATAGAATGCATTACATTTCACCTCACTCTATAGCATAACACATTATTGTTTTTTTCTTTTCATACAAGCTAAATGTGCAAACCTAAAGGTAATGCTCATTGGTTAAGAAAAACATGTGGCTTAAAAATATGAATGGTTCTTTGCTAAGCTGAAATAGGTAACTAAAAATATTAACAATGGTTAATTTGAAAGACTTAATCGTTCCAAATAAGACCTAAACCATCTCTCTCGCTAAATATTATTTAGAATTTTGTCTTGAGTAATGATTGAATAGATTCTAAAACATGGTAGATCTCATTAACTCGTACAATTCACCACAAAATTTCTCTCAATAAGAACACTAAAATCAATCACGAACATGTGCATAAAAATTTGAATTAATTCAATTAAAACTAGCAAGCATATCACATAATTAATATAAGTATCTTAGCGGGTATGTTACATTCCTTAACCAATTTTTATCATTGAGTCCATATGTTTCATATCAAGCATGTATGTATTTAGTTTATATATATTTATCAACTTTTACCCAAATCATGATTAAAAATGTTCTTAAAAAAATTCCTAAAAAATGAAAATATGTACTAAATATTAAAGTAGAGAATGAGGTTCCTTCCCTAAATTTATATTATACATTATCCCCAATATACACATGTAAATATGAAAAAGGTAAAATGAAAGAAAACTCTCTCAACCTTGGCACATTACATCTATCTTTGAAATTGTTCAACGGTGTTGTGCCATTACTCTCTGTATTTATTCACCAACAAAACAGAAAAATATACAAGTAAAATAACATTAGATTGTCTACCAACTAGCATCATGTTTAACGTTATTGACTAGACTGTCATATCAAGTTTAAAGGTACATCCCTCTATGTTCATTTACTTTTGTGTTTGCCCGAAAATAGTTTGAGTCTTGACTTGTTTAATAATATTTTATGTTATGGTTTTAAAAAAATAGTGCCAAATTCCTTTATCATGTCATATTTTTGTTTTCTTTTTGTACTTTTTGGTATTTTTATAGGCACTGCATCGTAGTTCATCTAACTTATGTATTTGAAACATCTTTTTAACCTCTCTAATGAACTCTTCTACTTGCCCACTTAATTAGGGATGGTAGGGTAAAAGTGTGAGGTCTAAACTTGGTGGCCCTTCAATAGATGGTTTGAGCTTTAATCCTATTTCAAAAATTTCCATAGCCAATTAAGTAAACACATCGGAGGTACAACTTCCAAATAGTTCACACAATCTACAATATCAATCATAAATTTCAAACTTTTAAAATTAAAACCGATTGAGTTGTTTCTTGGTAAGTTTACTTCATTGCTCACAACATCATGTGAAATAGTCTTAAGTGTAGTAGATTCTTTTAATTTATCATCATAATTAGTACCATTTATCTTAAAGCACTCATTAGCATTATCAATATCAAGGGGTTCAAATGCTTTAAAAACTTTAAATGTTACTTATTCATCTTGCACTCTCACTATAAGCTCACCCTTTTGTACATCAATGAGTACTCTTCCAGTTGCTAAGAATGAACGACCATGTATGATAGGAATGTTACGATCATCTTCTATGTCTAGTACAATGAGCAGAAAAAGATGAACTTGTTTACTTTTACTAGCACATGTTTTACTACACTTTGGGGTCGCTTAATTCATTTATTTACCATGTGTAGTGTTATTGAAGTGTGTTTAACTTTACCAACCCCCAATCTCTTGAAGACTGATAATAGCATAAGGTTAATGATTGAACCTAAGTTACATAATGCTTTCTCAAAGTTATGTTCTCAATTGTGCAAAGAATGTCAAAGGTACCCGTATCTTTTAATTTTTGATGTAGTTTTCTAGTAATGTTGACACTACAACCTTCAGTAAAGGCTATCGCATCAGTTGAATAGGTTTTTCGTATCAAAAAGTCAAATCACTTAAATTTTATGTGCCATTAATTTTTTTATTTTCTATTATTTTGTTTTAATCTTAATTTGGGCAATCTAAATTGATTCTTAGTTCGAGTATAACACATTCCAATGATGTACAAGACTCAATGCTATAGAGTAATTTTTCTCAAAATTTTACTTTTTTAATGATATACACCCAATTGCAGCTGCATACAAATAAAGTGAATTAAGCATGTTTATACATAATTACCTTAGCCAATATAAGGGTTTTATCACTACCCTTAAGCTATGGCCTTTTGACATTGACATTCTGAGCTAAGGATTAGACAAATATGCCTTCTCATCGAAGGGAAAGAATCAATCCTGCAATTGAAACATCTAAACAAATCCTTTTGACATGTTTTCTCATTAACATGGTGACTTGCAACAAGAGAAGCAAAAAAAATCAACTTGTTTTTGCATCCTTTGATGTTGTTTTAAGGCATTGAGATTGCACTTCTTGTTGCATGTCCTTTAGTTGCTGCTTTTCTTGACATTATTTCCACCATCACCTAACAATCTGACAAGAACAACCTTAATAAGTACATCAAAAGTTTATACATGTTGAAATATCTTGTAATTCTTATAATGCATATTATGTTAGCTTAGGGTTGCTATGTGGAACTTTTAATAGGAAATGTCTATGAATTCATCAAACTTAGGTAGTTTTTCATCCATGTGCTTAGTAGGACAAGGCATGATGGGCATACCAACCATTTCATCTAACTTCATATAAAGATTGGTCAAGCCTCTAGTCTTTTGCATCAGTATAAAACTCTCTTTGAGAAACTGTTATTTCCCACATGAATACTAAGTAGTGATTCGTTTAAAGCCATGCTCAACCCATAAGAGTATGACACAAGAAGTAATTCAAACAATGATAAAGATGAATAAGAACATGAAAATTGAGAAGCAATTCTTTGATTGCAGCTCTTGTGTATTAAACTATAGCTTTTGCCCCAATGCTGAAAAAACAATACAAAACTTGATAATGAAAGATAGTGGTATGTGCTGTGTGATATTAACTACGTCCAACAAATTCCCATAAACTTAGTGTTCGAGATCGGGTTTGACATCGTCATCCCCTCACTAATTGTACTAAGGACATGATGGATATTCTCGAATTTCAAGAAAATTTTTGGGATTGAATATTAGTCCCTAGTAAATAATATACGTTTAATTATATATTTAATGTTACAAATTAACAAAATTTATATTTAAAAAAAATTAAAATTATGTTTAATATATATTAAATGTAATGTATAAATTTTAGATATAATTAAATTGTATATTTTGATGGTTGTTTAAAAGTTAAAATAAAATGTATTTTTTATTATAATGTTGTATTTTTTAAGTAAATATATAAAAAAATTATATAAAATGGTAAAAAATTTGAATTTAAAGATTTGATAGGACAAAAAAAGTGACCTCTAACTCACCTTATAAAGTCATTTTTTCCATTAGGTTTTCCTATTAGTGGAAAAATTAGATTTTTTCCACAATTATAGAAAAATGAATGAGCTCTTTGCCAAAGATGACACAATTGATATAATATATTTACACATGTTCTAAATTGCTTAGAAAGTTAAGTGGTAATGTATTTAAAAGGAGTGAACACTCTCTAAATGAAATGATCTGTTTTGGGGTTTCTTTCTAAAAGTAAAACCGTAAGGTCTCACTAAACTATCGAGTTAATGGTTATGGGCTCATTGAACTGTCAAGTTATTAACCAAAACGAACAATCTCATGTCACGTGAAATTGGTCACATCACATTGTAAATAGTGTGATTAACCTTCCTATATCAATTGTTTATTCTATAAATGGGCCTACATGTTACACAAAATATCACACTGCGTTTACAAAATTACTATTCTTACTCTATTCAAAATTGACAATTAGAGGAATTATTTGGATGACGAGTAGGGGTCAAAATGACTTGTTCAAATATGAGGCACATATTAATATAATTAAAAATAGGTTATAAAATTTGCATTTGGATGAAAAATTATTGATATTAATATAATTAAAAATAAGCGATAAAATTTACATTTGGATGAAAAATTATTGATATGATTACATTTGGATGACAAGTAGGAATCAAAATGACTTGTTTAAATATAAAGCACATATTAATAAAATTAATATAATTAAAAATAGGCTATAAAATTTGCATTTACATGAAAAATTATTGATATTAATATAATTAAAAATAGGCTATAAAATTTACATTTGGATGAAAAATTATTAATACGATTAATACCAAAAATGATATTAAAAAAAATTAATTAATTTTAGAAACGATAACATGGTGTTACATTTTAAGCCACCATTTTAATTTAAGAAAAGCTATAAATAAAGAAGGGAGAAAACAAGTATTCTCTCGCGATTTCAATGAATAGGATAGAGTATTGATATGAATCATAACTCTATAGTCATCTTCTATTACATTACTTGCTATATGAAATATGTTATATGAAATATGTGGAGTTGGCTCGATTGAAGTACCAAAGCGAGCATATCCAGCCAAAGAGTGAATTTCTTGGATTTTTGGTTTAAAAAAGTCTACTTTGTAATAAATGTGATAGATAATTATAAGTTAAGAAAAATTACATACTATTCTTTTAACTAATAGTTATATGTAACATAACATATAGATTCAAAGACTGAATGCCTTGTGACATGTTTGTGAACTTGAAATCCACGGAGATGAAAAGTACAAACCAGGATTAGATTTCTTTTTAATCTATTTCATTTGAATAAACAAAACACTAATTTTATATCAAATGAAGAGAAATACAAAAGCACTGGGATATGTTGAGCAATCTTATTGTTACACTGGGAGTTCTAACAAGTATCCTACATATAGCACCCATTGTCATGGAAAATGGAGAGAAATTAGAGCTCATGCATGTCAAGAGTCTCAAGTTCATTTCTGGAAAAGACCCATCACATCCTGAATATTCAAATCCTGAAATCAAATATCAAAACAATAAAAATAAATAAATAAATAAAAAGTCCCATATATTAAAAGTTCCGATAAAATTTTATAAATTGATCAAGTGATACTGATATAAAAATAAAATCAAATATAAATTTTATAAGCAATCAGAAAATAAAGAAATATAATCAAACAGAAGTGATTAAAAACAAACCTTAAGTTGATTTTTACTAGGAGGTAAGAGAGGTCCAGTACCCTTTCTGGTTCTTGCAAGGATGCCTTTGGTTACAGGGGACATCATCATATCAGTTGGGCTTCTATACCTACAACACCAAAAAGATTATTATTTTTTCTCTACTGCCAAATAAAAAAAAATTGAAAAATTGAAAATTTAAAAGATGGAGGTACCTTTCAGGATACTTAAAAGCCTTGGGGACTTTGAGGCGATCTGGGTTGTTAGTCCTTTTTAAATCATTTCCAGAATTTAAGGAATTCGGAGAACTTAGTGGCTTTTTTTGAATTGGGGATGGTGTTTCGCACTCGGAAACATGTTTTGCTGATTGAGCTGGGCTCCTTGTAACGATTTCAGGAGAATTCTCCATTAGTGAAAAGGGAAAGAAATCAGATACTAAAATTTGAATATTTGACAAATTGTATATTTTTGTTTGTGTGAAAGAGAGTTTTGAAGGTTTAAACGTTGAATAAAGAAAGCGGAATTGGACAATTCGATCAGATAATAGCTATTTATCTCAGTGATACCGTTTGAAAATAAGACAGGAATGTAAAGTCACAACGGTCAAATTCTATTCCAGGTCAGCATTGTGTACGTTGTCGGTTAGAAATTCTTACACGTTGTATATATAAATTCTTTTATGTTATATACCTTTATTAATCATATATAATACTTTATATTATTTACCTATCTAACATATTTTTTTTTTATAAATATAAAATATCTATTCAATACAACTTATATGCAAATATATCTCACAGTATTGGCTAATAGATGATTACTATAAAAATCATAATATATAACAATTTTTATTAAAAAAAATACATAATTAATAATTTTTAATTAAATATAATTATATAGATTTAATTATATAATTATGTATCTCATGTCGTGTTAGATTTATTTCAAATTTAAAAAAAATATTTACTTTTTTTAATAATATTATAAAAAAATATTTTTATCACAATTTATATATGTATTAGTTCACATGAAATAACTGAGAAATTCAATGATAATGGCTCTCGAATCGTTAGAACATTTGTGTATGTAAACCCAAATTTATTTAAAAATAAAGATTAGATAATGTCTCAATTGAAATATTTTAAAAGGATAGTAAATCTTAGGTAATTAATAAATTATATACGATTAAATATAATTTATGCATTAAGTAAATTAAAGAGATATATAATCGATTTAAAATTTTATAATCTAAAAATTACAACAAAACTACTTAAATATTTAAAATATATTCGTAATTATAAATTATACTAAGCAAGATATCACAGCGTCCTAGAAGGATGCAGTAACACAAGCTAGATATCTTTTAATTCTTTTTTACTTTTTTAGGAAGAATTCTATGAGTTGCAAATATAACACTATGAGGTATCATTGATCAACAATTAATATCAAGAAACATGCACACAAAAATATTTTATATGTATCTCATTTAAGTACAAATATGTTTAAATTATTGAAATTATAATACTTTCAAGTGACAAAAATTTAAAATTCAAGAGATACAACTTCATTTTATATATAAATATGTCTAATATTATACATAAAACTTTTGTCAAAAAATGAAAAGTTCCCCTCTTAGTTCATTAATGAATCCACCTAGGAGATTACTACGTGTTAAATATGATTTAAATTTAATGAAAATTATAAAATTTTATATTTAAAATTATATTTTTAATCAAGTGGACTCATACTTAACGAAAAATATGAAAAAATGTTAAATTTATCGATATCTAATATATTATTTACAAATAAATAGACTTTTAAAATAAATATATAATTGTATAAATATTTATAATATAATAAATATTATAGATAAAATAAAAAAATTTAATCCAAAAATACAACTAATAAATATATTTAATGATATATTATTTTTAAAAAAATAATAAAATTAATTATAAATGATAATTTATCAATATTTTACTGATAATATCACAACAATATCTACGTTATAAATCAATATTATAGTAGTATTTTTTTGGCACGGATATTATAAGGAAAATATTGTGGATAATGTGAATTGATGTTATTGCCTTTAAATATGTAAATTAACGAGATATTATTAACGATGACAAATATATTTTAATTATTTTATCGAGGAAATATGTTATATATACATTAATCTTTTCGATGGTTGTATAGGTAATAAATTAATTTTTAATTTAAAAAATATAATAAGGTTCATCTCAATCCTCTCTTAAGTGCAAAATATATATTCAATTTTTTTTAAACTACCAAGAATATACATTCAATGTAACTTTATAAATATATTAAACATATATTCAATTTATGTAAATTTTTGTACATACGTTTATAAATATATCCTTAACATTTGTATATTTTTTACTATGAGTATGTTTTTGATCTTTATATTTACAAAAATATATTTGTATTAAAAATTAAATATAAAATATGTGTTGAATATTTGTTCAAAATATATAAAAAATATTTAATAAATAATTTTTTAAAAGATAATTAAATAAGTAGGTTATATGTCAATGAATCATAAAAATACTCCAAACTAAGAAAAGAAAAGAAAAAAAAGTGGTCTGTAGATTGAATGGAAAATAAAAAATTATGCGTATGTGTAAACAAAATTATAAAATGTGTAAACAAGTCTAATTTTCTAATAAAATATAACTAAACCTACAATTCTCCTAATTTTTTTTATATGGACAATTCTCTTAGCAGCCAATATAATACTTCAAATTTAGAGGAACATTGATGACTGACTAATAATACAAAGCTTGCATAAAAAAAAACAAATAAAATATTAATTAAACATTAGGGTTAAAAATGTGATAATAATTTTTTTCTTCTTCCTAATAATTATTAAAATGTGAGTTGTATTTTTAATTTTATTGTCTTTTAATTAAATATTTTTTAAAAAAATACAATATTATATAATTGAGTGTAAATATGTTTAAATTATTGTATTTATAATAAATTTTTAAGCGATAAAAATCTAAAATTTAAAATTCATGATACGATTTTATTTTACATATAAATTTATTTATAATTATATAAATATTATATTTAAAAAAAATTATTAAAAAGTGAGAGCGGGCATGTAATTCATTAACACATTTCACTGTGTCAAGGGACTTTATTTTTTAAATATAATTTAAATTTATGAAAATTATAAAATTTTATAAATTAAATTATCATTTTAAGAAAATAAAAGGATACATATCCCTATTCATCGTATACTTCAATTTCTAAGTATATTATTATATTATATTTAATAAAAAATACAATGAAAAGATAAATTTATCAATACTCAACACAGTATTTATCAACAAATCTAACTTAAAAATACATTTTTTTTAATAGAATGCATATGAAACCCACCTAAAAGACATTTTTCCAAATAAATGTAGATGAAATTGTGTTAAACCGTGTGATTTCAGAGCATGTAGCCTGTGATAATTCAGATCCAACGGTTGGAAATTTGATGCACAAATCAACAATATATTTCGACCACTCAAGCTGGATGTAAATTCAACCCTATCAAAAAGGGACTCATGCACAATAAAATGTTTTTGCGTCCGTAGGAACAGCACCATAGTATATAAATCATTTTCACTCTTGAGCGTCTCATTAATTATAGTTGCGTAGCGAAGGGCAACAATAGCGCCGTCTGAGTGCTAGTCAGTCTATCTTCTCCCCCAAAATATTATCGAGTACAAAACCCTAAGCCAAGAAGGTAAAAAAATAAAAACCCTTGTATCATTCTTGATTTATCTGTCTATTTTTTTTTCTTTTCAATATTGGCTTGTTTTATCGAGTACATGAATTTAAGTAAAGGAGAAAATTTATCTACTTCTATTTCCCGCTAGTTATTTTCTTTATTCATGTTTTTTATTTCGTTATTATTGATGGTAGATTTCCGAAGCTTCTGGAGTGTTTAAGTGATTCTGAGATTTGTGGATTGTTGGTTCATATATTTCATTAGATTTATTTTGTCGGCAACCTGTTTCTTATATTTTCTCTCTTAGAATTTGCTGCTTTACTACTAACTATTCCTAATGGGTTTTAGTTTTTGGAAGGTAATGTGCAATGCTACATATTATTATATAGCAGGCAATAATCTTTTGGCATGCAGTAATTATTTCCATTATCTATGGTTTAAATTTGATATATATTTCCTATTGATTCTGCTGTTATGATTGGCTTGCTTTTTTCAAGTGAATTTTTTGTACTATCTACATGGTAGATTTACCTTACAAAAGGTTTGTTATTTGTTAGCTTTGATATATTTAGTAGCTATAACTTAAAAGTTTATTGTTAAAATACTAGATATGTTAAACTGAATCCTTTCGTATGACATCCAACATTGCATTGAATTTGATTTTGTAACTTGCTATAGTTTGAAACTTGTTCACATTTGTGTCATATTTAATAATTTGCACCCTACATGGGATTCTTGTTTGCAATTGTATTTTTATTAGAGTACCTTCTTTTGTTAAGATACCTTTATATTTTCTTGTTTGCAATTGTATTTTTATTAGAGTACCTTTTTTTGTTAAGATACCTTTATATTTTCTTTATGTAGATGAATCGGGATAAACTTATGAGGATGGCTGGTGCTGTCCGTACTGGTGGAAAGGGCAGCGTGAGAAGGTGTACAGTGTTAAACTTGAAATTTTTGTTGACATCAAGTAATCTAACATTGAGTTAACAAGATAAGGATTTTAAGTGTATGATGAATACTTTTTTTATATATTTATAAGTTGGGTCATTTTTTTCTTTATGCGGTTGTGGCTCAGTTTGTTCGAACAAGTTAATTCTTTTAATAAAATGCCATATTTTCAATGTTATCTTATTGGTTTAGCATTAATTCTCTTTCAGAAAATGGCTTTTTGTTTACTTCATAATAGATATGATGTGAAGATCGGCTTTTCTTTTGCATTATGTGTTTCTATTGGGTTGATCATTCATCTGGATGGAGATCCCTAATATTTTGTCTTTGTTTTACCAGATAATGCTAATGGATCTTATAATATCTACTTCTTAATTCTTTTGCTTATTTTCACAGAAAGAAGAAGGCTGTCCACAAGACTACAACCACTGATGACAAGCGGCTTCAGAGTACATTGAAGAGAATAGGGGTGAATGCCATTCCGGCAATTGAAGAAGTTAATATTTTCAAGGATGACGTGGTTATTCAGTTTGCTAATCCTAAAGGTGCCTCGTATTAAATAGAACCATTTATCTCTGGATTATTTTTATCCTCGTAATTGATCTCTTTTTCCTTCATGTTGTTACAGTTCAAGCCTCAATTGCAGCAAATACTTGGGTGGTCAGTGGTACACCTGCAACTAAGAGTATGCCTTCATTTCCTTGCTGCATATGATTCAGTTGTAGTTAGGGATGTTCATTAGATTGAAATCGTTGAATTTGAAGCATTTGACTGGATTGGAAGATTTACATGGATCTGGTCACTTGTTTTTCATCAAATGCAATCTGTTACTTGATCGGATTGGACAATTCGATCTATAGTGTCTTCTATGCCCTTTTGGGTTGTTTTTGAATATCTACTCTAATTTTTAATCAACAATCAATGTATAAGTATTTGATGTATAATAAAATCACAAATATCACAATAAAAATGCAAATACTACAATTAATAATCTTAAATTCAACATGATTAAAATATTAAATATAAAATTAATTCAAAAATAGAAAGGGGGAGAATTCAATGACATTAGAATCTTTGTTTACCTACAACTTGCAAATGGATAGAAAATATATAATAGAAGTGGTAAAGTTCTTAAAAGAGTGACATATGTACAAAATATAAACATTATTTAGTTTTGATCGATTCAAATTGGAATGTAGTGGATTGTTGATAGTGCAATCCACTAACTGACCCAATCTAAATTGATTGAGAATTTTCCAATCTAATTCAATGTTTGGGTTCTTTTTCACACCCTAGCTGTACTAATAGTTGTAGTTGTTTCCAGTGGTTTATGGTTAATACAACAGATAAAAATGGTTTTTGGATTGGTGCATATCTGCCCCTTTAGGTATGTTTTTACATGCAAACTGACTTGAAATCTTTTCGGTTCCTCACCTCAGAGTTGCAGGATATCCTTCCTAGTATCCTCAACCAGTTGGGTAAGTACTTGACCTACTTGTGTTTCTTAACCTCTATTTAGCTATGACGTTGAGATAACTTGTTAATGTTACTGCTTTCAGGGCCAGATAACTTGGACAACCTGAAGAAGCTCGCGGAACAGTTCCAGAAGCAGGCACCTGGTGTGGGAGCAGACAATGAAGCAGCTATTGCACAAGAGGATGATGATGATGATGAGGTCCCAGAGCTTGTTGGCAGTGAGACTTTTGAAGCTGCTGCTGAGGAGAGTAACAAATCATAGAACCAAGGCATTTTGCGAAGCTTTATATAACTAGTGTATTTTCTATTTGTCCTTTTTCTCCTTGTCACTCTCAATTTGAATTGCTTCATGTTCAACTGATGATACCTCCATGATACTGAGTTAATTTTTCTGTCATGTTAATCTCCTGTGCTTTTCAACATGCTTGGGCAAGCTACATGTTTTGTTTTAAATCAAGCTACTATTTTCATTGTCAGGACGTTTAATGTAGTAAGTTCGGTAGCGTATTTTTGTGTTTGAACTAGGGGTGTGTACGGTTCGGTCCTAAGTTAAAAGATTTAATCAAATTGGAATTTGGTTATTAAAAATATTGGAACAGAACGATTTGATTACGATACATATATCATATTACTTGGATAAATAGATAAGTTTTTGATTAACGATTTTTAATGTTTACGATTTTTAACACTAATTGTATTATATGTTTTTACAGATGTAAATGGTGCAGAGAGGTATTCAAACCAAATATCCATTTAAATTACCCCAAATGGTTAAAAATAACTTTGTAATTTCTATAATTAATAATATATTCTATATTTATTTTCAGATAATCACCTTAACTAAATCTTAAGAAACATGCTTATCACAAAAACCATTTCCTTACTCATCTTTCAATTACAACACGTTTATATCCTTCACCTAGGGGTTGGAAAAAAGGGACTCAAAAATGGAGTTTTTAATACAGTAGGTCCTTTGGTATTTTTTTTCTTCCCTGCTACTTAGTCCACACTATTTATCTTGTTTTTCTAACACCTAAAAATAATACATAAAACATTTCATAAGTATTTTAAGATTTAACCTTTAAGATGTTTGCTTTTAGTGCATCTTTGTATAACATCCTTAAATTTCCTTGTCTTTAATGAACACATTATCAATGGGGATAAAAATAATAAAAGAAATCTAATTCTTAAAACTACTTTTTGCTTGTAGAAACAAGGTACAAAATAACAAGTTTTCTTAGAAAAATAAAAACCAAAACAGAGAACAGTATCGAAAACTTTTGTTTTCAAAAAGGTCATCAAAACATAATACCAATAGAAAGTGACACATAAGTAAATCATAACTATTTTAATTTTCCATGGAAAGAAAACATTACAATAACAAATCTTAATAGAAAGAGATGGAATAAAAACCTACTTAGGGAAATTCTTCACATGGATCCATCTCTTGCATAACACACAACTTATAGTCAGTCTCATATTGCTTGTTCAAATCTATAGTAGAACCATAATCCCTCTCTTCTGAAGTTAAGTACACAACAATAGTTAGGCATTGAGATTTATTTCTCCAAAAATCAAACATGTCTTTTATAATACTCTTAAGTCTTAACAAAGGTGAATCCTAAAGTGCATCATTGAGAACTTCATGTAAGTTATCTTAAATCAATTAAGGTTAAAAACAAGAATTATACAATAATGTCCAACAAGGAATTAATTGCAATGTGATACATTTTAATTCATGGTACTGGTAACAAAATACAATTATGATAATAATGAAATGGTTACTAATATACATTTCAAATTGCATTCAAATGCATTGGAGTCATTGAGAGAATGTGTGCATGTATAAGATAAAACAATTACACATGCATGCTCAAATCACTACTCTACTCATATGGCATCTCAAATTTGCTTCAAATATAAATTGCTAAAAGTTTCTAAATTGCAACTACTAATTAGTTTCTTTCTTTTGGGTAAAAAATGAACCATATTTCATGAAAATATAAGGTATATACTGAATAGAGAAGCATAACAACCTCGGCGCTTGACCTTCTTCCTTGATGCAAAGGCGTCCAAATTTCTCTTGCCAACATAAGAATCCCAAACTCCTCCACAAATATCTAACAAAACCTTAACGACTCGAGCTACCTCTCATAGTGACTCACCAAAATGTTGTCGGGCAAAGCCATAAGGTTTGGATCGATACCATAACATCCTAGGCAACCGCATACTTGACAAAGATATTTGTTAGAAGGTAGGGTTTATAGAGTTTGGAAAGAACCATGTCTACGGGAAGTTCGGTTTGAACATACACAAATTTCTTCCATCTCTGCTCTAAAATGTTCATGACCATTGAGAGAAGGATGTTGGACTTGAGAATTGAGAAGGAGTTATATGACATTCGAACAAGCAATTAACTGTCTACTTGTTGGTGATTGTATTATTTTTCGATTAAGATTATAAGAATTGAAAGTCTTAACGTGAGTAAAGAAGAGTGATTTCAGTTTACAGTTTAGTAATCGTTAAGATGACTCATTAAGAACAAAAAAAAGTATATTTTGTATTTAAAATAATTTTTTTTAAATAAGATAGACAACTTAGACGACTTTAATTGCCTAAAAAGAGTATAAAAACTCTAAGAATAATTGATAATACATTAATAAGAATTTTGTCATAAAAAAGTTCATGAAAAATCCAATTGACAATCTTATGAGCTAAATTATTTACTTCTTTTAGAATCAATATAGTTATGAACATAGAAAAAATATTTTACTCTAAAGACATGGACTAAAGAAGATCAATCGAGATGGGATGAAGTTGTTTAATATTCATAGAATCTTCGATAATCATCTTTACATCTCCTTCCAAATAGTATGTTTCCATTTCAACCTGGAAGGTATAAAAAAATGCCTCTATCACCTCTAATGAATGAATTTTCATCAATTTCGATTATCTATAACAATATTTAATATTATAGTCCATCATCACAAATCCCATTGCACCATTATCATTAATGCAAGTTGTATCAAATTTAATTTGTAAGCACCATAAAGAGAGGACTATCATTTATTGGACATGAAACAATTTTTAGATAAACTATCTATATTATTTAAATAATTATTGTTTTGGAAAGAAACTTGTAACTCTAAGTTTTGTATTTATTATAGCTCAGAGATTTATTCTTGAGGTGGGTCTGTCACAGTACGACTCTATACAAAATATAACAAATGAATTTTAGGTGCTTTGATGTTTGTGCATACTAGGTATCCTACGATGGGCTTTATGGATGGTAGAGATGACGATTTGGAAGGCGTTATCTTTGGGATTAATAAAGGTCAATACAGATGGTACTTTTTTGGATTTTTAGGCTTGTCTAAATGTACATATGTCTTTAATTTGGATGTCAAGATCATTTTTTAAAGGTTGTTTTTGCATCTCGCTTAGGATCTCTTATGCTTTATGATAGAATTTGAGGCTTCGATTTATGGCCTTGGTTTTTAAAGACTGATAAAATAATATGTCTATGATTTCAGTTTTTTTTAAGATCGAGGCTATAGAATATGTCTATGACCTCGATTTTTTATAAAATGAGGCTATAAGGTATGCATATAATTTCATTTTTTTATAAAACCATGTATGACCTTGATTTTTTATAGTACTGAGATTATAGACATATTATATAACCTCATTCTTATAAAAAATTGAGGTATAGACATATCATATGATTTCAATCTTTAAAAAATAGAGGCCATAGGATATACCTATAGTTTTAATTAAAAACCGAGACCATAGGTAACAGTTTATGACCTTTTTCATTTAGGTTTCAATTTATATAATCGTGATCATAAACCAACAATAACAGTTAAAAACTGAGACAATATTTCAATATTGTAGTAGTGTAAATATTAGAGTTAAAAATGACAATAAAATTTTCTTACTGAGTGTTAAAATGTGAGATGTATTTTCAATTTTATTATATTTTAATTAAAAAGTAATGAATTTTTTTGACATAAAATATGAAATAAAAATATTTTACATTTAAAATATAGATTTAAAAGTAAAGTTGAGAGATGCAATTTCGTGGACAATATAGGAATAGAAGTAATGAGTGATACTATAAAATAATAAAAAATATTTCTTAGTTATTTTTTTTATTTTTTTAAAAAAATCTTATATATATTTTATTTAAGTATAAATATGTTTAAATTATTAAAATTATAATATTTTTAAGTAATAAAAATCCTAAAATTTAATATTTAAGGATATAATTTATTTTATGTATAAATATTATATATAATTTTATATAAAAAAATCAAAAGCAACACATCATATGTCCCTCTTAATTCATTTACAAAATATGTATAAGAGACATTATATGTTAAATATGATAAAACTTATATTTTTAATCAAATAGAAGAACACGTGTTATCCTAATCATCATATACATTAAGTTAATATATATAATATATTTAATAAAAATATAATAAAAAATTAAATTTATCGATAATTAAATACATTATTTATAAACAAATCAACTCAAAATACTGTTTTTTTAATATAATGTAAATCAAGCTAAAACAAATACACTTAAAGAGGCCTTTTTCCAAATAAATGTGAACAAATTGTGTCAAAGTTTAAACCGTGTGATTTCAGAGCATGTAGCCTGTGATGATTGAGATCCAACGGTTGGAAAATTGATGCACAAATATTTCGACCACACAAGCAGTATGTAAATTCGGCCCTATCAAAAAGAGACTCATGCACAATAAAATGTTTTTCGTCCATAGGATCACGACCCTCGTATATAAATCATTTTCACTCCTGAGCGTTTCTTTTATACGTGTAGCGAAGGGCAACATTAGCGCCGTCTGAGTGCTACTAGTGACTCTATCTTTCTATATCCCCTTCTCCACCAAATCTTATCAAATACAAAACCCTAATCCAAGAAGGTAAAAAAACCCTTGTATCATTCTTGATTTATCTTTTTTTTCTTTTCAATATTGGCTAGTTTTATCGTGGACATGAATTTAAGAAAAGGAGAAAATTTATCTAGGTCTACCCGCTCGTTGTTTTCATTGTATATGTTTTCATTTGGTTATGATTGATAGTAGTTTTCCGTAGCTACTGAAGTGTTTAAGTGATTTTGAGATTTGTAGATTGTTGCTTATTATATTTATTGTGTCGGCAACCTGTCAAATGTTCTTGTTCTTGCGTTTTGCTTTATTTTTTGTAGAATGCTTCAGTTAGATCTGTTTCATTCTACCCATGTCATTGATATCTCTTAGAATTTTTTGAATGTTTCTTGAGTTTTTCGAATGTATTTGTAATGCTACATATTATTATATAGCAAGCATCTTTTAGCATGCAGTGATTATTTGCCATTATGTTGTAATTTGATATCTATTTCCTATTGGTTCTGTTGCTATGATTGGTTTTCTTTTTTCAAGTGAATTTTTATATTATGTATGTACATGGTAGATTTGTCTTACAAAGGTTTGTTATGTGTTAGCTTTGATATATTTCGTAGCTGTTAAAGTCACACATCGACTAGGGATCGCGCCCACGCTGCGCATATAAACAAGGGCAATCCTCCATCTCATAACCTAGGTTTTGAGATGGAGTTAGGCCCAAATTTTAACATGGTATCAGAGCAGGTTACCCGGTCGGTGCAGTTGTTTCGCCACTGGTGAGTGATGCATTCCGCCACTTGGGCTCCATAAGCTCAACATCTCCGTTGGTCTCAAGGGGATAGACCCTTGCCGATGTTAGGGGGAGTGTTAAAGTCCCACATCGACTAGGGATCGCGTCCACGCTGCGCATATAAACAAGGGCAATCCTCCATCTCATAACCTGGGTTTTGAGATGGAGTTAGGCCCAAATTTAACAGTAGCTACAACTAAAAAGGTTGTTGTTAAAATACTAGATACGTTAAACTGAATTTTTTCGAATGACATCCAACATTGGATGGAATTTGATTTTGTAACGTGCTATAATTTTAAACTTGTTCAAAATATAGTTTGACATGACAAGTTTTGTACAATAAGGAGTTCATATTTGTGTCATATTTAATTATTTTTGACCTCGATGGGATTCTTGTTTGAAATTGGTTTTTTATTGGAGTACCTTTTTTGTTTTGATATTCACCTTTATATTTTTTTTATGCAGATGAATCGGGATAAACTTATGAGGATGGCTGGTGCTGTCCGCACTGGTGGAAAGGGCAGCGTGAGAAGGTTTGCTGTGTTAAAATTGAAACTTTTGTTACCATCAAGTAATCTAACATTCAGTTAACAAGATAAGGTCTTTATAGTGTATGATGAATACATTTTGTTTGATATTTATAAGTTGTCATTTTTTTCTCAGCAGTTATGAGGTCGTTGCTCAATTTGTGTGAACAAATTCATTCTTTTAATAATATGCAATATTTTCAATGTTATCTTATTGGTTTAACATGAACTCTCTCAGAAAATGGCTTCTTTGGTTAATTCATGATAGATGTGATGTGATGTTCAGCTTTTCTTTGCAATCTGTGTCTGTACTGGGTTGATCATTCATCTGGATTGGGATCCATAATAATTTGTCTTTGTTTTACTACATAATGCTGATGGATCTTATAATCTCTACTGCTTATTTCTATTGCTTCTTACCACAGAAAGAAGAAGGCTGTCCACAAGACTACAACCACCGATGACAAGCGGCTTCAAAGCACATTGAAGAGAATAGGGGTGAATGCCATCCCAGCAATTGAAGAAGTTAATATTTTCAAGGATGACATGGTTATTCAGTTTGTTAACCCTAAAGGTGATGTCACATTAATAGAACCATTTATTTCTGGATTAGTTTGATCCTCATAATTGATGCCTCATGTTGTTACAGTTCAAGCCTCAATTGCTGCAAATACTTGGGTGGTCAGTGGTACACCTGCAACTAAGAGTATGCCCTCATTTCCTTGCTGCATATGATTCAGTTGTAGTTAGTGGTGTTCATCGAATTGAAGTTCTTGAATTTGATCTCGTCTAAACCAATCCAATCTTTTGATTGGATTGTATAGTTTCTATCCGATGAGTATGCATTTCCTTGCTGCATATGATTCAGTTGAAGGTAGAGGTGTTTATCGGATTAAAATCATTGAATTTGAGGTCATCCAATCCAATCCAATCAATTGTAGAATTTGCATATGATCCTATCACTTGTTTTTCATAGGATCCAATCTGTTAATTAAATGGATTGGATTTGATCAATTCGATCTATAGTGTCTTCTATTCCCTTTTGGATTGTTATTTTACTATATGCTCTAATTTTTTATCATCAATATATAAGTATTTGATGTATAATAAAAATGCAAATACTACAATTTAATAATATTACAATTTAAGTTCAACATGATTAAAAAATTAAGTATAAAATTAATTCTGAAATGTGAAGGAGGAGAACTCAATCTCGTTAAAATCTTTCACCAATTTGTAAATGGAAAGAAAGTGTATAATAAAAAGTGGTAAACATCTTAAAATAGTGATACATGTACAAAATATAAACATGGTTTAATTTTGATTGGTTTAGATTGAATTGTAACTTTTTGGTAGACAAGGCAATCCATCAATCGATCCAATCTTAATGGATTGAGAAATTTTCAATCCATTCCAATCCAATGATATGATTTTTTTTCACACCCCTAGTTGTAGTTGTTTCCAGTGGTTTATGGTTTATAAAAAGGATAGAATGGTTTTGGGATTGGTGCATATCCGCCTCTTTAATTATGTTTTTACATGCAAACTGACTTGCAATCTTTTCAATTCATCACCTTAGAGTTGCAGGATATCCTTCCTAGTATCCTCAACCAGTTGGGTAAGTACTTGACCTACTTGTGTTTCTTAACCTCTATTTAGCTATGACGTTGAGATAACTTGTTAATGTTACTGCTGTCAGGGCCAGATAACTTGGACAACCTAAAGAAGCTTGCGGAACAGTTCCAGAAGCAGGCACCTGGTGCGGGAGCAGACACTGAAGCAGCTACTGCACAAGAGGAGGATGATGATGATGTCCCAGAGCTTGTTGGCAGTGAGACTTTTGAAGCTGCTGCCGAGGAGAGTAACAAATCATAGAACTAGGGCATTTTGTGAAACTTTACATAACTAGTGTATTCTATTTGGCCCCTCCCCCTTCCCCTTCCCCCTCCTTTCCCTCCTCTTTTTTCCCTCAATTTGACTTGCTTCTTGTTCAACTGATGATACCTCCATGATACAGAGTTTTTGAATTTTTCTGGCATGTTAATCTCCTATGCCTTTTGCCATCCTTGGGCAAACTACATGTTAATCTTTTTTCATTCTCAGGACGTTTAATGTAGTAAATTCGGTATGGCATTTCTTATTTTCCTGTGCGTCAACATCCAAGTTCTTTGGGTGAAGACTTTATCCTTTGTAGTATTGTACTTGAAACCTTTCTATGTTGTGTCCTGGATTGTGAATTGATAACGAAAACATTTATTGGGAGTACGGTTGAGCATAATTTTAGTACGACTTTATTCACTTTGTTTCAACTATTTGGGTAAATGACGGTATATCAACGTAAAATCCATGAAATTCTGCAAAAGCCCTAGCAATTGTCTGTCTTCTATCTAGTTCATCTGTGCCTGCCATTTCCCCATAAAAATAAATAGAAAAATAAAAAAATATTAAATTGCATGAGACTTTATTGAGTCCATCTTCTTGTGTAGGAATGGAAGGAAAATGATTTATAATTTAAAAGCATCTCATGACAGATGATATTTTTATCCTTAATTTTTTACATTACAAATGAATTTTATGTAGGTATTATTTTTTTAAAGGATAACTTTACATAACTGTAATTAATACACTTGACTTTTTTGGATATTTAAATGAGTTAAATGATATTGAGTTATGATATTAAAGTTAATTATTTAATTTTTAATATTTTTTTTATTATTTAATGCTAAATTTAATAATTAATTTTATTTTTCTGTCTTTTAAATTGGCATTCAAATTTACTATTATGATTTAATTTATTTCTTTTATAAGACTAAGTTCTGCAAAAGTTTTACTTGTAAAGTAATAAATTGAATCAATTTGTAAAGATCTAAATAGATTTAACAAATTATAGATCTATGACTACGAGTAGGACCAGGAAATAAATGCAAAACCTCCACACGTAACAATGATTCTACAAGTTCTATGAATTTGTTTCTAAGATGAACATATAACTCCTCATCAGATATCCTATTTAAGTCCTCGTTAGAGTCCATTTTAGTGAATAATCAAAAAAGAAAATTACTGAAAACCTGCATGTCATCATGATAAATACTTAGGCTTAAACAACAACCACAAAAAAATCATGTGCTTCTAGGACTTAGTGTTATAACTTGACCTCCTTAGCTTAGCAAAGCTAAGAGATGACAAAACTAACTCCGATGGAACTCAATGTGAAGTACAAAAAGGATGATGAAGAACCCATTTCTAATCGGGCTCTCTATCACCGTCTAGTTGGGAGCCTTATCAAGTATTTTTCAGACAAGAATGAATATAAATTGAGTATTTAGTTTCTCTATCCAATTATATATTTCTTTATCTCATATCCAATCCCTAATCCTTAAATCTCTAATTATTTCTAAAAATTAAAGCAATCCCACCTATTTTCTATTCATAAAAGGGCAACTAAAACGATTTGGAAAACAAATTAAAGAAATAAAGACTAGTAAATTAATTCCAAAAATATACCCTATTATTACTATCATTACTATCATCTTAATTTCTTTTTTATTAAGAATAATTTCACTAAATTATTAAGGTTGTACACCTAGCACAATCAAATTTGAAAAATTATGTTTACAATGTTATTGATTCTAGGATAGATGTTCACAATTAAGTTGTCAAATAAACATCGTTTCAAGAGAACATAGATTTATCTATAAAAGAAGTTCAAATTTTAATAAGATAGGTGACATCTCATAAGGTTATGCTATTCAGTGCGTCACCATTAAGATTATATTTTACAAAATAATACAACTTAATTCGTGCTAAACGTGATAGATTTATACTTAGTCTATCAAGACGTCTTTTATTAAATCTGATTACGTTATCGTACTTGGGTGAAATAACTAGATTATCTCACTCAACGACCTAAGATAATTGTGTTTATATTGAGAAAATTTTATTAAGTATGAGTGATATTATTTGATTATTCTATCTCATCATTAACTTGTCAAAAAAGATACAACAATATAAAATCAAACAACTAATTAACATTTAGGTAACATATAGGATTGAGTTTGAAGTAAATGTCATACTCGAGTAATGTCTTCCTATAAGATATTAATGAATTAAATTAATTATCTATTAAATGATATTAGGAGATATGATAATATCATCTTTGATTTATATAGAAAAATAACTTATATATCAGAGTATATTTAACACTACATTATCATTCTTTCTAAACCTTTTTTCTACTTTTAGGATCAGGTGTACATAAATACGATGAGTGTAGAAATCAGCTTCTTTTAATGTAAAACGACTAATTGTAAAATTATTCTTCTTGTTTTTACGAGACAAGTGGTTGCGTTCTTTTGAACACAAAGTGCACTTTTTAGAAAATTATTAAAAGAAGAATTTGTGAAATATAAAAATATAACGTATGATTTTATATTAAATATATTTTAATTAAACGTCGTTTAAATTAAATTATAATCATTTAAATATGTTCAATATTAAATATTAAAAAATTTAATCTCATTCAATATTAAGAAGATAATATTTTTATTATTATAAAATTTAAAAATGTTAATTTTTATAATTTTTTTAAAATATTTTATTACAACAACTGAATCTTTACACATTTCAAAATATAATTTAATGCTAAGTGATGTAACAATTATTTTGAACATTCTATTTTTTTTATATCTAATCTAAGTCTTATATTTTAATGCTTATAGCATTATAATTTTAACTGTTTTGTTTATTTTATTGAATTAGTTAATCTTTGTGCTTCCCTTGGGGGAACAAAAAAAAACACACATGTTACGCCCCAAAGGTATTAATACTGGGCGGGGTTTTCATTTCAGTTGCTTCACTCAGCAAACGATTTTGCTTGATTTCACACTCTCACTACTCACAACAGAAATTGGTCCCTCCCTCTCTCTCACCGTCAACACCAAGAAAGAGCGCCATTCAAATTCCTCCAAACCTCAAGAACGTTACTTTGGTAACTTCCTAATCCTGAACCTACACTATCAAGAGTTATTTTCGCAAGAAAATTAATGACAGAAAAGTAATCCTATTTAGACTTTCGGCTAGATTTTGACATTTCTATATTTCTGGTTCTTTAAAGAAATCCGTAAGTTTTGTAAGAGTAGTTAGCTCTGTTTTAATATTGTACAATCTCAGATATGTGGTTAATGTTTTGTACAAATTGTAACTGTGTACATTGATCTTTATCGATCTATAAGTATATAAAGTATCCGATACGTACTACGATCTGAAAGTGAAAATGGAAGGACTGAGACCAGAATTGGCGGTAAAAGCAATCATAGTTATACTACTGAATTCTGTTTTGTTCCGATGCGTCTCTGCTGCAAATCACACCGTTGGCGGATCTTTTGGTTGGAATCTTTCAGCTGATCTCCAAGCTTGGACCGCCAAGTCCACCTTTCACGTTGGTGATTCTCTAGGTACGTAACTGTTCGCTCTTGCAATTAATTAACTACGTTCTTGAATTTCTTTTTTCTTTCTCGATCGACATAGTTATGTCAATATGCCCGAATGTTAGTATCAATTGATTCATGCAAGGACCTGTTCAATCATTTTTTTAAAATGTTTATTTCCGTTGTCCTGTGGATTTATATTTTGAAGTATCATTTTAAGCTAAATATCAAGTTTGACTCCTTAGCAGAAAATCAATTTAAAGATTAATGTCTAGCGCTCTTCAAATTCTCGGTTTCTTCGCTGCCGTCTATTTATTAATCTACTTCTGGGCTCGTGTTTGGTTACTCAGAAAATTATAGGAATGAATCTATTTTTCATGACATCTTGAGTAAATTTTCAATAAATTAATCATGCGTCAAAGCTGTTTGTTTGTCTTGTTAGAAAATTTGAGCTGATGAAATACGAGGGAAAATATCTCACAAATTAACGAAATTAATTATTTTAATTTATAATTTAAGGTAATATCTAATTATTTTTCAATGAATAATTTTGGGCAGTGTTCAGCTACACGCCGGTTCATGATGTACTTGAAGTGAACGAAGCGGATTTTGAACGCTGTCATACACTGAATCCGATCAAAGCCTATAACGATGGAGATACAGAAATTCAACTCAATCAAATTGGGTTCAGGTACTTCATTTGTGGTCGTGATGGACATTGTGGAATGGGACTCAAACTCAGAGTCCAAGTCCTTTCACAAAAGCACCTATTTGGCAACCAAACCTGCTCTTCTTCTTCCTCATCCAACTCCAACGCAACTCATGGAAGCAGTAGGGCCCAACCACGGCGTCGCCATGGTAATCATCACAATGCTAAGCCTAGCCATAGAAGGGCGTTGCCTCCGATATATACTCCGGTGATGAACAATACGGCGCCTAATAAGACAAAGAGATCAGTTGGTGATTATTATTATGGTTACGGTTCAACTTCAGTCACCGGAGGTAAATGTAGTAATTGGGGTTCTATTGATGATTTGAAATTTCGTTTGGCTTTGAGCTGTGTGGCAATTTTCTTGGCTTTCGACATGTCGATTTTTCACCCTCTGAGTTATGCTTAAATTCTAATCTAGCTAAGGGAGTGTGAAGCATTTAGTTGAATACTAGCTCCTATAGTATAAGGGTATATCAATATATGGCTCATAGTACTGTGGTCTTGAAATATAGTGTCCATGTTTGTGCTTTGTTTGGTGCCTGTTTGCCAATGGGAAAAGAAAAGTTTCTGAGACTTAGCTGTTGCTTAATTCTAGTTAACGATGGTTATGTAGCATAATCAATTGAATATTAGTAGTTACCGACTGTTTTCTTTTCCTACCAATATTGAGTTGCTTAGCTACGTGTGTTTGCTTTTTTATTTTGCGTGCAATTAAATTAACCTTTTATGGTCATCCTTCGTATATATGACTCATAAATTTTTAGGAATTCATAGTATCTTGTATTATTTATTTTATATGTTATGTAGATATCATAATTATTTCAAATGAACATAAATAATACAAGTAAAATTATAAAAGTAATAGAAAAGAAAAATATGATTATCTATAATAATAATTAATCTATTAAAAAATTTTAAATCGGATGAGATGAAATGTAAATGAGATAAGATAATTTTAACTCATAAATCTATTAGATACATTAAACAAGATTATAATAAGTATTATTTTCAATCAATTGAAAGGACAATGTAATCACTTATTTAATCTATTGTGATATATGTTATTTGAAATTTGTTCAAATAAGAAACGACAATAAATATTCTATTTTGTTGATAATAACACAAAGTATAAGTATGTTTCTCAAGATAAAATTGTAGAGAATTTTATTCTTTATAAGACCGAGAATCATCTCAACTTAAGATGAGACACCATTAAATGAATTATATACACAACAAAAAATTATATGTGAAATTAATGCACCTTGTTAACTTAAACAAAATGGTTATACTAAATGAAAAACATTGTAATCAAAATGAAATGATGAAAGCAATGCCAATCAGTTTTGTGTTACCTCGTAACATGTGATGAAAGTTCTGTTTATCGAGTGATTATATTTTAAATAAAATACCCAAAATAAGAAAGATAACATCCCATATAAATTTTGAAAAGGCAAAAATATTCTATAAATTCTTAGGAATGTGAGTGTGCTTGCTGTAAACTCTTTTGAAAGATCTCATTTGAAAGAGGTTCTTAAAAGAGGAATTGATTCCATCATGCATAATCATTCATGGGAACTAGTGAACCTTTTTTGGAACCTTTTTTGGAGAAGTAAAGTCCTAGAGGCCAAATGAATTTTTTCTAGAAAATTTAAACTAAATTGATCAATTGAGAAGTACAATGGTATCTTTGAAAAAAATTGGAATAACTCAAATAATTGTTATAATTTCTAAATGGATATTTGAAAGAATAAATCCATGTAAATTACCTCTAGGTTTTTCCACCAAGAGCAAAAAAGAAATGTATGTAAGTTGGTGAAAATTCTAAGAATTGATAAGTGGCTAAAAATGATGTGTGCGATGGCATTATACATCCATTCCAATAACCATTTTTGTACTTGGAAGGGTAGATATCGATAATTATAATAGTAAGTTTATACACATGACACAATACCATTATATAATTACTCTCAAATGAAATATTTGTGTTGACTATGCAAGTTCAAAACTTAACATTGTAGATCTGATAACTAAATTGTTAAATATAGAGTTGGCTAAGAAAGCTTCAAGGGATCATGTGACTAAAGCACTTTAAGGAGTAAGTTGATATAACATAAACACAACATAGTTGAATGAAAACCCTAAGATTTAGGTTCAAGGGGATAACCTAGTTGTATCAAACTTAACTAGATCACTATGGGGGTTTATCCTCATTATCCATTCCTACAATGAAAAATTGATGCCCGTATGAAAAGTTAAGTAATGTTTTTAATGATTCTTATGTGTGTAGAGAATCTAAGCAGAGTAATAGAAGTTATTCTTTACAAATTACTTTTATGAATAAAATATCACCTATATGAGAGAGAAGTGTAGCCGCTTCAAAGTAGATTTGTAATGGGATCGATTATTTAGAAAGTCTCATAGAACAAGGCATATGTTCATGGCCAAAATAAACATATCAGTGAGAACATAATTGTGTCAGAAAGGATTTATGTGTGAAATATGTCATCGTTTACATAAACGACAAAACAGTTCAAGTATATCGCGTCTACCAATCATCCAATAAGATAAAGATACTTTCACTAAGAAAAGTTCAAAAGATATCACTTAGGTATCGTATGCAAGTGTTAGACCATTGAATTCTATCAACATGACAAAATTGATTTGAGTCGTTCTTTTTGAAAGCTCCATCAATTTTCATTTATGTGAGATATTGTTGAAAAATTGGCACTATATCTATAACAATATGTTATTTTGGGGAATAAATTTTAGTGGGACTCATTTAGGCTTTGTTTGATAATGATTCTAATTTTTGATTTTTGATTTATGATTAAATAATTGGTATTTTTATTTATGATTTTTTGTAAAAAATAATCACCATTATGTTTGGTAACAACTTTTACTTGGTGATTTTCAAGAAAAAAAATTAAAAATCACTTATAAATTGTTTAATAATGCTTTATACAGAAACTTAAAAAATAAAGAATTTTTTTGGTTATTAATTATAAATTAATGTTTTGATCATTTTCTACAAATAGTTATAAATATAAAAATCGTAAGACTTGATTTATTCTATAAAAAACGTTTAGTGAAAATGCACCAATAAAAAGTAAAATACAAATAAGAGAAAAAAATCAAAACTAAGAAATATAATTCAAAAATCTTATTTTTAAATATTTATGAATCACCTCATATTTCGATAGTAATTCCTTATAAAAGTGAAAATCAAAATAAAAAATCATTACGAAGCATGCCTGATTGGAAAATCACTTGAAAAAAATCAACCACACTCATTTTATTCTTTTAATTATTTTTGTCCTTTCTCTTAAAATACTTTGCAAAAACTGAATCATATTTTGTTAGGCTCATTTTTGAATTAATCTTTCAAACATTATATGATTATTTTTGATTGATTAATAAGGCTATTTGTTATATGATATCATGATTTCATATTCATATAGTTTTTTAAATTAGGTTCTTGCATGTTTAGGTCAAATAATTTTATGCTATGCGTGATGCATTAGTTGCCACATAGAACCAACACTACGTTACATATCAATTGACGTGTATAATCAACACTACATATGGGGTAGTATTGGTTGACTCATACAACATATGTTAATTCCTGCTAATTGCCACGTATACACAGACGCTAATTACCACATATAGTGTTGGTTGTACATGTCAATTAGCGCTATTTTTTTAAAATTTTTTACTATTTTTTTTAAATTTTAAGTCTATTTAAAGTTGATTTTTAACTTGATCTGACTTTGAATTTTAAGTGTGTCTATAAGCATACAATTTATAATTCATTATAAGTCATATTTTTTTTAAAATCGACTTTAAACTTGGACTTAAATACTCTTTATTGTAATAGTGTCTATTCGTTTTAGGGTTTGCTAAATGTTTTAATTTAACTAATTTATTTTTAAATCTTTTAGTTAGGATTTTTTATTATTGAATATGTTCTAAGGTACACTTTATAGTTATTTGATTTAATTATTTAATTTTAAAAAACCTATCTTTATTGAACTTGTGCTTAATTTATTCGTTCTAGGGTTTGCTAGATAATATAATTTAATTGATTTATTCTTAAATTTCCTAGTTAGAATTTTTTTAATTATTGAATTTGCTCTAGGACATATATTATATTTGTGCTATTGTGTTAACTTTTCAGGTACTAGTTGAACGAGTTCGATTTCTCACGGGACTTAAGTGATTGGAATGTTAGTTCGGATTTATACACTTATATTGTAAAGATTTTGAAAGAAACAATGGTTTATAAGTAGATTACTTTAAGAGTTTTATCTTGGAAGTAGTATAAGTATAATACCTGACCTTATATTATTTATACACGCGTGTATTTTTTATTGTTTGTGATTTTTTAATTAATTATTTTTCGAAAAAATTATCTATTCATCACTTTAATTAATTAAATATGTAAGTATAAACTTTTAATGTTAAATAATTAAGTACTGGTATATCAAAAAGATAAAAAAACATTATAGTGTCACGTAATTAAGTACTTTATATTTCGGAGAATTATCTCATTTAGTAAGTAAAATATAATTAATTACAAATATCATTATTTTTGTTATATATTATAAATGCAGTATAATTGAAGTTTGTAGTTATATTATATTTATAATATATAACAAACACACAATATATTTGTAGTTGTTGATATTTCACCTGAGATAGTTTTTTAATATATTTTGATGATCGGTCCTAATTGGTTTGAAATGATGTGGAGAAGTTGAGATGACAAAAATGGAGGAGGTAGAGGTGGGAATGGATGAAGACAACAAGGGTTTGAACAGAGACGGATAAAGGTTCGATGGTAGCAAAGGAAGAGAGAGAGGCATTGAGACACATGTAGGCTTTTTTTTTCTCAATTTCTCAAACAATTAGAGTTACGATTATGTTTGTGTTGAAAATTTGTGTTGAAAATGCCAAGGCCAAAGGCCAAAGGCCTTGCCAAATAAAACAAGCTATCTCAAAGTTGTATTGTTTCTTCCATATTTTCATTACAATTCTATAGCTATATATAAAGAGATTTACTCCTTGAATTAAGGATTCCTTATTTTACTCTTTGAATTAAGGATGACAACTCCTTGATTTACTCCTTAAATTAAGAAGTTAACACTCCTTAATTTACTCATTAAATTACTCCTTAATTTTATCTCCAATACTCCCTTCAAGTTGGATCCATAAGGTTTATGGATCTAAGCTTGCACATAAGTCATTGAAAACTGATGAGAAGCCAAGGCATCAAATGTAAAACTAACAAAAAATGCTAATTACGATAGCAAAAAAAAATCATTGTTGTCGATGTGGGACCTTTCCTTTTACCATAATACTTTCCTTTCACATTGGGCAGGTAGAAGCTGCACGAGAGATTTAATCCATCATTGCCAAACGCTTGGTTTCAATGTGGGACATTTTCTTTTACCACAATACTCTTCCTCCACATCAGGTAGATAGAAACTGTAGGAGATATTTAATCTATCATCGCCAAGAGCTTGGTTTCAATGTGGGACCTTTCCTTTTACCACAATACTCCTCTTCCACATCAAGTCGATAGAAGCTGCAGGAGAGATTTAATCCATCATCACTAAGAAATTTGATTTGAAAAAACAAATAGAATAAGAAATCGCTCTGATAGAGTGCCAAATGCACTTTGAGCAGAGGAATAACAAATTTTTTTTTCAAGAAGATCGACTTGCTCTGATACCATGTTGAAAATTTGTGTTGAAAACGCAAGGCCAAAGGCCAAGGCCTAAAGACCTTATCAAATAAAACAAGCTCTCTCAAAGTTGTATTATTTCTTTCATATTTTCATTACAATCCTATAGCTATATATAAAGAGATTTACTTATTAAATTAAGGCTTCCTTGTTTTACTTATTGTATTACTCCTTAAATTAAGGATGACAACTCCTTGATTTACTCATTGAATTAATGTCCTTGATTTACTCATTGAATTAATGTCCTTGATTTACTCATTAAATTAATGTCCTTGATTCACTCATTGAATTAATGTCCTTGATTCACTCTTAATTTACTCATTAAATTTATCTCCAATAATTTGTGATATTTTTAACTATATTGTTATTTTTAAAAATAAATATATTTTTATTATCCTTTTAACAATAAATAGATTAAAATATATATTTTTCGTAACAAATGAATTTATAGGACTCTTTTATCACTCCTTAGCTATGTAAAAACATTAACATGAAAATTATCTCACTATTTAAATAAATTATTTATTATTATTAAAATATATAATGAATTGGTATTATATGTTAATAAAATTTAATAAGACAATGAATCAGCGTATATAACGATTTAATAGAAAAATAAAATAATATGTTTAATTAAGAATATAAAATAATAAATAATATCTCTCAACTCCTAATTTGTGCTAAAAACCTGTTTTATTTAATTTTTTTTTCGTTGAAGACAAAAATAGCACTGGATGACGGGATGGTTACAAGGATATCCAAAAGTCGGGGATTTTTAGAGATAAAGGTAGCTGCTGCTTGTGCTGTCGACTTGTCCTCTCCCATCCCACAAACTCACATGTCCATCCAAAAGAGAAGAGAACGAAAATGGAGATGTGAATCAACTCCGGCTATCTCTTGTGCTCGTTCAATGAAGTAGAAGAATGTAGTTGAAGAAGAACCAAGAATAAGAGGCAGAAGATCCAACCGTACTTTTAATATAATATTTGGAAGCCCATGAAAGCAGTTGCTTCCTTCTCGCCATCAACCTCTTTGTTGCTGCGCACTGGTCGTGCTATTGATGATGCTTCTTTTTGCCTCTGTTTCTACTTTCCTTTGTGCAATTCTTCTTCTCCTGCCCTTACTAGCACCTCTGACAAATACAAGTTCCTTAAAATTATGGGTAGAAGCAAAAAGTTTCCATCTTCTTCTTCCAAGGTTAGTTTTAATATCATTTTTTTTAGTTTTCGGATTTTTGGCACTTGATTTATGATCTCAATTATCCTTCTCACTGAGTAATTTTCATTTCCCTTGTTGATTATTGTTAATTACCTTCTTGCATATTTAAGAAACACGGTGTGTGCTCTTGTGTGTGTCTACCCTAGATTTGTATGGAACCAGGGCATTATCTCGACCTTTACCAACCTAGATGGGCCCTAAATTAGTCATATGAAGGAAGAAAAAAATTCTAGTAATTGGTTACTTGATGTATATGGATTCTTAATGCGTGAAAAGCCGAAGAACTTGAAATACTCATGATTTGTTTGACAAGATGCAAATCACTAGCCTTTACTGATTATAACTCAATTAGTGTAAGAAGAACTTGCCAATTGCCCCTTGTTTATGTGCTATTGCTTGCGTATTGTTGTCAGAAAACACCGTTAACCCAATAAAATACCAAACCAAACAATGGCACAGCATCTTAGAGGATCATTCATTGTCCCTAGAAATGTAACAACGTGTCCTCCTTTTCTCACCTCGGCCTTGTTCTAGGTGATAGAAAAGGCACGGTATGGATTGTGATTTATACTCATAATACTCTATTTTCCCAAACAGAAAAAGAAAAAAAGGGAAACTATTTCACATGGTTAACTTTACTTGGACATATTAGTTACATTGCTTTAAATCGTTGCACTTTAATCACCTTATTATTGTACTTTTGAACTTTTTTCCATTTTTTAGATATTTTATGCATTTTACTTAACAATTTTTTTCTTCTTCCAATTTTGGACATTTTCGGCATCAAACATGCTACAACTCCTTTCTAGTGAGGTTTAAATCAATTCTACCCAAGTTTTTCTCCCAAAAAGCTAAAAATTGCAAAAAATGATTAAGGTGTTCAAAAGTATAATAGTAAGATGACTAAAGTATATCAATTTAAAGCAACGTGACTAATGTATTTGTTGTGTCTTAATAGTGAAAAAAACTCTCAGTCCTTAGTGGTTTATTGGTCTTCAAGTGAGTTTGTTTGAATAACGAGGGAAATTCTTAATTTATAGGGGGTATTGCACTTTTAGATTGAGTGTGGGCTTTACACGTGTTCTGATGTGAAGCTTGCCAAGAGGATCTCTAAAAGTTAATGATCCCCGTATACCGTACAAAATGTACATAGCCATTACTTTATTGACGGGAGTTACGGTCAATGTCCAAGGACCAGGGTCATAGAGGTCTTATTTGGACGATGATTGTCAGTTCAACTGGTCCGAAGTCCTAAAGAGTCTAATGGGGTCTGGCACATGGATGCTTTGGTTGTGTAACAAGTGGGGGTGTGGAGTCCTTTCTGCGGTAGCCAAAGTGTACCAGCATCTCCTATTCATGATAGTATAGTGATTGGGCCGTCATGTTCTTAAAAACAGAGATTGTAATGTAACTCCAAAGATTGGGCTGAAATATTGGTTATATTTTGTTCATAATTCTAGCTAATCATTGACAACATTTTAGAGAAATACGAGTTTGGTACAATTTATTCACACTATTGACAAATTTTCTGCCATTAGGATTCTGAACCTACTCCTCAGAGAATTACATCAAATGTCAAACAGAATTTGCAGTTCTTACGGTTATGGAAGGTAGTTCAGTTTACTACCAACTCATGTAAATCTAGTGCTCATTTTCTTTATTTTCAGTCTACCTTATCTGGGTAAGATGTTGCAGGAGTTTCAAGAGAGTAAGTCTAGGACAGCTAAGCCTGCTACAAGTTATAGGAGAAAGAAAGTGCAGAAAGAAGATCTGCCAGAGGATACAGAGCTCTATCGTGATCCGACAACAACCCTCTACTAGTAATATACTTTCCAGGTTCCTCATGCATTCAATTATTTTTTCAGTTTCTTAGAGAAGTATTGCTCCTTGATTTCTAAATTTATTTTACAGTACAAATCAGGGTTTAGAGAGTGCAGTCCCTGTGTTGCTAGTCGATGGGTATAATGTGTGTGGCTATTGGGTAAAGCTGAAGAAGCACTTCATGAATGGAAGGCTTGATATAGCTCGCCAAAAGCTTATTGACGAACTTGTAACATTCAGCATGCTAAGAGGTTTCTCTTGGTATCTTCTTTTACTTGCATAGCAATCTTTCATTAATTTGTACGCATGGACATGAATGTCCAAAGGTCCAATTTACATTTTCGAGGATTCAGTTTTTAAGAAATATTTTTCTTCCCTATCATTAATTGTTTTGGCACCTGCTATTTCATAATCAATACTTTTTCACATAACTGATTTAACCTTTGATTGATTGAAGGGCATTTACCATGAATAGCATATGATATCAATTTTTGATTAATGAATCGTGTGCTCTTATTGAGCTAGTTTTAGGTTCAATGCCTTTCAATTCTGGGACGTCAAAACCAAGTTCTGGAATGACATCCCACAATATTATTGGGAGAACTAAGGTGCTGCTTAAAGTACTTTTATTTCAGAAAGTACAGTAAGGATAGGGAAAACTTACATACTATGATAAAGTACGGGATGCCATTTTTGAAACCTTGTCGGATGATTGGTTTCCTCTTAAGGGTGCAGTGCTCTGAGATGAAGAGAGCTTAGTGGGATAATCACACTTGTTTCTTTATTTATCGTTGTCTTCCTTTTCAATAAAGAGAGCTTAAATGTTGATGCAGTAGTTTGGCATCTTTGGGCGGATTTACTTCAGAGAGTGGACCTAAATGTGTTCAACGTAGTAACATTTACTTCGGATTAACTTGACCTATATAGCGTCAATTATATTAACAAGTCCTTATTCAATAAAATTTCTTTATTGTAGCTCCAAATGTTATGTTGAACGGGATATCTTGGAAAGAGTATTTCGAGTTCAGACACTATATAACGTATCTTAAAAAAAAATTATATTTCTTAAATCACAACTGCCTTAAGAATAACCACATGACTTTTCCATTTTCTTCTTGGTTAACATGTAGATGTTGTTATCTCACCTATTAATTTGTGGAACATTTGCAGAAGTGAAAGTGGTAGCTGTATTTGATGCCTTGATGTCTGGACTCCCAACGCATAAGGAAAATTTTCAAGGGTTTGTGATGCCTTTTTATACACCTCTGTTATTTTTTCACTACTTCCAATATATCTTAATTTTTCTGTTAGTCTCATCAGTATGCATGTGCAAGAGTGTAATTCTGCTTTCTAATTGCATATAATCATTTTGATAAAATTCAATTTATGGAGCGCTCTTGATATTTGATGTATAAAATGATTGTTGGCTAATCTCCTAACTACTTAAGCTTGCTTTTTGGAGGATTGGTGACTAACACACTCTAATATGGTGTCAAAGAAGGTGTCTTATCTTCAAACCCCTGCATTCCATTTGTTGAATTGTAAGTATTGAGCCTACAATGAGTATAGAACCAACACTTTAAGATGAGCATTAGATGCTGTTGAAGGATTGTATTGTCCCACATCGACTAGGCGTTCAGCTGTAGTGCAGTTTATAAGTACGGGCAACCCTTAACTCAATGAGATCTTATTGGGTTGAGTTAGGCCTTGGTCTTATATAACATGGTATCAAAGCTAGGCCCTGAGTTCATCGTGGTTTGTGGCCTTCGTTGCCCCTGTCCGATGTGAAGGGGGGTGTTGAAGGATTGTATTGTCCCACATCGACTAGACGTTCAGCTGTAGTGCAGTTTATAAGTACGGGCAACCCTTAACTCAATGAAATCTTATTGGGTTGAGTTAGGCCTTGGGCTTATATAACAGATGCATAAAATGATTGTAGGCCTCTCTCCCATCAAAATATTTGGAAGGATTCATGACCAATGCATTCACTTAGGTTGTAACGACTGTTCAAGAAGGCATAATGTTGGCCTGATAGTTTTCCGAAAATCAAATATGATAGATAATCCAAATGTTAAATACAAAGGAATTAGCTTAAACCATGAAAATCTTTGTGTTATCTTGATTTCACATTGAAAAAATATCAGAATTGAACCTGCATCTATAACTCATGATCAGAAAAATGAAAATTTTCATGAGTTATATTATGTTGCTGCTAATAGGTCCAATTCATTTTGATTTTTAAAATATTAGTTTAAAATAAATACGGTTATTAAAAAGGTTAAGACTACAATGTATTTATACTATTTAGGTATAAGACTAAAATACTCTTATTTGACCACTCTTCCTCGTGCCGAAGTCTATATATTCATGATGTCCAGCTTGGAACGAAAAGACATAAATATACTCTTAGTAACAAATTTAGTAAATATATCTCCTAGTTGCTCGTTTGACTTAATTTACGAGGTACACACATCTTCTCAAATTACTACTTCTCTTATGAAATGATAATTCAATTTATGTGCTTAGTTCGTTCATGGAATATAGGATTGCAAGCAATGTGAATTGCAACTTAATCATCACAATGTATGACCATACTCCAATGTCTAATTCATTCATGAGGTTTCTAATCCACATAATTCACCTACGGTGTGAACCATAGCTCAATAACTTATGCACTCGAGCAAGCAATTATATTTTTCTCTTTGCTCCTCCATGTCACAAGATTTCCTCCAACAAAAGTACAATACTTAGTAGTAGATCTTTTATCAGGACTAGAACTTGCCCAACCTGTACTAGAGTAGCTAACAATGGCAAGGTTTTGACTTTCTTATAAGAATACTCATGCCAATAGTCCCTTTCAAATATCTTAAAATATGACAAATTGCTTCCTAATGTATTTGATTAGGCTTTTCCATAAGCTAATTGACAACTCTTACAATAAAAGTTATATCAGGCTTAATAATAGTAAGATATATCAATTTTCCTACCAGAGTCTTATATCTTTATTTTTCATTCAAGTCCTCACTACTTGTACCATTGAATTGAGAAGTCGGATCCATAGAAACATTTGAAGGTTTAGATCCCAACATATCAACTTATGTCAACATATCTTGCACATATTGTTTTTGACATAATACAATAACTTTCTTACTATAAGCTACCTCAATACCCAAGAAGAAATGTAATTGGCCCAAGTTCTTCGTTTGAAAGGTTTTAATGTGGAACAAGAGAAAAATTATGAAATAACATAATTAATAATTAGCCAGAATTAAGATATTTGAGGATTAAGGTTAAAGGATAAAGAATTTAGAGGGAGAGAAGAAGAATTAGGAAATAAGCTCATAAGAATTTTTTTTTAATTCTTCAAGTACTTATCATACAATTGTGGTCTTATTTATAGAAAGATTTTACTAACAAGATTGGTTTTGATTTCTAATTCAGAATCACTATTTAATGCTTAAATTTTTAATTAAAATTTCATCATAATCAAAATTTAAAATAAATTAATTCTTTGAATTAAAAGATAATTATTTGAATGTAGATAATAATCTTAAAATACATTTAAAATTCTAAACCATTTTATCATGATTTCTTTCAATTCTCTTGGGCTGAGAAAAATTCAATTCCAATGAGTTAGCTTGTAAGTAGTTCTCCAAAAAGGTAAGATCAATGTGATGAAATTCGTCTTTAGTAATCCAAGAGTTATCAATATTAGGACGATTCTTCTAGCGGGCAAAGAATTTTTGATATCTATCTTCAGTAAAAACAAAAAAATTGGTTTCGTAAAATAGAATCTATCTCAACCTTAAAACTCACAATGCTTATGGTGTACGTCTGCGACAAGTTTATACTCAAAATTATTTAAAGCAATTTTTTGTCATATCTCAATATGATGATCTCAAAGGTGTTGGGAAAATGTGTGGGCAAATTCATAAGGGCAAGCATCATAAGGTAATGGGGTGAGGTTAATAGGATAGTGAGGTTTGAGGTCATGGGCAATCTCAAAGGGGCTATGATCAATAGAACTCTTGACCGAGTTGTTGTAATCAAACTCAGCGGTTGTTAACACAAAATACCAATTATCAGGCTTTTTTCTTACCAAACGATGAAGCAAATCACCCAAACTCCTGTTATTGGACCAGTTTCTAAAACAATTGGTAAACCATCAGGAATTTTTTTTTAATGACTACTTTACTTGAACTTCATAATCATCATATATGATTATAATCTTGTGTGATTATTGAAAATTTTCAAATTAAGTTACATTCTATTCTCCTTCCTTCAGAAAGCTCACTTTTGGGCATGTCCTACTTGAACAAGTCTAACTAACTTGCCTCATCTTTGAGAATTGTTAAAACCATTAGAAGCAGATACTGCACTTATGGTTTTATGTTTTTAGATGCTTTGGCTACCTTTAGGTTTAACATGGAGTTTTTTTTTTTTGGATAGCAAGGATCATAAATTTTTGGATTCGTATCTAGATGTTGGACACGCTAAATTAGAGTGTTCAAGTACCCACACCCATATCCGTGTTACGTTACTTGGACAAATTCTTCACGAAAATGAAGGTCTAAGTAACATAGGTGGAATGTTGGTACTGAAGTTTTGTTTTCATAAGTCAAGACAATCTAGCTTCTATTATTGATATTTTTTTTGCACTTTTGTTTTATTTATATGCTTTGTTGTTTCAACGAAATTGTTCAATTTCATTTAAATTCTTCTGATGCTATGGAATCTCATAACTGCAGCGTTGACTTAGTTTTCTCAAGTGAGACATGTGCTGATGCTTGGATTGAGAAAGAGGTAAGTAATGGCCTGTTTCTCTTCTAATTTAGTATGATCATATTAAGCTCCTGCATATCTTGACTCTTGAGAAGAGCAGTTCTTTTCCTTTTCCTTTGTTTTCCTTGATTAATGTACAACACTGTCTATCAAAAAACTGCAAAAAATTCAGGGCCCATTTGCAGCCGCTTGTCATTTGGGTTCAAAGTTCTTTCAAATGGATCAAGGCATCTCTTAGAGAAGTGATTTCAAATTTTTGAAAAGGACTTTATGCTTTTAAGTAAATAATACTTTTAGGAGAAGTAATATTGAGTGTATACTCCCATTCTAAAATAATGTTTAAAGTACCACAAACACCTTTAATAATTTTATGTCAAACATCTAAATACTTATCTTGAAACCACATTTGATCGAATTACATCATTTGAAATCACTTCCATTAAAACCACTTGTAAGAAAAGAACATCCAAACGGGCCTAGGACTTACAACAGTAGTTTCCTATATTTTATATACCAAAGAGCTTCATTCCATAGCGGTTTTTGAAGAGACCAATGTATCTCATCATCATTAGCTGATGCAGGACGGAAGTGCGAATGTACTAATAATATAGCAGTTAGAAAATAAGAAATAGATAAGCAAGATTTAGACTAACCAGAATCACTCCTTGGTAAGAGGTCCTCGTATTTGTGTTATGAAACAAACACAAATAAACTTTTATCTTGGCAAGCAATCTAGCAAATCTAGAATAAGACTAACCTAGTTATATTATCTATCTTTAGAGGAACACTTTAGCAACTCTAGAGTAAGATTAATCTAAAGATATTTCTCAATCTTACGGATGAGAAGACTTCAACTTTCAAATGGAAGAAAGAAGAACTATTATTAAAATATTAGGAATAAAAGAAAAAAGAAAGAAGAGAGCTTCTTTAATATTACTAAGTTAATTATTTTTCTAGAATGTCTTATATAAGCATAAGGTCTAGCTATTTTTTATTGAAAAATTTCTAGAAAATAGTTTATAAAGTTTCTATATGGGACTCTAGAAATACACAAAAAAAAAAAGAACTCTAAGTAAAATAAACTATTACTCTAGTAAAACTCTAAAAAAAATAAACTATGAGTGTAGTAGAACTCTAAACAAAATAAAATATTCTCTTTTCTAATCTTGTCCCATATTATTCCCCTCCATTTATTTAAAAATCGTCCTCGAGTTTGCTTCAAATGAGGATGGTAATACTTGTAACATTCATGGATATTCAAAATTGTCTTTTTCTTGTTATACCACTTCAACAATATTAGCTAAATATTTTCTGCATGTTTACCTTTAAAATTAATATTTTCAACAAGTTCTGGAATAATGAAATATGACTTGGTATGTTGAAGATGATTTGACAACTCTTTTTACTTTTTACTTTGGAAAATAATTTGTTGTGATGTTAAATAACTGATTGCATTTGAAAGTAATGAATACAGTTGATTCTTTAACTTTAGGAATATCTACCATGATATTTGAATCTTCTTTTATGAAAATAATTTTGAGATTTGGAATTAACTCACCTTGTGAAAAGATTTTCTCTTCAAATTTTTTCTTTTGGATTTGTATGATCTTTAACATAGGTTTGTTGGCCTCAATAATATAATCATTTTTGTCTTCCATCAAAACTATTTCAGGAACCTTGTTTTCAAAATACTGCTCTTCCACTTATAAAGTTTCAAGTGAGTCTTCCTTTTTTGACGGCTCATATTTAATGTTGTGTTGGATCATCTTTTTCATTCGAGTAAGATCTTGATTTTGAGTGTTTTCATAATCTTTTTGAATAGAAGATTGATTCCTATTTTTGTTTAATAACACCAATGATGCAAACATTTTTTTAAAAGCTTGATCAACCTTTTGATGAAGTACTTAGAATTTTTTTCATGAAATACCTTTATTATGTTCCATTGGACCCATATGAACCTCGCTCTGATACCACCTGACACAGGATGAAAGCGCGAATACACCAATAATATGAAAGCACTTAGGATATAAAAAATAGATGAACAAAATTTAGACGAGTCAGAATCACTTTCTAGAAGAGGTCCTCGTATTTTTGTTATGAAACAAATAAAAAAATTGTCATCTAGGCAAACACTCTAACAAATCTAGAATAGGTCTAGTATAGGTATGTTATCTATCTTTAGACGAGCACTCTAACAAACTAGAGTAAAATCAGCCTAAAGATATTCTTCTAACTCTCAGATGAGAGGACTTCAACTCCCAAATGAAAGAAAAAAGAATTATTCCTAAAATATTAGGAATAAGAGAAAAAAAGAAAGAAGAGAACTTTTTTAATATTACTAAGTTAATTATTTTCTAAGATGTCTTGTATAAGCATAAGACTTAGCTATTTATAGTTGAAAAATCCTTAGAATAGGTTATAAAATTTATATGCGGGACTCTAGTAATACACAAAAAAAGAACTTTAAATAAAATAAACTATTACTCTAGTATAACTCTAAACAAAATAAACTATTAATTTAGTAGAACTCTAAACAAAATAAACTATTTTCTCTTTTCTAATCTTGTCTCGTATTATCAGCAATAGGGAAACTAAAAATTTTCAATCTCAATTTTTATTGAACTTGTGCACCTTTTCTCATTGAATTCCTTACTTCTTTAATAAAATTCCTTGCTCTTTTTATTAAATTCCTTACTTTTTTAAAGCCTTTTGCACATTAACTTGTCTCAATTGTGTTTGGCTAATGATGTGAGTGTATTATGATCCTTTATATTTCCACATTTGGTTACGTTCTTGGTCCTTGATATCTTCATTAACTTTAAGAATGTCTATTTTCTTAATATGCTAGAAATTGTTTAGGATTTGGTATCTTTCTTCTTCTTTTTTTCTTTGTTCTTTTTAACTCTGCTTTAAATTGTGGTTTGATTTTCCAAAATACAATTGTTTTACATGCCATATCTTAACAGGTTGTTGCCTTGAAGGAGGATGGTTGTCCTAAAGTTTGGGTTGTGACTTCTGATCACATTCAACAGCATGCCGCATATGGAGCAGTAGGCATTTCTTCTTATGAATGAAATATATTTGGTCACCATAAGACTTGTTATGATAAGAAGGGCACGGTGTCAAATTGGTCCACCAGCTTTTGCAAGTTGGACACTTAAGTTTATTAGCCTTTTTTAGTACCCTAAGTTCATTAGGTTAACAAATTATTTGGACCTTAGAAGTTGGTGGCTTGATCGGCATTGACTTTTGGAATACATCTCCATTAAAGGCGATATTGGTGGCGTTTGAAAGCTCTCTGCTAGAGGAGTTTAGTAGTAATCAATTTGCTTATATTAGTGTCTCTGAAAAACTGATGGTGGAAATAGTGGATACAGATTTTTGTCGCTCTAATTTCATCATTTGAAGATTCACATGTAAGAAAACTGACAACTACTAAATTCCTCTCACCAAGCGCTTTCTAATGCCACCACCTTCATTGGAGGTGTATTTTAAAAGTCAATGCGGGTCAAGCCATTAGATGGACTTCTACATCTTTACTTTGCTAATCTAGTAGACTTTTAGGGTATTACGAAAAAACTACTGGATTAAAATGTCTACCATTCTTATGACTCTTAGGGTATTTTTTATTACAGGAATTTGGAGTAAACAATATATTTTTTTGCCAAATGTAAAAAAATAAGATTGTTTTTGTGTTGAAAATATGAGAATCTAAGGTTATCTTGATAATTCTACCTACATGAATTACTTTAAAAGTTGTCTAGTTTATATTTCTTTTTGTAACTGTTGTGTTTTGTTTGCCATGAGTCATGCATTGTTCCATGATCATTAGTTCTTGACACTTGAAGCCTCATTCCCTGCATTTCATTTGCATGTCTCAAAAACCTCATTTTTTCTTCTCACTATTTCTGATAAGTTCCTTTGAATTGTTTCTTTCCACTTCTTTTATCTAGTGCTCTTAGTGTTCACACGTACTTCATTAGCCCCACATATATCACTTTTTAGATCTAATTGTACTCAAGTGTTACTCGAACATGTGACTAGAATCAAGTAGCAAGGCCAACCAGATTTTCCAATGTTGTGTTACTTTTTCTCAAATTTCATGATCATTAATGCCTGATTCCTTATTTTATTCTTATATTATGATCCGTTCAGGGAGCCTTTGTTTGGAGTTGCAAGGCATTGGTAACTGAGGTGAGGCAAAGTAATTGTTTGATGTAATAGAAATTTTACTGCTCCAAAATAGTGCGGACATCCTCGTATCAAAATCATCTTTTTAGAAACTCTATATATTCCCACTAGTAACTCATCTCAACCGTATCCCAGTCAAAAATAAAATAGATGTTTCATTGATTGTTGTTGGTCACCCTTATTTGATAGTGGCACCCATGCTTGAAATCCAATAAAAGATATATAAATAGAATTACTCGTCTTTTGTGCCTCGTCAAAAGTTATTTTTTTATCTGATTCCAACTTGAAAATTGTTCACATTACATCATGCCTTCTTGGATATAGATTAAATCAATGAAGAAGGAGATGGAGAAGATGCTTCAAGAAAATAGGTATGCCTTTTTTAAAAAAAGAACAAAAAGAACAAATCATTTTTTGTTCAATGGAGAAATGTTATTAAAAAAAGTTCTTTCTACAATTTATTTTTGTTTCGTAATGTGTTACACTGTTTTTAGTTCCGCTTTCAGGGTATAGAAAAATAGTGCTAGGGCATGACATATTGATGCAAGCTTTGCTGATTGATTGTTTTTCTTCTTCAGATCGCACTCTTTTCAAGGTAAATTGTTGAAGCACAATCTTGATTCAGATGTTGTAGATGCTCTCAAAGATCTGAGGAAGAAGTTATCAGAGATCGAATAAGGGTAGTTACTATCAAGCTTAGTTTAAAGCAAATCATCTGGGGTGATGTGAAACTACTTAAGGTGTAGGGCATTTTATTTCTTGATACCACTGCTCTGGATGTATCTGGAAATATAGGGACGTGATTAGGAATGATTAAATGTGAGTTTATTTGAAATAAAATGAGTATCTAAGAAATACAAGGACAAATTAGGATTTTCCATTCAAGATAGCTCCAACTGTCATACAAAACGGAGTAAAATTGATTTTGAAACAAGACAATCGTGAAAATTCATAAACGTGTGACCAACGAGATTACAATTGTCATGCTTAAAGAACATGTAGAAAGCTTGGAGTGGCAAAAACATCTGATTTTGGAACAATTACACAAACTTGCGCAAGTACAAAGCAAAAGGACCAAGCCAATATGGTTAACAAAATTACAAAAATCAGGATGTGGAGAACTTGGAGTAGCAAGAAACATCTGATTTTGGAACAATTACACAAACTTGTGCAAGTACAAAGCAGAAGGTCCAAGCCAATATAGTTTACAAAATTACAAATTGGGTGAAGTTTATCATAGAGAAATCTAAATTGACGAATAGGTCTAGTAGAGTAATTCCATGAATATCAAAGAAAATAAAAGTGAAGACATCATAGATTTGAACTCCATTACATAATCATACAATTCAACCACATCGCACAACAAATTGAAAACAAGAAATTGACTAACTTATGTCTCCATACATGTAACAAATATTTAATATAATGGAACTTCTCATCGTTAACTCTATATCCTAAAACCTCAGCCCTTGATCCTTGGGACTTTGGCATACAAAAAAAGTAATGATAAAAACTTTTGTACTTTTTGCTAAGGAGCGTAGAGAAAATTAGTCCTTATTGTTTGTAACACACAGACAACCATGTGGCTCATTGATGCCCCTTCTTTTTTCTCAAAATAACTATATAAAAGGGAAAGGAAAACTAGAGACGAATACATCCTCATAACCTGAAAACCTTAAGCCTTGTAAACTTAGGGACAACCCTACAACCATCATATATTCAACTATTGTGTCATATAGTTTGGCACTATTTGTGAGAAAGTTTCGCTACTAACCTCTCCTGAAGAATGAAGAAAGTCAACTTTCCATTACATTATTTCATCTCTTTCATAACATTTATTGTTTCATTGATCTATAACTTTTATTGTTTTATTGGTTCATAACTTTCATTGTTCCATAACTTTTGAACTTGAATCATAATAAGAATAGCTCTCACAGAACCTGCCCAAGAAAACCAACCACTATTACAAGAAAGACCAATGTGCATCCTATGTCTTTCAATAAGGGTTTGCTCTAAGCTATCCCATAAGTTATCACATATATTAAGAGGAAGGCCACCTTTAGTAAGGGAAGTGAACAAAAGAGTAGATGTCGTCAACCGTGAGTAAGTGGAACTGAGAAGACAAAATGGAAGTTGATGAGGCTCCTGGTTGATAGGATATTCCCTTACCACTACAACCCTAACAATACCCACATGTAACATTGTTAGATAGTTCTCAAGCACTATTGCTAGAGGTGTCAAGTGAGGATGAGATACACCATGAAGGGTGATTGAGTCAACATCATATTAACCAAAACCATGAAGCCTTCTAGAAACTTGAGCTAGTCATTTTTCAAAACCTTGAGCCACCTATCATAAGTAACCCATATGGTTTCCCAGTTGTTGACAACTAGCCTTTTTACCCATTTAATTAATCGATAGCCCAATCAATCCAACTCTTTTTGAATAAATATGTCCAAAATCCCAACTCTTTATGAACTATTATCCTCAACCCCAACTACAAGTCCATCATGCATACTTTAACCCTTTAGCACCTAACTTATCTGAGAACTCACAAAATTCTCAACATACCAACCCATCAATACCACCACAACTGACATGATGGAGAATAGATCGAGAGAAATGGAGAGCCTCATTCAAACATTAGTGAAGGGAAAAAACTTTAGCTTAGCTAATGATGTGAACTTGGTTACTCCATAGATAAAGCAAATCATTGTCCCATTCAAGATGAACCTACTAACTTTGACAAGTTTGACAAAACAACAGACCCTACCTTACACTTAAATCACTTCAAGTTCTATATGATGTCAACTAGTGTCTCATATGGGCATAAAGATGATGTTTTGTATAAAGTGCTTCAGAAAAGCTTATAGAAAGCAATGTTGAAGTAGTTTGGAGAACTAGCTCTTAACACTATATTTGACTATGCTAACCTGTTTACTTATTCATTACACACTTTTCAAGCTACATAATTGCTCAAAATAAGGCTAATACCTATTTGTGCTTAGTTAAGAACCCAATGAAATGCTTGAGAAGTTTGTAGAGATGTTCAAAAAAGAGATATTAGATGTTGAGGGTATTGATGAATCTATGATCTTCGAAGCTTTCATAAGAGGAGTCAAGCTTGATACCACCCCATACACATTTCTTTAATCAAATCTCATTTTTCCTCCAACGGTGAGGCTATGGCTAGGTTTTGGAAAAAGACCAAGGCAGAAGATAAAAGGTGTCTAAAACCTCTACGGATGTTCTTTCTTTCTTCAAGCAGGCAAAAGAGATGGAATCCTCGACACACAGGTTTAAACAAGAAAAGAAGCAAGGTTGGAAACAAAAGTTATAATAGAAGAAGCATAACAATGACAATGTTTAAGAGATCCACATAAATATAATTTTAACTACCTTGTTAGAAAAGAAATTTCACTAATCAAAGGACCTCATCTAGGAGTGCCACTGGTCGAGGCAACAAATGTAATGACCAGACGCCTACATATGTGGTGGCCTACGAGAAACAATCATCCTACCCTAAGAGATGATTCGATATATAGTATCCACATGATACTATTACAGAGTTGGTTGGATATTCTGATGCGACTGAGCTGGGTGTAATGATGATAAGAAAAGCACTTATAAGGTTTGTTTGTGCTTGGGTAATTCCTTGATTTCTTGGCATAGTAAGAAGCATAGTTTTGTTTCCCTCTCTATTGTTGAGGTTGAGTATATTGCTACTGGATTGTGTTGTCCACAATTAATGTAGATGAAGTAAATGTTATCAGACTATGGTACCATGGTTAAAAACCTTCTTTTACTCTATGATAACACCAATACTATCTATATCTTTAAAAATTCAATCCAACATTCAAGGATCAAATACATTGATATACGTGATCATTTCATAAGAGATCTTGTAGAATCAAACACCTTTTCCTTGAAGCATAATAGCACTAATTGTTAGCTCGTTGATTTTTTTACTAAACTATATACTTTTAAAGGTTGGATTCCCTAACAAAGGCTGTTAATGTGTCTCTCTCCCTAAGAGACTTCTTCTTGTGTTCTTCAAATTTTTGTTGAGCTTGAAGAACTCTATGTGTTGTTATGTTTCTTATTATGTTTGCTCTAATCTTCTCCATTGTGTTGCACAAGTGTTTGAATTATTTCATTAATGTTTGACTTATCTCCTCATATAGGGATGTTTCTTTGATTTTTTGTGTTAAAAGGGAAAATTTTGTATCCACAACTATGTGTTTATTTCCATGTTATGTGTTGCATGAGTGATGAGTGTACGATTGCATTACATCTCGTTGCCTAACTTCCATACACTTAGGGGGAATGTTTGCTTATGTTGATGGGGAGTTCAAAAACCTGTTGCATGTAGATTGTATTTTTGTGTGTTACATGTTGACTTTGTTTAGCCAATCAGTATGTACTTGTGTAGGGATAATACAATAGTATGTGTACATACTACATATTATTTCTACATGATACATTCATGGAGTATGTATTTCTTTCATGTGTGTAGGGTACAAGTGTAAATTGAAGTCATCTAGCTTCAAAGGTGTTGTGTATATTGGCATTGGGACTCTTATGTTTTAGAGTGATAGAGGTTTAATAAGTTGATTTAAGAAGATGGATGAAGTGCATAAGATGGATACATTTGAACTAGATGTGTTTCTGGGTGTTGGGTGTGTGTCGATGTTTTGTTTATAAGAACAAACATCTTTAGGTTATCTTATAATCATTTCATGATTGATGTGCATCTATACTTTGTTATACAATATTTTGACACGGAAAACCAAAAAGGGAGATTGCAAGTCTTGTAGTGCTTTGTGTCGTTGTTGGCTTTTGTGTGCAAAATACGAAATTTGTTTATTTTACTTAGTCTATTTTTTTTGTTCTGTATAAAGTTGGATATTGTAGATCAACAATGCACACATGCACATAGTTAGATACACTTTATATGCGAGCATGTTTATACATACCATGAAATTAGTTTTCATAGTGTGCATATTAGGTTAGCATTTTTTATCTCAAATCGAGTGCGAGTATTTATGAAAATTACTAGACAATTTTTGGAATAAATTTTTTTTCTTTGGCACCTCGATGAGGTCCTCGATACGGGCCTCACCACACACTTCTCCAAATGTGAGATGGTCAACTAGAACCATGGCAAGGTTGGCCATATGCTTGGATAACTTCTATAAATACCCCTTCTTTTTGTTTATTATCCAAAAAAATATAGCAGATTTATGTCAAATTGATATATCCTTTTTCTATTTCTGGATCAATATTACTTTGAGGGTTGTTCGATATTAGTGATTCATGACTATGTGAACAAAACTGTGATCTTGAGTGGAGAGTACTCGATATGGTGTTTGCGAGTCATTTTATGAGTGAGCCTTGTGTTAGTTGGTAAATTCTTTCATGAAACTTTTTCTTATGTAAGAAGCCTATATGGCTGTGAAACTAGTAGTTGTTTTCTTGGAACTTTTTCTGTGTGAGAACTACACTATGAGAGATGTTCGTGATTGACGATAGTCATTAGGTTTGATTGTTCACTTCACATTGTTGATCTTGGTAGCTAATTACACTACATCAAGTGGTGCTAGCTTTGGAGAAAAGCTAGGTTCTTATGTTGGGCCAAGTTATTGCAAAGGCAACAAACAAGGGTAGTAATAGATAGTTCGAAAAAAGTCCTAACTGAAAGAGGTAATAGGAAATTTTTTTTAAGGTTGTAAATTGCTTAGTGGATTTGTTTACTACTGAGTGGTTGTTATAAACAACATGAAGATGTTACCACATAGATACTATTTTTACATGGATTTATCTCATTATATCATGTGTTATATATGCTATGTAATCTAAGTTTTAATTATGTATGTTACCATATACTTGCGTTTAAATTTTGATTAGAACACTTTATTTATATTTACTTGTATTTTCCTAGTGAATTATATATCTTTTATATAAAGTATTCTGATTGCTTGTACTTATTATTTATTGTTGTTTTATTTTTTCATTTGCTGCTTGTAGGGACGAGTCCTTTAGAAATCTACATCTCTTTATCCTATTTGAGTACCAGATTGTGGACTCTTTCAATCATAAAAGCTCGCCCTTAGTCCTCAGGACTTTTGCATACAAAATAGTAACTGTAACAATCTTTGTACTCTCTATCAGGAAACACTAACATGAATAATCTCGATCCTCTACAATACTTGGTACCAACTACATGGTCCCATTGGTAACACTTCTTTTTTTCCTTCAAAATAATGATATAAGAGGGAAAATAAAATCAGAGATGGACGAATGATTATAACTTGAAAAACCCTAAACCTTGTAAACTAAGAAACAACCCTACAATCATCATACTTTCAACAATTGTGTCCAACAATGACCATTGTAGAGTCTTTGTTTTTAGTGTTAACATTCCTGTGAACATATCACAGAATCTTTTCTTATTTGATGTATTTGTCGGTCCCTTTGTAAGGTTGATCACTAATGTCTTAGTATGTCACACACACACTTAGAATACACACACACACATATATACTTGTTTTGTATGATACACATTCTCCTTTAGAGTTTGCATATAGAACACATGTTTAAGTGGTGTGCTTACTATAAATGTTTGCAGTGTATTATGAGTAATACAAAGCTTTTTTATTTATAAAATACATTTTTAAATAAGGTTAATGAGGCCACATTGAAGTTTAAGCAAGAGTTTGGTTACTCCATTGATGTGCATCTCATAGGTGGGACGAGGTTCTTAGTGAGGACTCGGTGAAGTAAGCGTGATTGGCCAAGTTTATTTAACGAATCCATGCGATGGCTATGAAACTTGACGAGCATTCAACAAGGACCCCTAGAGGTTTAGAATTCCCTATAAATACCCCCTATTTTATTATTTATGGTAATTAGAAAATTAGGGAAAATTATTGTATTTTGAAAACTCAATTTTCAACTTGATTTTTCAATTCTAATTAAGTGGTATCAATTGGATGCAATTTAAACTTTTTTTCAAAACTTGTTTTTAAGTGAGTTAATTGAAAAATTAAATGAAAACATAATTTGAGGGTTTAGTTACAAGTAGACGAGAGTTTCTTACCTTAATATATTAATTTATAGTCACTTGGATAATATTGAAAGTGTGACTCTAATAGATAAAAGTAGAGGTATTTAGATTTCTAAAATTATAAAAAATTATTTTTCCTAATAGTGGATTAATTGATGATGTTATATATTCTCTTGTAAAAAACACATATTCTATATTTTACTTAATGTATTTATCATTTTTTATGTATAATTGATAACTAATTGTTCATTATTTCACACATTCTTATGGAGTGCGATTTCTACTTTTGCATAATACTTGAAGTTTAGCATATAATTAGCACGTTAAAGTTATATTATTTTTCAAGTATTGGTTAGAAATAAGTTAGTGTTTTTAAAATAAAAACTAGGAGTTATTTTATTTGATAAAATAAAAAACTTAAAAACATATTATTATTATTAAACAGTTAATATTATTACATTTAAATAACGTATGCAAAAACCAACTCCCACTAAAGGATCCAAAGCAGTAGAAAATAGAGATTAGCCGTTGGTGAATATTTTGAAATGGCATCGCTAGAAAGAAGATGCCAAGGATATAGAATTAATTATATTCTAAAGAAATAAATTAATGAATTAAAAAGTAAAAAAAAAAAAAAGCAGCAGAAAAATTTAACTTTTAATAATGTTATTATTAAAGGAAAGGCAACAAAATCGAGTGGTGGGTCAGTAGATTCAGAATTCAGAACAGATTGCCCCGAAGACCACATCCAACGGCTCTCCCTTCATAACGGCTCCATTCCATCTTAATCCCCAAAATTTGAATTTTTCACACACACAGAGATTCCCCTGACTCTCTTAAATGAAATAAAAGATAATCAACTTTTGAATTTGCTCCTTTGAGTTACTCACAGTTATCCTCTCCTCTCCTTATCTCAACAATTCAAATCTCTCGCTCTCTCTCTGCCATTTCCTTTTAGAACCACGTTTTGTTTACAAAGTTCACCTTTTTATCGTATCATCATTGTTATGACTTGAGATTTCTCCTTACTGTTCTTTTCTATTCTCAACTCGTATAGCTTCTATCTATTTTGATTGAATCGAACCCACAAGACTATAAGATGGGAACTTGTTTCAGCAAGAAGAAAGGCTCATCTTCCTATACTGTTGCTAGTAAAGGTGGGGTTGCAGTTTCTTCTTCTACACCAATTGGAACAGCAGTTGAAGAAGCAAGCAATTCCAAACCCAATTCAGAAATTAGGGAAACAAATTTGAAACCGCTGAAAAAAGATAACACAAAGGAAACTTTGCATCTGGAAAAACAAGAACAAAGCGAAGAAGGTGAAGTAACCCATAATAAGAAGAAGCAGATTTTTGTCATTAAACATCGCAGAAGCCACGATGGAAGGGAGAAAGAGTCAAAACAAGTAATGGATCATGAGCTTGTTTGTACTACAACAACCTCTGCTCATCCTTCTATTGAAGAAGCAACTTCTGCGGCTGATGAGCTCTTGGAAAATAAAAATAATAAGGTGAACAATTAGTGAAGTTTACAATATTTTTAGACAAGAGCTCCTTTTGCTATTGTTAGAACAAAATTTTATTTTTAGAAATATTTAATCATTAATCTTTTCTGTTCTGAAAATATTAATTTTCTTATTTTTCCATCTGAATTGTTTGCTACATAGTTGCTTAGATTTGAGCTTTTTATTGATAGATATATAAAATAATTATTATGCCTACACTCAATATAGTTTATGTTTATAAGAGAGTTGTTTTTAATATACTTCTAACACGGAAAATTGTATGCAAAAGGAGTGGGGATATGAACATTTTTTGTCCTCTAGCATTATTCTTTTTCCATCGTTCACTTGATATAGTTTGTTTGAATTTTTCTGTGGTGGGCATTATGTGATAATTATCTCATTCTTAACTTAATATTTTCGTAATAAGGCCCCAGCAGTACCAACACCATCAATTGGATTGGGTGTGACAACTTCAAGCTGCACTGAAGAAGAACTAGAAGCCATTCTCATACAATGTGGAAGACTAAGCCGTAGCTCTTCAGGCAAAGCTGCTTCTTCTTCGGACGATATTCGAGGAAGAAGGTACTCTGGTTCGAAGAGAAGCTATGACTTTGATCAACGTGACAATGACGGGGTTGTAGCAAATGAGTCAAAGATAAGTGACAATAGTGCTGATTATGATGGTAATGGTGGATCGATAGAGAAACGTCACCAACATAGACAACGTACCCGGAATTCGTCAAGAGGAGCTTCTCCTTCTTCTACTCATGGAAGGAGAAGAACCCCAAGCAGAGAAAGGGATCAACAACGTTCCAGCAGTAGAGAGAGAAGGATTAGTAGATCTCCTGGCAGACGTTCTTCAGAACCCAACAGTTGCAATATTACAAGAAATTATTGTGAAGGGACTAATAAGCCCTCAAAGATGGTTTCAGTACCAGCCACTGTTTCTTCATTGGTGATGGACAAGAGCAACAATGGTGGTAATGAGAATGCAATCAAGAGGATTTCAGTCAAGAGAAATGTTGGAGACCCAGTAGTAATGGCTGGTTCAAGGTCTGCTGCTTCCCCAAGAGCTCAGTCACCAATCAGAGCTAAATCTTGCAATGAGGGTGGTACTGGTCAGCAGCAACCTTCTCTTAGCCGAAGTTCTTCAAGAAAAGCAGAGCAATCACCTTGTAGAAGAAACCCTTTGAGTGAAATTGATCCTAACTCCCTCCAATACCCACAATCACAAAACAAATGCAAAAGGGATAATGACGTAGAAGAAATCTTTGTCAAGGAAGTATCCAATGTAAGAGAACATTCTATTTACCCTATCTTTTTTTTCTCTTTTTGTTTTTTTAAACAAATGATTACACACCTTTGCACACAAAACTCTTTTAGAAATTACCTCAAATAACACACCTAAAAAAGTAAAATTTATAACAATATATGATGATTGAATTCACACAGCTATTACATACACTTGGATGATCGATAGAAAACGTTTACATTTATTGCTTTGCATGAATGTATTTAATGACTTATAAATGACCCGTAAAGACTAATAATATATTTTTAAGATTAACAAGTATGTGAACTTATTCACGGATGAAGTGAAAAATATTTGCATTTATTCTTTACATGAATGCATTTATTTTAATATAAAGACTAATAAGTTAATATAAATGACCCGCTTACGTTATGAACATGAGTTAACTCTTACAAATTTTTTGTCTTACAAGCCTAGTCTAATTTGATTTATGTTGTAGGCGCAAAAGCAAAGACCAAATGTTGAGACTGGCAACAACAAAGGAGGGGGGAGAACAACCAGCAGAAGCCGAGTAGATACGAAGAACATGAACACAAATTCAACAATAAAGGATCAGCGGCAACATCAACAAGTATCATTGGACGAGGCAAAGACGATCAGAATCTCAGGAGCACCTCACACGCTGTCAAGAAGCAGATCATTACGATGTTCCAGAGACCTTGATGAGATCAATCCCGAAACACTTCTGAATCCTACACCATCCTCATATACCAGGCTGTTGTTAGATGACATTCAGAACTTCCACCAAAAGAAGACGACCAACAACAACACTAACATTATTAATACCAACACTGTGGTAGCAGTCCCACAATGTGTGAGCAAGGCTTGCTCTATCCTTGAAGCAGTTGCTGATCTAAACTCAACTACAAGTTCCAACTTGTCTGAACAATCGAACAGGAGATATGGCTACACATCGCTATTGGTTTCCAATAAGAACTTGTCAGATAGCAAAGACCCTTTCGTGGAATCTGAAGTGATTGCCAATGATGATTTGATGGAACCAAGTTTTCACAAGTACGTGACAGTGAGAAGAGGTGGTGGTGGAGGAGCAGATGCAGAGGATCAAGAGTCCTCTGGCAGCAATAGCTATGTACAGCAACATAATTGGGGCAATTCATCTTCTTCATGGGAACCCAACTCTGCTGATTCAATTAATGATGGTTGCTGGACCTCAAAATCTCACACCAACCCAACTGAGACTGAGAGGAAGTGTGTTGTTGATCACCATAAGAACAGCGGAAGGCCTTCGATTGGAAGAGGTAGGCCTGGAGCCACCACCCTTCATTCTGTTCCTTTTGGTGCTACTACATAGTAAATGCATGGTTTTTCTTGTTTGTATTCCTTCAATTTCTTGCTGTTTGTATGATCTTCATTCACTTTTTTTAGGGGATTTAAAGGTTGCAACCTTGCAACTGTTTTTAATTGAAAGCCACTTCGGGTTTGCAAGCAGGCACTCATTACACGATACGTTAACAGTATTTCTTTCTATTCGTTTGGAGCAACGCTTAATAAGTTATTTGATAGTGTTGAATTAGATTTTAATTTAAAAACTACTGAACATTTATTAAGGCGTAAATTATGATGAGATGGGATTAGGATGGAACAAAAAAAAGTAAAATGATAAATCTACTAAAATTAAATGTATATTTAAGAAAAAATATTTATTTTCATCTTAAGTTAAGATGAGATTTCAATTTATATAACAAGATGTGAATGAATGTTAAAAGTGAGGTTAACTTTTTCATATACATGAACTATGTGTATTAATTTATGTTCTTTTATTATAGATATTTATTTTAAAAGATTTAATAGTATGAAACAAAAAGATTTATTTTAAAAGATTTATTTTGAAGGATGGAACAAAAAAAAGTAAAATGATAAATCTACTAAAATTAAATGTATATTTTGTTGGTGTGTGTTGTTGTGGCAGACACCAATAACTCAGTGGAGTAAAACATGGAGCATACAATAATGGTAGTGGATCCATAAAACAAGGATATGCAGAAATTATGGTTATTGTTTAATTTTCGTTTTATACATATATCTCAACTATTGTACAGAAACTAGAACAGAAATATATGAAAATACATGATAATTATCAGAGAATATTTTGACATGGTATCAGAGCAGGTTATTGGTGACTAATGAAACTACCTGCTGATTTCTGATGGAACTACCATTCTGATTTCTGAATCTGATTTGCTGATTGCTGATTTGTTGTTTTCTGATTCACGATTTTCGATTTATTCTGAGTGGCACTGATTGCTCGCTTTTTCATTTTTTTTGCTGAGTTCTGATCTCTGGTTTGTATTTGTCCCTAAGCTGTTTATGGTTTCTGATTTCTTATTTCTGAAACCGATCAGTGTTGCAACACGGAAAAAAAATATCAAGTAAAACAACAACATCAGTACAAAGAATATTGTGTAAGGCGTAACAACAAAACCTGAGGGGATAGGTGAAGCGGTACCACCTTGTCGCGACCATCTAGTATTCGAGTCACCATTTCTTCTCAACGTCGTTCCGCCATTGCAACATCAATAGAACACTTCGAGAAGCCATACCGATCTAGCTCATTCGAACCACTTCATTAAGTCGCTTGCATTGGCCAACGTCTCTTACTAGCGCCATCGTGGAGAAACTTGGAACGAAGAAGAAGAAGCAGCACACGTCAGGAGATGGAGGACCAAGTAGAGGGCGACTCATTTGGATGTAGTCGGCTAGGGTTCTTCCATCGGAGAAGAGGGCGTGCAGGCGCTGACGGCCGAGTGCGGTCGCGCGATAGAAAAAAAAAAAAAGGAAAAGGGAAGTTTTCACTAGAGCTCGAATCGGCCTCACAACCTGTCACACCTTGAGCGTCGACCGCCATTAGTATCAAGTCGTGGTGATCCAACTATGCCTGTGGTCCTGAAATGGAGATGTATATCTCTGCAAAGACAAATTGGGGATATATTAACGGGGATTTTCCTCAACCCGTTGAAACCAACCCTGCATTCGGAGATCGGCGCATTGAAAATGCCATTGTTAAAAGATGGTTGATCAATTCGATGGACCCTCCTGATTGCAAATTTTATTCGATTCCCAACTCGCGAAACAAGTTTGGGATTCCTGGCCGCTACCACCTTCTATGATGGGACGACACGTCTCGAGTGTATGATCTTCGTCGTCCCGAGTTACTCGTATGAAACGGGCGGGTGGATCTATCAAAAATACTACAACGACCTTCAAGGGTTGTGGCGAGAAATTGATTTCCGTCGTCCTAATCCAATGGAGTGTGCGAAACGACATACAAAAAATACAAACTCCGTACGTGCAAAGATCAGTGTATACCTTCCTGATGGACTTGATTACGACTCGACAAAACTCGGTGATGTGCTTCAAATCGGACCATTCCCACGGTGGAACAAGCGCACGGATTCGTCGTCGGGAAGAGGTCGGCACCGTGATGATCGCAGTGTAGATACGACACCCGGAGCGGTTATGACTTTTAAAGGGGTCGAGGACACCATAATCGTATGCCACCAAAACGGGAACCTCGCTTGGGTAGCAAGAAACCCTCGAAATCCACCATCTTGACATGAAACGTGGCTATCATGAAACTCCAAACACACCCGTGAAAATCGCTTCAAACTCCACGGGTATCCGAGAATGGTGGAATGATCTTCAAGCACGGAAGAAACGGGACATAACCTGGACGCAGCGTTGTGGCTACCAATAATGCCTCACTATCCCTTACTTCCCGGTGCCGAATCTTCCCGTGATCCAGTATTTCAAGTAAAGCATTTCACATCTCTACTCGTAAAGTGATAAAGAGGATTCGATTCCGGACTCGGAGCTGAGATCACATGACATTTCGACCCAAACGATCTCTCCAATACAACCCGGCCAAGACGAGTCCGTGTTGCCCGATGGAAATGGGGTCACTTATCCGATTCGGGGAGTCTGGAAAAGTGACCTTATCTCCCTCATTATCATTATCTAATACTTTGCTTGTACCATCTCTGTCAAACCGACTAATGAAACGTAAGTCGTCACTGCACCTTAACCGTAGTATTGATGTATTCTACTTTTTGCCTTCTACAGATATTCTCACCGGAGATCATCGGCGTGGTACTGGGGAGAGGAGGCTATATTATGTGTGGATGACCTCGGTTCAGAAGAGTAAATCACATGCAACACATCTTGGTAACAAGGAACGGCAGATTTGGCTATGTCATCGTAGATTTGGGCATCCATCATTTGGGTATTTACGCACCTACCCCTAGTTTATTTTTCCAATATCACACATTCGTATTTCAAATGTGATACTTGTATCCTAGCAAAAAGTCATAGGGCGTCTTATCCTACGTAGCATGAATAAAAGTATGACTCCTTTTTCTTTGGTACATTCGATGTTTGGGGACCTTCCCAGGTTATTACGTCATCTAGTCATCGTTGGTTTGTTATTTTTGTTGATGATTGTACACGAATGACATGGCTTTACCTTCAAACATAAAGATGAAGTATTTGCTACATTTCACTGCTTTCACATGATTCGGACCCAATTTTCTGAAAAAATTAAGATACTTGGGTCCGATAATGGAGGGAGTATGTTAATCAAAAATCCTGGACATACTTGGACAACCGTAGTGATATTCTCCATGAAACCTCATTCACAAACCCCACAACAGAATGGAATGGAGAGGAAGAATAGGCATATTTTAGAAACGGCTCGCCTTACTAATCGGTGCACATATGCCTAATAAATACCGGAGTGATCAATTTCTGTGTATCTACCGAATCGAATGCCCACAAAGACCTTACAATTTCGTACTCCATTAAAGGTGTTATCGATCATCTTCCCTTACCTACTATTTTAATGCTTACCGCCCGAATTTTTGGATGTGTTGCTTTTGTCCACCTCCATAAAAATCAACGAACCAAGTTGGATCCACGTGTCAGTCCGATGTATTCTTGGGGTATAGGGTACAAAAAAGGGTACCGATGTTATGATCCAATTACTAAAAGAAACTATACTACCAATGGATGTCACTTTCCTTGAATCGAATGCTTTTCCCATCATCGGTATCCAATTACACTCTTCGGGAGGAGAGTTATGGTGAAGAACGAAATTGGCTTGACAATGTTGAAGTATTAGACACTAGTCCAACATACTCGGATCGTGCCAATACTATGGAGAGCCCGTATCTAGACCCGAGCTTGAACTTCCAAGAGCGAAGGCTCAAGTAGTAATTGAATCTCCGTAAGATGAAGTGGTTGATGTACCCTCCATTCTCAGTACCCAATGATCCTCCTACCGAGAACACTCACCGAGGTAAGCTATCCTATCACACCTTTACAAACTAATGCTATAGATACACCTGTTGGTTATGTTTTACCTTTCGGACACAATCGAGGTAAACCTCCAAATCGATACTCCCCGAGAGAGAAGAACGACAACCCAAGTATCCAATAGCAAATTATGTATCTACTCAAAGATTATCGAACCTATCGGGCATTCGCACAAACACTCTCATCGTGTCAAATTCCGAGTAGCATTGAAGAAGCCTTATCTCGATCCAAAATGGGCTCAAGCTATAAAAGAGGAATTTGAGGCATTGCGGAAAGAATAACACACGTGGGTGTTAAGCAAGTTGCCTCAAGGGAGGAAGATGGTAGGATCTGAGTGGATTTTCTCCATTAAGTATAAAATGGGTTAGTTGATCGTTACAAGGCGAGGCTTGTAAAGAAAAGGATATACACGAAACACGTGGGATAGATTATCAAGAAACCTTCTCATTGGCTAAACTAAAAACTATGAGAGTTTTGTTATCTTCTTGCGACAAATTTAGATTGGCCATTGCACCAACTTGACGTGAAGAATGCCTTTCTTCACGGTGACCTTGAAGAAGAGATTTACAATGGATATCCCACTAGGATATCGTTACATCGAGAAACGAAACCGCACGTAGATTATAACGAGCATTGTATGGGACTAAAACAATCACCTCGAGCGTGGTTTGGTAGGTTGAGTTCGGCCAGAATGAAGAAATATGGGTTTCAACAAAGCAACTACGATCATACTCTTTTCCTAAAACATCGATTAGTGGAAGATAAATGTACTCTTATAGTCTACATGTAGACGACATGATCATTACGGGGGGATGATAAAGAAGAAATCTCTAAGCTTCAAGAACAAGCGTCAAATGAGTTTGAAATGAAGAACTTGGGAGGCTCAAATACTTCTTAGGTATCGAGGTAACAAGATCAAAACAAGGCATATGTCTTTCCCAAAGGAAATATACTTTGGACCTACTAAATAGAGGCGGACTACTAGATTGTAAACTTGTCGATATTCCAATGGTTGAAAATCATAAACTTCCTGGAGAATATGTGGACCAAGTACCCGGATAAACAGAGATATCAACGGTTAGTAGGTAAACTCATATATTTATCTCATACTCGACCGATATTGCGTATCTTTGTGAGTGTCGTGAGCTACGCATACCCAAGTGAAGACCATATGGACGCGGTCGAATACTTCCGTTACTTAAAATCCTCCCGGGAAAGGACTTATGTTTTCAAAGAATGGTCAATTGGAAGTCCTTGGATATACTGATTCGAAGGGGAATATGATAGAAATCTCATCTTGGTACTTTACTTTCATGTGGGCAATCTTGTTAATGGAGTAAGCGAGAAGCAAAATGTAGTTGCCTTATCCAAGGTCTTTGGTGAATTTGAGGAATGGTCAAGGAAATATGTGAGCTCCTTTTGGTTGAAAAACCTTCTAACCCAGATTAGTGTTGCTCACAACTCGAAATGAACTTATTTTGTGATAACAAAGCGGCCTATCGCCATCGCTCACAATCCACTTTCAACATGATCGCACGAAGCACGTTGAAGTGGATCGGAACTTCATCAAACAGAATCTTGAAGAAAAGATTATTAAGCTTCCATTCGTTAAATCAGAAGATCAATTGGCTGATATACTCACAAAATCTGTGTCTGCAAGGAACTTCTGCAACTCACTTGACAAGTTGGGCATAAGAGACATATATGCACCAACTTGAGGAGGAGTGTTGGTGTATGTTGTTGTGCCAGACACAAATAACTCAGTGGAGTAAAACATGGAGCATACAATAATGGTAGTGGATCCATAAAACAAGGATATTCAGAAATTATGGTTATTGTTTAATTTTCGTTTTATACATATATCTCAACTATTGTACAGAAACTAGAACAGAAATATATGAAAATACATGATAATTATCAGAGAATATTTTGACATATTTAAGAAAAAATATTTATTTTCATCTTAAGTTAAGATGAGATTTTAATTTATATAACAATACGTGAATGAATGTTAAAAGTGAGGTTAACTTTTTCATCCAATTACATGAATTATGTGTATTAATTTATGTTATTTTATTATAGATATTTATTTTAAAAGATTTAATAGTATGAAAAAAATCTATTGTAATAAATAATAGAATGGTGATTGTGATGAAAAAGTTTAAAAATGGGATTTATCGTTCTAAAACAAAACGAGATTTCAATTTATATAACAAGATGTGAATGGATGTTAAAAGTGAGGTCAGCTCTTTTATCCAATTACATGAACTATGTGTATTAATTTATGTTCTTTTATTATAGATGTTTATTTAAAAAAAAAGATTTAATAGAATGGACAAAATCTTTTGTGACAAATAATTGAAGGGTGATTGTGATGAAAAAGTCTAAAAATAGGATTTATTGTTCTAAAACAAAACCAAAAGACTATAAGGATAAAAAAAGGATGAAGAGGAGAAGCAAATATGAACAAGGAAATGTGATTGTTCGTTTTTTATAGAAGAAATATTGATAGAAAATGGTTCTCATTGAAAGTTAACGATTAGTTGTGATACACATAATCATCGATTGATACGATATCTTGAAGGTTATACATATGTAGGAAAACTCAATAATGAAGAGTGAATTTACTAATTGATATCACAAAGTGCGTTAGGTCCAAATACATTTTGTATAAAATGAAGAACCATAATGATAAAAATTATAATATAATGAAACATATATAATACTCATCAAAAACATTGACTCAAAGAATAAGATGAAAGACCAATATCCTAACAATTGGTGCATTATTTGTTGGTTCTTTATAATTATATAGAGTGGTATAGGAGTAATGATATTGACAAGGTTATTACATCCCTAGTTTTTGCTCATCTAGTATACATTGATTTGTTAAGAGTTTTTCCTCGTGTGATTATCATGAATTACTCCTAAAAGACTAATAAGTACAAATTACCGCTTCTTTAGATTGTTAGGTTTACTTCTATAAATATGTCATTTTATATTGCGTATTTATATCTAAAATTTGAAAAGAAGGATAATTATCTTCAGGTATTGGAGAGATTGAAAATCTTTAATGAATGGAAATATTTTGGCAAATGTCATTATAACAAATAGAGAGAAAGCTCTTATGAATGCAGTCACAAAAGTGTTTCCCATATCTACTTACCACTTTTATAGATGACATATATTCAAAGATAAAGAAAGATGAGAAACTTTCAACAATAGGTGACATAGAGCACAATTTTTTCGAAAGTCAAGAAGTAATTTATTATGTGACCAATGTATGGCTAAATTTATACAAAGAAAAATTTGTTTTAACTTGGATATATTTACATATGCATTTAAGAAATACAACAATAAATAGGATAAAACGTGCAAATGCAACGTTGAAACGAAAATTGAAAACATGACAAAACAAATTGGGATAACATTAAATAGGAACTGAAACTCCAACATATACAAATTAAAGCTTCATTTGAGATGAGATCGACTACAATCCAATTTCGTTTGAAGCCTGAGGGGCTATATAAGGAGTTAAGAGAATATGTTTCACAAACTATACTGTAGCTTATTTTGAAAACATATGACATAACAAATCAAATATCGTTTGACTTTAACGATTGTGTTTGTACAAAGTTTTAAACTGCGTATGCCATTAATCAATATAAATGATTGAGTTGTCTTCACTTCATGATTACGGATGAGATGATTTCAACTTACAAAAAAAAAAATAACTATTCCTAAAATATTAGAAAAAAAAAGAAAAATGAAGAAGATAACTTCTTTGGTATTACTAAATTAATTATTTTTTATGATGTTTTATACAAGTGTAAAACCTAATTGTTTATAGTTCAAAAATTTATATAATAGTTCAAAATTTTTTGTACGTGAAATTCTAATAATACATAAAAACAACTTTAAATAAAATAAATTATTAAACTAATATAACTTTAAACAAAATAAACTATTACGTTAATAAAATTCTAAATAAAATAAATTATTTTTTCTTTTATAATATTATCGCGTATTAAATAATTATGTTTAATTGATATACGAAAAAAATATTAATCATTATTGAATAAATCTTTTATTGTTATTTCTTGTAATAATTGTCACCCCTTATTAACTACTCTAATAGTTGAGATGCGTATATGATATTTATAAAAGTTATAAAGTATTTGTTTTTAGCGAATATAAATATATAAGTGTGGTTGTTCGGCTAATACATCTAACACAACTTGTATAAAAGTACAAAAGAGGATTCCTCAGCCTTACAATTAAAATAGATGATTTTTTTTTACACATGTATTTCTTAGATTAAATTCATTTCTACCTTTCAAATACGTGATAAGCACGTGTTTGAATATTTATACTATTTGTTCGAGAAAAAAAAAAGAATATTTATAATGTTACCGACATATGTATAATATGTTTAACAATTATTTAAATGTGACAACATATTTGTTATAAAATAATATTTATTTCAAATAAGTAATAAAAAAACGTAAATTTAAACTAGTATAATTTAAGTTTGTATGTAAAAGAAAAAAAGAAAAATGAAAAAAATAATTGAAATCTAAATATATATCACAACGTTTAAATTTATTCTCATATTTAAGAATTTTCATTTTTTCTAAAACATCTAGAATGAATTGCGTCATTCTAGGACTTTTTTTTTTTTGTGTTTGAATGGAAACAAAAAAAAAAGAAAGTTCAGCGCCATATATCTATTTTATAATGTCCCGTGCGGATGTAGAAGAGGTTTTTAAAAAACTGATTTCACATGAAAGAATATCATTCTAATTGATTAAATCACTTTGAAAAATGTTTGATAATTAATATATAATTAAGTGTTTTCAAAATTTTAAAAAATAATATTTATATTTTTAAGAAAAGTAATACTTTTTTTTTAAAAAAAAAGATACAATTTTAAATGAATAATACCATCATAAAATAATTACTAAATTGTATTATAGAAACTATTTCTTTACCAAACAACTTCTGTTTTCATTAAATCTACTTAAAAAAACACATCCCAACCGGATAAATTATACTACGAGAAAGAACCACTTACTTTTCTAAATATATATATATATATAATATTTCTAAAAATTTTGAAACCATGAATATATACTCTTGAAAATATTTTAAAACATTTAAAACCACTTTAAAAGCTCAATACTAATAATACATAATGAATTGGGGATGCGTGTTTTGAATTTGAATATGAATATGAATATGAAAAATGTCAGTATTTTTTTTTTATTTTTTATGATTTGTTACAACTATTTTTAAAATAAAATAAAAAATCAATTTTTAAATAACATAAACCCATCACAAAACATAAGCAGGTATATGCCTGCGAATTTAGTTCAAAGAAAAACTTCCAAGAACGTGTTGGTCTTTTTAACTTTCTTCAGGTCAAAAAAGGATGCTTCACATGTCATGACCTCTCTCTTTCTGTATATATTACCATCTTTGTCACCCAAGTAATTAAGGATTTTCTTTATAAATCTAAATCCAATGAGATAAAACCTTTTTCATTAACATAAGTTGAGATTAGAATTGAATCTATTTTAATCCAGATAATTAGTTTTATTTTTCTTTCTATTCTCAGTATTATTCTTTTTTGGCACAACGTAAAATTATGGCAGATCATCAAAGAATTCATCCTGTAGTTCAAGATGTTGAGGCACCACAACCACCAGTAGCATCAGCACCAGAGACTCCTTTGGTACAACGAGGAGGCTCGAAATCCGAGAGAGGCAACCCGCCGGAGGCACCACCTCGTCCATCTGATCAGGACACCATTCCAATGATGCACTCAAAATCAGCAAAGAAAAAAAGAAGCTGCTTATGCAGATGCCTATGTTGGACAATATCACTAATTTTACTCCAACTTATCATTATTGCAATAATAGTAGGTATCATATTCCTTATCTTCAGACCAAAGCTACCAAAATACTCAATAGACACATTGCAAGTAACAGATTTCAATCTAAACAATGATCAAAGTTTAAATGCAACTTTTGACGTGACCATAACTGCTAGAAATCCCAACAAGAAGATTGGTATTTATTATGAAGGAGGAAGCAGAGTAAGGGTTTATTATTCAGGCACACAACTTTGTCAAGGAGCTTTGCCTAAATTCTATCAAGGTCACAGAAATACAACAGAGTTGATTTTGCCTTTAACTGGACAAACACAGAATGCAACTGAACTTCTCAGTAGACTTCAAACGCAGCAACAACAGTTGGGTTATGTTCCATTGAATGTTAGGGTTAGACAACCAGTGAGGATTAAGCTTGGGAAGTTGAAGTTAATGAAAGTTAAGTTTGTGGTGAGATGTACACTTCAAGTGGATAGTCTTTCTGCCAACAATCAAATTAGTATTAAGAATAGCAGATGTAAGTATAGGTTCAGGCTATAAATTATCTTTTTCTTAGAAAGATATACAGAGATATTATCATTGCATTTTCCATTTGTGCTTATATATTATTTTATTTTCATCTTCTATTGTTTTTAATTTTATACTATTTAAGAAATTGATGCCTACCCACATTTTGTTATTTTTTCTTTCAATTGTTACATTTTTTTTTTGTTTTTGTCATTATTTGTATATATAAGACAAATAATTAAATTCCCAGCATATATATATATATATAAAATAATATGATATAAAATTTTATTGTAGCTCAAGTTTTTTATTTAGAGATTCCCCCCCACCCATTAAACTATTCGTGTTGTGGGGTACCTCTATAGTGATTATAAGCTCTATAAAATTGATTGTATCGCAATGTTCATCTCTTGTTTATTTATTTATTTATTTATTTATTCAACTTCACTATCTCTCGGTCATTCATTTAGAAACAATAGTCCAATAGTTTGAACGATTAGAGGAAGTTTGTTCAACTATGCTTCAGGGCCACTCTAGAAGACACAATAACTATTGATTTGAAATCACTTCTATTTTTTGTTTGAAAGTGGTTTTAAATTGTTTTTAAGAGTGTTTGATAATCTTCATGAAAAGTTTCAAATTTTTGAGTATAATATTTATGTTTTAAAGAAAATAAGTACTTTAAAATGCATCCTAATTATTTAAATTAATTACTAAAACGTAACTCAACTTTTAACGATCTTATGACATGTGCCTTAGTGCTTCTCTTTAAACTAATTTTAATCAAATCACATCATTTAAAACCACTTCACATGAAACCACTTTTAAATTAAGCACATCCAAACAAACACAAAATCAAATATTGAGAACAAAATAAAAAACAGACCACACACTAACACAATCACAACACCTATGAACAATCACACATAAAGCAATCAACATGCATGTTAAAGTAGTCCATAGTCCATAGTCCATTTTGAACTGCTTTTGCATTTGTCCGGTTTTAAATGATCTAAAGTACTTTTAAAGGTATTTGGCATTCTCCATTAAAGTGTAATTTTAAAATTTTATTAACAATTATTTGTGATTTTAGAAGAAAAAAAAAAGTTGCACCATTAACCATAAACCAAACGAACGGTACAAAGAGATAGTTCAAATGATGTCATCCTGAAACATGCATAAGTGAATAAAATAAAAGAAATGGAATTTTTTTAAAAAAAATTTAAAGAAAATGTTGATATAATCAATTAAAAAAAAAGTAAAAGTTCGGGTTAACCCTTAATTTAAAAGAACCATTTCTCAAAATTGCATAATCTCCAATAATATTATTATAAAACAGTTTCTTTTAAAAAAATCTTAAATTAATTATAAAATATTAGCTTATTTATTACTCTAACAGTATATTTATACACATCTACACAACCTTATTTGATAAGTTATCTTAACAATATTCAAACAAATATGATATTTCTTAAAATAAATAGAATAAATACAATATATATATCTATATATACATCGACTCTCCCCTAAATATTGAGTATATATATTGTACATGTTCGACTTGAACATTGTATGGAAACTTCCAAATACACAAAGAGTAATGATGTCGGCTAACTAATCAACACCTTAATATACAAAACTCTTAAAACTTTGATATGTAAAAATCAAGTTATCTTTGATGTAGTTTCTTTGATATACTGTTTGGCATGTTATATCAAATTATTAGTAATCATCTCAATAACAGCAGACTTATCACAAAATATAGACATAGACTCTTTATGAACAAAACTAAGTTCATTGAATAGAATCTTCAACCAATAAAATTGTATAATAGCATGATGAAGAGCACAATATTCAGTTTCTACAATAGCAATGATACTATTATTTGTTTTTTACTCCTACTTGTCACCAAATTACATCTAAGAAAAATAAGATAGTCTAAAATAGACTTTTTATCCATCTTGAGACTAGAAAAGTAGGAGTTGGTACAAATGTGATATCTAGATTCATTATATGTGACATCTTTGGTCTAATATGAGTCAAATAAATCAATTTTTTATTAATTTATGATTTTTTTATATTAGTTGGGATTTTATTTGGATTAACATTTACGACATGGTTCATTTCAATAAGAGTGTCCATAAGGACACAAGCAGAATTCAAAATTTTGTTGAAGATATCTAACATAGATTTTTATTGAGAGAGAAAGAATCCTTACTTAGATCTAAAAACTTTAAATTCCTAAGTGTTAGGTGATATACCCTAAAGACCACATAGTTGACACATATATAGTATTTTATTGTATTCAATTAGTAAAATAATCATTTCATTGAAGTATTATTATATCTTTCTAATGTAGTTTAGCATTAATGGTTCTATAGTAGGAATTGTAGGTAGTATGGTGGGGTTCATGTATGCCTATTCCACTTTGCTTAAAACAAGTCTCCACACATTAAGTGACCTCAGATCAGGGATCACTAGAAATGTAAGATCCTTAACTGTATTTAATTTTTCTTAAGGGTATTTTTTTCTTTTAACTTGTATTAAATGTCATGATTGTACAAATTTTTAAATGAATCACATGTTTTCAATTTTTGTAAAAAACAAAAGGAAAAAAATCCCTACTAACAAACCTGAGCCAAGGCGGCTTGTCACCAAGACGACGATTTAGATAAAACATCATAAAGGGATCACAAATAAATTATATTTTCACCACAAATATATTTCAAATTACATTTTAAACTTTCTTAAATTACAGTTAAGCCCTTTACTAAATTAAAATTAAAATTTTAAACTTTTAATAATTATAATTAAGCCCAAATTTAATTTAAATTATATTTTCAATTCTTATAAATTGTAATTAAGAACTATAATATTTGAAATTATATTTGTGGACAAAAAAATATGAAATTAAGTACATTTTCGATACAAATTATTTAATTTTATTAAAAATGTATTTTTAGCACATAAAAGGAAAATATTAATTTATTTAACAAAAATTAACTAAATATAAAAAGAACATAGCAATTATCATTACAAAAATTGATGAAAATAACTGTATAAAATACAGTTATCATTAATCATAACAAATATAATAAATAAGTAAACATATTTTTTACTTTATTATTATTTTCAAAGGACATTTTCATTAACTTAGCAAAAAATGTAAGAGAAAATGTATGAAAAATTAATGATTTTATTGATAGGCATTATTTATGATAATACGTTTAACCTCAATCTCATTAGAGACATATTAAGGGTATTTGAGAAAAAAATATTAACATCAATAGTATGAATCGTTTTTTTAGGATTAGAGTAACCCAATTTCAATACTCATTTAAAAAATATCAAATCCTATGAAACTTTCATTCTCAGATATATTTATCACTTCTATGCAATAAGTATACTTGTGATTTTAGCACAATAAAACCTACCAAAGTGGCATGTCTTCTATCTATGTGAAAAGCATAATAAAGGCCTTTCTTTTGCTTAACGTCAAACTTGTTACTCATCTTGTGAGGCCACTCGTCGTACTCTTTTCCATTGAACTTATTAAGCAATTCCACCAAGGAGATGGTTAAGAGACACATCCCTCTACTCTTGGTGTTGTGAGATATCGAGTCATCTTTCATAGTTCAAGGTGGATATATGTTCTTTTTTGTCATTATGGTGCATGATGTAGCTCCATTAGAAGGAGTTATGTCTCGATGAGTCGGTTGTCCTCAATTGTGATGTGTTGCTTCTTATTACTCAATACCTTGTCGAGGTTGTCGTGTTATGTGTTTCCTTTAGTTACAGCCTTTTACAAGATGTTCTTAACAATAGACTCATAAAATCTTGGACAAATTTTCTTTTAGAGCAACTATCTATTTGAATTTTAGTTGTATTGATACGATGATGCCAACTCCTACGTGAATTGTTCCTTTTTAATGATCGAGAGTAAGCCGTGAGCTTCTTTTTTAATTTTCTAGCTATAGGCCAATTGGTTGATGAATGCATGTGCTAATTGAGGGAAGTTGTCGATGCACCCCAATGGAAGCTTGTAAAACTAAGAGAAAGTAGGTTTGGTCAAGTTCAATGCAAATATTATGCACATTATTTGATCCATTATCTCTTTTGGCATGTAAGTTGACATCATCTTCTACTTATAGTGCAAAATATGTTCCATAGGATTAATCAACATTGAATACGCTTGGAATTTTGGTGTATTAAACATGCATAGGAAACTATGATATTTCAAACAAATATGATATTTCTTAAAATAAATACAATAAATATATCTATATATACATCGACTCTCCCCTAAATATTGAGTATATATATTGTACAGGTTCGACTTGAAAGATGTATGGAAACTTCCAAATACACAAAGATTAATGATGTCGGCTAACTAATCAACACCTTAATATACAAAACTCTTAAAACTTTGATGTGTAAAAGTCAAGTTATCTTTGATGTAGTTTCTTTGATATGCTGTTTGGCATGTTATATCAAATTATTAGTAATCATCTCAATAACAGCAGACTTATCACAAAATATATACATAGACTCTTTATGAACAAAACTAAGTTCATTTAATAGAATCTTCAACCAATAAAATTGTATAATAGCATGATGAAGAGCACAATATTCAGTTTCTACAATAGCAATGATACTATTATTTGTTCTTTACTCCTACTTGTCACAAAATTACATCTAAGAAAAATAAGATAGTCTAAAATAGACTTTTTATCCATCTTGAGACTAGAAAAGTAGGAGTTGGTACAAATGTGATATCTAGATTCATTATATGTGACATCTTTGGTCTAATATGAGTCAAATAAATTAATTTTTTTATTAATTTATGATTTTTTTATATTAGTTGGGATTTTATTTGGATTAACATTTACGACATGGTTCATTTCAATAAGAGTGTCCATAAGGACACAAGCAGAATTCAAAATTTTGTTGAAGATATCTAACATAGATTTTTATTGAGAGAGAAAGAGTCCTTACATCTAAAAACTTTAAATTCCTAAGTGTTAAGTGATATACCCTAAAGACCACATAGTTGACACATATATAGTATTTTATTGTATTCAATTAGTAAAATAATCATTTCATTGAAGTATTATTATATCTTTCTAATGTAGTTTAGTATTAATGGTTCTATATTAGGAATTGTAGGTAGTATGGTGGGGTTCATGTATGCCTATTCCACTTTGCTTAAAACAAGTCTCCACACATTAAGTGACCTCAGATCAGGGATCACTAGAAATATAAGATCCTTAACTGTATTTAATTTTTCTTAAGGGTATTTTTGTCTTTTAACTTGTATTAAATGTCATGATTGTACAAATTTTTAAATGAATCACATGTTTTCAATTTTTGTAAAAAAAAAAAGGAAAAAAATTCCTACTAGCAAACCTGCTTGCCAAGGGCTTATCAACCAGCACTGACGAGATGCATAAAACATCATAAAGGGATCACAAATGAATTATATTCTTTACTCAATTCTAAAGCTTTCTCTCTCTCTTTACAAAGCATTCGTCCCTAAGTGTCCCATATGTTTTTGCAAAGTTCTAGATATCTTGATTTGGAATTAAGTACTTTATTTGCATTCTTCTTTTGCAATAGGATCTAGGTAAGTAAATGCTAATATTGTTGCATTATATATAGATGAATTTTCTATTTAATTATGTGAATTATCTTGCAATATTATCATGCATACATGTTTATTATAAAATATCCATATGATACATGAGCATTAAAACATTAAAGACATCTTAAGAAAATGAAATAAGAGACATGTAATAAAATAAATATAATTATCATAAATGGTTAAAATAAAAAGGCTTAAAGTTCATGTGTACATATGTCTTGAGGAATGAATAGGCAAGGGACACGAGGGATCAATAGACCTTCCAATGTTAACTAAATAAATGATCTTATGTAAAGAGTTTATTCGTGTGAACACAAGAGGTAATAGACCCTTTTGGGATCACTGATGTATGTTTCGTGACTTGGTTGGTCTATATTTACGTCATGTTCCAAGTATGATATTATCAAGGGTCCAATTATTAATTTTTTTTGAAAACCATGGCCCACTAGTTATCGATAGCATAAATATCACACAAGGTCCCTATTATGAAAATAAATGAAAATGAAAGCTACTAATGGAAAGAATGAACAGGTACCCCATAGGAAGAGGACATCCCTTTAATGATAAAACATAAACAATTGCACGTTTATCATATACAATCATCATAGATACAATCATCATAGTGCATATTCCATGCAGATTTGCTTGTTGAGCTTTAATGCATTCATGTTTGTTTTAACATTTTTCAAATGATAATTAGAGACCTAGACGGCAAAGGGGAGACGATCGTTGGTGTGCCTATCAAGTGGTTTCCTAAATAATGGGACCTCCAAAAAATTTAAATCTTTTTAAATCTTTTTTGTGTTTAATTTACAACCTTTAAATTCTGTCAATCAAGTTTGTTGCGATTAAAATTACTTTTACAATAAAGTGATAAATTTTTTCATTCAAAAATTTTAAATAAAAAAATGAATTTTACCCAAAAATTGTATAATTAAAGAAATAGTGAAAATGTTGCATTTCCTAATTTGTTCTCAAGGAAAACTTAGGGGCATTACAAGTAATGTGTACCTCATAACTACAATGTGAGGTGGTAACTTAGCCCAATCACAAGTGAAAGGGGCAACTCATAGTTAGAGATAGTGCGGGAAAATATTGGATGGAAACACTAATTAGATGCCATGTATCACTAAATGATTGTTGTACGATTTGTATAAACTAATTGAAGATAACTCTCAATCGTATGGATGTTAAGATATGAGCCCAAAAATGCAAATGTATTTTTATTTATTTCATTGAAATTATTATAAATAAAAAATGATTTAATCATTTTCATTATCGTTTGTTTCATTAAATAAAAAATATAAAATTTCTAATTATTGGTGTTTGTTTAAAGTCAATGTTTAGGAGTATACACAAAGGATTGAGTTTAATTAAAATAACCTAAATGCTTATGACGAATAATTGAAGTTGAGATCTTCATATTGTGCCACTATTACAACCCGTATCCATTTAAGATGGAGTAAATCTAATATAGGGTCGCTGATATGGAAATATTTAGTTAGGTGTACTTTGTATAATAATGAATTGTACATGATAGGACTAGATGTATTAGAAAATTTATAAAAATATATTTAACCTATAGCAATTTTAACACATCAATTGATGACAATTTACCAGACAATCTTGAGTGTTATAATTGACTCCTTTTCATATCACCTTAGCATTTAACTTACTTGACAATGACCGTACAAATGGGCTAATACACATTATATCTTGGTTTGATGTCATTATAGTTGGTTATGAAGCTATTTTACAATACGAGGAATTCACTCTATTTGTTTCATATGATAGATAACAATTCATTTGTTTAACAATTTGGATGTTTGTTTAGCTATGCTTCATATGATAGATATTAATTCATTTGTTTAACAATTTAAATGTTTGTTTAGCTATGCAAAATGTGTGATATATGATTGTTTATTTGGATAATTCAGCTTGCACAATGTGTGATATATGATTGTTTATTTGGATAATTAAACTGAAGAAGGTGTAGTTAATGTTTCTAACATGCCTAAGATATTTTACCTTGATCTAGAAAACATGTCAAGACATAGAAATAATTCAAAAATAATTATCACAATTTTGATAATCATAAATATTGTATTTACACATTGGTATATCTTTAAAATTGTGTAATTTTAAATTTACTTACGAAAATAGTAGTCATTAACAATTAATTTTAAACGAGGGAGAAACATTTTACCACCCAATATATATAGCTCCTAGCATTTACCTTTATCACATTTTATTAGAGAATTTCATAGCTCTCCACGGTTTCAAACTTACTTTGGTTCGCATTGTTTTCTTCCAATATTTGTGTTAGCTCAAAGGCTTTATTTTTTCTCTTCTTTGGCAATTCTAATCATTCTCTTCAATTTGTCAATTTCAAGTCGCTTCTTATCTTCATCGCACTTTATTTTCCGTCAAGTTCCATGCTCTTCATTTATGTATGCATTTTATTCTCAACTTCTATGCTCTCTTTTTCTTTTTCTTTTTAAAGCTATAGTGCCAATGGCACTTGAAGAAAAATGGGATGCCGAGCAAATATGTTTGAGAGAAGTTGAATCTCGGTAAAAAGAAAATACATATAGTAGATCAATTTCATCCTACACAGATGTTGAAAGTTTGGGTTCTTCATTGGGCACTCATTCCAAATCTTGTAGGGGAAACTCTATATCACATTCTTCTTACAAGATGTCACTGGAGAATCTCCACTTGCTCGTCGTTCTTCTCAAGTTTATATAAGTATATTCCTGTCTTAATCTATAAGAAAATATAACATGAATAAGAGAAAAGGAGAACCAACAAGTCGAGGTAAAAGTTATCAATATGTCCAACATTTGTATAATCAGACTCAAACTGATATTTCAAGGATAAGGAAAGATTACCATATTTCTAAAAATGTTCAAATCATGATCCTTCTCCAGGCAGGACTATTTTTCATGAAATCGCTTTGTGTATTGGGTTATAATTCCCAATTCTTGATTTAATGAGGTTTTTTTTACAAGCTATTGGGTTGGTTCCTAACCATTGGAGGTACTTTCTCTCACATTTGCAAAGAACTTGGTATTGAGATCGGGATATCAGACTTGCTTGAACTTACTCGATAAAGTGCAGCTTAATTGAGCCTGATCGTATTAAGTGGAATTAATAAATAAAATTAACAAATTGAAATAATCCATAAATATATAAATAATTGAGACTTATGGATTAATTGATTTGGATTAAATTATAATAAACTCATTTTTTTAAATAAATTAATCAATTAATATAAAAACTTAAATAATTTTTAAATATGTTAATTGTACTAAACATTAACTGTTAAATCTTTTATGATCTTATCAAAAAATATATTGTTTTTTATGAATTTAACTAATGAGTTAATTAGTTTTTTGACCAACAAATATAAACAATAAGACAAAATTATGAAATGTGTAGAAAAATAGAAATATTTTTTAAAAATAAAAGATGAGAGAGATGAAGAGACGTAAGTGAGGAAAATATCAAGAATATTAACTTAATTCTTTAACATTGTTTTTATTTAAATAAGCTTTTATATTTTTTTTATGTATTTCTTTATTTAGTATAGATTTCTACTTTTTAATTGATAACTATATTTTATATTATTTTCATCAATTTTTGTAATGATAATTGCTATGTTCTTTTTATATTTAGTTAATTTTTGTTAAATAAATTAATATTTTCCTTTTATGTGCTAAAAATACATTTTTAATAAAATTAAATAATTTGTATCGAAAATGTACTTAATTTCATATTTTTTTGTCCACAAATATAATTTCAAATATTATAGTTCTTAATTACAATTTATAAGAATTGAAAATATAATTTAAATTAAATTTGGGCTTAATTATAATTATTAAAAGTTTAAAATTTTAATTTAAATTTAGTAAAGGGTTTAACTGTAATTTAAGAAAGTTTAAAATGTAATTTGAAATATATTTGTGGGTGAAAATATAATTAATAAAAGTTTAATTTTCGCGCAGGAGAGAAGAAGGCCAGCGTGAATTACACTTCGCCAACGTGGGCCGTCCGTCAAACGATCAGCAGGCTGGTCGCGCGTGTTCAAAGCAGACGAGGAGAGTGAGTACGCAGAGATATTCCCTTTGCGGAGGGCGGCGTGCCGGTGGGCCCCAGCGTGTCGTGTAGGCCGGCGTCAGTGGGACCCACGTGTCGGCCGCGTAGATTCCCCGAGGCGATCGGCGGCCGTTGGATCGGTCAACGGTCAGTTAGGCCGCGTGTAACCAAGCTGTCGCGCACTGAACCTTATGTGTAGAAATCGTGTGTGATGTGGATTATGTTAGCAGCATGCTTCCTCAGTGTTTACAGAATAATAATCTGCCACGTGTCACAATAATATTTAAGCTAATCAAAGTCCGACACGTGGCTATTTACAATGCGCGCGACCGCGCTGGATCACGTCCCGTTTCCAGCCTTTGCGTCACGTTGCGCGCGCCCCAATTCCGTGCGACAAGGTCTGCGTGCGCCCATTCGCTTCAACGAATGATATGCTGCCACGTGTCCCACTACGCGTGATTTTAATTTATATTTTTCGATACGAAAATCGATACGCGTGATTTTTATTTTTCGATAAAAATTATTACGCGTTTTCGATAAAAAATAAAATAAAAGTGTAATATTTTAGATGTATTTTTTAGCTATAAATAGGAGATAGTTTTTAGTTGTAAAAAAAGTTTTTTTGGTTGGAGAAAAGTTTTTTTTGGTTTAAAAATTTTGTAGTGTTCGGTTTTGGACTACAGAACACGCAGAAGCCATTTTTTGGCTTTTGTTGTGTTCTGCGTGTGCCAAATATTTTCGTATGTGATGTTTTAATTTTCCTTCTTCTTCTTCCAATTTTTCTGCATATGTTGTAATTTTTATTTTAATTTAATGAAGTAATTTAATTTTTCTAGGGTTGGATTTGATCTAAATTTATGAAGCTTTGATTTTAATTATTTTTTGATAGATTTATAAGACGTTCGATTTGTTCATTCTATTTTGTGCTTAATGCTTTTTGATTATTTACTGAATTTTATCAAAAACGATTTGTGGCATAAAAATAAACTTAATGCATTTTTGTGTATATTGCTCGTAAATAGAATGAGGGTGTATGATGAGGGATAAGAATATACCCTAATTGTATGTGTGGCCATTGAAAACTTAGAACTTAATGAATCTTATTAAATTTAATTCTCATAGAGATATAGTGAACTAATTTAACGAGGTGTGTTTGTACGGAGCTCGGAAGAGATGTATGAATAAAAAAGAAGTTTTCGGTTGACAAATTAAATGTACCAAAAAATATAAATCCAAAAAAAATAATATGATTGGAGTGGATTAGTTTGGTGAAAAAATTGCAATCTTAGAGTTCTCTTATTTTATTTTTAAACCTTTTCTTAATTAACGATTGTTTTGGATAAAATCAGAGAGATACAATTTTAGTACTCAACAAACTATAGTAACAAATCCTCGTGGGAACGATACTATATCTCACAAGTAATAAAGATTTGTAAGTATAGTATCGTTCCCACGAGGATTTGTTACTATAGTTTGTTGAGTACTAAAATTGTATCTCTATGATTTTATCCAAAACAATCGTTAATTAGAGGTTTAAAAATAAAATAGAGAACTCTATGCGACGTGAGGGCCCCGCACGCCGGTACCTCATGAAAAGGAATATCTCTGTACCCACTCTCCTTGGTCGGGCTTGATGAACACGCGCGAATCTGAGCCGTTGATCGTTTGATCGGACGGTCCACGTTTGGCGAGTGTAATCTTACGCGTGGCATTCTTCTCTCCTGCGCGAAAATTAAACTTTTATTAATTATATTTTCACCACAAATATATTTCAAATTACATTTTAAACTTTCTTAAATTACAGTTAAGCCCTTTACTAAATTAAAATTAAAATTTTAAACTTTTAATAATTATAATTAAGCCCAAATTTAATTTAAATTATATTTTCAATTCTTATAAATTGTAATTAAGAACTATAATATTTGAAATTATATTTGTGGACAAAAAAATATGAAATTAAGTACATTTTCGATACAAATTATTTAATTTTATTAAAAATGTATTTTTAGCACATAAAAGGAAAATATTAATTTATTTAACAAAAATTAACTAAATATAAAAAGAACATAGCAATTATCATTACAAAAATTGATGAAAATAACTGTATAAAATACAGTTATCATTAATCATAACAAATATAATAAATAAGTAAACATATTTTTTACTTTATTATTATTTTCAAAGGACATTTTCATTAACTTAGCAAAAAATGTAAGAGAAAATGTATGAAAAATTAATGATTTTATTGATAGGCATTATTTATGATAATACGTTTAACCTCAATCTCATTAGAGACATATTAAGGGTATTTGAGAAAAAAATATTAACCTCAAGAGTATGAATCGTTTTTTTAGGATTAGAGTAACCCAATTTCAATACTCATTTAAAAAATATCAAATCCTATGAAACTTTCATTCTCAGATATATTTATCACTTCTATGCAATAAGTATACTTGTGATTTTAGCACAATAAAACCTACCAAAGTGGCATGTCTTCTATCTATGTGAAAAGCATAATAAAGGCCTTTCTTTTGCTTATCGTCAAACTTGTTACTCATCTTGTGAGGCCACTCGTCGTACTCTTTTCCTTTGAACTTATTAAGCAATTCCACCAAGGAGATGGTTAAGAGACACATCCCTCTACTCTTGGTGTTGTGAGATATTGAGTCATCTTTCATATTAGAAGGTGGATATATGTTCTTTTTTGTCATTGTGTGTATGATAGAGCTCCTATTACAAGGAGTTATGTCTCAATGAGTCAGTGTCCTCAATTGTGATGTGTTGCTTCTTATTACTCAATACCTTGTCGGGGTTGTCAGGGTTATGTGTTTCCTTTTTAGTAACAGCCTTTTACAAGATGTTCTTAGGCAATAGACCCCTCATAAAATCTTGGACAGCCTTTCTTTTAGAGCAACTATCTATTTGAATTTTAGTTGTATTGATACGATGATGCCAACTCCTACGTGAATTGTTCCTTTTTAACGATCAAGAGTAAGCCGTGAGCTTCTTTTTTAATTTTCTAGCTATAGGCCAATTGGTTGATGAATGCATGTGCCAATTGAGGGAAGTTGTCGATGCAACCCAATGGAAGCTTGTAAAACTAAGAGAAAGTAGGTTTGGTCAAGTTCAATGCAAATATTGTGCACATTATTTGATCCATTATCTCTTTTGGCATGTAAGTTGACATCATCTTCTACTTATAGTGCAAAATATGTTCCATAGGATTAATCAACATTGAATACGCTTGGAATTTTGGTGTATTAAACATGCATGGGATTTCTATATATGAGAGTTTGTTAGTAAACGGGGTCAAAAAGAATCTCATGAGGACCTTCTCATCCACCTTCATTGTGAACATGGGAGCTCTGATGGGAGTGATCAGAACCATTTTATACATGTATTTATCCATAAATTCTCATATACTTATAATGAATTATTATTTGATATATGTTTTATATGTTTATTTAGAGACGAAATGAGCAAGAAATGGCAATAACATGTATTTAGAGCAAAAATAGGATATTAAACTATATGGATTCAATTGAGATCGATCAAGGAGTCAATAAAAAATGGAAAACAAGTATCGATCGATCCAAAAGGGATTCAATCAAGAAAAGATCTCAATCGATCTAGTAGTCTAATCTACACTCAAATTTGACATTTTTCAACACCAACTTCTAATCCTAACAATTTGATCAATCAGATTCTAATCCAACTTGGATTATACACTATATAAACAATCCAAGGGGTATTCAAAACATAACAATTACAACAAAAAACAAGAGAGATCAAAGAGAACATATATGGCAACTTTTGGAGGAGATTTTGGAGATCTTCGTATTAATTTTCTTTTTTTTAGTTTTTCATGATAATAATGTCGATTCTCGTGAAATCTAGCTAATTTAATAATGTGATTGTGGGTAATTTCAAACTCTAGACCATGATTTAATTAATTTAATGTCATAATAATTTTATATTCAATTCTTGATTTTTGATGTGTTCAATTGTATGTTTAAATGTCAAAACTATACATATATGAATTAGAGTAATTAACTAATTTATTACATAAATATGTTTATATCTAGTCTAAGATGTTAGTACATAATCTTAATATTTATATTCGAAGTGGTGCCTGTTGTCATAAGTAAAATTGAATATATTTGCTAAAGATTAAATGATTGTTATAATCTTACCTAATTTAGTTAATATCCTTTTGATTTTAATGCAATGAAGATATTATCTAGTAAGTGTAACCCTAGGTTGTTCAGGATTTAAATTTATTAATAAAAGAACATTCATTCAAAAAGATTGGAAGTCTTAAGCAGACTTAGACTTCTATTTAAAGTTAACAAATTCAAGAACGATTTTACATTATAAAAGTGATTTACAACTTAAGAAACTAATTTATATTCATAATATATTTAATTAAATTGTAAGATATGGATGAAGATAGTCTTATAATTACATATATCTTATAATTTTTGTGCAATTTATTTTTATTCTTTTATGTTATTTTCTTCAAAAATAATCCAAACCTCCTTTTAATAACATTGACTAACTTACTACCAAAATAGTAATTAAGAATAGATATTGTTATCAATCATCATGTTTACGACAACCCTAGTTCTTAAAATTACTTATCACTTTGTAAATGATCGCATATACTTGTATGTTCTCAATCGTGTCAATAAGTTCATTTCCTTGAAGATAGAACCCCATTGTGAGTTAATTTGTTTCCCATAGTGCCTCTTATTCTCTTCCCTAAATTACAATCCTCCTTGAAAGAAGAGGTTCATTCTTCAAGAACTTCACTAAGTCTTAGGCTCAAACAACCTCTCCCATAGAGCACTCTTTTTCCTTATGTTGAGAATTTTTTCATCCCATTGGTGCCCTACCAAATACCTTTAGGGTATTCTATGTGATTGTGCTCTCAAGCTATTGATTGCATTATTTGAAAGCTTTAATTCGTTAGGCAAATGTGTTCAATCTTTCAAGTTTCTATTGTGCATGTCCACTAACTCAATCATGGCACTGTTTGGTGGCTACAACTATGGTACAACGCTTGAACTACATTGCCTAAAAGAACTTTGCTAAAATTGGGTAGAAACCATATGACTGTTTTACGTGTGTTTTTCCAATAAAGAATTCGTATGTGGTTTATGTTTCAATCATAAAGTTGATCAAAGCATAATGTTTTCATAGATGGCACCAAATTGATGACATTGTTTTCTTCACGAAGCTAGCTTCTAATCCTACAAACAAGAACAAAGGTAGGAATACTTGGAAACTATAAAGAAATGGTGCTTTCAATTGGACTTTGACACTTAATCTAATCTCAAGAGAATAAGTCTTCTTGAAGTATTAAATTTGAGATCGTAAGATCATACCTAATTATAAATATTGTAATTGTATTTATTGGAATGATAATGAGCTAGATTATTGGAGCAAGATCCTAATGTCCCAATTTTAGCTCAATTAAGAGTGTAGTTCTCATTTAAGAAATAGGTCTCTTAGCTTGATCCAAATAAGGCACTAAGAAGAATCCTTACGAAGAAAGAACTCCTTGAAAAATTGGAAAATGCTACGTTAGGTTCAAGGAGCTAAGAAGTTCCTCCTATCTAACATTAGGTTTAAGAGCCATAATGGCCTTTACAAGCCCAAAAGTCAAGTTGCTCCAAGTTTTGATAATTCCTAGAGCTCGTGGAGTTTCCCCTCAAACCCTCGTAAGTCCCTAAGTTAAGGAGCTATTAATGCTTTGCATTGATCATAAGAATTAAAAGAGTCGTGATAATCATAAGAAAAGTAGTGAATTTCACTATACTTGTAAGAACTACTAGTGAGCTCCTTCTCAACATCTATCAAAGATGTAATCACTCTCTACAATTTTACTCTCTAAACCTACTCTTTTTCTTATAAAGGACATTTGATAATGCCCGAAATGTCTATTTTTAATACAAGTTTGACAATCTCCAACAAAACTAACTTTACCTAATAATTTGATGATAAAACTCACCTATCTTACATTTCAAATCAAATATTCGAATCACTCATCATTTGATAAAAAAAATTAGTTTTTGAGAGTTTCATTTTAGTGAATACTTTGGTTTATGAACATAACTATTAAACGATAGTTAATATTTTCTTTTAAAATAAGGTAGTATTCATCTTTTTCTTAGTAATGACGAATAGGCCCATTTTTTAATGCTTTTCCAATCTTCTATCGGGATTTTCATTTCACCTGGATTGTTATTCATTGTCTTTCTTATCATCTTTGATGTTAAGAACAAATCTTGGTTCTAAGCTAGGAAGTGTTCTAAATTATGGTACACTGAACACTGATTTTTCTTTTTTAAAGGACGGCAAATAACAAAACTTGTACGTGGGAAACAGCAACTAGTAATATTCCAAAACTAATGGTCTAAACACCACCTATGATGAACCAACCAATAATTTTCACATCAAAACTAGAGAAGAGAAAAAGAACCAACCAGTAATTCTTCTAGAAAATGTTCCCTCGAATTGTAATAATAGGATATCACGTGGCAACAAGAAATTATTAAAGAACTTTGCTTTTCAATCAGATTTGAAACTACTCACATTGCCAAAAACATTCACATACTTATTTAGCACATAACAACATTTATCATAGTATTAGTAGGGTTGAACTTCTACTTTCTCTTACCCCAGTTGTATCAAAATGGTCATAATTAAATCTCATAAAAAAAGTTTAAGGGAAAAAAAGGCCCACAAAATATGCAACATGAAGCTGTTGAATACAAATAGTAAGCAAATTTTCTATTTCACTACCAAACTAAACATTATCAGTTAGTAGTTCAATTCCGCATAACAACGTAATGATGCTACATTTTTCTGACAATTGTTTATAGTTTACCTTCCAGGCTTCTAGGCGAATTAACCCAATCAGCCATCAGCAAGAAGCCCATGAAGATAACCAGTTGTGCCACGCTTTTTCCCCTGTAAAATTGATCATGAATAAGAAAGAGAATTTTCTGAGCAAAGGAGAAAAAAGAAAAGATGAGGATATCCACCATTTCAACTAACCCCAACTATTCTCATATAGAGCGGCATGTTGCTTAGTGTCATATGGCATTTTGTGCACCCCTCCCCAAACACCAAAAAAAAAAAGCAAAAAACAAAACAAAACACAGAGAGAGAGATCAGAGCAATATTTGCCATGTTGGTTCATGTATAAGTTATTTGATCATATGTTTTTAAGGTGTCTATCTGGTTATAAATGGAAAAAGGAGGGAAAATGAGGGATGAAGCCACTCAGTGAAGTGAAAATCCAAAGGCTAGATCTATTATTCTTGCTTAGAGGCTCAACAAATACAACTTAAGAAAATGCACATATAAATCATTCACAATCCAGAGGAAATATAAAAGAATTAAATAATAAAAAAAGATCAAGGGAGTCAACCAAGAATTAGCAAGCATCACAGATCAGGAAATAAACAGAGCAGAGGGAAGGATAGTTCTCAGTTTTCTCTGCTTCACCACCTTTTCATTGTAAAATAAGTCTTCAGCAACAGCTTCTGTTCCTTTTCTTCTTTTTTCCTCTCTCATCGATTCGACCATTTCCTCGCTCTTACAATAAGATTCTCTGTCAGGAAGAATGAAAGAACGAGGTAAATTATAACACCAAGTGACATTCCTTGCATCATACATTATATGGAAAAAAAAATCCTAAGAGTCCCTTAAATTTGGTATTTGGACAGTTTATTACCTTAGCTTTTGCAAGAGACACTTTAGTCCCTTTTAAAAGTGAACTTAGTACTAAAGTGTGCAATAAAAGGTAAGGGGCTAAAGGATCCTTTGCAAAAGCTACTGGATTAAAGTATTTCCATGTTTAAAAGCTAGGGACTAAATTGTCCCCAAAGGATCATCTCAAATACACGAGTAAAGGGACCCAAAGGTCTAGAGGATAAGCTTAGTGAAAAGGTCTTACTCATAAGGACTTTTTGAGAATGGTACAAGATTGTTGAAGCTATTCCCAGACTGAGCACCTTTCTGTAATTCCATCCCGGAATAAGGAACAGGAGAGACGGGGGGTAATTAGGAATTAGCATTTCCTAATCAAAATATTAACAATAACACAAAAAAACCAACATGGTTTCATCTCAAGCAGAACTAGTGCCATCAATCAAGTTTGTCACTATACAGCTATCTCAGATAAATTAAATACCATCATATGTACTCTAATAAGCAATTTTTTTCCCCTAAAGATGCCAAAAAATAAAATAAGATGGCATCAAGTTAAGTTTTTCCACAGGAAGCTATTCACTATCTAAAGAAAACAGATGAAAAAGGGAGGAAAACTGTTACTTTTAGGAAAATAAGCTAACATAACCCCTTTCTCTAATCTTATTCAATATGAACACCCCACTTATATTTTTAATATGTGGGGTCACCTTAGAATAAGAAACATAAAAAGCAATCATATTAAGCTTATTTCCCTTCTTTTTTCCTTGTTATTGGATAGCACCCTAGAAATTTTATATACATTTAACTGCATCAGCTGCCAATTTTGAATCTTAAAAAGAACAAAAGCATCCTTCACTAGACATGTGCATATACACCATAGTAAAATGGAGCAGTGAAGTGTAAAAACCATTACCTTCTTAAGGTGGCAAGTGCCTTTTGCTTTACTATCCGAGTTCCTAGACATTTTTAAGTTGAGGCTATAGTGACTCCAGCTTTTCTTATTAACAGAATGTTTGTTTGTATTATTGACTATCAAACCTCGTTGAGAAAATCTATTTTTCACACTATACTATACCTTATGTACTTAATTTATGTCCTAAAGTGTTTGGTAGTATATGTTATGTTAGTGTATATGTACTTCATAGGGACAAGTTTGATCCACGTGCCCTTAAGTGGATCTTTCTTGGATACCCTAACACATAGAAGGGTATAAATGTTTTCACCTAACTACAGGTAAATATTATGGATGTTCAGTTCTATGAACTTGGATCTTATTTTTATGAAGACATTATCTAACTCCTCTTTAGGGGGAGATTATAGCTTTAGGGGGAGATTATAGTAAGGAAGAGAAGTTATAGTTAAAAGAAAAGAAAATGTGAATTTCTGAAGCTGTTTTTATTTTATAGAAAAATTACTTCATATATTTCTTAATATCAAATCCCTTTATATATACATTTGTTATCCCTAATATACTGCTGGAAGTCATTAATATACAGCTGTAAATCACCCTAAAAATCAAGAAACTAACATCCTGAAAATAAGAGTTGTTCCACCATGAAAATCAGGAAACTAACATCCTGAAAATAAGAGTTGTTCCACCATGAAAATCAGGAAACTGCACTCCTAAAATCAGGGGTTGGTTCCATCCTGAAAATCAGGAAACTGACCATAAGCCTAGGTTGATTTCCTACACTTCCCCTCAAGCTAGGCGATATATGTTTTCCAAACCAAGTGTTACATTTAACTGTGAAATTAGGTCGAAACAATGTTTTGGTTAAGATATATGCTACTTGTTGCCTAGATGGAACATAGTTGAGGGAGATCATCTTGCCTTCAATTTTCTTACTGATGAAGTGTCTATCGATTTTCACATGTTTAGTTCGATCATGGTGGACTGAATTTTTGGCAATTGCAATTACTAACTGGTTGTCACACATGATTCTAATAGATTCTGAATGTTCAACCTTGAGTTCGTATAGTAGTCGTTTTAGCCAAATTCCTTCAGAGATGCCTAAAGACAATGCACGGAACTCAGCCTCGGCACTACTACGTGCTACCACTGCTTGCTTTTTGTTACGCCATGTCACCAAATTTTCCCAAATAAATGAGCAATATCCAGATGTGGATTTTCGGTCACTAGAAGATCCAGCCCAATCAGCGTCAGTATAAATTTCCAATCTCCTATTAATTGTTTTCTTAAACATGAACCCCTTTCCAGGATCCTTCTTCAAGTATCTTAGAATACGGTTTACTGCCTCCAAGTGATCTACTAATAGGTTGCCAAGTAACTGACTAACAACTTTGACTGAAAAACTTATATCTAGACGTGTATGGGTCAAATAAATTAACTTACCTACCAAACGTTGATATTGCCCCTTGTCATTTGCCAATTCATCAGTTCGAGGCATTAGTTTGGTGTTAGGGTCCATGGGTGTTTCAACAGGCTTATACCACTCATGCCAGTCTCACGCAAGAGATCTAGAACATATTTGCATTGAGAAACTGAGATTCCATTGTATTACGTGCCACCTCCATCCCTAAGAAATATTTCAAATATCCCAAGTCTTTAATCTCAAATTCCTTGGATAATAGCATCTTAAGTCTCTTTATTTCTCCTACATGATTTCCTGTAAGAACTATATCATTAACATATACAATCAAAGTTGTGATTCTCCCATCTGCGAAGTGTTTGACAAATAAAGTGTGGTCTGCATGTGTCTGAGAGTATCCATCCTGTTTGAGGACCTTAGTGAATTTTTCAAACCATGCTCTAGGTGACTGTTTTAGTTCATATAGTGCTTTTCTCAACTTGCATACCTTCCCTTGTGTATCTTTAGTGTCAAAACCAGGAGGCACATCCATGTAAACTTCTTCGATCAAATCTTCATTTAAGAATGCGTTCTTGACATCGAGTTGAAGCAATGGCCAATCCTCATTAACTGCAATAGACAGCAAGACACGAACTGTGTTAAATTTGGCTACAGGAGCAAAAGTCTCTTGATAATCAATTCCATATAATTGGGTGAACCCTTTAGCCACTGGTCGAGCTTTATATCTATCGTTTTTTCCATCTCCCTTCTGTTTTACAGAGAATATCCATTTACAGCCTACTGTCTTCTTTCCAAGTGGTAACTCTGTTAACATCCATGTACCATTCTTTTCAAGTGCAGTATATTCTTCTAAGGTAGCCTTGTGCCATTCAGAAACTTTTAGAGCCTCATTGACAGAATTAAGAATCTTGATGTTGTCTATGGATGTCACAAATGCCTGAAATTTTGGGGACATATTTGCGTAAGAAATGTAACTTTGAAGAGGATGTTGAGTGCATGATCGAACACCTTTTCTTTGTGCAATAGGAAGATCTAACTCAGGGTCAGAACCAAGTTTTGGACTAGATTCTGCTTCATCTTGTAATCTTTCAGATTCAGTCTGACTTAGGAGAGTTTCTTGGCTTTGTTGATTTCGTGTGGGCAAGTCAGGATTTCTCTTTCTTCCATAAAATTTTATGGCATCATTAGGAAGGAGAAGATGTCTAGGATAGACAATGGGAGATTGATTAGGTTTGGTTTTTGAAGGAGAATTTGGAATGGGTATCAGGTTGGAAGAGGATAAGGTTGTGGAGGGAAAATGAGATGATAAATTCAATTCAATGAGTGATGACCAATCCTAATTCTAGAATTCATTAGTGTGATTCTCCCCCTGAATTGCAAAATTAGAATAGAATAGAGTTTCTTCGAAGAAAGTAACGTCCATGGAATGGTAAAACATACGAGTGATGGGAGAGAAACATTTGTAGCCTTTTTTATTGGCTGAGTAACCAACGAAGATGCATTTAATGGCACGGGCATCAAGTTTACCACGATATTGTGAATGAATATGGACAAAAACAGTGCAACCAAAAACCTTGAAAGGAATTGGTGACACAAGTTATGAGGTAGAATATTAACTCTGAAACACTTGTAAAGGTAAATGAAAGTTGAGAACTCGAGAAGGCATTCCGTTGATCAAGTGTGTTGCAGTAAGAATAGCTTCACCCCAAAAAAATTTAGGAACATTGGTTTGAAAAAGTAAAGTTCGAGCAACCTCAAATATATTACGGTTTTTGCGTTCGGCTACACCGTTTTGCTGTGGTGTGTCAACGCAGGAGCTTTGTTGGACAATACCATGTGATTTAAGATATCTACTAAGATCGGAATTAAAGAAATCCCTAGCATTATCAGTTTTTAGGATTTGAATATTGGCATTGAAATGAGTTTGGATCATGGCATGAAAAAGTGAAAATATGTGCTTGGTTTCAAATTTGTCTTTCATAAGAAAAGTCCAACATAATCGAGTATGATCATCAACTAACAGTAAGAACCATCGAGCACCAATAATACTGGGAACGCGACATGGTCCCCAAATGTCACTGTGAATAAGGGAAAATGGGTGACTTGGTTTGTGCGTACGTGGTGAAAAGTGTTTCGAATATGTTTTGCCAACTGACAAACCTCACAATGAAATAAATTGGGATTTTTATTGATGAATAAGGATGGAAACAAACGTTTCAAATACGAAAAATTTGGATGATCTAGACAAAAAACCACATCATGATTTCACTTTCCTTATTAGTATGACTATAAGACTTAAGATTATGACTCAATTGACATTGATGACTAACAGAATGGTTTGAAGGAGTGTTGATATCAAGAACATAGAGGCCGCATGTAAATCGACCGCTAATCATTTTCCCGAGCTCGTGTCTCTGAAAAACACAAGATTTAGCCAAGAATTTAGTTTCACGATTAAGGTCACGATTTAATCTACTAACCGATGTGAGATTGCAAGAAAATCCGTGCACAAATAACGGATTTGAGAATGAGGTTGTTTGAGAGGCAAATGGTCCATGTATTCTACCCGGGTGCAGTACCATTGGCGACACACTGCTTGAAGTCTATGCAAGGTGAGTAGGTTGTGAAAAGTGATTGATCACTTATCACGTGATTAGAGGCACCCTAGTCTACTATCCAAGATGAGGAAGTTTTCAAAGACGCTTTGTTGAATTACCTGAAATATGTGTGGAGTTATTCCCTGTGCTACTAAATGTAGTGTTGATATTTGCCTTTGTATAAGTTGTTGGAGAAGTTCTAAGCTGTTCCTTAATGAATGGGATAGGATTACCGTAAAATGCACTTGAGTTTGAAGAAATTTGAGTTTATCTTGTTGCAGAGACCGGAACCGAAAGATGCGGAGACCGAAATAACTCTATTGAAAGGTAGTCTTGTTAAAAGCGAGAGAAACATTAATAGTCATTTACCGTTAAATGTACCGCCCAAAAAGATTATGTTTAGGAGCAGGGATCAAGAATGGATCCAAGCTTCCAGTCGAATTTCCCATATTGAATTCCGGTTCTATTACTTGTCTCTGGAACCTCTCCATCCACGTCATCTTCCAAGCTGTACTAAGAACATTTAAACTTTCGGTTTTCATAGCTCTCGTACCCAAAAACGAAACTTGAGTTGAAAATTGAAAAAGTGCATTCCCTGCCCAGTATTTGACATCATACTAGGTGAACTTACAAAACTAGTTGAGCAAAGAGGCTAAGAAGCGAGATTTACGGTGAACTTAAGGCTCGATACCACTAATGAAATTTGTTTTTATTTACGTAGAAAAATTACTTCATATATTTCTTAATATCATATCCCTTTATATATACATTTATATCCCTAATATATCTTTGGAAGTCATTAATATAAAGTCGCAATCACCCTAAAAATCGGAAACTAACATCTGAAAATGTGAGTTGGTCCTTTGAAAATCGAGAAAGCGCACTTCACAAAATCAGGGGTTGGTTCCACCCTAGAAATCAAGAAACTGACCATACTCTTAGGTTGATTTCCTACAATTTCTAATAAGAGGAGGATTTTTCTCCTTTAACATTTGATGACTCAAGCGAGCCTTCTCATCCTTTTGGAGAACCCGAACCTGAACCTGAAAAACCAGCTAACTTGTTGAAGCCACCTCATATATTCCACCAACACTTTGAAAGGAGGAATAAGGATGTTATTGCTATTCTCCCACCTTCTGACTCATATGCTCCTCTTAATGATCCTATTATTCTTCCGAGATTGATTTTGAGGTACATGTTCCACCTTTACCTCTTACTTCTAATATATCTAATCCTGACATACCTTCTGATTCTATAGTGTTAGCACACTACTATCTTAGATCTACCAACTAGTGACCAAGGTAGGAGATATCCTCTTTGAGCTCAAGTTGGGTTTCTCTATACCTTCATCTATTATTATTTATCAATGTTTTATTTTGTTTCTTATCACCTCTTATCTAAAACTCACTAACTTTTACCTTTCAAATTTCTTTTATGTCTATTCCCATTCATTTTCAAGAAGCTCTTAAAGATCTCAAATGAGGAGCGGCCATGGTAGAAGAAATAAATGCCTTCCAAAAAAATTATACATGAGAGTTAGTCGAATTACTTAAAGGAAAGAAGATTGTGGTTTGTAAGTAGATGTCCACAATCAAGTTTCATTCAGATGGGATATGGGAGAGGAATAAGACCAGAGTAGTGGCTAAGAAATATGCTCTAACTTATGGGATTGACTATCAAGAGAAATTTTCTCCGATAGCCAAAATGAATACTGTTCGAGTTATATTTTCTATTGTTGTGAATCTAAACTGACCATTGATTCAATTAAATGTTAAAAACGCATTTCTCCATGGATAATTGACATAGGAGGTGTATATGGATCATCCTCCCAAGTTCCCAACTGAAGGAGGAAAGGTATGCAAGTTGAAGGCTTTATATGGATTGAAACAGTCATCCAAGATGCAGTTTGGGAGGTTGAGCCACTCAATGAAAGAATATGGCTTTAGAAAAACCCAAGCAGATCACACTCTTTTCTATAAAAAGAATGGTGATGATATTACTTTATTTCTAGTTTATGCTGATGACATGATTCGTACAGGTAGTAATGTTAATGAGATAGAAAGGTTAGTAGCTACTTAACAAAAAAATTGGAACGATTTAGTAAATTTGAAATACTTTTTAGGTATTAAAATTTTTCAGTCCAAGTAAGAACTTTCTCTCTACGAAAGTATACCTTAGATCTCTCAGCTAGAATTGGTAATTTTGCTCATATAGACACACCAATAAAAGTGAATCATGATCCTAATCAGATCCCAACTACTAAAGAGTGATATCAAAGATTGGTGAGAAAGTTTATTTATTTGATGCATACTCGACCTAATTTGTCTTATATTGTTAGTATAGTAAGTTAATTTATGCATAATTCGAGTTATCGGTATAATTATGTTGTGAACCGTATCTTGGAATATTTGAAGCCCTCCTCAGACAAAGGTATTTTGTTTTCAAAACATGAGCACCTAGACATTATGGGTTATACCAATACTGACTTTACGGTTTCTAAGATGGATAAAAAGTCTACTTCAAGATCCTTTACGTTTGTTGGAGGTAATATGGTGACTTGGAGGAGTAAGAAATCGAACGTGGCATTATTGTCTAATGCAAAGGCCGAGTATTGTGCCCACCATGGTATTAAGGAGCTCTCTTGGTTAAAGGTTCTCTTAAGTGAGATTGGTTTTGGTCCGAAGAAGTCTTGACTTTATTCTATGATAATACCACAGCAAATGAGATTACTAATAATGCAATACAACATAACCAAATTAAGCACATTTAACTCGACAAAAACTATATCAAGGACAATTTAGATATTGGCATCATTAGAGTACCATACATTAAGAGTACTAATCAATTAACTGATGTTATGACTCATGGTGTTGGAGGAAATTTTTATCATACCTCACTATCCAAGTTAGACATGTTGTGATATTTATGCTCCAACTTGAGAGATAAAGTTGAATTATATATTATGTATTTTATTCTTAAAATTATTCTAAGATTTTTGTGAATATCTTGTATATATTGTCTTTCCTTAAATAGGATTAGTACATGTGTATAAGTACCTATTAGTTATGTTACATAGAATCTTCATTTTTCATTAAATGCATGTGTCCAAAAGGCACGACATGAACATGAGTATGAGTGCTCGATACTCCAAATTGGTGAAAATATAAAGAAAATTGAAAAAAATAGTTGTTGAATACATATCCAAAAATTTAGAACACTCAATGTCCTAAAAGAGTCCATGTAAGATAGCCTATTAGGGTTAGTGAAAAATAAAGCCTTTCATTATGTTAATTCAATTGAACCTATAGAGCAAATCATATGGGGTTGTAGCTCTGTTGTTCAAATGTCAATTTGGAGTCATCAAAAGCAATAAAAATGGTGGCGGTAGAACACAAACTACAGAAAAACAAAAAATGTCGGAGCAATGTGTGCAAAGAGATGAAGCTACTGACTTAAAAGAAAATAAGAAATATAAATATAAATGGTCAAATAGGGGGAAAATATTGCTTACAAGGTTGCAACTTAATGATTGTTGAAACTTGGAGTTATTGAAGGCAAAGAAAATGTAAGTCGGAGAAAATCAAAGAATATAAAGTAAGCAACCCTAGTCATATTTGTCAATGGAATTCTAATGTTCTTTTTTCCATTTCTTATCTAACGTTCTACTCTTTTCGATTTTTAATGAAATCGAGTAATTTTATGAGTAACCCATAAAACTAACTATATGAAAGATTATAATATATGTTGGTCTAAAGGTCTCCCAAGTTACTACTGTTTTGGTATATATGCTAGTGGGCCAATACCATGTGTGCTAGTCTACCGGAAGTTTACAAAGAGGAGTGTGCATGGAACTTCTGATATGGGTAGAGGTACGACAAACCAATTGACACATCAGGAAGATGTATTAGGATGAAGGTTCGTACGAGGCAAACGATGATCCACGAGCTGGTGGTGATCCCAATAGTGGCAATCTACGGGCTAGTGAAGATCTATGAGTAGACCATCGAGTATTGGGCTTTATTAATAGGCCCTAAGGGTTAGGTTAGGCCATGCAATGGTTTCAAGATACTCAATTCCTTTGTACCAAACACCAACATAAAAGGATACTACTTGAGGTTATACCCTCAATAGTCTTGAGGCATGAAATCCTTAAGGTTAAGCCCTTCCTCGAGACAAGCCTCAAAATAACCATTTATAACAACCATAAAGTATATGTCGCAGAAGAAAAGTGTGATTCATCTATTTTCTTTAGTGACTGTTTGTGATTACAAGTTATAAGATGTTTATTGATTGAGACAATTATTACTTTTCTAACCATATTGTGGAAAGTTTATCAATATTTTGCATATCAGTTTAAGTGAAGTAACAATGGCATATTGTAAAATACTTTTCTCTCATAAATCAAAACTTGGTCTACTGAAAGACCATGGAACTCAAATCGTCAAATTGAGCTAACTTAAGAAATTACCTTTCTGAAGCGCTTGAAATTTAAAACTTCATAATTTGAACAACTGACAGCAGGTCTGCTTGAATCTCGCACTAGTATATTTTGGCTGTAAATAATATCTGAATTTCCACATTCAGAATCCCCAACCCTGTCTTTTTGGTCAAGCATACCACCACCGCTGGACCTAAAGCTTGATGTATGAGCAGAGGCAGGACAACCAGTCGGAACTTCCATCTTACTCAAACTTTCAGTGGCTTCTTCACAGTATCCAATGATATTTGCAGGGACCAATGTGGCTGTTTTCTTTTCTAGTGAATGATTGGTAATAGCATGATCAGTAAGATGATTCATCTTAACCAAATTCTCAGTGACTTTTTCACGGCATCTAATGGAAGTTGCAGGGAGAGATGCAGCTGTTTCTTCTTCAGCTTCAGAATCGGCAACAATTGTCTCGTCTGTTGAGCATGACGATGATACAACTACTACAAAAGAACGTAACAATTTGACATATTACTTGGGAAAACATATGAAGTATATCATAAGTTCATGACAAGTCATTAATAAACCAACAAAAGGAGAAACATTGCAGATGCACATGTGAATACCAGGTCCATTTCCGATAAAGCTATTAACAAATGGCATTGAACCCCAAGACGGCTTTATTGAAGAGCTATGTATATGAGCTCAGGAAAAAGGGTCCAATACCATACGTGTCCAGGGGTCACATTCATCACTTAGTAAATTTAACGGCAAGGGGACACAGGATATTATATACTTTTTATATATGGTCTATTATATGACATAGATTTTGTACATACCTTATAATATTGGCTCTATTATAACCTCGGCATTATGCCACAGTGGAGACTTTATTAGCCATGATTTTCAGCCATGAATGGAAAAAAGAGAAGGAAGAAGAGGTTGGTTGCTGATGAATACTAAGAAGAGAAAGAAGACCTAGGGCAACATAACTGACATCATGTGACTTTCACATGACTAATATTAGACTGGTAGATATGGGCTTTTAAATACTTGGGCTGTTTGTTAGAATTATGCATATAATGGGCTTCCTTTTCAATTATATTATGTGCTTTCTGTTTTATGAATTTTGAAAATTAATCACTTTTATTTTGCTGAACTACACTAACAGTCCCTAGATTTTTTTCTAATCTACACTTTAGCCTCATTATTTTTTTCTAATCTACAAGTTAACTTCAATTTTAGGACTAAATTTGTTAAAACTAAAGAATAAGAGAACTAAATCATAAGAAAAAATAATAAGAGAACCAAAGTATAGAATTAAAAAAAAATATAGGGACAATTATTATATTTAGCCCTTCTAATTAAAGAAGTAAGAAACTACGAATAAAAATTATAAATCACCAAATAAAAATAATACAAAATGTTAATATTTGAATCATAAGTATAGAATCTATATATCATTTATAAATCTAACATATATACTAATTTACACAATTAGTTGTATCCCCATATTTGTGTTAAAAAATTATACTTATTATTTATGTCCACTTTATCTTAAAATTAAACACCAGTGTCGGAGCCTTCTCTCCAAGTCAATGTAACATCGAATGTTGGTTATTTATATTTTTTTATTCAAATATTAATAGTTTCATGTAGTTATAAATATTGTTCGCTAGCAAAAAATTTGACATTAAGTTTCAGTATTGTTTATTGTTTTATCTTATTTTTTCAATTAAATAAGACTATTTTTTAAATTAGTGAAAAGCCCATCATTTTCTTCATAAAATAGACACCTACATTGCCCAACCCATGTTTTTTCCTTTCTTATCCTTGTTAACAAGAATCCCTTATCTCTCCCCCTCATTTCTCCTTTCTATTCAGTTTTGTGAACACTTCCAAGAGTCGAATGTTACAGTAACCTGTTCAAATTTTCATTAAGGAGACCAAAACTGCAAAATGATAATAATAATAATAATGTGATAAACAATTTTGGATGGTTCAAAAGCTTTAAGAATCTGGGTTCATCCTTACAGAGACTTTTATTTTAGGAATGTTAGTAAAGTTGGGGAAATCCAGGTTTGATTCTATGAGCTTTCATTCCTGCTAAAATCCAAATCAAGTGAAACATTGATGCACGGCAAACATCAATCCTATTCCTAGAAGGATTAGATAGGAAAAATAATTTTACTAAGAAATAATTTCTAGATTTATTTTCCTGAATTTATTAGGAATTTATATTATTTACCTTCGTTTATTGGGACTTTATATTTAAGTGCTCATGCATACTATAGCAGTGTTTAAGTTTTAAATTATTTTAAGACTTAGAACTCTTATTTGGTTAGAAGTTAGTTTTTTTCAGTTTAGAAGTATTATTATAAGCCTAAATATTTATATAGCTTGTACCTTGTTACAAGGGAAGACGCAGATTTTTGTTATAAAGTTTATTCTCTTTTACGTTTATCGTTCTTGAGCTCTTCTTGGCTCTCTAAGCCTAGAATTTTATGTTCCTCTGATTTTCCTTCAAAATTATAATCTTTTTTATGCGCTTCTTCTATTAGTTGGTATAGATCTTTGTTTTCCCTTGACACTGTGATCAACAAGGAGGTAATAATGTTATTAAGAAGGCAAATTGAAGCTTTAACTCAGTATTTAGCACAACTTGAAACTCCTACTCATGATGATGCTGAGAATCCATTCCACGATCAGGCTACTCGTAGAGACCACTACATCCGCGAACGTAAAGATCGAAGATGGGATGGTGAATTCAAGAAACAAAATATGGTCTCTACAAGTTTGGAACAGTTACACAAGGAATGTGTGGAACTTTGTAGTTAAAAACTCTTACATGAACTACAAGTTGCTGTAAAGTCTCTAATTAAATTTTACTGTGACAACAAAACCACCATCAATATCTCTCTTAATCCATTTCAATATAACAAAACCAAACACGTAGAAATGAACATACATTTTATCAAAGAAAAGATTAAAGATAAGACTATTTGCATGAGTTAATTTCCTATAACGGGGAACAAAACAGCAAATATATGCACGAAACGGTTTCCCCAATGAAGTTTCGATAATTTATCTGCAAATTAGATATGATTAATATTTATGATCTAACTTGAAAAAAAGTATCGAAATCATTGACCAAAGGAGATACCTGATTTCCAACAATACAGTTGGAAGAGATAAATTAGGAGAATCATGGCCTGATTTGGAAGAGAAATGTATTAAACTAGTTTCTTTTTTTGGATTTCATTTATATTATAAATTAGCAATAGTCTGTATAAATTATATATACAAAAATACAGAACTTCAATTCTCCATTTTCCCTTCTAGAGTAATGTTGAATCTTTCTATGCACCAAATTAGAAAGAGTAGTTACAAAATTATTAACCAACTTCCAAAGGAAAATTGTCACCTTAGAAGGCTCAGGTAAATTCTAGATCATCATCCATAGTTTAGATAGCATCTTGATGCCTCTTACCCAGCATATCCTATGCAAGAAATGGTAACATGACCTCAAAGTAAAATAGTATGAGGCCAAAACATCATATCTTCCTTAGTCCCATTAGGCTTAGGTAAAGCCAAAACTTCTCTTGCTGGTAAAAGCACCTCCCTTAACCTTCCAACATCCCAACCACACTCACCTTCATTAATAAAGTTAGATACCCATTCCACTCCATCCACCCTAAACATCAATAAGTCCTTATAATGAACCAACTACCTGTCAGTCCACGCATTCACCTATGAACCCCTATACACTCTCCAGCCACATTCCTTCTTTAATCTCTTTATCATATCATACTTTTCCAAACACAAGAATTAGCACTATGACATTTAGCCTACATAAAACCATCACTGGCGAAATACTGCGACACACTAGCACAGGAGGATCCCGGCTTTCTCAAAATACCCAAGCTTGCTTAGCTAACAAAGCTAAGTTAGACTCACTCCAAGTCCCCAAATCCCAACCCCCCCAAATTTCTTACTACAAGCAGCTTTATCCATTTAGCACCAACTATTACCCCCTCCTTCACCTCACTAGACCACCAACCACCAAATCTCATCATAGCAGCCATAAGACAACGAAAATTTGCTTTGGGCAATTTAAACACACATACCATACCCTGACAGCACATGCTCAACAAATTTCAACACCACCTCCCTACCCTCAATTGATAACCATGAACTCCATGCAGAGGTTTTAATTTCCAACCACTCTTGCAACAAACCATAAATGCTAGCTTTAGAATAACCCCAGTACCAGCATTGGTCACAATTTGAACCTAAAACATACGTGCAACCTTCTCCTGTACCTCCAAATGAGTATTACTACTGAAGACAATGTTGTTTTTCTCCAAATTAACTGTTTGATAAGAAGTCTTACAATAAGCATCAATCTGCTCCAATAAAGCACAACAAGACCCTTCCTCCACCTCCTCAAAGAACAATGAGTCATCTGCAAAAGAAACAAGGTATGCAGCAAAGGACAAATCCTTCTCAGCCTTAAACCCTTAACCATACCCGTAATCATAGCCTCCTTGATATTCCTGCTTAAAACCTCAGCAACCAATATAAACAAATACGGTGACAAATGGTCACCTTGCCTCAAACATCTGTGGGTTAAATTGTGATTGAGGGAACCCATTAAGAAAAATTTTGAAAAAAACAGGAGATACATGCTTCATTACCCATTCCACCACCACATCCTTAAAACCCATCTTTATCAACAAAGCATGCAAAAAATTCCACTCGAACCTATCATATGCTTTAGCCATGTCCATCTTTAACACAAACCACCCTTTCCCTCTCTTCTTTTCAGATGATAGAACACCTCTTGAGCCACTATTACATTCTCTTGAATCTGTCTATCACCCACAAAAGCACCTTGAAGCACTTTAGGAGCCAAGGAAATAAAAGTTTGATTCACCGAGGCAGATAGGAATATAGAGTCAAAGAAATTCCTGATAGCCCTACATACATCCTTAGAAATAAGACCCCAATGCTTATGATAAAAACACCATGGAAGCGATCAGGCCCCGGTGCTTTCATTGCACCCAACCCAAACACAGCCTCTTTTATTTCCTTATCAGTCACATCCTTAGAAAGCATACAATTCTCCTCATCAGAAATGCAGGATTGGTCCTACACCCCTCGTCACAACCTTGTAACTCACCAGTAGCAAAAATGTCACTGATAAAACATTGAACAACATCAAAGAGTTGTTGCTCACCCTCACTCCACACACCATTCCCACCTTTTAACCTAGAAATTAATGGAAAAGATTAGAAAAGAGAAAATAATTTATTTTGTTTAGAGTTCTACTAAAGTAATAATTTATTTTATTTAGAGTTTTTGTTTAAGTTTTACTAGAATAAAAGTTTATTTTGTTAGAGTTTTAATTTTTATAAACTACTAGAGTCCCACATAGAAACTTTATGAACTATTTTAGGGACTTTTCAACTATAAATAACTAGGCTTTATGCTTGTATAAGGTATCCTAGAAAATGTTAAACATAGTAATATTAAAGAAGTTTTTTTCTTTCTTGCTTCTCCTACTCCTAATATTTTAGAAATAATTCTTCTTTCTTCCGTTTGAAAGTTAAAGTCTTCTTATTCGGGAAATAGAGAAATATCTTTAGGCTAATTCTACTGTAGAGTTGGTAGAGTGTTCGTCTAAAGATTAATAACATAGCTAGGTTTGTCTTATTTTAGATTTGTTAGAGTATTTTCCTAGATAATAGTTTTTTATGTTTGTTTCGTAACACAGATACAAAAACCTCTTTCCAGAAAGTAAGTCTGACTTATCTAAACTTTGTTCATCTCTTTATGATGTCCTAAGTGCTTCCATATTATTGGTGCATTCGCGCTTACATCCTGTGTCAGGTGGTATCAGAGCGAGATTCACGTGGGTCCAATGAAGCATAATAAAAGTATTTCATGAAAAAAATTTCAATAATTTTGTCAAGTTAATCAAACTTTTAATAAAATGTTTGCATCATTGCCATTATTAAACAAAAATATGAATCAAGCTACTATTCAAAAAGATTATAAAAAAACTCAAAATCAAGACCTTACTCGAGTAGAAAATATGATCCAACACAATGTTAAATATGAGCCGTCAAAAAAGGAAAACGTAATACCTAAAGCTTTAAAAATGAAGGAACAATCTTTTGAAAACAAGGTTCCTAATATAGTTTTAGTCGAAGACAAAAATGATCATATTATTAAAGCCAACAAACATATGTTAGAGATCATGCAAATTCAAAAGGAAGAACTTAAAGAGAAAATCTCTTTACAATGTGAATTAGTCCCATATCACAAAATTCTTTCTACAAAAGAAGATTCAAATATCATGACACTTGTAGATGATCCTGAAGTTAAAAAATTAAGTGTATTCACTAAATTCAAATGCAATCAATTATTTGACATCACAACAAATTATTTTTCAAATCAAGAGTTGTCAAATGATCTTCAAGATACTGAATCATATTTCATTATTCTAAAACTTGTTAAAAATATTAATTTTAAAAATGAGCATGTAGATAATATTTGGCTAATATTGTTCGATGAAGTGGAACAACAAGAAAAGCCAATTTTGAAAATCCATAAATGAACCAAGTGTTATCATCCTCATTTGAAGAAAACTCAAAGACGAATTTTAAATAAGTGGAGGGAAATAATACGAGACAAGGCTAGAAAAGATAAAATAATTTATTTTATTTAGAGCTCTACTAAAATAATATTTTATTTTATTTCGAGCTTTTGTTTACAGTTCTACTAAAGTAGTAGTTTATTTTGTTAGAGTTCTAATTTTTATGTACTACTAAAATCCCATATAAAAACTTTATGAACTATTTTAAAGACTTTTCAACTATAAATAGTTAAGCCCTATACTTGTATAAGGCATCCTAGAAAATATTCAACTTAGTAATATTAAAGAAGTTTTCTTCTTTCTTGTTTCTCTTATTCCTAATATTTTAGGAATAGTTCTTTTTTCTTCCATTTGTAAGTTAAAACCCTCTTATCCGTAAAATAGAGAAATACCTTTAGGTTAGTCATACTCTAGAGTTGCTAGAGTGCTCGTCTAAAGATTGACAACATAGCTAGACTTGTCCTATTTTAGAATTATGTCCTAAGTGCTTCCATATTATTGGTGCATTCATACTTCCTTCCTGCGTTAGAAATCCTATTCATCATCCTTCTTGGCAAAATAGTTTTATGAAAAAAAGTATTCCTATCCCCCAACTTCAACAATTGAACTCTAGACCTTTGAGCCCAGAAAATCTCATCCTTCCATATCGAAGCAATCTTAGACAATTGGCATCTTCTTTGGAATGCCAAAAATAATAATAACTATTAAAGGCACAGGGAAATTATTTTTCTAAGAAACTTGACCAACATTAACTACCTTTGCATATTATGTACATGATTTTTGCAACTAAAACTTGAACACTACAATCCAAACCCCAAACCACTTGAAATTCTTGCCATCCTGGTAGACCCCCCAATTATTCTCCAATACAAGTATATATGTTCTACTATGCTCCTATCACTGTGATATTAACATTTCATAATAGTATCTCCATATACAAACTCAAACGAATTACTACTCTTCAATGCATAACTTGCTACCTCGTTAAGCTTTCATAAAATATTTACAATAATTCTAAAAACATTATTTAAATTATCCACTGTGGCATGTGAATCTAAATTAAAACAAAAGTACTTACCACAAGGTGACATCAAAATGGACGGATCAAGCTGCCCACTCAAAATAGCACATATTAGGTCTATTTCCTTCACACTATATATTGATTTGAGTGTATTGAAGCTATCAAAGTTGTCTGTTGGCACAACACACGCGATATTTCCCTCATAATCTGATCCCTACAAGAGTAGCTGGGAATGAAACAAGAAGTAATTTTCTAAACAAAAAAGAAACCTTGTTCAACACCCATAACAGATTGGATGAGGGTGCAGTATGTGCATTTTTAATATGAAGCAAGGATGATAACACTGACATTGAGAAAATTTAAGGAAAAGATGAAACCTGTTTCCAACCTAACAACTATCAACCTAAATTATATGAGTAAAACCTTTATCCTTTCTCTCTGCAACTACATTTGCAACTAAGGACGAACTGATTCCAAATGGAGTACAGAGATAAATCATTTAATCAGTGAAACAAATAACAATCACAATACCTAGAAAATGACTTTTCAAATTAAATGAAAACTGCATACTTGGCTACTTGAGCTGAACCCTTCAATGGTATGAATCTTTGCACTGCTCACTTCCAGTAGGCATTTTATGTGGTCCCTGAATTTATACTGTAATAGCACATAACTAAATCCAATAAAAATGGCGATCTTCAAATACAAACAACAGCAATTCAGCTCTAAAGCATCCCTACAGGCTACAGTTGATGAACAGCTATAGTTTCATGGCATGCACAACATTTCAGCAACTTCTGAAGTTCTCCTACAGTTTCCAATGTTCAATACGAAAAACATCACAAAATCTTACATGCACATTTGTATGAGTTACTGTGATTGTATATATCCATTCGTTAAAATTAATTAACTTTCTCCTAAAACTATATAAGTTTTTAAAAATATAAATTAAATGAACTACAGTAAACCTTCTACTCCAAAGATACTTATTTTTAGCAAACAAAAAAAGAACTTCAGAAATGCCAACCTTATATAAATTATAATCGGTTAATAATCCTCAAGAGAAAACAAACTAGACATCATTGATATTTCAATTTGCAACAGGCACATTATATCACATATAATTAGTATTCTTTTATGTTTATAAAATACTACAATGATCAGGTAAACTATTTATTTACGGTGGAAGTTTAGGACTTCATCACTTGGATACCACTAGAAGTTTATGATGAGATCAACCTTCTAACATCAAGTAAAAATAAATAAACCTTCTTACAGTTAATCACTAAAAAGTCTAATAGAAGGGGAAATGTCATAAAGAAAAAGTGGCACAATGGTCGATCACAGGTCCATCCATTGTCCAATCATGTTGCAAACACAGAAAAAATACAAACAAAACCTAGAATTTAGCACAAGAACAGGACCCACAGCCCTAGACAAAATTCTACAAATTTGAAAGGCAGAACATCAGACAAAGCTAGCAAATAGCTAATGATAAAAACAATTGACATGTTTGAAATTAAATACTTACCAATAACAATATATTACTTCACATTGAACAATCATAAATGTGAATACAATTTTCTTTATCAATAGAAACATGGATCATATTAAACTAAATGCCAAACCAAACAAACGTAACACTTCCAATGTAGAACAGGAATTGAAGGATACCTTATGTACAGAATCCAACAAAAAAGTGTATCCTTTTAGACAGTACGAACTTCTGGATCTGCAACTTTGGCTGATATTCCTGCAACTGCAATTGCTGGAGTATAGCTGATTATGTACAGAAAATGATACTTGGATTAGTGAATCAAATATTGTATGAGAAGTCTAATGACAATGAGCAACATACATTGACAAGATCAAATCAACACTTACAGACTGCAGCTAGGGATCTCCGTTCGAATTTTTTGTTGTGTAAGAGTCTAAATAAATGACTATAATCAGTAAAGAAAAAGAATCAGAAAAACACATAAGATATCATATGTTTCATAGGAACTTGTAACTCTATTTTCGGTGAACTAAACATTACAGGTCAATAACTTATTTATTCTTTTCTGATAGGTAGAACTTATTTATACAAATTAGTTGAATTGAAACTATAATGTCATTTGGCTGAAACTTTGAGGACCAGCTCAGTGACATTTCCCTACATGGAAAATACAACTTACTGAAACGATTCTTGACAAATAACAGATATTCAAAAATATATTTTCCAGTGACCATACACGACCTGATTTTGGGAATGGCTCAGTGTTTAGCAACATTTATTTTAATACCCTAACCATCGAAATTGCATCTTGCAAATATGTATACATTATACTAACAGACACCTTTCCATCAAGGTCTCAAAAGGCAGATTCTAGATCGAGGTGTTTTCCTTCTGGCAAGGCAAGGTTTAGGCCTCACCTTAAATGTAAAAAGTAACACAAGAATTCCAAATAAAAAGTTATATTACATATATATCAAAAATAACTTCATAATAATCATATGAACCTAAAGAATTGAAAAGAAAGAAAAATAAAAAAGGAAGTCTTAAGGACTGGCCATAAGTCCATAACAGTGAGCAAAACCAAAAGTTAAGAGAATTTCATGAAAAATAAATAAAGAAAGAAAGAGAAAAAAGAACAAGAGAAGGATAAGAAAACACCCAAAAATTAGCTGGAGGAATAGTTGTATACTTTTGGTGGAGAGAAAGGCCAAATGAGATAAGTAATTCTATTCAGGAAAGGAAGAACCCAAAGAATTCTTAGAATTTTTTATTTTTTTCCACCTATATTTAGTTCTTTCAGAAAGAAATGTTCACGAGCTTTTCATGCAAAATGTAAAAGAGGCCATAATTTCTCAAATATGCTAATTTTATTTCATTACATCAATGAAAGAGATAAACACCACGCATCATCCCAATACGTAAATGCATTTAGGCACATTGAGGCATGCTGCCCCGACAGAAAGAGGCATAATCCTCAATACACAATGAAATAGGACCTCAACCTTATCTAGAACATAGCCCTCTTAATATATCAAAAACCTTTTGACAAGTTACCAACAAGCTCCTAGCCTCCAAGTAAATGTAAACATTGTCACTGCCTATGTTATCAAAAATTGGTCTCTATGAGCCAACATACCATTTACAAATGCCATTTATTTATTTAAAAGATTAATCTGGCACATCAAGAAATAAAGAACAAAACAAAGACGAACAAGCAATAATCAAGCATAAATTTCGGGATCACATGAAAGAAAAATTAAAGAAATAAAATACATGGCGAAAAAAGGAAAACAAATTCACTGACGAGTATCCCTAAAGTAATAAGCTGTAATATTGTAACTGTCCAAGCCATTTGTAAGTTACCAAGAGAACTTAAATGTGAACAGAAATAATACAAGTTCTTAAATATTTGTGTACCTCAACCCAACTATTCATAACAAAAGGTTTCTTTGCCACAATTGCATCAAGTAGGTCATCCTTCACAGGCATGAATTGATCTACAAGCACGTGTGTGCAACCTTCTTTGCTGTAATTATAAGCGAAACAAGCACCTAAATCAAGAAAAGAATATTTAATGAAAGTCTATATAATATAACCAAAAGAATGCCTATTGTTAGATTCCAATATGATGGTAAATCCATGGAAGTCCAAGATCAAAACAAGGACTTCTGAGAAAAAGGGATAAAAATACGCAAACATCAAGTGGAAAGTAATTGCTACAATCTTGACTCATCAAGTTGTAACCCATGTAGAACCGTATGACCTCTGTCTAAAATATGGAAAATGTCCAATAAAAAAGAAAATAAAGATCAAGAATTTTCACCATGCAATCTCATGGTAATTTATCCTGTGGTAACTAATCTATGTCTCATGATTTGCACGGAGGTTATACAGAAACATATAATGTTGAAATGACTGCTCATAGAGTTCATTGAATTATGTTAATATTCCCTCAACCCTCAAGTTCAACTAGTCTTCTGCTTTTCAAATCAATTGTAATTGAGAAAATGAAACTCCGTATCATCCAAATGAAATTCAGTTATATATTCTCCCCTTTCATTTCTCCCTAAAATTGTTTTTTTTTATTGAGGTTAGAGCATGTTATATTTTATAGTTTATACAATTAGTTGAAAAGTCAACAAAAAGTTTTTGTGGTGAATCGCAAAGGTAGTCTGGCACTACTGCTTTATTGTTTAATAACTCTTCAGGACTGCAGCATTTAACTCATTAAAAGAGTCGTGTGAGAAAGGAAATGCAAGTATCAAGAGAACATCTAAAAAACTGACATTATGAATATAGCTGCTAGATAGCTCTGATCTACAGTGTCGTTACTGACCAATTGCTGAAAGTTTGCTTTCCAAAGAATTATTCACTAGGAAGGGCCCTGAACTGCACACCCAAAAGTTAAGCGGCACATAACAAAACCTGCCAGATTTATATTACAAAGAATAAGCATAGAAAAGTTGACTAATGTGCAAGAAAAACTGATAAAATAATCACTTGCAGACACTAGTCAGAGCTGGGATCCTCCAGCATCAATCTTCAAAAATAATGAATTTTTTAATATTATGCCAGTTCTCAAAAATACTAGTTTCATTCTAACAAAAAGCAAGTTTTGATCTCTGCAGTACTTCATAAAATAAAGGGAAGAAAAGATACTTTAATTAATTAATTTACCTGTATGTTGCATTACCAGCTCCAAATGAAATCAAGTCCCAATCTTTTAAAGCTATTTCTTTGTTTGGCAACTGATGTACTTTCTCCATTGAACCAAGGTTCTTATTTACAAAAGTTCCATACTTTGAGCAATCCCTAACTCGAACTTCTGTTGATGAGTTAGAAGATTTAGTTTGCGGGGGATCAGAGGAAGTCATTGCATCAACGAAAATTTCTGCATGAACCCGAGAGACTCCTTTGTCTTTATTAATAACTATATCACAACCTACAAGAATCCGATAAGAAAAACACTAACATAATCAATATCTACTAAAAATGACAAATTAAGGAGGGCAAGCTAAGAAATAGGATACTGTTCTCTACGTTGTTATATTAACCAAGGTTTTAAAAGGTGGTTCTATGCCTTAAGGCGTCTTTCTCACATAATGCAAGGCATAAGGCTCATTTTGAAGTTTTCTCCCACAAAAAGCCTTGAGCCAATTTTCTCGCACAATGCAAGTCATAAAGCCTAACTTAAATTTTAACAAGAATGAATAAGAAAACACTAATAAGATAACATTCATAAATAACAAAAATACATTAACATGTTCATAATTTAATATGGAAATGGTCATGATAATAAGAAAATATGTGATGTTAGAAAATATTTACACTAACAAAAGAAGTTTCTGCTCTTTTTCTCACGCATAATATGAATAAGGTATTACCATTAAACTAAGAGATACAAAAGAATACAATAGAACCAAATGACTTATAGAATTGGGATACTTGAGTCAAAAAACATAATTTTGAGTGCAACTTATTTTTCCCTTTAAAAACTAGTTTTTACTCTAATGTGGTATTGGGTAATCAAGGATTTTCAATCAAACTATGAGAAAATAATTCCCAAAATAAAGAGAAACTTTTAGGCTTATAGCATCAAGGGCTTGATTACTCACCATCTAATTGTGTAAACCTCAAACGACAAAGACGTATGCCTCAACCAACAAAGACGTACGTCTCAAAAAAACCAGCTGAGTCCAAGCCTTGGTTCATGAAAGAGATGAGCCTTACTACAATGAGTCTCATTACAAGCCTTAAAATAGTAATTTGGAACCAAGATATTAGTCACAAGATGACTATAAGAACAACACATGGATGAATACAATACAAATTGAAGATAAACTCAAGCATGAGTTGTCAAATTGAATGAAAACATTGTGCCAGTATGTTACATAGACCCGAAAAAATGGGTTTGACACGGGTGCACATCTTCTTCTTCTTCTTCTTTCCCATCTTCAACAATTATAGATATCCACCGTATATCATCATCAAACCACCAGCAAGGGATGTGTTCATAAAAAATTTTGAGTGTCGGACACAATTGTGTCATGTTGACACGGATGAGGCACCCTAAAATGCCGAGTCTAGGTAACATAGGTACCAGTTGATTTAAGGAATATGATACAAAGGAATATGATACAAGAGGGAGGGAAAGATGAAGAGAGTTAAATAAGAAGGATTAACAAATAACCAACTTTGCATCTCTCTAAGGTTGGAATTTAGAGTACAAAACAATAGGTTGGAGCCAAGATCCACAGCTACCATTACACAAATTTTAAACTTTTTATATATTAACAAATAGAAAAATACACTGCGTGTTTAAAGTATAAGCAAAAAAATAAAAAATTATGAGAATCATTCCAAAATTAGATTTTACATAATGCAATGCAAGCACAGTTTTCCAGCATATTCAAAATGGGTGAATGTAATTAAGATAAATGATAAAAATTCATGACAATCAACGCTCATTACATGTTGATCAAATGCTTAACCACTCTTTTCCAACCTATTTAATGTTTACTGAATGAATTATTAGTTATTACAACTTATATTACAAAATTTGTAAGCAAACTCAAATGACAGAGTACCTTTACGACCACAGCAAATGTCATAATAAATTCTTCAATTACTACCACTACAATCCAAATGGGAAAGGAAACGGCCCTTATCAAGCTCCGGTAAGGAAAATGAAGTACTATCTTGGAATTGCTATGGATTAATTAAACCCTTGGCTTTTAAGTATTTATGTAGTATGGTTAATATTTATAATCCATATTGTATTTTAATTTAGGAGACTAGGCTAGTAGTAGTTATTGTGTTTCTGTCCAACAGTGTTTAGGCTATTTTGATTGTTTTTGTGTTCTACTTTAAATTGTGCTGGTGGTTTATGACTTATGTGGAAACTTGGTGTTAAACTATATGTTGTAGCTTTTGATCAACCTGTCATTGCTCTTGAAATGTGTAACTTTGCTTTCAATAGAATTTATTTTGTTGTTATTCCCCTTGTTATGAGGTTCTTAAGGATGACTTATGGACTTATCTTATTGCCATTATCCATTATTAGTGCTTCAAATGCCATTTGGATGTGTATCGAGATTTAAAGGAAGTCTTAAATCAAAGTGGCATACCATGGTGCACATCTTCTTCTTCTTCTTCTTCTTCTTCTTCTTCTTCTTCTTTCCCATCTTCAACAGTAATAGATATCCACCGTGTATCATCATCAAACCACTCCCATCTTCAACAGTAATAGATATCCACCGTGTATCATCATCAAACCACTAGCAAGGGACGTGTCCGTAAAAAATTTTGAGTGTCAGACACAATTATGTCATGTCGACACAAATGAGGCACCCTAAAATGCCGAGTCTAGGTAACACGGGTGAAGGTTGATTTAAGGAATATGATACAAGAGGGAGGGAAAATGGAGAGAGTTAAATAGGAGCGATTAACAAATAATCAACTATGCATCTCTCCCAGGTTGGAATTTAGAGTACAAAACAATAGGTTGGAGCCAAGATCCACAACCACAAAGCCACCATTACATAAATTTTAAACTTTCTATATATTAACAAAAAGAAAATAAACTGCATGTTTTAAAGTATAAGCAAAAAAAATAAAAAATTATGAGAATCATTCCAAAATTAGAATTTACACAATGCAATGCAAGCACAGTTTTCCAGCATATTCAAAATGGGTGAATGTAACTAAGATAAATGATAAAATTCATGACAATCAACGCTCGTTACATGTTGATCAAATGCTTAACCACTGTTTTCCAACCTATTCAATGTTTACTGAATGAATTATTAGTTACTACAACTTATATTACAAAAGTTGTAAGCAAACTCAAATGATAGAGTACCTTTACGACCAATCTTGTACGATCCCTTTGCAAAAATATAGTATTTATTTTCACCTGTAACATGATTAAAACCTAGTTACACAAAATAATCAAATTCCTCAACCATCAAAGCACCATAATAAAACATTTCAAGGATATATGTCAATGAACCAAAGTAAGGCACTAATATATAACTACAAGAATGCAGACCTCCTCTACCTTATACATGTTGAATATGTCTCAAGTTCATAAAGTAGAAGAAGATACTAATATAGATTGCAGTGCAACTACCTTATACATGTAAATATGTTTCAAGTTCATAAAATAGAATAATAAACTAACATATATTGTAGCATAGACCAGGCAATTTCATCAAAGATTACTTTGTTATCATAGAGTGATATCTTAAAGTAAACATATTTAACTTCCAGCTTACCTAAAAAAGTTTTAAAACTATAACAAAGTGAACTCTTTCAGGTTCATGCTGAGACAGGGATGAGTACAGGCACATCCCAAAGACCGAGAAAGAAAAAATTGTGAGGTTAGAATGTGAGTCAAAATCAAGCAATCGAGTCAAACTTGAAATTCCTACTCTCTGCTCTTTGTAGAGAAGATTATGTAAAAATCTTGTGATAACTGAACCAAGCATGAATTCATGTTCAGAAACCAAGTCATGCCATCAAAAGAAGGGAAGTTAGTGTTCCTACAATCATAAATATATCAACAGCCCTAGAAAATAAATGACAAGTGTCACCGAGGAGCATGGCATAGGTCAAAATTGGTAGTTAGGTCATGCTTTCGAATGAGGTTGCTTCTCATGAGAAATGAGACAGTGTATTTCCCCATGTAACATCTTACTAAATGCTAGTGAACCAAACCCCTTAAAGTTTTCTGAATACAACGAAGCAGAACAGACGCCTACCATGAACAGCAAAGAAAATGATAGATGAGGACAGTCTACCCTTACATAAGCTAATTATTCATCTAATGCAGGCTTAATTTCAATAGTTTAGTATTTGGGTTGATAGATTTCCTAAGTCTACTAAGATTTTTTGGCTTTTCCATTTAGGGATATTTCATCTTATAGACTTTATGTGGTTCTCATAAGAAAAAAAAGAGATAAGACTTTATGTGGTTTCCAACTTTCCGTATATCGGTTTGTTGTTTGCCATACATATGGCTCGTATTTGAAGTTGAAACTTGATCATCGGGATGATAATAACGAAAAATTTACCCAAAATCACTTGATTTTAGATAATATTTTATTTTTTACTAAAATCACTCGGGGGTAAGACTTACCACAATAGTACTAAGCCTCACCTCAAAGCAATTTTAGTAAAAAAATGGAATTCATGGTAAGACATATGCTTGATATGAAAAGGCTTACCACTTGCATCCAGTTTCGTGATAAGGCTTACCATGACAAGATAATCTCTTACCACAACAGTGGTAAGCATTACCTCAGAATTATTTTGATAAATAGAATTTGTGGTAAGGCATTGGTCTAGTGTGAGAAGGCTTACCACAATAAGACAATTCATTACCACAACAGTAGAAACCCTTATCCCGGGAACACTTTTGATAAAATATGAAAACTAACCTAAATATCCTACTAATTTAATAAATCACTCTGATTATAACTTGTATGTTAAAAGTAACAAAACCCTATCATTGACATGGTTACATACCTCTCAATCCCTAGTTCTTATCATTTTATTCTATTGGTTTCTCTCTCTCCCCTTCATCCCCCTATTTTTTTTATCTTTGTTCTAGATCAATTCTCTTTTAACTCGTAAACCTCGTTTGGAATTCTATTTTTCCTTTATTCAAATCTATTCTTAAATTCTCTCTTTCCTCGTCTTTTCACCACCGCAAATATCACTTTCTTATCCCATTAATCATTTCAACTGTCAAAACTTCCCTTCTTTTACTTAAAATAATGAAATTATCTATAAGCACCAAAAGGCAATTAAAGAAAAGGCCTCCAAAGCTGTCTCACTAGGTGAGCACTGAGTAACGAGAGGAAGATTGGGGATGGGCAAAAAAAGTACTTGATTCTAAATGCCTTTATTCTTAGTTGCATTTCTATCTCTAAATATAAGGGTATTCTAGTTTAGGTAAATAGCATCCTTTTCTTCTTTTCTTTTTTCCCAAACATAAGTCCCAGTATTAAAGAAACTGACAGCCAACTATAACATAATAGACATAAAAAGCACAAATACAACAAAATTTGACTATTCCTAAAATATTAAAATGGATATCTTGTTATCCAGCACAACAGGGACAGAAAAGACCTACACACAAGCATATCTATACCAAACTAATGTCTACCACGACAAAACAAGTAAGTGAATATCATGCATACTGAAAAGTCACACTGGTACATTCAATAAGTGAATACTGCTAAAAGATGGAAAAAAGATTTGAAAAAATGCAAATAATAATTTGAAATGCAAATGGGTAGCTAAAATTTTGACGGCTGCTCAATGATATCATTCGTATAGCCACTCCCCAATATTATAATTTCAAAGCATATTAACAGCCAGAAATTCGATACTAACCTGAAAGGTGGTCAACGGGGAAGAGTCCCCAAACCATTCTTCTTCTTTCTTAGAAATACAGTATCGTCGAAGACAAGGGCGGAGATACAGGCGGATGATTATAGGTTTAAGATTGAGAGCAATTGATTCACCATTCCAAAAGGTGGAAGTTTAATTCAATCCGTAACCGAAATAATCTCTAGATTAAGAATTACAAGAAGCGCCAAAACCATACTTCAATACACAAATTAGCAAATATCCGATACCATAGACTTAATCAAAAGGATTTTTATAGGGTTTAATGAATTTTAAAAATTTATAAACTTTTATAATCATAGATATTTGAATTTTAAATTTATTTTACATATAAATAAATTATACTATCAATAACATCTTCCCTTATCAGATCTTTTAAGACTTTTTTAACTCTTTTTCTTTTCTTTCATATTTCATTCTTTTTTCTCTCAATTTTTCTATTTTTTCGTGTAGTACCTCTTCTACTTATTTTTTATTTCTTCCGTAATAATTTTAAAACAATAATTCTTTTTTATAATTATTTACAATTAATTTAAAGTATTATTTTATATATATAATTTGAATTTACTAACATTAAAGAAATAAGTTTCTTAATATATTTTTTTTCTAATAACTATTAATTACAATGATCTTATAATAATAATTTTTACCATAAGTTAAATTAAATATATGATTTTTTTTCAATTACTATAAACATGTATTTATTTTTATGAAAACTTGTGATATTTTTATAACTTAAAGAATAATATAGATATTATTAAGTTTTTTTTATAAAATACATGAAAACATATTAAATGTTTTTATAATTTGTAAAGGGTACAATAAAAAATTATAAAATAACTAATGAAAACTTGTGATTATGATACAAATTTAAAATAAATTAAATTTTATAAAATTCCTAAAAGGCTATAAAAATTATGAAAAAGTTATACTAATATATTTAAATTTATATAGATATTTAAAAAGTTTAATAAAATATATTTTTAAGTCTTTAGAATAATATTAAAATCTATAAACTTTTTAAGATTTGAATTTTATGGCAGACTATCTAAATCTACTTGAAATTTTAAAAATTTAATAAAATATATCTTAAAATCTTTAAAAATTTATTAAAATAAATACTTTTTAAAATTTTAAATCTATCTAAGTCTTTATAGATCTTAATTGAATACAGAAGTGTAATTTGAGAAGTAGATGCTTAAATATTTATACACATTTTAACTAATTTGAACACATCTATACATTTTTACAAGATTCTTTATTATATTATGAGATTAAAGAGGAGGATAATTTTGTACAGATTTAGTATTTTAGTAGTACATATATTAAATAAAACGACTTATATTATTAAATTAGTAAATTAGTAGTTTCCAATTTAATAAAATATACATAGGTGGTCTAATTTTGAGAAGAAAAAAAATTATTTATAAAAGGATAATTTTGATTTTACAAAATATTTATTATTTAATACATTCTCTCATTTATTTTTATTAATTTCAATATAAAAATAGTTTTTACTGTTATAGCAATCATTGTCAACATATATCATTATTTTTCATCATATTCTTAATATAGTTTTATTTTTTTATTGGTCAACAAACTTTCCATGTTTACTTCGTAATAATTAAAAGCTTTATTTTTTTACTAATTTGTAGTTATACTATTACAAATTTATTTGAAATACTTATCTCTATCTCTAACCACCACAATTACTAATTCATTCATTTTGATTTTATTGATCCATTTATATTTTTTTGACTCCCTTTTATTCTATCAAACCTAAAGTGAAAACAACTTTGATTGAATACAAAGTCATGAGGATCAAAGAGTCAAAAACGTTGGAAGAAATGAGCTTATGATAGTCGCAATTAATGAAGATATAATGCTTCAAATGAATTAATAAATAACCAACTTTAATTTCTATAAAAAAAATTAAATTGTTAAGTAATAAATAGGAATGAGCGGTCGTGGTAGAAAAAATAGGATAGAATAGTGGTAGACAAAGGGAATAATAGAGGTAGATATGATTAGGATAGGTTTATTTTATAATGAAATGTAAAAATATATATAAATAATAAATACTTTCTTAAAGATAAAATTATTTTTTAATAAATTAGATTATTACTGTAGCTTTTATTAAATGTGAGACTACTATTATTGTTATTGATACAATTAGGGTTGAGCAAAATATATGATCAATCTAAAAAAGTTGAGTGGTTTTGATCCGAAATTGGATCGGATTTAGATTGAATTTTATCAATCCGATCCAATACATTTATGTATTATTTTAAAAATATATATAATAATTAATAAATCTAACTTATTAAACCTAATATAGCCGTCTCCATCTCTCTACCTAATTTTTTTTTCAACTTCCTTTTACCTCAATCTCTCTCCCTGCCTAGATGTTCTGTTGCTCGTCATTCTTCTGCTAGCTGTTATGCTGCTCGTCACTCTACTATCACACCTCTGTTGTCCCCAGTCGCAGCTCGTCGGTCGCTGTTCTACCATCGTTGCTTACTGTTCGGTGTTCGCCTGTAATCTGGTATTGTTCGCTGTTGCACAAAAAAATATTTTTATTTTTATTTTTTTTTTATTTTATGTAGTTTTTCATCTTATATGTTGAAATTATATCAAAGTTAGATTTGTTCGGATTTACATCGGATTGATATTTCATAATTTTTTTATTTAAGTAATTTTTTTCATAGATTTAAATTAAAAATTTGATCATATCCGATCGGATTGATATTTAAAGTAGATTCAGATTGAATAATTTTCGGATTGGATTGAATTGACTTAAAATTAGCGGATTTAGATTTTTTCGGATTGGTATGTACAACAGATCATATTTGGATTGGTATTTAAAGCAGATTCAGATTGAATAATTTTTGGATTGAATAATTTTTAGATTGGATCGGATTTAGATTGACTTAAAATTAGTGGGTTCGAATTTATTCGAATTGACATGTACAATAGATTTGATGATTCAGATTGACCTAAAACTTGCGTTTTTAAATTGATGCTCACCCTATATACAATGATATAATGCTTACTTTTATATAGATAAGAAAGGCTAAAATGAATAGTAAAATATCTACCTAAAATTAACTAATCTTACATTGCATACATTTGACACGCCTGTATACAAAGATGAAGCTAAACTCAAGTAAGAGTGTCACGTGTCATATCAATTTTTTAATGTATATATTTTTTTGTTTTATAAGTATAGTTTTTTATTTCATAAAAATATATAATAATATCTTTTCTCAAATTTATTATTTGAGTGTTATTTTTTTCTTTTATTTTTTTTATTATAATACGTATTCATTTATATATATTTTTTCATTTTATTTTACTATTATATAATTTTTACCGACTAGATTTTAGTAGAGTGATAAATATTTAATATTTTTTTTAATTTAAAAAAATTACATCAAATAATACTTAAAATTTATATATAATAACAAAAATAGTATCCTAATAATATTGAACGAGTTTAAATTACTATATTTCAACTCAAATGGTGTCCAATTGGATTTACGTTCAATGTAAAATGATAGGTTATACATTTTTAATAGTAAAAATATATGAACTTAAAATAATGATTGTTTTTTTTTTGTGATTATAAGTTTTAAAAGTATAATTTTATTGTCTTCTTTAAATTTTACTATTTTTGTTTTTTTAAATAATGTATTTTATCTTGTATATAATTTAATTATTCTCTATTATACTATATATAATTATATAAATATTCATCGTTATTTATATAATATAATATTGATATTATGTATTTTTCTTAAAAATATTTATATTTTTATACATATTTATTATAATTTATGTTATTTAATTTCTTTCATTTTTTTCGCCTTAATAGATATTAAGTTATGTAATTTTGAGTTTTATTTTAATTTGATAAAAATACATATTCGACATATATCACTTGTGGTTAATATTAAAAAAATTGAAACTCTTAAATTTTTAGAATATCAATCATGATCATTTGAAAATATTATTTTATAATAATTTGATTAAAAAATTCATAAATTTTAAGATAATCATACTATATTTAAATTATTTATTTTTATTATTAAATTTGTTTATATTTAATGCATACTTTAAACATTAATAGTGATTATGAAATTTTTATATATGTCTATGTAATTTATTTGTAACTTGTGTAACTTTTTTCACCAATCTCGTAAAGTTTTAAACTGTTAAAGAAAGAAAAAAATTTATATCATAAATTTAAAATAATCTTTAATAGTGTGATATAATTTTATTAGTAAATGTAATTAAAATATTAAATTTATATAATTATTTATAATATTGATATATAATAATCTTTAAAGTGCCTTAACTTTTTCATAGTCAAATTTTTTTTAACTGAAATTTTCATTCATACTTGGGACATAAATTTATTACCTTTATTTTTTCATAACATTTCTTATATCATTTGCTAGATCATCGATGATTTTCAGTCACCTAAAGCTGGAAAAAGAGAGCTTAACTACTAATTTACTGTTTTGTTTTGTTTTGTTTTATTATGAATGCAATTATGCAAATGATGGTTTACTTGGCATAGAAAGACACCAAGTATTAGTTTTACTCGGTATGGAGAAAGGGTAACCACTAACCAGCCAACTAATGGTTTTTTCACCCTCAAAGGAAGGTGGAAAAAAAACGTAACGTGAAGCTAAAAAGTATAAGAGAAAATAATCTACAACTCACATTGAGAATTTGACATTTTAAATTTTGCCACCTTCCTATTTTAATTAATTTAAATGAATAATATTCTCTTACTTATCTCTTATAAACTTTAAAATATAATAAATTGAGTTACTCATCTTATTTATATTAATAATTTATACAAATATGATTAATAAATCATTATATTTATTAAATTAACACGATTGAAAGATACATAAATATCTATTTATTTTAAGAAATTAATCACCAAATATCTATAATTATTTTATTTAAGAGATTTATTGTTATAATTATTATGTTAGATACAAAAAGTCCCTATATTTAAAAAAAATCATAATATTTTTGTTATTATATACAAATAATTACCTTGCTTCCATATTTTTTTGAGTTGAATACCTATTATTTATTAAAATTAGATATTATAAATATTTATTTTTTATATTTTTAATGAATTATAATTATTTATTTTAATAAATTATAGAATTAAAAATATTTATTTTCATAATAATAAAATTTATATTGAGTAATTCATAAATTATAGAACTCAAATATTTATTTTTAAAAATTACAAAATATTTAACATCTAATTTAATAATTATAAGACTAATGTATTTATTTAATAAAAATTAGTAAATCTTCGTATTTTTTTTAAAACTTAATATCTTTATAAATTTTAATTTTTAAATGTACTAACATTTATACATTTAAATAAATTAATTATTTAATAATATTATTATAATTATTTTATTATTGCTACGTAAAATATATAAAATATTAATTTTATCTTTATTATAAAATTATACCTATATGGTAAGATTATTAAATAAAATAATTATTATAATAATAATAACAATTTAAATTATATTAATCTCGTCACTATTTTGTCTTTTAAATAAAATTTACTTAAAATCAAGATCTTACATTTCAGTTACAGAGCTCACGAAGATGTTCGGTGCCAGCTACAACCACTCGTTTTTTCTTTCTTTCTTTTTTTTTAACTTATATTTTATATTCATAACATATAAAATATATTATAAAAATACCTAAAATATTATTTTATTATAATTATACTTATAAAAATATATTTAATTTTAAATATAATTATTTCATTATTCATAAATTATACAGATAATAACAATTTTAAAATATATATTATTAAATATATTTTTATCATTATTACATGTATAACTATAATAAAATAAATATTTTATAAATTATATTATACATTAATCACATAAATATATATATATAGATGACAATAAGACTCGTGAATATTAAACATTAAATAAGGGAAGTAGCAAAATGTCAAAAGTAGACGAAGAAAAATAATGATATGAATATAGAATTGGAGACAACTGTAAGTGGATTGATAGAACTACCAAATCGAACAGCCAACACCCACCTTCACGTCTAACACAAATGACAAACTCTCCATTTCTTTATTTTTAATAAAACAATTATTGGTTACTATTTGCCTTCCCTTCCTTTTCCTTTTCCTTCGTGAGTCCATTTTAGTCTATGTTGGAGAGAGAAGGACAAAACACTATTACCCTTACCCATCCACCGACATTTCTTCGTCCTCTCTTTATTTGCTCATCTTTTTCTCCTCTGATCTTTATCTGGGTACTTCTGAGAATTGCTCAGGTTTCTGTTTCACCATCCGGGTACTAAGCATTTAAGCTCTGCAATTCTCAGCAAAAGTATTAAAGCGGAAAAACAGGGGAAAACAAAGACATGTACGGAAGAGATCCATGGGGTGGAGCCCTCGAGATAAATACAGCAGATTCAGCCACCGACGATGATCGTAGCCGCAATCTACAGGACTTCGATCGAGCTGCCTTGTCCTCTCGACCATTGGACGAGACCCAACAGAGTTGGCTTTTGGGACCTTCAGGTGAACAGAACAACAAGAAGAAGTATGTGGATTTGGGTTGTATTATTGTCAGTCGTAAGATTTTTGTTTGGACTGTGGGAACTCTCTTGGCCACTGCTTTCATCGCTGGCTTCATTACCATGATTGTCAAGTTGGTTCCTCGCCATCACAAAGCTCACCCTCCTCCTGACAACTACACACTTGCTCTTCACAAGGCTCTGATTTTCTTCAATGGCCAGCGCTGTATGTTTTTATTACTGGAAAAGTTGCAAAATAAAAAAGTAGATAATTATTTTTATTACTGGAAAAGTTGAGAAATCAACTTGGTTTTCTTAGATCTGATCTCGATATTCATCCTAGAATTGTCTAGTTGCTGGCACTTTACAGTTCACGGTTTCATTTGATTTTATTCTACTTTAAGCTGGTCCAGAATTGGCTACTTTCTTATTGGGAGATTTTTTTTCTTCCTTTAAGTGATGTAATTTAGTTCATTCTTCCTTCAATCCAATACCCAATTGTTGAATTCGTTCACTCTTTTTTCTTTTTCAATTTTATAAAAAATTGATAAGATAACAACTTGGCGAATTTTGAAGATTTGATCTTGGGATTAGGGCAGGGCAACTGGGCAAGGCACTGCCATTTCCCAATTTGTAGATTTATTTACATTGGCTGTGTGGGTTACTTTTTCTCTCAACTTACTCATACTATTTTGGATGTCAACCCAAAGTTGATTGTTCTTAATTACTCAGAATTTTGCTTTTCTTTTGCTTTCATTCAGTAAGTTCTTTCAGAGATAATATACTTTCTAAAATGCATGATGGATGCCATTTTCTTGGAATTTTTTTCTCCATGGGCTCATCCCATCACTCTTAGAGATCAACAACATTCAGGCTAATGATAAATGATTCCAGTATTTTTTAATGGAGTTGCAGTAATAGTAATGCAAATCATAGTAATAGTAGCAGCAGCTTTATTAGAAGCAAGGGTAGTTAGGTGCTCCAAATTTTTGAAGTTAATTTGATTATCGTTGATGTTAATGTATAATTTTCTCCCCATTCTAATTGTTAATGTATAATTTCTGCAGCTGGAAAACTCCCAAAACATAATAATGTGTCATGGAGGGGTAACTCGTGCTTGAACGACGGTAAATCTGATTCGGGCACCATTTTCAAAGATCTTACGGGTGGCTATTATGATGCTGGAGATGCAATTAAGTTCAACTTTCCTCAATCATTTTCCATGACCTTGTTAAGCTGGAGCATTATTGAGTATAGTTCCAAGTATGAAGCTGCTGGGGAACTCAATCATGTTAAGGACATAATTAAATGGGGTGCTGATTACCTTCTTAAGACTTTCAATCATACTGCAGATTCCATTGATAGATTAGTTGCTCAGGTACTGGCATACATTTGTTTGTGCACTGACTTTAGCTGCTTTTAGAGACTTTATATATGCCTGGTGTAGTTTACAAGTTAAAATAAATAGTATGCCTAGGCAATAATTTTTTTCTTCTCTTATATAGATTTTTGCAGTTACTAATATTGCTGATGCTGTGGTTATGCCATATAATATGAGCTTGTAATTGGGATTCAGCTAATTAGGACCAGGTTCTATTTTGATTTTCTTCTTTAGATCTTTTGTGGAATATGAAGCTTGTCATTTGACAGGTTGGCTCAGGAGATACTTCTGGTGGTAGTACAACTCCTAATGATCATTATTGTTGGACGCGACCTGAGGACATTGATTATCCTCGCCCAGTGACTGAATGTCACAGCTGCTCAGATCTTGCTGCTGAAATGTCTGCTGCTTTAGCTGCTGCATCTATTGTTTTCAAAGATAATAAGGCCTACTCGCAGAAACTTGTCCATGGTGCCAGGACCCTCTACAAGTTTTCTAGGGATCAGCGAGGAAGGTATAGTGCTGGTGGTTCTGAGGCTGCAACTTTCTACAACTCCACCATGTACTGGGATGAATTTATATGGGGTGGAGCTTGGTTGTACTATGCCACTGGAAATAATTCTTATCTTCAGCTTGCAACAACTACTGGTCTTGCGAAGCATGCTGGAGCCTTCTGGGGAGGCCCTGATTATGGTGTATTTAGCTGGGATAACAAGCTTGCTGGTGCTCAGGTATGTTAATGAAGATATTTATCATCTTATTTTATCTTGCATTCACCCTTTTGCTTTGAGTTTTGATTTTTGCACCAACAAACTGTTCGGTCTGTCAGTTTGAATGTTCAATACCCCTCCCTGTTTAAAGGGCTATCCCACAGCAACTTTCATTGTCTTGTATGGGATTGAGTACCATTGTGCATCTCTTAATCTTTTAATCTTATAATTATTGTCTTGATGAGGTCTCCTGTAAGTATTAATATATTTACTCATAAATCTAACTATAATTTAATTTTAATACTTTTTACTTTTTCTTCTCCTAATTTTGAATATAATGTTTTGAGGTATTAATACATATATTGCGGACAATTAAAATGATATCCAAGAATCTCTACTTTTTGTTTTAGTTTGAAATGTATTGTATAGTCATGTATCCAAGTATATAATTGTTTTAATAAATGTAAAATTTAAGTGTTTTGAGCAATAAATGAAGCCTTATTTAATCAGTAAATTTTAAAGTTGTAAAAATCATCGAATGTTATTGTAATTTTGTATGTTTTAGTATGAGATTAATTATTGTACATATTTTTGCTTTATCTTAATTTTAATTCGCCACTTTGATTTTAAGTTTGGATTTTTTTGTTTTATACATTTTTGACTTTTTGAATCAATAATGTCACAAAATAAAAAAAATATATCTCAAATCCAAGACACGAAAAAACCAAACGACTATCTATTTAAACTCTGCATTTTTAAATTAAAATTTTATGTTTTTTAAATTAATTGTACTATATAATGTTTAATTGTAATGTTTAAATTAAATTTCTTCACGTACAAAATATGTTTTCTTGGCTAGTTATCTGAAACGTTGTGTATATCATGTTTGAAGCAGTGTTTATTCTTTGATTAGGTACTTTTGAGCCGTCTTAGATTGTTTTTGAGCCCTGGTTATCCATATGAAGAAATTTTGAGTACGTTCCATAATCAGACCAGCATTTTTATGTGCTCATTCCTTCCTGACTTTACCAGCTTTAACAGAACTAGGGGTAAGTTTTCTGGACCTCATTGGTCTTAATTTGGTATTATTACTTTTTTAATAATATAAAAATGTTGATGACTTCGTAGACATTGCTTTATAAATAAGTCGAGTTTCTTAAATTTTACCTGTGCCTAATATCTTTGCGGCCTTTTGCAGGAGGTTTGATTCAATTGAATCATGGAAGACCTCAACCTCTTCAATATGTTGTGAATGCAGCCTTTTTAGCTACACTATACAGTGATTATCTTGATGCTGCAGATACACCTGGATGGTATTGTGGACCCAATTTCTATTCCACTGATGCCTTGCGTAAATTTGCAAAAACACAGGTGTGCTGTCACTGATTTGGCATAAGAATCTTGTTGTAAAACTTAAGTTTGTGTCGATTATGATGGTGAAATGTGAATAATTTCCTTCCGTTATTTGGCAGATTGATTACATCCTTGGCAAGAATCCTCGGAAAATGAGCTATCTTGTTGGCTTTGGCGAGAAATATCCTAAACGTGTCCACCATAGGGGTGCTTCAATCCCCAAGAACAAAATCAAATATAATTGCAAAGGAGGATGGAAATGGAGGGACTCTAAAAAGCCAAACCCAAATACAATTGTTGGAGCAATGGTTGCTGGCCCTGACAAGCATGATGGGTTCCATGATGTTCGAACTAATTACAACTACACAGAACCAACTCTTGCGGGCAATGCTGGTTTAGTTGCAGCACTTGTTTCTTTGTCTGGTGATAAATCCACGAAGATTGACAAGAACACTATGTTCTCTGCAATTCCCCCAATGTTTCCTACTCCACCACCTCCTCCGGGTCCTTGGAAACCATGAGATGCTGTGATGCGACTCTCAGATTTTTGTTTAGTATGTTGTGTGATTTATGGCTAAAGTGATCTCAGTAGTAGTCTTCCAGACTTGAACCACCTTGACATTAAGGAGTGTCACAAAGATGGTGACACGCAAGGAGAAAAAAAAAGAGAAAAAAAGGACAAAGTTAAACAAGCACTAGAAAAGTGATACTTCTTGTACGTCTCCAAGATTTGAAATTTGTTATGTATACAGGAACACATGTATCAAAATAATCATGTATTCTTTGAGACACTGGAACTGAACAGAGATGTAATTGATTGACAATAAACTCCAGTTATGTTATGTTTTGTAGTTGAAAATTTTCACTTGCAATTCAGATTGTGGTGTCCTCAATTTGTATGTTATAAGCACTTTTCATCAAGCAAGAACAATAATGGAGATTGTGTTCTACTTTTAAGATGACTTGCAACTTTGTGCTGTATTGGAAGCCTGTATTTTCAATATTTTATTTGGATGATTTTACGTCCGTTTAGAGTCTTGTCTGCTTCTATTTTTGAGAACTCCTTAAGCCGCTCTTGATGCAGATCCTTAATCAATTATAATGTCACTTTTCTCTCCTTTTGGCTTCACAGAATGAACTTTCTCACTAAATTGACATAGTAGAGCTCTTTGACACTTGATTTCAACTTGCAGCTTTTTGGTTCTCTCATTTTTTTTGGTGTAATTCAAACTTATAACTTGAAATGAGAGATGAGTGAGATTTTACGATTCTTCATCTATCCGACTATCGCATGCTAACATGGATATCAAAGTTTATCTTCACACATAAGCTAAAGATGGCTCATATCAATTTGGGAGAGCAGTTCTGGTGAGTGAGCTCAATAGCTCATTGGAGTTTACACCAACATCACATGGGTAGTTGTTTTCGTCTGCTTTGTCATTGTTCTTGTATCTCCTTGATTTCTTCGTTAATTCTCCTTTCGTCAACTTCCAAGTGCAACTGGTTTTAACCATTTTCTGGATTTTCTCTGGCTTTGGGGAGAGCTGATAGTAAAAGATTGTTTTCCAATTTTACCCCCATTTTAAATAATAGATTTTTTTTCTTCAATTTTTTTCTCATTTTAATTCTATTGTTTAAACTAAACATATGAATTATATTAATCTTTTCATTCAATTTAATTATCATTTTGTCACTTTTTCAAGAACCAAACATAAAAGTGTTATACATTCTATCTATTAACATTCTAAGTAAAATTATGGAATATAATATTTCATGTTATTTTTATATGATTCAATTATTCTATATGATCTAGTTGAGTAATTGTATTTTTATATGATCCAATTACTCAATTGGTTTCAGTTTTACTCTTTAAACAAACATATTTTTATATTATAAAAAATATATATGTGCACCATATTTTTAAATATACATTAAACATATGTTTTTTATTCGTCAACTTTACATGCACTAAACAGTGCAATAAATAACAATAAAACAAAAAAGTTGTTGTCAAGCCAACAACCCAAGAAAACAATGGACGGTACATCTTTTTGTTGAAAAAGAAGGAAAGCTAATTAAGAATTAGTTGTTAAAACATGTAGAAGGGGGCATCTGTATTTATAAATAGAACACCTCAATAGGTAATTTGTATTATCCAATTGAAAGAAAAGCTTAGAGAAATTTTATCAACGATATTGGTACCAACTTGTTTCCTAATAAGGTACTTAAGGACTAGGTGCCGAGTTCGAAAGCTGGGGAGAACGAAAGAAACGCATGTTAGCCAAGGCTAGGCCTTACACATATATCCTATATATGTGCGAGTCATGCTAAAACAATCTGCTTTTCTTCATTATCATATTTACGAGTCTATTTGTTTCATATTTTTTATGTTCATATAGCTTATTCTTTATTAGTATTTTATATATTTAAATTAAATAATTGTATAAATTATCATGATTATTTAGATTTAATTATTAAATTTTAAATAAGTTATTTATATTAACTTGTGATTAATCTTTTTGCTTCAGGATTTATTAGTTGATTTGATTTAATTTATATATGATTTGAATCACTAATTAAGATTATTTATTATTAAATTTGTTCTAGAGTACACATAAGAACTTGTGTTTTTTGTGTAAATTTTGGTTACAGTTATTCCATATACATGTTTGATTAGCAAGGAGTTGGTTAGAATGTTGATTTAAATACTGCTCATGTTAATCTTAAAAACTATGAAAATAGAGTATTGAAAGTTAGGTATATTGGGGCAGTATCCTAAAGATGATAGCATAAGAATGAGTTTGTACTTAAATGTTTAATTTTCATAGTGGAAAGTTAGGAAGTCCAATGGACTAGTGATTTTTCTCTTAAGTCATGATTATGGTCTAAGTTATTTCCACCTAAAAATATTGTATGTTATTTTTTTATTCTCACACTTTTTACCTTATACGTGATTGTATGTCTAACTGTTTTGTTTAGGTTATTAAATTATAAATTGGTTACTTCCTATAAGTTAATTAGATCCGTATTATAAACTTTTGAAGTTCTTATTTTCACATAGTATCAAAGATATTGATCTTTGGTTGTGAAACTAAATCCATCGGAAAGTCATCCAAAACTCAATTATCTTTACACTCGCATTCGTAACGTGGAAAATTATATTTTCTCAACCAATCCAAACCATTTTCTTTTCACAATCACAAAAGATAAGCAAATATTCAATTAAGTTTAGTTATTTTCTCTTGGATTGTCCGAATTGACCATACAAATATTCTCACAAATTAGATCAGTATCTTGTTAATTGTCTCGTCATTCCAAATAAATGGTGCAACAACAAAAATAAAGAAAATTCGTCTAAGAATGTTAGTTCTTTTCAATTTTTCACTATTGCTTCCCCTAATTCAATCAATGATGATCCTTTCATAACTCCTCTACCATATCCCAATAAGAAATTTGAAATCAATTTTCAAACAATTTATCTCAAATTCTAGTTCCTTCACCATGTCATTTACTCCAATAATACCTATTGTTTATTTTTTCACTCTCTGTCTTCCATCTCATTTACTCATGTTGTAATTATTGTTATCAATGACTCAACCAAAAAGAGGTTTTGTAACGGTGGGACTATGTGTTTGAAAATGTATTTGGGTTTCAAAATAATCAAAACTGATCAAGATTGATGATCACAAAACAATTTTGTGATGATGTAATGTGGTTGAGATGTCAAATTGTCTACCTATTCCATACCATTCATATTTAATTTGCCTTTAATGGCTTTAGATCCAAGTATAACCCATCCGTCTAAAACCCACTCCACATATCATGCCACCCCTACCCAACCCAAATAAAATATGGGTTAAAATTCAATTTAACTTAAAATTAATTTTTTTATACTTATTTTATTTTGTCCTTAATTTTTTTTATGATAAATTGAAGTTTTTTTTAAAACAATTTGAGCCACGACTCATTTGAGCCAAAAATGCCCAATTTTTCTTTGGAATTACAATACTTGTTGATTCATAGAACAGCCAATCAACATATGTTTTGTACAATGGAAGGACAAACTGCACAAAAAGGACCAACTTGAATCTTTCTATGGATCAGGTTCTATATTGTAACAAGAAAATTATAGGCGGCTTTCCAGTAAAAATGTGATCTGTTTACTTGTGGTTATGGTATAAATGGTTCCAGTAAAAAACTCATTGAAAGAAAATGAGAGAAACCTATTTGCGCTAAATGTGCTTTATGGCACCTAAAGCAATTCAAACAATTTTTATTTCTCGTTTGTTTTGAATACACTTTTTTCTGACATGTGCTTTTTGCAAGGTTTCAGCAGCAAAAGTAGACCAAATAGTTTTGGAGACATTTAATCCCAAACAATCTGCTTCGAAAAAAATCTAATTATGTATGGAAGCACAAATTGGAAATAAGAACCTTTTCTTTCTATCATACAATACAACAGAATAGAATGAATTGCTGGAACTGAGCATTTATCTATGCTAACTGTACATACAATAGAGGTAACAAAGAGATCCTAAGCCTAACAATAAAAATAAACTATGCAGAGAAAGTTATAGATGTGAACTGACCAGAAATCAGTCCAATGAATTGGATTATTCTATACTTCAGTCTAACCTTCCACATCCAGGCTACAACAAACCGTCAAAGCTTATCTTGCTTAGGCTTTTCATGCGGAAGCTTCTTCATCTCAAAGCTTCCTTGTTCAGAGGCCAATGTTTGATCCCCATTTGCTTCTGTTTTTTGCAGCTCATTTATAGCTCGTTTTGCATAAACAGTGAAAGCAATGGTGGTCACAATAGCAATAATGAAGGATATAACATTGTATATGATCTCCACTGTAGTCAAATGATAGTTCCCGTACTTGACATCCGCTAACGTCCTTATTAACCGGCCACTGCAACAAAATAAAAAAAATAAGGGTTTAACTAAAAAAGAACAAAGAAAGATACAAGGAGAGATAAACTAAATGTCAAGAGAACAATGTGCATGATTGCTTTTGGAATGATTCCACTTATTTCCATATTTGGTTGTCATGGAACAAAATAAAAATATAAGATAGGTAAAGAAAGAAGGCGGAAGCTAAAATATTAAGGAATTGAAATTGAGTAGAGAGAAGAAACATAAAATCAAAGGATCATTCTAATTAATTCTCATTAATATATAATATCAAAGATCAGGATTCTAATTTTATTATTCCTAAAAATCAAAGGACCATTCTAATTAATTCTCATTAATATATAATATCAAAGGATTGCATCAATATTTTTAGGAATAATAAAATTAGAACCCTGATCCTTATCGGACTCTAAATAAAAGTCCTAAACCAATAAATAAATATAAAATAATTATCTAATATTCTAATTATAATTATATTAAATATATAATATCTCAATTCTTATCCTCAAACTAAACATAAATAAGTTCAGTTTGAACAATTATAAAAGGCATTGCAAAAGCCATGAATAGATATGCCATAGTTAGAGTTGAATCTCAAAACTGTTTACAATAGTCTTGCTAAGACTAAAAATAGTTAGTAAACAAACTAGAATTTATAAAATATAATGGATTATGTCACTTTGTTGAGAACATTAACCGTGATTGAAGTCATATGTCACATGTAGAAATACCCTAAGAGTATAGAAGGTAACACAAAAAAATTCCGAAGACCCAAAAGTAATAGAGGTGTGATGACTTGGGCTAAACAACAGCCTAAACCACAAAGAAAAGATAAGTGGTGAACAACCACATAGAAAATGGCATTTTAGAAAACTGGAATAGTCTGCAACATAGACAACTGAGTAGAAAAGCAGATAGCGAAGACACCAAGTAGATAAAGGTTAGCACAAGTAGTTGTCAACACACCTAGAAGGACGACACTCTAATTATCCTCCTCACATAAATATAAAATATGCCTAATTTGAATAGTGAGATATGAAAATATTTTAATAACTAACAACCTTACTATAGGACATTAGTAATAGAACTCAAGTTTTAACAAACTCAAAAGGATAATCCTTTAATTAGGCATATAAAAACCATGCAACCAAGCATATTCAATCAATCAAATAAGAATCTCAACTAGTGCATATACCCCATATGATAGCAGCAGCAACATAAAAGCACTAATATATCAGACTATATAGTGACAGCATAGACCAAAAATCCAACAACTAAATCACACAATAATCAATACCACCATCATAGAAGCCAAAGACCAGACACTCAATAGAAGACAACAACACAAAAACTACCATTATTGTCTGCAATTAGTATCAACCACTAAAGACAACCAACTCAGACCCATGAATACCAGACGCGCAATGTCAGAAGCAGATCTCATTAAGCAGAAGCAGGAGCAATTGGGTGTTTATTTTTACAGTGACGCCAGTAAACGTGACTCAAGTGATGGTGGGGCAATGGAAGGTGCTTGGTAGATCTGGTTCGTGATGGCAAATATTTTTTGGTTGAATCTGATGACAGTGGGATCTTGAGTTTTGGAATTACTGGTGGCGATACCAGTTTGGCTAGTTAATTGGCAATGGCAACAACAAGTTGCATAACTGAGGCTACTTTCACGATTTCAGATAAGTAATCAATCACAACCATAGTAATAACACATTGAACTGCTGGCAATAGAGAAAGATGGCCAATGGTACCTGGGATAGCTTGGCTCTGGGGGAGATGAATAGCAGTGATTACAAGTGACCCTTGGCATGCGGCTATTTTCCTTTAATGGGTGTCAGCTTTTGGATTTTTTCCTTTTTTTTTTTTTGAAAATAGATCCCTTTTTTTAATAAAGCGAAAAATGCAAAAGCTAAATCAAAACATGTAGCAAGGAGAATAAGAAAATCAAAGAAAGACATTTCAATTCTCATTCATATATAATATTGAAGGATTAAGGCAATATTTATAAAAATAATAAGATTAAAATGACTAGGATTTTAAATAACTCTTAAAGTAATAAAGAAGTATAAGAATAATTATCTAATATTGTAATTATAATAGTATTAAATAAATAATATTTCAATTAAATATAATGGAATAAATTACCAAATTTTTTTAACAACCTTCCACTAGTGGAAAGATCTATCTTTGCATATGCTTTTACGGACATGCAATGAATGAATTATGACCCCCACTATTTTTCATAATATTTCCTCATATTCTTGTATTATAAATGTAATCTCCCTAGTTCTTTTCATGTAATTATATTATACCACGGGCGTGTCTATGTGTGTGTATATATATATATATATATATATCCTAGAATTAAAGATATTCTGGTGACTTAATTTGTGTAAAATTAGTATTACTTATTAATTATCCTAATTTAAATAGAACTAATCTATATAAATACCAATTTGAATTAATTAATAAATCAAGCATTTCGTAAACAATTTTATATCAAAAGTAGGGTCTAATTTAAATTGCGTAGGCACATATAAGGTGAAATCTTAAAGTCAAAGTGAACATGTAAGCAACAACACACTAACTCAAGTTGAACAAAAGACGGACCCCATGTTGGATCACAATGAAGAAATTCTGCAATTGTGTTCTAAATTCGTAATGGACTCTTGAGATGTGATTAAGATATCGTGTGTTTATATGCCACAACAAAAGTATGGTGAAGTATCGACTATCATACCCCATTGAGAAAATTATCTTATTTCACTCTATACCTTATGCACTTAATTTTTGTTCCTAATATCTTTGGTTGTATCTGTTTCGTTCATGGCCATGCATTTCATAGTAAAAAACTCTATCATCATGCTCTTTAAGTCTCTTTCTTGGTTATTCTAGTACACAAAAGTGGTACAAATGTTTTCAACAACCTATAGCTAAATAATAGGAAAAACTCACAAAATAAGACTAAGTTATACAAATATTCATAATCTATTTTGAACGGGCCTTATTTTATAATATGTTTCAGTCACTATTTATTTTATTGTTCACTTTCTCAATTTTCATTTACACACTACTTGAACATACCTGTGAGAAAATTCCACAAACTTGTAAGTTGTATAATATTACATGTATATGTTGAATTTCTACAACTTATCGTTTCTACACTGATATGTGAAGCTTTCACACCTAGACTCTAGGTTAAAATATTCGCTTACTCATCATTTTTTGTAAAATACGTTAAATTTGAACCCCAAACTAGGTGATTCCCATAAATACTATGTATTTATGGATGTTCACTTCAATGAAATGGAGTCCTATTCTTGGGAGATTTATTTGTATCCTCTTTGGGGAGAGATTAGTAATAAGAAATAAAAGAAACTATGATGGGAGGAAAAGAAGTTATGGACCTCTGATATGGGGAGGATCCTTCTAACATAAGATATGATGATTCTTTGAAAGAGAAAGCTTTAGAGCCTTCTAATCTTATGATTGGATCCGAACCTGAGAACAGAATGGATGAAAGATCAACTCACTTTTTTCAATAGTGTTTTATTAGGAGGAATAAGAAAGCCATTGCTATGTCACCACCTCTTGACTCATATGTATCTATCTGAAGATACTATCATGCCATTTGATGGCTCTTCCATAATTGATTATGGGTACATGTTTTTCATTTATCTACTACTACTTCTTTAGGTGCAACTCCTATTTTACCTTCTACTTCTTCGTTACCTCATACTATTTGGATTCCTGCTAACCCTACAGGTTCAGCACCTACTACCTTGAATCCACCAATTAGTGATTAGAGCAAAAACTATCCCTTTAAGACCTTAAAAAACTTGATAAGTGGTTTTTCTAAGCCTTCTCTAATGTTGTTTATCATATCTTTGAATTTTTTTCTTCGCTTATCTAAAAATCACTTAACTTTTGTCATTTTCTTTTACATTTATTCCTAATCATTTTCAAGAAACCCTTGAAGATCTCAAGGGAAGAGCTACCATGTAGAAGAAATAAATATCCTCTGAAAGAAGCATACTTTGGAATCGTTACATAAAGGGAAGAAGATTGTTGGTGAGCCAATTCACACAAAATCCAATCCAAGTGACCATTACATGGACGTTTATTTTCGGATGTGTTGATATTCTCTTTTTTCTAATTACTGAGAAAAGAAGGGGCAAAAAAGATTCAGGATACAATCCAATATTTGTAAACCCCCCAGGCAAAGTTATTTTGTTATCTAAACATAGATACCTACACATCATTGGTTACACCGACTCTAACTTTATGGATTCCAAGATGGATGGAAAGTCTACTTCAAGATACATTTATTCAAAGGAATTTATTAAAGAGTATAAATGAATTGTTAGACACATATTCCACAAGCTTTAGCTTTTCGGAGAATTAATACATGGTACTTCTACATAGTATCAGAGCAACAAAGTCTTAGGATTGAATTTTTATAACTCTCAAAATCAATTAAAATTCCCAAATGAGCCTTCCAAAAAGACAATGAAACCCACGAGGAAAGTTCAAATGATTGGCCTTTCCAAAAACAAAATGACCTACACTTAAGATTGATGAGCAGTGTTAAAGAGTATAAATGAATTATTAAGATCACCTCCACAAGTTGAGCTTTTGGGAGAATTGGTGCCTAACACTTCTACAAAATTTAGTAACTTTGAGTAAGAAACAAAACATGATATCATTGTGTAGTCTAGAAGTTGAATATTGCGTTCTTTATTATGCTATTACAGAGCTTTCTTGGTTTGAAGATTCTATTGAGTAAACTTGGTTTTCGTCCTTAGAAGCCTATGATTCTATTTTGTGAAAAAATTATAAATACAATATGATCGAACAAAACATGTTGAATATTGAACTTGACAAAAACTACATCGAGGACAATTTGGGTTTTGGTGTCATCAAAGCTCCATATACACCAAAGAGGGTTGATAGGTTAGGTCACATTATGATGGTATAAATGGTAGTTGTTTTTATATCACATTGTCCAAGTTGGGCACGTAAGAAAGGAGAGTATCTAAGATATATATGTGTGTGTCTATGTAAGTGTCATACTTTGTATATGTTACTTATTACTTATCCTAATTGCATTATTAATAAATCAAGCTTTTCATAAACATTCTTTTTCTATTTAATTTTTTTTACTTTGCCTTTTTTTAATTTGGTTAGGTGAATTATGGAACCCAATCATTCTTATTGAAATTTGTTATTTACTAGATTATTTGGGTTTAACTTTTCTAAGTAAATTATTCTTAAAAAATAGGTTAATAAATATAAGTATTTATGCTTGATTAGTAATTACCATATTCAATTTATAATTTTTTATAATTTGAGATAATTTTAAGAATATATCTTATATAATTTTTTTATTAATATAATAATTTAAAATGAATAATAAAATGTCATTATTTAAATTTTACTAAACATATGGGTATTATTGTAAAATACAGTATATTTCATTCTATTCTAACTACAAACTAAACAAAACATTAGCAATTCTTACCGTTGTCAAATCAAAGAAATTAATAATAATGTTGGTTTGTTTCCATTCAATTTTATTACCATCACCATTATCATTAATTTTTCATTGTGTGAACCAAACATGCAAAATATATTAAGTGTAGTAGTGAAGCACTTGTGAAGCAATAAGTTGCAATTTGCTCTTTAGAATTTGTATTCCAACTTGTAAATAACAAACACTAGAAAAGACACCATAATTATGATTTCATGACTAAGCATTTAGAGAAACTTGGGAAGCTGAAGAATAATCATCTTATTCTTCTATTAATAACCCATGCAGTAAATGACAATTTTAACCGCATAATAACTCGGAAGACATACCTGTAGATGTAAATGAAAGCTTCTGGCACCATTCCAGCAATCGATCCCCATAAATAAGGCCAAAATTGTAAACTTGTTACCACAACTGCGTAGTTGAAAACTGTGTATGGAAATGGTGATACCCGAAATAGAGCTACCACTCTGAATTGATGGAACCAGCTCCCTTCACCAGCAAGTCTGATTATTTCAGCCTTTTCAGGCCATCTCTTTAACCATTGCTGCATTATAAAAGAAGGAACACGGGGTGGCCCCCCAAGAGGGGGGATGTAAGTAGAGGTGCTTAATAAAAAATAATATCGTTTTTAAACCTAATAATTTCATTATCAGTCACAAATATAAGAGTAAACTATCAAATCTACCATTGAACTAGTGAAAAAGTTAAAAGACGAAAATACCACTTAAGTACAATTAATGCGACAAATCTACCATCTGTCGCCATAAAAACTAAGGGAAAAAAGGTTGGTGGTAGATTTATAAACCAATAAGTTGCTGGTAGATTTGTTAACTCATAGCTAAATTAAGAATTACAAATTTCCCACCAAACTATAAGTTTACAAATCTATTATTGAACTATTGCACGTGACTCTTTCCATTAGTATTTGACAATCAATTGCATGTGACTCTTTCCATTAGTATTTGACAATCAATCAAATGGATAGTAGTGTTGTCTCACTGTCACTAATTGGCACTTCAGTGGTATTTTTGTCATCCAATAAAATTAGATAGTAGATTTGTAATTTTCTTAATAGTTTGGGAGTAGATTTGTTAGTTTACCCCAAACATAATAGTCTTACATGAATCCGGTCACGAAATAGAAGGCCTATCAAGTACGGCAGGACCATGCCAATGGTTGTGCCAATCATGATTATAACAAAGCCAAGGCCATATCCAAAAATCATTCCAGCCAACCACATGGAAGGGCCAGAAGGAATTAAGAACACAGGAAATAAAGCCAGAGATGCAACAAGAACAACGGCAAGAACAGGACGGCCAAAAGCAGTGGCTTCCCATTGCAGGATGGGGATGAGAACCTGTAGTAAAAATTTTAAGCTCGGTAAATAACAAACAGAAAAGGAAAAACAATAAAAGAAAAAAAAATTAGGCAGACAAAAGCCAACTATGTTCCAGACAAAAAGTGTAAAAGCAAATGCAATTCATACCAATTATAAATAAGAAAAGAAATGATTCAAGAAAAAGCAGTGCTAAAATGTAGGAATAGAAGAATATGTTTCACATGGATACTTCATGATGTTCCCAAAAACTCCTAATCGACCCAGATAAAATAAGGTTGTATTTAGTAATGTCAATCTGTGTGGAAATGATAATACTACCTTTTGGAAAAGAAAGGGCACTCCCCACTTTGCAAAAACGAGAAGAAATATAATAGTAATGATGCACCATACTAAGGCTTTGACCCACCAAAGGACAGGTTTAGTCTTCCGCTCTCCTTGAGGCTGCAAAATGCTGGCTTCAGCAGTCCTTTCTTCATCAGATATAACCAACCTCACATATTCACTATCTTCAGTAATCCTTCTCTCTACATGTTTTTCCAACTCCTCTGTGGAGTTAGACATCTTTTTAAGACGTTACAAAGCTGTGAAATTAAATAAAATACATAAACCTCAACAAAAGAGATACACAAGATAAAGAAAGTACCAAATTAATTTTCTAACAAAGTTCGTAAAATAATGCCCTTTAAACTCATATATAGATCAAAATGTTGGAAAAAGTAGAAAACATTCTGAAAAGTACCCACTTACCGATATTGCTGTTAGTTGTTGATTATATCATTCCCAATCATAGTTGAGAGATAATAGGAAGATAAGATTTTCCAATGCTAAATCACAAAAGGAGGCCGTTGCAGAACTGTAAGCTGATGCACTCTGGGCCAAAGAAAAATAATATAGAGAATCAGTGTGAATCGGATTAGTTTTCATTGCTAAACAGAGACCCTAAATGGAATATGAACAAGTCCAATAGTTCTGAGCTGGGAAACTTCAAGGAGAAAGTTATAGTTGCAGAAATTGTAAATTTGTGAACTAAGATATTGCAATTGATGCTAGGAAGCAAGCCCAATATATACAAAACCTTATTTCCTAAAAACTTCCGGTAAGGAAGTGCCAGTTCAAGATTTAAAGAGTCGGGCTGTGATTGACTATAAATTATAGCAATCTTTTTTCAAATATGTACATTGTTAATAACACATGCACAACAAGATGGAAGACCAAGAATAAACAGGAACAGAAACAGTAGGGGAAGTCTGATCAGAAAGAGATGCACAACACACAGTGACAAAGAGGAGGAAGGGGAAGAGAGAGAGAGAGAGAGAGAGAGAGAGAGAATTGGCCTACAGAGTTAGTGCAAAGGTTTTAAAAGAATTGTTGTATCGGCGTCCCTTGTGTTTCTCTGCAACATAAACACTATCAATCTAAGAAATTACTAAAGATGGTAAGACTCAAGAAGGCAGCAGACACTAAACACCAATCCAAACAAAAAGAAACAACTGTTTCCATAAAGGCGAGTGCTACTCCTAAAAGCAAACCTAATCTTTTAACTGACATAGCACCTTCCACTCTTATCAATGTTTCATTCATTCAATGACCATAATTAACTGGGATATATAGCTCAAACACTTGCAACAAAAGTCTCTTTATTTGCACCAAGTTTTTAAGGGGGGGTCATTCAATATTTATTCAAACTATAACACAATAAAAATTTAATAAAGGAAATAAATGGTAAAACGACGATTATTTCATTGTCACAAGACTCACAATGTTCATGATGGAATTAGAAGAAACCAAATTTGAGCAGAGTAATGAGTGATATATAATATAATCTAGTTAATAATAAAAATTTCTAACAGTTATTAATTTCCCCAACCCTTTTACAAGTTAGAAACAGGAAAATAAATAAATAAATAAAAGGTAGGAAATTCAGAAAGAACTCAAACAAATCGATGTTATCAATTAAAAAAAAAAGAAGCCTATGCATCATATTTTTAACAAATGACCAAATAGGAGCAAGGTGTTATAAAAAAATTGGTATAAATATAGTATTTAAAAAAAAAAAAGATGCCAGAGAGAGCGACAAAAACGAAGCTATCCATCCAATTTCTACCAAACCACAAAGTGTTACCGTCGAACTAAACCAGCAATTCAAACGGCAACCTCGTCCGGCAACCTCGACAGATGCTCCGGATATTCTCTTTCACAAGCTCAATCACTAGACCACCTTTGCAAACTCAAAACAGAAAAACAAAGCAGTTCTCCCTTTGTACGCCTGCCTGTATGTATTTAATTTTTTCTTTCCATCGTCTTCTTTTGAAAAAATAAACAGGGAAGAAGATTGAAACTTCAGTTCAAATATTAAAAAAGAGAAAATAGTACCAACCGGTGAAACCCTTCAATCAATTCTGTGCTGGTACGAGCTTCTTCAAAGCGTAAAGCCCAAACAAAACTAATTCCCTTCTAGAAAGTTGGAAGAAAAATCAAAATTAGGAAAATGAAAAAGCAAAAGAAAATGTAAAATTATGAACTTATTCAAGCCCACCCAACGAGACTTTTGATCTTTTGATTTTAATTTAATTCAAGGATTTATGTTCCCTTGACCCTCCTACCGGAGTGACAAGGTTGAAAAAAGATTCATTATATATATATATATATATATTGATTTAAATTTTTCAAAAATAATAAAAATGTTAATATTATCGACAAAAATTTAAAATAATACACGAAAAATTATAAGCTACCAAAGTTAATTTTATTTTAAATAAATTTTTAAATATGTTGAAATAATTAATTTTATTATTTAATTTATTAAATTATAAATCTATATAATATTCATTTATAACAATAAATAAAAATTTATAGAATAGGTAATTAAAATATTAAAAAATAATTATTTAGATTAATAATTAATAATTATAAATATTTATAATATAATAAATATTATTTACAAAATAAATTAAATTTTTAAAAATATAATTAAATAAAGATATTAATGATAAATTGTTTTTATAAAAATAAATAAAGTTAATTATACACAATATCTTATATGTATTTTTGATATTTTATGAAGCAATATCTATGCTTTCAATTAGTATTATATTAATATTTTTTCTAATAATTTATATAATATTTCAAGATATTTAAAACATGAATATTATTGATATATTATAGAAAATATTTGAAACATGAACATTATTGATATATTATAGGCAAACCATCATTCATCCTTACTAGTCGATATTACTATAGTTAGACCCCCTCTTTCTTTTGATATTACTTATCAAAAGGAAACAGAAAAGAAAAATCCACATCCTGGCGTCCATGTTTGTCGAAGAAGGAAAGTCAGTTTCATAGTTATCTATTAGTTATGGACCAAAGTATCTTGTCACACTTTTATATTATAGATGGTGTCACGTCGATTTATAACAACAAATAAAGAATTAGTTGTAACAAATTTGTTTGATATAAATTTAAATTTTATTAATAAACATCAGATAAAATTTAAATCACAATTCTTGGATATAAAGAAAAACTTGAGATTTAATCATTTATTTTATTATAAGTTTTTTAAATTAATGATTAATAATTATAATTGATTTATAAGTTTTTCAAATTAATGTTTAATAATTATAATTGATATATCGTAGTGATATAATACAAATACATTAATATTACGTTACTTAAAAGCGATATAAATAGTGGTGTATACAAAGTAAATACGTGAATTTTTTCGTATAATTATTAATTATTATATTTTTATTTACATCTAATCTAATTATATATTTTTTTTATTTAATATTACTTATAATTGAAAAAATAGATGTGAAGGGTGTTAGAGAGGTGTTAAACTAATTGATATATTTTGATGTAACTACATGTACCTATAAAACATAATGTCTATTTTATTCTATTTTGTGTTTTGTCATCTTCTATATAAAATTGGTAATTGTACATCATTAATACACACACATATAATTAAGTATACTTTGTATGCAAATATATTTATACACACCATGAGATTGGTTTTCATAATATGTATGATAAGTGGAGTTCAACGTTATTACTTATGTTTTTGGTTTTGTTTCTGGTGTGAGTATTTATAAAAAGTACTTAGTAATTTTTGGAATGAAAAAATATGATTTTTTAACATCTCATCACTAAGCTCGCCACCATGCTTGGTGATGTAGCTGAAAAGGTGTTAAATTTGAGTTATATAAATACCATTATTTCTTATTTTTTGTATCCAAAAAAATGTAGCAACGCTCTATCAAACTGACATCTCATTCTTTCTGTTTTCGAATCACTAATACCTTGTCTATTGTTATATATTAGTGATTTGTGATTGGGTAAATAAAACTGTATTTATGAGTAGTGAGTACTTGAGGTGATGTTTGCATGTGGTTTATGTGAAGCAAGTCGTTTGTTGATTGGTAGTTGCATTCATGCAACTTTTTATAGGTGAAAACCTCTTTGTGAGAGTAGGTAGAGCTAGATTCTAAGTTCTCACATCTTGGATTGTGTGTCCATTGGTGATTTGTGGTGGACTGTGTATCCTTGGGATTTTATTGGGTTTTCGTGTTTGAGAGTGGTTCTGTTGTTTATACACGTCACTCACTACTGATCGGTGATTTTCGATCACACCATATTGAGTAGTGTTGGCTTTGGAGGTGAGTCAAGTTCGTGTCTCGATCTAGGGTGTTGCGAAAGCAACAAGTAAGAGTAGCATTAGGCAATTAGAACAGAGGTCACAGTTGATAAAGATAATAATGGTTTTATTTGTTTCAGAGTTATAACTGATTTATTATTTAGTAGATTATTTGCTGCTGAATAATTACCTTAAGTAACAAGAGGATGTTACTACATAGATAAGATTTCTATGTTGGTTTACCTCGTTATATTTGGAGTTATGCATGCTCAAATGTGTGACTAGTACAATCAGAGTTAAAAATGGTATGTCTCTACACATGGTAGTTTAAACGCTGATTATAAAACTTTTAATATTTATCATTTGCTTTCTATTTACTAAATTTTATATCTTCTACTTTATTATACTACTTGTCTGTATTTATTTATATTGCAGTTGTGATTATCTATCATGTATTTTTATCTCCAGTGTTTGTAAGGTTGTGTTGAGTATTTAAGAAGTCAACATCTCCTTAACCTTATATTGCATCAAGTCTTGGATTCCTTCTTAATAGAAATACATGTTTAGATTATGTGTTAATATAATCTATCTTTTATCTGTTTGCATGTTTGGTATGAGTTTCTAAGGAGTATATGTTTCTTTCCCTTGGATATATGTCAGGTGTCAGACTCTTTATTATGGTTTACTATATATGGTCAATTGTATGCTATGAAAGTACAATCATCATTTACAAAATATATTTTGACATATGAGGTTCTGAAGTGATTGGAAATACTTTTAGCTTTTTTGGTATGTATGTTTGTATCATAAGTTGAGTATTATTTGTCATGTATGCATGTTGTTAGTTTGGACAAAAGTCTATAAGGCACACCATTATTAGTGTGTATCTGCATATTGTTATTGTTTCATCTACTAGTTATTTTTGTTGTATTTTGAATTAAGCATTTTGTTTTGTACTTCCACTGTGTTAATTGCTTAATTCATATTATGAGGTATGTTTTGTCGAATTGATAACGAGCTCGTGTTTTTATATTTTAAGGAAACAAAATTAAAATAACTAAAAATAAATAACAATAATTAATTAAATCAAATTTAATAACTAAGAAAATATACGAAAAAATATCTAAATAATCCTCCTATTTCCTCTTTCTTGGTTAAAAGTGATATTTCTTTGGTGTTTTTTGCCTTGCTCATATTTGGTAGCTTATCTTTTGCATGTGTTTTTCTCTTCTTCAATAAAGAAGAAAGATTGATATAAGAAAATTAAAATTGAAAAACCCTCTTTCTATGTGCTCATTTAGTTTTCTTTCTTTTTTACACGTTGGTTTTAGGTTTGTACAAATTTTTTACACGTTGGTTTTATGTTTGTACAAAATGAGATGACATTCTTATGCCAACTCTAAAATATATCCTTTAAAAGTGAATGTTTAATTAATCAAAAGCTATCTCTCATTTGCTTTCAAATTTTAGCTACCTTTATACTCAATTCATGTGTAAATTTTCTATAGCAAAGCTGCAGCAAACTAAGAACCAGTCTAGTTTTTATTCTCTTCATTTCATGCGATGATATCAAGTGTAACTACCATGAATAAGTTTTAAAATATTAATTTCTTTAATAAAATACAAACTAAATTCATATTCTTAAGTTAAGAACACAATCAATTTCAAAAAGGCACAATTTAAATCTATTTAAGCACAATATGTAGACTTTTTCAAATAATCAAGTAAGTTATTAAGATAGTAAAGATAATATTATAAACTTAGATGTATCTTGAAAGTTGACCATGCATGTGCCCATATATTTCAGAATTATACATATGAAGGTTGCATGTTATGCATATGAATTTTATACTTAACATGACATATTTTATATCGCATGAGCATACATATGATACCTATAATATACACTCGACCCGATTTTGAAAGTGAGGAAGTGCATGTATTTAAGATTTTATAAATAAAATTCTCTCCACATTATAATACATTATATTGATGATGATGAATTATAATCATAGAATTTATTATATGTGTCATGCATAATAGATATTAGGTTAGATATTATTTCAAGTAGACTCATATTGAGCTAGTTGTAACTAACCCTATTTTCCCCTATTCATCCTTTATATTGGTTTTTAGTTACGTGGATTGTGGGTTAAAATTAAAGAAGAAATATGTAATGCGATATTCATGAATAAACATACACATATAATTTTAATTTTTAAGAATGTTTTTCAATGATATTTTCAAGTCAAAAAAATCATCGAGCTCCAACTATCATAATTCACGTATATCTTTGTTCTTCTACATCTTAGATTTCATATTAAACATGTGGTAACATTTTGAGATTAGGTTACTCGATCAATTAAGACATATCTAGATCAATCGAGAAATGATATACTTAGTTTAAAAAATTCTGAATTAATTATTTAATTGACTAGATCAATCGATTTATTAATTAGATCAATCAACCCTGGTTTAGAATTGATTATTTATTACACTAAATCTATCGAACATGTTTTGATCACTATATTGGATTGATCCATGAGTACATTTGATCGACCAAACTATGTACTCGATCTATCAAGAATATGTTAGATAGATCAAGCACTCAGAGTTTTGAATTTAAAACATATTTTTAACTCAAATTGAATTAGTTTTTTTACTATATTATTAATTTTCTTTAAAATTCTGATTTTATAGATAAAATACTAATTTTACTTTGATTTAATACTTCAAAATATTCTATATATACAATTTTTTTTTAATATTTGGCTTTATTTATTTTTGATGGATACATTCTATTGTAGGTTTTACTTATTTTTCTCACTTTTACTTGAATTCACTCCGGAGTATTTTTCTCTCCAAGATAGTACATCTCAATAATATGTAATATCATTGTATTAAAATTATTCTCTTAAATTATATAGGTTTCACTGAGGAGAGAGATATAAATTAAGGATAAAAATAATTTTACAAATGAGAAGGTCAAAAGGATAAAGAAAAAATTAAAATTACTGACTAGTAGACTACATTTGACGGGCTAATCCTATAAAACAAAACTATGGCTGTTAAAATGGAAGATTGGATGATTGGTTCTTCTTTCCAGATTCCTTGACCTGCATTCTTTTGCAACACTTGACTGAATAGTTGCCGGTCCACACACAATCACACTAATATCGACTTCACCTGCACTCTCCCATATTGATCCAAATATTTCTGCAATATGCGACAATAAAATATGGTTTATAAACCACATAAATGCACTTGGTGGAAGCAATTGAGTACTACTATATATTACATTCATAATTATCATATAATTTTTCATTAGATATAAGTTTGATTGTATTTACATATAAAAATATGCCTCTTCCTAATTCTAGACTTTGGGTCACGTGACAGTAGTGTGGAAATGTTTGACTTTTCAAGAGCACAAAAGCGTGATGAATATGATTGTGACCAACACGTAGAAGTACACATCTTAATGGCTATTAGCACCAGTTTTCAGGAATAAAAAAATAAGTTCATTTTGAATAATGAAAGCTAAGCTTTTCACAGATAGCAAGCTAGAAACTAAGTTTTCACTGCTATAACATATCTGTATTTGTGTTGCAGCCCATTAACAGAAGCTGAACTGGTTAATTAAAGTCGTTTTCATGTAAAATGCTTAGCTTATTTCAGGTTGATCTAATAAATTGATAAGTTATAAAAAGCCTAACTCAACTTGCTTCGGAATTCAATTGAAATTAGTTCAGAAAACTAATGAACATACTGTGAATTCATTTAACAAAATATAATAATTACTATTACACCACTATGAAAAAACATACTTAAAACTTAGAAGATAATTGTTTATTTATTTATTTATTTTTATTAAAATAAATTCAAAATATAATATATATAGTAAAATGTTTGTCAAAAAAAGATTATATATGTATTAATTTTAAAAAATGTAAATAAATCAGTTCAAAAATTGCTTAATCCAACTCATTTAAAGGTGATGTGAACTGAACAAAGCTCACACAAAATTTAAATGATATGAGCTATAACTCACTTCAAGTGAATTAAATCTAAACAAAGTTTAATTCATTTAACACCTCTAATTACAACTAACTGACATAACTTAACTATGGACTTTCATGCATATTATAATTCAGCTTAGTAGATGAACGCTTATGTGGAGTTGGCTTTTTCTAACAAGAGGGCCTGGGATATACCTGTAAAGTCTGGTCTGTAGCCATAGTGAATAATACTAGGACTGCACAGAGTTTCTTGTGTTAAGCTCTCATTAGTCACCGATTCATTATGCTGCACAATTTCAATACCTTCCTTAACTCTCTCACTTTCATCCTTGGATGAAGCCCTCCTTTCACAAAGATGCCAAAATATGATCACAAGACCTCCAAATGTGATAACACTTATAACCATACATCCCAAAAACAGAAGTCCTTTGTACCACCAATATGAGATACCGTAAGGATTGATGTACCAGATGTCTAACAAAGCTAAACATATGACAAAGCCTATAGTTGATATAATAACATAGCTTCCAGCCCATATCTTATTTCCTCTACCAACCAATGTTGACATGATCCCACTATTCGAGATAGAGAAGACAGAAGAAGTGCTTGTTATCTTTGGAACTTTTCCTTCCTCCTACAGTAAGTAGTAGTCAAAATGGCAAATAAATGAGTAAATTCTACGTAAAATAAATGAAAGATACTCTAAGAATGGGAGTGTCCAATTAGACTTACCATTGGAGGTTCTGATTCACGAGTAACATAAATTCTTATTTCGATATTTAGTCTATTGGAGAATGTTGGGAAGATTGATCCCATATCAACTTGGGAAAGAAGAGAAAGTTCATTGGAACTCTTAACTGTCCAGACAAGTAATACATGCCTTGGCTGAAATGTTTTTTTCTCCTTGATACGATGGAAGATGTCATTTAAGATAGCTAAAAACGGTGAGATACCACTGCCTCCTGCGATGAGGATAAGTCTCTCATACCTAGGAGTGTTAAAATTAATAGTTAAAACTTAACAACAAAAAGATAAATAATAGACATTTAACATAAACAACATATCTGATACATAGTTTCTAACTCGGAACAAGATCATTTAACTTTGGCATCTTGCTCATCCTAGTATTTAACATACCCAAATGAGCTAAGATGGCATATCAAAAATAAATTTGAAGGTTGAAGTCAGCATAAAGAAAAGTTTGTAACTTCTGGATTATAGTTTTATCTGAATAAAGGTGAAATAATATGAAGAGGATTTACATTAAATAATAAGGTGATTCATGTCCATAAGGTCCTTCAACTGAAGCCATGATCAAACGAGGTGAGGATAGCATTGTCTCAGATTCTTCTGTAAAAGCATGTGAGGTTATGTCTCTTAGATTTTTTGTCCAGCCCCCAACAGCCTTTATGAGGACTGAAAGATGATGTTTGCTACCCAAGGGACTAGATGAAACACTGAAAGGATGCCATTGAAGCCGAGATATTTCTGGTATTTGAAGGAAGATGAAGCCAAGGGCATTGTACTGAAGATCTAGATTGTCAAATAGAAAGATCTAAAGTTCATGGTAAGCAGAAACAGAACAACATAAGTAGAAGAATAAAAAAATTTATTAAAAGAAATAAATATGTATGCAAAAGTTACTTTTAGGTTTTGGAAGCACCAACTTCACAGTTCCGCATGGAAAGCATGTCATTGAAACCAGTTTGAATTTCCTCCGCGACTGGCAAAATCTTAGAAAGCGATCAAGCAAAAAGAGAAATATCCCTCCAGCAGCTTTGCTAAAATACACATCACCGATATGCAAGGCCAAAAAGATTACGAACAATATGTAGAGTTGATGAGTGAAGAAGAAAAGCTCAAAATATCGCTTCCTTATTGGAGGAAGGGTTGTCACCCAAATTATTAAACCAAACACATAGCAGATAAACCCTGCAAAGTTTGCACCTCCGTCACTTTTCCACTCAATTATCTGCATTAATAAATAGTAAGACAATTGGTAACTATGTTCCATTTGCAATTCTTGTGTCTATATGTGAATAAAAATAGCAAGACACTTATGTTAATTACTTATGTAAAGTGTTCAGTCTATAACTGCTTGCACTATGTAAGAGGTATTTATCAATTATATATTGAAAGCAAAAGGTACATGCTTTTTTCAGTTGAATGCCCATATGGAGTAAATGGTGTGTAAGAGACACTACAAGAAGTAGTAACAATGTTGATCCTGAGACACCAGTTCAGACCTTAAATGGATGGGTTTTTGGAGATTTGGTGAAAATTATCCCAAAATCGCGTACACGAATCATGTACCCAACTCGTGTACAGTGTACAGTGTACATGAGTCGTTTTGGAACATGTTTCACTTAATCCCTGAAAACCTGCAATTTTGGGACCTCCTTTCCCAAACACACTAGACTGAGAAATTTGTTTGAGATGACTCAGCTAGTAGCTCTAACTCTTTCGAAGGTATACAGGTAAGCATAGTAGTATATGAGTAAGTATAGCCTATGTTTGGAATGTATCTCAATACTCTAACTCAAAAAAGGCCAATATTATTAAACTATTTGGATTCTTCCCATCAAAGTTTTCTCCATTGTTCAGTGTCTTCTTTAATAGGCTCTCATTTACGTCCTCAGTGATCAAATTCTTCTCTGCGTCTAATGGGTATATTCTCACCATTTTGTAAAGGCAAGCCAAAATATTCAGTGAAACTACGCCTAATGTTTAGTTAACAATCATCACACAGAGTCTGATTGGAACAAAGCACCTTTGAAGTTCAGAAATTAAGACTTATAGTACAGAAAGATTCATTAAAGGGAGAATTTGTAAAGAATAAAAGATAATTCAAACTTGTATTCAGATAATTGATTTTTGCTTGAGTCAGAGGTATAGACAATGAAAACCATCATATCATCTAATTATTACCACTTCATTACTATCATCTCGTTATGCTTACATCAAAGCAAGCATAAACTAAGCAAAAGTAACTTACCTCAGATGCTACAATGCCTCTTATGGTCCATACAATCATATAGCAAAGTCCATGCATTGTAGAGAGGAACATTACAAGATTTCCCAACCATACATGATATCTGGTGGTATGCTCAAAAGGTATACCGATGAGACGAAGAAGAATGGAACCCCTCGTGATAGGTAGAAAAAGAAAAGCCAGGCAAGACAAGGTGATTAGACCAAAGCAATACGCAGACATTTGTAACATAAAAACCCTGAAAATCAAACAAAAGCATCATGTTACTAAAAGCATGAGGATGATTTTTGAATTTTCTATTCCAATTCTTTGCACGAATACAAGGGAAACCAAAATCAAAGCAAACCATCTCACCTTTTTTCTTTGAGAGTCAAATCACCATAGGAAGGTAACATTGCAAAGTTCGCTACTGTGTATATATACAAAGCCCATAGAATGAACACTACAATGAGAATGATGCCAAAGAATTCAGCAGCATTGACAACTCCAAAGGGTCCATCTACCAGAACAGGAAATGTCCATAAGCGGAATCTTGGAGCTTTTTTCCTGCAGTAGACATGGTTCTACATTAAGATCAGATTTTTTCATAAATAATCCAAAATGACCAGTGTCCAAGTGACAAGACATGGCATGAATATGGAATACTCCAATTTGATGTAAGTTTATAGAAAATTTATAAACATTGGCGTACTTTATACTTAAATATATATTCAAAAATTTAACTCTCTCGGTATCCTAAAAGATTCCATAACATAGAAAGAGAGTGACATGTAAGAAATAAATAAATCACTTAAAACATCAAATGGAAAGACAAATTGCGTACTTTTGAAGTTGTTGTTGTTGTTCTTCCTCATGCCCAAATATGATAAGATAGGGAACGGCAAGAAAAGCAATAATGAGAATTGGACCGCTATATAACAGCAGTACACTTCCTGAAAACACAAGCATTTGTGTGAGCTTTTCAGACTGGCAAGCAAAACAAGGAATTTTAAGGCAGAGATATACAACAAAGGAGATTGAGATGAGATAAATTGTTAATAATGGAAATACCTGTCTCCCCAAACAAAGTTCCACTGGTGGCAGCAACCCAATCATTGTAGAGGGTAGTACCAAAGTCTGTTGGAGCTACAAAAAAGAGTGCAACCCATGAAATGAAGACAACAAACATTGTAATTTTCAAACCCCATTTGGCGATTAATGGAACCAAGAACAAGTAACTAGTCTTCTTCAGTTGGTTTCTGTTGACATGATTACTTCCTCCATTAGAAAGAAGAGGTTCATAAGCATAGCGAGAGTCATTCGTGGCCATTGAAACGAGGCTTTCAGAGGTATATAGCTGTAGAATATTATAAATAGTTTTTATTTGATGGCCATATATGCTTGTTTTGATGGAGGAAATTATGGAGCATTCGTTTGAGCTGTATTTCAAACATCTCATTTGCAATTATGGTTAGCCAACCGAACACAAGTACTTAGACAATTTAAGGAGCGTGGAAGATTAGCTGGCTTCATTACGAGCAAAGAGCAACACTTCTATGGTCATCTCCGGTTCTATATCTGTCTGCTGACTGTTAGTTACCAAAATATCTCTCTCCCTATGTTCTTTCATTTCTTCTCCGTTCAGCTCAGAAAGCTGGATAAAGAGTTGGTTGGGCGTGGATACTTGCTGATTTTTCTCATCTTTATTAAAATTTTAAATTTTCACCTTTAAATTATCATATTATTTTATAATATTACAATAAAAAAAATTAATAAAAAAAATCAACGGATTTTATTAAAAAAGATTAGCAAAAAATCCGTGTATGTAAATCTTACCCACTACCTATACGAATATTGTAGCCCATTGAAATTAAATTTATGCAAAAAACAAATAATAAATCCATATTCTTCAGTAAAATCTACATTTGTCATTCATGCCCTGTGTTAAAAAAATTTGTCATTTTTTCCTTTGAAAATTTCCAACAGTTTTTCTAAAATTTTAGCACAACTCAATTGTACCAGTTACAACTATGGTCATAATTTTAACTTAAATTTAGAAAATAAATTGTATTAATCTACACATAATTATAAATCATATTATATACCATTTTTATAATTAACTTTTTATAAATCATGTTATATACCATTGTTATAATTAACTTTTAAAATGATTAAAATACATATTTATTTATAAGGATAATTTATGAAGGTTATAAATGTTAAATAAATATGTAGGGATAAAATAATAATTTTATTAACCATTTAATCTATGTGATTAATTAAGCATTATTTTAAATAATTATTTAAATTAATTAAAAATATTAAAATTTAAATTTAAATGTTTCATAAATATTTAAATACTTGTAGAATAAGCAATGGTATTTTGATAAATATCAAATTAAATTAAATTTATAAATTTATAATACAATTTTTAAATTGTAGCACACCAATAGAAATGAGACTTATATATGACGTGTATGGCTAAATAGTGTGAGAATAGGTTTCGTATTTATACTCCAAATCAAATTAGGTCAACTCAATACCATTTAAAATACTCAATTGTTCCCTCGTATGGTCGACGGGTCTATTGCTTTGTTCTTAGAGAACAAGAAGATCACGTACAAAGGGATTCAAGTTTGAGATATTGAAACTTGTTTCGATCAATTTTTAGATTTCAAAGATATACGTTTATCACGTTCATCCTTATTGAGAGAGAAGATTTGAAAGTCCGAATATTCTAAACACTATTTACTACAACAAGGATATGTAAATCTTGTTCTACTTATATGATTAATTTAGAAATATCATAAGGATATTAATGGACAAATTTTTTATTGCCAATACCAAAAGCTTTCGTAATTTTTTATAATAAAAATTTGATTTTTATCGAAAAAGATTATAAGAAAAACCTACATTGGTATCAAAACCTACTTATGATATTTTTTTCATTTAATTATGTATGTGATTGCATGTTCATGATAGATACTAAATTGCATTATATGTGATTATTTGTATGATTTATTCATTGGATGTGAATTTTGGGTTTTTTGTAATTTTTTTGAAAACTTTTGAAATCTTTTTTATATTGCGTTTATTACTCATACCACGTTTGTATTGTAAAATGTTGTTATATCAGTCCATAATATCCTTAATAGTAACCTAAGCAATACTAGGCCACGTTGTGCAGTGTCGCTCAAGCCATTAGCACCACCGTGGGAGGAGTCGTGGATGGTGGTGACATTGTTCACACAAAGGATACCGAGTTAGAAAAGACGCGTGTCGTTGTGGCTGGTGGATGGGATAGTTGCGATACATGGCATGACTTTTGTGCCAACTACATGCTAGCGGCATGTCATTGGACCTACTTGGGACATTTTTTGTGTAACTTACCACGAAGCTCATATTTTTTGATACAAGGTTTTGCATTTTTAAATTTTAATTTGACTAGGCCTAATTTTTTTAATAAAGTAGAATGATTGAAATATGTCTTAATTTAATTAATTATGTAATATTTTTATAGATCAATTAAGACATTTATTTATTTTTAATCCAAATGAACCCTCTCATAAATAACGTGATATTTATTTTATCTCTTTACATGTTGTTTTATTTTTAGTGTATGAATGATTCGTGCCACACGAATAACATAAACATACATATGTCATGGTATAAAGACTTAAATGTTTACCCATAGTATTTAATTTAATCATTAAATTGAATGTATGTACGTATGCATATTGTTATATTTTTGTAACATGCACTAGGTTAATTTAGTATGATTAATTAATAAAAGTAGAACACATTGTATAACTAAACCCAATTACGAGTGTTATAATTTAAAAATATGTTTAGGTTAAATGAGAAAATTAATTTAAATGGTTTTAAATATCTAATAATAAACATGTAATATTTTTTTACATTAAATAAAATCATTTTAAAATATTGAGTAGGATTGGGAGGATTAACAACTATCCCTCATTCTCTATTAATACCAAGTGTGACTTTTAAGATGGATAGGAAAAACTATGGAAGCTAAGGAGTGACTCTCGTAAGGAGCAATCCTTTGAATAAGTCATGTGACTTAAAATAGTGGGCTATACTCAACAAATATAATTAAAAAGTTAATTATATTTGAATCAAAACATAACAGTTACAAATGATTTACTAATACGAAAATATTGGGTAGTTTCATTAGTTTAGAAAGTCTCGTTCAATTAGGAGATTTAATGATCGATATAGAATTGACATTCAAATTTTTTGAGAATTGGATAATCGATATCATAGTAAAATATATATTTATATGATGTGTATTCATACATCATTTACTATGTATAAAATAATAGCTAAGATAAGTATGTAAATTGAATTGTCTTTGTTTATTATTTTAACATTACGACAAATCAATTTTAATCTTGACAATTTTAACATATGGAAATCCAATATATGCCTTATTCGTCCTCGATTTAAAAAAAAAACTTTGGCTAAGTTTTCAAGACCAAATGTCACTATCTAATGAAATGTTTTTAAATAAAGTTTTGTTGTTACTTTGTGTATATCTAATAACGTTTTTGCTTTTTATATTGTTGCATAAAAGTTAGATTTGATATAATTAAAGTTTTTTTTTTACTTTTGATACATAAATGATTTTCACTATCTAGTGTTGTTAGACTTATAAAGATTGATATAAGTTTAAGAAATTATTTCCTATTAATAAATCAACTTTTTTTCTTATTAATATATGGTAGAAATATAAAATTTCTCTCATCATATCATTATATTTGTATTTTTTAAAACTTTACTAGGATTTATTATAATATTGTTAGCAATTCTTACAATTAAATCTTTTGATGTTTATTTCTAGAATTTTTCTAAGAATACATATGTATTAACTATATACATACTAACTTCTATATCTACGTATACATATAAAGAGTAACTTATGTAACCTTTAATTTTTTTTAATATAAGTACTTTTTAAATTTATAATACTAAACAAATCATTTATAGAGTATTCATCTTTTGAGTTAATTATTTCTTCCTCAATTTTCTAATAGATAAATACTACAAGTATCATTTATATTTGATTCTTCTATTGGTTTTAATTACATCTTAAAAGGTTTTTCTAAGATTGTTGTTTTTTGTAAAAATTCCCATTTAAATTATTTTTTTATGGTATTCATTAGCATAATATCCTTCCACATTACAGATCCAACATCTACATTTCTTTTTCCTTGATCGGTAATAATTTTGTTTTTCAACGGTCTATAAATTTTTCTCTTAAAATATCTTTTTTATAATATTATATCCATATTTTTATGGCATTCTAAAATCTCTTAAATGACCACAAATTTTATCATTTCATCTTATTTTTTTATATTCCTATATTTCTTGATATTTAATAATTATTCGGTTTTTAACAGTTGTTATTCTTCCTTTTAAGGTGTCTGGTATAATTTTTCTATTTATTGTATTCCATCATTATGTTATAGTTTTATGTAATATTTTAAGTAATTCTTGAAAAATATTTATTTATAATTTTCTTGCATCATTCTATTAGAAGTTCTTTCTTGACGAAGAACTCGTAATAAAATTGGTTTCATATGATTTTTTTGAATCATATTTTTTGATTCAAAATCAGTTTTGTTAATTATTGTCATATCATCTTCTTCTATGTTTGTATACAATTTGTAATTGTAATGTCTTCCTAATTCTTCATCTATTAGGGTTAACAAATTAACTAATTTTTCTATGTCATTATTCTTAGGGTCCATAAGTATTTTTCTAATTATTTTCTATATTCCATTAAATTAGGATTATAATTTTTTCTTTATTTTTAGGTTTTTTCTCATTTTTTTAGTATCAATGCATCTGATTTATTATGTAGTTCTTCTTTTAATCCTACGAATGGATCAAACTTCTTGTATGTGCATACACTATAAAGACCATGGAATAACTCTACACCCCATCCAATGAACCCATGAGGGAGCTAGCATGCCAACTTGTCATGATGCTCGGGAATCTCAACCTGTTGAAAAGACACAACACATTTTCCACCATTGTCAGAGCAATGTAAGCCCGTTCCTATATCAAAGAATCAACCTATGTTAGGTTGGATCGACACTCATATAGAAGGACCTATGACCCCGTTACGCCCTTAAAGAATTAGAGTAGACATAATACTTCCTACATGACTCACGACCGCAAGACGTAGCTCGTTGAGTGAGGCCAATAATCTACCCCAGTATTGAGTTATTTGGCCCGATTTGGCAAACATATGACTTCTAGACTTAGGGACTATAATAGACTAATGCCTATGCCTATGGCTCATTATGCACCTTAGGTCTTACACATAGAGTAGCCAAGTATGACCACGTGGACATATTTTGTAGTATAAATAGGAGGTGGTTCAAGTCATTTGGGGATTTTTGGAACCCTCGTACATTGTAACCCTAAGGAGGATTTACTCTTAAACACTTTTAATCTATAATTTTATTATTTTTAAGTATATTATTTACATCCATTCTTGATTTTGTAAACTATTAATGTATGTCTTGTTGTAATTTTTTATTATAATCATATTCTCTTATTTATTTTAGGACTTATTTTTGTGTTTTATTTATGTCTTGTGAAGACTTGATATTTGATTACTGTATTATATCACTTTCTTCTACTAAAAGAATTAAGACTTTCATTATTATTATTATTATTTAGTTTTTTGACGTGCTTGTTAGGTTTTCATTAAGATCTAATTTTATATCATATAATTTATTTTCTAACATTATTGGGATAATAATGATATCATTTTCTTACTAATATTATGTTATTGATGGATGCTTTCATTATTTTAACTTCTTATTTTAGGTATGTTACATTTTTTTAGAGGTTTTTTCTTCAAAATTTATAAACGTAAACCTAGATACATTACTTTCTCTTATCGATATTAGAGGTTTTCTTTAACATCTAAGTTTCATTTTCTTATTCTTTTAATGTTTGTTAATATTTCTAGTTTTATTATTTTGTCTAATTTCTCAATTTTTTTTATCTATTTTTATGAATTTATTTTATTCATATGTTAAACTATTATGACTATTTGTTAATGAATATTATATATATAGTCTATTGAAAATAGATGATTTTCTTCCTTCATTAAATCTCATTAGGGGTGAGCATCGGTTCGAAACCGCAAATTTTAGGTTAATCCGAATCCGATCCGATGCACATGTCAATCCGAACAAATCTGAATCCACCAATTTTAAGTCAATTCGAATCTGATCCGAAAATTATTCAATCCAAAAAATTATACGATCCGAATCAAATTCGTTGTACATGCCAATTCGAACAAATCCGAATTTGCTAATTTTATGTCAATACGAATCCGATCCAATCTGAAAATTATTCAATCTGAAATTTTAATTTAAATCTATTAAAAAATTACATAAATAAGCAAATTATGGAATATCAATCCAATCTAAACCGGTATAAACGTCAATCCGAACAAATCCAAATATGATATAATTTCAACATATAAAATAAAAAATTACATAAAATAAAAAATATCTAAAATAAAAATATTTTTCATACAAATTAAAAAAGTAGGTAACAACATGATTAAAAATAATTCAACAAAAATAATCAAAAAGAAAAAAATTAAACATCAATTACATAATTTAACTCCAAATATACATAGTAATAATTTAAATCTAAAAAATTAAATATCAATTACATAAATTAACTTCACTCTACGAACATTAATAACAACAATTCTTTTTTATAATCATTCAAGGTTTAAGTCACCAATACCATCAAGAATATCTGCACAATGAAAAATTAAAAAGTTAAAAATATACATAAATAATGAGCTAATAAACATAATAATATATATTTGATAACAAATAAATCTATATATATTTGAAAGTTTTATGAAATATACTTGATTCTAGAGCTTCAATTTCATCAAGTGACTCTTGGATATTAATGGTTGGATATGAACGAATCTAATTTTGAGTGCAAATCAAAGATTGTATAGTTTTAGAAGATAAAGAACTTCTGTATGGACTAATTGTACGACCACCAGTAGAGAATACTGATTCAGATGCTACGGTAGATACCGGTATAGCCAATACATCTCAAGCTATCAAAGACAAAATCTTAAATCTTGAGGAATGAATATTCCACCAACTTAAAAGATCAAATTTCTCATCATCCATATCAACCAATGCTTCTTGTAAGTATTTTTCCACTTCAGATTTATTTTCCATAGTATGAACTTCTTTTAAATGCTTTCTCTTACGAGAAGCATAAAGTTGGAATGCATCTGCTTCTAAACCAAAACCTTCTGTACCCATTTCTAAAGGTTGAGAAGATTCTTCTCTGTTTGAGGGAAAACACGTTTTACGATACTCTTCGTACATATCTTCTAAAGTTTTTTTTACCCTTTTTGAACTCATTGAAGCCTCAATATCATCCCCATTACACAATTCTAGCAAACTTAGATGTAAAGAACACTCTTTATGCCTAGGATCAAGTAAAACAGACACAAATAACATCATATTCATTTTAGATATTCCTCCCCAATATTTGTCAAACTTTACCTTCATATCACTAGCCATCTTCATCATAATATAATCCTCACATTTACTCCACATATCAAGTTGATCATGAATAAAACAAATACGATCCAAGAAGAAATTAGAAGTCATATATAAAGATCCAGAAAACATTAATGTAGCTTCATAAAAAGCTTTCAAAAATTGGACAAAATGTCTAGCATTATCCCAATCCATTATAGTCGGAGCTTGTTTAATTTCACCTCGACAAAACTCTTGATAGTACCCCAAATCAGTGATCTCTAACCTTTCAAATGCTTTTTGAAAATAAGTTGCAGAATCCAACATCAAATAAGTTGAATTCCACCTTGTCGTAACATCTAAACAAACAAGTTTTTGAGTAGAGAGTTTTTCCATTTCAGCAGCACTCTTAAATTTTTGCAGTCTAATTGGTGATCCTCTCACGTATCTTACAACAACACGAATCCTATTTATCGATATGTTATACTCTTTCAAACCCTGCTCAACAATTAAATTCAGAATATGTGCACCACATCGCATGTGCAAATGTTTTGATTCTAAAATTTCATTACCCCAACCATTAACACATTTTTTCAAATAAGTGCAGTATCATGAGAACTTGCATTATCAACTGTAATACATAATATCCTATCAATTCTCCAATCTAACAAACATGTTTCAATCGCTCTACCAAGTGTATCACCTTTATGATTTGGAACTTGACAAAAGTTCAAGATTCTCTTTTGTAAATTCTAACCATTATCAACAAAATGAGCAGTTAAACACATATAACATAAATTCTGACAATATGTCCATGTATCAATGGTAAGACATATTCTTTTACTAGTTCTATTTAACAACTCTTTTAATTTTACTTTTTCAGTAACGTACAAATTTAAGCAATCTCTTGCAATAGTCCACCGAGTAGGGATTTTAAATAAAAGGTTGTAATTCTTCAATAAACTCCTTAAATCCTTCACCTTCTACGATAATAAATGATAATTCATCTTTTATTATCATCCTTACCAATTTTTCTCTACATCTTTCAGCATTAAAACTGTGAGGTACAAGACTTCCTTCCTTATGAAAAGCTAAAGTTTTTTGTTTCTTAAGAACTTTATTGGGAAACTTATCACATTCAATGTCAATGTGTGCAAGCAAATTTGACGTGCCAGATTTGTTTGACACATACCTATATTGTTTCTTACAATATTTGCATATAGCTTTGCGATGTTGCCCTACCCATTCTATAGTAAAATGAACCCATGCTTCACTACTAGATCTAGATGAAACTTTTTTACATTCTTCTTTAGAAGCAATGCATAGATTAGGAATTGGAGTACTCATAGAATCTTGTTCTTGAGTTGGTTGTGTTGCACTTTCATCTTTATTTACTTCTTCAATCACATAAAGTGTATCATTATCTTTATCTAAAGCCATCTATATAGTTGTAGAAAAATATATTAGACATTTGCAATAAATAATTGTAAAAATGTGCACATAGACGTGTGGTGATGCTGGACATGTTTACTTTCATGTGATTTAAAATATGTATTGAACGTTTATATATAATATAACTAAAAATTTAATAATACGAATAAAATGTTCAATTAACATGCACCATTTATAGAACAATGTTTTATGATATTGATTTTTATAATTATTTAAATAACCATGATGTACTACAATGGTGATATTTGTTCCACCAAGCCACGATAAACCTAAATATTTTAAAAATAGTTTAAAAACTGTTATAGTTCAATTAAAGCATGAAAAACAACGTTTTTGGGGGAAAACTCTAGACAAATTGCTTTTGACAATTTGGTGTGCCTAGATATCGAAAAGTTATGTGGAATCATAAAAAATTCGTCCAAAACAGACCTCACAACACAAAGTTATGACCGTTCAAAGTTTTCTTATAATGTCATCTAATTTTTGTTCTACAATACAATCACATTTTCATTCAGATTCGTAATTTCATCTCATAGCTCTCGAAAATTACTATATGAAAACAGTAAAATACACAATATGTTCTAGAATCTAGATAGCTTATTGCTTCACACATCCATTTGAAACAAAAGCAATAACTATCAATAACAACCAAAACAGAGCATTTGAATATTAGATCTGAAATCAAAATTCAGAAAAAGGAAAAAAGTTCAAAAAATATAACCTTCTTGTTTAGGATGATGAAGAACAACGAACAAATGAAAGAAGAAGAAGAAGAAGAAGCGGCGGCAAAGAAGAATAACGAGCAACGAAATGAAAGCGGAGAAGCCTGGCCGCAGCAGAGAAGCAGAGATGCACGAGCATCAGCAGCAGAGAAGCACAAGCAGCAGCAGTAGAGAAGCACTTAACAATGGAGGCAAGTTGGCAAGGAGAGAGATAGAGGCAGTTGGAAAAATATATTAGGTTTTAGGTTAAGATTTAGAGAGATGGAGGCAGCTTAGGTTTTAGGTTAAAATTTAGATATACGGGCTGCTTTAATAGTTAGGTTAAATAATTATTATATATATATTTTTAAATAATATATTAAATATATCGGATCGGATCAGATAGGATTATACGGATTTGAATATTTCTAATCCGAATCCGAGCAGATTGATAAAATCCAATCCGAATCCGATCCGACTTCGGATAGAAACCACTTAATTTTATCGAATTTTTTGGATTGATCGGATTGATCGAATATTTTACTCACCCCTAAATCTCATATTTCAAATGAGAATAGTTTATTTTAAAACTTTAAAAATATTTATAATATTACTTCAAATATATTATTGATATTATCGCAACCTTTTATTGGGCCGGTCAAAAGCAACATTGCTGATAAAAAGCCGAAAAATTTAGTCATACTTAGTTGTCTAGGTGAGTGAGCGAACTCAGCTATAAGAGATCACCGATTCTCTCCCTTGCATCATGGTAAGAAAACTTCCCATTTTTCTCTTCGATCAAATTCGTCAATTTCTAGGGCAAATTTAGCAGTCGAAAATTGTAACCTTTCCTCTCATCTGATTATTTAGGAAATTTAATAAGAGCAATCGGCTTTAGACACTATTAATAGTTTGCAATTGATATTATAATAAACGAAATTAAACTTTAAATTCTTTGTTAAATGGTATTTTGATTGTACATGATGAATGTTCAACAGGCTACTACTGGTACTGGGAGTGTGGAGGAGCAGCTAAAGCTGAAGCTCTACTCGTACTGGAGGAGCTCATGCTCTTGCCGTGTTCGTATTGGCCTCAACTTGAAAGGTCTCAAGTACGATTACATGCCTGTTAACTTGGTTAAGGGAGATCAATTCAATCCAGGTTCTTTGCTTTCCATTTATGTTATTGTCATAGCCATCCTCTTTAATTGGGTGGAAAATGTTAGAAAAGTCCCTATTTAACTAAAAAGCTAGACACACTATTCTATTGTTTTAAGGTATTATATCATTAGTCTCAATTTCTTTAAAAGTTACATATAAGTTCAATTTTACTTCGTTAGGGAAAAAAAAGCCGCACTTGTTAATCACTTGTAAACTAAGAGGATAAAATAGTTATTTTCCTTAATTAACTATGAGAATTCTATAAAAAAAACCCTAACTCATCAAGATCCTCCATATTCACGTGCTAAATGACAACAACTACCCTTCATTGAATACGCACGTCCGGAGCATGTGCGTTAAAAGATGACCATTTTTGAGTTGGTGATGAGAAATAGAACTTATGTGTACATTTATATATAATAAAGGACAGAGGAGATACCACCTAAAACAAAGGAACTAAAATGTACCCTTTTAAAGGGACTTAGGCATTGCCCACCGCTTTAATCGGTAGTGTGGTACTTTACTTTCATAAGTTTTGGCTTATATTTCTTACCGTTAGAATTAACTCCTTTTTAAATCCAGAGTTTACAAAGTTGAATCCTTTGGGTTATGTTCCTGTGCTCGTAGACGGGGATGTTGTAATTTCAGACTCTCTTGCTATCTTATTGGTACCTCTCTATCCAAAGAATGTTGCTTTTCTTCTTTAATTTCAGGTGAATTGTTGTCATTTAGAATAAAAAATGATTTTATTGTATTGAAAAAGTAAGACTACAATATGTTTATGATAAAGGGTAACAAAAGCCTGTATCTTTGATAAAAATGTACTTTAATCCTCTAGTATAGAGTTGAGGCACTATAAGGCCGTTATTTCTTTTGAAAGGGTCATTGAAATCCATTTTAGACCAAATTTTTAGAGATAAAATTAGCATTTTGTAAAAACTTTATTTTCTTTTATAAAAACAACCAAAATATATTAAAAAAATATTTTTTAATTAATAGTTTATGGTTTAAAATAATAAGTAAATAAAAAATTAACATTAGAAATATATCATTGAGACTATTTGTTATAAGAAAATGGATTACATTGTAGTTGTGAATAAAAATAATTTTTTAAATATTTATTTATATTACTTTAACAAAAGAAAATAAATTTTTTACAAAATGTTAATTTTACTTTGAAAATTTGACCTAAATATTCCAGATGAACTTTAGTGACCCTTTAAAAAAAGATAACAGACTTTTAGTACTCCACCAAACAACTAGTAAACTAAAGTGTATTTTTGTCAAAGATTGCGGACTTTTGCTATCTTTTATCCATATATTTATATACTAAATAAGATATAAGCATGATTGAAATGCCTTTATTTTAATACTTCTCTTCATGCTGGAGCACATATATTCATGATGCCTAGTTTGGAAGGAAAATACATAAATTGACTCTTAGTAACAACTTTAGTAAATGTATCTCCTAGTTGCTCGTCTTACTGAATGTATGTGGTACACACACATCTCCTTTCATTGCTGCTTCTCTTATGAAATAATATTCCAGGTCTATGTGCTTAGTTTGCTCCTAAAACATAAGATTATTGGCAATGTTAACAACTTGAATATCAAAATGCATGACTATAGGATTCTTATCTCCAATGCATTCATTCATGAGGTTTCTATTGTACATCAATTTACCTATAGTATGAGCCCAAAGCTTGATACTCAGCTTCCACACTCGAGCATGCAACTACATTTTTCTTTTTGCTCCTTCATGTCACGAGGTTTCCTTTAACAAAAGTGCAATGCTCAAGAGTAGATCTTTTATCAGAACGAAAACCTGTCTAAGCTGCATTAGAGTAACTAGCAATGTCAAGGTTTTGACCTTTCTTATAAAGAACATCGATACCAATAGTCCGTTTCAGATGTCTGAGAATATGATAAACTACTTCCTAATGTATTTGCCAATACTTTTCTATAAATTGATGGACACCTCTTACAACAATCAGGCCTAATAACAATGAGATATATTAGTTTTCCTACCAGGCTCTTGTATCTCCTTTTATCATCAAAGTCGTTATTACTTGTATCATTGAATTGGGAATTTGGATTTATAGGAATATCTAAAGGTTTAGTTCCCAACATATTAGTTTCTGTCAACAAATCTTGCCCATATTTTCTTTGGGATAATACAATGCCTTTCTTAATATGGGCCCATGTTATTTAGACCCATCATATTTTGTGAAGTATCCATGTTCAAGAGACATAATTTGGACATGGGTGTGAGTATTCAAATACAATATTTTGGTGTAAATTTACAAAAAATTTAGAAAAATTGGCATATCTGACACCTGATTATGTATCAAAAAATTTACGATTCTCAATGTCCCAAGAGAATTCGAATAATATAGCTACGGGCTACCTCAATACCTAGGACGTAATGTAGTAGGCCCGAGTCTTTTGTTTGAAAAGTTTTCAACTACTTTTTTTTTGCTTTTGCTATTCCCACAATCTCACTTCTAAAGACATGGATATCATCTACATACTTGATGAGCATTACAAGCCCTACTTTTTTCTTTCTTACAAATATATAATGATCAGAGTGGGATTTAAAGAATCCAAAGGAGAGAAGCACATTACTCAATTTATCAAACCATGCGTGATGAGATTGTTTTAGCCCATAAATTGCTTTTTTTAGGTGACATACTAGTTTAGTTTTTCCCTGAGCAACAAACCCAAGTGGTTGCTCTATATATACCTCAGCACATTTTTAATATCTAATTGGTAGAGAGGCCAACCAAGATTAACTACAAGGAGATGAAAATCAAAACATAATTCAGTCGAGCAAGAGGAGAAAATGTGTTATAATAGTCAATACCATATATCTCTAAAGCTTTAGCAACCAGGCAAGCTTTTGCACACTCAATGTACCCATTAGGTAAATATTTAATAGTAAAGATCCATTTATAACCAAACATTGTCGTACCCTTTGGTAAGCTTTTAGGTACCACGAGATAGTAAAGCCGATATTTCTTCTTCTATTGCAGCAACCTAACTAGGGTGGGTAAGTGCTTCCTTATAAGATTTAGGAACCAAAATAACACACAGAGAGAGAGCACAAAATTGCGACACACAAGAAAAAACTCCAAAGCATTATTAGAATGAAATGTACGCAAAGAAACACCAAACTGAGTCTTTGTTTCATTAAAAAGATCTAATAAAAGGAACTTCAGACTGTTGTTTCAAAAGAAATAACCAAGTATTCCTAGAAAAATCATTTATAAAACTACAAAATACTTAACCCTTGAATGTTGGGAACTCGACATGTGCTCCCAAATATTAGAGTTCATTAAAGAAAAAGGACTATGACTTCGTTTATTGACTTGAGATAGGTATGAAGACCTGTGATGTTTTCCTAGCCCACATTTTTGACATTCCAATTTTGACACAATAGTAGAAGAGGAACCCCATAAGTTGAAGAAGAAGAATATGAGGATGGCCTAAGCAACAATGCTACTATAACACATCATCTGAGGAATGAAAGGTAACTAGAACAAGTGGGATTTATCTAGTTGGTAAACCCCATTAACCAAGTGTCCACTACCAATTGTCTTCTTTGTAGAAAGATCTTGAAAAACACAATGTGTAGGAAAAGATGTCACAAAACCAATTAATTGATTGATAGACAATAAATTGACCATAAAATGTGTAACAAAAAGTGCAGAAGACAAGATATATGTGGACCAGGAGAGACAATGCCTTCCTCAAAGAGGCTGAATCAATGATCTAGGGTGATGAGGAAGATGTACTAAAAGCAATAGTATCTGACTCAGCTAAAGTAACAGTCTGGGGGAGATGGAAGATCGAAAGCCAACAAATAAGATTCTTGCAATAGTTGATTATATTCATCTCGTGAAACCAAGATGGACTCACTAGATGGAGCAAAAGGCACAATATTGGTGGAAAAGGAGTTGTGAGCCTCAAATTAGGCCTTATTAGCTTGTGGGATTTTTCAAATGTATGCGAATACCTATAAGATCAATGATTATTTTTGCCACAATGGACACAATAGAAGTAATTACAACTGTAGCCATGCCCTCCTCTTGAATCATGGCCTTTATTTCGACTACTAAGAAGACCACGACCCCTACTAGAGGTGGATAAGGTAAAAGCATCATGAGACGACACCGAGGGTGTTGCAGTGGAATGAGGGACTACATGCATTATTCATGAATACACAAATCAAAGTGAAGGAATTTGATCACAAGTCATAATAGCTTGTCAAACATGAATACTTAGAATCTAAGCTAGATAAAAATTTAACAATGTGAAACTCCTCTTGTTGACGCTTAAGGGTATCCAAATTTGAAGTGGGGTGATACAATTTAAGTTTCTCCAATTGACCAACCAATTGTTAGTAGCACATACTAATAGACCTCCCATTTTGATGGCAAGATAGTATGCTGAAATAGAAGTTCGAGATACAGTTTTGTCTTGAGAGTATTGGTCACGCACTGCCTTCTAAACTTCTTTAGTAGTTGCAAAGAACATGTAGTTTCCTACAATAGTAGGTTCGATGCTATTACAAAGCCAACTACGAACCATAATGGTTATCAACTAGTGAGTCATCTTTCAAATAATGGTTTTTTTTGTTGGCTTTCGAAAACACCATAATAATTGCTTGAGCCCAGTGCAAATAATTAGTATCATTAAGTTTAAAGGTTGTAATTTGAAGAGAGGAGCTATCAAACATAGTAGTGATTATAGAACTAACATTAGTGCCAATATGAGAAGTCGATGGAGAAGGGTCCGCCATCATTTAATTTGTTTAAAAAAATCAACAATAACCAAAGTGAAGTAGCACCATAAAATAATAGAAAATACAACCATTAAAGTAAAGGGTGCTCCACCAAGCACACAACATAGAGGAAACATATCAAAAAAATCAGCTCATAAAAAATAAAGGGACCAACACTTGTACTGGCCCAAATAACATAATAGAAAATCCAGATAGCAAGAATAAATAAAAAATGAGTAGTTAGAGTAATCAAACCCAAACGAGAGATAAAGAGAGCACTTATCTTCAACAAGGGTTGTCTACAACAAGTTGTTCCAGAAAAAAATAACCAGTAGACAAATTATCAATGAGGCATTGTCGGAAGCCGTCAGTGGATGCTGAAAGTGTTGGAAAATGGCATGAGTCGGTGAATTAGGCAAGGATAACCCTCGTGGGTCGCGATTTAGGGTCTACGTGACCTAATTTACAATTTCAGCATGGGTCTTACGATTATGGGTGGTAGGTTCGTGATTCCAATGACGGCTGAGTTGTACGATTCTGGTTTAGCTTTGGGTTTTGCAATTTTGGGTGGTGGATGGTGGTTGACGGTGGTTGACAATTGGTAGTGGCTAAGGAAGGTTAGGTTAAGGTTGGCCTTTGATACCATATTATTTGGAATGAAATAATGATTTTATTGTATTGAAAAAGTAAGACTACAATATATTTATATACTAATATGATATAGGCATAAGACTAAAATGTCATTATTTTAACAATTGTATCAATATTGAATATCCATTTTTGTATGGTTTCACTTTTGGTCGTAGTTTTGAGTAAAACTTTAATCCCATTGTTCTTTGTGAACAACAGTGGTTTCACTAACCAAATTTAATAAGTATATGAATATCACAATTGACATTGTGTATTAGACAATCATCAAAAACTAAAAATCATTGTTGTACATCAAAAAGTTAAATCTAAAATAATATGCTTTTACATCCTCCACAGTGAAACCAAGTTGTGAGAAATTTCTCTCACAGCTCCTCTAAATCCACAGGGTTAACCCTGTATAAAATGCACGCACTTCAATAGGTAGACTTATGGTGTAATATTTGTTGCAAACAAGGTGACCCATGATTTACAACTAATTGATATACTCATTCCTTTGTACCCAATTGAAGATTACTTGATGGGCTGCTCATGTACTCTGTTTGATGGAAGCTTGTTATCTCTACTTGATGGTTTTTCATATATATTTGTTCAGCCTATGCCTATAAGGGAGAGCACAATACAAATGTCTAATTAGTTCCTTACTTTAGGGACAAATAGTTAGCCCACTAAGTTGTTATTAGGAGAATTGGTTACTAACAATTTTCTTACGTAACATTTATGTTCTATGTTACTTAGATTCTTCATTTTTCATGAAGTATCTGTGTTCAAGCAACATAACATGGACATGTGTGTGGGTGCTCGGATACTCAACTTTGGTGTAAATTTACAAAAAATAAAAAATTTAGAAAAATAGGCATGTCCAACTAGAGTTTCTATTGAGTGATACTTAATTGATATATTTTGGAAAATATATTTTTTGATGTATCTCTACAAGACCTTTGTTACATATTTATACTAAAGAATAGGCCAAGTAGAAAATGAAATAAATCACCTAATTAACTAATACAATCTACCAAATCCTAGTTAATTACAACAAATCCTAATGATCGACCTAATTAAATAAAATCCCTCACAGTTTGGGATTTTAACACTCCCTTTTAAGTTAGATCATAAATATTATTCATATCTAACTTGCAAATAAGATCATCGAAGTTTTGTCAAGGGTGCCCTTTAGTGAAGATTTTGCAATTTGTTCTTTAGTTGGAACGTAAGTCATGTAGATAGTCACATCTTTGACTTTTTCTTTGATGAAATGTCTATCTACTTCTACATGTTTAGTTTTGTCATGTTGAACTTGATTAAGGGAAACATTGATGGCTGCCTTTTGTTATTGTAGTAAAGTTTAATTGGAGACTTTACTTTAACTTGTAGTTCATTCTAAGAGTTTTCTTAGCCATAGTGCTTCACAAATCCTTTGTGCAACTGCCTAACATTTGGCTTCATCACTGCTTCGAGTCACAATGTTTAGCTTATTACTCCTCCAAGCCATTAAATTCTTAAATACAAAGGTACAATGTCTAGTAGTAGATCTTTTATCTTCTACTAAGTTAGCCTAGTCCGTGTCAATAAAGACTTTTACCACCTTATTTTCATTTTTCTTGAAGATCAAAACTTTGTTGGGTTACCCTTTTAGATACTTGACAATCTTGTAAATAGCTTCAAAATGTACTTTTGAGGAATGCATGTGTTGGCTTATCAAACTAACTGAAAATACAACGTCAAGTTTAGTGTTAGAAAAATATATCAACTTTCCTACTAATCTTTGATACCTATCTTTGTGTATTGGTTCTCTTAACTCTTCTGACCTTTTTTTAGCTTTGATTAGAGTGTCACATAGTTTACACCCAAGCATTTCAGTCTTAGTGAGAAGATCAAGTATATATTTTTGTTGAGAGACACTTATTCTTTTCTTTGATCTTATAGCCTCCGTTCCTAAAAAATTTCACATTTGTTCTAGATCCTTAACTTCAAATTCTGTTGTCAAGGTTTTCTTTAGTCTCTCAATCTCTTCCATTTTACCCTGGTTGGGATTATACCATCAACATAGAATATCAATATTGTTTTTTTCCCATCTCCAATGTGCCGGAAAAACGTTGTGGGATATAATTGTCCCTGTTGATACCCTCGTTTCCTTATCACTTTTACAAATCTATCGAACCATGATCTGGGTGATTGTTTGGGGTCATACAATGACCTTTTTAGTTTACACACCATATTTAGACACTCTTTGCAATGGTAATGTAGACTTATTTTTTAATTCTCCATTTAAAAGGGTATTTTATGTCCATTTGTTGAAGAAGTCAATCCAAATTCACTACTAGTGATGAGAACTTAGAATGTGTTTAGTTTCTTCATAGGTGAAAAGGTTTCAAAGTAATCAATTCCATAGGTCTATGTAAATCCTTTTGCAATTAGACGGACTTTATATCGTTCTATTATCCTATCAACCTTGTACTTTATCGTAAAGATCCATTAACAGCCAATTGATACCTTTCCTTTTGATAACTATGTCACATCCCAAGTTTCATTTTCTTGTAGTGTGTATATTTTTCAAAATTGCTTCTCTCCATTCTAGAATTTTTAAAGCCTTATGGATACTTTTTGGAATTTTTGTTCTATCAAAATTAGTAGTAAAAACATGAAATTTAAGAGACAAAATATTATATGAAACAAATCTAAAGATTAGATGAAGTGTACATGATCAAGTTGGTTTTTTAATTTTTAAGTGCAATAGGTAACTTAGAAGATCTAGGTGACTCGAAATTACTTGGTCTTGATGTTGGCTCATAGATAGTCATATCTACCACCGAATATTGTAATATATGGAAATGTCATACACCAATTTTTTTAAAAGCTCAAGCATGTAGGAGGTAGATTTTGCATTTCATTTATATTTTTTTAACACTTTTTCAAGTGTTTGATACTTTTTCTTTGCAAAGGCCTATCACTTGTATTTTGCTCAAAAGTAAGTTTTTTTGTTTTTTTGCAAGGTCAATCAACTTGAAAATTTTAAATGATTTTGAAAGTTGTCATAAGGATTCGATCTCAAGATCTTACTGATACCATATAGAGTTGTTATGAACTGATATTGAATTGATATATTATAGAAAATATATTTTTGATGTATTTGAATAGGACCTTTGTTACATAGGCCAAGTAGAAAAAGAAATAAATCACCTAATTAATTAATGCAATCCCCCGTTAACTCCTAATTAATTAAAAAAAATCTTATTAATTAAATAAAATCCCTCATAATCTAAGATTTCAACATCAACACCTAAATATGTATCAAGAATTAACAATTTGGCGTCTTAAAAGAATCCGTGTAACATTGTGTATGTTTTAGAAGGTTAGGGACCAAAGTGGCTCTATGTGTAAACTTAAGCGTTTAAGCCTATTGGTGCATTTAACTTTATTTTCTCTTCCAGTCATTCCATCTAATATTTAGCTATTATGTTTCTCAATGGCCAATGGAAAAGTACTTGGATGAAAAGTACCCTCAGGATCTCTTGTTGCCTTGTGATCTCCGGAAGAAAGCCATCAATTACCAGGTTATAGTTCTTATTTTTATGTATCTCTTCATTTTCTTGAAATATTATAGCGAGATATAATAGTGTCATGCACCTTAGGATGTACACCACATAAGTAACTTACCGCACGTGCTTCCTAAAAAAAGAATAAGTTAATGTGTGACTTTGTATGTGGCACATGATATGTCCCAACCACATTAAAGAAAAAAGAGAGAAAAAGAAGGCTCACTGTTTTTTTCTTATGATCCAGAGTTTTGAGGTGATCTTCCCTAGTATTTTTTCCTGATCTTTGCCAGCAAATGTCGTTGTGGCATTTACATATAATACCTTGACTTTTTAGCATGTTTCAAATTGCAAAACTGATGCTTATTTATTACTTTTAAATAAATAGGTTGCAAATATTGTTTCTTCAAGCATCCAGCCTCATCAGAATCTAGTAGTTCTGGTAACCACCTGGACTTGATTATTCTTGTGTTATATCCTCTTCCCCCAGCCCAAGACATTGATGTTCTGGTTCTGAGACATTGTTCTATTATGTATATTGTTCATGTCATGCTGCTTTTGGGTTTACAGAAGTACATTGAAGAAAAATTGGGTCCAGATGAGAAACTAGCTTGGGCTAAACACCACATTGAGAAGGGCTTTGCGGGTAATTTTTAATCAAAACCATCTTTGACTGGGTCCGTCTGTCCAACTCCTTTCCTTTCTCAATAGTCAACGAACAAAAACTGACTGAACTGACACTTGAACTTGCTATCCTACAGACACTAGATTACTTTCTCTTATTATAATCAACCAGCTGATCATCCCTCTTATTATAATCAAGCTGGGAGCTGTAGTTGAATCGAAATTTCAGGTTCCCTAATTTCATATGCTGACTGAAACATATCATTATAAGTGATATTCATGCCATAAATAGTTGACCAAAAAGGTACTTAAAATATTTTGAAGCCATGAGACGTTCAATAATTGGTCAAAAGACAGTATTAACATCGATTGCTAGCATAGAAGTCTAAAGTAGAGGTTCGGTGACTTACATCCTAATGCAACTATACCTCAAAAGTAAATCTCTTTTGTTGATTTAAGCAGCTCTTTGTCTGGCTTCTCCTGAAACTTCATGTATGATTCTATCCTTTTTGTAGTATGAATGGTTTGTTTGACATTGTCAACTTGCAAATCCAATGTTTAAACCTTTGAGGTGTTGTCACTGCCCTGAGCATTCAACACGCAGTTGGGTGGCATGGAGAATTAGAATGAAGTAAAGTTACATTTATTTTCGCTTCTTGTTCTATTATCTCTACCACTATTGGACTTCATGCATTAACACCTTTTTGACTGATTTGGAGATCATAGCTTGATACTTATGTGTTAAAGTCCAAAGCTTGCAACAGAACTATTTCTTGAGTTAAAGCAGTCTTTAATATTGTATCTGATGAAAATTCAATTTCTCTGATTAAAAACACTGGTTTTACTTTTCATTTATAGCACAAATCCCTTCCAAATGTGAATTCCTCTGTTAGGCTGTTGCTATTTTGCTTGTTTTGTGTATTATCTGTAAATCAGCACTAGGAAAAGCATGTAGCTAACCTAGTTTATGATACCTAGTTTATGATTTTTCTGTGGATTTTTGGTTTTAACTCAATAATTCGTGTCCATGTTCTTCAGCCCTCGAAAAACTACTTAAAGACTATGCAGGAAAATATGCAACTGGAGATGAAGTTTACTTGGTATGAAGATGTTCAACTTCCTTTATACTTTCATTCTATTTGTTCTATTAAAAAACCTTTAGAATTGTTCTTTTGGCTTGTTCACGTGTTTATGCTTCTCAGTTTTTGTATTTGATAAACAAAAGTACTACCACACACATGCGGCCACAGAGGCAGAGTTTCAATCTCCAGCTGGACCATTGTATGAGAGCTGTAGTGTTTGGCTTTAGTCAATGGCTCTATGCTTCTATTCCTTATTTTTTGTTGAGAAACAATTAAAGCACATCAATGCTGGATAATTTATTTGGTATAGGATGTTTGAAGTTTTAATTATAGGAAAGATAAAACCCCATTAGAAATTAATCGCATCTTTTTAAAATATTTAATCAAAATTTAAAAGATTTTAAATTAAGCGTATGTTTCTTTGCGTACAGCGACCGTCATACCTTGAAGTTTGTAACTTGGAGAGAATGCACATCAATGCCGGATAATTTATTTGGTATAGGATGTTTGAAGCTTTCATTATAGGAAAGATAAAACCCCATTAGAAATTAATCCTTTCTTTTTAAAATATTTAATCAAAATTTCAAAAGTTTTTGAATTAAGCATATGTGTTTCTTTGTGTACAGCGACTGTCATAGCCTTGAAGTTTGTAACTTGGAGAGAGTAGTTTTTTAAGACATGTATGGGTGATCTAATAGTTAAATCTCATGTTGCACATTATCTGGAACTTCACATCCTGATATATTGAGGATAAATTTTTCTTAAATATGATTGAAGTTCTGGTTCATGATTGCAGGCTGATTTATTCCTAGCACCCCAGATTGATGGGGCAATCAGAAGGTTCCATATTGACATGGTAGTGCTTGCTACTCTTAACTATATTAATATACCAGTTGAAGTAGATAATTCTTGCACAATAATTTGGGAACCTTGAATTAATCATCTTGAAAACTTTCCTTTCTCTCTGGGTATTTTTTTGTCTTCCTTGCCTTTTTATGTGCTTGCAACATCAATCATAACCTTCCACGTCAACTTCTATTTTCAGTTCAAAATTTATTTTTAAGCTATAATGAGAAGTTTCTGCATTATTTGCCAAGTAGGAGCTAACTCGGATATCGATTATTTTGTTAGTACCTAGCATTCAGTTTTATTAGCTGCAACATCCTCTGGCTTCCACTAACATTTTGTCTCCTGATCCGGTAATTTAATTTTGTTCATTTATTTTTGCGGTTAAGTATCTAGACCAATGTTTATGTATTGAATTTCATTGTTAATCCCTATTATTAAATATATTTTCTTTATTTAAGCTATGTTATTTAGTTATCTCTTTACACTCCTCTTCAAGTCTTTCTTGTCTAACTTTCCCACTTTTCTTCGTCTCTCTCATTATGTATAATACAACGTCATATATATACATTTATCGAACATTGTTAGATAAATACTCATATGGATCAAAACTGAAACCTCTTGCAATGATGAATATTACATTTCATGGGTCATAATATATATTTGCTTTTGATATATTTAGTTTAGTTTTTGTTTTTGTTTTGTAAAGTCCGCGTTGATTTTTGTTCCTATTTAGAAGCTCCCCTTCTCTGTCTAGACAATTTTGGAATACATTTTACTAACTTATCTTGTAACAAATTTTTTCTTCAATCTTTTTGCAGAATCAATTCCCCCTTTTATCCAGGTTGAATGAAACATACGGTGAGCTGCCGGCATTCCAAAATGCCCTGCCAGAGATGCAGCCGGATTTTCCATCACAAGCAACCTAGAATTAAGGAATCAATATATCTTTTTGTATGTTGCTATTTAGATACGTTTAATTTTGTTAAAAAATAAGTTTCTTAAAGAAGACATCGGATTGTGCACTAGAATGAAGAACATCAAAATGTTTGAAATTTGGAAACAAATAAAAAAGAAACCTCATGCATAATTATTGAGTAAAAATTTGCTAAAACAATTTTATATCCTCCTAAAAAGGAAAAAAAATGTTTATTTTTACGTTGGCATGGTTTTGAGAAAAGAAAAATTATCATTGAAATTAATTGCAAGGATATGATTAGGTTCATAAATTAGAATTTTAAAAAATATAAGAAATAATAAAAATATGAAATATATTAATTAATATGTATAAATATTTTAAATGTAATAATATTAAAATATATTTATAATATAGGTAATTCAGTTCAATTTATGTTATAAAATAAAAACCTTTAATTGATTTTTCTATATCTTTTTTGCCTTGATTCTATCTATAAGTAACCTACTGTTCTATGAGATGATTATTTTAAGGTGATTATTTTGTATGTATACTCGAACTAACTATATAGTATTTACATCAAGAATTCAAGTATTATATATGTAATTAATTTGATCATTTGTAGAAACTATCCGTAATAGTGAATATGCAAAATGAATCTCTTTATGGTAAAGAGATTCATTGTTCATGATCCTTTTTGTTTAACCTTAGTTGTTATTTGAATATGTGAAATCTTGGTCAGGTGGGGATAACAATTCTCTTATGCATGTCCATCGAGTTTTGAAAATTTCAAACATCTAAGAGATAGAGAGGTAGGGATTTATCAAAGGAATTGTATTCCTTTGTATATGTTAGGAGTCAATTATTGAGAATGGATTAAGGAAAGCTTGAACCCAATTCATATACCGATGAATATAAGCACAATTGAAATTCTTGGGGAGTCATACATTTACGTGTTGATAAGGCCATTCTTCTTGAAGCTCGATCTCTCCCTTAGATAAATCATATAACCAAGAGAAACCATGAACGAGAATGGAAAAGCTTGCCTCATCTATGAGTAAATGTTTTGTACTAGTCTCATCAGATCATATATCTTTCTTGGTATATCTAGAAAATAGGTAAGATCATAAACTAAAAATTTTGGAGTTACAAAGATAGTTATTAAATCGTTAGTAACACATAGAAAACATTACTCTTATAGTAATTGTTAATAAGTATAACCAAAATCTTGTTATAGCCATTTCTATACATTCAATGTACTCTACATAGATAATAATATATAATGTTGGAATACAGTAAAATAAAAAAATAAAATATTTTGTTGAAATTGTTCGTTGGGAAATTTTTCATTAGTTTTTCTCTCCAACACAACAATATGGCATTATTACTAAACATGTTGAACAAATGAAATATAACAAAAGTTTATATTTTTTTATCAAAGATTGAATCAATCATCAATAGAATAATTAGGTTTTAAATTAGGATACATTTTGAGAAAATAAAACTTCCATCGGACATAAAGAATGAAAGGCTTTCATAAAAAAAGGGAATTTGATGAGTTGATCCGCTATACATCTTACTTTTACTACTATATCGGGAGTTACTTTACATATTGTTTCATGTAAAATAGATAATGGATTTGTTTGTCTTTTGTTGAATCTTTTCCATGGTTCTATAGATAACTTGATAAACCAATGATTTTTTTTTGTTTTTCAAAATACAATTAACCATCATATTAACTAATCGATTACGATAAATTGGATTAGAATAATACAAGTGTTGGATAAGAATCTACAATGCACTAGAATGCCCTTATTAACGATCCTTACTTTGACAACATCTAGGGTTCCTCTAACAATGTGATATCTTATGTCGAGTAAATCCTTAATCCTTCCCCTTCTTAGACTACAAAATGTTCTTAGACTACAAAATGTTCTTATACACTATGGCCAACCCCATGTATATGAGCAATGATTTCAAATCCATAGTTCAAGTGCACTCTAGTAACTTTACGTAAGGGAAAGTTTGGTTTTTGGGGGGTGATAGTAGAAACATTGACAGATAAGTCACCCTTACTACAACTCTATAGAATCGTACATAAGATTTTTATGGGGCTCATTTGGGTTTATGGGGCAATTAGAGGTTAAATATAACTCAAGTGGAATATAGACCATCAGATCAGCTTCAGATCAAGGGTTGAGATGAAAATAAGAAAAAATAACAATGTTAGCCAATAAGAGCGTGACACATGGCACACAATATTCATTTGGAAAATCATCGTGCGACGTGTGGCATTGGAGGACTGGTCCAGTCAATAATAACTGAGTCAGCACCATATGGAAATCTGTGATTCACAGTCATGGATTACGTGGCACACATTTGGAAGGAATGGACGAGTAGCGTGACCACATGTGGCATAAGCGTTGACCAAGGGAAAAAATCGAAATGAACGTTGTGCCTACACGTGTCAAGGTGATGCGTCACCCTATACATGTAGTGTTGTGTGATTGGCCCTATCTGTTACATGGCATTCAGGTGGCTTGATGTGTCAACTCCTTTGCATATGTGGCATCCACATGACAGCTCCTGATTGGTTATACGTTAAAAATTTATAAAAAATCCAAAAACAAAATCCCAAAAAATTTCAAAAAATATATTTTCACTCTATTTCACCAAAAATTTCATATCTTAATATTTTTAGCCCTAACAATACTACTTATTCAATAAAACGAGCAAATATTAAGTAGAAAAATTTCACTGATGACTCTACTTTCATAGAGTCATCACACGCCTAAACTTAACTCTTTGCTTGTCCTCAAATAAAACCAAGTCTAATTAAATAAACTAACATGGATAGTATATTCATAAATATATATCTATTAATACATGCATATTTAGAAAAAAAACTGTCACTCTAAATAGTGGTGCAATTATTTGACAAGAAGGTTCATATATTCATTAATCAACGTTCTATCAATACAAGGAAATGCAAGGATGATCCAATGCACTCATGAAATCAACCTATATGAGCATGCTAATTAATTCAATCTTAGAACAAGTCTCATAAGTATATTTTTCACATCCCTATGCACTAATATAAATATGCATTTAGCTAAAGATCAATAAGAACTTTACATGTTTATAATGTAAGGCTTATGTTAGGGGTCATAAATGAAGACATTTAGGTTCTTTCCACACCTTGGCTTGCTTTTTATTCATTGTGTAATTTTTAATTACAATTGAGCTTTTACATCATATTTTAGTGCACCATCTCTTTTCATTCTTTTCATATTATTTTATTCCACATCTTTTTTTTTTGTAACTTCACAACACCAAACTTATTTTCAATTTTGTTTTCTTTTTCTGTAGAAGGATAATTGTGTTTTGAGTTTTGCTTCTTTTTTTATAAGGTGCGTTAAATTTTACCTTACTATGTAGTATAACACATGATTGCATTTATTTTTCTTTTCATACAAGATAAATATGTAAAGGTAAAGGTAATGCTTATTGGTTAGGCATAAAATGTAGCTTAAAGATATAAAATGTTCTTTATTAGCCTCAAATGGGTGACTACGGATATTAATAGTGGTTAGCTTGAAATGTTCTATCAATCTAAATAAGGTCTAAATAATCTCTTTTGTTAAATACTATTTAGGATTTTGTCTAAAGGGACAATCAAATAGATTCACAAACATGATAGATCTCATCAACTCTCATAACTCATTACAAATTATCTCTCAATAAGAACACCAAAATCAATTATGAACATGTAAATAAATATTTGATTCAATCTAATCAAAACTAGTAAGTATAACACATAATTTATGTAAGTATCTTAACGAGCATGTTATATTCTTTATCCTAGTTATGACAATAAATTTTTATCATTAGGTTTCTACGTTTCATATCAAGCATGCATGCATTTAGTTTCCATATATTTATCAATTTATACCCAAATCATGATTAAAATCATACTAAAAATGAAATAAAAATAAAAAAATTCCTAAAAATTGAAAATGCATACTAAATATTAAGTAGAAAATGAAGTTTCCTCCCTTAAACTTAAATTTCACATTATCTCCAATATGCATATATAAATATTAAGTAAAAGGAAATAAAAATCGCTTATCCTTGGCACACCACATCCGTTGTTGAAATGCTCAATCTTGTTGTACCATTTCTTTCCATATTTATTCACCTATAAAAAAATAAAAGTAAAATAACGTTGTGTTGCCTCTCAACAAATGTCACGTTTAACGTTCTTGACTTGACGGTCATATAAACTCTTAAGGTACATCTCTCTGTGTCCATTTACTATTGAGTTTAATTGTAATTTGAGCCTTAAATTGTTCAATAATACTTTATGTTACATCTTAAAAAAATAGTGTCCATATAATTTATGCATGTGCATTATCCTTTTTGCCTCTTTATTGGACTCTTCCGCTTGCCCATTTGATTGGGGATGATAGTGTAAAGATGTGAAGTCTAGCCTTGGTGGCCTTTCATTAGATGGTTTGAGCTTAAATCTTATCTTAAAATTCTCCACAACCACATTAGGTATACATATGTGAGGTGTAGCCTCCAAATAATTCAAACAATTAACAATATTAATCATAGATCCTACACATTAAAAATTAAAATAGATTGAGTTATTTCTTGGGGAGTTTACTTTGTTGTTCACAGTATCTTATGTAATAGTCTTAAGTATGGTCGACTCAACAAATGATTTAAAGTTATCTTTATGATTAGTGACATATATCCTAAAACATTCATTAGTATTATCAATATCAGATGGTTCGGATGCTTTAAAAACTTTAAATGTTACTTATTTATCTTACACTCTCATTATAAGCTCACTTTTTTATACATCAATGAGTGCTCCTTCGGTTGCTAAGAATGGATGACCAAGTATGATAGGATTGTTTCAGTCCTCTTTCGTGTTTAGTACAATGAAATCCGCTAGAAAGATGAACTTATCTACTTTTACTAACACATCTTCTATCCCATCTCGGGGTCGTTTAATTGATCTAACTACCATTTGTAATGTTACTGAAATATGTTTGGCTTTATCAACCCCTAATCTCTTGAAGACTGATAATGACATAAAGTTAATGCTTAAACCTAAGTCATATAGTGCTTTTTGAAAGTTTATGTTCCCAATTATACAAGAAATTTCAAAGCTACTAGGATCTTTCAAATTTTAGGGTAGTTTTCTAGTAAGGATGGTATAACAACCTTTTGTCAAGGTTATTGTTTCATTATCTCAAAGCCTTATTTTCTTAGATAGGATGTCCTTCAAAAATTTGGTAGAATAAGAAATTCTTTATGTTCAGCTTCTTGAAGACATCCAAAAATTTTGAAAACTGCATATCTAACTTTTGATTTTGCAGTCTTTGAGGAAAATGAATGATGAGTTTGTAAAGGTTTTTCTTTTTTGGTGAATTATTTCTTTTTCATTGCTCCATTTATCCATTTTTTCTTCCTTATCCTTTTAAGTCTTATGTTCCTCCTCATCCTTTTGAATCTAATGTCTCTCCTTTAGAGTTTTACCACTTTTCAAGGCTATGACATTGGAATGCATCTTACCTTATCTTTTTGGGTTTATAATTATGTCACTTGGAAGGTTAGCTTGAGGTCTTTGACTTATAGCTTGGGCAAGTTATCCCATTTAGGTTTCTAAATTTTGAATTGAACCCTCTTGAGTGAACACTTTTGTATTTACTGACCGGATGAAGTCTTTCATCTTCTCCATTAAAACATTTGTATTGTCCTCAGTAGGTGGCTTCTTCTTTTGGGCTTAAGATTTTTGTAGTTGTTGAACATCAAGTGGTGGAAGTGATTGACGGTTAAATTAATTACCACCTTAATTGTTGTTATTACTCCAAGAGAAATTTAGATGTTGTCTTTATCCTGGGATATTTGTGTTCAAGTATGTATTATTGTTTTGGTTCATATTACCCATATAACATGTCGATTAAGGATTATTTTGACAATTATCAAACAAATGTGCTCCCCTACAAAAGACAACCACACCCTTGAATCTTGGACTTGATTTATGCTCATTGGCGAGTTTTGAGCCTTTAAAAGATTCATCAAAGATAACACTTAAGCTATAAATGCCATGATATCATTTAACTCACACATTCTGACTATTCCTCTTGTGGTTGCCATTCTGTCTATTAGCTATTGATAAATATTGTCAGTCATTTTCTATAGTAAATCATAAGGTTGATTATAAGATTTGATAGCAGAGCTCCACTATTGGATGCATCAAGAATGGTTTTTGTTTGAGCATTGATATCATTGTATAAAGTCTCTATTTGGATCCAATGAGGGATACCATGGTGATGACACTTTCTTAGCAATTCTTTGAATCTTTTTCATGCTTTATATAAAGATTCTCTTTCATATTGTTGGTAGGAGGTAATATCATTCGTAAGCTTGGCATTCCTTGTTGATGGAAAATATTTCATCAAGAATTTCTCTGCCAAATCATTCCAAGTTGTAATAGAATCAGGTGGCAAAGAGTTTAGCCAAGCTCGAGCACGATCTCGCAAAGAGTAAGGGAACAATCTAAGCTTAAATGTCTCCTTGGTTACACCAATGAATTGAATGAATCTCCAACTTCAATGAACAATTTGAGATGTAAATGAGGATTCTATGTTGGTAATCCGCTGAATTGTCTAATTGTTTGTAACATTTGAAACATCACTGGCTTCAATTCAAACTGATTAGCTTGAATAATCATAACCATGTGCATAAAAATTTGAATCAATTCAATAAAAACTAATAGCATATCACATGATTAATGTAAGTATATTAACGAGTATGTTGCATTCTTTATCCTAGTCATGTGATAACTGTATTTTATATAGTTATTTTCATCAATTTTAGTAATGATAATTGCTATGTTCTTTTAATATTTAGTTAATTTTTGTTAAATAAATTAATATTTTCCTTTTATGTGCTAAAAATACATTTTTAATAAAATTAAATAATTTGTATCAAAAATGTACTTCATTTCATATTTTTTTGTCCAAAAATATAATTTCAAATAAAAGAGTTGTTAATTGCAATTTAAAAAAGTTGAAAATATAATTTAAATTAAAATCGGGCTTAATTTCAATTATTAAAAGTTTAAAATTTAATTTAAATTACCAAAAGGGATGTATTGCAATTAAACAAAGTTGAAAATGTAAATTGAAATATATTTGTGGGTGAAAATGTAATTAATAAAAATTTAATTTTCTGCGCAGGAGAAGAATTCCACTTGCATCATTCAACGCATCCATCACTCACCATTCGATCATCAATTAAACGGTCCAGATTTGGCGAGTACAACCAGACGAGACAAATTCGCGTGTAAAATTTTTGCGCGGGTCGGCGTGCCAGGGGGTCCCACCTGTCGTGCAGGCTGGCGTCAGAGTGGGACCCACATGTTGGCTGCGCAGATTCCCCCGAGGTGCATCGCTGACCGTTGGATCTCTTGAACGGTCCAGATTGAAGCACGTGGAACCAAGCTGTCGCGCACTGAACCGTTCGTGTAGCAATCGTGTGTGACGCGGGTTATGGTAGCAGCGTGCATCCTCAGTTTTTACAGAATAAGAATCTGCCACGTGTTCCACTAATATTTAAGCAAATCATGTTCCGACACGTGGCTATTTACAATGCGCGCGACCGCGCTGGATCACGCCCCGTTTCCAGCCGTTGCCTCACTTTCTCGGCGCCCCAATCCCGTGCTTCAGTTTCTGCGTGCGCCCGTTCCTTTCAACGAATGAGATGCGGCCACGTGTCCCACTATTTGTTTCAGCGAATCAGACGCTGACACGTGGCATGCATAAAGAATTAAAAAAATGCAGAATCGGCGCCCCTGTCTCACGCGTGAATTAAATAAGATTTTTCGATACGAAAATCGATACGCGTGATTTTTGTTTTTCGATAAAAATTATTACGCGTTTTTTATAAAAAAATAAAATAAAAATGTAATATTTTAGATGTATTTTTTAGCTATAAATAGGTGATATTATGATAGAGTTAAAGAGTTTTTTTTAGTTTAGAAATTTTGTAGTGTTCGGTTTTGGACTGTAGAACACGCAGAAGCCATTTTTTGGCTTTTGTTGTGTTCTGCGTGTGCCAAATATTTTCGTTACTTGATGTTTTAATTTTCCTTCTTCTTCTTCTATTTTTTCTGCATCTGCTGTAATTTTTATTTTAATTTAATGAAGTAATTTAATTTTTCTAAGGTTGCATTTGATCTAAATTTATGAAGCTTTGATTTTAACTATTTTTGATAGATTTATAAGACGTTTGATTTGTTCGTTCTATTTTGTGCTTAATACTTTTTGATTATTTACGAATTTTATCAAAACGATTTGTGGCATAAAAATAAACTTGAGAAATGCATTTTTGTGTATATTGCTCGTAAATAGAATGACATGTATGATGAAGGATAGGAATATACCCTAATTGTATGTGTGACCATTTGAGAACTTAGAACTTAATGAATCTTATTAAATTTAATTCTCATAGAGATATAGTGAATTAATTTAACAAGGTGTGTTTATACGGAGCTTGGAAGAGATGTATGAATAAAAAAGAAGTTTTCGGTTGACAAATTAAATGTACTAAAAAATATAAATCAAAAGAAGATAATATGATTGGAGTGGATTAGTTTGGTGAAAAATTGCAATCCTAGAGTTCTCTTATTTTCTTTTTACCTTTTTCTCAATTAACGATTGTTTTGGATAAAATCAGAGAGATACAATTTTAGTACTCAACAAACTATAGTAACAAATCCTCGTGGGAACGATACTCTACTTACAAATCCTCGTGGGAACGATACTCTACTTACAAATCTTTATTACTTGTGACCGTGTATACTTGCACGATTTTCTGTGTGTTGCAAAACACACACAACATCATGACAACCAATTTTATCACTGAGTTCATATGTTTCATATCAAGTATGCATACATTTAGTTTCCATATATTTATTAATTTCTACCCAAATCATGATTAAAAACATCCTAAATTTTTTTCCCAAAAATGAAAAATATGTACTAAATACTAAAATAGAGAATGGAGATTCCTCCCCTAAACTTAAATTGCACGTTGTCCCTAATGTGCACATATAAATATGAAAAAGTAAAAAGAAAAGAAAACTCTCTTAATCATGGCACACCATATCTGTCGTTGAAATACTCAATCTTGTTACGCCATTACTCTTCACATTAATTCACCAACAAAACAAAAACAATAAAAATATAAGTAAAATAACATTGGATTTCCACCCAACCAGCATCACGTTTAACGTCCTTAACTAGACGGTCATATCAACTTCTAAGGTACATCTCTTTGTGTCCATTTAGTTTTGAGTTTTCCTGAAAATAGTTTGAGCCTTGATTTATTCAATAATACATTATGCTTCGGTTTAAAAACATGGTGCTCATCCAATTTATGTATTTCCAACATCTTTTTCACCTCTCTATCAGACTCTTCTGCTTGCCCACTTGATTGGGGATGGTAGAATAAAGGTGTGAGGTCTAAACTTGATGGTACTTCAATTTTTGGTTTGAGCTTAGATTCTATCTCAAAATTCTCCACAACAACATTAGGTATACACATAAAAGGTGTAACTTCCAAATTATTCACACAATCAACAATATCAATCATAAATTCCACACTTTTAAAATTAACACATATTGAGTTGTTTCTTGGTGAGTTTACTTCATTGTTTACAACAACATATGTAACAATCTTAAGTGTGGGTGACTCAACAAATTCTTTTAAGTTGTCATCATTATCAGTAACATTTATCCTTAAGCATTCATCAACATTATTAATATAAGGGGGTTTAGATGCTTTAAAAATTTAAATGTCATTTGTTCATCTTGCACTCTCATTGTAAGCTCACTTTTTTGTACATCAATGAATGTTTTTTCAATTGCTAAGAATGTACGATCATGTATGATAGAAATGTTATGGTCATTTTCCATCTTTAGTACAATAAAATCCGCTGGAAAGATAAACTTGTCTACTTTTACTGGCACATCTTCTACCACACCCAAAATCTTTTGAAAATCGATAATGACATAAGGTTAATGTTGGAACCCAAGTCACATAATGCTTCCTCAAAATGGATGTTCCCAATAGTGCAAAGGATGTCAAAACTGCCTAAATCTTTTAGTTTTGGGGGTAGTTTTCTAGCAAAGATGACACTACAACCTTCAATCAAGGTTATTGTTTCATTATCTCTAAACCACCTTTTCTTAGATAAGATGTCCTTAAGAAATTTAGCAGAAGAAGACATTTGTTCAAGTGTATCTGCAAATGATATATTTATGTGCAGCTTCTTAAAGACATCTAGAAATTTTAAAAACTGTGTCTAACTTTTTCTTTTGAAGTCTTCGAAAGGAAGGAATAATGAGTTTGTAAATGTTATTCTTTTTTGGTTGAATTATTTCCTTTTTGTCACTCATTTTATCGACTAATCCTTGGCTCTCTTTATTCACTAATTTCATTTTGTTTTATTTAAGTTATATTTTTCATAATTTCAATTTATTTATTTTAGTTATTTTTCTTTATTTATTTTTTGTAATTTTAATTAATTTATTTTTAATTTTAACATCTCCTTTAGTGCTATTTGAAATATATTTGGCTCTATTACATGAGTAGAGTTTGTAAAGGAGAAATTTTACCTTTAGATCTCAAAATTGAGTATACTTTAAGATTAATAAGAAAATAATAAGTTGTCATCCAAGTGAAAAAAATAGTTAATCTATTAGAAATAAACAATAATAAACTAAATTTGAACAATCAGTTTCATGCATTACCTATGTTGTTAGAAGAGATGAATTCAAGTATTATAAGGTTAAATTTTCAAACTAATCAGTTTGAATTGAAGCTAATAATATTTCAAATGTTACAATCAATTGAACAATTAAGCAAATTATCAATAGAGGATCCTCATTTACCTCTCAAATTGTTTATTGATAGTTTAAATTTCGTAATTAGCACATCGACTTAAATTTTTTGGATAAAATCGACTAACAATAAAGAATGTAAGACAAAAATGACTAACAAGTTTGAGATTTTGTTCAAAGTTATTAAGTTGTAATGTATATAATAAATTAAATAGTCTTATTATTATTTACAAATAAATATTTTAATTTTGTAATTTTTAAATTTGATATTTTTAATCTCGATATTTATGAATATTAAACACTTCAATGTAAAAACTAGTTCTCATTATGACACTAAAAGTGTACATTTTATCTAATTTGATGGATTATAATTACTCATTATAATAATCATGGGACTAAAAATACTCCAAAAAACTTGTACCCCTTTGTCCTTGTTCTCCTTCCTCTTCCCTCAAATATCAACATTTGATACCCATCTCAAATTTTATTGTTCATAAGAATTGTCCAATCGTCTCAAATTTCATACTTTCCCATACTGTCCAGTTAAAATTCCACCACCATTTTCTTAGTTCTTGGTATCCATTTGAACCACCATGGCTTACAATTTGAGATAGCGAGGAGGGAATGGGGATGAAATTAGAGATTCATTTTTTTTAATTAATTATTGCAGAACATTTAACATCCTTTAATTTTTTCCTGTTCTAGTGGTGATAAAATTAAAAAAGAAAATATTATCATTTTTAAAATTGCACGTGTTAGTTCTCATGATCTATCTTTGATAATTTTAGAACTTTTGGACTTCCAATGCCCTTTTTAATAGTCATTGGACTCTAGTACCCCACCCAAAAGTTAGTCAATTTTTGGACCCTTTTATCAAAGTTAGTGAATCATTGCTACTCTTCATTTTTTTAAAGTTGAGTTTTCCGGAATCTCAGAGTGAGCATAAAATAATGGCACCATAGAAAAGCAGGAAAGCAGACAATAGACGATACTTAAAAATCAAAAAAGTACATTGTGGTCGGCTTACTAGAGAGTCCTTACAACTTACAAGTGATGTAAAAGCTATACTTTCAGGGATCCTTAGTCACAGGCATATTTGTTGGTAAAAGATTACATCCTTCATATGCACTAACACATTAGTCCTCTCTGGTAGTTCTTCCATAACCACAACAAGAACAATCTCAAAGGTTCAATGCTGAAAACCAAGATCAGTTAGGAACATGTACCTCTTTGCTGGCCTGCATTCATTTTGGCCTAACCCTGAATAACTGGGCCAGCATATTTTCCCGAGCGCATGTACAGATCATCCGGAGTTTCTATCTTTGCAAGCCATGCATAGTCCTCTACTTTTCCATCATGTATCTTAATTCCATCTCCTGTAGCTGAAGTATTGCAAAATCCACTCAGCTTAGTCAATGGTTTTCATGCATATAAACACGACAATGGCTACACCATTAGAAGGCACAGGAAAAATGACGGAAAAAAATACTTAGTATTATTACTTACAGAATGCTGTATAAGGATAATCATGATAATAGGTACATTTTCTGCCTACATCTTCTCTGTAAGGAGGTGTGAGAATATCGAGGATGGCACAAGGGCCGACTGCAGTAAAACAATGCACATTACCCCCACAGTTTGGATACAGAACTGATGTTTCACAAGGCGCGATTAAAACTTTGTCAACTGCCAGTTTTGCCAATCTTACTACAAAGGGAGATTTAAAATTTTTAGCATGCATAAGGTACACTGGAAAGAAAATTTTAAAAGCTATACAATTATTCAATAAGCATTTTAGTAATACAGTCTCCATATCTTACTTAGTGTGTCTTACTAGTAAGTTCTGATTACTATCATCACTTCATCACAATAGTTGCGCAATGCTACAAATATCAGATATCATCAAAATTTGTTTCTATTGTTTTTACGGCAAACAGTGGAAAGTAGAAGGAAAATTCCAAGCTCGGTTCTAAGCAACAGTTTGGTGAATGCATCAACAAACAGTGAAAGACAAAACAAGCTACAATTCAACTAAAAAAACATTTATTGTAACATCATACACTAAAATAACCCAAAATAAGATGCAAGAACTTTCCATTCAATAACAGCACCTCCAAATAACTATGATATCTTAAAATGACATAAAAGTGCAGGCCCAGAAAGAAACCTGGTTCTTTGACTTCCTGGATGATGGCAGGCTCAACCCAATCATAAGCTTTCACATACAAAGAGCCGTAGAGAATTTTGCTAAAAACAGTCATCCCAGGGTGATCATGGAGTGGTATGACTGCAGAAGTGGGAAAACAGAATATACACATCTGCATAAAAATAAATATCTTCACTCAAGTACAAATTATCTCTCAAATGTCTTAGAAGGGCAGAAATGTAGAGCTTTTGGTTTTATTCCTAATCATAATTTTACAGACAATAGATCAACAGATGATACCACTGAAAGAGGCAACAAGCGTATTTTCGCTTTCTAATCTACATTTTCATATAAGTAAACACATTTACAGAATGGCAGAGCTACAAATTGACTTTCAGGCACAAAAAAACAAACAATTACAAAGTTAAACTATTCAGATTTTATACGAGACAGACAATTGAACATATATATTCACCTAAGAATGAAAGGAATTTAAATTATGGGAATATGTACCGTTGAAACAAATGTGATTCAACAGAAGCAGAAGGATATTTTAGCACATGGAAGTTGCACAGTACTCAAAATGTAAATGATATAGTTGGTATCAAAAGCTCAATAAACGAACCTTGCAGAATAGAAAGATGGTAGAGCTTACCGTAAAACTATCGCACTCATATACATCAATATAAGTTATTGGCTGAGCCCAACGGTCAACCCTATTTAATTGGCCAATTCCAAAGAATCCATGCCCTCTATTCTCATCTAGATTTTCCTCTTTCAGTCCAACATCAGAGGGATTCACAGTATCTAGGAAATGAATTTAAAATATGAGGAAAACATACTACAAGCCTACAATGCCATGTATTTTTTAATTAAATAAAAAGAAAATGCATTTTGTATGAGCAGTATAACTGTAACTCAGGAAAATAAAATAATCTGGAGTAATATAGAATGGGGAAGCATAAAATAACAAAGATACAGTTCAGAAGAACACATGTAAGAATAGTATCATAAAAGAGAAACTTAATCTTGAGAAATATTGCATCTCTTGTATACTCCCAAGATCACGTGCCATTTGAAGGAGTGAATGAAAAACTATATATCTATAATAACTGTAAGAACTGAGTTTAGTTATTTTCGTGGACAAAATATTTATCTGTAAATTTGTTTTTAGGCCTGTTATTAAGTCTATCAAGAAAAGCCAAATAAATGTTCGAGTTTCATTATATCTTTGATAACTACGACACATAGGATTACATTTATGCATTTAATAGCACATATTTATAAATCTGAAATTATTTTTAGTGCTAAAATATGGAATAAAATATGCTAAAATATTAGATAAGATATATTCTAAATTATAGTGGGAATCTTTAGCATAAAAGATAGCATAAAATTATTTTAAAAGATATTAGATAAGATACTCTAAATTATAGCTGAAATCTTTAGTATAAAAGATAGCATAAAATCTATTTTAAAAGAAATCTATTTTAAATAGGAGTCTTCTTAATTAGTGAGTATTATTAATCCTATTTGTAATAGAAAATATATGTATCAATCATATAGGAGTTATCTTAATTAATAAGTATTACTAATCCTATTTGTAATAGAAAAGATATTTATCAATTACATAGGATTAAGTGTTTTAATTTTTCCTATAAATAAAACTCATTACTTATTGTTTCAATTAACCACACAAGCGCGTTATTTTATTCTTATTAATTTCTCTCTTATTTTACAAATATAAGATCGTAATTTTTTAGGCTTTTTTATTTAGTTAATCTATCAAATATTGGTGGTTATGTTTGATTGATGAATAAGTCAAATTATTTTATGATATTTTGATAATATGTTCTTATGGTTTCTTCTTTATTTTGTTCTTAAATTCTTAAGACCAAATAATTGTTTTTGTCATATCATAGTTATTTGATTTGATTATTAATCTTTAAATAAACTATTTTTATTGAACTTGTGCTTGATCTTTTTACTCTAGGATTTATTAGTTGATTTGATTTAAGTGATATATGTTTTGAATCATTTAGTTAGGATTATTCATTATTAAATCCGTTATAGAACACACACGGACACTTGTGTTTTTTGTGCTAATCTTTTTACAGTTGATTTATGAACGATCTAATTGGCAATGAGTTTATTGGAACGTTGGTTTGAAAACCGCTCACGCTAATATTAGAAACTGTGAAAATATAAGAGGGGCTCGTAAGTAAAGTACATTGGGGCAATATCCTAAGGAGGGTAGCATAAGACCGAGTTTGTACTTGAACATTTGATTTTCATAGTGAAAAGTTAGGTGGTCCAGTGAACCGATAGTTTTCCTCTTAAGTCATGGTTGTAGCTTAGGTTGTTTCCACCTAAAAATATCGTGTGTTATTATTTTACTTCCACACCTTATTCTTACACGCGATTGTATGTCTAACCTCTTTGTTTAGGTTATTAAGTTATAAATTGATAAAAATTAAAAATAACCTATTCACTCCCCTCTAGGTTAATTAGATCCATATTTTATAAACTTTCAATAACAACCTACAATAACCGGCAGCCATGACTCCTAGATAGGGTAAACCCAAGCTTCCATTTTAATACTATCAATTTAGTTATACTGAAGAGGCACAAAGGATGTCTACCCCTATAACTTTACAGTTGACACATGGAATTGATATCAAACAACAAACTTGCCGTAAAATATTAATTGAATACACATTAACACACCATTTTCTCTACACATGGAAATATATACTGGGAAATGACACTGGAATCAGTTCCTCGTTGATCATTGATGCCACTGAACAATAAGCTCAGGAAATATACGAAATCAGCCTGTTTTATCTTCTAAACAGATGGATAAATTAGACAACCTTTAAAATTCATCATATAGAAATAAATCTTGACTACCATGCATCTAAAGCATTCCAGGTTAATTAATTGTTTCTGTAATACCTCATTAACATTGCTGGGTAGATTGAATTAATTTCGAAAGCAGTAATAACACAAAAGTTTGCTTACTAATTGCGCCAAAACTCTTATAAACGCTATCTTATTTGATATGGGTTCCATTTTTTCAAATAAACTCCACAGGCTCTCAATAGCATGGTTATATCAGATGTCAAAATACAGGCTTCAAAATATTGCTCAAAAAGGATTAAAACAAAGCTAATCTTCAGTTGCTAATTATATTGAGTAATATGGTCCAATAAACACACGATTAAGTGCTCCATTTCACCATAAACTATAAAAAAGGAGCTACATACAAATTGCAAAAAATAATAATAATACTAATGATAATAATAATAAATAAATAAATACATAAATGCAGAATGTGCCTAAGCTTAGACATGTTCAACATAAATACAGTAGTAGGAAGAAGAACAAACAGAAGAAAATCAGATTAAAAAACTCAGAAAAGGGAAAAATAAACATACCCAAAAGAGAAGAGAGCTTTTGAATAGCTTGAGGAGACGGGGTAGGTAAACCTGAGGGAGTGAAGGTCTTCTGACAGAGCTCATAAATTAGTTGAACTTTTGGGGTGCTCTTGTTCGTCATGCTTATATGCTGCTTTGCGAAAGTTATGCAATTGGCCCTGTTGTTTTGCATAAATATCCTCACCTTATCACATGCTTTTTGAGATATTGAAAGCATTTTGATTTTGATATCAATTTTAGAAATTAAAAAAAGTATATATTTGTGTGTTCGCGATAGCTCAATCAACCATCGACTTTCGATTTTAGTATTTATCAAAGACAGATCCCAGTTGTCAATAGGCGGCAGAACTATGAGCCACACCCATGGTTAAAAATATCCTATATTTCCCAATATCGATCGAAATATCCTTAGGGTGGAGGTACTAAATGTTGTTTTCAAAATATTTTTAAACAAATCAAAGAAGAAGAAAATAAAAATTATCCAGAACTCTCAATTTTCATTATGAACATTCAGATAAATACATTTAAATTTATATATCATTTAAAAAAATTAAAATTACAAAATTAACCCTCAACTCTTCCTAAATCCGAAAGACATCCCATTCGCAACCCATAAACATTACGACATCCCAACTCTTGTAAACAATATACACAATCGCTACCAACGTAACACCACAATCACCACTTTCAATCAAATCAACCACCACTTTCAACTCAACTAACAAGCCATCGGTTTTGCTATATTTTGAATCATTAGCTGATTGTAGGTTAAAATTTAAGACTAATTGATATTGATGTAACTAAAATTTTAATTATTTGTTAGATGTATATTGTTAAAATAGATTGTGATAAATAATAGATTGTAGAGATTTTGAACGTTTGGTCGGTAAAAATCACGAAAGAAAGGAGAAAATAACACTATGTAGGTTCGGTTGAAAGTACCAAACATTCCAGTTATGTTATGTTGAGGTATCGAACATGCTTATTAAGTTCAATTGGGGGTACCGAATTTAACTAATGTGTTTAGTATGTGGTACCAAACTTCTCTTTAGGTTTGTTTCTAAGAATTTTTAGTAAATGTAATTTTAGATTTATTGTTTAAAATATTTATTTTATTTAATTATTCTTACTTTAGGTACGAGTAAACAACCACAGACTATTTCTCATATAAAAAAATTAAGAAATGTATCAAGCTGAATGACTTATATATAGGAGAAGAAAACCAAGACAAAGAAGAGTGTCTTTAAATGTTTCTATGTATATGATATTGCCTTCTATAGAATTGGCAGACACACAATATGATATTAATGTGGAGATTAAATATGAAGAAGAGGTTTGACCTCGTGAAGAAGAGATACGACCTGATGTTGGTATAGATGTAAGGATAACATAGTCATCCTCATCTTTTGTTGTTCCATCGAATTTATCTATACTAAAGAGTTTGGAAACTCACGTAAAGATATGGGTAAAAGATGTAAGCATGATTAAACTTTCTATATTAATTACCAATTATATTTTAATAACAATTTTGATATCGTATTAATTGTTGTTATTTATATATTAAGATTATAAGATGTATTGAGATCTATAACTCATTCTGGAAGGCAAGGTGGATTGGATCTCAATCAACCTCAAACTCAATAGTTTTCTCACCATATACATGAGTCTCGCCTTGCACTATTGTGTTATGTCACTTGCAAACATGTAGACAGAGTTTTGATGTCAGTATTTGTTGAAAGATGGCATCTTAGGACTAACAATATTCATATGTTTTTTTGGTGAGATTACAATTACTTTGTAAGATATACATGAATTGTTAGAACTTCAAATTATCGGAAATATTTGAATTGGAGTTATACTAAATAGAAGTAATGTTATTTCACTTTTAATGGATAACTTGGATGTTAGTATAAACATAGCAAAAAATCAACTAAGTTCAAAAGGTTTATATGTGAAATTAACTTGGATAAGAAATTTGTACATAGATATGAGTAAGAGACATATTGATTATGTTGCTAGAGCATTTTTGTTATGCTTATTAGGGTGTACATTATTTGTTGACAAAACTAGTAACTATGTACCAGTTTCATACTTGACATTTTTAGAGATTTAGATAGTGTATACCAATATACATGAGGTACAACATCATTAGCTTATTTGTATCGGGAATTGGGAATAGCTAATCGATATAATATAAAATAAGTTTTTGGATACCTAACATTGTTACGAGTATAGATGTATGAGCATTTTCCTACATGTATCCCATCTCATAACCCAAACTACACATGTCAGCATCCACGAGTGCATCATTGGAGGTTGTACACACATCCTCAAGTAGATGAAAAAGCCTTATCGGAGTTGCGTAAAGCAATAGATAATCTTATAGTTTTTTATTTAAGTTCACTACCGTTATATCTAATACTCCAATTTTAATTTTAATAAGTTATTATTCATATCAAAGGACTAATTTTTATTTATCATTCAACTCATTTGGAATCCTTACAACATTAATTTTCAGAGTTCATATTTTTCTATGGATGCATTTGCTATCTCTACAAGTATAAGGTCCAACTGTATCATATCCACATGAGTGCTCTTTGGATTATATAGATTGGTATAGCACTATTTCACATGTGATAATAATACAAAACCTCCCAACACATTAAAATTGTAGTGGTTAAACAACTTTTGACATCTAAAGATATACTAAAAGTTAAGGACATCAATGATAATTGACATTCCTTTTTACCCTTATTCTCATTTAGTATAAATAAATTATCACTAGTTAGGTTACTAATATACCTTTTATCCAAATTCAACAATAACTTCAATAAATTATGATGGTACAAAGGTATTATTACTATTTAAATTAATCAAATATCAATAATTTAAATAGAAATATTTTATGTGTCATAGAAAAAAATATAAGTCAAAAAAGTATCAAAATAAGAACGTAGATAGTTAGAAAAATGAGTGAGAAAATTTGACAAAATAGATATAAATTTTTGAAAATATGTGTATAAAATAAATTAACTTAACATAAATTAAAAATGAATTAAATAAGATAAATTAAAAGTAAATCTCAATACGTTAATAAAGGTTAAATAAGATAGATTAAAAGTAAATCTCAAACTGTTAATAAAGGTAACATGTGACAAAAATGCTTTTTTGAAAAATAAGCTAATATAGTTCTCATTATTATAAAAGCGATTTTTATTAATCACCAAGGTAGAGTTATCTTGGTAGTCAAAAAGCCACCGATATATCTAGTGTACGCCTGTTACCAACTTATATTGGTAGTTTTTAATCACCACGGTATATATATATATATATATATATATATATATAGTTTTTAAGTAAAAACCAACAATAAAACATCACATATCTTATCAGTTTTTGTAAAAAATATTGACATGAAAAACTATACATATCTAGTTGATATTTTTTAAAACTTACAAGAAAAATGAGGTATATCTAATAAGTTGTTTATAAAAAACTGCCAAGAAAAATCTCTATAACTTGTTGGCTTTTTTTTATTAAAAGCAATTTACAATATAAGATAAATTTTGACCAACACAATATTGTTGTTAATTTGCTTTGTATAATTGATGTTAGGTTAAAATATAGAGGATATAGATATGCAATGTTAATTACCAAAATAAATACTTATATATTAAAATTAATTACCAAAATATGCAATAGTAATTATCTATATAAATATGCAATATAAAATGTATACACGTGATAGACTTTTCTAAAAATAAAATTCAATATTGTTCTAGATAAATCAAAATATAAAAGTGTGTATTACATAATAGGGACACAATCTAATTAAATAACTATATAAGGTAGAATATATATTGGGACACCAATTGCTTTTTTTCGATGTCCTCCTCTGCTTAATTATCAGAGTTTTAAACTACACAATTAAGAAAACAAAACAAAGTACATAAGTTATGTTCAATTAGTCAATAATCATGGCAATGCCTTTATAGCTAACGTTCTTCAAGTTGATGGGTCTAAATCTAAAATAGGAGATCACAGAGGGATCATCGTTTTTGGGCAATGGAGTAATAAAAACTTTATTAATCTCATTAAAGAAATTCTTTACCAAGGAGATGAGATCACCACCTACAACATCCCAATATTTCTTGTAAAATAATGCAGGCATACCATCATAGTTTGGACCCTTTAGATTATGCATTTTTCATAGGGTTGTTTTTGATTTCCAATTCATCTGGATTGTGCATAAAGCCTCATTCTCCTGTATGTTGATACATTCTGAGAATAATAGGTCTAACTCTTTTGAAATTTGGCTATTGTTACCATTATAGATGTTAGTAAAATAATCAACTATACGTTCCCAGTTTTACTTCTTTCCCACAACCATCTTCTTTTTTCATCTTTCAAAATGGGTATTAAATTTCTTTTCCTTCTGTTTAGAGTTGAGATGTGAAAAATTCTTTTTTGCATCCCCTTGTTGCAACCACAATTCTCTTGATTTTTGTTTACAGATTAGGTATAATATAATCAACAGTTCATCCAACTTCTGAGTGAGTGTAATCTATTTTTCCTTAGCCTCTGCATTTTCAACTTCTTGCACTAGGGATAGCTTATTCTTAATTTCTGTAATTCTTTTTTCACACATTCCAAACACATTCTTGTTCCAATGGGAAAGGCTCTTTGTAGTCACCTTAATCTTTTTGCAGAATTTAAATGGAGGATTGCACTGGAATTGTGCATCCCATGATTTTCTAGTAACTAACTCCTTTACAAGATTTACCTCTACACCAAGCCTCAGGGAACTGAAAGATCTAGGTAGAAATTGTTTTTCATGATTAAGATCCAGTATTATGGGACTATGGTTTTTCAGAAGGCTGTGAAGCACCCATCACTTGAAATTACTCTATCAAGTATTTGGCAAATTCTACTAGATCTTTCCCCACTTCCTAACCAAGTAAATCTTGGACCAAAGAAGCCTAAATCCATAGCCCCCACTTCATTCATGAAGTCTCTCATTTTGCTTTTATTTTTGAAAGCTCTATCCCTTTTTTTATCATATTTACTTATTATATCATTTCAGTCCCCTATGCACACCCTTTCCCCTTCATTGGCAGTTAAAATTGCAGACAAGAAAAAAACCAAAAGCTGTCCTTGTCATTATAATACAAGGGTCATACACAAAACAACATAACCAATTACTAACATTTAGGCCCTGGAATCCTATTTCTACAGCTACAACATTGTTTGTTTAAGGAAGTACAATAATTAATCAATACCTATTGTTTCCAAAATAAAGGATAACCCCCAGCCATACCTTCAGAAGGACACAAAAGAGAAACCTTAATTGATAACCTAAACTCCTCCTAAGATTTATGAAAAAGTGTTCATTAGCTTTAGGCTCAACTGTCCAATTAAAGTTCAGGATTACAATTCAACAAGAGAAATGTTAAAGATCACTCCTTGAACTTTAGATCTTGAGCTTAATGATGGCATTGGATCAATAACCCTCCCTGGTTTAATCTTATCAATAATACTCTGGGCCAAGTTGGTCTGTGGAGGAGAAATAATAGATTTTCTTTGAGTCCCTGAATACTTATAACAACCATCAGCCACCTATTAACATTTAAGAGTTTTTTTTATTATAATTATTTCACCTATATTTTAAACGTTATAAAAAAATAAACATATATTTTTTATTTATAATTAAAAATAAAATTAATTAAATAACTTAATCATTTATACATAAAATAAAATTACACTAAATAACTTACTTAGATATAGATAATAATGAATGAGATAAACAAATGCGTAAAAAGAATATTATTTATCTTAACTATTAATTACATATTATAATTATTATAATAATTAAATTGTGAAAATATCATTATTATTTTTTTTAGTTTCTATTCGATGGGTAACACTGCATTCTCGGGAAAATGTTATCTCTGTAGATTAGGTTTTTTGCTTTATTTGTGCAATTAGTTTTTTTTTTAATGACCGACTGTGCATTGAATTTTTGCAAATTCACTGATACATATGTTCCTAATATATCATTAATGCCTCTATCAACTCAAGATTGAAGGTTAGATATCATTGAGTGCCTTATTAAAAAATATTTCACTTTTATAGGTTTCTCTAAAGGGGAGTTCCGTGAGTTTAGGTTAAAAACCGATAATGAAATAATATTAAATAAGATATCTCATTTATTTTTAATAGATCTCAACGAAACAAATAAAAATATATATTTAAAATTATACTCATTATAGTTACAATATAAATGAAATAAAATATTATTTAAATAAAATGAAATAATATTAAATCATTAGTCTATTATAAACACTAAGTGAGATATAATATGAGATTAAATAACTAATTTTTACGTCTCTATTTATAACTAATTAGTTAAGTTCTTTTAATATTTTAGTAATTATCAACACAACCATAATTATTTTAATTTTTATTGTTAAAAACCATATTTAATATGTTAATTATTAATTTCAATACGTACACATTTTAAATTAACTTGTGCTTGTTGCGGTAGTTAATTATGTATTTATGCTATTTGATATAATCATTGACAAAAAAAATTTACATAAAAATATGATATTTGATACATTTTTTGTTATGAAAAATTGAATTTAAAGAAAAAAACAAAACTTTGGATACAATATTGGTTTAATCTAAAAATATCACCAAAATATTATAAATATACTTAAAATATTTTAAGTATAATTGTTAATTGTACCTAAAAATCTATGGGTACAATTACATAATTTTTGTGTATAATGATGGTTGTACCTAATAGTACCACATAAATATTATAATTATACTTAAATAGTTTAGTTATAATTATTGACTTTACTTAAAACATTTTACGTATAATTAGCACTTTTATGTTGCAATCATTAATTGTATCATAAATATTGATTGTACCTGTACGATTAGATTCCCAAAAAAAAGCTATATCTAAAATATTTTAGGTATAGTCGTACCACAACATATGATTAGATTGCAAAAAAACTATACTTAAAGTGTTCTAAGTATAGTAAACAATTATACATATAAGTGTTTCTTCTTATAGTGCATCTTTGTCAATTATGGCATCCTAATATGAAACAAGAAATACATGTAGTGGAATAGACAAAATAAAAACACATTATTTACGTTAAGACATCAATCATACACAATGAAATAAAAGATATATTAAATAAACACAAGGATTCGATCCAACAAACAGATACAAATAATACATAGCATCGAATAAAATGTAATAAATACATATCTTGATAGGATACAAAATATGAATGCAACACATAAATCCTATCCACTAATATCATACAAGATGATAGCCAATTTGCTATTGGTAGGGCATAGAATAATATGTATAATGGTAAGTCTCAATATATATGTCGTAAATATCATACCATTAGACAACTACTCTTAATTAGGGTTATCTCTTTTGACTGTGTGAAGTCAAAAGATAACATAGCGGATCTCTTAACTAAAGGATTAAATTAAGAGTTAATTGATAAGTTATCGAAATGAATGAGATTGAAGAATTTGCAAAGGAAAACTAATCTATTTACTAGATATCCCAATATATAGATTCAAAGGGACAACCTAATTATAAAGACTTAGTGAGATCATTGTGGGGGGTTCACCCTCAAGTCTATTCCTAAGATAAAAAATAATGATACCCATAAGATATAGGAAGAGTTAAGCCTTTTTAATGATTCTTATGAAAAGAATACCAAGCATAGTACATAGGCTACTCTTTATGGATTAATTTTGAAGATAAGAGATCACCTATGTGAGGGAAGAGTAAAATCACTTCAAAAATGAATTGTATAATGCTCAATTCTTTAGAAATTCTTACAGAACCAGACACATGTTCATGGCCAAAATGAACATAACAATGAAAATTGAATTGTGTTAGAAGAGACTCTTGTGTTAAGTATGTCATCGCTTACATAAATGACAGAATAGTTCGAGGACATTGCATCTACTGGTCAGTCAGTAAGGTAAATATAATTTCACAAAGGAAGATTAAAAGGATAACACATATCTATCCTATACAGGTTTTGATCTGTTAAACTCTATTTTCATGTCAAAATTTAATTTAAAATCTATGTTAATTTTTATTCATATGGTAGATTGTTAGAAATTATGAATTAAATTTTTTTAGAAACGGTTCTATATTTAATTTTCGTTTTCATCTTTTCATCGTCAACTTTTGTTACATTTTCTAAATTTTCGTTAGCTCTACTTGTACTTTTCTACTTACATTTCTAACAAGTTTTTAATTTTTAATTTTTATTCTTTTTGTTACAAAGCTTTTTGGTTGTTATCCCATGTAATAACGTATTTTATACAAGTTATTTTCACCATAATTTTAGTAATGATAATTCTATGTTCATTTAATATTTATTAATTTTTGTTAAATAAATTAATATTTTCCTTTTATGTGCTAAAAATACATTTTTAATAAAATTAAATAATTTGTATCGAAAATGTACTTAATTTCATATTTTTTATCCCACAAATATAATTTCAAATAGTATAATTCTTAATTACAATTTATAAATATTGAAAATATAATTTAAATTAAATTTGGGCTTAATTATAATTATTAAAAGTTTAAAAATTTAATTTAAAATTAGTAAAGGGCTAAACTGTAATTTAAGAAAGTTTAAAATGTAATTTGAAATATATTTGTGGGTGAAAATATAATTAATAAAAGTTTAGTTTTTCGCGCGAGGAGAGAAGAGGCCACGCGCGATATTACACTCGAAACGTGGACCGTCGATCAAAGATTCAACGGCTCGGGTCGCGCGTGCTCGCTCGAGCCGAGCCCGAGGAGAGTGGGTGCGAGACAACTCTTCGCGCGGCTCGGCGTGCCAGTGGGTCCCACGTGTCGCGCGAGCCGGCGTCGCCGTGGGCCACGCATGTCGGGCATGAGATTCCCCGGGCGATCGGCCCGTTGGATCGGATCAACGGTCCGGATTGAGCGCGTCACGTCAAGTCGCCTTGCGCACCGAGCCGCTTCGTGTAAAAATCATGTGTGGCGCGGTCCATCCAAGCGGTGTGCACCCTCGCTCTTCAAACGGAAAATGGCCGGCCACGTGTCTCGCCATAAATATTCCAGCGAATAACATGGTGACACGCGGCATGCATTGGTGAAATAAAAACGCGAGAATCGGCGCCCTTCCCCGGTAGTTACCCATTTAATCGGGAGAAATCGCCTGCGACGCGTTCTTCATGCGCCCGCTTGCAGTCCAATGAAAGGCAGTCATTTGTCCGTGTCCCACGGTGTCCGCATGGTCGAACGCGACACGTGGCATGCGAGAAAAAGAAAAAAAATTCAAAAAAATTTGTAGAGTGTGTTTATTCTGACGTCTTTAGCCCATATCATCTTGTCCCCACCGATGATATAAAAAAAATAAAAAAAAAATAAAAAAAATAAAAAAATAAAAAAAAAGTGATATATGTTTGGGAGATACGCATTCAGCGGGGGAATTGATTTTTTTTTTCTTTTTTTCTCTTAGTTCAGTTTCCGTTTTCCAGCAGAGTGTTTTTCTTTCTTCTTTTTCTCTCAATATTTTGGGAGAAAACTTGTAATTCTTGCAAGTTTTTCTTCATTGTAACAATTTAATTTTTCTGTTTTCTTGTTTTAAGTGTTACCTGAGCAACGCGAGTATTGATTTAACATTTTATGTTGTATTTTCTTAGGAAATTACAGAGAAAGAAGACAACAAAGAAGAAGAAATGAAATTTATTTTCATTGAGGAATCATGAAAGAGTTTTTTTCTTATCTATTTTCTTTTAATTTTCTTTCTACTGCAATGTTTTATTTTTGTTGTGTTGTAATTTTAAATTTCTGCTATGAACTAATACATTTGTTCTAGGATTGCAGTGTAGCGTAAATTATGAAATGTGAATTAAATATTTTTGAATGATTTATGGAATTTGCTTTTAAGTTGTTTATTTTATCTGTGTTTAATGCTTTTAATTATCGGAAGATTAATTAAGCGATATGTGACACTTAAATAAACTTGAAAAAGGCATTTTTTGTGCTTTCGTGATGAAATAACGATATATACGTAAGAGATAGAAATATACTTTTATTGTATGTGTAATCATAAGAGAACTCAGAACTTAATAAATCAGTTGAATTTAATTCGCGTAGAATATAGTGAATCATTTTAACTAGATGTTTTATATGGAGCTCGGAAGAGATATATGGATAGATTAGGAGTTCTTGGTTAACAACTTAAAAACGACAACATAAATCAAGATAAAATATAATGATTCAAGTGGATTAATTTGGTGAAACTTGCAATCCTAGAATTTTCTTGCAATCTGTTATAAAATTTAGTTGGTAAATCTGCATCAAATTATCGATTGTTTGGATAAAATTAGGTTGAAATAATTTTAATAATTAACGAATACTAGTAACAAATCTGTGGGAACGATATTTTACTTATCATATTACTTGTAAGGTGTATCTTTCCACGAATTCGTGTGTTGAAAAACACGCAACAAGTTTTTTGGCGCCGTTCTTGAGTGGTTGTTTTACTATTTTCATTGTTGATATTAATACCAATCAATCTGATTTTAATTCAAAAAAAAATATATTATTTGTTTAATTGCTTCTTGTTACTTTCTTGGATTTGTGTGTTTATTTATGTTTTAAATTTAATTTATATATTGTATTAGATTTAATTTTGGATAGAGTGGGACTTTGTCGACGTATTAGAAATCTTGACTTAGTTCCTTAGATCTAGAAATTCATAGAACTATTTTGAACTTAAAGAAAAAATAATAAACAAGAAACCTTCGAACATGACTAGCTATGGATAATGAAATTCGTGAAGTTGAAGAACCAAGATCCTTAAGAGATTATGCAAAGGTGCCACATTGGTTGGTGGAATCCATTCAAGCATTAGAAGACCCATTAATTCAAGCCAATAATTTTGGAATTAAGCCTGCAATCATTCATATGATTCAAACATCGGTACAATTTGGTGGTTTACCCACGATGATCCAAACTCCCATATATCAAATTTCTAGAGATTTGTGATACCTTTAGGCATAATGGAGTCACCGATGATGCTATTCGGTTGAGACTTTTCCTTTCTCGGCTGAGGATAAGGCAAAGAGAGTTGGTTGAATTCATTGCCATGTGGTTACATCACTACTTGGGAGGATCGCTCAAAATTTTTAGCCAAATATTTTCCACCAAAGACGCACGGATGAGGAATGAAATCACCACTTTTATGCGCGGTTGACTCGGAGTCATTATATGAAGCTTGGGAGAGGTACAAGGAGCTATTTAGAAGATGTCCGCACCGGATTACAGAAGTGGCTTCAAGTTCAAACATTTTATAATAGTTTTGATGGGTCAAACTAGAAATATGATTGATCTTTCAGTACAGTGGTGCTCTAATGGGAAATCAATTGATGAAGCATACAACTTATTAGAGGAAATGGCTTCAAATATTTATGAGTGGCCATCGAGAGGATGGTGCCTAAGAAAGCGTAGAATTCATGAGATTGATGCTATAAGCCTTTAGCGCACAAGTGTCGACTTTGGTGAAAAAGATGGATACTATAGGTGTCCATTCTATTCGAGTCCTTTTGTTGCATGTGAAATTTGCAATGGTAATCATGCCGATGAGAGATGTCCTCACAACTACGAATCTGTCAATTTTGTTTCCAATTATAGTAGGAATCAAAACAATCAAAACAATCCCTATTCCAACACATACAATCCAGGGTGGAAGAATCATCCTAATTTTCTTGGAGTAATAACCAAGGCCAATCATCTTATGAAGCCCACTCACCCTCAGGGTTTTCATAACCAAGTCCCACATGACAGAGAGAAAGCCTTCATTGGAAGATATGTTTGCTCGATATATGGCTAAGAATGAGACTATTCTCGAGAATCGTGCAACATCTATTAGAAATCTAGAAGTTCAATTGGGGCAACTAGCTCTTCTTGTCGACAATCGCCTCGAGGATCTTTACCTAGTGATACGAAATCGGTCAAAAGGGAGGGAAAAGAGCATTGTAAGGCGGTGACATTGAGGAGTGGAAAAGAGTTAGAAGAAATACAAAAACCCATTTCTCCACACTCTTATTGTTGAGGGTGTTGACCTCGAAAAAACAAGAAAAGGCTAATCATAGTGGTTGAAGAGAATGAATCAACGGAAAATACCATAATAAAACCAAGGTGTTAGATAATCTCAAGCCTTATAATCCACCAATTCCATTACCTCAAGCCTTCCGTAAGCAAAAACTTGATAAACAGTTCTCAAGTTTCTTGAAGTATTTAAAAACTTCATATATCAACATCCCTTTTCTTTGATGCCTTGGAGCAAATGCCAGTTATGTGAAATTTATGAAAGACATTTTGTCTAAGAAAAGAAGGTTAGGTGATTTTGAGATTGTTGCTCTCACGAGAGGAGTGTAGTTCCATCCTTGAAAAGAAGGCTACCACACAAGCTTAAAGATCAGGAGTTTCACCATTCCCCTGTACTATTGGTGAGAAATTTTTTGGTAGAGCTTTGTGCGATCTTGGTGCAAGCATTAATTTGATGCCACTTTCCATCTACCAAAGACTTGGATTAGGAGAGGCACAATCGACCACCGTGACTCTTCAACTCGCCGATAGGTCTTTGAAACACCCCAGAGGCATTATAGAGGATGTGCTTGTCAAAGTAGACAAGTTTATCTTTCCTGTAGATTTCATAATTCTTGACATGGAGGAAGATAAAGATGAACTATCATTCTAGGGAGACCATTTTTAGCAACTGGTAGGACTTTGATTGATGTTCAAAAAGGAGAGCTGACCATGAGAGTCCAAGACCAAGAGGTAACTTTCAACGTCTTTAAAGCTATGAAATTTCCAAGAGAATCTGACGATTGCCTTAGAGTTAACACGATGAATGCGTTAGTTGAGAAAGCAATTTCGGGAAAATTTGATGCGATGCTTTGGAACTTGCACTTGTGAATGACAATATTATTGATAACTTTGATTCTCTTGAATATCTCAAGTTATTTAAGGCATCTCCACAACTCTTTAGTCCTCAAAAGAAGATGCATCCTGAGATTGTAACATCGTCTAAGTTTACCTATGGAAGCCATCTGGAACGAAACAATTACTAGAGCTTAAACCATGCCTCACCATCTAAGGTATGCTTATTTGGGTGAAATGACTACAATGTTGTGATTATTTCAGCATCTCTAGATGACGATCAAGAAGAAGCTATTGAGAGTGTTGAGAAATTACAAGCTAAGCATTAGGATGGTCTATAGTGACATTAAAGGAATTAGCCCTTCAATATGCATGCACAAGATCTTGTTTGAAGAAGATATCAAGCCTTCTTATTGAGCATCAACGTCGTTTGAATCCAATCATGAAGGAGAGGTAGTAAAAGAGGAAATCATTAAGTGGTTAGATGCGGGCATTATCTATCCTATTTCAGATAGTTCTTGGGTCAATTCATTCATTGTGTTCCAAAGAAAGGAGGAATTACGATTGGAGACTAATAGCAATAATGGTGATTCCCACAAGGAAAGTGACAGGGATGGCGGGTATCGTGGTATCGGAAGCTCAACAAGTGCCACTGAAAGGATCATTTCCCTTCCAGTTTATTGACCAAATGCTAGGCAGTTGGCGGGACATTCTTTTCTTGTTTCTTGGATGGCTATTCGTTACAACCAAATTGCTATCGCGAAGATCAAGAGAAGACCACTTTCACCTGTCCGTATGGAACTTTGCTTTCCGAAGAATGCCTTTTGGATTATGTAATGCTCTGACCAACTTTTCGTGAGGTGTATGATGGCTATCTTCTGACGTGGTGGAAGATTTTATTGAGATATTTATGGACGACTTCTCGGTTTTGGGGATTCATTTGATATGTGCTTGCATAACCTTTCTTTGGTCCTACAAAAGTGCGAAGAAACAAACTTGGTTTTAAATTGGGAAAAATGCCACTTCGTGGTAGGAGAAGGTGTTGTCCTCGGCCATCCCAATTTCGTCTAAAGGAATTGAAGTGGATAGGGCAAGATTGAAACCATTGAGAAACTACCGCTCAACATCGGTGAAAGCAATTAGAAGCTTTCTTGGGCATGCGAGGATTCTATGAGCGTTTCATAAAAGATTTTTCCAAGATATCAAAGCCTCGTAATCTTTTGGAAAAAGATACAAAATTCACATTTGACGAAAAGTGTTTTGAAGCTTTCCGGGTTTTGAAAGAAAAAGTTGATCCGGCTCCCATCATTGTTGCACAGTTGGAATCTACCTTTTGAGCTTATGTGTGATGCCGGTGATTTTGCGATAGGAGTTGTTTTAGGACAACGGAAAAAGAGTTTTCATGCCGTATACTATGCCTGCCAAAGAAACTTTGTGAAGCTGAAATGAATTATGCTACCCTTGAAAAAGAATTACTTATTTGTATATGCTTTTGAAAAGTTTCGTTCCTACCTAATCGGAACTAAAGTGACAGTTTATACCGATCATTCTGCTATAAAATATCGATGGCTAAAAAAGATGCAAAACCAAGATTGATTAGATGGATCCTCCTACTTCAAGAATTTGATTTGGAGATCAAGGATAAGAAAGGAACAGAAAATCAAGTGGCCGATCATCTATCGATATTGGAAAATAATGATGGAGCCGTGGACAAGACTATCATTGGTGAAACTTTCCCTGATGAGCAATTGTTTTCCTTTGATCATAGAAGTGTGCCATGGTACGCAAACTATGTTAATTACATCGTAAAGCAATAAATGCTTTCCCACCAAATATCTTTCCAACAAGAAAAATTCTTACATGATGTTAAGTACTATTTATGGGACGAACCTTACTTGTTTAAGCATTGTGCGGATCAAATTATCGAAGGTGTGTCCCCGAAAGGAAGAAATTGAAAATATACTTAAACATTGTCATTCTTCGACTAATGGGGCCATTTTGGAAAAGAAAGAACAAGCTGACTAAGGTTCTTCAATCTGGTTTTTATTGGCCAAATTTGTTTAAAGATGCACATTTCTTTGTTTCACACTGGTGGTGCCAAAGAGTTGGTAACATTTCTAAGAAACACGAGATGCCTTTAAACAACATTCTTGAGGTAGAAATATTTGATGTTTGGGAATTGATTTCATGGGGCCTTTTATCTCGTCTTTACAACAACCTCACATTACGGTGTTTGTGGATTATGTTTCTAAGTGGGTAGAAGCAATTCACTTGCCTACCAATGATTCCAAAGTGGTACTGAATTTTCTAAAGAAAAACATTTTCACTCGATTTGGCACCAAGGGCAATCATAAGTGATGGGGAACTCATTTTTGCAACAAATCTTTTGAAACCCTCGCCTGCCAAATACGTCTCACTCATAAGATCACAACTCTTATCATCCTCAAACTAGTGGACAAGTTGAGATATCCGACGAGAAGTGAAGAGAATTTTGGAGAAGGACGGTAAATCCTTCAAAGGAAGGATTGGTCTAAGAGATTGGATGATTCAGCTGCAGGCATACCGAAGGCAGCATACAAGACACCCGTTGGGATGTCCCCACGTATTGGTTGGTTTTTGGGAAAGCTTGTCATCTCCCGGTGGAATTGGAGGCACCACGTGCGTATTGGGCTATCAAGACTTTGAATTTTGAGTTAGGCGTGGCAGAAAAACGTCTCTACAAATCAATGAGATGGATGAGATTCGTTTACACGCATATGAAAATGCGAGATTTATAAGGAAAAGACGAAGAGGTGGCATGACAACAAAATCTTGCATCGACAACTTCGAACCGGGACGAAAGTATTGCTGCTTCAATTCTCGTTTGAAGTTCTTCGCAGAAAATTGAAATCTAAGTGGTCGGGCCTTTCATTATTACCAAAGTACACCCACGTATGGTCAAGTTGAGATTAAAGGTGAAGAATCACAAAATGCTTTCCAAGTGAGCAGGGCAAAGACTCAAACACTATTTGGGGGGTGACATTGATCGTCAAAAGTCCACCATTTTCTTATGTGATCCAGCGGACCTAAAGCAAAGAGAAAGCGGTCAGTAAGTGACTCTAAATCAAGCGCTTCTTGGGAGGCAACCCATGTGTTTTATTTTTATTTATTTAATTTTGTTTTAGAACATGTATTAGTTGCATAACTCTTCATTTTGTTATTTTGTTTTGATAGGTGCAATCGGAGGAGGTAAAACGATTTTTTGATTTCAATCTCACAAGTCAACTCGACATTCAGGGAAGTTCTTTTAACACATCTCCTTTGTTCTTTAATTTTCACACATTTGGGACAATGTGCATATTAAGTTTGGGGGTGGTAGATATTTTGAACTTAATTGAAATATTTTTGAAAAATATATATATATATATATATATAATATTAAAAAAAAATATAAAAAATTGTTGTTTTGTTTTCTTTGGTTAATTGAAGATATTCTGCTATGAATAGTGATTTACTTTTATTTCTTTGATTTAAATGATGCATAATTCTTTGAAAAATTTGAATATTGTGTAAAGCGATGAATAATTTTTACGTATGTTTCATTTTCACAAGAATTAATATTCATGCGCACTAGTCTTGATTTTTGAATTGCTATGCTAATTTAGAGAATGTTTATGTGAGTATTGAATTCGATTTATATTTGTGGTGCCACAGTTCTTAGAATTTGTTTGATTTTCTCTAGGCGTGAAATTATAGATAACATTTAACTAAGAAAATGATTTAGGCCGTCTTTGGATCGTTGGAGCCTTCCTATCTACCTTTTCATGCATTATCCATAGTATATCCCTTTTGAGCTTAAAAGTTTATATATATATATTTCTCATTTCAAAAGCCTATCCAAAAAGTATATATATGTGTGTGTAGATATACCTATTGTTTTTATTCCACTAACATGTTACAATTGTTAGTAAATGTTGAAGGATATATCGAAAAAAAAGGGTTGCTAAAAAAGCGAGGAAAAAAAGATTACGAAAAAAAGAAAGAAAAGAAATCGAGAAAAGAAAAAAGAGCGAAATAAAAAAAACAAAAATGGTGCATGTGATGATAAATCCCAAATCGGGTTGTAATTATTGCGATGATAGAATTATCTTTTTCAATCTGAAATGTTATGCTTCCTGGAAAAGTTTTAAAGCTTAATATTATACTTCATTTCTACATTTCACCTAAGCCATACATTACAGCTTAATAAAGTCCTATTGATTTGGTGTTTTGTGTTTGTCTACATTAGTAGAGAGAAATGAAAAATAGATTATGAGATTTGTGATTTCATGATAATTTGTTTGATTTTATATTTTTATAAAGCTGATCCGGATTGTATGTGATGAAATTTGAAAGACTTCACACTGTAGCTTAAAAGTTCATTGTAAAAAGGTTTTATACTTTTAAATTGATTTTGATGCTTAGATAAAATTCTTTTATTTCTTTGAGTTATGTTATATGGAATGTTTAAAAAGAAATATTTTGAAAACCACTTATTTTAAATGCGAGATATCTTTGTTTTATTTCTTCCTTTTGCTCGAGGACTAGCAAAACTTAAGTTTAGAGTGTTGATAAGCGTATTTTATACAGATTATTTTCACCAATTTTAGTAATGATAATTGCTATGTTCATTTAATATTTATTAATTTTTGTTAAATAAATTAATATTTTCCTTTATGTGCTAAAAATACATTTTTAATAAAATTAAATAATTTGTATCGAAAAATGTACTTAATTTCATATTTTTTGTCCACAAATATAATTTCAAATAGTATAATTCTTAATTACAATTTATAAATATTGAAAATATAATTTAAATTAAATTTGGGCTTAATTATAATTATTAAAAGTTTAAAAATTTAATTTAAAATTAGTAAAGAGCTAAAGCGTAATTTAAGAAAGTTTAAAATGTAATTTGAAATATATTTGTGGGTGAAAATATAATTAATAAAAGTTTAGTTTTCGCGAGGAGAGAAGAGGCCCTTGTGATATTACACTCGCGAACGTGGGCCGTCTGATCAAAGATTCAACGGCTCGGATTCGCGCGTGCTTCCAAGTCCAGAGCCGAGGAGAGTGGGTGCGAGAGACAACGCGCGCGGCTCGGCGTTGTCCCACGTGTCGCGTGCAGCGCGGCGTCGAGTGGGCCGCGCATGTCGGCCGCGAGATTCCCCGAGGCGATCGGCCGATTGGATCGGATCAACGGTCCAGGATTGAGCGTCCGTCCCAAGCCACAGCGGCCGGTGTAAAATCACGTGTGACGCGGTCCGTCAGCGGCGTGCACCCTCACTCTTCAAACGGAAAATGGCCGACCACGTGTCTCGTAAAATATTCCGGCGAATAACACGTGGTGACACGCGTGGCATGCACATTTGGTGAAATAAAACGCGGTCGGCGCCCTTCCGGTAGTTACCCATTTCAATCCGAGAAATCGCTGCGGCGTTCTTCATGCGCGACTGCAGATCAATGAAAAGGCGCCCGTGTCCCACGGTGTGTCGCGAATCGTAACGCGACACGTGGCATGCGGAAAAGAAAAAATTCAAAAAAAATTTGTAGAGTGTGTTTGTTACGCGTGCTAGCCCATATCATCTTGTCTCACATTTGATGATATAAAATAAATAAATAAATAAAAAAGATAAAAAAAAGTGATATATGTTTGGGGGATACGCGGTGGAAATTGATTTTTTTTTTCTTTTTTTTCTCTTAGTTCGATTTAGTTTTCCAATGAGTGTTTTCTTTCTTCTTTTTCTCTCAATATTTTGGGAGAAAACTTGTAATTCTTGCAAGTTTTTCTTCGTTGTAACAATTTAATTTTTGTTTTTCTTGTTTGCGTGTTACACAAACACGCAGAGTATTGATTTAACATTTTATGTTGTATTTTCTTAGGGAAATTACGAGAAAGACAACAAAGAAGAAGAAATGAAATTTATTTTTCATTGAGGAATCGTGAAAGAGTTTTTTTTCTTATCTATTTTCTTTTAATTTTCTTTCTCTGCAATGTTTTATTTTTGTTGTGTTGTAATTTTAAATTCTGCTATGAACTAATACATTTGTTCTAGGATTGCAACGGTAGCGTAAATTATGAAATGTGAATTAAATATTTTTGAATGATTTATGGAATTGTTTTAAGTTGTTTATTTTATCCAGTGTTTAATGCTTTTAATTATCGGAAGATTAATTAAGCGATATGTGACACTTAAATAAACTTGAAAAAGGCATTTTTGTGTCTTTGCTCGTGATGAAATAGCATTATATACATAAGAGATAGAAATATACTTTTATTGTATGTGTAAGCCCCATTAAGAGAACTTCGAGAACTTAATAAATCTGGTTGAATTTAATTCGCATAGGAATATAGTGAATCATTTTAACTAGATGTTTTACGTATGGAGCTCGGAAGAGATATATGGATAGATTAGGAGTTCTTGGTTAACAACTTAAAACACGATAACATAAATCAAGATAAAATATAATGATTCAAGTGGATTAATTTGGTGAAATCAATCCTAGAATTTTCTTGCAATCTGTTATAAAATTTAGTTGGTAAATGCATCAAATTATCGACTGTTTGGATAAAATTAGGTTGAAATAATTTTAATAATTAACGAATACTAGTAACAAATCTCTGTGGGAACGATATTTTACTTATCATATTATTACTTGTGACCGTGTATACTTGCACGAGTTCGTGTGTTGAAAAACACGCAACAAGTTTTTGTGTTGGTAGGGCATAGAATAATATGTATAATGGTAAGTCTCAATATATATGTCGTAAATATCATACCATTAGACAACTACTCTTAATTAGGGTTATCTCTTTTGACTGTGTGAAGTCAAAAGATAACATAGCGGATCTCTTAACTAAAGGATTAAATTAAGAGTTAATTGATAAGTTATCGAAATGAATGAGATTGAAGAATTTGCAAAGGAAAACTAATCTATTTACTAGATATCCCAATATATAGATTCAAAGGGACAACCTAATTATAAAGACTTAGTGAGATCATTGTGGGGGGTTCACCCTCAAGTCTATTCCTAAGATAAAAAATAATGATACCCATAAGATATAGGAAGAGTTAAGCCTTTTTAATGATTCTTATGAAAAAGAATACCAAGCATAGTACATAGGCTACTCTTTATGGATTAATTTTGAAGATAAGAGATCACATATGTGAGGAAGAGTAAAATCACTTCAAAAATGAATTGTATAATGCTCAATTCTTTAGAAATTCTTCTGAGAACCAGACACGTGTTCATGGCCCAGAAATGAACATAACAATGAAAATTGAATTGTGTTAGAAGAGACTCTTGTGTTAAGTATGTCATCACTTACATAAATGACAGAATAGTTCGAGGACATTGCATCTACTGGTCAGTCAGTAAGGTAAATATAATTTCACAAAGGAAGATTAAAAGGATAACACATATCTATCCTATACAGGTTTTGATCTGTTAAACTCTATTTTCATGTCAAAATTTAATTTAAAATCTATGTTAATTTTTATTCATATGGTAGATTGTTAGAAATTATGAATTAAATTTTTTTAGAAACGGTTCTATATTTAATTTTCGTTTTCATCTTTTCATCGTCAACTTTTGTTACATTTTCTAAATTTTCGTTAGCTCTACTTGCTCTACTTACATTTCTAACAAGTTTTTAATTTTTAATTTTATTCTTTTTGTTACAAGCTTTTTGGTTGTTATCCCCATTATATATATATATAAAGGGAGAAGCAGAGAAACGAGTAAGAAGAAAAGAGAAGAGAAATAGAGTAGAGAAGACAAAAACAAAGGAATTGAGAAAGAAAAGGAAAAAAGAAAGAAAATAAAGAGAAGAGAAAAGAAAAGAAAAGAAATATGGAAGAGAGACGTACAGTAAGGTAAAGAAAAAGAATATTTTATTTTTGTTGTATATTTTCTATTTAAAATTATATTTTTCGAATAAAGTTCAGAAATTTAAAAGTTCGTGAAATAATAAAATGTAATATAAGTTTATTATTTTTTATCATCAACTCTTATTCAATCCTACAATGTATATTTAATCTTGTGTCATAGATATGATAGTAATCCTCTATATAATCCTATATCATACAAATGCATGACTCTAGGACCTAATACTTAGAAGAAAAATGGATCAAGAATAGACTTGAAAAGCTTGGAAACATAGATGAAAAACAAATTTGAAATTTTGTAAAAAAAATCTGAATATATTTCTTTTTCAAAATTTTACAATTCAATGATTTTTTATTATTCAAATTTTTCTTTCAAAATTATGATTTTTTACCTTTCATATTTCAATAAATTACATGACTAGCTTTTTATCGTTCATGACTAAACTAATATGCTTTCCAAGTAAATCAACTTGATATGAAAGGATAATGAGAGCATGATAGTTCTTAAAGATAGAAAAAATATATATGTTTTTAGGATTCATTATTATATCCCTAGTATTAATTAACACCATCATGTAAATTTATTACATAATCAATTAATAATTTATTGTTTACTTGATTCTTTGTAAAATCAAGGATAAAAAAATTTAAAATTTTAACCCAAATTTTGAAAATTTAAAAAAAGAAATTTTGATTTTGAAGCTTAAACTTATTTTTTAAAAAATAAAATAAATATCCAATATATCAATAAAAATTGCTACAAATTCCATTCACATAATATATGACATCAATCATTATTTTTTTTTCAATTTTACGAATTTTAATATATTATTTAAAATTTAATTGTATTATTTATTTTAAATAGTATTAATTAATGAATTTGAAGTATATATTTTATACTTAATGGTAAATTAAAAATATATTATAAAAATATTAAAAAAATAATAAATATATTATTTAATTTATTATATTATAAATATAATGTTAACGTATTATAAATGTTACAGCATATAATATAGATTATTTTTTTGTAATATTTTTGTGTTATAAATATACTAATGAAATATTAAAAATTACATTATAATGATATATTTGAAACATTTATTGTATTTTATTGTTATATTTATAAGCTAATAAATTTAAATGATATATTTATAATTTTTACAATATTTTAATAATAGATTGATAATTTATAGTATAATTAATTAAAAGATCTATTTTAGAATATATTTTATATCATAATATGCATATAATACCACAACAATATCTTATATTCTTCTATTTTACATAGTTTTATAAAAAAATAATAATGATGCATTATTAATTAAAATAATTAATCATAAAATTTTATTTAAAATTATGCTTCCATGGTTTTTGTTTTAAAACGGGAAAACTGAAACCGAAATTTTTATCCAAATTTTAGTAAAATTGAATTATGCTTCCATGGAGTATTTTTTACTGTATCATCACCTACGGTGAGGAATAATTTGTCCTCAGTTAAATCGCCATTGACCTTGACCCTCAGATAAGTTTCTCCGACTATCTGCCGGGCTACTTCTCTCTTCTTCCATGGCGTTCGAGAATTAGGGCTTTCACTTTTTGCAAGGAACATTCCTCCACTGAAGATGGTGTCTTTTGCCCTCTCCACAACTCCGAATACCGCATCCCCTTTCCTTGGCCGTAAACTGTATTCTCTCTCTCTCTCTAATCACGCACATAAATACACAATTCAATACTTCCATTTATGCGGAATTTAAATTTCTCTTAATTATCTGGGCATTAGGGTTCTTCATTTTTACATTCTTGGGCTATACTTCTTATTTTCTTTTCCTTTTTGTAGTTCTTTTAATAGAAATGCAAAGAGTCTACCGCCATATTCCGTTGCTTTTCGAAGCCTTAGATGTGCTGTTGATACGCCATATGGAGGTGTGTACTCAAGTGATCAAATCTATGTTATAAGTTTTAACTACTTCTACGTATCTATGTAGGTAATTGGCATGTGTATATGAATTTATGTAACACATAAGAGGGGAACCCTTTATGCATTTAAATTGCGTGTCTACAGGAAAAGTAAACTAAGTGAAAATCTTGTTCAAGATAATGAGTTTGGCCATTTTAGTTTACCTTTTTTATATTTATATTAATAAATTATTTCTTTAGTTGGGGACTGCGTACTTTTTTCACAAAATATGTTTTTCTTTTTCTTCTTTTCTTGAATTCTTCCATTAATAAAGGGTTTAGTGCGCTTCTTATGCAGTCTTGCAGTGATATTCTTGCATTTTGTTAAGTAATATTAAGTATTGTTGAACTGCTTTGTTCTCGTATTGTATCGATAGGTTGCTAAGTAGAATATTGAGATCTAAATGTAATAAATCGTTTTTTGTTGTTTTATCCTTTGACTTCAAGATCCAAAGTTGAAACTCTAATGCATCTGATGACAGGAAATCTTCAAGGCTTAAATTTTTTTGGCACAAAGTCAAAGTCTTTCCTCTTCACATATGTTTTTTATGGATCATATGTTGCCAACACATATGTCCTTAATTCTTTAGCATGATAAATGTCGATGTTATTACAGAATAGTCCATCGACAATAGCTGGGTTGGTATTATTGTACAATTGTGGTTGGAGGATTTAAAATATTAGGCCATCTTAGATGTGATTTTTTCCTTGATGTTGGCTCTTTCAATAAAGCTAATAGGGTAGCTATATTTACCGTGTCTATTTAAATGAAAACATCTATTTACATGTAGGTAATGCCCCTAAATTCCCTCGGATGAAAGTTTGGGATCCTTATAAGCGTCTTGGTGTTAGCCGTGATGCTTCTGAAGAAGAGATTTGGGGATCACGTAATTTTCTCATGCAACAGTATGCTGGGCATGAAAGTAGTGTTGAATCAATAGAAGGTGCCTTTGAGAAAATATTAAGTGCTAGCTTTCAGAATAGGAAGAAAACGAAGATTAATTTGAAAACTAGGTTGAAGAAGAAAGTAGAAGAGTCTCCACAGTGGGTTAAGAACTTGCTAAATTTTATTGAACTTCCTCCAGTAGAAGTGATTTTAAGAAGATTATGCCTTTTTGCATTCATGGCAGGCTGGAGTATTATGAATTCAGCTGATGGTGGACCTGCCTTTCAGGTTTGTGTTAACCGTTTTGGCCTTCTTGCTGATATAAATACTTTATACATGAAAGTAATGAACTTGGAGGAGTTTGGAACCTCTAACTTGTATCCTCATTGTGTCCGTATATGTATAATCTTTACTTGTGCAAAGGAATTTACTACTCCTTGAAAGTTTAGTTGGTTAACCAATTGTGCATAGCTAACTTGTATGGCTTTACAAGAAGCTGTATACTGAAAGAATTTGCTAATACTTTTGCTTGTTAAAGCAATTAAATGGCTGCAAAATAAGATTAAAGACATATGAATGTGGTTTAGATATTGGTTCCGTTTCTTTTAATTAAGTTGTGCAAACATAAGGAACAATCAATTAAGTGCAGGGTTCTATCTACCCAGTGATAAAACATTTTGTCAATCAAACATCTAGCAGGCAATACCAGTCCATTATGATTTTTGTCTTTTTCGACATAGCTACTACCATATCTGTATGACCTACAAGTTTTTTTCATTTATGCAGTAGAAAAAAATGCTAAGTATCGTGGGAAACATTTTTCCTGATCAACCATAAATATTTAATAACATATGTAGTCGTTTCTGTGCTTTCCGGAAAAATGTGGCCATTCCCCTTGTTTTGATGTTATTAAGCCAACGCCAACTCAAAACTCTATTTTAGTGTAACTTTTGCTCTAATATAGTGAAATTTTCACACTATTTTGTTCATCTCCAACCCATTGCACGAAATATGAGGATATTCTTTTGCACTATAATCGGAACAAATTTTAGTCAAAGATACATAATTAGGGTAAAATATAAATTAAAACAATATTTTTGTATATTTTACATCCTTTATTATTACTGTTCAAAGAAAAGCAGTTAGCACAAGGAACCATGTTACACCAAAGTTGGTGTTGTGCATAATTTTAGCACCTCTTTGGAGCAAGTTTTGGTGAAAAAGTTAAACTAAAATAGAGTTTTAGTGTTTCTTTTGAATTTCACCAGATATTCTTTTAGTTGTTTACGGAAAAATTAATTCTCTATTCAGGTGGCAGTCTCCCTTGCTGCATGCATCTATTTTCTCAACGACAAGACAAAGAGCCTAGCAAGAGCTTTCATTATTGGGTAAGTATTAGGTATGAATGAAGAACGAACAGGGTGACAGAAGTTGCAATTTGTTTTTTGCCCTTTTTGTGTTTATTTATCTTTTACTTGATAGTTTGCTCTTTACTAAACCTATTTCTGAACACCTTTCCAGATTTGGAGCCCTAGTAGGTGGCTGGATATGTGGATCTTTGTTGGTTCCAACTATTCCTTCGGTTCTGTTAAGTCCTACTTGGACTCTGGAACTTCTAACATCACTGGTAGTATATTTCTTCTTATTTCTTGCTTGCACTTTTCTCAAGTAAAATTCTAATGTTTTGTCCCCCAAAATTCTTGCTTTGTAATAGCTCTGAATCCAGTTGAAATCTACTTTTTTTTTTAATAAAACAAGCACGGTTCAAAACAACAAGATGTTCTACTGATACTGATACTTGTATATGCTCTTAGTATTCTGGTATTAGATTATATAGCTGCCAGTTTGAGTAAATGTAGATGCCAAAAGAATTAATATAAGCTGGAATTTATGCTATTGGTGGCGTCAATCAGTTGTCATAATTGTGCTTTGTTGAGTTAAGAAGACATTCTCAACTTCTTTCTAAATTGCCAGTGTGTTATATCTCAAAGCATGAAATCCTTTTGTACATATAAAAGTTCTAGGGCTTGACTTTCAATTGCCGGTGTATGATTTTGAATTGTTTAAAAATACGGTTGTGGTGTTGTTAAGGTTACTCACATTAGGAGATTTGTATCGGTTAGTCTTTTACATTGTAAAGTATTTCGGGGTTTTTTTCTTTGAATAAAAATATAGTTTAATCCTCTAACTTTAAAAATGTGCTTATTAGTCCTTTTACTTATTAAAAATAAACTAAGAAAAGATTTTTATTAATAAAAAAATTTAAACAGATATTGGTATGGATAATTTTGTTATTTACCCCACCTTATAAAATCAAAAAATTGCATAGTACGTTAGCTTTGAGGGTATTTTGGTCATTTTGTATATTGAATATTGCAATGATCGGGATATTCTTGATATTTTTATTTTTTTGAAATAAATTTAAAATTATTAAATGTATTTTTTTAATACTTTTTTTACAAGTAAAGGGATTAAACGTCATTTTTTTAATAAAATAACATTTTTTATATAAGTATCGGATCAAATTAACCTTTCACCCTTTTAACTATTCGATCTTTATAAGAAAAGCATACGATGAGGACTAAGATATTCATTCCTCACATTAATAATAAAATAACAAAGGCGAGGGAATAAACATGACCTGATTTACCATTATTTTCATTGGAATTTGATTTGATTCATGAGCCGTCAAAAAACATATAATGTGAGATAAAGGTGCCAATACAGGCTATTAAATAAGTTTGTATGGTACATACTCTTTTATTAACCATTGGATGCATGATTTTAAATCTCCTGCACTGATTTTACTTTTAGCAATTTACCTGTTACCTGCTATTCAGGATTATGAGTTTACAATTACGCAGGGAAAAACACTATAAATGTTCATTCTTTATTTTTTTTATCTAAATCTTTATTGTTTTTTTTAATATATTAGGAAAAGATTGTTTTGAATTTGAATAATAATAATTGAAAAAATTAAATAATAAAAAAATTGATTATTTATTACTGCATGGGTATTTTTTAATAATAATAATAATATTAAGTTGTAATTTCAGGTGGACCTGTAATAAATCAAAGTCACTGTTTAAAAAATGTTTTTAAATTTTTTTATTTGTAAAAAATGTGACATTTATACCCTTTTTTTTGTGAAAAATTGTTAGGAAAGGATAAAGCTAATTTTTTATTTAAATTTTTGTTAAATATAATGAAATAGTATATGTGATATATATATAAACATAAATATATTACATGTGTTATTTTGTTATATTTAAAAAAATAGATAAAAAATTAATTTTGTTCTTAGAGTATAAGAAGCTGCCACTCACCCATAAACATTTAACACTTACAACTTGTTTGACCAAATTATCCTTCCATTGTACACATTTATATATCATTTCATTCTTAAAACAAGAATAACATCAAAAATATTTTCAAATTTTGAGGTATTTTTAAAAATATCATTTAAGATTTTAAAAAATTCAAAAACATTACTTAAATATAACGAAAGTAAATATTAACATTTTCATAAATAAAAATGAAAAATAAATAATAGAGAATCAAGAAATAATAAAAAATTAAAGAATGATAAAATTAGAAATAGAAGACATTTAAGGATATTTTTCATAAGAAATGATTATAAGTAAAAAGAAATTCAAAAGGTAAAATTAAATCTTAAAGAAAGAGATGGATTTAAAGATCCATCATATTTATCTTTAAGGAAATTATTTTCAAGAAAAGATGTAATTTATTATGGAATATATAATAAAAAAATGATTATTAATATTATAGATACAAAAAGAATGTATAATATATCATTAATTAACAAGAAAATTATATTAAATAAACTATTTGAAATTTCCTAAAAGGATAAAGAAAAAATTGGATACATTCATTTAAGAGGAATTTAAATATTAATACAAGTTCATTTCAGAGAATGTAAAAATACACCAATAAAAATGGTATTGTTAGATAATAGAACAATAAATAGAATAAATGCTTTACGAGGAATGATTCAGAGTAATTTGAGATACAAAAAGCTAAAATTTACAATATATCTTAAGTTTGTTATTAATATCCATGATAAAAACTTAAACCAAGTATTACTTTTAGTTTATGAATTTGAAAGATGAGATTTAATAAAATAAAAAAATCATCCATTTTTAATACATTACATAGTATGTTATTCATTAACAAATAGTCTAATAGTTTAATATATAGACAAAATGAATTTATGGAAATAAATAAAACCTTTCAAGAACTTGAAAAAATAATAAAATCAAAAATACTAACGGATTTTAAAATACTTGAGGAATGACACTTAGATATCAAGGAAAAACCTCTGATATCAAGAAAAAAAATGGTTAAAAACAATAATATACCAAGATTTATTTTTATAAACTGTGAAATAGAAACTTCTAAATAAGAAGTTAAAAAACTAAATGAATAAGTTAAAGTAATGAAAGCATTAGTTCATGATGTCATATTAGGAAGACAATAATATTAAAAGATAAATTAAAAAAATATACAGATAGAAATATATGGAAATCTAGTAAGCGTAACACAAAATCAAGCAACATTAATGAAAGCTTTGAGACTTTTAATAGAAGAAATAGATTTAGTTCAAGAATCAAATATTAAATATATATAAGAAATAATCGAAACACAAAAAACATTATTGAAAGAAATAAGTGAATATGGTTATAATAAATTACAACAGAATATACATCTGAAATTTACAGAATTAAGAAATAACGTATATAATTTTGGAGGATGGAGCATGAAATATAATCTCTTTCCTTACTTTGTCTTATATTATAAAATACGTATTCTTGTTTCTTGTTCCCTGTTTCTTATTTCATTGTCACTATCTTTGCCCCCAAGTAGGTAATCTCTATAGAGATTTACCTCTTCAACGAAAATTGACAACCCTCATCCTTCAAATAGTCATCGATTAATATATTGAAAATGTTATAAGTTGAACAGATCTTTTCACATGTGGTCTAATATTATATAATCTATTATTGTATATAGTACTCCTAACTAGATTTCTATACACCATCAAATAAATAGTAGGATTACTATATTTTAAATAGATATGGACCATATTAGCAATAAAATATGACAATGTTGCCTTCATTTGTTCGTCGTATACATTTATATTATTTTGTTTAAACTTAATAATCTTGTGTATGCTCCTATATATTTATATTTATCAAAATAAAAGACAATAATAATGATTAAATAATTCTTTTATTTATTTCAATTTCAATAAAATAAAACACAAATCACATCTATATTTTTGGAATCCTATCCTAACAATCTCTAAATAGCTCCAAAATAAGAGGGACATATCCTTCAATCATATGGCTTTTGGGTGATCATCAAACATCATGTCATGCAAAGTCTCTGTAAAGGGGTCAATAAAGTTTTTCTCTAATGCTATTTTTGTAACTATGACACATCCTTGATGCACGATCTCCTAGATTAAATGATACTAGTCTTTTATATGCTTTCTCATCTTGTGACCTCTAAGTTCTTTTGAATTATTCATCATTCTATGAGTGACATCCATATTTGAACACATCCAAATCATTGAAGAACTTGCAAAACTAAATTACTTCCTTTGTTGCTTCACAAGCAACCATGTATTCAACTTCTATGATGGAATCCGATATGTAAATTTGTTTATATTTATTCACATGATGGATCCATCATCAATAGTTTATACGAACTCGTAGATTTCTAAGAATTTTTATTTGTTTAAAAGTTTGGGCATCTTACAAGAATCAAATTACCATCATAATATATTAGCATATAATTTTTCTTGTCTAAAGATACTTGAGTACACATTTAATCACAATCTAATGATCATATCTTAGATTTTATTGATATCAACTAACTAAGCCAATCTAATAATAGATATCAGACTTAGAACACAATATGACATATCAGACTGTTAATTATTGATGCATATGACATACATATCATGTCTTATTACTCTTCAAGTCTTATTCTCTAAATGGTGCCACACAGGTACCAATATTTTTTATTTAGTGGTTGGATATTTTAGCTATTATATATAAGTCGAATAAGATTTCAATTCACATTTTCTCTTAACTTAAGAGTCATGCACACAACGACAACTAAATTGTGTGCAATAGGAATCACATTTCTTTATTCCTCTACGTCACATGAGAATTAAATTTCATATTAGAGTATCCATTTTAATCTAATTAATTTAAATTAAATCTATATTTATTTTATAAATAAATTTTAATTAAGAAAATTATCAAAATATGTTTTATTGTTCAAAAGTCATGCATGCATAAAATGTATTTTAACATTTTTTAATTTGAATTAATTAATCTAATTAAATAATATATTAATTAATTGATTTATCGAATTAATTATTTAGGTTATAAATGATATTTTTACCTCTATATAAATTGTTAATATACACTACTAATTATATTGGTTAAATATTTAATTTATAATTAATTATTAGATCAACTACACAAAAGATTCCCATGTTTTTATATATTTTACATTTTTTATCTTCTTATTTTTTTATTTTCATTTAACCCCTTTACTGTTTAGCTTTTATATTTTAACTTTTATACTTTGATTTCCCTTCCTTTTTCATTATAATTTAATCTAATTTATTTTTTTAATTTTTAGACTTTGATTACCTTAATTTGTAGTGCAATTCACATGTTATACATGTGTCTCTAGCTAATACAAAACAAAGGTATCTACACATAATATGTTGGGTTAGGTTTTTACGGGTGTGTAATTTTTTAAAAAAATAATAGAAAAAATCTTTAATTATCTAAAGATATACAATTAGGTTCATATAATTTATTAAAAGGTGAATTCTAATTCCCTATATCTTTTATGATATATAAATAGGGTGCTTTATTTCTTTAAAAAAATCAATTAACTTCAAATAATATTTTTTAAAGATAAATTTAAAATCTTGAAAAATAACATACAAGAAGTAATAATTTTCTTAAATGTATATTAAAATTATATTTTAAAAATACAAAAAAAATTTGAAAATAGAAAACAATTCCAATTTTAAAAAAATGTAAAAAAGTATTTATTCCAAATATAAATTCAATTTTTATTCTTTTAAATTTATTTTTTATTAATTTCAAGTTTTTTATTTTTTTTAACTTTTTGAGTTTTATTTCTCAAAATTTATAATTTATTATTTAATACTATTTGAACTTGAAATTGATAGAAATTTTTAAAAATTTAGAAGATTTTTAGGTGTATTTTTTTTTAAAATAAAAGATTAAAATGTAATTTTTGGTAAATTACAAAATTTATATATATATATATATATATTTGTGAGTACGTAACTTAATTAAAAATTATAAAGGTTTACTAAAGAAGAAGAAAAATGACGATTTAATTTGTATATATCTACTATCTAGAAAGAAAAAAGTGCTTATAATCTATTGGGCCAGCTGTTATTAGTGGTTTCACTAACTCAACTTTTTATCTTCCTCCAATGAAATCCTTAAACGTGGATTGGTATGCCTGATATATATCAGTCCTCTTCTAGAAAAAGGTAACATCAGTGTATTTTCAGTTTCAAAGGAAAATCCACGTGTGTGTAAGACTGTGATTTGGAGATCCAATAAGCGGAGGGAGAAAAAGAAAAAGAAAAAGAAAAGAAAAAAACGAACTGTGTAAAAAAGTGAGTAGGAAATTAAAACGAAGAAGAAATATTTAAAAAAGAAAAACCGAAAAACCTAAATCATACTCATGCTCTGGAACGACATTGACATGTTTGAATGAAATCAGGTCTTCAAAAATCTTAATACAAGAATCTGATTTCAGTATACGTGTTTCAGAAGGATCTACATGCATTCGTGAAAATAAGAGGGAGGAGGAGAAGATGGGATGTACATTTTCTGGGTTGAATGCTCTGTATGATGCTGCTAATGGTGGAGGAGATGTTTGGATCAATGAGAATCGATTCAGGGTAGTGAGGCAGCTCGGAGAAGGTGGGTTCGCCTATGTCTACCTCGTCAAGGAAGTTCTTGCCGATACTACATCTAGTGTTGGTCTAGCTAAGAAAATCAATGACTCTTCTCATATCTCTGGTTCGATCTCCCTCCCTCTCTCTCTCTCTATCTCTTTCTCTTCTGATCTGATTTTTCTTTCGGGTTTTCGCGATATAAATCTGGGTTCTCTTTTTGCTTTTTGGATCCTATGATCTATGTCCATTTATATTGTTCACAGTTACTTGACCAATAGTTTTTTTGATTTTTTAAGCTGCGCAGTGATCTTGTTTTCGATAATATTTCCTTAATTTTATTCCAAAAAAAAATTTTCAATATTTTTTGCTGGAAAGATTATTTGTTTATTTGTTTTTGTATGACTTCTGGCTTTAAAATAATTATGATATGTGTTCTACTGGGACTGTTGCATGCTTTTGATGATATTATAGTTAGCGTGTGATTTTTTATTTATTTTAAAAATCATCTTTTATGCGTCGGATTTTTCTAATTTCATAGACTTATTAGTTTGATTTAATTTAATTCTTTTAAAAAGTAAAAAAATATATATATGTTTATTTTTCTTACCAATTAAATGGAGTTAAAGGTAAAATTATATTGATTAATTGGATCATTTATATGCTGGAAGGGTTACTCGAATTTATTTATATTCAGTTCATTAGATTTAAGGTTTGATCTCATATTCATGTTTTTTAATATTGCCGTTACTTATGATTTTGTCATTGTTTTGGATCGAGTAATGATATCAAAATGTTTTGTACTATTGATAACATCAATTTCATATGTTGGAATATGTTTTCTTTTTCTCTTGCAACTGATCGAAATGCAAAATTAATTAAATTCTCATTCTTGCTTATTGGTAGATGATGGCACTTATGCCATGAAAAAGGTTATCATTCAGAACAGTGAACAGTTGGAACTGGTGAGAGAGGAAATTCGTGTTTCCTCACTATTCAGTCACCCGAATCTGCTTCCTCTTCTGGATCATGCCATTATTTCTGTAAAGGTTTGCAACATTATTTATTATTGGTGAAATATCCTACATGACCTTGTTCATGTTGAGTTGAAAGCCATGTAAAATACAAATGCATTAACAAATTAATATTACACTATTATTTCATAAAACTAGCACTCATCACACCTTTAACATTACACCACCTCATTTATTATTTCATTTTTGCTCTCAATCCTCACTCTCTACACACATAACACAACCCACACATATATATAGATCAACCTATTAGATTCAAGGTTGTTCTATAATTTATTAGTTTATAGTATGTTTTACAAATGATACATTAAAGATATTAATAAGGATTATTCTAAAATAAAGTATTCTTCCTTATTATTCTAAAATATAGTATTTATTAAATAAAATTAGCACTCATCACACACTTAACATTACATTACCTCTCACATTATCTCATTTATGCTCTCAACTCTCACTCTATACACACATAACACAACCCACGTATGTATATAAATCCTATGTGGGTGGATAGATCAATCTATTAGATTCAATGATCTTCTACAATTTATTAGTTTCTAGGTTGTTCTACAAGTGATACATTAAATATATTAATAAAGATTATTCTAAAATAAAGTATTCTTCCTTATTGTTCTAAAATAAAGTATTCTAGAAAGTTGGTGATATTTTTTTCAACATTCACTCTCAGCACCAACTCTCTCAAAATGAAAGGAAAAAAATGGGGATAGTTTGTCGATGCTCCTCCTTAATAATAGCTATCACTTTATATTTCTTTTTTGCAATTTTTGGTTTCTTCGTAATGGCCTTAAATTGGTTGAGATTCTGTAGTAAAATAATGTTGGAACAAATATGTGAAAAAACTATGTAAGAATAATATTACCGATATATTGAAATATACTGCTTGGGTTGAGTTGCGGACTAGGTCGCTCTCTTTAAGACGTTTCGTGGCTCTGCCCAAATTTGTGCAAGTAAACACACGCGTCCCAGGATAAAACAACCTGTAATCTTTTTTGTCTCGAACTTCATCGCACCGATGAAGTCCTAATACTACACCTCTCAAATATTTATGTTGCTCGGAAATCTAAGAAATCAATTCTGAATTTTCTTTTCTTTAATTTTGTTATGGAAAACCGTAGAACTGTTTTTGAGTTGTTAAGTTATATTCTAAACTGGGGCTATCGCCCTTTTTATAGTGGAAAAAATATGTGAACTGGCCATATAATTAATGAAAATAACGGACACATAATTATGAAAATAATCTGGCCATAAAAGTAACGGTCGCATAATTATGAGAATAATCTGGCCATAAAATTAATTCGGCCACATAATTATGAAAAATAACGGTCATAAAAGTAACGGTCACATAATTATACGAATAACGGTCATAAAATTAATGGCCACATAATTATGAAAATAACGGTCATAAAAGTAACAGTCACATAATTATGAAAATAGCGGTCATAAAAATAATGACCATATAATTATGAAAATGAGAGTTACATAATTTATGAAATAATGATCATAAAATAATAAAAAATATTTTTTTATTTAAATTCATTTCCAACAATCCCTCACTTGAATTTTAAATAAAAATAGTTTCATCGAGCAACCAATCAATTAAAAGCATAAGATTATGCATAAGCAGGTGTCTATCGACTAACCTTTGCGAATGGTGTTAATGCTTTAGAATATACTAGAGTAACTCGTAGTTTTGAACTTTATCTCTAACAAAATCACATGCACAAGCTTTCCAAGGCATAGTTCAAAAAGTCCGTGCTTTTACGGCCCGTACGCGTGTATCCCAAGATAGTGAATGCTTTAGTAAATTTTGCCCAAAATTTTCATGGAAGCGGCCATACTTTCACATTCACATGTGCGAAGTCTATCAAGAGTACTCCTGTAGCCTACGTACTCCACTCCACATGAGTATAGAACTCATTAAGAGTTTAATAATTAACTCATCCTTTTCGTCTGCTTCAGCGTTTTCTAACAATATAGATTATGACTTCATAAATAGCATGATTCATCTCATATCACTTCACGACTTGTTATTACCCATTGAACTTATTTCTCGGGATCTCCGCCTATAAGTTGTGTTACCATCATGAGTGACTCTTCATTCTAAGTGGCATCACCACATTCCTTTCGAGGTTTTTTGAAAACCTTCTCTCTTGTTAATCCTTTCGTCACAAAGGATCAACCAAATTTTCATCGCACATATATGATCCATTCTTACACCAGAGAGAAATTCTCTAACAAGATCGTGTATCCGCTGCCTCTTTCCGTTGTAATAACGGTTCTAAATCTTTTGCAATAGCCGCGGTACTATCGCAAAGGGATCAGACAACTAGTATCGATCTTTCCCATAAAGGGATCTCGACCCAATGTACTTAACTAGCGTTTCTTCACTAGCAAGTAGCTGGTGCTATCATTTCAAACTCCATCGTAGATTAAGCCAATATTGTTTATTTCTTAACTTCCAGAAAATGATTTCCACCAAATTTATGTTAAATATATACCACTAGTCGCTTTGGAGTCTTCTCGATAAAGTGTTCCAACATGCATCATTTCCGTATCCATCTGAACAAATGTGGAAACTTTGTATAATGTAATCCAAGGTATATAGTTCTCTTAAGGTATCTCATAACCCTTTCAATAGCATTTCAATGCTCTACATTAGGTCTCATCGGTAAACCTACATAGTAGTCCCATAACATAAGCTACGCCGGGTCTGGTAATCAATAGTATAACGTAAGCTACCAACGATGCCGCATACTCGGGCTTGTCTAACACCGTCTCCTGGTGTTCTTGAACAACTTTACACTAGGATCATACGAGTACATGCAGTTTACAGTTAAAGCAATTATATTTCTTTAAGATCTTACTCAATGTAATGAGGTTGATCTAAAGAAATTCTCTTTTCGCACCTAGTAATCTTTATACCAAGGATTACACTCGCTTCTCCTCGAGATCTTTCATATCAAAGTTACCACTTAATAAAGTTTTCACATTATTCACAACATGAATATTTGATCCAAAAATAAGCATGCCATCCACATATAAACATATAATAGTGCAAATGTTATTTTCTAATTTATAATAAATGCTTTTGTCACTTTCATTCATTTTGAATTCATGAGGGTTAGCTATATTTTAAAATTTCTCATGCGATTGCTTAGGTGCTTATTTTAGTCAATACATACATTTATCTAGTTTATAAACTTTATTTTCTTGACTTGTGATACCAAACCCTTCAAAGTTGATCCATATAAATTTCTTCTTCTAAATTACCATTTAAGAAAGCAGTTTTAACATCCATTTGATGTACTACTAAATCATGGATGGTAGTAAGAGGAAAAAGTACACGTGTGGAAGTTATTCGTGTGACTGGTGAAAAGGTATCAAATAAATCTACATTTTCCCTTTGCTTATACCATTTAACTACAATACAAGCTTTGTACTTTTCAATAGTACCATCGAGTTTTAATTTCTTCTTTTGTATCCATTTACATCCTATGGTTTTACAACTATAAGGTAAGTCAACTAAATGCCAAGTTTTATTATACTCATAAGAGTCCATTTCATCATTTATGGTTTCTTCCCATAAGTTGGCATCTAAAGAAGAGAATGATTCTTTACGAGTTTGGGGATCTTCCTCTAAGGTATAAACATAAAAATCTGACCCAAAATCCTTAAGGGTTCGAGCTCGTTTACTTCTTCTAATTGCAGTGTTTAATTCTTCATTTTGTTCAATAGTTCTAGTTATGGGTAAACGACTAGAAGACGAGCCCCCACTATTCTTCAATTTAAATGAAAACCATACGTTCATAGTAGTTAACATCATTTGATTCTATAACTATGATCATTTAAGTCATAGAATTTATAAGCTTTACTATTCACAACATATCCTATGAATACACATTCGTATGTTCTACTAGTAAGTTTATTTCTTTTAAGGATCAATGATCCTAACATAGACTAAACAATCTCAAATTTTAAAATAAGTTAAGTTTCTTATTTTTTCAAAATTTCAGATGATGAAATTTTACTAGTAGATTTATGCATTCTATTTAACACATAGCAAACAAGCATAAAATTTCTCCCACCAACGTGGGAAGCAGCACCAAAGTTTAATAAAATTGTAACTACTGATTTAGTAAAAGTTCTATTTTTTTCTTTCAAATTTTGCCATTCATTTTAAGAATAAGGTGTCTTTTTTCATGAATGATTCCATGAGTTTTATAAAAATCATTGAAGATATTGGAATCATATTTAAGTGCTCTATCACTTCAAACCTTTTTATTTTTCTCAAGTTGATTCTTAATTTGAGTCATAAATATTTTAAACATGTCAAACGCTCACTTTTATTTTTTCATTAGATATACATAAGGTAATCAATGGAAGAATCATAAAAGTTATAAAATAGTGTTTTTCATTTTTTGTTAAATTTCCATCAAGTTCACATATGTCATAATGTATTAATTCTAAAGGTTTAGATTATTTAACTTGACCTACGTGAAGTTTTTGTTATTTTAGCTTCAATTATAAAAGTCACATTTTTCAAAATCATTCAAAGTTAGTTTAGGATTTAGTTCTAAGCTACTCATGTTCTTGATTATGCGTTTATTAACATGACAAAGTCTAGCATGCCAAATATTAAAGGAACTCAACATTCAATTTAAACATGCCATTAAGTATGCGTCTTCCCAACAAAAAATATTATTTTTAGTTATTGTATATAAATCATCCCCCATAGTTTGAGTAAACCCAGCTTTGTAAAGAAGATATCCTGAAACTAAGTTCTTTCTCATTTCTGGAGTATGCAAGACATCTTTCACTGAGGATAAGACTTGAACATGTCTCGATTATAGCGAACATGGCAAGAAGTACTAGTGTCCACCCAACACCCCTCGGATCCATCAACAAAATTGACTTCATAAATAATAGCAATAAGTTGATCTTCGGTAAGGTTCGCCTACGTGGCAGGACAATTCCTCGTTCGTAGTTCTCGCCGTTGGCCAGTGCTGTTACAACTTTAACACATGAATGTGTTATTCCTTGCCGGGTTAAGGTATATTCTGGAGAGGATAGTTTTTGTTTCTATTTCTGGTGGTTCCGATTTTGGTTATTATTACGATTATGAAGTTTTCATATTTCTACCTTTAGGTTTCAAAATTGTGTATTTAGGAGTTTCTTATTAGTATTTGTTTCGAGACAAACGAGTACTTCATCTCTTTGGTCTTATTTTCTTCTTCTATTCTTAAACGGGTTATAAGATTTTCTAAAGAAAATTCCTTAGTTTTATGTCTAAGTGTATTCTTAAAATCTTTCTAAGCATGGGGTAATTTATCTATAATAACAACTACTTGAAATTGTTCAATTAAAGTCATACCTTCAAAAGTTATTTCATGTGCTATCTTTTGCAGTTCGTGTGATTGAGCTTCCACAGATTTTTCATCAATCATTTGATACTTCATGTATCTACTCACATCATACTTCTTAGTTCCAGCTTTCTCACTATCATACTTCTTTTAAAGTACTTCCCAAATTTCCTTAACAGACTTATCAAAATTATAATAGTCATACAAGTCATTAGCTAATCCATTAAGAATAAAAAAATTTGCATAGAAAATAATTTTCTATCTTGGTGTTTAAATCCTTTGTTGTAGCTTTAGTATGAGAATTAGACAGTGTTGGTTTTTCAATAATAAAAACAAAAGTGACATTTTACATGGTTAAGAAGAATAACATTTTTTTTTGTCTCCATTTTTAAAGTATAGTTCTTCAAAACAAAATGGTTTGTCAAGATCAGCAGTTAACATTTCAGTAGATATGGCAGATAGAATTCGTCTTAAAATTGTTGGAACAAATATGTGAAAAAACTATGTAAGAATAATATTACCGATATATTGAAATATCTTGCTAGTTGAAGCCTATGACTAGGTCGCTTTTTTAAGACGTCATGCTTAGCGGCCTACTAAATTTGTGCAAGCAAACACAAATTGCCGTCTCGTGATAAAACAACCCGAATCTTTTTTCTGAACTTCATTGCATTGATGTCCTAATACTACACCTCTCAAATATTTACGTTGCTCGAAATCGAGAAATCAATTCTGAATTTTCTTTTCTTTGATTTTGCTATGAAAACCGTAGAACTGTTTTTTGAGTTGTTAAGTTATATTCTAAACTGAGGGTTATTGCCCCTTTTTATAGTGGAAAAAATGAGTAACGGTCATATAATTATGAAAATAACGGACACATAATTATGAAAATAACGATCATAAAAGTAACGTGATAATTATGATAATAATCTGGCCATAAAATTAACGGCCACATAATTATGAAAAATAACAATATAAAAGTAACGGTCATATAATTATAAGAATAACTACTATAAAATTAATTGGCCACATAATTATGAAAATAACGGTCATAAAAGTAACGGTCACATAATTATGAAAATAACGGTCATAAAAATACTGACCATATAATTATGAAAATGACAGTTACATAATTTATGAAATAATGATCATAAAATAATAAAAAATATTTTTTTATTTAAATTCATTTCCAACAAATAAATCTCCACTTTTCTCTATTATCTCCTTGACACGATAAATTAATTTTGAACAATACAATATTTTTTTCTTCAATTGCACATGATAGCCCACTTATTTTGTTTTTATTATTCTTTCGGTTGCTTTTTTGAATTGTTATATTCTCATTTTCCTGTAATGCAATGTTGTTGCTCTCATGTCCAATAAGCCAATTTTTGGCAACCTCCAATACTATTGGATCACAGACACTAGTTTTTTCAGTATTTATATTCTTGTTTTGTATCTCTTATTTTTTGTTGAATGATCGCTCCCCCATCATGTAAATATTCTATATTTTCTTCTTCTTCTTCTTCCTCCTCTTATTTTTCGAACTCATAGAATACATTGAGTATAATAAATGATTTTTCTAAATCTTCATTTTCAACCTGCAATGATGTCTCATGCTTCCTTTAGTGTCACCACTTGTATTTTTAGGAGCAAACTCTTCAGCACGAGACTTTTTATCAAGTCCAAAGCTTTATTTGCTTTAAAATTTCAATTATGATACGCTTTTGTATGTTCTTATGTAAGTGGTATGATTTCATTGCTGTAAATAATCTCATCAAAACAATTTCATTGAAAATACACCACTATGCAATCATGCCATCTTTGATAGTTGTAGCCATCGATAAATGTTTCGTTGAATTTTATGAAGTTTGACATTATAACTTGATGTAACCTACTTGCTTTTAAGAAACCAAAAAAACTCACTAGCTTCATAGTCCTCGTCAACTGTGGAGCATAATTAGACTTTAGGCAATCTTTTGACCTGCACCCATTCCACACAACCCTTGACTATTTTTGCAAAACCAACCTATCGTAACTTTGCAATTCACTCGTGACCTTCTCAATCACTTTGCTTGGTCTTAGATCGTCCTACCTTCTTAACGTGATCCTTCACGATCACTTGCTTGCTCCAAATAATATTCTCCTAATGTGATCCTCCTCGACTGAACACTTGTTTTGTTGGCCTTGAATCGTTCCGTTCTGATACCAAATTGTTGAGTTGAAAGTTATATATGTAAAAACCAAATGCTTTAACAAATTAATATTACACTATTATTAAATAAAATTAGTACTCATCACACATTTAACATTACACCATCTCACACATTATCTCCTTTATATTCTCAACTCTCACTATCTACACACATAACACAACCCACACACACATATATAGATCATATGTGGGTGGATAGATCAACCTGATGTTCTACAATTTATTAGTTTATAAGATTTGTTTCAATTTATTAGTTTCTAGGATATTCTACGATTGATACATTAAAGATGATTCTAGAATAAGGTATTCTTTCTTATTATTCTAAAATAGAATGTTCTAGAGAGTTGGTGATGGTTCTTTAAACAGTTCATTTATTGAATTGCATCAATGACCTTTTTATATAGAACTTATTTTTATCTACATGAATACTTGTACTTTATTTTTCTCCTCTCAACTCTATTCAGATCTCTCTAGGCCTCTCCAGTATAAGTTTTTTCGCTCTCTCAACACGTAAAGTGTTGACTGATATGTATTCAACTATATATAACAGTATTGTACATATATACAAAATTGCTGTATATACTGATAAGGGTGCATGTATACAACAATGTTGTATATACTGGTAGGGCTAAAAATTGTGATACCCTACAACAAAAAAAGGGTCTGATCAGAAATGGAGTCCTTTATTATTTCATCTGATCTCATGATGTTTTCTTTTAGTTGGATCCTACTACAGCTACTTGTTTTCATCATATTTTATATTTACAAATGTTTATGGTTGGCTTTCTCCTTTGACCATAAGAATTTTTCAAGAAGCAATTGATGAAAATATTTCAGAGAGCAAATGCAGCTATTGGTATTTGCTATAGAGTTGCATAAGAATTTACCTTTGAGTCTGGTGCTTTCTCTAGACTGCGAATCTGCGATTATTGGCACTTTTTTCTTGCTAATCTCGATTATTAGCATTTTATTTATTTGAAAATACTCTACTGCACTGATTCGAAAGAGAAAAAGAAACCATAAAATATTTGCCTATTTGTGATGCTTTTGCATTTTTGTACAATAAATTATATTTCGGAAAATTTTTCTGGTTGTGGCAGCCTACACAGGAACGATCTTGGAAACATGAAGCATACTTGTTGTTTCCTGTTCAATTGGATGGAACACTACTGGATACTGCCAAAGCTATGCAAACTAAAAAGGAGTTCTTTCCTACCACAGATGTGCTTCATGTATTCCGGCAGGTAAATGGAAATGAATTCTTTAGTATAGCTATCTGATATGATACCATTTCCTCTATCAAAGGATAATGGCGTTCTTCCACAATAAATTTTCTTATTCTATAGAGATTGCTAATGAGTTGGTATTTGTTTGTAGTGAGTACAATTAGAATGCTACAAACAAATGTGTTGTATATCTGTTAAATTGCAAATCAACTTTAGAGAAATGACAGCCAGTGGGAGTACTTAGTTTTCATTAGAAATCTGGTTCTTTACTGCTTAATAAAGATATACTTTCTGAAGAGTAGGGCTGAAACTGGTTTGAGAAGCTCATGCTAATGCAAGTTTCTTGTTTGTTTTAACTTTAAACTAGTTTTGTGGCATATTCGTTTACTTTTAGTATTTATTTTCTAGAGAATCAGTGAAATTATAATTTTATGGTTAAATTTTAATTTTAGAAATTTATTCTTTATTTAATGATGAAAATTTAACGGGGAAAAGATTTTTATATATATAGAAAAAAATTATATTAAAATGAGAAGTAGAATATTAATAAACATATAATAATTTGCCACCAAGATGAATGCACTTTCTACATTGAATATGAAACAAGAAAAGGAAAGGGCATAGGCTATGGAGAATGATTTTTAGTATTCTAGGTTTTAAAACATGCTTACCCAAAGACAAAGTTATTACTTATTGCTTTCATATGGTTTTATCAATTAAATATATCTTGTTAAAATTAAAAGGCACCATAAGTTTCACCAAAAGTCCACCTTAGTCTTTTTTCTTTAAACAGGTGCACCTGGATTCTATAAGTTACATAAATGGTGCACCTAGTGGTTTTTCTTAACTTATGGCATATTTTTTATAAATTTATGGGACCTAAGTGTGGTTTTGAAAAGAGAAAACTATTGCCAAGGTTCCTTACTTATTGCAAAAAGGAAACTTAGGTTATGTATTTATTTTTTGTAACTACTTAGTCTTATTGTTTTTAAAAAGTAACCACATAAGAACAAAGTTAATTTTTTTTCATTTTATTTTTATTTTTTAACTGTATTAGATGGAAGTTGTTTTATTGAATGAACTTCAATTGAAAAATATAAATAAAAACATTAAAAAATAATCATTTTTTCTTCACTTTTTAATAATAATATGACTAAATTGTTATAAAAAATAAAAAATAAGGATGAGACCTAATTTCCATTTTAGGTCTCACCTCCTTTTTAAGAAAGGATTAAAGTGCAATATTGGTGAAAGTTATGGGAGTCTTGGTGTATTTATCTTAAATTAAAAATATCAAAACAATTATATCATCAACATCAACTTCTAGAATCAAATTGAGCCCTTAGTGCACTTTGGTTGTTAATTCATGAATATCAACATTATAGCTGGACCTATAGAATCTAATGATCAGAGCTGCCGTTCCTTCTTGATTTCTCTGCTCAAGTGAGGTTTATCATCTCTAATATGTGAGGTATCTAGAGTGGAAAAGAGTTGACGGGTCAAGCCAGAATGCACATTTTCAGAGGCTTATATAGTAAATATCTAGGTACATGTGTACCCTTGAGTGGGTAACCTGGATGAAGGAACTCCACAAAAACATAAATCAATTTTCAACAGCAGCAAACATCTTGATATTCAAGTTTGATGTGCCCATATTTCCACTTTTTACTAATGGGATGTAGCAGTTAAAAAGACGTGCAAAAAAGAGTTAAAAATTTACTATAGATAGATAAGATCAGGGAGTAAAAAATATTATAACCTTTCATTTATTATTGGTATGCCTGAGTTTCTTTTAAATTTTAGAATTTTTCGGTGAATAAATGGTTGATTGTACCTACAACGCATAGTGCCAATGTATCCTGCCTATGTAGAATCCACTCATGAAATCTCTGTGGGTATAAAAGTAATTATAATGTCAAACAAAATGTATGAAAGGTGGGCGTTCACTCTTTTACATATAGGTTAAATGATAAGTTGCATTACTTCTTGGATGTATGTAATTTTTTATTTTATTTTGCCAACTACTGAACTATAATATAGTAATTTCTCAAGTTACAATTTGGGTATTTGTAATGTGTTTATCTTTATTGTTCTCCATACACCATTATAATTTTCGCTTTAGAGCAGTTAGTTCTGATTGTCCTCTAGCACATTTTTTACTTTAAAAAATCATTTAACAGCTCTGTGCAGTTTTGAACCGCCATATGCACAGTTTTGAACCGCCATATGCACATAATGATGTTAAGCCACATATGCACAGTTTTGAACCGCCATATGCACATAATGATGTTAAGCCTGGCAATGTCCTTATAACTCTTAGAAAGGGACAAGCACCCCTTGCCATATTGATGGATTTTGGCAGTGCTTGCCCTGCAAGGAGACAAGTTCGCTCTCGCTCAGAGGCACTACAATTGCAGGTGCCTATATCTTTTACTGTTTCCTAATATTTTTGTTATGCTTTATGTTTAGTTTCTATCATCATTTAACATTTCTATGTTCATATATTTTTCTATAAATACGTCTTAACGTAGACTTAATAATATCTCCATGAACTGTGACCAATTGTGACTTTAGTTTTGGCCTTGACATTTTTTTTTTGGGTTATTTTACACTAGTTAGATGGTATTTGTTTTTTATTAGGACGTTATATGGTATTATCCAATGCATGGCACTTGAATATGGTTCTTTTTTTATTTTATTTTTGGCTTATCTTGAGAGGTAGGAAACCGCTGAGGTTTTTAAACTATATCCATTGTCAGTCATATTGCTTTTGTAATCATGTTTGACAAGCATCAGTTAACACACATGATGGAGAATAGAAGTAAAAAGATTACTAGAATAGTGTATATTTAATAGTCTTTGTCTTAAGGTTTTCTGCTATGGAGTTATATCATAGAGTTTATTTAAGTTATTCATTTACTACCACTCTATGATAGTAATAATAAGTTGTGGTTATAGAGTGACAGTTGAGTACTGAACCTTCTCCGCTATTTATTCGTTTTCCAATTTCTTATTCTACTTCCTAGTCTTATTATTTTTTTTATCTTCTTCTTCTCTTCCAACTTTATGCCCATTTCATTTGTTGCCAACCTATGGTGATAATTTTTGTTGTGTACGTGAAGGAATGGGCATCTGAGCATTGTTCTGCGCCATTTCGAGCTCCTGAATTGTGGGCTTGCCCAAGCGATGCAGACATTGATGAGAGAACTGATATTTGGTCACTGGGATGCACTTTGTATGCAATAATGTAAGGACTAATCCTTGCTTGTTGCTGTGTTACAATTTTAGATTTTGGCTCGATCAACTTCTTTCTTTGTGCACTTTGACTAATTCTTGCTTGTTGCTGTGTTATGGTTTTGGATTTTGGTTTCCATCGCTTATTCCTTTGTCCATCCTTGTTTTTAATTTTTTTGCTATGGGTTTCCATCACTTTGACTAATTATTTAGCTTCTGTAATTTTTTTAATTGCTTATGAAACCGAGCCGGAAGGCACCCATAGTGTTAGGTTTGGTACTCATAGATTGATATTGTGCTCAACATGTATGATTTCTGACTATGTGCTTCCATAGGAGTTGAAGAATATTGAAACTTCCTGTCTTCATCTATATAATCGATCATGCTTGCTGCACATATTTGGGACAGTATTACTATCCTATACATGAAGGGTATTTATTCCACATCAATTCGTTATTTTAGATAACTTGCTTTGTCAATTAGGAGTTGCTGTTACTTAAATGAGAAACTTTTGAAGACTCTTCTCTCTCATGGTTTATCATTTGGATTGCTGAGTCCCTTGGGACAGTTATATTGAGGTTTGACATTCATTTTGGGCAAAAAGAAAGGGCCAAAGCAAGCTGTCTCATCCTTTCTCTTTGACATTTTTCTTCTCTACTATTAGGTTTGAAGTTCTTAGCCTCTACACTATAGTATATGGCAACCATGCATACCAAAGGAAGTGTTCATAATCTATGTTACTTCTATAATTATGAATGCATGAACATTATTGATATTCTTTGTGGAGTCGGCTCCTATTCATCCATGGTATGCATGGAGTAAAAAAAGAATTTGACATTTTTTAATCGAATGTTAACATGACAATCACCACAACTCTTATGACAGTCTAGAAAAAGTAAAGCTGAATCTCTGATCAGCTCTTCACTTGGTTCTTCTTTTGGCTTTAGCTTATTGGTGTTACTTTCAGGTATGGGGTGTCACCATTTGAATATGCACTTGGGGAATCTGGAGGAAGCCTACAATTGGCAATTGTCAATGCACAAGTGAAGTGGCCAGTTGGACCCAAGCCTTCATATCCAAAAGCTCTTCATCAGTTTGTAACATGGATGCTTCAGCCCCAGGCCACTGTTCGCCCCCTTATTGATGATATAATCATTCATGTTGACAAGTTGATCTTGAAGTTTTCTCAATGAGAAAATATACACTGGAATTAGCTTTGTAATGTGTGTTAAAACCGGTATCATTTGCTTCATACCGTGTGTTACTGACAGTATCATTACCTTTAGCCTCCACAGAACAATTAAAAAGCCAACCTTTGTCCTTTCCTTTTTTTGTTCTCGTCGGATGTGGAATAGGGCAATAATGTTTTTCAGTAGTTATTATGGCAGTTGGCATTGGTTTAATATATTTATTCTCTCTCACCATTATATATTGTTCTTGTAATTTTTTGTAAAAGTACCCGTATCGCCGGGACTTTTATAGATTCAATTGAATAGTTAAATAAATTTTAGTTTATGTTATTGGTATTATGGGTTCTTGAATTTACCCCAGAAAATTGCATTGATTCTGAATCTTTCATTGCCATCAATTTTGCAAATGCACGTGTTTGATTATAAAACTAAACTTTAGTTGATTTTTACTCTCTAAAATAGCACATATTATTAAATACTTATATTATTGAGTAGAATGGTAAAATGATAAAAAAGTTCTTGTTTTGGAAGAACTTGGGGAGTTGTTTTGGCAAACAGTTCCATTTCCTCTTCAATCTGGTTGGAACTATTATCATTGGACACAAATTTTCTCTTGTCCTTATTGCTTTAACAATCCTTAGTGGAATTAGAGCAATATTTTTATATTTTTTTTATCAGCAAAGACTTTTCCTTTCTTAAAAAAGAAGTGGTGGTTCTCGTAAACTTGAAGATAACCAATTAATTTTTTAATCTTAAATTAATCTTAAGTTATTCTGATTTATAGAAAGTTTTAACAACAATAACTTTTTTCCTAAATCGATGAGAAAGGTTGACAACACCTTTTTATTATACTTTTCATCATCAATGAGACGATCCAGAGTGTAGGAAAAGTTCACTAAATCTGACAACCTGACATATACACTATTAAAAGTTTCATCTTCTTTCATTCACAGTAACGCAAAATCTCTATTATTGTCGCTTGATCTCTATTATTGTCCCTTGATCTCTTCACCATAAAGGTACCCTTATGTGTCGCTTTTAGAATGTTCCAAGCTTTATTTGTTGTCAAATATGTTTAAATTTTTTTGTACTTATCAACATTGACAACAACGTAAATTTTTTTGATGTTACATTCAAACTAATTACTTTCCTCCTTAATCCATTCAATGATTAACTTGGGAATGACCGTCTCTTAAGCTAGGGTTTTTGCAGGGTCAGCCATTTTCAACCCGTAACAAGACATGATCTTCTAGAGACCATTAGAAGGCTTACATATAGGGCTTCCAATAAGTATAGTTATACCCACAGGTCTTCCAACATTACCTCTTTCACTATAATTGAGAGTGAATGTGAGTGTGTCAAAAGAGTCAAGAAAAAAGAATCAATGCTAAAGCAATTAAGCCTTAAGATGTGTATCTGTTCTGATATCAATTGAAAAATTTTAAGATTCGATGTACAATTATGATAAAAAAAATGACTCTTTAAGATTCACTTGAATCTTACAAATAATGAAAACATGTAGTCAAATAAAACAATACTGTCAAATATAAAAAAAGAAAAAAATAACCACGTATGTTAAACAATCTCATATAAACAACTTAACAATCAACAATTATGACATAGCATAATATAGATACAAGAAAAAAACATGCGACATACATAACGCAACAAGGGGATATAGCATGTGATAGACAAAAGGTAAAGACAGAAAGCATGTGGTAATCATAAAGAATGAAAGAAAGAACGACTATACAATCACAATCAGATCCTCTTATATTTGAACATGTTTTAATTTACACTAACATTGTATGCAATCATACAAGCATAACAATATAATATGGTAGACAGACATAGAATTCACATCTATATGGTAACATCCATAGATTATTTATAATAACCACTCGACATAAATCAATTCATTATGTAATCAGATCAATAGTTCATAACTTAAAGACTATATTAATTAATATCTCTTGTAGTTGGAACACCACGCTCAATTGTGCATAAATTACCTCCACATATTGTATGCATAACAACTACGTTCTGAACCAAATTTTGGCTCTTCTCTAAATTTTCACCACTACATGATGTGATATAATCACAATAACCAATATTTGTGAAATCTTAAGGTAATAGCAATACCATGCATATGTACTTAAATGTAATTTACATCTTAGTTGTTAATTCAAATTTTAATTAACATAAACATGAAACAATTTTTGAAAAATACTCGACGAATCACTAATATTGAAAAACACTTGAGTTATATTGATACAAATTTAGAAAATAATTTTAAACTAAAAATTTCAAGTTTTCAAACCCTAAGAATTTTTCCATGTTTTTAATTAATTCTAAAAGCTATAAATGAAGAAGTATTTATAGAAAACTCTTGGGTTACCAAGCACCTAGCCAACCATGTCGTCAAGCCCTTGTTGACCACTTCGATAAGGATAATAACCACCATGATAAGGATAATAGCAAAAAAACATTGCCAGTCTTACTAATCACCTTACCAACTATAATAACAAGCACCTTGATAAGCACTTTAAAAAAATTGTTTTCGTTGAAAATTTTATCAATTAATTTTTCACAAATACCTGCAAATCAACACATAATAAATTAACACACATAATTTAATATGCAAACTACACGTTCCAAATCCTTTGTGGTGTGTGTAACATACAAAGTACAAAGTGTTTCGATTATATAAATATATGTGAAACTATCCTGATAGTAACTAACCTTATATAGAGGAGGACAAAATATTAAATAAAATAATACAAAGTATGCATTTTGTAAACAAGAATACCAACAAAAACACAACATGAATTACAAGATTTACAATTTTATTGAAAATATATTATAGTCAATTTGATGTATAGAAGATTACCTTACATATATTACAATTATTATGATATTTTGTGAACATAGAGTATTCAAGTTATATCACGTAGCTTCCTATTATAAATGATTGGGATAAACAAATATGCTCAAATACAATGAAATTTATAAAAGTGATACTATAAAATGAGTTAAGTGATGTTTGTGTACTTATTGAATGAATTTCTATATATTTCAACATAAGGGTGTTAAATTACAATCAATTAACCTAACATCTTATATGTTTTGAAGTCATCGTTTTTCTTTTAACTATTGAAAGGTTGGAATTTTGGAGCTAAAATGTGAATATATGTATATTAACATGAGACAATTTTTGTCATCAATGCAAGATTAAGTATACGTGAAGACCCTTCATTTTAACAATTGAGAGAATGAGAAACTAACGTCGAAAGTGATAGTTCAAATATGTTTTATATCGAATGCTTCTTATTATCAGAGGGAGTTCTTCACCCACGCATTGTACTATTTTTCTTTCATCAAAGTTTTATATCATTGAGTTTCCTAACAATATTTTAATGAGATAGATCTAGAATGTACATTAGAATAATGTATTATTTTTTCCTTTGCTAGATTTTATCCTATTGGATTTTTCTAAAAAAGTTTTTAATGAGCATTCTTTTAATTGGTTGACATCTAAGGTGGAGTGTTATGATATAGATGTTAAATATCAAATTATTAAATATCTACCGTATCATATAATTATGTTCAAATAAAGATTTAATATTCATCCTATATTGTTATTTGAGATTTGTATCGTGGTGAGGGGTAAAAAGTATAAAATCATCCTTTATTCTTATTTTCACTTATTAAATTAGATTGGGAGTAAGATTTAAAATCTAAGAACAAAAAAGTACATAAAAAACAAGTAGAGGATCTTAATCCACCTGATGAGGCTCTTGACTCCTATATTCTTGGGAGACTCGGTGATCTCAGAGTTATTCGAAGCCTTGTTAAAGTACAACTAGTTAGGGGAGAAATGTGTTTTGTCACTAATGAGATGGGAAAGTAACAAGTCAAAGATCTTACTCTTTGTAGGTAAATAAAATTTGATTTATGCATTAGACAAAGTAATTGTGTCATGTAAAACTCAGACCATCTATCTATACTAAAAGCAATAGCTAGCTTGGAAAACGGGTGTCGGTTGAAACTTGGAATTAGGTAGTAAGTGAAATACTTGTGCTTTTGGCCACTGATTGATTGATTCGTGCATTAGATAGAGGGAGTGTGTCATGTAAAATTCAAACCATCTATCTGTCCTAAAAGTAAGAGCTTGAAAAACGGGTACTGGTTGAAACTCGAAATCAGGTTGTAAGTGAAATACTTGGACTTTTGGTTACTAATCGTTTGATTGTTTCTTTAAATAGAGAGACTTTGTACCCTCTATCTGCCCTAAAAGCAATAGCTTAGAAAATGAGTCCTGATTGAAACTTGAAATTAGGTAATAAGGGAAAGATTTGGACTTTTGGTCATTGATTGTTTGATTCATGCGAGGGACTATGTTATGTAAAATTCAGACCATTTATCTACCTTAAAAGCAAGATTTTGGAAAATGGGTGCTATTTAAAACTCGAAATTAGATTATAAGTGATACTTGTACATTTGGTCACTCATGAATGGAATTTTACCTACCAATCTACCAATCATGTAATACAAAATATATTGAGGAAGAAAAAGGAATCCTATAAACATGATATCTGACATTCTATTTAATAAACAACAATAAAAAAAATTCTACTCTTCTTTTCTTCCGGTTATTATTATTTTAAAACTTTTTTTTATATTTTTATGAATTATAAAAATAAATATAAAATCATTAACAAAAACAAAATTTATAATTTTAATTAATAATTACTTTCTTATCTAGTTCTAAATTTCATTAATATTATGAACTCTACATTTTTATTTTATACTTTGTGGTAGCAAGAGATAGAGATAAAATTTTCCAAGCTTTATAAATAATATTAAAAGCACTCAAAGGAGAATAACCAAAAAATAAAATAAAATAAGTTGTAAGAATGTTAATAATAACGAAGATAACGAGATATAATTTTTACAAAAATATCAAAAATATTGTCATTATTATCAAAATATTTGAAAAAATCACAAAACATTATAGAAACTCTGTAAAAAAATATAGTTTTTTTTATAAAACATCAATTATTTATATTTTAAACTAATTTTTTATTTAATACATGTATTTTCAAATACTTTAAAATATTTATATTAATCAATAAATTAAACAAATTAATTAAAATCTCTTATAATAAAATATATTTTTTTGTTAAATATTATAGAATAAGTAGTTAAAATGTTTTAAATAATTAAGTAAAATATTTAATTATATTAACTATTATAAATAGATAAATTTTTATAATATAAAAACAAATTTCATTGATTATTTAATTACTTTTAAAAGTACGTATAGTTAGCGAGATATAACGAGCCTTATACTCCAATATAATCTACGTGTCATAACATTAATAAAAAATGGTATAAAATAAAGCATATATGCAATGATTTCAATAATTATTAAATATCAAACCAATTAAAACAAAAAATAATTATTAAACATCAAATTCACAAGTATTAAATACATTATCTAGAGGTTCAATAATTGAATATGAAGTAGAGAAAATAAGAAAAAAGAGAAAATAAATCAAAAATTGATAGATTTGATATTTTGTTAATCATTTTAACAATATTTTTATGATGTTTTAATGTTATTTAGTAATAATATTTATGATATTTCATAAAAAAAAGTCATTTAAGAGATAACAATATTTAAACAATATTTTAAAGATATTTTTGATAATTTAATTAAAAAATATAGATATTATGTTTCTATATCGAGATATATAAATTAGAGACATTGTCTCGACAATTGTCGATATTTTCATCCTTGAATACAAGATAATATAACTTGATCTATAATTCTTACTCTATTAATTTGAAAAAAAATTAATCAAATAAAAAGTTTTTTTTTAAAATTTAACGTTCAAATTATGAATAATAGTTCTTATCTTAAGATTTATTTTAATCATTATCCACTCGTATTAATCTCAATTTTAATGTAAAAGTAAATTAAAAAAATATTATTACAAAAAATATGATATTAAAATTATATTTATATAAAATTTTGGGATTATTAAAAAATATATTGAAATTATTAACAAAAACATAGGATTGAGTTATAAATCTTAATAGTAATATAGTATTATTAGTGTAACATTCATCGAGGATGGGTGTAAATTGATCCACGTTATTTTTCGATCAAAATGGTATAGATAGTGCATGATTTATAATAAGTAGATATATTTAAATTTAAACAAAAAAACATATATAGAACATATTTATTCTATAAAAATATTATATAATAAATAAATTATATATTATTATATATTAAACAGTTTAAATATATTTTATTGAAGTTTACATGTAATAGTTCAATCCTTATATAAATAGTATATGATAAGTATTATCTAATTTTTAGAATTATTTCTGTTAAAATTTTATTAGAGTAATTACTTAAACATCATAATATATTTTGATACCTAATATCATTCATTAATTTATATTTTATTCTAAATAAAAAATATATAAATTTTATTGACTAAAAATTATAAAATATAATCTTATTAGATCTATATTTTATAATTTTTACCTTAATTCTTCTATTATATAATATTAATATTTATCCATATTAATAAGACATTGCCACCGAGAACTTAACGGCCATTTTTTACTAAAAAAATCAATAATACGAAAAGAAGGAAAAAATAATATTTTTATAACTTATAATCATAAAAATATTATCTTTATTACGTACTTTATATATTTTCACTAATTAAAAAAAAATCTATCACGTAATTTTGTTTTAAAAATCATTAAATTAAATATTATTAAAATTAAAATAAGAGTATTTAAATTTGTTTAATGTTATTAAAATTTTATTATTATAAATTTTAAAAATATTAATTTTTTGTAATTTAAAAAAAAACTTCACCTTAACGAGTTGGATTCTATCCCTAGAAAAGAATACGAATTTTTACCGGTCCAAAATACAGCTATATTATTGGATTGAGTCGACGTCATCAAAGAGCATTCAAATGGTATCTAAAATAAAACAATAAGGTGATGTTTTGTTGGAAGGAACGAAAAGGAATCAGAATTAATTCATTACATTTGTATGTTTTGTTGAATTGAATAGAAGGTACGTAATGAAATCGATTACTAAAGAATAATGAATCACAATTCCTTTTCCCCTTTTAGAAATCATGATTCTATTCACATCTCTAATTTTTTTTTCAATTTTACTCTTAGCTCAAATAGAACCCTAAACTCAAATCCTAAATCTCAAAACCCTAGACCCAAAATCCCAAAACCTTAAACCCTAAATCCTAAAATCCTAAAATCCTAAATCCTAAATCCCAAACCCTAAACCCTAAATCCCAAATCCTTAAATCCAAAATCCAAAATCCAAATTCCAAAATTCTAAAACCATAAACCTTTTTTAGAAAAATAATAATTTTAACTCTAAATTGATTTTTAATATTAAATTATAGATTATACTTTTTTAATAGTAAATTAAATATTTATATAAAATAATAGATAAAATTAAACAATATAAATGATAATAAATACATAAAAAAAATTACAATATGTGAAAGAAAATTAGTTAAAAATAATATTACATAGATAAATAATAAATAATAGTTATAATATTACGTGGTGTAGTTAGAAATAGTTCAATTATATTTGGGACATAATATATGATTTTTTAAGAAGATGGTGGAGAAATTGAATTATTTAAATATATAAAAAATAAAAATAACATATTTATAATTTATAATTATAAAAAAAACATAGAAAATAGTTCAAGAATACTTTTTAAAACAGAAGTTGTTTAACTAATCCAAAAGTTAAAACTCCCAAAATATTCTATTTAAGTAGAAATATTAGTTATCTTTAAATTAAAAAATTCGATATACATATTACATGTAATATTGAATGATGGTTAATTAAGTGTTTTTTTTTTCTTCTTCATCTTTCTATTCTCCATGTCTTCTTTCTCTCTCTTCCTTCTATAGTATCTTCACATAAATAACAAACTAGTTTAAAAAAAATGTGACCGAAATTACCCATCTTCTCACGTTGTCCCGTCATCGTTATTATCGGTGTCCTTCTGGATGTAAAGAACAGTACCTTCACTTTGTCTTAGATGCATTCATCGACCCTTAGTTTTAAAAAGATGGAGTAAATAATTATCCAGTGGTATAATAATATATGTTTATTTTAGGGTTTAAAATTACTTGAATCTTATTATTATTATATATATAATATATCTTTGAGTTTGTAGTTGTTATTTAAAAACAAAGTAACTAGTATCCCACCGAAACAAAATCTTACCAAAACCTAAATAATGAGTTAATTCAGTCCCGTATTGGATTTACTGCCTCATTTATTATATATATAAGTCAAATCGGTAAAAATAAAATTTCATAATTAAAAATTATATATTTAATTCTATTTTAAATAATACAAAAAATATTTACTTATTTATAAAAGTCTTAAGTTTTTTAACCATAATTATAAATTTTAAATCATAAATCTTAAAATTCAATCGATTAAATTTAAGATAGTTTAAAATCTTTTAAATATATATATATATATATATATATATATATATTTCGAATACTTAATTTAATTAATAAATATGATATTTTTATTTATAAAATATGTTATTTTTATTATTATATATTAAGTATTTTATTCAGAAGTGGTAGACAGGATAAGAACTCCCTAAAAGGGTAAGAATTACGAAATATTTTCAAAACACATGCTTCTAATAATTTTTAACATTAAGGTATGAATTTAAAGATTTTATAGAATATAACTAAAATTAGCCTTTGGAAATAATGTGGTCCAAGAGTCTACTTGGGATTGCGTTTCATTTCGTCTTCAATTTCAAGGGTAATTAATGATAATAACACACAAATTTATAATGAGGTTTGTGCTTGAAGTTAGGTTATATCTCACTACATTTTTTAGTGCACCCATCATATATATATATATATATATATATATATATATATATAATTGAAGAAACAATTAATGTTATTGAAATAATAAAATAAAATTTAAAAGGAAAAAAATTGATCGAATCAAGAACTGGTAGATAGATTAAGTATTTTTTATTGGATAATTTTATTAAAGAGATACAAGAGTATAATTATCCCCTAATTATCTCAAAGAGATAAAAAAAATGTCACGATATTACAATAAATCTATTTATATAAATAAAAATATGCATCGAATTAATTTTTCTTCTTATATATATTCATAGTTATACATATTCAATATATTATCTTAATCACATAGTAGGTTTACATCTTTTTTAGTTTCATCATCTTATCATTGACTTAAAACTACACCATGTTTCAAGATTTTAATAATTTGTTTCGTTTTATAAATTTATAGGAAACAATACTATTTGGTGTTAATAAAAATTAACATCAATCTTACTCATACAATTTATATCTACATATAAGTATTATGTAAAAAAATGATCCATTTTTTTCGTTTCTAAAATATTTTTGATACATTGCACAATATAAGAGATAATATGTTGAAAAATTGGAGTTGAAAACGTCAATTCACTTGTTTTATTTTTAATATCTTATGTATTATTAATACGCGATAAATATATAAATAAAAGTTATTTAAAAGATAAGTATTATCATATAAAAATTATTTAAATTTATTTATGTATTGATTATATATTAGTGATAGGAAACCAAAGTGAGACATGAATTATACTCATCAATTTAGGTTATATTAAACTTTCTCTCAATTTCATATGTAAAAGCGCGGGAATACTATTGAATTACTCAATATTACCTGTATGTTTTATTTATAATTATGTATAATTTTTTAAAATTTAATTAATTGTTATTTTATATACGCATGTTGTTAGGGTAATATAAAATTATCTAAAAAAAATAAAATTTTGTGATCTTTAAATTTATATCTTTATAACATTTTAATCTTTAAATTATTAGTTGATATATTTTAATATTCATATTTTAAATATTTAAAATATCATGTAAAAAATTATCTTTAAGATATTTTAATTTTTAAATTTTATCAAAATGAGATACTTTATTCTATATTTAAAATTTAATAAATTTTTGTGATTAAAGTTTACTAAATAGAAAGTAAAAAATTAAAATTTCCAATGATATGACTTTAGTAAGGGCCGAGGGAGGCACAAATCCCATCCAAATATTATCTGTTTGCTCTGCTATTTGGTGAACAAAGTCTATACGGTTCCAAATACCGGAAGAAGTTCAACACCAAAAACAAACAGACATGCTTAGCGTCAAAGCGGTCTCTCTCAGGCGCTCCATTCATTTCCTCAACCATCACAATCATCACCACCGCCATACCACTCCACCGCTCTCGCACCTACTCAATCCCCTTCAAGAACCCATTTCTAAAACATTTATCCCCACTAACCCCTTCAACCAAAATCGCCTCTTGTCCACTTTATCATCTTCATCATCTTCGTCCGATGCTGAGCTACGCAAGTATTTAGGCTACACTGCTTTGATTCTCTTCTGTGGTGCAGCTACCTACTACTCTTTTCCTTTCTCAGAAAACGCAAAACACAAGAAAGCCCAGATCTTTCGCTACGCTCCTTTGCCTGAAGACCTACATACTGTCTCCAATTGGAGTGGCACTCATGAGGTACACACTCGGGTTTTCCACCAACCTGAGAGCCTTGAGCAGCTTGAACAGCTCGTCAAGGATGCCCATGAGAAGAAGACCCGTATTCGGCCTGTTGGGTCTGGATTGTCACCTAATGGGATTGGATTGTCCAGGGCTGGCATGATCAATTTGGCCCTCCTGGATAAGGTTTTGGAGGTTGATGAGACCAGGAAAACGGTCAGGGTTCAGGCTGGGATAAGGGTTCAGCAATTGGTGGATGCCATTAAAGATTATGGGCTTACTTTGCAGAATTTTGCTTCCATTAGAGAGCAACAGATTGGTGGCATTCTACAGGTGGATTTCTTTTTGTAATCCTTATTCAGTTATGGTTAATTTGTGTAATTTTGTGAATTGGAAGTACAGTGTGCTGTTTACTTGTGTGTTTCTAATGTTTTTGTGCGTGAAGATTCTTGAGAGTTCGAAGAGAATCAGAAATATTGAAAAGTTAGAGCATTTTAGCAGTGATTAAGATCGTTAACAAGGAAAAAATAATCTTAATAGAGGAGGAAAGTATTTTGCTGACGCTTCTCATAGAATTTTAGATTAAGGTAATTTTATTGTGATAATATATTAGTGATTTAGTAAGATCATTAGTTGATTTATCTGTAATGTATGATGCCCTATGTATCCGGTTGAACACATCCAACCGTTGTAGTACATACGACCCAATTTTCAAAGGTAAGCTTTGCAGTCTAAACTAAACTCATTTAAGCACAAAAATATGACCACCATATTCATATGGCATTATATCCAAATATCAATATATTTTGATTTTCATTTGTTCCATTCACCCATTTGGTTGGTTTCTAGATCCATTTAAAACATGATAATTGGTGTTCAAGGAATATTTTTAAAGAACATACATTAAATATAATCCCAGTTGATAAGTTTTTTAATTTGGTCATCATATATAACTTATAAGAATGTGTTCATTTGGCTTACTTGCTGGTGTCTGAAATTTCCTGCAATGTTAGGTTGGCGCACATGGCACTGGGGCTAGACTGCCTCCCATTGATGAACAGATTGTCAGCATGAAATTAGTCACTCCTGCTAAGGGAACAATAGAAGTATCAAAAGAGAGAGATCCAGAGCTTTTCTATCTAGCTCGCTGTGGTCTTGGGGGCCTTGGAGTAGTTTCTGAAGTAACCATTCAATGTGTCGAGAGACAGGAGCTTGTGGAGCACACTGCCATCTCGAATATGGAAGAGATCAAGAAAAACCATAAGTAGTCTTTCTTCTTTTTATCGGATGATCAATTCTTTATCTTATGTCGAACATAAAAGTACAATTTCTTCTTGAAGACTGCCACAGATTTGAATCTAAAATGAATTTAGAGTATTTGATTTTTCAATAATTTATGGGAAGATGATAACTATTTCAATAGAGTGCTAACCAGTGGCTCTTAACCTTGAAATTCTTTTAGTAGGGTGAACAAAAACGCAAGTTTAGCCCATAGGCATATCTTGTTACATGGTTTGTAAGAACCATTATTCAGAACTGATCATACATGTCTGCAGGATGCTATATGTTTTCCTTGTTTTTCAGTCTCATTATCCCCTATGTAGACTTGCACGTGCATGTGTTGTGTTGTGTTAAATTTTATTTCTAATACAGAATAAATAGCAGGGCCTTTTTCTTTTAGGATGCTTACAGGTCCTTTTTCCCCAGGAAATTGTTATCTGATAATAAGCATGTGAAGTACCTCCATATTCCATACACCGATGCTGTTGTGGTTGTGAGGTGCAACCCTGTATCAAAATTGAAAGGTCCACCAAAATTTCAGCCCAAATACAGCAAAGATGAAGCATTGCATCATGTTCGGGATCTCTATAGGGAGAGCCTCAAGAAGTACAGGTATAATTGTTTCCTGGTTTTATCAAACTTTGCAAATTAGAAATTCTTCCAACTTGTTTCAAACTGATGAACAAGAAGGGGCTTTGTACCGATCCTTGTTCACTATTTATAAATATGCACGTGTTTTGCCTTCTATTTTCTCTTCTTGCGTAACCTTATTTAGTTATAAAGTCCTAGCCTCCTAGGTAAGTCATAAGAGTAACCATACTTGGTAATAAATTCATAGTGATATGACATGATTAGAAGAAAAAGACAAAACTGTGAAAGAGCTTAGAGTAGGTCATTGGGGTCATTTGGTCTCTAAGATTAGAAATTGTGTCATTTAGTCTCTTGCTTAAAAAAATGGATCAATTAATGAAAAATTATATTATTTTAATAATTTTTTTATTAATATATTATTTTTTCAAGCGATTAAAATATTATATAATTGTTTTTACAAAATATTTGTTATAATATTTGTCAAATGCCACTATTTTGTTTTAATATTTTATTAATTTTTATTTTAAAGACTTAAAATATATATTTATATAATTTTCTATTAGAATATTATTACTGTTGATTTTTTGTTAAATAATTTCGTACTGAAGTTCAATTTTATGTTTGTTAAAGTTTGGTATTTTAATTGCATTTTAATTATTTGACAAAAATAATATTTTAATAGTAAAATCATTAAAATAATATAATTTTTTATAATTGGCTTGTTTTTCCAAAACAAGGGTACTAAATGACACAATTCCAAGTTTAAGGGACCAAACAACACCAATAATAATGTGGGAACCTATACAGCTCTACTCCTGAAGAAAAAAAATGTCAAAACTCTCTTATTGGGTGTATGCTTGCTTTCATCTATATTCTAGTGCTGTGCTCACTGTAGTTTTTGTGCTCCTTGCCTCTTCCTATGGAATTTGTTACTTAAATGATTTTGTGAGATTTTCCTTCCGTTTAGATCTTTGATCATTTAGAAAGGGGAAAGTGTACCCCAAGTCCAACTTTGGTTTAAGGGACATTTTAGTGCCTTAGCTTTAAATTTGGGCACTTTAGTCCCTTAGTTTTTATTCCTAGCTACATTTTAACTCCAAAAGGAACAATAAATTGGTAAAAAATGAAAGAAGCATTATTGTCCACATGGAAATCAAGACAAAAATAGAGATTGCGATCAAATGACATTGAGTTCCCCCATTTAATGATTTCACATGGGCAATGATGCCACCTTTTACTAATTTACTGTTCATTTTTGACTTAAGTGTCCCTCAAACCAAACCAAAGCTTGATGAGCTTAGATGTCCCTTCACCTATTTCTCCAAATACCTTGCATCTTTTCTCTCTCTCTCTCTCTTTTCCTTCTTCCTTGCCTGTCCTTCCTTAGCAATAAGGTCGTGTTTGGTTTGGTGGAATATAATGGAAAGGAATATAATTCCTATGTTTGGTTGATCATTTTGGCTCTTGGAAAGATATTATGTTCTTAATCGATTACCCATTTATTTTTTGTCCCATTTTGCCCTTAACCAAGAATGAAGGAAATTGCTTGTTCTCTCTCTTATGACTGCCTAGTTCCATGTATATGCAACTATAGCTGCATTACATTACTATTAACAAACGAGAGAATTGCTTTTAAAAAAAAAAATCGAGCATTTTCTGGAGAGAATGTATAGAGGTTAATATGATTGTACTTTCAATTTACAACTGAAGGTCTAGTAAGGATAATATGATTTTACTTTCAATTGCTCAAATATTTTCATAAGCTGTATACAACTCAGTTGAGCGAATCCATTTTCTGAAATCATTATTAATATATATCTCCGTGGAGATTGGTGGACATTTATTGCAGATAGCCAAAATCATATATATGTTTTTTTTTGTGAAAACCTACAAACTTTCTGATAATAGTTTGTCGGATTCTTGATCTAATTATGTAATCTTTTTAAACTAGCTTTTTTCTGTCTTTGTTTTATTGCTTACAGTCTTTCTTCTCATATTTCCCCCCTTGCTCCCTCATATTCTTGCAGCATTTATCATGTGGGTTCTTGTACTTTAGTTGTGTTTAAACAGCTTATTATTGTTACTTGTAGACCAGGAGATGTTGCAGTTTTAACCCCAGAAGAAATTGAGTCACACATCAATGAATTATCATTTACAGAGCTGAGAGATAAACTGCTTGCCCTAGATGCTCTTAACAGGGATCATGTCATAAAGATTAATCAAGCTGAGGCTGAGTTTTGGAGGAAGTCAGAGGGATACAGGGTAGGATGGAGTGATGAAATTCTTGGCTTTGACTGTGGTGGGCAACAGTGGGTTTCAGAGACTTGTTTTCCTGCAGGAACCCTAGCGAAACCAAGCATGGATGATATCAAATATATTGAAGATGTAAAGAAACTGATTGAGAAGGAAAAAGTTCCTGCACCTGCTCCAATAGAACAGCGTTGGACAGCACGCAGTAAGAGCCACATGAGTCCAGCTTCAAGTTCATCAGAGAATGATATATTTTCATGGGTAATGTCATGCACCATTCTTCTTCATCTCTTTATTTTATCAACTCTTAGCCTTGCTATCACTCAATATTTCATGTCATGTTTGACTGTACTAGGTTGTAAGTCAGAATTTAGAAGTCATTTATGAGAAATATTATGTACTAATGTCTGTGCAGGCAAATGTTTAAAAACTTGATGATATAGGGTCATGATAGACGAATTGGCAAAAGTATTGCACAGGTTGTTGGTTCTTTCTTTTAGTAATAACAAAGGTCGTTCATTCTTTCTTTCAGCAAAAAACAAAGTTTGTTCATTCCTTCATCTCTAACTGTTCAGTGTCGTTTAATGTGAGACTGAAGACAACAAGGGTCCATTCCCTCCATCCGAATGTGATGATAAACTTTTGGTTGAATCTTTCTTGTGAAGATTTTGAGTTGGAATATAAGAGGATTGGGAAAATGGAGTGTTGTTAAGGAATATGTGAGGAAATTGAATAATGATACTTCATAATTCACAAGTCAAAGAGAGAAATTGTTGACTCTAGAATTGTTGGTAGTATTTGAAGCTTCTATTTTATGGAATGAGTTTATTTTATCACACTAGTTTCTGGGGGTATCTTCATTATTTGGGACACAAAAGTGTGGAGGTAGTTGAAATTTCCTTCAAAAAAATCTAAATGTGGTAGACAATCTAGAAGTACATAGGATTTTAATTCATTCATCAAGGAGACATGGTGAAAAGATAGTGCTCGTTTGGTTGGGAGGTTTACATGGTCCAATTTCAAAACTAATCCCACTTGTAAGCTAGATAGATTTTTATTTTGACCTAAATGAGAGAAGTTGTTCATAAATATAATGTTAGACAAGGCATATATGTCAAAAGATAATTTCACAAGAAAATTTTTGGATGATAGGATTTCTTTTTTAGAATAGTCTCAAGAAGATGTATTATATAATTGTATTATTTATTTTATCTTTTTATTTTTCTACTTGACATGTGATTTCTCAAAATTTCTCTTTCAATAATAAAATGTTAATTTCTACTTTCTTATTTTAAAATTTCGATTTTTTTTAAATACATATTATTGATTTTCACTTTTGTTTTGTTAAAGGATCGCGTTTTAATCACATTTTATTTATGTGGCATAAAAGATAATATTCACGTTTTAATCACATTTTATTTATGTGGCATAAAAGATAATATTCTAATGAAGAACTACTAAAATAAAGTATTTTGTTCTTAGTTGACCTATTTTTTCAAAACAGGACTAAATGACAATACTCTCGATCTAAGAGATCAAACGATATCAGGGGACTTGTTCAGAGAAACCATAAGAAAGAATCTGGCTCATTAACTGAAATAGTTGCATCACCAAAGTATTGTTTTTGTGCTGAGCCTTTGGATGCATTGAGAGCTACTTTTAAGAAAAATTCTATTAGTTCTATTCTGAAATATGCCATGCAAAACCAAAGCAGAGTAAAACCATATCTGGGTCACTAGAATTGGGAGCATTGTAGGAACATCTGTTAGATCTGTAAGTAACTGGTCCATGCTAATATCGATCACAATTTTAAGTCACTTATAGTTGCCTTCAGCTTTGCTCACTCTTTAACTTTTCGGTGGATCATACAACAGGTAATTTATGGCATCCATTCTTACGTCTCCTCATGTATTTGAAGTTACTCTGTGCCAGAACTCTTAGTCTGTTGTTAGGAATAACTATTGAATGGTGTTATTGGTATTGTTAATTCTCAAGGTAGAGTAATGGCCTGCTTTTATTTTGTATCAGGTTGGCATAATCATGTACCTTCCTACATCAGATGCCCGTCAACGAAAGGAAATAACAGAAGAGTTCTTTCACTACAGGCATCTGACACAGACAGAATTATGGGATCAATATTATGCTTATGAACACTGGGCTAAGGTTGAGGTACTCAACTGAACTAGTTTGAGATTTATGTTTCAAAATGTCTAATTTCAAAATGGGATATGGTTACATTTAGTTGCAAGTCACTTTTCCTTGCGAACGGAAACTTCTTTAAAATCCAGTTTTTATTGTCATGCTAAGGGATGTGTTTAAATTGGGAATTGAGCTCAATAGTCAACACCTGCTTTAGACGGAAGCAACTTTATTTTTCCATGCGGAGTTTTTATCATTATTGTGCTGGTACTAATATTTACGCTACCCTAGAGAAAGGATAAGAATTAGGGTTACATATTATAATTCATTAAAGTGGATTCACATCGTTTACATACATTGGCTATCTTTCACTATTTTACACAGGTGCCCAAAGACAAGGAAGAGCTAGCAATTTTGCAGGCTAGGCTGAGAAAACGATTCCCAGTTGATGCATACAATAAGGCACGAAAAGAACTGGATCCTAATGGGATCCTTTCTAATAACATGCTTGAAAAGCTTCTCCCAAAATCGGTAACTGTCTAAGAAGAATCTTTTGTTGGTTCGTCATCCTGAGAAATAAAACAGGTATTTTGTTTCCTCGCTCCAGACAGACAATTCATCTTATATTAAAGGGGAGTTTTAAACCAATGACTAATGGTGCATATTTGAAGCTTTACATATATGCTTTGTGTTGGAAAATTAGCTTAAAGCTAGCCAATTTTGAGATTTAATTTTCATTTGTACCCACTTTGTTTTAGTAGATTGATATGCTCAAAATTGTATTTGGTTGAATAATCCTATGTGATGAAAAAACTAAATAAACCAAATGGATATGGCCCGCTTTTGTGTTTATGAAATATGTTTCATTTGAGAGGGAAAAAAGAGAGTGAAAAAAAGGGAAGCATACAATTACTTCATTATTAGATAGGAATTTGATTTATTTTAGTTTTAGTTTTCCATTTATCTGATAAAGTCTTAAAAGATGTGTATTATCATTGGAATCGAATTTTTATGAAATGATAATTAATATTCGAGTTGCATTAGAATTAAACTTCCCCAAAATTGAGTCATCTGACTTCTTAATTTAACACAGAAATTAGATTTATGAAAATTGTGAAAGATACTCTATATGTATTTTTGCAACTAAATACCTTCTCCCAAATTTTTTTTACTTAGAATCTTAGGTTTTAATGTGGTAGAGGATCGTACAATTTTAGTTTGTTGAAATCAGCTTTGTGTCTTGTTAGTTCTGTTCTGGTAGACAGACATTCATAGATTCTCAAGCACTTACTTGAAAGGACGAATTTGTTTTAAGGACGTGAAACATGAGTTTTGGTTATTTTGTAAGCTTTATATTTTTGAATGTGTATCTAATTCATGTTTTCTATTGAATTATTTGGATAAAATTTAGAGAAATTCTCAAGAAATATCCTTTTTTATTAGGAGACATCTCGATAAATACATTTAAATTTATATATCAATAAAAAATTTGAAATTACAAAATTATCCCTGAACCCACCCTAAATCCCTTTCGTGAGAAGTGGTTAGACATCCCATCTACGGAGACATCCCAACAACATCGTAACATTCCAGTTTCTGTAAACATTCTCCAAACTAACCACTAAGTTCAGGTATATTTTTGTTGTTTAAAACTTAGAGCTAATTGATTTTGATGTAAATGAAATTTTAATTATTTGTTAGATGTATATTGTTAAAATGGATTGTGGTTATTGAATAACATGTAGAGATTTTAAGTGTTTGTTCGGTTGGGGGTAACGAACATTACGATTATGTTCGATTGGGGGTATCGAATCTAAGTGTTATGTTTGGTTGGGGGTATCGAACTTAACTGTTATGTTCGGTTGGGGTGTTGAACCTCCCTTGGTTTTTATTTAAGAATTTGTTAAATGTTGTTTTAGTTTTAATGTTTGAAATACCTATTTAATATAGTTCTTACTTTAGGTACGAGTAAAACGAAATTATATTTAAACATTCTATCACAAAACTAAGGATATATTCAACAAAATTATTTGCAATAAACATTTATATTTAGTGTAGGATTTATAGGATAGATTAGTTAGTTAACATGTTTATTAGATATTAATTAGATTATTAAATATATGAATTAAAATTATTGATTCTCTCTTATAAATACAACAAATAGTAGATTAAGTAGGTTTAACATTTGTTATTAATTAAAATCACTTAATACCTTTGATTAACTGTATTAGTTAATTTTAATTAAATTATGTTTCTTTTTTAAGAGATTAATAAATCATTCAAGTGTCGTCTTAGGTGAGGTTTAACAATTTAGACTCTTATCAAAATGTTAAGGTTATGTTTATGATTTAAGTATCTTAAAACTAATTTTTAGGTTTTAAAACTAATAAGAAAAATGTCATTAATATATTTATCAATAATAATTATAAAACTCTTTGAAATAAATTTATCTAAAGATTCAAATAATCAAATTCAAAATCGAAGAATTGACTCGAGATTAGATTCAAATAATCAAATCTTAAATCTAACTCTTTTGTTTTTTTATGAAAAATACTTCGTCGTATATTTAATATTTTTAAGAACTTATCATCTTCCAGAGAACATACACCTCCAATGATGCATTTTTATGTGAACACTTTAGAAATGTATCATATGATAGAAGGCAACATGTCTACATTTTGGGCAAAATTCAGACACGAGTTAAGCATAACAATATTCATAATATCTTTCGATCTTTTGACAAAAAAACATTTTCATGACATTTTTTCAATGAAATTTTTTATACAACATTGTAACATTCTCGATAGTTTTTCTAAACAAAATGGTTATCACATATCGATTTTAAAATCTTGACATTATTTACAATTTTTTCATTCTTGGTTATACGAGCATTTCCTAAAGAAGTGACCCAAAGATCAATGGTTATCTCTTCATTAGGAACGTTCTCAATCAGATTGTAAGATAAAGAAAAAAAGGAATGTGACTCATTATCCATAATGAGATAAGAACCTTGGTATCAAAAAATGAAGTTTCAAACATCAGACTCGAGAACAAGGAAGAGATGTGAGTGATAAGTTTAGGATGAATGCCACAAGAATTACTCTTGATAAGTTCAGGAAAGTTTTCAAAAGAACTAAAGAAAAAAAGCTATCATAAAAGTTATATTCAAAGTTGGTTTTCAATTAAAACCTTATAAGTAATTATAGACTTTAAAACATAACACAAATCTTATTTAATAAAACTCTAAATGTTATTGTTAGAAATTGAATATAAAATTGTATGAAATAAAATAAATATTAGACTTACCAAATAAGCTATAAAACTAAGAAAAACAATTATTCGATAGATTCTAAACGTTACTTGAAAGTCATTTTTGACCTAATAGAATTCCAAATTATAAAAAATATTATTCCTGTGAATACCGTAGCTTATTGAGTGTAGTAATGCATTTTTTTGCCTCAATTGGATATCAGATAGAAAACGTATTACGAATATGCCAATAACTACTTAATGAAACTTTTCAAATTTGGATTTTATTTTATTATTCATTTTATTTCTTGTCCAAGTAGTCCAAATAGCTTGTAATTATGCGCATACTTGTTTTATTGTCTATTGAGTTATTCTTGATTAATTGACCACTCAGAACATACCATGACATCTTTGGTAATGTTTCTTGATCCGCATTATTGCCCTTTTTCTCAAAAAGATTTGTCAACAGATCATTGTTGTATTGTTGGGTGTATTTTGCATTGTTTTATTCTGAGAACTCTTGTTTTATTATTTTTGGATATTATATTTATTTTTATTTTATTTTATTTACCTATCATGTAAACATTGGTTAGAGTTATGAATTTTATAATTGGTTATAATTTGTAAGTATATAATTTATTTGTGTAAATTTAAATACTTGAATTGATGGATTCACCTGTAGTTACATACCAACACTTGAACAGGTTTAACAAATGTGTAATTTTTCTATTCTTTACTTTTTATTTTTAATTTACAATTGTTATTTTACTGGCAATTTAAGTTCGAGGTTGAAGATGAGAAAAGTTACATTATAAAATTGATTTAATTTGAATTTTTTTTAAACATATGCTCACATATTTACATCTTCACATTTTTTGTATTGTGTTTTTATTTATTTTTGTTGGTTTTTGGAATTTTAGTTTAATTTTAAAATTTTTCTTGTAAAATTATCACGTCTTTTAGTTAATTGTAAATGAATGATTAAGTCTATATATTGTTAGACTAATTTCTTAAACATTTTATAGAGTAATGTGATAATTAGTTAGTTTTTGTCATGATTTGTATTTCATAATAAATTATTAAAATTACTATATATCTGAAATCGATGTTTAAGAATCAAATAGTGGGGACTACTTTGTGAAAATATTGAGTCGCTATCTTTTCATTTTGAGTGATAATATTTTTCTACTCTTTTAAACTTTTTTTACCAATTCTAAATTGTTAAATGATTTCTATTGATTTTTGCATTGAATGTTAGATTTTTACATATAATAAAATGTCATTTATTTATTTTTATAGCTTAAATTGAATGTAAGTAGAAATTGAAAGTATATACTCTTTTTTTATTCATCCATGACTTCTAAAAAAATAAAAACATATATGGGGTTGCCTAAGCAAATACAAGAGAAGAGTCAAAAATTACATACTCACACAAATCATATAAAAATATGTATAAACTATACATGAGTCTTCTCTCTCTAAAAAAGAAATGAAGAAAATTTTGATAGTTTTTCTCTAAAAAAGAGAGATAAACGAAAAAAGAAAAAAAAAACGAACAATGTAAACTAAATATTATGACTCAAATCATCTTACAAATTTATGTGAAATGACTAAATATGAAAGCAAGATAGGAAAAAACTTCCCAATAAGTTATTACTTTTTTTTCATCTCTAAAAGGCATATTACAATTTTTATTTGATAAATTTGATTGTTGTATGGAATTAGTATTTGATTTTTTTATAAAATCATTTATTTGATTCTTTTCGTAAGATCAATATTATGCACTATGTTAAATATTTTCTTTTTTAAGCATACGAGAACTTATCAATTCATTTTTTTACGTTAACTTTCTTCGTATATATATACCTATGAAGAAGTGATTGAGCTAATATGTTCAATATTATTAAGAGTATGCCTTGTGAGGTTAGAGTAGAAGTCAATTCCGATTTCATATATTAAAATTGAACAAATTTAATATTGATATATTTTTTATTTAAATACAAAAATGCTGCACATACCTTTGAATGAGTGATTAAACTAATATGATCAGTCTTATTGAAAGTATGTCTTGTGAGGTTAGATTCGAAGTTAATTCAAATTTCGCACTAACATTTAATATTGATAAATTTTTTATTTAAATATGAAAATAATTTTAAACTAATTATTATAGTGAACTATGAATATTTAAAATATTAAGATAACTTATAGTATGGATTTTAATTGTAAACTTGAAAGGAATTATGAGCATGAGAAGTTTTGTAATTCTTTTATCTTTTTCATTTTTACATTGTTTTAAAATTTTATTTTGTTCATTTGTTTAGGTTATTTATTTTTAATTTTTGTATTTTAAATTTGATATTCGTGGGTATTATCTCTAAAAACTCTTACGAGACTTAAACTCGTACACTAGGGCAACCTAAATGTTTAAATGCTCGTTATATACACTAAATACAATCGTATTAATCTATATAAATGATTTAGGATAATTCAATATAATTCTTGTTTTTGTTTTCTGTTTTTAGCCTTTCTTATTAAGAGACTATTATGAAGCTAGTTGAAGGTTGTGATGAGTGCTTAAAACTAATTAATATATCTTCATTTTATGTTCTTTAAATGATCAAATATATTTATATTTGTATAGTTTTGTTATCTTTTAAAACAAATCTAACTTTTCAGAATTAGATGTATATTTTATTATTTTTAAAGGTATTTTCATGTTCAAAAAAAGAAGATTTTGACAAAATCTTATCTATTTTTTGAAGACTCACACTTACTTGGATCATGATAAATATATATATTATATTATGGAATAGGGTTAAAGGGTGGCTACCTATGGTATAAGCTTGTATGCATGCTTGAACATGATATATGAGTAGATAAACTCTATCTAGTTGAAATTGGGTGAATTTCTAAAATATAAAGTCAATATATTTATGTGTTTGGATGTCTATAAGAAATTATATGAAATGAGTCTTTGTATTTGAGTTTATATCGATGAGTTACTCTTAAAGGTCCATGTCAAAATGGAGCTAGTTGATGAGCTATACTTCAAATTCCCCAATTTCAATAAAATGCATCTGGATATAGTATCTATATTATAGTATGAGTTGACGATCATACCAAATATGGATAGAACTTATAATAGTCTCAAAAAACAAGTAATTTGTATTGGACCATTATACTCTTTTTAGGTTCATTGGGATTTTATTGGTTGAAACTTCTAGTTATCTTGGCAAGAATTTATCTTTATTTCTCGCTTAATAAATCATTTTTTTCATAAGAAATTGTTGTCTTTCTGTGAAATTGTAAGCCTTTTTATTAGTTCGTATTTGTGATGCACAATTTTATGGAATGTGGGTAGTGGTTATGATTGATTCGATCAAAAGGAAAAAATAATGTGTTTTTCGTTGATCATTTCTTGAAAAAACATCACATCTTCCTTCGATATTTTATGAAAGACATTCAGTCCATCAGAATATAAATTATAGAGCATTTTTGTGTTCATATTGTCCTTTATATGGAAAGATGATTCTTAGAATCTATTCCTTTGATTAATATTAATGAGAATTTGACTCTAGAAAAATTGAGCAAAAAGCTTCTTAATTGGCCTATTTCTTGCATTTATCAATTAAAGTTTTTAGCCGAAGGATAAGTACTTTCCCAACATAGTTAACAAAAGGAGAAACCCAAATGTGCTCTCTAATGAAGCTATCATCATGATATCCATAGAAACATTTGAAGGCTCCTTCTTTGTCTTGTTTTTTTCTCCTATAAACAAATCATTCAACGATACATTTTTTCATTTCTTTTTCTATGAGAAGTAGCTTGCGGTTGTTTACTCATACATAGAGTAAGAAAAATCACTTAAATAGATAACAAAATATAACCATACCAAGTTGACGGTTCAAACTGCAAAGCTAAAAGCACTTGAGTGTAAAGAAATTGTTTCATAAAATAACCCAAATAAGATTTAGTAGCCCAAATAAACACACCATTAAGATTCGATAGCCCCAACTAAACTAAATATAGAGCACATTTTCATTTTTCTCTCGCCATTTTAATAGCCCAACACACAATAATGACAATTTTTTTCTATAACAACAATCAATTTTAATAGCACAAATACATAACATTCAAAATTATATTTTTCCTTCCATTTAACTATCCAAATCAATACCTATAATTAGAAAGGAAACAATCTAAACAATTTTTTTAAAATACACATGAAACTAGACGAGATTTATACTTATTGCTCGAGCTGGTAGCTAGGGTGGCACAAATTGGTGATAGATGTGGTCCAAACTTGTGGTTGGTTTGGAGCAACATAGACAACTTGCAATGGGATGTCTCTCGAGTAAGATACATGGAGGGGGGAGAATAGTATATTTGGTATATCTAGTAATTTTTTAATTTTGATAAATTTTAAAATATTTTATTGGGATATCTATGAGTAAAAATTAAGATTTTTCCTGAATTTATCCAAAGAAAATTATAAGTTAACTTGGAAGCATTCGTATTGTAACGTACACTTTTTAATAATTTAACAATTCTGCTTTTATTACCTAGAAACTATACAAGTGAGCATAGTTAAAAAAAGGTAAATTAGATTCACTTTCACCAAAATAAAATGTTTGACCCGTTAGGACAATATAACATGACATGACATAAAGGATTTCGGCCATAAGTTAGCAATCATTATTTTTTGGTTACTATAATTTTATCTATGGCCATTTTAGATATATTTAGAAAAGTCTTCAAGTACATACCTTAAGGCTTATACTTGTAATAATTTTAAACATCGGAGCATGTACTTGAAAGTTTTACGAGATGTATCCAAAATTAGCTTTTTATATATTAAAATATACACTATTTATTTTTTTTAATAATCTCAATAATATGAAATGCATATTCAAGAGATGGATAAGGAAAGTATTATTAATTAAAATTAGTTGTGAAAGAGGTAGACATGGGAACGATGCAACAAACATGTATAGTATTAGTGATTGTATGTAAATGCCACATAAGCCTATAGTAGCATGTTTGTGTGCAAATAAATATTTATGATATTTTGCTATTGATAAATTATGCATTTTTTTTTACACTTATGTCTTCTCACATATAGTGATGTTTTCCACAAAAAAATAGGAAATGGCCCTAAGAGCTTTATATGGCTAAGATGGTAAGGTAGTCCATGAAAAGGCCAAGCTATTGAAGGTATTGGGCATAACCATGCACTCCCTTGCTCAAATTAATGAGAATAAGTAAGAGAAATATCATGTGAAATTTTTATGCCATGATATTTGGTTTATGCATACTTTTTTCTTTGGTGCCTCGATGCTCTTTGTTGTCTTGATTGTTTCTTATCATGTTTGTGTTCTTTGAGGTGCACTTCTTGTGTTGTTGTGTGATACATTGATGTTTGATTAGTAATTATTCTTTACTTATTGTATTCATAAGGTGCAACAACTAAGACAATCATGCTAGCCAAGTTGACTTGCTTCCTTACTTGTTTATCACGTGTCAAAGATTCGAACGTAAGTATAAGGATTGTTACAGTTGGTATTAGAGAATTTTGGTTGTGGGAGGAAAAGGAAAAATTAGTAACCAACAAGGCATTAATTCATATGATTAATAGTACGATGAGCTAGCAAGCTTTCTAGAGCTCGTGCATGATTTAAGTGCTAGATGGAGTGCATTTGAAGAAATTAGACTTCGTGGTCTTGTGGCTGATGTGGATAAGGATTTCACTTGGGCATGAAATGACCAGTGACAAAAGACCTTTGAAAATATAAAGGAGTAGATGATTAAAGATCGTGTTCTTGACTTATCAAACATGAACAAATTATATAGGGTGTAAATAGACGCCTCAAACTTTGCTATAAGAGAATTTTACGTTCAAAAAAATATCATGTTTTTTGTGAGTCTTATTTGTTAAAAGCTAAAAAAAGATAAACGGCTCAACAAAAGAAACTATTGACAGTCATTCATGACTTGCAAATTTGGAGGCACTATTTGCTACGGTCGAAGTGTGTGGTGAAGATATATAACTCGACAATGAATCATTGTTTTTCTCATCCAAAGATGACTACAAAGCAAAACAAATTAAATGATTTATTAGTAGAGTTTTAGTTCCATTTTGAGCACAAGATTGGTCGTACCAACTCGGTAGTAGATCTATATAGTTGCAAGGTGGAGCCTACAGCCTTAAGAGTGCTACCAACTACTTCAGTAAGTTCTATAGCCACATTCGTAAGGGAGTGCATTAAGGAAAATCTGGATAAGGATATGGTGGTGCACAAAATCCTTAAACTTATATTTGAAGGGAAGATACACTAATTCATGGAAAATAATGGTTTACTCATGCACAATGAGAGCATAATCTTTGTTAAGAGAGAAGAGAACTTAAAGAGAACACTTAAAAAGAAAGTGTATTATGATACCTAGTGGATGGGTCATCTAGGTTGATAGTGAACATACGTTGTGGTAAAATAGGGATATTATTGGTCTTCTATGTACGAAAAAGTGATGCAACTTATAAGTACACGTTTCATACGTTGGTAGGATAAGGTTGAGAAGCGAAACGTGATAGGGCGGAACTCTTTCCAATTCTAAAGAAATCATGGGAGAACATCTAAATGGACAACATTAACAACTTCCCAAATATGAGAATCTAGTGGGAGCTTTGAGTTTGAAGTTTTGGTTTTGACATTTGGCACATTATCTATTCCAATGACATAATACTCTTCTTCGCCTAAAAAGATGTAAAAAATGTGATTAAATAATTTTATTATTAATAACGTTGTTGTAGTGTTAAACCTAATTGTAAAACATGCAAACTTAATTTTTGGAGTTCGATTCTCAATGTGTTTAAATTATATATTATTATTTTAAAAAATATTATTAAAACATTAAAAAATTTGTTATTTTTTAAACTTTAAATTAATTGTTTCAATTTGTGATTGTTATTGGGGCACAATTATGTGCATTGTTCGTGACCCAAACTAGTGTCATTAATAAAAATAAGTAAAAATTGTTGATTTTTAAAGAAAAAATAAAAATAAATACAATTTCGAAGGGATAATAAAATCCTAATTAGATTATTAGGTAAAAAAACTAATTAGATAAATACTAAGAATTTAAAATATTGTTATCCGTATTCCCATTAGTAATTTATGATAAGTGAAAAACTTCTAATCTTAAAAAATTTATCAAGTAAAGAACAAAATAAATATTATTAAAATTATAGTAATGTGTTATATTTTATTTTATTAAAAAAAGAGAGTATATCTCAAATGGTAAATGAGTTTAAGGGTTTGAGTGAAATCTTAAAGGCCTAAAATTTTAAATTTATAGCATCTTATTTTATTTTAGATGAGTAATTTTTTCATAATTTTATTTTAGAGTGTAAAATTTCTATACCTAAATAATAAAGGCCTAAAAATTGAAATTTAGGCGAGACCTGGCTTCATTTTACATGTACAATTTTCCATTGTTTTATTAGATATTACATTTAAAGTTTTCCACATAACGAGTTGAGAGGGGGCAATGACCTTCCTAGCCCCTTCGTACATCCACAGTAACAAACACAACACCCAATATTTTCGTGATAAATTTTTTTGTTGATTTTGCTTAATTATTGTAAATAAATAGTTTGATTAAAAATAGTTTAAATTGTTTTTCAAGGTTAGAAAAAGTTGTGTACTTAACACGAATAACAAGATAAGAACACAATCAATACAACACACGACATGATACAAACACAAATTAACAGTTGCCACCCCTTAATTAAGCATATAATGATAGATCCCATTGTATCAGCTGTATTCACATGCGAGTAACGACTGCTTAAGAGAAGCTTCAAATAATAAAATGTCATATTCTGCAGTTAGAACAGATTCATATTCAGTTCTGAATTATTGTTCATATTTTGGATCCAAAATTCCAAATATTAATACAATAAACAACAATTAATCTAGCTACATACAATCATTCATGCAGTTTATTCACATATTTGAACAAGCCCAAGAATTAAAAACTTTAGACGTCTTACAGTTGTTGTCAACAAACAAGACGATCTGACAAGTTGAGCAATTGCCAAGTTTTGGAAGTTGTAGAAGCAACATATTTCTGCAAATATAACAAGTAGAACACAAGATAAATCCATTTATAATACCAGAATCAAAATTCAAGCTTTTACAAGCAGAGCTTGACACTGTACTGCGCTAGAATGATGTAAATCCATAGTATATATATTAGGTGGATTTGTTCATTCTTTTTCTCCCTAATTCAATCTATTTTTCTACTCTTCTATTTCTCCGTATAGTTTTCTTTTTCGTTCTACATCAAAGGCATACCCATTGTGGTGCAGCAAAACAGACTGTAAATTCCTTAACTAACATTAAGGAGATTAAAATTGGCTTATCGGCTCAATTCTATTAAGAAAACTCAGCAACAACAGTTGCTCTGTAATACAAGTACATCAGTAGTTTCAGAATAGCCTTTCAGCTCTCCATCCTCCATTTCATATACTCAAGCCTAATACAAAACACGAAATAAAACTAAGACCCAATCTTGGGCTTGGATTAGCCCATTAGTGCAGCTAGGCCCATTAGTTAAACAACTCATACAACTCAGTAAACAACTCAAAGGGAATGCTGGTAATAAGTAAATAAGAAAAGGACTGTTAAATAAACTAGGCTGCATCACATTGATATATTCCTTGAAATAATTATACCAAGTTTATTCAAAGGCTCTCATCATCATAAGTTTTAGTTAGATTTTATAAGGTAAAATAACAATGCAAAACAGTTTTCAATTTAATAGGTAAAAATAGCTTCGGCAAAAACCTGAAAAAAAATCGTATTACTCCATCATCCTGATCATGAAGTATCCATATCCAACGGATATAACATGGATATAGACACTCCAAATTAATGAAAATTTAAAAAAAAAATTTTAAAAATGGGCATCAGATATCTAAAAATTTAGGACCCTTCATGTCCTAAATGAATTCTTGTAACAAATCCCAATTTTGTGTTGTATTGCACTTATACTCACAACTGAATATCTGTTACTATTGCAATTCAAGTTCAAACAAAAAGCATAAAATGACAAACTTTTTCATACTAAGAAAATATGGTTAATAAACTAACAAAACAGTAAAATTTCCTATAAATAAGCTTTATAAGACCATCTACTGTCATCCCATCCCACCAAGGCCCACTATCAACCACCATTGCCATAGCTACCGCTTCCATCATACCACTGTAAGCCACAACTATCACCTCTCACAACCATCATACCACTGTAAGCCACAACTATCACCTCTCACAACCATCATACCACTGTTGAGTGTCACCTACCCAAAGCCCCATTTCCTACTTACTTCCCTAACTAGCTTCTTAGAAGGAAAAAGTACGGGGAGAAAAAGAACTCCCTGTTAAGATGATGAGTGTATCCTCTTTGTTTCCTTTTCTGAGTTTATTCTATTTCCATTTCTGATGTCTTAGTTTGGCACCAAAGCAAGTCCATTACACGAGGGTCTTGTGATTGACCGATTATAAGCACAAGAATCAAGATTGGGAGGGAGACATCAATTGCTGACGCTAGTTTGGTCATTGGGCTCTTTTGGGATCATCTAAAGTTTCTTTTAGAGTCATAAACACTATGGATGCTCAATCCTAAAAAGGTCTATATGGTGTCATCCACAATCAATTTTGGACACTCTTTTATACTCCAACATCCCGAAGTGTCAGTCATCCGTTTCTTGCAAAGCCAATGACTTTTTCTTTTTCTTAATACTATCGACTTGGACATATTCTTATATTGGCTCCTGCCTCAAATGTATTTTCTTGTTTTTTTCTTTTACAAGGCATCTATGTATATATTCTTTTAGGAAGGAGCATACACATTTTTGGCGTAAAGACAAACTGAAGTTCTAATACCATATAAATTTTTTGTATAATCAAAAGCACCACGAGCTGCACAATCCCAAAGGTAACCCAATGGAAAATAAAATTCATGATACATATAAACTCTACATGAGTGTTATCACAATCAATGTGTAACTCTCATTTATATTCCAACGTTGCAGCCCCCATTATCCTTAGTTAAAGTGATGTTTTTATCTTCCTGAATATGTGAATTTTAGCTCAAATTTTGCCATGGATTTAGCTCAAATTCCAGGTTAGAAAGGTGGCCTCTGTCAGGGCCTCAAGCTTCACCAGGAAACTTTTGGGAATAGAACTCTCTATGTCCCTTAACTTTTTAAAAAGTACACTTTAGTTCCTAATATTTTAAAAGGCACACCTAAGTCCCTAAGTTATTTTTAAGGTACACAAAGGTCCAATTTGGGCTAATTATTTAAATTTGAGTACTGCATAGACATACAAAAATCATGTGTCATCGTAAATGAGAGGTAAATGACGAATGAATAAAAATGTATATTTTTTGATATATTAATCGTATTCACAGAAGATTGAATAAAAATGTATATTTTTTGATATATTAGTCGTATTCACAAACTCTATATATAATACAAACTAATAACAGAAAAAGAAATAAAAAATCTAAATATCCCTAAAAATCAAGAAATAGTTTAAATTATACAACTCATTAAAAAATACAATCGTTTTTCATCGTTTTATTTTTTAAAATATTCCAAATATTTTAGGATTTCAATACTTCACCTTAAGTTGGATCATAAATATTAATCATGCCTAAATTGAAAATTAAATTATCACAGCTTTATCGAGGAAACTCTTTGGTGAATATATCTTCCATTTGCTCTTTTATAGGAATATAGGTCATGCAAATAATTTTGTTTCCAACTTTTTTCTTGATAAAATGTCTATCAACTTTTATATGTTTGGTCCGGTTATGTTTAAATTGGATTGAGAAAAATGTTGGTGATAGCATTGTTATTACAATAGACTTTGAATATAACTTCAATTTTGATCTATAGTTCTTCGAAGAGCTTCTTCAGCCATAATCCTTCACATATCCCTGAGCTTTGACACTGATTTTAGTTACTACATTTTGTTTCTTACTTCCGCAAGTTGCTAGCTTTCCCTAGATAAAAGTACAGTATCCAATAGTAGATCTTCTATCTTCCGTTGAACCTACCTAAAGCATAATAGAATGAGAATTATTTTTCTGTTATTTCTTAGGTACAATTTGGATACACATAAAGGATCTGTGAAAAAGATCCTAATTTGATCACGATTTCTAGGAACTAATTTACTCTAGTTAAGGAAAGTAAATCACACTTATATACACAAGATTAATATCCCTAAAATATAAATTCAAAATTATAGGAAATTAACAATTTTCATATATGGCTAATTTGAATTCCTACACTCCCACTCAAACTAGGCGATATATACTTATTAAACTAAGTTTAGAACTTAACTTAATGAAATTCGAACGAAAGAGTGCCTTTGTGAAAATGTCTACTGCTTGAAGTCGAGATGGAACATGCTTCAGTGATATAACATTATTTTTTATCTTTTTGCTAATGAAGTATCGATCGATCGATCTCAACATGCTTTGTCCTATCATGATGGACAAGGTTCTTGGCAATAGCTATAGTTGATTGGTTGTCACACACCATATCTATAGAACTAGAAATGATAACTTTGAGTTCATCCAGTGGCAGTTTTAACTAGATTCCTTCACAAATATCCTGAGCTAAGGCTCGAAATTCTACCTTAGCACTACTATGTGCCACCATCTGTTGTTTCTTACTTCATCATGTCACTAAATTTACCCATGCATAGAGCAATATCCTAAAGTTGATTTTCGATTAATAAGGGATCCAGTCCAATCTGCATCCGTGTAGACCTCTAAGGAGCAATTAAGCATCTTTTTGAACATTAGTCCCATTCCAGGATCCCTCTTAAGATATCTAAGAATAGGGTAAACTACCTCCATATGTGTTTTTAAAGGATTGCTTAGAAATTGACTAACAAGGCTCACTGCAAAACTAATATCCGGATGCGTGTGAGTCAAACAAATCAACTTCTCTACTAAGCGTTGATATTGTCCTTTATCCATAACCATTTCTTCAGTTCAAGCCTTCAACTTTGTGTTAGGGTCCATAGAAGTGTCTATTGGCCTACACCCACTGAAATCTGTTTCTTTTAAGAGATCCAAGACATACTTTCGTTGGGAAACTGAAATTCCCTTACTTGATCTAGCCACTTCCATTCCCAAAAAATACCTCAGATGTTCCAAGCTTTTGATTTCAAACTCTTTAGATAAGAAAAGCTTAAGTCTCCTCGTTTCCTTTTCATAATTTCCTGTGAGAACTATATCATCAATATATACTATTAATACGGTAATTTTACTATATATGAAGTGTTTGATGAAAAAAGTATGATTAACTTGAAACTGTAAGTAACCATCTTGTTTTAGCACCATTGTTAATTTGTCAAACCACATAAGGGGTGATTGTTTGAACACGTACAATAACTTTCGAAGCCTACAGACTTTGCCTCGTGTACAATTAGTTTTGAACCTGGGAGGTATATCAATATATACTTATTCTACAAAGTTTCCATTCAAAAATACATTTTTCACATCATGTTGAAATAAAGGCTAATCTTGGTTCACAACAATGGGTAACAAAATACGTACTATATTGAGTTTGGCTACAGGAGCAAATGTTTCCTAGTAGTCAATTTCATATGATTGAGTGTAGCCCTTGGCTACCAAGCGGGCTTTAAACCGTTCAATACTACCATCAACTTTTTGTTTTACTGAGAAAATCTACTTACATCCAACTGTTTGTTTTCCAAATGATACAGTTGTTAGGATAGGATCCATGTGCCATTCTTCTCAAGGGTATGAAATTCTTCTAGAACAGTAGCTCTCCATTCAGGAACTTTTAATATGTCATGAACTGTTCTGGGAATCTAGATTTTGTCTAGAGTAATCACAAATACTCTAAATTTCTGGGAAAGTTTGGAGTAAGGCATACAATTGCGGATAAGATGTTGTGTACATGAGCGAACTCCCTTTCTCTAAGCAATAGGTAGAGATAAGTCTAAATCATATTCTGCCACATTTTCAACATTGTATTATGTGTTAGGTTTAACCTCACCTTGTGATATTTTAGGAATTGTTGAGTTTGAATTAGACTCCAGGTTATGCTGATTTTGAACAAGTTGTTGAGGATGTTTTCTACTAGTATAGACTTTTTGCCTCATCAGGAAGGTGGAGATGTTTTGGGTAAATATCTGACTTATTAGACAGTGAATTGAGTGACTCAAATGAGTTTGGAAAACCAACTCCTGTCTGAGGGCTTGAAAGTGATAAAGACTCTGAGTTGGGAAACTGAAGAATTGAATTGAGTGGACTTGGACTTGGTACCGGATCAATGAGAGAAGTCCAATCCCAATTTTGTGATTCATGTGTTTGTCTTCCCCTGAATTACGAAATTGGAAAAAAAATGGTTTATCTTCAATGAAGGTGATATCTATGGTGTGATAAACCCTTTTAGTGAGAGGAGAAAAACATTTATATCCCTTCTTGTTTAGTGAATATCCAATTGAAGAAACATTTGAGTGCTCAAGTTTACCTTGGCTATGAGAGCGGATATGAATAAACGTAGTACATCCAAAAACTTTAAGAGGAATTTTGGGAATGTAACAAGTGTGAGTTTGGATAGAGATCAAGGAGTGATTGCACTAAAGTTTTGAATTTGAGAACACGTGATAGCATTCTATTAATGAGATAGATAGTCGTAAGGACAGTCTCGCCCCAAAATTTCTTAGATACATTAGACTAGAAGAGTAATGAACGAGCAACCTCAATTACATGACAATTCTTGCGTTCTACCACACCATTTTGTTGAGGTGTGTCTACGCATGAACTTTGATGGATAATTCCATAAGATTGGAGATAAGGACTGAGAATGGAGTTGAAGAAATCTTAAGCATTATCAATTTTAAAGACTTGAATTTTGGCTTGGAATTGAGTTTGAATCATGGTATGAAAAGTTTTGAAAATTTGGTTGGTTTCAGATTTTTCTTTTATGAAAAAGGTCCAACTTAATCGTATATAATCATCAACCAACAATAGAAACTACCTAGCTCTAGAAATATTAGGGATTTTGGTTGGTACCCACATATCACCATGGATAAGAGAAAAAGAGAGGGTTGGTTTGTATGATCGTGGGACATATGAACTTTGAGTGATCTTTGATAATTGACAGACATCACATTGAAATAACTTTACGTCTTTATTAATGAATAATGATGAAAATAAACGTTTCAAATGCAAGAAATTGGGATGACCTAGATGATAATACCAAAACATGATTGCACTTGTTTTATTGGATTGACCTATTGACACATGACTCTGAATTGACCAACAATGAAGTCCGATACTATTCTTATTATTATTACTCTGAGTTGGGACAAAAGAAGAGTCTACTTTGAGAAGACATAAGCTTACACAAAGTTCAACATTGCCAATCTTCTCCAAACTGAAGTCCAAAAAACACAATTTGCAAAAAAATTTAGAATGACAGTGAAGATCATAGGTTAATTTACTTACAGAGATTAGATTACACTCAAAATCAAGTACAAAGAATACTAAGTGTAGAATGAAATTGTGTGAAAGATATATGGTTCTTATTCCAACAACTCTTAAGCATGAACCATTGACAATACGCATTATGTGATAATCCTGACATGGAGTAGAAGTTGAGAACAGTGATCTATCACCTGTCATGTGATCTGATACGCCTGAATCTATTATCTAAGATGTTGAAGGTGACTGAGTCACATGAAGTGCTTGATTTCCATTGTTGTGCTCAGAGTCAGCCATGGTGGACGCGAGTTCAAGAGAGAGAGAGAGAGAGATCGGTAGAAATAGATTACAGAGAAATGCAAAAAAATCTGGTAAAAAAGAATAGGCTAGGAATTCGATAGAAACCAAAAATGTGAAAAATCTGAAGAAAAAATTTAGGTTTCAAAATACATGCTTTAATATCATAAAGCAGAATAAAATGAGAATTATTTCTCTGTTGTTTCTTAGGTACAATTTGGATACATATATATACACAAGGATATGTGAAAAAGATTCTGATTTGATCATGATTTTCAGGAACTAATTTACTCTAGTTAAGGAAAGTAAATCATAACTATATACACAAGATTAATATCCCCAAAATATAAATCCAAAATATTGGAAACTAACATGGCTAGTTTGAATTCCTACACTTCTTAATCTGGGTCTATAAAGATTTATATTTCTCTACCTTCATTTTTCTTAAAGAATAATCCTTTTCTTGGGGAGCCTTTGATATATTTAAGGATTCTATATCAACCTCTAGATGAATTTCCATTAATGAATGCATATGTTGACTTACCCAACTAACTCCAAATGCAATGCCAGGTCGTGTGTAACAGGTAGATTAACTTTCCAACCAATCTCTGATATCTATCTTTTTCATCTAGTTTTCCATTATCTTTTGCTTTCTTTCCTACTTTAATTGAGTGTCACTTGGTTTACTCTCAAGCATGCCAGTTTCAGTTAAAAGATCAAGAACATACTTTCGTTGGGAAATATTAATACCCTTTTTGATCTAGCAATTTACATACTCCAATAGTAACTCATTTGTCTAAAGTCACTTATTTCAAACTTAGTGGCAAAAGTTTTCTTCAGTCTTTCAATATCAGCTAAATTATCCTTGAATAGGATTATATCATCAATAAAATCAAAATTGTCTTCAAACCCTTTCCAAAATATTGAAAGAATATAGTATGATCTGACTATCCCTATTGATATCCTTGACTCTTCATCACCTTTGTAAACCTATCAAACCATGCTTTAGATAATTGTTTAAGACTGTAAACTCCTTTCCCTGTTTAAAGAAACATGGTGATAATGTCATGAAAGTTTATTTATCTAACTCACCATTGAGAAATACATTAATAAAACCCGAACTGTATTTAATTTTGCTACTAGTGCAATTCTACGTAGTTGATACTATAGGTTTGAGCAAACCCTTTAGCAACCCAACTTATACTTTACTGTAAAGGCCCATTTACAACCAACAAGTTCTTTTTCCTCGTGGTAAGTCCACAACATCCCAAGTTTCATTTCTTTTCAAATCTCACAGTTCTTTCATTATTGTTTCTTTCCACTTGAGAACCTCCCAAGCCTCTTAAATATTCTTTGGAGTTTTTATCCTATCAAGATTTGAAGTAAAATCTAGGAGACATTATTGTAAGACATAAATTTTGAGATAGGATAGAAAGTACAAGATTGAGTTTATTTTCTAAGAACAATAGGTAAATCATCAATAGAAAGCTGAGAATTACTTGTGATTAAAGGATACTTGGAGTTATCATTTAGTCAGACTCTTTTAGTGTTTCAAGTGTGAGATTATCTTTGTACTATGAGTTTGGCCTCCTTGAATAAACAACCTCTTTGTCTTTTTACATACCAATATCTATCCCTAAATTCAAGTTGCTTTTTGTAAATGGCATATTAGAATGATATGATGTGGTAGCTTCGAGGTTATTGTTTGGAATAGTAGCTTTTGGGACAGCCTCAGTAAAGGAAAGATAAGTTAAAAATTGAGATTTGCTTAAATTCTCCCCCTGAAGAGAGGGCATTTGAAAATAAGGTGTGTTTTTAAAGAATGTAACATCAAGACTAGTGAAGACCCTTTTAATAGATGGGTTATAGCATTTGTACCTTTTTTGAGAGCTCTTAAATCTAGTTTACTATGATTAAGAGAGTGAATGTACACAAAATCAGTACAACAAACACTTTGAGAAATAGATCGTAAATAAGACGAGAAGTAAGGAAACAATTTTTGAGTTTTTAAAGAGGGATTTCAAATGAAAAAACACGACTAGGCATCATTTGTTTATCACAGAACAAGTCCCCCTCAGTCACTGCCATAGTTGACCCAGTATCAACCGGATCCTCGCTTCTATGGGCCAAATCACTCTCCTCGGGAGTTATCCCCTTGACTACACCCTTCTCGGCTTTGTTACCCAGACACTCATCCTGAGCAATCTCTTCCGGTTCAGCAGTGTCCAGATCTGGCATCTTTGCCTCTATTTATGAGATAGGTAGATGTCAAAATTGTAACTCTCAAAAACATTTTTGCACATTGGAAGTAAACATTAAGGCACACGACTTCTAGATGTAGTCTATTCTTTATTCAGCAACTCAATTTTGTTGAGTGTCAACACAAAAATTTTGGTGAATTGTCCCATGGTGTCGAAGATAATTCCCCAAAGTAGTATTGAAATATTCGGTACCATTTCGAGGGTGCAAAATCTAAATTTGTGTTGGAATCAGAGTAAAATTGATAAACACAGTACGAAAATCAGTTGTCTTTTAATAAATAAGCCCAACATACATGGGTATGATCATCAATAAAGGTTACAAACCAGTTTGTATGAATACGGTTCAAAGTACGAAAAGGTCTCAATAAATCACTATAAATTATAGTAAATGGTTTAGATAGTTTATATTTGAGTTTTGAGAATAAGGTACACTGATGTTTCGCAAGTTCACAAACTTCACATTGAAAATCAGACAACATTTTATTTGAAACAATAGAAGGAAATAAACATTTTAAATATTGAGAGATGACCCATTCTAAAATATCATAACAAAATTTCAGTATCCCACTGAACAAACACAGTACCATAATTGGCAATTTGACACTATTAACTCACCTTGACCTCCTTGTAGTAATAAAGTCCATATTCTTTAGCACTGTTAATCGTCTTCTCCGATATGAGATCCTAAAATACAAAGATGAAGCAATAAATTTAGCAAAACAATTCGAATTTTTTGTTAACCAACTAATAGACAATAAATTGAATGATAACTTTGGAACATGAATAACATATTTAAAAGTTACAGAATCAAAAATTTTGATAATTCCTTCTTCCGCAATAGATGAGAGAGTGACATTTGTAATTTTTTACTTTAAGATTTCCAGTACAAGATAATTACGAAGAAATAAGATGATAAACACCAAGGATTTTTAATCCAAGGATTTTTAATCCGAAAGAGATGGTATTTAGAGCTTTCAAAAAATTACCTTTACGGTCTAATGAATCAGAAGGAATATATGTAGAGGACTGACCCGATGTTTGAAAATTCGAAAACATTTTAGAGTTGTTCCATTTACTCAAAATTGGAAGTTCCATTCTAAATGGGTTTATCCCTTTGAATTTTCTCGATCTAATGATCAATAGCAGCTTAATAACCACAATTTCTATTATTATATCTTGGTTTTCAATCCAAAAGTTTGTCATGTATTTCCCAACAAGTATATTTTTTGTGTTCATTTTTGCAACAATGGCCCCTTAATCTCAAGCCCATCAAATCCACGATTTATTAAGGATCCATGATTATTAAAGGCCCACGAGTCATGAGCACAATAGTATTAGACCAATTGATTACGGGCTATTAAGGCTAAGACATCAGACCCGTTCGACTCAACCCTCACCTTCTTCGACATTAACCCTCTTCGTTTCTCCTCTCGAAGCACCTCGGAGAATACTTCACGAGTTGACAAAAGAGGTCACCGGCTGAGGACACTTCCTCTTCCATCGTCAGGCTCATGGTTGAGTCTAGCGAGAAACTCGAACACTATTTCGCTTTCCAATTTCTTATACTTAACACTATAGGCAATATAATCTCATTCCTCTTCGAAACTCAAATCTAATTCTTGCCATAATGCTACCATTTCCATGTAGCACTCGGTGACATCTTAGTTTCCCTGTTTCATCTGCCATAACTAAGTTTAAGTTTCGAAAACTTGGGAGAAGTTTTCTAAATCAATGTAGGTTTCACGAATAACATCCCAAACATCCTTCGTTGTTGGCAAAAATATGTTTTCTAGATTTTGAACGCTTCATAGAGTGCATTAGCCAAATCGTTCCCATAAAATTCTCTAACTTCCATTTTTGGAGATTGACAAGTTTGGTTGGGAGCTGGCTCCTTTGTCTCTCCTATGAAGTAACCAAATTTTCCCTTGACGTCAATTAATAGTTTGATAAATTGTGCCTATTCATAGTAATTCTTTACACTAAGTTTTTCGATTGTGAATTGAATGAATGAGTTATCGAATCCTCCAGAACTCATTGTTCATATTTCTTATGTTCTCTATCAGAGGAAACTAATTCTCTATTATTATTATTATTGATTTCAATCATTGGTAACAAGACTGGAGAAAATTTGGCTCTGTAGATTGAATAAAAGTGTACATTTTTTGATATATTAATCGTATTCACAGACTCTGTAAATATAATACAAATTGATAACAAAAAAGAAATAAAAAACCTAAATATCCCTAAAATTAGGAAATAATTTAAATTATACAGCTAATCTTTAACTAAAAAAACTCTAACTTTCTTTAACTGTTTTATCCTTTAAGATATTCCAAAGATTTGGGATTTCACAATAAATTTCTCAATAATAAAAATATTTATTATTCCTCCAAAAAATCAACACCCACTACGTGCACCTTATATTTTTATTATTAATAATTTATCTCTCACTTATGCTACGCATGATTTTCACATATATAAATAGTAGTCAAATTGAACTTATTGCATCACAAAAATAACTAAGGGACTTATAGTTACCTTTTAAAAATTGGGACATAAAGAGAACATTTTTAGAAAGAAAGCAACCGGTGAAGCCATTTTCCCGATCAAAAAGTGGCCTATCAAGGGCTTCAAGCTTCACCATGAAATTTTCAGGGAAAGAGCTCTTGAAGTCCTTAGCTTTTAAAAAGATACATTGTAATTCCTAGTTTTTTTAAAAGGTGAATTGCAAGTCCCTTACTTGTCTTTAATGTGCACATAAGTTCATTTTAAATTAATTATTTCATTTTAGCAACAATATTTTGACATGTAGAAGTCATGTACCACCATAATTAATGGTTTGTTAAGATGAAAATATTTATTTTTCCTTCAAAAATCAACTACTCTTACTTATTTTTGTTAATAAATTATTATTAGTGGTATATTAGTTGTATACAAATATAAGCATTTTTCTTAAAAAGTAGATTCCTATCTTCCTGTATTTATACTTGTATTATCATTCATTGTAATTAAGATTAATAAACATATTTTCAGTATATTTAACTTGGTATCAAAGCAGGAAAGAAAAGGAAAAAAAAATCCGGTTTCTAAGTTTACGAGAAATACTGCGTCAGTCATTGCGCCTTGTTGACGCTTTAATATAGAACACCGTACTATTAGTGCCATTAATCTTCTCATTCACATCATATTGTTCACTATACTGGCGGATTCACTGTTTGTTGTTCATCTGGCCGGATTCACTGTCTTGTTCACCAGATTCGTTCACTGTTGTCGACCAACGCTGAAATCCACCGGCGCCATTCACTTTCGCTGTCGACCACTGCGCCGTCAGATCCCGGCTTCCGGCGGCTGACCCACTGCGTAGTCCAGCTCGTAGCAGCGGCTCCGGCAGCAGCTCCAACTGCGCCGTCCAGCCCGCGCAGCAGCTCCAACCCTGCGCCGTCCAGCCCGCGCAGCAGCTCCTGCACTGCGCCGTCCAGCTTCCGAACAGCTTCTGCACGAATTTGTGAGTCCACAGTTCATTTTTTGTGTCCGCAGTTCTGCAAAAAAATTTCAGCTTGTATCCCTAAAATTTTTCAGCCTTTAGTTTATTTTAATCTGTTTGACCTACCCAACAGCCCATTAGCCCAACGGTTTTAAGTTTAACCCATCAGCCCAAGCCCAACCAACAACCGTCGACAATTGACCCATCACCAAGCTTTCCATTTTCAGCCCATCCCGACCAAAAAAAAAACCCCAAAATTTTTATTCTGCTGCACAATATATTTTTTATTATTATTTCAATGGAAGATTCAAGAAAACATCAAGTTTCCAAAATTCATGAGGTTCCAAATTTTGAAGTTTCTGTTAAGAGTTCAGAAATTGGTTCTTTCGGGGGTACTAAACTTAATGGTACAAATTTTCGAACATGGAAAAAAGTTATATCTGTTTATCTTCGTGGGATGCATAAGATGGGACATGTATCTGGATTAATCAGGGCTCCTAATCAAGATGATATAGAAGCTTATACTAGGTGGGAAGATGATGATAGCTTTGTAATGTCAATTCTATTTAGAGCCATCACTGATGATATATTACAAATGGTGGAAGAATGTGAAATCGAGTCCATATGGAATACCTTAAGCAATCTTTATACAAATGAGTCGACTTTATTCAAGTTCGCGAACTCGTACTTGCAAAACCTGGCATGCGTAAACAGAATGGGCAACCAAGATCTCTATTTTTTACCAGGTGAAAAATGTACGGGTGAGAATTGATCAAAAACGCCCCATGCAAATTAAAAATCAGAAGATCTTCTCGTGGTACCGTAAGGAGAAGGAGCTTGAGCAGTACATGCCTTTTTAAGAGGCTCGATACCAAACATAATAGTGCTAAAGGCGAATTGCTTCCAATGTCGGACACTCCAAGTTTAACTACCGCTACATACATTTGTAAAGACGAATCTCAGCTAGGAAAGTCTTCATCGGAGCCTGGTTGAGGTATCAAGTCTAGCCATTCAAGCCAAATCAAAGGCACCTTGTCTCCAGCAAGACAAAATTCAGTTCCACTACATTAGCGGGGACCTCCACTGCTTTCCCAATCACCATCATTCTCATCGCTCTTATTGCACCATAGACGGGCATCTTCGTGAGATTTGTTGAAATCGTATCACACTTGAAACCAAAACGACAACGGGGGTATCATTCTAAAGCAAAAGCAATCGGTCATAATTGTCCAAGAACCGGACTACTACGGATGAGTCATCCGGAACGTGTGGGTATCCTTGACTTCAAGAATGGTGGTCGTGGTAAGATTGGAATGACCTTAAACGTGTCTCATTCTGTTGGGTCTAATACTTGGATTATTGATTATGGTGCATCCGATCATACGACCTATGATAAATCTTATTTTAATGAGTTATCTCCATTGAGTCTTATGTTACAAATGCTAATGGAGAGCCTTTCTTGTCTAGGAAGAGTCGTCGCATATCACTCCATATTTACCCATAATGTTTTATATGTGCACGACTTATCTCATCACTTAATATCTATCCCACGCTAAATATTGAGTCTAAATGTTCTGTAACCTTTTATCAATGTATGTGATTTTTCGTGACCTTCTTACCAGGGAAATAATCGGGTTTGCAGGTATCCGAGTGAGTTATTCGCTTTAGATCGGAGAACTACGGAAAGGAGAAACCGGAGTACGAGCACGCACCGCATTGACTTCTAGTTAGATAAGCTAAGTGAAATTTGGTTGTGGCATCGCCGCTTAGAGCATCCATCTTTTAGTCTTATGAAAAAAACCATGCCTACTTTATTTATTGGTGTTAGTGAGACTGTTTTACATTGTGAGATTTTTGTTTTGGCCAAGAGCCATCGTATTACTTATTCTCCTAGTATTTCTAATAAAAGTACTATTCCTTTTGAATTAATTCATTCTGATGTTTGGGGACCATCTAAAGAGCCCACTATATCGAGTATGAGATATTTTGTTTCGTTTATCGATGATTGTACAAGGTTATCGTGGATCTTTCTTTGGCATCGCCGCTTAGGGCATCCATCTTTTAGTCTTATGAAAAAAAAAAGATGAAGTTTTTTCAGTTTTTCAAAATTTTCATAGTCTCATTCAAACACAATACAATGGCATCATTCGGATCCTCCGTTCTGACAATGGGGGGAATATGTTAATCATGTTTTTCAAGATTTTTTTCAAAACATGGGATTATTCACCAAACTACTTGTCCGCAAACACCGGAACAAAATGGAGTGTCTGAAAGAAAAAATCGTCATTTACTTGATATGGCTCGTGCACTCTTATTTAGTGCTTATATGCCAAAAAATCTTTGGTGAGTGATGCTTGTACAAGCCGCCCATCTCATCAATCGTCTCCCATCTAGTGTCCTTAATGGAAAAATCTCATTCCAGATTCTTGCATCTTACGTCTCCTTATCATCCTTCCATAATCTTCCCACCCGTGTATTTGGTTGTGTTGTTTTTGTGCATGTTTCTAAAAATTAACGGTCTAAATTAGATGCTCTGAAAATTAAATGTGTTTGTTGGTTATGGAAGTTATCAAAAAGCGAAGTGCCCATCCACCAATGAGAAATGCTACGTCCTTATGGATGTTACGCTTCTTTGAGTGACACGAAGTTATTTTTCCTACTCGACATCGCTTCATCGGGGGAGAATACATATTTCAAGAATCAGTATCATGGTGAGGGGGAGGCATTAGAAGAATCACCAATCATTGCGAAGCGAATCTTTCCAAGTAGTCGAAGCACCAAATTCTACACGGCAAATGAAGTGTAAGACACAATTGTTCCCTCAGGCATTACTCACCACCTTGATCAACAACTCCCTAAGATCAAGGTCATTTCATCCACGAGGTATGTATACCAGATACTAATAATATTGAGTCTAATGTTGGACAATATGTGTTACCCAACCAGTCACTAGTCCCGACTAGCCAAAAGGTATGAACCAAATATTCACGCAAAATCAAAATACCCGGTAGCCCAATTACATGTCCACTTAAAAAATTATCTAAGTCATATGAATCATTTGTGAATCAAATATCCGGTGTATCGGTACCTAACAAAGTGCGTAGATGCGTTGGGAGATCCAATATGGAGAAAGGCAATGGTCAAGAGATGGACGCGTTACGTAAGAATGATACTTGTACCTGGTGCCACCATGCAGAAAGGGAAAAAGGCGTTGGTTGTCGATGGGTGTTTCTTGTAAAACATAATAGTGATGGATCTGTAAATCGGTATAAAGCTCGTGTCGAAGCAAAAGGGTTTACTCAAACGTATGGTGTAGACTACGATGAGACCTTTGCTCACACGTTGCCAAAATGAACATCATTCGGGTTTTGCTCTCACTGGCCGCTAATCTAAACCGCCACTACGGCAATTTGATGTCAAGAATGCGTTTCTTCATGTAGGAATTAGCGGAAGTATACGTGAGTCTTCGCTGGGTATGTAGTTGATTCTCCTGGGTAATTTTGTATGCAAACCGAGGAAGTCTTTGTATGGTCTCAAGCAATCCCCTAGCCTGGTTTGGAAGATTCTCACGGTTAAATGCAGGTTGGTTACTGAGCCAGAGTAATTCGGACCACACTTTATTTCTCAAACATCAACGAGGAAGGTAACAAAAATAATTTATGTTGATGATATAGTAATCATTGGTGATAATCTGTTGAGATGGATAAATTACAAAGACAATTTAGCCTCAATTCGAGATGAAGGACTTAGGTGAACTAAAGTACTTCTTAGAATTAGTAGTAGGGAAGAGAATGAATATATTTGTGTCAAAGGAAGTACATTATTGATCTGCTAACAGAGACATGTGTATGTTGGATTGCAAACCTATTGACACTTTCTTGAGCAAACCATTGTTTAGCGAGTATCAGATCGATGACAATGTGATCAGGCTCGCTATCGAGAGATTGGTTCAGGCGTTTGATTTACTTGGCTCATACTACACCGTGATGTTGCATATGCATTAAGAAACACATGTGGTGGGAAGTTCACGATAACCCAAGTGAGAATACATGAATCTTGTTTTGAGAATTTTAAGGTATTTGAAATCGAGAACCAGGAAGGGAGTAATGTTCTCTAAACACAATGATCATCTCTGAAGTCTGTGGCTTCACATGCGGATCAATGAAATATTACTGATAAAAGTCAACATCTGGGCTATTTCACCTTTCATGGTGGAAATTTAGTTACATGGAAAAGTAAGAAACGAGAGAAAGTAATGATCTAGTCTTGGTAAGTATAGAGGTATGACTCGTGGGGTTTGTGAATTACTATGGATAAAAACTTTGTTATCTGATTTGGGTTTCGAACTCAAAAATACTACGCAATTGTATGCGACATAATCGAGTGCCCATTGATATATCACAAAATCCGATAACACGATCGCATCAAGCGTGTAGAGGTTGATCGTCACTTTATAAAAGAAAAGCTAGATGCCAAATCGATTAGTTTTCCTTTTGTTCCACCGAAGAAGCATCATAGATATGCTTTACCAAAAGGAGTTTCTAAGAAACCATTATATGGTTCATTAAGCAAGTTAGTTATGATCGATATCTATGCGCTAACTTGAGAGGGAGTGTTAATAAATTATTATTAGTGGTATACAACTAATATAAGCACTTTTCCTAAAAAGTAGATTCCTATCTTCTTGTATTTATACTTGTATTATCATTCATTGTAATTAAGATTAATAAACATATTTTCAGTATATTTAACTATTTTTATTAATGACAAATTTATATCATTTATGATGTCATATGACTTTTATACGCCTAAATGGTAGCCAAGTTGATATAATTAACCTAAAATGAACTTACCTGCACTGTAAAAATAAATAAGGGACTTACAACGCACCTTTAAAATGTTAGGAGCTAAAGTGCACATTTTTAAAAACTAATGGACTCCAAGAGCTCTTTTCCCGGAACTTTTTGCTTGTTTGATTTAGAAACAATCATTAAGATATAGATTGGTTCAAGGCCAGCCAAAGTATTTGTGGGACCCTAAGTAGGACTTAATAGGTTTTATTAAAAATTTAAATACTAAAAAAATTATTTAATAATTCAAATACACTTTATTTTTATTTTGTACCACTAAACAAATATAAAAACATAGAATACAAAATTATAAACTCATATGCATAATAATTTTTACTTAAATTAATTTAACTATTATTTTATCTTTAATTTGCATTAATATAATTGTAGGAAAAAAGGTTTCAAACTTTTTATCAATAATGATTGAAATTTTTTTTACTAACTCAAATAGTTGTAAAAATTGATGAATTTAAGATTATTGATAAAATTATTGAAAAATTACATATAATAAAACCCCTAAAAATTATAACAAAACTAGCACCCTAATAATATTCAATGGGATCAAATTGGATTAACTTCAACATTGAACGAGTCTAAATACCCATAGTTCAACCTAAACTTGAACGGCTTCTAAATAGCGACGTTTAATGTGAAGTGATGGACTAAACTTTTTTTTAATAGTAAAATATATAAGCTGGACATAAAGAGTATTATTTTGTGGTTCTAAGTTTTAAGAGGTGTTTTTTTTGTTTCTCAAATTTATTTTCTGGATGCCATAAAAATATGATTGTTTTTTCAAAATTTACATAGCTAAAAAATTTTAAATGATTGAATTTGTTAAAATTATGTTAAGAATTTGAACTCTACTTTAGAAAAGGGGACTACCTTAGTTAATATCTCAATTAGGTATATCATTTTCTGAACATTAAGTACTTTTGTCTAACATTTAATAAATTGAAGTATTCTAAAAATGTACTAGAGAAAATGGATTATTTATGCAATATATAAAAATAAACAATTAAGATGGTGATAAATTTAGAGAAAATAATTGAATTTTTATGAATTAAAAATAATTATGATAGTTTTAATATGATATTACATAATTAATTAAGATAAATACAAAGTCTTGTATCAAAAAGGTAGTGCATTTGAGTCTAAGGAGAGGCAAAAATATTATTTGTCAAACTCTAATTCATATGAGGTGATATGAACATGTAATGCTACATCTCATTTTCATGTCCATATAGATTAAGGCTTGACAGAAAGAAAGGAAAAAAAATCTTTTTTAAAAAATTAAAAAAATTAAAGAACACTCCTTACGTCAGGGCCTGGCTTGGTTTGACCCCTTTGGTCGCTTGATCCTTTGAAAGCTAACCTATGAGTTCTAATGTGAAATGCATATTGGAGAAATTGGTGGGATGCATACATCTGTGAGTGCGTGAACGTCATTGTGACAGTGGTAGTGGTGAATTTGGGTTGTTGTAGTCGTTGTGACAAGGGTAGATAGTAAGGACAACGAATTGTCATAGATGAAGTTTCATCAAGTCCTAAACTATAGATAAGTGACTGTGATAATCTTCAATTGTTTTAAAGATTAAAAAAGGGATTTAGCTATTTTCATTCACCAATTTAAACTAATCACTAAAAACAATACTTCTTAATATTTCATTGAATTTAAAGGTTTTTTTGAAACTTATCTATAGTTTAGGACTTGATAAAACCAAATGCTAGCGTATTTTTGTATCTGGACCTAGTTTCCATTTCTCAAAACGTATGCTTTCCTCGTATAATTGTTGACATTACATGCATAAATAAGATTATTTATATGGACTTCCAACATGGATTTAATTGATAAGACATGAAATAAGGTCGAGCTGTAAGATTATTACTTACAAGCAATGTCATCCCAGTGAAGAAACCCACCATGGCCTCTAGCATTTGTAAATTTGTAAGCAGCACCGGAAACTAGTAACAAATATATAATGTCAATTGGTCCTTTTTTTAAGAAAATAAAGGAATACTACTAAATACATAAGCGATTCAATGTAAAACTAAAACCATCTATCTACACAAAGGTCAAGTTACATTTGAAGTACCTTCATAACCACCAAGAACGGGATCTTCTGATAGTAGCAGTGGTGTATCTAGATCAATGAACCTGTACAGATTATATACTGCTTAACAACATACTTAACCAAAAAAAAAAGGAGGAAAGAAAATAACATAATTATGAAATGAAAGTGAACACACTTATTTTTTAGTGTGAAATAAATATATTTTATTTGCAATAATATATATTGTCTGGTTCTTCTATACATTTTTGGTATGTCACTATATACATATGGATAGTAGACATATACGTGAACAAAACTAACAAGACTTGTGAGTAGTGACTAAAATAAACATTTATATCCACATGTTTGACAAATATTAGTTGCATACAGAATTAAAATCATAAATATATATATATATATATATGTATTGTAATTCAAAGTACTTAAAATATTTAATTTTTGTCCAACTCATGATAATAGAAGGTCATTGGGCAAACATTATAAAAACTAAAAGAAAGAAAAATAATCTTGATGAGAATCTTTGGACTAAAGTTTTCAAGATTTTGTCATTGGTATCTTTAAAGTTTCTCAAAATTTGTTTCATTTCAAACTTTAATTTTACTAATATTATATTATTTCACATTTTATTTTACCTACCTTTTGAATTTATTTGAAGTTCTCTCTATATGAAAATTTTAATATTTATTGGGCCATTAGTTTTTCAAGCATTTTTCTTTTTATTTGCCAAGCTTATATTGTTTATTAAAATACATTTTTAAAAATAGCATCAAGTTTAAAACCCTATATTATATCTTATTCTTTAAATTTTAATATGAAAAATTATTAAGAAATTGAAACTAAAAGTTTGTATTTCTGTATGCTATGAATTTAGAATTGATTCTACTACACATTTATAGTCCAACTAGACTAAGTAGAAAAGGAAATAAATTCTCTAATAATTAGTAAAAGTCATCCTCATTCAACTATTGTAATTTGCAAATAATGTACACAATAAATACTGATATTCTAATTAATTTACAAAATTAAATCCCTAATTTCTTGAAATTGTAACACCTCTCAAGTTGAATCACAAATATTAATTATAAACTTGTGAATAAAATCATTTAAGTTTGGTCGGTGAAGCCTTTTGGTGAAGATATCGGCAATTTGTTTTTGTGTTGGGACATAAGTCATAAGAATAGTTTCATCTTCAATTTTTCTAAGATGAAGTGTGCCCCCTTCCACATGTTTGGTTATGTCATGTTGAATTAAATTAAAAAAAATATTAATGGTTGCTTTGTTATTGCAATTAAGTTTGACTGGAGACTTCATTCCAATATGGAGTTTATTTAAAAGCGTCTCCTTAGCCATAATACCTCATATATTCTTTGTGCCACATCCCTAAATTCAATTTTAGCTTTGCTTCTAGTCACCATGTTTTGTTTGTTAGATAATTATCTTTGTAAGCTAGTGAAACTGAATGTAAGATTGACCAAATTTTAGATACTTTTTAAGTTTTGGAAAGGTAATCCAGTTGTTAGGGTGTAGGAAATCAACCTAGCAGTATGGTCAGTTTCCTGATATCCAGGGTGAAACCAACCCCTGATTTTAAGAAAGTAGTTTCCTGTATTTCATGGTGGAACCAACCCCTGTTTTTAGGATATTAGTTTCCTGATTTTCAGGTTGATTTACAGCTGTATACTAATAACTTCCAGCAGTATATTAGGCATAAAAATGTATATATAAAGGGATCTAATATTAAGAAATAAAGAGGAGAAATAATTTTTCTGTAAAATAAAAACAGTTTCATGGTATCAGAGCCTTATGATCATAAGCTAGCCTCTTGCTTCTTGCTCAACTAGTTACCTTCAAGTTCACCTAGTATGATGTCAAATACTCAAGCAAGGAATGCACCTTTTCGCTTAACTCCAAGTTTCAGCCTTTTGGACATGAGAGCTATGAAAAAAGCCCGAAAGTTTAAATGTACTTAGTACCTCGGAAGATGACATGGATAAAGAGGTTCCAGACAAGTAATTGAATTGATATGAAATTCAGGTGTTTTGGGCTTGGATCCATTCTTGATCCTCGCTCCCTAAACATAATCCTTTTGGTGGTTATTTTAACAGGACTATTAATGTTTCTTCTCCTTTTTGACAAGATTAAATTCTCAAGGAGAAGCTATTTACGGCTGCATCTTTTCACTCAATCTCTCCAACCATCAAGATAAACTCACCCTTCAAATTCAAGTGCATTTTGGTAATCCTATCCCATTCACTAAGGAACGGTTAGAACTTCTCCAACAACTTATACAAAAAGGCAAATATCAACACCACATTTAAGTAGCGTGAGGAATAACTCCACAGCGTATTTCCAAGTAATTCAACAAAGCATCTTTGAAAAATTTCCTCCTCATCTTGGATAGTAGACTTAGGTGCCTCCAATCACGTGACAAGTGATCAATCACTTTTCACAACCTATTCACCTTGCAACAGACTTCAACAACAGTGTGTGTCGCCAATGGTACTCGCACTACGCAGGGTCGTAGAGACCATTGCCTCAAACAACCTCATTCTCAAATCTCGTGTTATTTGTGCCTGGATTTTCTTTGCAATCTCATATCGGTTAGTAAATTAAATCACGACCTTAACTATGAAACCTAAATTCTTGGTTAAATCTTGTGTTTTTCGGGACTCGAGCTCGGGAAAATGATTGCAAGTGTCTTGATTTACGTATGGCCTCTACATGTTCTTGATATCAACACTCCTTCCAAACCATTCTATTAGTCATCAATGTCAATTGAGTCATAATCTTAAGTCGTAATACTAATAAGGAAAGTGAAATCACGATGTGGCATTTTCGTCTAGGTCATCCAAATTTTTCAGTATTTGAAACGTTTGTTTCCATCCTTATTCATCAATAAAAATCCCAATTTATTTCATTGTTAAGTTTGTCGGTTGGCAAAACATACCGAAACACTTTTTCACCACGCACGCAGCATGAAACCAAGTCACCATTTTTCCCTCATTCACGGTGACATTCTTGGGGACCATGTCGCGTTCCCGGTAATGCGGTGCTCGATGGTTCTTACTTTGTTAGTTGATGATCATACTCGATTATGTTGGACATTTCTTATGAAAGACAAATCTAAAACCAAGCACATATTTCCACTTTTTCATGCCATGATCCAAACTCAGTTCAATGCCAATATTCAAATTCTAAAAATTGATAATGCTAGGGATTTCTTTAATTCCGATCTTAGTGGATATCTCAAATCACATGGTATTGTCCAACAAAGCTCCTGCGTTGACACACCACAACAAAACGGTGTAGCCGAACGCAAAACCGTCATATACTTGAGGTTGCGAACTTTACTTTTTCAAACCAATGTTCTAAAAAATTTTGGGGGGCGAAGCCATTCTTATGCAACACACTTGATCAATAGAATGCCTTCTCGAGTTCTCAACTTTCATTCACCTTTACAAGTGCTTCAGAGTCAATATTCTACCTACAACTTGTGTCACCAATTCCTTTCAAGGTTTTTGGTTGCAGCTTTTGTCGTATTCATTCACAATATCGTGGTGGCAAACTTGATGCCCATGCCACGATAAATGCATCTTTGTTGGTTACTCACCAATCAAAAAGGCTACAAATGTTTCTCTCCCATCACTCGTAAGTTTTTACCATTCCAATGGACGTTACTTTCTTCGAAGAAACTCCATTCTATTCTAATTCCCCGCATTCAAGGAGAATCACACTAATGAATTGCGGTGGGATTGATCATCATCATTGATCCAAGAATTTATCATCTCATTTACCTCCACAACCTTGTCCTCTTGACAACGATACCCATTCCGAGATTCTCCTTGAAAACCAAACTGATCAATCTCGCTTTTGTTTATCACAGATCTTATAAACCTTCCTAATGATGCCGTAAAAGTTTATGAAAGAAAGAGAAATCGACTTGCCACACGAAATCAGTGCCAGCTTCTCCCGAACTGAGAATTCGAAATATTACAAGATGAAACAATCTAGTCCAAAACTTGGTTCACCCACAAGTTAGATCTTCCTATCGCCTAAAAGGCGTTCGATCATGCACTTCAACATCCTCTTCAAAGTTACATTTCTTACGCAAATTTGCCCCAAAATTTCGAGGCATTTGTGACATCCACAGACAACATCAAGATTCCCGATTACATCGATGAAGCTCTAAAAGTTCCCGAATGCGCAAGCGACCTTAGAAGAATATAATGCCTTGAAAAGAATGAATACGTGGATGTTAACAGCTACCACTGGAAAGACAATAGGGTCGTAAATGGATATTCTACGTAAAACGAAGGCGGATGGAAATATCGATAGATATAAAGCTCGACTAGTATGTTAAAGGGTTCGCCCAATCATATGGAATTGATTATCATAGACTTTTGCTCTGTAGCAAAACTTAACACACGGTTCGTGTCTTCTTGTCTCTATCGCGATTAATGAGGATTGGCCACTACTTTCAACTCACGATGTCAAGAACGACTTAAATGGAGATTTGATCGAAGAAGTTTACATGGATATGCCTCGGCTTTGAGACTAAAGATACACGAAGGTATGCAAGTTGAGAAAGGCTTATATGGACTTAAACAAATACCTGTAGTTGAAAAAATTCACCAAGGTCGCTCAAACGGGATGGATACTACACTACGCAGCACCACACTTTATTTGTCAAACACTTCAGATAGAGAATCACAACTTTGATTGTATATGTTGATGATATAGTTCTTACAGAAATCATGTAGAGAGAAATAAAGAGACTTAAGATGCTATTATCCAAGGAATTCGAGATTAAAGACTTGGGATATTTGAAATATTTCTTAGGGATGGAGGTGGCACGTAGACCAAAGGAATCTCGGTTTCAACGCGCAAATATGTTCTAGATCTCATGAGATCGGTGGTAGGTGTAAACATGTTGAAACACCCATGGACCCTAACACCAAACTAATGCCTCCGATGAATTGGCAAACCGACAAGCGGCAATATCAACGTTTGGTAGGTAAGTTAATTTATTTGACCATACACGTCCGATATAAGTTTTTCGGGTGTTGTTAGCGGTTTCTTGTGACCCATCAGATTGATCACTGAAGTAGTAAATCGTATTCAAGATACTTGAAGAAGGATCCGGAAAGGGGCTCGTATTCAAGAAAACAATTAATAGGAGATTGGAAATTTATAATCGATCTTTGATTGGGTCGATCTCCTGGTGACCAAAAATCCACATCCGATATTGCTCATTTATTTGGGGAAATTTGGTGACATGGCGTAGCAAAAAGCAACGGTGGTAAAGACGTAGTAGTCTTAGACCGAAAGTTCGTGCATTGGCTTTGGGCATCTGAAGGAATTTGGCTAAAACGATCGCTATATACGAACTGAGTTGAACATTCAATCTATTAGAATCATTTGTGACAATCGTCGAGATTGCAATTGCCAAAAATCCATCCACCACGTGATCGAACTAAACACGTGTGGAAATTGATAGGCACTATATCGGTGATAAAATTGAAGGCAGATGATCTCCTCAACTATGTTCCGTCAAGGCAACAAGTAGCGTATATCTTAACCAAAGCTTGTTTCCGACCTAATTTCACGTAGTTAAATGTAGCACTTGGTTTGGAAAACATATATTGCCTGGCAGGGGGAGTGTGTAGGAAATCAACCTAGGAGTATGGTCGGTTTCGATATCCAGGTGAAAACCAACCCTTGATTTTAAGAGAAAGCGGTTCCTGTATTTCAGGGTGGAACCAACCCCTGTTTTTAGGATATTAGTTTCCTGATTTTCAGGATGATTTTCAGCTGTATACTAATAACTTCCAGCAATATATTAGGCATAAAAATGTATATATAAAGGGATCTAATATTAAAAAATAAAGAGGAGAAGTAATTTTTCTGTAAAATAAAAACAGCTTCAGGGGTTAAATGCTCTCCTTGAGCTTGTGCAATCAGGTGATTTTTGATAGTTAGCTAACTCTTGATATTCTTATATCATGTTCTGTCACCACTTCCAATCTGCCAATATTTCATGATTTTTCCACCAAGTGTCCATTGTATCACCGGGCTAACAACAATGTCACACAAAAAACACATCGTTGTGTGTTTAGGCTAAATCCTCTTTTATTACCAATGGAGCCCCATATGATGAATTTGTTGAGGTATAAAGCCCAACTTCTCCAATTAGATTTGTTTGTAGAAACTCCACCAGGTGCTGTAAACATCCCATTTCTAGGCCCAAGCCTAGGCCTAGGTCCTTTCTAGAGCCTATAAAAGAACTCGCCCCCTTCGGTGAACCAACCTCTAACAACATTTAGGGAAAATAACTCCCTTAACAATCCAAGTCCACTAATGCCAGCACCACTTCATCCATAACTCGTCGTAAAGAAGTGTTAGGCATTAAGCTATGACTGATTCAACCTTGAATCACGAGTCCAAAAACACATCAAAAAATAGTCAGTTTGAAACATATGTTAAAGAAAGAAGAGTAGGGATCGATTAAGCTAAGACATTTGATAAACTTCAAATTTTATTCTCATTGGAAGGGGTTGAATTTTCTACCTCTTCAACACAAGCAAATAGTCATATTTATACTATAACTTAAGACATTCAAAAAACTCAATATATTAACTTCTAGGAACTAAAGAGTCCTAATATGAACTAAAAACACATCTCTTGGAAAATTAAAAAACAGAGAAAATGAAAGGATGGAAGCTTAAAGATAGGTGTTGAACAAACTAATAATTAAAATTTTCAAAATTAAGTCTTCTCCATTCCCCCTTAATTTTGAAAAATCTAAAATATTCACTTTTCTTCAATCTTCATAGCCATCTTTGCTTGAACAAGTTTCTCCATTGAAGTTGCTTTTGTAAAAACATAGCAAGTTGCTCATAGGTATTAACAAATTCCAATTGAACTTGGTCTTCTTTCACCAATTGACGAATGAAATGATGTCGAAGCTCTATATGCTTTGTCCTCCCATGAAAGACTGGTTTTTGGTCATTGTAATTGCAGACATATTGTCTGCAATTAATTGTTACTGGACCCTCACCCTTTTGGTGCAAATCAATAAATACTCTTCTAAGGCAAATAGCTTCACATGATGCCTTACTAGCAGCAATATACTCTACTTTAGCATCTGATAAATCAATTATTTTTTATTTTTTTGATGACTAAGTTATAATCTTTGAACCTATACTAAAAACATAGCATGAAGTGCTCTACTTGTCATCAATTAAACTAGCCAAATCACTATTAGTATAGCTAATCAAGTCATTGTTTCCTTCTTTCACATATCGTAGCCCATGCTTCTTGGTTCCTTCAAGATAGCACAAAATTCTTTTTGCAACTCTATAATGAAACTCACTTGGTTCATTCGAAAATCATGAAATAGAACTGATAGTATACATAATATATGGTCTAGTATGAGTAAGATACATCATTGAACAAACTAAGCTCCGGAAAAAAACTTCATCAACTTTTCTTGCACCATCATTATTTTGCAACTTGTCATTCACTGCATAAGAGAAGATATAGGCTTATATTGTGCCATATTGAATTTTCTCAACAAGTCTTTGAGCTACTTCTCTCCAAAAATAAAATTTCCTCTTTAGATTGTTGAACTTGAATGCCAAGAAAATATTTCATCAAGCCCAAATCAGTCATCTCATATTCTTTCATCATTTCCCTTTTAAAATTCCATGATAATATGGGATTAGTGTTAATATAGATTAAATCATCCACATAAAGGCACACAATAAGAAAATCATTATCTTTATGCTCCACATACAAGGTTGGCTCACTTGGGCTTCTTAGAAACCCATTATTGATAAAATAGCCATCAATCTTGTTATTCCAAGCACAAGGTGCTTGTTTTAATCCATTAAATGCTTTTTCAATCTATATACTTTGTTTTCAGCACCTTTCTTCACATAACCTTAAAGCTGCTCAACATATACTTCTTCCATCAACCCGAAACACCTGCAGCTCCAATTGTGCAGCAATAACAAGCACACTTTATACTGTCTCCATGCGAACAACAGGAACATATGTTTCATTGAATTCAATGCTAGGCTGTTGGGCATATCCTTTAGCTACAACACGAGCTTTGTTCTTTTGGAAGGAGCTATTCTCATTCAACTTTATCTTGAAAATCCATTTTAAACCTAAAATCTCCTTGTCATTAGGTTTGTCCACCAATTCCCTAGTGTTGTTCTTTTCAATCATAGAAATTTCTTCATCCATGGCTTTTCTCCATTTTTCTTATTTCACAACTTCTCCATCATTGTAGGAAAACTGTGTTGATTTTCTCGTATCTCCAGTTAGATAACCCATTTTTCCCTTTCTAGTGGTATTCAATTTTACTGATTGTGCCCATTCTCTTTAATTTTTTAGTTAAATTTTCAACAGTAAATGAGTTGTCTAATCTACCAGAATTCAAAGCAGGAATGGGTTCTAGATTTCTAGATGTTTCATAGGATGTCTTTGACTCTTGGTTGGAAACTTTTTCAATCATGGAAAAAGTTAAGTTACTGTGAAACGAAACTCTAATACCATATAGAGTTATTAAGGAATCGAAACTAAAATTTTTTATTTTTGCATTGCTATGAATTTAAAACTGATATTACTACATAACTATAGTCAAACTAGGCCAAGTAGTAAAGGAAATAAATCCCCTAATAATTAGTTCAAATATTTCTCAATAAATTATTTTAATACACTAATAATATACACAATAAATATTAATCTCATAATTAATTTAAAAGATCAAATCCCTAATTTCTTGGGATTTCAAAATAATATGTTTTTTTTTTTAATTATTTTTGACACTTCACATTTTGATGTGTGTGGTTGAGGTTCTTATTTACTTCGATAAGCCTTTTAGTTCATTAATATAATTTATTAATGTATGATTTCAATACTCTAATACTGTTTTGTCTTTTAACTTATGATAATTAATTTCCTTTAATTTATGTTGTAATATGGTATGAAAAGTTTAGACTTGGATTGAGTATAATCTACTGTAGCTCTTACCAATTCTACATCATGATGTATCTTTCGCCTTTTGAAAAAAAACTTGACTTTTGAAAAGTATTTCTACCTCCGCCCTTGAACTCTTCTAGAAATAAATCAACAGCGATATAAGACTATTTTTTCCCCTTACAGAGAAAATAATACTACTTACTTAAAGCACCCAAGGCCAGCAGCAAGGTGGCCAGCAAAGCCCATGGCCAGTCTAGTCTCGACCATTCCACCAATCATCAATTTGAGTCCCGATGCCCTAGCCAATTCAATGATAGCAAGAGCCCCAGCTACCCCAACTTTGGCAAGCTTGATATTGATAACATCAGCAAGATATCCCTCAATTATTTTCTTACAATCAGCTATGCATCGACAGCTCTCATCAGCAGCAACTGAAACCCCATACTTTTCTCTGGCAATATGACTAACATATCCAAGGCCATCCCAATCATCTCTATGAACTGGTTGTTCAAAAAGAACTGGAGTGACTCCCATTTCTTGAAAAACAAAGAGTGCATGAAAAAGATGTTATATTTTAGTTGGACAACTAAACTAAATGAGATCACAAAACACTAAATATATAAGTCAGTTGATGGATGGGTTTTACAAAGGATGTGGATTAAGTAGGGAAACTCAGCTTTTTTAATTCATTCTCTACCATGTAATTTTTCAAGAACTTCAACTGCTTCCTCTGATTTATACCCTTCATTAGCATCCAAGATAAAGTGGCAAGTAGGGTGGGCAGCACGGATGGCTTTAAGAACTTCTATATCTGCATTTAGATTCTTTCCCACCTTAAGCTTTAGTGTCCCAAATCCTTGTTTTCTGTACTTCAAAGCCAATTCAGCAGCTTCAGAAGGTGAAACAATTGGAATCTGCGAGTATTACATTCAAAACATTTCAATCAGTAGAGCCCTGTTTCCCTTTGATGGTTGCATTAATAAGATATATAACTCTTTGATGAATTGATTGGACTTAAATACAGATTAGTTTCTCAAAGTGAAATCTGCAACAAAAATCTAATTATATGAGGGACACAAAAGTTGAACATGAATAATGAATTATTGAAACAACAACTAAACTGTTATATCAGTGGTTATTGTGCTTGAAACTCCACCAAACAGTCTCCAAAGAGGTACGCCAATGCTATTTGCAGCTGCATCAATTAATGCCATCTCTACACCAGCCCTAACCTTCAATTGCCAATTCAGTTAGAACTTAGAAGAACTGCTATACGTGGAAAAGTACAAGGCAGCAAGCATATAAAGATAGAGTCAAAATTTTCCGAAAGGTAAGGAAGAGATATGCATTATGCCATACGCATTTAAAATCTGAACTTTGGAAGTCCAATAAATCTGGGTAAAAAAACAAAATGAAGTGCTAAATACTTCACTAATGACTTGGGCCTCGTGCATTATACAACAAGTTAAAATAAGGTATTAGTCATCACTCCTTAAGTATACTCCTAACCAATCAAATTGCTTTCTGTCTCCATCTCTATTTGTTTTTTTCAAAGAAAAAGTTGCACTAATCTCAAATTTCATTGGCTTAAGTACAACATCATCACATACTCCAAGAACAATAAATAATTTCTTAGTTAAAGCAAGCAACACTAGTGCAGATCTAAGGCCTTAAACTTTACTCAAAATCAAAATCCAGAAACACAGCAAACTATAAATATATTAGTTTACTAATTAATTGAAGCTAAATTCTGAAACATGTAGAAATACTTTTGCCCAGAGACAATATAGAACACTGTGTCACCATCAAGATACCCAATTTTAAAAGAATTCATTTTTATCTTCTAATTTTTAAGACGTGGGTAAAATCTATGGTTTATTAAAATTGTTCCACATCTTTGAGTAATAATGTTTAATGTATATGAACCTGCATTATACCATGTAAAGCCTGTCCATATATAAACATGTACATACTTTTTTTCCATTTGAAACGTGAAATACTTGTCTTAGGGCACTTCAATCCACAGTGTTAGAAAAAGAAAGGAGCTAAATCTGAATTGGTGTAATTAATTGGAAACAATAAGGTTAATGGCTAATGAGTACATCAAATTTCAGTTGATACTAACAGAAGCAAACTCATGTCCAGGAAGAATATCACCAATCTCTCCAAGAAGCGAACCCAATGCCATTGTTGGACTCCGACGCAAGAACTCACAAGCTTCAGAGGCCTTAGCAATGGCGGTGGGCTGATCCTCTGCTGTCACAAAAGGCAAAACCGGTGCCTCACCCCACCCAACACACCCATTACTCAACTCAACTCGAATCGCAACATTCTCTACTCTCTCCAACCTTGAAGACGCAATCATAAATGGAGAAATTAAGGGCACGTTCAATGGCCTATTCTCCGCTCTTTGTACATCAACTGTCAATGTTTCCATCAAATTATTGAAACCAAGAATTGGGGGTGAGTCTACCTTCATACTTGCAAGAATTCTAGAAACCAGTCTTGATTTCTTTGGGTTCTGGGTTGAATTAAGAGCAGGGGAAAGGATTAGAGTGTTAGATGGTGAGTGTAGAAGGAACCCAATTGAACCCATCTGGTTAAATGAGCACAAAGATGTTTAGCTTTGTCGGATCGTTTTAGAAAGTGAGCATCTAACCCCTGGTTTGACTTTGAGATGAAAGATACTCGGAAGCGCCATTGTCGTAGTTGTAGCATATTGTCGTGCAGCAGACAATGCCGTACAACTATTTAATTTTTAATGCAAATATTTCATCCCAATATTTTTAGTCTTTGTCACTTCCGCCGGCGGTTGTTATGTAATTGTTTTGGACTCCATCACGAACAGGTGATTTAATTTAAAAAAAAAATATGTAATGGTGTTAATTATCACGATAATAATTATTGTTATAAAATATTTTATTTTATATAATAAAATAAAAAATTTCTTTATATATAAATTTTAGGTTATTTTTATTAAAACTCTATCAAAATTAAAAAAATGTATAAAATTATTTATAAAAATACTCTTAAAATAAATAATTTATTTATTTATTACTTTATTTAAGAATAATATTTGATAAAAATTAATTTATAAATAATAGAATCCAAAATACAAATATGAGATATTTAATTATTTTCATAAATTTATTTAGTAAATAAGTTAAATATAACATGAAAATATACGTAAACTTATTTAATTAATATTTTATTTATTATTTAAGATATTAATTTTATATGAATTAATCTCAAGTAAACATAATATACATAACTTAATTGATGAATTTAATAAAAAAAATTATAAATATTTATTACTTAAAAACAATTTATATTAATTGAATATTTTTTTAATTAATATAATATATAACATGATTTTTATACAAATACGATATTTTCATAAATGAGAGATAAAACCTAACATGCTCATAAAATGAGTAAGTATGAGTCGCATGAATTGTCTAGTTTTTTTTTAATACAAAAATATAACAAAAATAATACATTTTAAAACATGATTCATAGCTAAAAATATGATATTGTTCTTACCTCATCCTCCACTCGATACCTCATTCAGCTTACACATTAGAGTAGTGTAGGCTTATTCCCAAAGCTGAAGCTACGAAAGGCACAAACAACCCAAAGCTACATTGAAAACCTCATCGATGATTTCTCTAGCAAAATCGATTGTGTTTTCAAAAACTTCATCGATTTTTGTCATATGTTTATAGTCTTCAAGTATTATGATTCACTTGCAAATCGACGATAAAAAATGATTAATTTAGTATAATCTTAAGTTTAATCAATGAATGTTTCATCTATTTCAATTTTGATTTTGTATTGTATGTTTAGTTTACTTGTAATCAGATCAAGAAAGTTCATTATTCTTCCAAAAACTCATAAAAAATGACTCAAACAATCTATTAGTTTAGAGACAAATCAATTTGAAAAATATTGAAGAAACTATCTCTTTCTTATCTAGCTTATAAGATGAAAATAACATACAAGAACAATATGGTACGTATATATTCAAAATCTGATATATTACTCAAAAATAATGTTAAATATTACTTGCATTTCATCGTTTGAATATATTCAAAATCTAAGGTGGCATTTGGTTCGTGGAATCGAAATCGGAATCGGAATCGGAATGGAATCGGAATGGAAAGGAAACAATGCTGTTTGGTTTAACCACTAGAATCAAGCTCGTAATCAGGATTGCAGTGTTTGGTTTGTTATTGGAATAGAATGAAAAAAGCTGTAAATGACCTTAATATCCCTACATGCTGTAAAGTTCAAATAATGTCATTTAATTATTATTTTTTCGTGAGATAAAATATATTATTGAAATCATTATTTTTTAAAATAATTACTAATTAATTAAAAATAAATATATTATTAAAATTATTATTTTTCTAAATAGGGTTTAGGGTTTTAAGGTTTGTGATGTGGGATTTAGGATTTGGGGTTATATTTGTGGGTTAAGGTTTAGGGTTAAAATTATTATTTTTCTAAAAAGGGTTTAGGGTTTTAGAATTTTGAATTTAGGGTTTAGAGTTTTAGGATTTGGAATTTGGGGTTTTGGGTTTTGGGATTTATGTTTTAGGGTTTTAAGATTTAGGGTTTTAGGATTTAGGGTTTAGGGTTTAGAGATTTGGGGTTTAGGATTTAGGGATTTGGGGTTTAGGATTTAGGGTTTGGTGTTTAGGGATTTGGGGTTTAGGGTTTAGTGTTTAAGGATTTGGGGTTTAGGGGATTAGGGTTTAGGTTTTAGGGTTTTAGGATTTAGAATTTGGGGTTTAGGGTTTAGGGTTTAGGGTTTTGGGATTTATGTTTTAGGGTTTTGGGTTTTGGGATTTATATTTTAGGGTTTAGGGATTTGGGGTTTAAGGTTTAGGATTTAGGGATTTGAGGTTTAGGGTTTAAGGATTTGGATTTAGGGTTTTGGGTTTTGGAATTTTGGGTTTGAGAAATCGATTAAGTGAAATCGATTTTCTAGAATATTTCTTCTCATTGATTTGATTTTCGAACATCTTTCTTTTTTTTACGCAATTTCTTTAAATTGATTTTATTTTAAATTTCAATTACAACAACATTAAGAACTTTTCTATATAAAATTTAGATTATCATAATTTTGATATTTTTCAAAAATAAGTTATCAATCTATGAGAATGGCATTTTTCTTATCAATTTATTATAAAACCATGATATTATGCACTTATAGTTTTATATAGATCAAAACTACAACATGTAACAAGATAGGCAAGAATGTGCATAACAATTATTGTATATTTTAATGATGAGTTAAAATAGATACACACTTAACAACTATATATAGTTGTTATGTTTCCCAGATTATATATATTATTTTTTTTATCTTATATCCATTCGTGAGAGATAATAGATAAAAAATTAAAAGATTCTCTAAATACAACACGTAGATTTAAAAGATTAACTATTTAACTACAAAATTAATTAATATTTATGAATTCAAACGTATTTTCGTATATTTTATATTTAATTTTTGATTATACAATATAAATGTTATTAAATTATTTTTATTAAAAAATATTTTATTTTAATAATTATCATTTTCAAAATTCATAATTATAAAAATAATCCAATAATATCCATCAATATTTTAAAATCAACTTCACAATTAAGTTATCTTTTCATATTTTTACATTTTTACATTTTTATCCCTCAATGATTGACGCTGATGGATTGAACATCACTACTCAATAAAATAAGACTTTAAGACGGAAATATCCTTCGAAAATGCGATCCAGATAAGACTGTACGTGTCACTGCCTTGTGGCTAATATCACACATGATCAACAGCTGCCCTGCCAGGAAAATGCTTTCCACTATATATTATTATCGTCTAGCTCATCTAGTAGATGGCCGAAGCATTCAAGTAAAACAATACCAACATGAATACTACTTCAAAGGTATGTAATATTCGAACTGTATCTTCCTTACCATGAATCATCAGTTTCTAATTGTTATATGCTTTTGTTATTAGGGAACTGAGCATATAAACAAAGAAGGTGAAATTGAGACGATGACAGAGACGGTAGACTATAGTACACAAGCAGGGCAAGAGGTTCCAAAGAAGGAAGACATTCATGTGGTTCATCTGACTAAGAAGGGGTCTGATGATGATCAGGGTGTTTTGGCTGGTGCAGCTGCGGCTGTTGTTAATACTGTTAAGTCCGCAAAGGATGCCGTTTCCGGTAATTACAAGGATAAGACCTCAGATTGAGTGCCATATATTATCATACTGCTGGACATTCATGTGCTATTTTTTTTTTCCAACACTATTGGCCGATCATGGAAGAATATCTTACTTCATACATAACAGGTCATATTTAATGTTTTAAATTTCTAGTAAGGACTTATTTGTTGTCGGATTCAAAGATTAATATCTTTATTTAAAAAAAAATGTTCAGATAACTCTGTTTTAAATGGGTAAGAGTTTATTATTTCAAAACCTGTTTAGGAAATAAATATTTACTCCAGTTTTGGTTCTTTCTTTTCTGGGTTATAAAATTGATTGATGTGTTAATAAATTTTAGTTTCAATTCTTATTGATGTATTTAATTTTATGTTATCCTTAAAATTCATAAGGTATGAACAAGGGTGATTAACTAATTCATAATATGAACAAGGTATTAAATGAATGTATTTATTGCTAGTTTAAAACATTATTCTGTAATTGTTAGTTTGAACTTTATTGTTTTTGCTATACTTGGGATTAAATACTTAGGTTAAAGGTTAGTCATTCATAATATGAATAAGGGTGATTAATTAATTCATAATATGAATGAGATATTATATGAATGTGTTTATTTTTAGTTTTAAGACATTATTCTGTAATTTTTAGTTTGAAATTTATTGTTTTTGTTATACTTAGGTTAAAGGTTAAAAGGTTAAAAGGTTAAAGGTTATTTATGAATTTAATTATTTTAACTGATGCAATTATTATTTTTTAAAATCTTAATTTATTTAATAAATTAAATTTAGTAATAATATTTTTAACTTATTCAAAATTACTATATTTTTAGAAGTAAAGAATTTAAGAAGAATTTTTAATTATAAAATTTATTTAAAACTTACGTGATTAGTTGAATTTATATATATATATATTATTAATGTGCAAATTATTTTTATTATTTTATGTTATTTTTGTTTTTTTCACTTAATAAAAACTCTTAATTAATTTTTTTAATTTATAATAAATTAGTAATTGGAAGTATAATTATTATAAATCCTTTACAGAACCCCGATAATTTTATAATAAAAGTTAGGTTAAAGGTTAAAAGGTTAAAGGTTATTTATGAATTTAATTATTTTAACTGATGCAATTATTATTTTTCAAAATCTTAATTTATTTAATAAATTAAATTTAGTAATAATATTTTTAACTTATTCAAAATTACTATATTTTTAGAAGTAAAGAATTTAAGAATAATTTTTAATTATAAAATTTATTTAAAACTTACGTGATTAGTTGAATTTATATATATATATATTATTAATGTGCAAATTATTTTTATTATTTTATGTTATTTTTGTTTTTTTCACTTAATAAAAACTCTTAATTAATTTTTTTAATTTTATAATAAATTAGTAATTGGAAGTATAATTATTATAAATCCTTTACAGAACCCCGATAATTTTATAATAAAAGTAAGGTTTAATTTTTTATATGCCATTTTGGGGTGCGCCAGCCAAGGATCAGTGAGCCTCAACCAAGGGTAGGCGTGGGATTATTGAAGCTCAACAGGCGGCTTAAGTTTTCTATAAAAACCTGCACATTTTTTTTATTTGTTTCTTGACCATAACAGAAGTGAAACTCCGTTCGATTCATTATGAGTCCATCCTTTTGAGAAAACATGATCATACCATGTAGAACTTAGGGCATCAAAAAGCATACGTTCATATCTAAGATATCGAGTTGAGCGATTACAGTGAGTTTTGGTTTGTGTGATTCATATGCATATTTAACTATTAGAGAGTCGTATCATTTTAAGAGTTCCACGTATATACTTTGTTGGTAAAATGGCTTTGCATTGCGACGGAGCTCGAGGGATGGGCTTGTGCAGCCTTTGTAAGAAGTAACTAAACATTTCATTAAAAAACAAATACGCATACAACGTGATTAACATAAGTATCACAATGATTATATAGTAGATTCTTTATCATGACTTATTGCTTATTAATCATCATGATTATTTTTAATTTTTATCATTTTATAATTTAATAATTTAAATAAAACGGTTAAACATGCAATCGTGTATAAGAGTAAAATGTAGAAATAATAACGCGATATTTTTAGGTGAAAATAATCTGTGTTACAACCATGATCTAAGAGTAAAACCACCTGTCTATTGGATCACATAACTTTTTACTATGAAAATCAAATGTTTAAGTTTAAATTCGATCTTATGTTACTCTCACTATGATACTGTCCTAATGTATTTTATTTACGAGTCCATGTTCTGTTTTTCATAGTTTTTAAAATTAACGTGATCGGTTTTCAGACCAACTTTCTAATAAATTCTTCGTCAATCAGATCGTTCACAAATCAACTTTAAAAATATTAGCACAAAAAATACATGTGTTCATGTGTGTTCTAGACCGGATTTAATAATGAATAATCTTAATTAGATGATTTAAAATAAATTTCACTTTAACCATTAAATTTTAGAGCAAAAGAGCAAAACGATGTAAGTATAAATTTAAAAAAATAATTTTTTAAAATTTAATAATTAAACCAAATAATTATAATTACATAATCCGAATAAAATTATATAATCTGAATAAGTAAAAATTTAATAAAAAGAATTCTTATAAAAATAAAACACATCAAATAAATTTATTAATAAATACTTTTAAAAATCTAATAAAAAGAAGTAATATAAAAATAAAACACATCAAATAAATTTATTAATAAATACTTTTAATATGATATCAATTTGATATTCATTTATTTAATTGTCTGTGTTTCAATTAATAAAGATTAATTTACTTTCTTTTGTTTTACATCCCTGCATATATATCATTATTGCATTTATATTAATTAACTTCTTTACTTCTTGCGTATATCATCTTTACTCCTTATATAATAATTAACTTTTTGAATTAATCATACTTTTCAATATATATTAAACCCATATACTAATTAACTTTTAGAATTAATCATACCTTTCAATATATATTAAAGCCCATTCATCATATTCACCCTTCTTTTTTGCCAGAAGTTGAACTTTTACTCTATATATAAACTTAATTACCTTTTATTATTTTCGGCTTTTTCTTCGGCAGCTTATGATGTTTCTGTCCTTTTCTTCAGCAGCTTCAGCTATTTCTGTAAATTCAATTAAAAGGTTTTCTACTTTTTTTTTTTCGGTATGTTTTTTCGAACCCTAATCTCTAACCCTAATGTATATAATAATAATACTCAATGGTAGGGTTAAATGTATTTTGATCTTAATTTTTCAAATTCTGTTAAAAATAAAAACTTAATATTATAAAAAAAATCATTTATTAAGACATATTATAAAAATATTTAATTAATAATTTTATAAACTAATTAAAGTTTAAATAAATATTTTAACATAAAATATAATTTTAAATTTATGAAAATATGCTATTAAATCTATGAATGCAATCCTATGTGTTATAGTTATAAAAGACATATCTGAAGTACGAATATCTAGAACTTGAATATTTGTTCGGTTTTTCTTGATAAACTTGATAGTAGGCGTTTACAGGTAAATATTTTGTCCACGAAAATAATCAAACCTCCGTACTTACAAATTCATATACTTTATATCAAGTATTCATATGTTCGTTTTCTAGCATATTTATCAATTTTTACTAATCAATTTTTACTAATATCTTTAACTCATAATCATCTTGAGAAAAAATATTTAAAACAATTAATTAATAACTAAAGTAGATAGCAAAAATATTTAAAACAATTAATTAATAACTAAAGTAGATAGCATAGTTTTCTCCCCCACACTATTTAAAACAATTAACTAATAACTAAGCATAGTTTTCTCCTCACACTTAGTTGCATATTTTCTGTAATATACAAGTAATAAAAAATATAGTATAATGAAAAGAAAAGAAAACTTCCTTGACATTGGCACACTAGCCGTGATCACCAAAACTCCCCCTTGTCTTTCACTCTTATTCATTTATAAGGCAAATAAACATAAGTAATAAAAAAGCGTTAGGTTGCCACACAACAAGCGTTACATATTACATGTAACATCTTTGGTTAGACAATCCCACGAGATATTCAAATAGGATTTGAGGCATGGTAATCCAAATTTTCATTTTTGTTATTGATCTTGGATCTCCTCCATATCATCCGTCCTTTCCTAGCATGTTTACTACTACCTTCACTAATGTCTAACACTCGTTAGGTTCTCAACTTTATAAATCTCCCTCTTAAAGATTTGGATCTTATCACAACAATCTAAGTAATAACACTTCTTTGCTCAAAGTTTTTTTTTGCCTTCTTTTTTCCCATCTCTCTCTTTTTCTTATCCTCAATTTTATTTCTCTTTTTCTTGAACTAGCTAGTATTGGATTCACTTCCTTGTTCTCCCTAAAGTTATGAGTTGTTATGATTGATTAAAAATAATATTAGGTTTGTTAGTCAAAATAGGAGGTGCCTAATTTAGAAGAAAATTCATTGAAGGTAGCTTACTATATTGTAAAAGATGGAGGTGGCTAACCTTGTTTGAATAAAGAATAGGAAAATTAGGTAGCCTAATTTTGTTGAATGAAGAAATGTTTGGCATATGAAATGAGAACTTGAAGGCTATAAATATGGCTTCATTTCTTCATTGATAATCATCCCAAAAATAGAGAAAAGCTTGTATGAGAAGTTCTTAAGTGAGAATTTTGTGGGAAAATTCTCTTGGGCTTGTAATTGCTCTTGTCTTTTGGGTGTGTGAGAAAATCACTAAAAGTGTGGTTGTAACAATTTTCCACATAGTGAATTTTTCTCTGGTTGTCTTTTGACAACGAAAGTGGTTTTTCTCTAATTTGGAGTTTCTACTATAATTCTTGTGTTGTGTATTATCTATTTCTCTGTTATTTGATATTCTGCTAAGGAAGATCTTGGGAGGAAGAATTTGTGATTATACCATTTTATCCAAATTTCCTAACAATTGGTATCAGAGCCAATTTCAAAGAAAGAAGGAGAAATGTCAGGAGTCAAGATTGACATTGAGAAATTTGATGGGAGAATCAATTTTGGCTTGTGGCAAGTACAAGTCAAAGATTTGTTGATCCAATATGGGTTACACAAGGCGTTAAAGGGGAAATCAGCCCTTGTTACTGGTATTGAGTCCAGTAAAACCAATATAAGTGATGAAGATTGGGAAGATCTTGATCTAAGAGTTGCAAGTGCAATTTGGCTTTGTTTGGCCAAAAATATTCTTGTAAATGTGCATGGAATATCTATGGCCAAAGAACTCTGGGAAAAGCTTGAAGAATTGTATCAGGCAAAAGGCAATTTGTTTCAAATTGGGTGTATTTGAAAGAGCAGTTTCATACTTTGCGTATGAATGAAGGAACTATTATGTCTGACCATCTAAGTGTTCTCAATGGTATTGTTTCTGAACTGGAAACCATTGGAGTTAAACTTGATGATGAAGATATATCTTTAAGGCTTATCTGGTCTCTTCCATCTTCTTATGATCACATGAAACCTATCTTGATTCATGGAAAGGAGAAAATGATTTTTTTTAGAAGTTACTAGCAAGTTGTTTTCTGAAGAAAAAAGGCTGAGTGGTGAAAGAAATGTTTCGCCTGAAAACTCAGCATTGGTATCTGACAACCGAAAGAAAAACAATTTCATGAAAAAGAAGAGTGTGTGTTGGGGGTATGGATAATCTGGGCACTTCAAAATAAATTGTCCAAAGGATGGAGCTGATCGTGCAAGAAGCTCAAATACCGACGGTGACACTAATAGTATGTCTGTTTTCAAAGACTATAGTGATGCTCTTTGAAAAGAGCATGTACATCCTCATGGCATGCCGTTAGTCTCTAAATATTGCCATGAAAGAGGGTGTGATATTGGTAGCGGGTCCACACGTTTGCACACGGGCATTGGTTTGGTATAGATGCAAGGTGTATGGTGGAAAGGATGTTGATGGCTAATGAACTCTCGGGAAAACCAAGTGTGAGAGTTGCACCATAAATTTCAGCAAGTTTTTTTTCGACATGAGCCGATGTGAAATTCTTAGAATTGGTGATTAATTCTAAGTGGGTGTACTCTTTATGGTGGAGTATGATAATTCTCGGTGTAGAGAATTATGACTGTTGGAATAGACAGTGTTGTAGTGGTAACCATGTTTATTTTTAATCAAGGTGGAGATTGTTATGATTGATTAAAAATAATATTAGGTTTGTTAGTCAAAATAGGAGGTGCCTAATTTAGAAGAAAATTCATGGAAGGTGGCTTACCATATTGTCAAAGATGGAGGTGGCTAACCTTGTTTGAATAAAGAATAGAAAAATTAGGTAGCCTAATTTTGTTGAATGAAGAAATGTTTGGCATATGAAATGAGAACTTGAAGGCTATAAATATGGCTTCATTTCTTCATTGATAATCATCCCAAAAATAGAGAAAAGCTTGTATGAGAAGTTCTTAAGTGAGAGAATTTTGTGGGAAAATTCTCTTGGGCTTGTAATTGCTCTTGTCTTTTGGGTGTGTGAGAAAATTACTGAAAGTGTGGTTGTAACAATTTTTCACATAGTGAATTTTTCTCTGGTTGTCTTTTGACAACGAAAGTGGTTTTTCTCTAATTTGGAGTTTCCACTATAATTCTTGTGTTATGTATTATCTATTTCTCTGTTATTTGATATTCTGCTAAGGAAGATCTTGGGAGGGAGAATTTATGATTATACCATTTTATCCAAATTTCCTAACATGAGTATTCTCTGAAAATTTAGACTTTGAATGTGACTCTTGTACTCTTATTATTAACTTCCACTTTTTCACATCTATCAATGCCTTCCCTGTAACTAGGAAGGGTCTTTCCAGAAAAATGTTTATCTCATTGTTCTTCTTCATGTCTAGAATGAGAAAATATGTTACAGAAAAAATTTCTCCACCTTGACCAACACCTCTTACACTATCCTCAATTTTTTTTATTGAACCAACAATTATTTGTAGAATGACAAATGTGGCTTACCTATGATACATGAGACTACAAACTTTCCTAAATCTTTTTTTTAAAAGGTAATTGTCTTTTTAACATAGCACAACACTCTATGGTTAAGGATATTGTTCTACTCTTTTAGTTTCCTCTTCTTAGGCAGAATTTCTTTCATAAATAAAAAGACATTTGCATTGAAGCATCAATAAATGATATGTTTATGTGTAACTTCTTAAACACATTCATGACTTAGAGAATTTCATATCTAATTTGTGATTAAGAAGTCATTGAGGGAAAGATGGGTTGAGTGTAAAGGGAACCTCTCGTGTTAGTAGATGACTATCCACTAACTTTCTTCTCCATCTTTGGTGCTTCATCACCCTTCTCTTCTTCTCTTAGTTTATCTCCCTTGATTTCTTTCTTTTCTTCTTTCTCGTGTTTTTTCAAGTCAACCCTAACTATAGTACCACTTCTTAACATGATTTCATTACATTGTTCCTTATCAGGTCTCTTTAGCTTAGCTTGGGTTATCACTTGGAGATTTCTAAGGGGTCTTGAGCTAATTATCCCATTTAAATATCTAGATTTCAAATAGAGGTCCCGTGAGTGGTTTCTAGATGATCCACCTTACTTTTCAAAGATTCTAGATTTCAAATAGAGGTCCCATGAGTGGTTTTTAGATGATCCACCTTACTTTTCAAAGATTGAATGAAATCTTTCACTATCCCTATTGAAGCAGTACTAGTGCTATCCTTATTAATACATTTTTTTTTATGTTTTTACTATTGAAAATCGTGTTGTTAAAATGGTTGGTGATTAAATTAGTTGCCATCTTGATTTTTGCTTCGTGAAAAAAATTGGGGTGGTTCCTTTAATCTAGATGTAGGTGCTTGAATAAAGGTTCCTTTTACGGGTTGACTTGTTAACATAATTCATAGTTTCAGGAACATTTCCACGTACCTCACTAGATTGGGGTCCGCTAAAGTAATCACAAACAATGAATGGGTTTTGCACCATATGTACCCCACTAGTCTAACATCTAACTTCTTAGATTTTTCAACAACAAAACGATTGATTGAGCTTACAATGCTATTAAGGTGTCAACATTCACTGCTTCAACTACTTGACAGTTGTTAGAAGACATCTCATCTAGTTAAACAAAAACTTCATCCTTAATCTTACTTATGTTCCTTGGTTTTCCCATTAATTCATTGTTGAAGGTTTGTACCTGCAATCATGTAGGGAGATCATAATGTGGTCATCTACTTAACAAATCCTTAGAATCAACTAATAAGGTTAACTAGAGATCAACTTTCTCATATTTCATAAAAAGAACTACCCTAAAATTACTTGGAAGATGTGGTATCATTTTTGAGCTTGGTTATCTTTAAAAATGAAAGTAACTTAGCCAAAAACTTTTGAGCTAACTGCTTGTGGATCCTATTAGTAGTGATTGTAACAAATTCTTAGCTTTGTCGAGAAAGGAAAAATGCAAAAACATATTGCATCATCTTGAAGTTGTAGTATTCCAAACTAATTTGTATGTACCATTTGAATGACATTTGACTTGAGTTCAAAGTTATTAACATTGATATTCGACTTATTAATAAAAGAATGAACTCTGAGAAAGTGAAGCTACTTAAAGTTTGGGCACTACAATTGCCTATGTAATCTTTCTCTTCTTGGTCATTATAGAGGTTTTTCTATCTCAGATCAAAAGGTTTAAGACTTGCTGTCAATTCTATGCATATAATAATATCACGAACAAAATTAAAAAAGCTAGTATAGTAATGTTCGTGATTTATATACATTATTAAATCACGGATCATGTAAATAATATAGTGTAATTAAGTACAAAAATTGATCATAAAAAAAGTTTAATTGTTTTATAATTGGGTATCAATTTGATTGTTATTAAAACTATTAGGAAAATGGAAAGTTTGATAGATGGTAAAAAATAATAAATTAATGACTAAAATCATTAAATTATCAAGTACGAAAATATACAAGAATGAGCTCTAAAAACCTTAATCTCTCAATTTATTATACATATGAATAACTAAAATCTTCCCATATAATTGTTATAACAATTATATAATCAATTGCATTGAAAGTAGTATATATTCATCTTTTAAATAAATTACACATCATACAATAATTAATCATATTACTCTAATGCTAATTAGATTGCATACTATTCATTAAATCCACAATTATAGATTATAAATAAGAATCGTACATCTCTATCTATAAACTATGCATATTATTCAATCATGATAAATAATTAAATAATATAAATTTTTCTTAATTATCTTTGTAGATTAATTGATGGATAGTCAATTAATAGAATGAAAATAAGATTAAATAATATAATTTCATTACAATCATAATGGAAAAATAATCAATGAATAATATACTAGAAAAACGAATTTATAAGACCCATATATTAAGAATTTAACTATTCAAAATATTCATTGAGTTTTCAATATGTATGAAAAATTACACAAACATTGATAGAAAATTAAAGTAAAGAGAGAATACAATCCATCTCTCAATATGAATGGACTTTTGATTTCCCTTTACGCAATTTCTTTTATTATATTGTATTTTTTTCTATTTTTTGCTTTCTGAAAATATATTTAACTTTGAATTTATGAATTTGTCTCACCAAATTGGTTCTAAATAGTTTAAAAACAATATAATATTATCCATTAAATATGTCACATAATACAATAGTTGAGATTAATAATTAAACATAAAAATGAAACTGATGGAGACATCATTGCATAGTTTTATTAATCGAGATCCTATAGTAAACTTATCGAAGTATGATTGATCAACTGATATTTTCATATTTCATTAAAAACACTAAATATTTATTTGAGGTCGTTCGATCGAGAAGATCGATCTTTAACAAGATTGATCAAATAAGTGATGAAAAGTCTCAAATGACTCATTTGACTCTATATGATGTCGCTTCATCTACATTAGCACATTTATACATAAAATAGACTTTTGTCAATATTTATTCAAATATAAGACAAATAACAAGCTTAAATTTGTTAAATAAATAGATCCTTATGATATTAATAATTTAAATATGAAAAATACAAAACGATATCATACTCTTATAAAGTGTGACTATAATTGAAATATTTAGGCTTCCAAGCCTTGTTTCTAAACAATTAAATATCTTTGTTAACTTTACGTTGATAAAAAATAATTCTAGTTTCTCAACTTAGTATGTGTTTTTCAAAAACACCACCAACCAAATCAAGAAAAAAAAATTCTCTCCGTATAATGTTTGGGTAACTTTGTTCTCACAAAATTCTCTCAATATTAAGTGTAGAAAATTCTCCAACTTTCTAGCGAGTGATAGGCCAACATAAGGGAATATGGTGTTTATATAGTGTCAAAACCTAGCACAATTTCATTAGAAATTCAACTCTTAATTCTACTCAATTTGAAGAGTCACACAATCAAATTGTATGTTGACGAGAATCTTGTTCCCACCCTCTTCTAGGTATACTATATGACAAATTTTGTTTAATTTATACACTAAATCTAATTTTATTTGTTAAAATTCCCATGCTTGTAGTGCAAGTTTTAAATGCCTACTAACCATTTAAATTTTATATTTTAATATTTTAATTTATACATATATTTATTTATTTCAAGTAAATAATATATATAGATAATTTACATTTTGATCACTTAATAATTAATTCCAATTAATTATTTATTTATCATGAAAGTAACGCTATTTTTTATTGTTTTGGAGCATATTTCGGGACCGATGCAATTATAATTTCAAAATTAAATAAAGAATTGATATGTTAATTAACCCTTTTATTAATTATCAATTTTTATTAATCTCATAGTTATTTCAGTATAAAATTGAAAGTGAACTCTTCAATAGGATAAACACTTAAGGAGGTACCCAAACTTATATCAATTCTACACATAGGTGTCCAAATTATTTTTTCTATAAAAAGGTATCCATTCTTATATTTTGATTACATGTAAGTACCTAATTGAGATCCAGGCTTCCATCTGAGTGTATTATCACTAATAGTAACGCACAAGTGTTTCTCAAATTCAATATTTTGTCACTTTTTTTTAAAAAAAAATATACTAAATATTTATCTAAAATATTCTCTCACGCTCTCTCATACACACAATACTATTTTTCATAAAAAAAATTATTCATTTGGTTTTATTTATCTTCTTTTGGTGTGTCTCTTTAAAGCAAAAATATTATCTATTTATAGATAAAATTACAAGTACTAAAATCAAATGTAATTAATGGGATTTCGTTTAATTTTTTTTATTTTCTTCGTATGTAAATGATGAGGTTGCATTTACATACGAAGATTTTTATTTTCTTCTACGTGAACAAGAACTACATATATACCGTTCTTCTTTCCCATATTCAGACCACACTCAAATCCCAAAACCAAACACCACCATCTAATATATCATAACTTCTCCTAAGCATCAAGTGTTGGCATTGCGGCAGGCCACTGTATATTTCCCATATCAATATTAGGAACAAAGACTATGCCCCTAAATATTTCAGCTTGGCTCTCTATTAAATGAGTCATCAATGTTTCTATAAATTTATTAAGAGACCAGTACACGAATAAAATAGCAGATCGGGAATAGTATTCCATCTTATTCTTCTCCTTGGACATACCGACCTTATTTTTTGTACGCATTTTGAAAACAAGAAAAATATTATTACAACGATAGATGTTTTAAAAGCCTAATAGAAAATGTAATTTAATTTAAACATAGTAGAAATAGGGAATTTTCAGAAGCATAACTAGATTTAAACTAATCTAGAGATCACGACATTTAAAGAAGTAAAACATTATTGTGTAGTCCTTCAATAGAAACATTATCATATTGCATGCTGGGAGAAATGCAAACAAAGACTCCAACATATATGAGGTTTCTTATGTTAAAAAAATTATATAGCACATTTGAAATACATTAATTTTTAATGAAACACTAAAGCTACCTAAACAGGATGTCTGTTTAAACACCCTCCAATACTTAAAACCCTACAAAGTTTCTATGAGTAAGCTATGGAAGTATTTATCCTCAATGAGACACGATGTATGTTTTTGAGTAAAGAATCACAATTTACTCAACATAACTTTGGGTATACTTATCTTCTTACTTTTTTTTTTTAACAAAAATAAAATATTTCATTAATGTACGAGTAAGTACATTTAAAAGTATAGGAGAAAAAAACATCTTAAAGAACAACCTAAGTCATTAACTATATAAAATAATAACATAAGTAGTTATCATGCTTTTAGGAAAAAATAATATAAAATCTAACACATAATAACCCGTAAACAAACAAAAGATATTATTTTGACACATTAATATATACAATACAATTAAAAAGTATTAAGAATAACGAAGTTTTACATTGATTAAAGACAATATTATAATAAAATTTACAAAGATTACGAATATCTCACTTATTGGATTAACTTTGGCCGTAACTCATGGCACTAATTTAAGGTCTTTCGTATACTTCATTACACAAAAAAAAAATCCCACACAACCACCTTACAATGATGGCACACCAAACACAACACACCAATGGTGTGTACAATACAAGGTCTATGAAAAAGATAAGGAAAAAGGGATTGTTAAAGAAGTTTTAGAAGGGATTTTTGAAGAAGGTTTAGAAGGGATTAGGGAGATGATTGAGAAAAACTTTTTAGAGAGAGGCGGTCCTCTGCTTCGAAATAGCCTAAATTTATTTGTTATTGAAGGTTTCTCAACAAAAATTATGTCTTTAATCATCGTCTCTTTCACTTTAAAAATGGACTTTTTATGGCTCACAAAAACAACAGATATCATATACTTTGGATTGCATTCATATTAACTTGTTAATCACAAATCAAAACTGAAATCTCTTAGCTACAAGAATAGATATGATAACTTTCTTCAAAAAAATCTATTAGCAACAATTTAGCATATATTTCACTTAATTATAATTTTTTTGGTGGGTCTAGAGAAAACGTCTTCTGTTCAAGGATGTAAAAAGAAAAAAAAAGTAATAGCCTTTGCAGTTCTTGCCACAATGATCCTCTTTGCCTACTTTTGCTATGTAAAAAGGAGGAGGAAAGAATCAAGATTTTCACAATAAAATGGTGAGTTTGATCAATAGAGATATAAAACGGGTTATCTCATCTCATATTGTGTCTCATTTAATGTTTCTAATAAATTCATGATAGAATATTATATCTTTTATTTAAATATTATCTCATATCATTTAAATTATAACTCTCATTTAATGTTTCTAGAAGATTTAAATTGTAATATAAAATATAAAAATAAAGAAAAAAAGAATTATAAAAGAAGAGAAGAAACGAAAAAAGCAAAACGAAACAAAAATTGTGCTATAATTAAGCCTTCTTTATATTGAAGATTGAAGACTTTTTCTTAACCACAACTTGTGTTTTCAATTTTGTTATTAAAAAGAAAAGTGAATGAACGAAATTGGGAATAGTAATTTATTATTACTTATATTATTTTTTAGCATTTATTGTTGGTTAAGTCTCATTTTCTGTTTGGTTGAAGGGAATGAAAAAGAATCAGAAGTGACTCTTTACATTTGTGTGTTTGGTTGGACTGAAAAATGAATTAGGAATGAAATCAATTTCTAAAGTATAATGAATCATAATTCTTTCTCCCCTTTAGGAATCATGATTTCATACTCATCTCAAATTTTGTTTCCAATTTTATCCCATCTCAAATATAATCATAAATTCTAAAACCCAAAACCCTAAATCTTAAAACTTAAACCTCAAAATCCCAAATCCAAAATCCTAAACCCCAATCCCAAAACCCTAAACCTTAAACTCCAAATCCATAAACCCTATTTAAAAATAATAATTTTAACCCTAAATCCCAAACCTCAAAACCTTAAACCTTATTTAGAAAAATAATAATTTTAATAATATATTTTCCTTTCAAGTAATATTTATTTAGAAAAATAATGATTTCAATAATATATTTTGTTTGACAAAAAAATAATAATTAAATCATATTATTTAAATTTTACTAAATATATGGATATTAAGATAATTTATAATTTTTTCTATTTCATTTAAGTGTCAAACCAAACACTATAATACCGATTTTTTCTTTGATTTCAGTGATCAAACAAAACAACATTGTTTTCTTTCCATTCTAATTCTGATATCATTCTGTGAATCAAACGTCACCTTAGTATTTTAAAAATATACAAATTGTTTTTATCAAAATTATATGTAAAAGAAGTTAAAGATATTTTTATCAATTAAAATTTTTGTTATTATTGTTACTCGTTTTCTCTCTCTTGTTTCTTTTATGTCTCTCTTCCTTTCTATCGTTGAGTTTAGTGTTTAATGTTTGTTTAGTATTTAGTATTTAAAATTTAAAATTTAATGATTACAAATTCAAGTTTGAGTTATAGGATTTAGTAGAAAATATGAGAATTTTTTTTATGTAAATAAATAAAAGTGTGAAAACAGAGACGAGAAGGAAAATGAGAAAACAAAGAAAAAGAGAGAAAAGAGAAAGATGAAAGATGAAAGGAAAAAAAAGGACTAAATTGTCCATTTTTTGTGCATAACAAATATTTTTGGCCAAAAACATACCCTTTTATATATATATTTAAGATATTACTAAACAACTTGAATAATAATATATACCAAAACAACAACAGCAATCCCTAACGAAAAGATAGTAATTCTCATTTGCATAAAAAATATATATATAAAAAATCAATAGTCACTTGACATAGAATTTAGCCTACCTCGGAAGAAAACAATCAATAAAATGATTTTGCATCCGAAATACAAAGTGTACGTCAAACAGCAATGTTAAATTTGCTATATTATTTTCCTTTTGTTTAGAAAAACTAGACCTAGTACAGCTCTCACGTTCTTTACATCATCAATCCCTTTTAAAATTAAATGTAACATAAATACTGTAAATGGAGATACAACATTTGCTCACTTGCTTTATGAGATTGACATGTTTGAATAAAGAAGAGTAAAAAAGTGTTCCACTTCCGGTAAGCTTCCAATAATTTGAATGAATTGGTCTCTTCTTGGCTCTTCAAGGACAGCAGGACTCATTTGCGCAACTCGGGGAACTAATCTGGCCAGTTGCATTCCTGATGCAAGACTGTCTCCTCCCGGTTGCACCTCCATATCTTTAATCAGATAGTCTACCACAGCTTTCAATGCTATCTCTGTAATGCTCCCAAATTCAGAACTGCAAAGGAGAGGGGGGGAGGAAATCAAAATTCACATTTTTTGTCACAGATATGAGAGTAACTCGCAACTGTCGAATTTTCAGTTTTGAACCCAAAAAAAAGGCAGGAATTCTATAAATTGATGGTGGAGTTGGAAAATCAACCAGGAAAAATCATATAAGATTTCCTTTGTAAAATATTATTTAACTAAGAGAAAGTGTCACATAAGTCCACTATATTGGTGTGTTTGGCCCTTGGATTATAATTGGTGAAAACATAGTAAAATCCAGAATGGAAATCAAAGGGGTAAAAGTAAAATCAGCAGCTAGAAAAGTCCTTAAAAGGAGAGAAATAGTAGGATTTACTGTTTAAAGATGGAAAATATTTCATAGTGCAGAAAGCATATCACTGCCAAACAGAGCAAAACCTTCTTCCTAATGACATGGTAATGATACACCAACTATAAGGTGACGTTTGGTTCACATGATAGAATCGGAATCGGAATGGGAATGAAATGGAATGGAAAGGAAATAATGTTGTTTGGTTTGACCATTAAGGTTTTAGGATTTGAGATTTAGGGTTTAAGGGTAACGGGTTACGGGATTCGAGTTTTGGGGTTACGGGATTCGAGTTTTGGGGTTCGGGGTTTTGGGTTTTGGGATTTAGGTTTTAAGGTTTAGGGATTTGGGATTTGAGTTTAGGATTATATTTGGAGTGGAAGTAAAATTGGAAAAAAAATTAAGATAGGAATGGAATCATGATTCCTAAAGGGGGAGAAGGAATCATGATTCCTAACTCATTTTTCAACACAACCAAACACGCAAATAGAAGGAAAATTCCTTCTTCTTTAGGAATCGATTTTATTCCTTTTTCAACACAACCAAACACACAAATGGAAGGAAAATTCTTTCTCCTTTAGGAATCAATTTTATTCCTGACTCATTTTTCAACACAATCAAACACACAAATGGAAGGAATCAATTCTGATTCCTTTCTATTCCCTCCAAACAAACACAACATAATAATTAATTCATTATGACTGTTCATTTGGTAAACAGTGATGGATTTGGGCTGATAATCATGAGCAGTAATGTACAAGGTACTAAGGGATAATCACATAAAACAAGATAATTAAGCAAATTATTAAAATAAATAAAACATATTTTAAACAAGGAGTTGCAGTTTCAGTTAAATGGAATCTAGTTTACACAATAAGACTTACCATCTTAGGAAGTTCTTCGATACAAATAGAAATTGTCAAATACCTAGCTTTAGAAACATACCTATTCAACACTTCCCTTGTCTCCATCACAAGTTGGTCGAATTTCGATAAAGCTGAAAAATTGCCATTGTTGCTGCTGGAGAGTGTGCCTACTTTCTCAGAATGAACATACTCAGGCATCACGTAGTCTACCCAATGATGAGGACGACTTCTGCTAATGAAGTTGTCAATTATTTGCAAGATTGATTCATGAAGAGCTTTACTGTTGAAAAAATCCCTCAATTGCTTTCTGCATGGTACAAGTATTCATAACATGTAAGAAAAATACAATCGGAATTTGCAGGCTGCCTCGACATTGTTTTGGTTATCACAATTTTTCCAAAGGTACCTTTACAAGGTGAGCTCGATCATGATCTACTTAAAATTGCGAAGTTAGTACTGAAGGTAAATGGTGAGCTACATGTTTTTACGAGAGCTAATTAATTTAAATTCCTTCAAGTGTTTCAGCCACAGAGTTAATATACATATTTTGCAGGGCCAAAATCAACAAAAAATGACCTACTTTTTTGGGGTAAGGAAAAAATAATAATAATTTTGTTAAGTTCCAAGCCTACAAGCTGTTTGAAAATATCGGAAGCCTGAAGATTGACTTATGCATCAACCAATATTAGCAGAAGGGCCGGACTACATATAGCAGCAAACACACCTTACTAAGTGCATATTAACTTATTTCATTTGCTTATCTCGTTGTAAAATTTTACCCTTTGAGAACTTCCGTTGCTGCTGCTTGCATATCTGATATCAAATCAGGCATGACATGGGTAGATAGAAAATCAGCACTTGCAAGAAACTTCTGCTGGTCATCCCTGTCAATTGGATCGGCATTCTCCTGTAAGCATGGCAGGTAAACAAAACTCAGAGGACCAACAGAACATGTAAGCGTTAACATGTAGCATACCTAGTGAGATAAAATAATCAAGCAGTGCCTAATAACAAATTTGGCAAAGAAAATGCGAGACACTTACCTATAAGTTACCTGTAAGTAGATGACATATCAATATGTGCAAGTATACAGAACAATAACGTTTGTTAACATCATGAGGAACACATGACAACAATATTATGAGATTAAGTTTGGAATTATTAAATAGCATGTATGTGCACTTTATCAATAAAAACTTAAAAACTAAATACATTTAAACTGATTTCAGTGTTAAAAAAAAAATGAAGATAAAATCTGAATTGAATTTTTTCTAAAAATCGAGCATATTATATTGAGCACTATTATATATCATAATATCACAACTAATGTGGTAATTTTTTATTAGATCTAGTAACCACACTATACATATCGATAACATTGCATTAAATCATTTGAAATTCATCTCAAATTTGAATAATATATATATATATATATATCAAAATATAAATCACTTTTGATTGTATGACTCAAAAATATTGAAGTTTTTAAAAACTTCTACCAAAAGCTCCAACTAATGTGGTAATTTTTTATTAGATCTAGTTAGATGGACCACACTATACATATCGATAACACTGCATTAAATCATTTAAAATTCATCTCAAATTGAAGTAATATATATATATATAAACCACTTTTGATTGTATGACTCAAAAATATTTACATTTTTAGAAACTTCTACCAGAAGCTCCAATCATTTCTTTACTTTCTAAAAGTGTCAAAAAGGGCACCCGAGGTCCTGTAAACAAGTAAAACACTCAAGTTCCGTAGTTTTTTAGTGAATCACATGGATCATGTTGCTTTCATAAAATTAACATTAAAATTCTATTTTAACGGTTGACTAAGAAATTGGGCCATATTATATCATGTGCTAATCATGTAACCAAATTTTGTAACATGACTAGCACATGACATAACCTCAATAGAATTGTTATTCTAGAAATACCCTTACAAATTTGACAACATAACTAACAAATAACAAAATTTGACCCAATTTCTCAATCAACAGTTAGAAACGAGAGAAAACTATCATCTTAAAATCAACAGTTAGCACTCTCACCCTTTCTGAAACATCAAAACTATCATCTTAAATTTGTTTCCATATATCGAAAAACAAAGAGAAAAAATAAAGAAATTTCAGAAATTTTGAACTATTGCCACCAAAATTGTAGGACAACATTCATTCTGCAGACTACCAAGCACAAAAACAAAAGCCATGACTCATTATTGAGGAAATATTTGGATAATCGAAATGTCCACAGCACAAAACAAGTTTGATCAAACAACTGCTCTCTAGAGCTAGACTAGACCCAACGAGAAGCTTCATGTATCAAGGAAGTGAGAACAAGTGGTAAATGGTTGTCAAAAATGAACCCAAACTGGAAGAATCAGCCTATAAATCTAATTAGGATCTAGAAAAAGAAAACCTGGTACATTATAGTGGTGCCTGAATCTAATGAGATGGTATTAATGTCAACTTCTAGATCTTCCTTTTTTTGGTCTCCACATCAGCTTGTGGATTGATGAACTCCTCAAACGATAATGAAGAAAATTTAGCTGTCAACAATTGACAGAACGACAACAATAGCATGAAAGACCACAGTGAATGAACCACTAGTGTTGAGTGAGAACAGGAGAACACTTACAGCCATGACTTTTGATGAAAACATATAATATAGCCTTGTCAAATTGTTTCTTTCAAGTTCAATAATGCCAATGATGAAAATCCAACTGCAAGGAACAAAGGCAGCACAAGAGTTGGAAACAATTTGTTTTTCGGGTGGTGTGTCAATGAACGGTCATAAAGGCTACAGCACAATAACCGTGTCAATTAACAGGGTTAGAAGTGTTTTGATGGTGAGATTGACAAATGCTATTAGTGTTTTTGGTTGTCATATGTAGGTTTTTTGAACAGTTACAACATTTTGTTTCATGGTTCATTACTTTTTTCTTTTGAGGAAAACTAAATACAAAACTAGAGGCACAACAATAATAAGGAGAGAGTGAAGAGAAGCTTGGAAGCTAAATTGGAGTTCTCTACACACTTTGAAAACGTGTTAGAAGTTAAAAAAATAGTTGGGAGTGAAGGAGAAAGCAAAAGCGTTTTGTTCTTCTTATCATTGTTGTAATTCTTGTAGTCTTTTGTGTTTTTGTTGATTTCTCATGTGTAAAACACAGAATCTGTTTATTTTACTTAGTATATCTGCTTTCCTCTATATAAGGTTGGTTACTGACGATCAGTAATGCACATACGTACATAGTTAGATAGACTTTGTATGAAAACATGATATACACACACCACGGAAATGGTTTTCTTACTATGCCAAGCTCATTCACCGATGTTATCATTGTTGAGTTACATGTGCGAGTATTTATGGAAATTACTCGGCAATTTTTTCAATCGAAAAATGGACTTTTAGGTGCCTCGACAAGAGCCTCGTCGGGGGATCGGAGAGGTACTTGAGCTTGCATGATTTCTATAAATTCCCCTCTTCTTGTTTCTTTAATGAGAAAAAACGTAATGAAACTCTGTCAAATTGACATATCATTTTTTTATTCCAAATCATTATTACCTTGAGTATTTGTTCGATAATAGTGATTCATAACTGTGTGAGTAAAACCGTGCTTTGAATAGTGAGTACTCGAAACGGTGTTCAGCCTCTTAAGTTGTGAGTACTTAAGACTATTTAAGTAGTGTGGTGAGAGTGTTCTTTTAGGATTGTTGAGTGTTTCCTAAGATGGTGACTATGGGTGATATGTGATTGAATGTGTTTCCCACATTGATTGTTGGTGACTCGTGGTAGAATGTAGTTCTCATGAGTGGTTGTTCACATTCTGATTCACTTTACTGACCATCGATTACTAATCGTACTATATCGAGTGGTGCTAACTTTGGAGGAAAGTCGGGTTCATATGTTGAACTAAGTCGTTGTAGAGGTAGTAATAGGCAGTTCAGACAGAAGTCCCGATAGAGATATTGATGGTTTTGTTTCTATCAGAATTATAATTGTTTTCTTGCTTAGTGGATTGGTCCTCAAGTAATTTGAATTATTTAGCTAGGGTTATCATTATGGGATGAGCAGGTAAATCATCTTTCCGAGTGCTCTATACCTTTATATCTCCACAATCTTTGTAACCTCATTCGATTGTGATTTCTTGTACTCCATCGAACCTCTAAATCTGCATTAGCTCATATTTCTTGGATCTCTGCTTAGTCTCGTATGACGCCTGGGGTGGTTGCTCTGAAAGTATGCAGCTTTCTTGATTGATTGCTTAACTGTTTGGTGAAGTTCCAGCTTGTCCTAAAAAGAATGGACGAGTGTGAGATCTCAACAATCTGTGCTGGATGTGTATTTGCTACACCTATTTGCTGTGATCCTATCCCTAATCTTTGAGTTATCTTTAATGAGATGATGGTGGCTGAGAAGAAGAGAGGGGCTGAGTTAGATTTCTGCAGATCAAGAAAATTCGGAAACTTTGTTACAACTGTGAATTAATGGATGTGTAAGCTAGTGGCTGTTACTTTACTTGGAAAAACAAAAGGAAAAATGACATTTTCATAGAAGAAAGACTTGACAGGATGCTTGTTGATTCAGATTATTTAGCCAAATTCCCTGGGCTTTCGGTCAGAGTAACACCTCCCCCCCAAAAAAAAAAAATTTGTTAGCACTGACCACACTATGCTCTTAATAGACTTACAGAAGAGATGAGGTGGTGGAAGAAGGATATTTAGGTATGAACCTAAATGGATGACAAAGCCGGAACCCAGGATATGAAGATGTAATTCAAGAGGGTTGGATTGGGCAATCCTCAAATTTGGGAATGGCTAATGTAATGAAAAAGCTTAAGATGTGTAAGAGATAGCTAATCAACTGGCTGAAGAATCTTAGAGGTATATCATAAGGGCAGAATTCAAGCACTCAAAAATAGCTTGTTGGTGGCGGGAAAAGGTGAGGTGAGACATTGCTGGAGCAGTTGAGAATCAAAGATGAGATTGATGCAATTTGGAGGGGGGAGGAAATGTACTGGGGCTCTAGAGCAAGGATTAACTGGCTAAAGTTTGGGGACAGAAACACTAGTTTCTTTTATAAAAGTGTTTTACAGAGGAGGATGGAGAACAAAGTAAGAAGGTTGAAGAATGTTGATGGCATGGAGCATTTTCTGAGGATGTAGGCTGAACCTATTCAAGGTGTTAAGGAGGTGCTGATGTGTGTGGAACCTATACTTTATGCTGGGACCAATAGAAAGTTGATTAGGGTGATCACTAAGGAAGAAGTTATACTTAAAGCTGCTGTATTTGACTTAGGGGGCTACAAGGCCCCAGGACCAGATGGTTATTCAGGTGTTTTTTTCTTTTCTCTCTTCCCCCCTCCCCTCCTCTTTCTCCAAAAACACTGGAGCCTGATTGGGATTACGTAACTAAGTCAGGAATTTTTTTGACAAAGAATACATGCCAGATGCAGTCAATAGAACTCATATTACACTAGTACCTAGGGTAGCACAACCAGAGAACCCAGCCCAGTTTATGCCAATTTCTTTATGCATTTTTCTTTACAAAGTGATTTCCAAAGTGGTGATAAGGTAATTGAAACCCATCTGCCTACCCCTGTTTCTGGAGTACAGGACACCTTTGTCAAGGTAAACACAGGAAACATTAATTACTCGAGGTTTTTATCATCTGAAGAGGAGGAAAACTGAAAAGGTAAGATGGTCTGCCCATAAGATGGATATGGCAAAGGCATATGATCGAGTAAATTGGAAGTTCTTGCAATTGCTTCTTAGAAGATTGGGATTTGATAAAATCTAGATGTTGGGTTATGAAGTGTGTGACTACAGTGTCCTATAGTGTGCTTCTTAATGGCTCACCTCTGGAGTTTTCCAAAGCCCACAAGGGATTAGGCAGGGAGACCCTATCACCTTACCTATTCATCCTAAATTTGAACTGATCTTAGATTCTACAAATTTGGGAGGGTAATAGTGATTCAGAATGAGAACCTTGAGGAAAGTAACTGCTATACAAGACACTATACTTCCTTTAACTAACAAAGAAGCATTAGGACAAGCTTGTCATGCATAACCCAACTACAAAGCCTCAACAGGATCCCACATTCTTCTGCAATCTAAATTTCAAAACGCGAAGCAAAATGGACAATCAACCCACTAGTGTCATTATTCTGCCATAGTAAGTTCCATAACAATCTCACAGTACTTCCTTGAAAGAGAAAAACTACCTGATGTACCTTATGGCTAATAACCCACTTATGTTTTGGGGGAAAATCAACCAAGTCAAATCTAATAACAAAAGTTCTGTATGTTTTAGTTCCAAGCTTTTCTTATAAGATTCCTGCGTTTGATCTTAAGATAGAAATCTAAACAGAATTTAACTTGTTTATCTAAATTCCTGTCAAGTTATATTCAAAATACATAACCACCTGTCCTTTTTTTTTCACTCAAAAAAACTTGAGAATGTATCACTCTTCCTTGTTCCGGATGGATATGAGATTATGCCAACTAACCAATGTTCATCAAGTCTCTACGATGTCCCTGCTCCTACATGAGACATTGAAGATAGGTAACCATAAACTTGCAGTCAACTACTGCTTAAATGTATTATTAAGAAAACCTGTTTAATTGGTTTAAGAGATTCTTCACTACTACTTTGAATTTATTAGCCAAGTATGCACAAACCTAGACTGAGATGCACACCTCCAAGCAAATGATACATGGGTCCCAGGACAGAGCATACTAAACGAACTATAGGAAATAGCACTTGCACTAATTAACCATGAATGGCATCTAATGTATCACTGCCAGCTACGTACATCTTTAAGGAACCCATAGATGAAAATTAAAGTTCAGAGTTTAAGTAACATAGTGCTCGGTAAGCATAATTGCATAAAAAGCTTATGCTTTGCTATTCTTAACATAAAAATAGCATCTGATATATATATAATAAATAAAAAGAGCATGATTCAATAGTTTATCACTGTCCTTACCAGTAAAAGAGAGCTTTCATAATCACGTGCAGTATCAAGATACAAATGTCGCCCTAATATATTAACCTGAACTCTAATATACAAGCTAAGTATAGTCATTGCCCATAACGCCATCACCAATCTTGTGAAACCTGAAGCACATGAGGTAAAACATTGAAATTTCCTTCAGCTAAGCCAGACTTACAGAACACACATACTAGGATTCCGAGGTATAAGTTCATAAGCAAAAGATAACATATTTCATACTTAAAATCTTGAGTTTATCCCATAGCTCAAGCTTTTCTGATGATGGTTGACCCTTCCCTTTCATTAGCCTCTCAGTGAGGTGAGAAAGGTCTAGCTCCTCTGCCATCCGGCTACTTAAATAATGCATTACATGAGGCAATGTAGTGGTATCTGCTATCCTTTGAATGTTCTCAAAATGAGCTTGCATTCTATCATAACATCAATATAAGCACAGTATATTACAATTAGTAAACACACCCAATATACAAACTACAGAATATCCAAGTAACGAAAACATGAGGGTGACACTTCTCTTAACTGTGCCTTGATGAGTTCATCATTTTGTCGCTCACTAGCAAGTTCTCTCTCCAGATCGGCCAGCCTTTGCCTTTGAGCACTATATATCTTATATAGAAAATACCCACCTCCTAAAACTCCAAAAGTAACAAAAACCTTCTTCTTATGTCTTCTCCAAAAATCCCTATTATCACAATGGTCTAACAAAATCAATTACAAGCAATTGAAAGATAAATTAAAGAGTTAATTATGAAGAATTCAGTCATAACACAATTAACAAAGAAGTGAAAATAAAGTAACAGTTCTCATTCTTCTTACGAAACAACAAAACCATAACAAGTAACTACGGATTGGTATAGAAAAACAGATATATTCATTAAATTAAGTAGTAAAATGGGCAAAAAGAAGAACATATAAGAGAAACAGGCAGTTAAATCCAGAAGGGGAAATAATGATAAAAACCCACAAGAAGAAAAAGGAAAGTAGAACAAAGACTAACCTTAAAGACAGCATTTTGCCGCTAGGGTAGGGAACCCAGTATTACATTACTTGAGTTAGCAAATAAATCGAAGTTTTTTCAGAATAATCGGGACAAACAGAAGCTGAAGTCTCGAACACCCTTTAATAGAAAAGAGGAAAAGGAAGAAGTTTTGGATTTGAAAGCGAAGTAGTACAAAACGAGAAAGTAACGAATCAAAAATAGTTTGGAAAAACCGCCAACAATGAAATAGTACAAGGCTTCTGCTTCAGGGTTGTATCTGATCTGATTAAAAACTTTCAGCGAGACGAGAACGGTAATAAAAGAGGTCCGTTACCCTATCAAGTTACATTCATACATTATACGAATAGCTAAGCCTGACAATTTGTGCTATATACCATCGATTATGAATGAATTAAATTTGGATTTAATTTAGATAAATTTAAATAACACAAAAGACTATATTAAGATCGAGTTAAATGCAAATATAACTTAAAAATAATAATTATAACTATTGTTATACATTGTTGTTATGCTTTTTATAAGTCGAGAATATTAATTCATATTATAAAAAATTATTGTATTTTTTTTACGATTTATATTGTAATTTTTTATAGTTTTATATATTATCATCCACTTATTTATAAGAATTATATAATATTTTATTAACAATGAATGTGACTAGTTATACATACATTTTTAAATTTTATTTAAAAATGAAATTTGTCTTAGTTTTTTTTAATTTATGAATTATTTCGTATAAAATACTTAGAAAGAGTTTATTGATTTGTTTGTGAGTATATCAAATTAGTTTATAATTTTATTTTTCTTAATTATTTATGCAAATATATTATGTTATTGTTAGTTACAATTATATAAATTTCAAGTCTAAAACATTTAATTACTTTAAATTTATGTTGTAATTACTTGAGTTGTTTTGTAATATACTTAAACATTTATTTTATTTTTATAAAAAATTGTAACAAAATTTTTATTTGTATGTTTAATATTATTATAATGCATTGAGTTTTATTCAAAGCTTTTATTATTCTAATTAAATTAAAAAATATAAAGAAAATTTATAATATTTTAAATTAATATCAAATAAAATAAAATAAAATAAAAAATATCAATTAATGCATATAAATAAAAATTTAGACCAATTCAAACTAATTTAGTTCAGTCTAATTTTTTTTATTAGGATTGACAATTCTTTATATGAATTAAATTCGATTTAGGTAAAGGTTGAATTAATTTGGATTGTACTCGTTTAAGTTAGCCCAACTCATATAAATTGACACACACACTCTTATGAATAATTAGAGGTGTGTAAATTTTTTGGTAAATTGAAAAAAAAATTAACATTTTTCAGCATATGACAATAAAAATAATACTGAGATTCTTTTATTATTGAATAAGTTTCAATTATCGTAATTCAATTTAAATAATGTCCAATTAAAAGATGTTTAATATAAAATAATGTACTCAATTTTTCTAATAATGAAAAATGTATGAGATGAATATAAAGGGTGTTATTTGTATATATATAAGTTTTAAATTAATAATTTTTGTTTTTTTTAAATTGAACCAATTTAAGTCAAAAAATTTATTTTAAAAAATTATTAGTTTAGTTTAGCTTTAAAATTTAAGAATTGGTTTAGTTTTCAAATTTTTTAAACCAATCAAACTATTAATTTTATTATTATTTAATTTATTTATTTTTATTTATGCTTACTTCATTCAAATATTAGAATTCATAAAATATAATCTTAGTCATTAATAATCTTAAGTCTTTTTTCTTGTAGTTGTGCTTCTCTGCATTGTATAAATAAAGATATTCAAATTAGTATATGTATATATTATATCATAGGTTACTTTAAAAATTTATAATTATAGAATATAAACAATAACAATTAGTGAAAAATATCACCAGAATTTCTTATTATAAAAATGATAATTTAACTCTATTATTATTTAAAAATAAATGTACAATAACAAAGTTAATTTTTTTTATTTTAACAACTCTATTATACAGAGATTGTTTCAATATAAATAAGTTACAACTAAAAAATCGTAGAAAAATAAAAAAAACATTAAAAATGATCTTTTGTTTTTATGTAGTGACTTTTTAATAATAATATGACTAAAGTGTCAAAAAAAATAAATACAGGATGTGAGTATCATTTGTAGAATAAGTATGAGACTTGTGCAATTATCCTTCCTTATAATTATGATATCATATACGTGATAAAAATTGTAGACAATTTTTGTAGAATCAAATTTATTTTTAAGCAACACAAATTTATAGGTATAATTTCAAGAAAAAAATAAAAAGTTCAAAAATGATCCATCCAACCCAAATTTTGTTACTTTTATTGGATTGATTTAATACCTTTAATTGGTTAAATTTGGTTTCTATTTTTGAAAACCGATTAGAATGGGATGTTTTGAGTTTTAGTTAAAAAATGAATCAACCTAACTTTTCACACATCTAGGTTCGAATTTAAATGCAAGCATATTTTGTAGATTATTAAAGGTGTTGTCCCATATTTATTCAAATATTGCTCTAACAATTAGATAGCGAGTTTGACGTGAATCAACAATTAAAATTTGTAAAAATAATAATTGAAATTTTAAGATTATAAATTTTTGGAATTAAGGATGGAGAAATTAAGAGTTTATAAGAAAAAGAAAAAAAATTGAAAAATAAGCTTAGAAATATTTAATTCTCAATAATCAAGTTTCCCTTGAATAATACAATTATTGTCGTATAAGGGAGATTAAGAAGGTTGAAATTGTTTATCATGTTGAAGATGCTAAGAAAATATGGTGGAAATCCTTTAGGTCTCATCATCCTTTCAAGGGAATTGTTGGAAAATAAATTGTAATGGCATCTTTAGTAGTATTTTTTTTTTAAATTTGATTCATGTTTATGAATTTTGACATATCTTTGTATATGTCCTTAATTTTTATAAAACTATCTCTAATATCTTAAAGGTTTATACTTAATATCAAATATATTTTTTAATGGTTAATTGCATTAAGTTTTTCATCAATTAATGTTTTCTTTTCTATGGCTAAGATACCAAGTTATTTTTCAACCCTATTTAATTTTATTATTTAAGAATTTTGAATAAATAAATATAATTAATTTTTTTAGTTTTTAGGATTTTGAACAAATAAATGTTATTCTTAAGAAACAAAACCTAGAGTTGTGTCTAATCTTGTCTTATTTTAATGAAAATGGGTCCAACTTTGTCTTTTCGCTTCTTCGTGTTTAATCTGTAATTACCTTGTTAGAAGTCTCACTTTTTTGAATTAGGAACAATGACTTCCTACGTACCATCAACTAGCAATTGGATCCATACTTTTATTTAATATATGATAGAAACATCGAGTTTTGGTAAAAATGAAATCGTTATTCATTAAGAAAGTCCGATCATTACAACCTTGGTTTCCTACTAATTTAATCCATAGAGGTTTCTTTATACGCAATTTTTCTAAGAAGATAGGGGTCTTTGAGTTTTATAGTTAGAATTTTCTATGGCCTTCTTCCTTATACAAGAGCCATTTTATAGACGTAAGAGTAATTATTTTTCATACCTATAATAAAGACACACGAAAGAATAATGATTATATTTTATTTTATCTCTTCCTTTCTCTTAAAGATACATAGAATGATAAGGATTACATTTTATTTTATATCTTTTTTCTTTTAAAAAATTCTGCTGGCATCTATTTATTCAAAGTCAATTGTCAATGTGCTTCCTCTTCAACCTAGAGACGTGGATCCATCTATATCATTTATACAATAAAGGCACATGTGTTCCTCAATTTGTTTTTTTCAATTGGTAAAATTCTTGTTTGGTACCTTTAGTCACATTCAACTCATTATAGTTGGAGAGTGTTTTATAATTGACAATTTTTTCAATATCTTCTCGAAGTATGTTCAAGTTACTATGTGAGATCATTATACCTTAGTCGTGAAATAATTTACAATAATTTTAGAGGATGTTCTTATTTCCCTGATTTCATAGTATATTTGACTCAACATTAATGCTCTTTTCTAGTTAAGAGCTTCTTCATCAAACTCTTTTTCTTTAAAAACCCTCTGTTAGTCTACTATTTTTGTTGAATATGTCATTCATATTTTAATAAAATGATAAAAACTAATAGACTTTTCTTTATGCAAATCTATTATGGAACTAAAAAACCTCAAAAATATTGGACGATCACTTTTTTTACTTTTTTCTAAAAATTTAATGGTTTTTTATAATTTTTAAGAAAATAAACTAATTCCTTTAAATTGCTACTTGAGTAAATATTTTCAATCAAACTACAATAAAATAATTGGTATACAAGTTTTTGATCTACTTCCATAGTAATATTGAATTTGTTACACGTAATTGTTTTTTTTTCAAAATATAAGGACTTTTTCTAGGATGAAAAATTCATCATTTCAAGTTGATATTTTTCATGATTTTCTTATTAACTTATAAAGATTTATCCATTGATCTGGTTTATATTTCTTTGTCTTTTCTTATCTTCCTTGAGGATAAAAAATGTATTATTTGTTTACTTGAAGATTACTGATCTTGGTATTTTTCATAACATTGTCATCTTTCCTTTTGTAGTTGCTTGGTTTTTGAGTATTTGTTCATAGTTGCCTTCTAACCTGGACACTATATCATTAGGTCTAAGAAACTAGGGATTTTAGAATTGGCAAACCTTCATTATGCTTCAATTATATTAGTGAATGATTTGTGTGTTACATAAGATAATCTAGTTATTACCCTACTTACAGGTCATTTACTCACAAATGATCTTTCTAATAAAGTTGTATCAGTTTCTAAGGATCAGGTCATTTATACACGAGTTGTGACAAAAATGACATACCTATTAGAAAAATGAGTTAAATCAAGTCTATAAAGTCAATGAGTTACATCATGTTGATAGGGTCGCATACCTGCAACTGGATAATACCAAACAATTGTCATATTTGATCATAAGATAGATTTTTTAAACAATATTAATATCAAAAAAGACAAATAACTAGCTTGAAGTGATCAAATGATTATACTTTTTATAGAGTTATCATGTATCTATTCACATCACTAGCCTACAATTTAATTAAACATTTCATAAATCAAAGTTAGTTTCTTAAATCAAAATTAGTTTCTTAATTTTAAATCACTTCCATAAATGAAAACTTTTTCCCAATTATTGACTTTAACTTTAGAAATTTAGGTCTATTTAAGATTTCTTACATTTTTACCTTATAATTGACTAATAATACAATTATTAACCAAACTAAATCTTAAACAACCTATAATTTCACTTATTAAATTTAATTCAATCATTGCATTAAGATCTAAAAATATAATAACTAATTTAAACAATATTAAAATCATTAATAACCTTTAACATAAGCATATAATATTACTTGTAATAGAAGCCACATTGTGTTATTTCTATTAAGAACATTACTAATTATAAACTAATATCTTAAAATAAAAATAATTATATTCTTACAATAAATTATTTGTACACCTTTAAATCATATGATATATAGTTTTTACATTTAAACATAAAATTGAACACATCAATAATCAATAATTGAAAAATATATTATGATAAATTAATAAAACATAGTTTAGAGCTTGAAATTTCTCACAATTATAATAAATTATTTAAATAGATATATAATTTATTAATTCCATAAAGATAACTAAATAATTCATAATATATAATAAAGAAAGTAATAAGTGGAACCAAAGGAACCCATTACACAAATCTTTTACTTTTATCTTAAATTTTCCTTCAAAGATCTTATATGATTACAATAAATCTAAATTTGTTCTCAATTTTTGTGTAATTATGTTGCTGTTTGGTTTAATGAGGTGTCATTTAGGTATTTATATGAAAAAAATTAAAAATTTGATATGTGATTAAATTTGAACTTTTAGACGAAATAAAATAGACATAGATATAATATGCCACATGCTAGTTGTATAGCACAATTTTTATTTCTTTTGGATTTCAATTTTGTTTACTTTATTTGATCGTTTTACTATTTTAGGTGTTTTGGTTAAAATGATAAAATAATGAAAAAATCATCAAAGAATCCTTCAAAAATAACAAAAATAATTCAATTTTAAAAAATTTGACAATTATATTAAAAAGTTTAAATTTATAGATCTAATTAACTTAAAATATATGAATAGATAATTTTTAAATTATATCTAATTACAAAATCACAAGTGATAAAATATTATAATAGTATATAATTAACATAAAGTAGAAATACATAAGAACTTGACACAAGATATTTAAGATGAAAGAAACTTTGGCCACAACAACGATATAAGAGAAAAATCATCGATCTATTGGATCATCTAATTATCCATTATAAAAATCAATATTTAATTACGAACCAAGTCTTATACAAGATAGGTGTATAGATCCCGACCAAAGTTCCATTCTCTCGAGTCCCATGATAAATTAAACTCATTTAAGTAGTACACGAAAAGTTATCACAAACAACACAATTGCAAAATGTATCATAGAGCATATTCAATAATGAAAAGCTCTAACTACAAGGTTCAATATTTAAATCAATTAAAATAAATCATTTAATAAACCATAGAACGAAAGTTAAAGCACAAATTTAACAAAGATAATTTATTTAAAATTAAATAATTAAATCAAATAATTATGATCACACATAAAATTATTTGATCCAAATATATAAGAACTTAATAAAAAAATAAGCTATATGAACATGAAATCACAGTATCATAAAACAGATAGGTTTATTAATCAATCAAACATAACCACATAATGTTTGATTTATGTTTGATAGATTAATTCAAGAACGAGCCTACAAAATATGATTTAGATTTTATAAAATGTTTTGAGAAAAAAAGTGCAAAAAAATTAGAAAAATAAAATAAATATGGTGGTTTGAAATATAGAGCATTAAATTGTTTATATAGGAAATAGGTTAAAGTGCAAAATTAAAACAAACAATAAAACAATAATTAATAGGGACATAGTGTTAAAAGAATACCCTAGCTCTAGTACACAAATTGGCTTTAACTTGAAATCCCAACATTTTAATCGATTCATTCCAACCTTGATTGATCAATTCCTTGTATAAGATAAATCCTTAATCAATTTGACATTTTGTTCTATCGACCTACCACTTCGATCGATCAACGAGTATATACACCAAAGTTTCTAAATGTATAATATATATTCTAACGTGTTTAAGAACAAATATATACTTTAAACACATTAAATAATTATTAAAATCATCAAATTTTTAACTAGTTAGTAAAAATAGTTAAAAAAAATTTATTCTATAAAAAATACGTTTTTTATTTATTTATAACACATTAAGTACCATAAAAAATTAAAATATGTGAATTAAATTCTTCTTTTTAGAGTCACCATAGTTGATGAGTTTTCTTAAATGCTCCATTGAAAGGTTGTAATATCCGAGGAAAAAAAAACAAATAATAAGTCTTAACAATTGCTTTTTATTTAATTATAACAATATAAGATTTCATTCAATAAAAGTAGAGAATAAAAACAAATAACACTATTTTGATGTAGATCCAAAATGATTGTGATTGAATATATTTAAATTTTATACAATAATTATCTATTGCAATATTATCACACACATTATGCATGAAAATCCTTTTTTTGGTAATCAAAATCACACAAAATATTTTTTGATCCAAAAATTTAAGATATATTAAATTAAAACTTAGCCATAAAAAATTGATAATTTTTAGGAGAAAAATATCAAAAAATTTGAAAAAGAGTAAAAATAAAGTTATTAAAATATTAAAATTGATATAAATTATTAAATTTTTTATAATTATAATAATAAGATAAATAAGATATATTAATTTAAAATAAAATAATTTATATATTTAATTTATAAAAATAAAACAAGGAATTACATTTTTTTTGTACATTGAACCTTGAAGTGACTAAATGGGCCGTATTTCATTATCAGCCCGTTCATTTACAGGGACACCAACACTGACTCGTCGAAATAACCCAACACAACTCTATGGAGTTCCCAAATTATGCCCAAACGAAAGCCCTAGTCGTTGCAAAATGATCCCTATATAAACAAAATACACAACTTTGATAGCATTCAATTCTCACAAACCCTAGCCGAAGTTTTCACGTGAAGAAGAGAAAGCTCCGTAAAGCTCAACAACAATGTCGGCCGACGGACTCGTACTCCTTGGTACTATGAGGGCGCACACCGACATGGTTACCGCCATAGCCACACCCATGGAAAATTCTGACATGATCGTCACAGCCTCTCGTGATAAATCAATCATCTTATGGAACCTCACTAAGGAAGAAAAGACTTACGGTGTCCCTCGCCGTAGGCTAACCGGTCACTCTCACTTTGTTGAAGACGTTGTTCTCTCCTCCGACGGTCAGTTCGCTCTTTCCGGTTCATGGGACGGCGAGCTTCGTCTGTGGGACTTAGCAACTGGTGTATCTGCTCGTAGGTTTGTTGGTCACACCAAAGATGTTCTTTCAGTTGCCTTCTCAATCGACAACCGCCAGATCGTTTCGGCATCTCGTGACCGTACGATCAAGCTCTGGAACACACTCGGTGAGTGTAAGTACACCATTACTGATGGTGATGCTCATACTGATTGGGTTAGCTGTGTTCGATTTAGCCCCAATGCTTTGCAACCCACTATTGTTTCGGCTTCGTGGGATAGAACCGTCAAAGTTTGGAACTTGTCAAATTGTAAGTTGAGGTCTACTCTAGCTGGCCACACTGGTTATGTCAACACTGTGGCAGTCTCACCTGATGGGTCACTTTGTGCTAGTGGTGGAAAAGATGGTGTTATATTACTTTGGGATTTGGCTGAAGGAAAGAGACTTTACTCACTTGATGCTGGTTCTATTATTCATGCTCTGTGCTTTAGCCCTAACAGGTATTGGCTCTGTGCGGCTACTGAGAACAGTATTAAGATCTGGGATCTGGAGAGCAAGAGCATTGTTGAGGATTTGAAGGTTGATCTGAAAACTGAGGCCGAGAAAACTGATGATACCCATGCTGCTACAGCTAACAAGAAAAAGGTATATTACTTCTTTATTCTTTATTCATTTGTGTTATTGTTATTGTGTTTATGTTAGTTTTTGTTGTGTAAAATTTTAAATTTTCTATTGTGCAGTTTGTATGATTTTAATTAATCTGTGACTTGTTGGTTTTTTTCCCTGTCCTATAATTTTTTTGTATTGATTGTTTGTAATGTGTAATTCATGCTTTGCAGAACGATTAAAGTGATATGGTTTGTCATGTGTTCGTAGTTCTTTAACTTGGTTTTCAGTTTCCAAATGTTTTTTATATGAACTTTAGTTTATTGTGTTTCGAGTAAGTTAATTACTTTTTCTTTCTTTATTTGTAATACCGTTATAATGCATAACTTGTTATTTTTGGTTCAATGTATCTAGGTTATCGGATTTTTGTACTATGCAATTTCGTATGAGTTCAATTACTCCGTGGCTAATCGGCTTCAATTTTTCACTGCCTGTGATGTTTCTAATATATTGAATTCACGATTTGAATAATGTTTGAAATGAATGGTTTGTCTTGTCTTGTATTCACAGTTATTTTAATTTAGTTTCCTGTGTACAATTGGTCTTTTTATCAATTTTATTTTAAGTAAAATTACTAAAGAACACTTTAGGTTTTCAAAAATAGCAAAAAAACCCAACTTTACAAACTAGGCAGTTATATCTCCTCGAATATTGTTTTATTAAAAAATTTCCCTCAAAATTCTTAACTTTTATTGATCTTTTATGCAAATACCTCCCTTGAAAAAAATTGAAATAATGACAAGAAGGGATGTGATTGTTATGTTCCAAACATGTGGTTTTTTTTTGTTGTTTCATGAAACTTGGAGGGATCTATTTGTAAGTGACCCTTTATTTTATTTTATTGTGATTTATTTTAAGTAAACTACTTTGGTATGTTCAATCCGCACAACTTGTGTTCTGCATTTTTGACGTTACTAGCTTGTACTTGATATGTTTATGGGCTCATATTATGGAAATAATATATTTTATTCATTTATTAGTTTAGTTGGTATAAAGTTTCAAATAATTTCTTAGTTTATTTTGCTATAAAACTAATACTATTATATTAATTAGGTTTAATTGTTTAATTGCATGAGATAGATAGAATGGTCATTCACATATTAGCATCATCTGAATTTCTTGGTTGAAGTAATTACTCTCTTTTGGTGGGATTTTTGGAGGAAGTTGGCATTAGAAAATTCTCTTTTTTTTTTTTGGATAATGAGCGTGTTGGATTTCAAGTTCTGGGTTTATAATATATCGACTGAAAACAACATTTGCATGCTAATGTACTCTGAATTTCTTCTTTTGCCGACAATGGAATTAGTTTTGAACAATTTGCTGTTAATGGTATGATGTGGTTTGATGGGCAGGTTATCTACTGTACAAGCTTGAGCTGGAGTTTTGATGGAAGCACTTTGTATAGTGGATATACTGACGGTGTAATCAGAGTTTGGGGAATTGGCCGCTATTAGGAAAGTTTCTGATAAACCCATGCAGTGTTATTTACATTTGAAACAAAAAACCGATTAGTGCTTCTTTATAGTAATTGTTTTCAAATTTTATTTAGGATGTTGGAAACATGAAAAGTTTTGTTCCATTTTCTGCTGAATCTTGCTTTGAGGCCAATTGTATCTGCTTTTTTTTTCCTATTTATATGGCATACTCTGTTTTCATAATTGTGAAAGATCACGAGGGCTAATTTTCAATTTGGCATTCGTCCAATGGTTAAACGTCTACATGAAAATGATTATGCATTGCACTTCATGCTTGAGCACTTTTTCAAGCAAACAAATTATAGTAGGACGCGTTAATGTATAACTTTTTGGAATTGAATATTTTTTATAATAATTTATTGCTGTTTTCAAAATAAAATTTTGCTCTTATGATTGCTAAAGCTCATTTGGTAATGGGTAGCTTTTCCCCCATCTATATTGTGATAAGTGATGTATCATAATTTGTTATAATTTGTGTGCCTTATAGTTTATTTCATTTATTTTGAAATATAATTAAAATATTAAAATAAATTAAATATTGATTTAAATAAATTTTATAATAGAAATTATATTATTAAAGTATTTATAATTATTTTTATAATTTTTTATTAAATATTGTGCTGATTAGGTATAGGATAATACATTTATTAAATACGGTGTACCTCTTTAAATTCATTGCAATGTTTTCGGCTATAGGACACGTTCTTACTTTTTAACGTACTACTAGGTAAAGACTTGTTTTTGTTTGATTTTTACGTAATTATAAAATATGTTTGAAGTTTTTTAAAAACTAATTAAAACATGAATGTTGTCGAACGTTGATCCGATAAACATTACTAATTTTCATTTAACGTGTTTAGTTTAATATATTTTGAAATTTAAAATTTAAAATAAAATATAAAAAGTAATATATGTTATTATTATTATTTAAAATATGACTAAAATTAAATTGAAATATTATTAATATACTCGATGTCTTGTTTGAGTCGCAGAATGAGCAATTTTATCTTAAATCGTGATTAAAAGAACCTAAGCAATTGAGTCTAAGTAGTTAATTTATCAGAAGTGAACGAGTTTGAGTTTAAATGACCTTCTTATCCAACTAACAAGGAACTTTTATAGCTATTAATTTCATACCTCCCAACAACTTAATGCTCGCTTTCTTTTGGGCATGCACATAAATGTTCAATCTTTAACTCAAACCTTACATTTCTCAGTAGTGCTCTGATTTCTCAAAATGTCTTTGCCAAAGTTTAGAAAAATCATGCTAGACACCGCCAATCCTATTGTAACAATACAAGTTAAAGAAGGCGTTCATGACACCTTTGTCCATGTTGGAAACTATCACGTATTTTTAGAATTTAAAGGAGGTTTTCTTCTTCACCCTTTCGTTAGGGTTGTTAACGGAACAGGACTAAATCAGATTGAAATCTCCTTTATCTTTTTTCATTCTCGATTTTGAATTTACACCCACATTTTTATTTAAAATCTTTGTAAGGATACATTTGTGACCTTTAATTGTAAATAATGTCAAATGAAATAAAGATTTAAGTGATATTTTAAATATTTTTGGTAATTTTTTTTTTATTTTTTTATAAAGGAAAACATTATAAAAAATTAAATTAATAATAAATATTTTATAATATGATGTAGACATTTCTGTGCATATACTACTAATGAGATATTGAGATGACTTGAAGCATATACTATTTAGACGATCCAAGTCATTTGAATCTCATGGCCCGTCCCATTTACTTTATTTTTGTTTCGTTTGTTTTTTTTTATTATTTCCTTCATAAAACTGGTAATAAAGCATGACAAAAAATGATAAAATAGAAAATGAATTTTTTTTTTAATATTTAAAGACATTGTTTTATTGTGAAACTCAATTATATTCATTTTTTTTTCCTCTTCGAATTTTAGGGTTTCTTTCAATTTTTCTATTTTTTTAGCTCATAATAATTCAAAATGTTTATTAAAAATTTAAAACATTTTTAAAAAAAGAGGAGGAAAAATCTGAAGCTATATATGATTATCACCTCACGTCATTTTCGTACTTTCAAATATCTATACTTTTGTCTTTTTTTATTTGTTAAAAAAGAAAAAGAGCCTATCTGGTATAAATGAGATGTTCCATGCGGAAAATAATGACTTAGAATAATTAGTCAAAATGCATTTTTGACGTAAATCGCTCTACGACGTTGTCCAAGGATTGCATATTTACAGTTTTAACCTTATCTTTATTTGTTGTCATGAAAGGTTAGGTTTGTAGAGATTTTGATTTTGCAAATATACTCCCTCTCCTCTCTCCATTTCTCGTGTCACCACTACCTTCATGCTGATTATCATTGCGGATAGACAATAAGTCCCACTAGTTGTCGCCAACAAGGTACTAATGCAAGTATTTCTCTCATCTTAATGCTCACTTCTTTCACAATTAAAGTATTACTATCACCCACCCACTTTTATTATTGCCGATGAAAAAGCTCTTGGATGGAGATCTCTCATCCTTGACTCCAAATTTGTTTCATCATCGACATTTTAACCAAAACGTTTATGGGAGGTTTTGTTAATTGGGCATTACTCATTAGTTTAGAGATTTTGTTAATTTAGCATTACTCATGGATTTAAAATTTTGATCTTACATGTTACATTCACATATATTTTTACATGTAATATATTATATCCACTTTTATCTTTATATATATATATATATCATGTTATATCACTTCTATCTTTGTATATAATATGTTATATGATTTATGTTTTTGTATGTAACATATTATATACATTTATTTTTGTATATAACATGTACAAATTTTATAACAGGTTCTTTGTTTTGTATTAACATATTACATCATCTTAATCTTTATATCTAACATATTATATATATTTTTATCTTTTTATGTAACATATTACATATATTGGAGTTTCGATGAAGTTGTTAGTAGATGATAGAGCTATGGTAAAATCGTTACTGGGTGACCGTAGGTGGTTGGAGGAGAAGTATTAGGGTGTTATCTTCGTCCCATTTTATTCAAGTTATAAAATAAGGATATTTTTATCTATTTGATAAATAATTTAATTTAAAACTATAAATTTTGAGAGAAATTATTACTAATTAATTTATCAAAATAGATTCTATTTATACAAAAAAAAATGTCTAATCTTTTCCCTTTTATGTTGGCTCATTTCTTAAATAATTGTTACAAGGTGGGTCTAATTGTCAAAATAATTGAGATTTTTATGGGTTAAATGTAATATCTATTCTTGACATGTTTTATATTATAAAATATGGATAACTTTTACTCATTTTCATTTTATTATCTCCATTATTATATCATATTCGAAATTTTTTAAGGATTTAATTTACTAAAAAGAGGATATATGAAAAAAGAGGAGAAAACAGTGATGTTAGAATTTGATAGCATAGTACTGCAACAAAATTTGCCTCCCACGTTGAAAGATCAAGAAAATTTTAATATTAATACACTATGGGAGACAAGAATGTGTCCTTGAGTATCATTTGCACATGCTAAGCTATTAAGCTCATTTCCAACACTTAGCATACCAGCATACTTGACATACCTTCAACGCATGCGTATCATATATATATATATATATATTTTTTTACTGAACTCGATAATTAATTTATCACCTTAACATCATAATGTGTCATGTGACTCCCAATTCCAAACTCATAGGTTTTATCATTTCCAATTTCAATGTATTTTTTTTAATAAATAATTTTAATAAATGCCTTGGAATATATAACAAACTATCTTCCTTATCGTTTTATATATTAAAGATCAAGACGTAATAGATATTCTGCATATCAAATAGCAAGTAGCAAATCTATGATAGTTTATGTCATTTTCTCATTTTTCCACTACTTTTATTTTTGTCTCAATCTTCCTTTAAGTTTACTTTGCAATTTTATGTAATGTTTATCTATATTTTAATAACCAAATACTCATATTTTATTTGTTTCCTTGGGGATGCATTATTTAGGAACTTTGAGTTGAAACCTTATTATTATTATTATTATTATTTTGGTTTTATAATTTTTAGCTGTTAATAAGCTCTGCGAATTCTTAAATGGCCATCTAGTAGAAGATAAAAAAGAGGGAAAATTACTACAAAATCCCTTGAGGTTTTCCAAAACTGCAAAAACATTATTCAAATTTGAAAAACATACAATCCCTTTCATTATTGGTTTATAAAAATATTCTCTCTTTAATTTCATTACTTTTATTGATTTATTACAAATACCTCCCTTAAATAATTAAGAAATAGTGATAAGAGGTATAGTTGTTATTTTTCAAACTTATGAGATATTTTTAATGTTTTAAAAAATTTGAAGTGAGGTACTTATAATTAACTCTAAAAGAAAAATTTATCCTAAATAAAAATACATATATTAATTATGAAAATAAAGCAATACGATTTATAAAATAATTTATTTTAATTATTTACGATAATAACAAAATAAAACATGTGGTTTTCATTGGATTTATTAAATTTAATAGAAAATATGTTTATATATTTGATATTTAATTTATATATGGGTTAATTATTTAAGATATAAGTTTTTTTTTAAGTTTAATTAAATAATATAATTCATTTATAAATATTAAGTGAATGTATATTCTTGTTTTTTTATCTCTCCACAACTTAAAAAATATGTTTTTACTTTCAAAGTTCAAAGATACATTATGTATAGTAACATGTTTTTTATTATAACTTATAAAACATATGTTTTTTAGAAGTTGTAAGTAAAAATAAAAGATTTTTTTTCTTTCTTTCTTTCTTTCTATGGAATCCCATCAACACAAATCAATGAATGGAAGAAAAAAAATTCCTTCATGCCCACTTTCTCAATACTACAGTTTTATTGAGAACCATTTTATCTTTTCACAATAAATCAAAAACTTCTTATAAGTATGAATTTATTTATTTGTTAGTAAATAATCAAGTTAATTAAAAATAAGGTATGTTAATACCTCCTAAGGAATGTGCAATTGAATTTCTAATAACAAGTTTATCTGATACCACTAATTTGCTGCAATAATTTTGTATGAAAGGTTACTATGTAATTAAAAGCTAATATAATATGTAGTTTTATTAATAAATTTGTTACTAATACGTAGCTGTAATAAATTATAATAACCTTTAACATCAAATATATTAATAACTAATAAATTGGATGTAGTCACGTGTATAATAGGTAGTCCAAATAGAAAAGTACATTTTGTAATCAATTTCTGCAAAATAAAAAATTTAAAATGTTATCAACTACCTCCAATTTAAAGTCACTAAGACGTTGAAAACTAGAAATAATAAGCATTGTCAAATGGTCATTAATGTAAGTTTTTTTAGTTTATTTAGATGAGAGGCAGTGACTTTTTTAAAAAAAAAATCACAAATAAAATGACAATAATATTATTAATAAATACATTTAGACTAAGTAATTATTCAATAAAAAATTATCACATCAATTATCCTTATAATATATAAAATTACTTGAAATAAACCCCAGTTATAAATATCATAATAGTAACCATAACCGCAATACTTAAAATTAATTTTGATATTACTATCAATAATTCTAAACTTACGTTCAGAAATTAATATTTTAAAATAAATTTCAATTTGATCATTCAGAAGCACATATTTTACTGTTTATCTTTACTTGTGGTTATTCAAAATAAAACTTTAATGTTATTAAAATTTTAATGTATGATGATTTTATTATTTATTGAAAAGCGGAAAACTTTATTTCTCAAGCCCGTTCACTGCCTTGTAAATTTAACATGATATCTATATTTTAAATTCCGCAAAAATTAACAAATCTACTCATATTCGATTAAATGGGATTATGATAGAATTATTGAACGTTTTTATTCCCATGTATGCTTCACCTCAATTATTTATTAATACTCTCTGTAATGAACTTTAATTTTAATAAAATTGTTTGTTTTAAGAGGGAAAAAATAAAAAAAAAAAGAAAAAAACCATAACCACAATAAGACAAAGTCATAAATGGAAAATACATAGTAACTACTATAGCCAATAAAACAAAGTTCCGCGGTTATTAAGTACCAGAATCACTTGGAAACCCCACAATGAACTTAAGGCACAAAAAATAAAATAAAATCTAGAGAGAGGATAGTATGACATTTTCAAAAATACAACCATGTCTCCATGATTGGTTAGCTATTTTGCTCACTCTGAAAAATGAAAAAAAAAAAACTATCAAGCTATAAAGTCAGCTTTATATTCCATCATTTTGAAGAAAGAGAAACCACTATGCACTCATTCATCTACAATGCCACGAACAACGTCAAACAACAAAAGCACATTGCTTACCTTCTGGGAACACTATTTCTCAAGAGGCAGGTCCTTTCCATTTCTCAACTCAGCCAATGTGAAAATGAAAAGCTTTCAGCATGATAATTAGAAATCTAGTTCTTGATTTTCAATTCTCCCCAAGCAGGCCTCTGATGTTTCTTTTACTGTGGGGTTACCTTCCAAACACGTACACAAGCATCCTCCCCAGAGCTTACCACAGAATGGTCATCAGTGAAAGCTAACCCATATACCCCACCCAAGTGAGCAGCTTTGATGGTTGTACGATTTGATGCTGGCTTGTCAATTTCATATATGATAACACAGGTATCGAGTGACCCAGTAGCGACCATGCTACTATCAGGAGACCAAGCAAGACAATTAATGCGTGCACTGTGGTACAACATGTTCTTGAGCTTCACCTGAAAACATTTTGTGTCAAAAGAAGCCATAAGGAACTTGCATAGAAATTTATATCATCCACTCAACCCAAGTAAAGAAAAATAGTCATATAATCCTAAATAAGATGGTTAGCTTCCTTTCAAGAAAAGACTTGCAGCTGAATAATCTATATTCACACAACAAAGCACATATCTTTCACATTTGATTCCCCTGCTCAAACCAGACAAATAGTCTTCAATTCATTCATCCAAAAGCCTTGTTATGCAACTATTTGCCATCACAGATGTTTTATGGAAAAAGCTAATACTATTGAAAAGCTTTGGCTTGCAGTCACTGAAAATAGCATTGCTATTAGAAAAATCAGTTTTGGCAGCGTCCAGTAAATAAACAAGCAAATCCAGCATGACCTTATTCTCACAACACAAAGAAACATGATCAGAACCGCTTGCTCAGACTTGTATTTGGTTTCAAAGAGTATCAATTTTTTCTAATAGGACAAAACAAACCAGTGTTATTCACATATCAAAGTGCAAAAAGGCCCAGCATGGGACTTATCAACTTATTTCATGGTAAGAATTTTACTCATGCAACCAACAAATGCTGACTCTACCACTCATCCAATAAGAGTTAGCCCATGTTTCTAGATATGATCTCATACAGTGTCCAGAACTAAAGGATGCACTTAATTTTTATTTTTACTCTTTTATTCCATCACATGAGAAAATGGAAGGTAAGAGTTTCATCTTTTTTAAGGGACTAAAATCCTGAAGGGATAAATTACAGTATGAAGAAGGTATATATGCAACCTATGTAATCTGATTGCAAACCAACACACTGAATATATTTCCTGATGGGGAGAAAAGTGAACTCAATGAATTTGCAAAACGCTTTTGATAACATTCCTGTGTATGCTCAGCAAGTTAAAAAGCCATCAAGCAGTAAGTTTCTCCAAATGGGTTTCTTCAACTATTAGAACCAAGAGAGAACAAAATTTCCATCCTAACCTTAGGTAAGTGCTCCATTGCTATACATATCATAGTACCCAGAATGTGAATAAATGTAATGCTTCACTAGTTACTATGCTTTCTACACAACAAAAAAACCAATAGGTAGTCTTGCAGTCCTAATTGATCGAGATTTGGACACGAATAGACACGAATAGACGGGAAAGAACATAAATCTGCATTTTAATAAAACTCAACTTTCAACTAATTGTTAAGCTTTGCAACCAATTGCATGGTTGCAAGGTACATCTTACATAAAAAATGATGTTTGGGTCTGTCAATTTTTGTCCCTTGGTACTAATGCATCAAATAGTAATAGATTTTAGGTTGGGGTCAATGTCATATTTGGTCTTTTGCCTTCTTATGGAAAGATGTCCCTGAAGAAAAGATTTAATCAATTCTAGCTTAGAGACAAACAAAAGGTATCTAAAGGTCAGATGCAGTCAAAGGTTCCAAAAATGCATGTACACAACATGCGATTATCTTACTAGGGGCATTTTCATGAAATATCATAATATGTAATTGTTCAATTTTGGGATTTCATATGGTCGTAATGGAAAAAAAGAGAATGACAGGGTGCTGATAATAAATGTTAACAATTGGACCAGCATTAGCTCCAATTTGATAGTATTGGGATATAATTGACTAAAGCTTTTGTTCAAGGGTCCATTTAATCTAAATTTACAGAAATGGCTCCACTATAAATTGCATCCCCATATGGTAAACTCGCACGGATTCAAGGCTTACTTCTGTATCTCCCTCATTCATGCACGAGCAGAAATACAAGTGTTTTGTGCAAAGTTACACATGAACAGGAAATGATAAAGGTTTCAAGTTTGTCCAATGAACATTATCAATTCTAAATCAGTGCTAGTATTAATTTTAACAGTGTAGGAAAGTAATCAAGTTACCTCCTTCGATGCACGATCCCAAACAACAGCTTCTCGGTTTAAATCCGCTGATGCAAACATTGAAACATCAGGAGAATAACGTATGGCACTGATAGCACCACGATGTTTCTCAAGGACAGCCTCTTGTGTGAGTGTGTCACCGGAAATAGAGTATACATGCAATTTTCCATCTTGCCCACCAATGATGGCCTCATTACCATCAGGTGCAATGGCAGATGCTGTTGCAACAAACCCAAGGTTAACATTTGACACTATTTTTGTCCCACGAAGTATGACAACTCCTGAGTCAGTTGACACAATTGCAAGATCAGAAGAGTTAAGAGCAAGGCTCAAGTCCTTTGGTTGACTACCAATATCAACAGATTCTGCATCTCCACATTGATCGTCGTGCAAAGGAACTCGCCATACCTAGGAAATCTCAACCAAAAACAAGTGCAATCAATTGGGATAGATCAAACTCGAAAAGTTCAGGTTCAACTACATTGCTACTAAAAACATCCATGAAAAATTTCTCCTTTTTTTCCTTTCGAAAGATACAATTTTTGACACCAGATTTGTTTTGCTAATCATCTTCTCTTATTTCAAGATGAATAGAAATCTGATGATATGTGAAGAAACAATATCTTACCCTAACAAAAAGCCAAACAAGTTTAGGAAAAGATTTAATTATTGAGAAAAGGGAGGGGGGAGGATAACGATTCAAAAGACAATCCAAAAGAAATATAACAAAAGCATCAGTAACAACAACGAAGTCCAATAAGTTGCACCAATATCCTGCGAGTTGTAAAGGAAAGCCAGAGGAATACGTGTTGATACATTCATGTAAACCAAGCATTCAAAAACATCGATTACGCTAGGCCATGTTTGTTACACAATACTAAAGACTTTGACTGCAAAGCTTTTATGCAGTAATTTTTTGTTATAAAGTGAGAATGTATTGTACAGAATAAAAATTGTATGGTTATGTAAAAATTTAGTAACAACAGTGGACGTAATAAATTACATTGGACACTTTACATAGCCTATCTATAATTTTAATTTTCAAATTATGTATTTTGATTTTTTCTTTCATCTCAAATTAAAAATACTTTTTCATTTTTAAAATATAAGAAAATTACATAAAACAATTAAATACCATTTTAAATATAAATGAATTTATTAAAATATTTATTATCAATTTTATGTTGCCAAATTGTCATATGTTGCTCATCTTTTGTTATTTTCTTATAATCCTAAACTTTCAGGGTCAAAACCAAGGTGAATAACATATCCAATATAGCACTTAATAGGGTTATCTGGAAATGCAATTTAGAAGCTAAGTGTTGTTTCTACTATAAAAAGAAATTATGGGTATAAGATATATGTACAGTTACATCATAAACAACTCAGAAATTCCATGTCACCCACCTTATTGTCAAACCCAGATGTAATGATTTCTTCATTGACAGCTGCAAAACATTTTATGTTACTGTTTTCTTTCCTTTGTAACCTGCCACTATAGCCAATGCCTTGAATCCATTTCACTATCAGACCATCATAGCTGCTGGATAATATAACTTTGGGGTTATTTTTGAGAACAGATAAGGAAGTTATATTCTTCATGTGTCCGGATATAGATAGTGGGGCTTTATCTAAATCGTTAGCTGAGAATATATTAATAGTTCCTCCCAGTGAAACAGTGACAAGATGATCATTCTGCCACAGACAACCAACTAGCATGTCATCCACTCCTCCTGAACCAGGACAAGACAATGTTCTATTGACATTTCCATTTCCATCATCAGATACATCCCATACTTTTGCTGACTTGTCAGCAGACACAGTCAATACCTATAATTACAAAGAAGAGATATTAGTACATTCCAGCAAAGAGTAAGCGTGAACTAATTTGATGATACAAAGGGGAAAAGACAAAGAACATGAAGAAACATTTGAAAACACTTGCGCACACAACTGTATTCAGTTTACCAATTATACAATCATGCAAATTTTACAGGTTACATCCATCTGTCCAAATGTATGTCATATTATCCAATGTGTTAGGGATCTTGCTAAAAACAAACGGATTCATAATATTAAAAAATGAAACAGATTCATAATATTAAAAAAATGAAACAGATTCATAATATTAAAAAGATGATGAAAAATACATGAAACACACATGCCATCATTGGCATGGAGTATCTACACCCAACATATTTATTTAAGATGTCTTAAGACTTACTGTTACTAAGATTTAAGGTATAAAGACAATTCAAAACATCTATTCACCATTATAATTAAGGAAAAAGCAAGAATCACAGCCACAACTCATTTGCTCTTCTCAATCATCATCTCCAAACAGCATGGTAGTTCAACGACATTAACCACTGAATAAGGTACTTTTTTAATCCTATTATTTCTGTTTATAAATATGTAAGCTGTACTTTCATTATAATGAAAAGATCATGACATTGATTAGTTTTCTTAACTTATTCTCAACTTTGGATACAAAAAACTTATTCGCTACATCATTCTTACTCATGTTTATAGTAGCTACATAACTGTATTTGTACGGTGTTTCTAAGGGAGTGCTTACATATGTGAGAATGAAGATAATCCAATGGGAAGAGACCTAGATTGGACTGAGGTTTGCCTTATACATGGTCCACTGCAGGGATCTAAGAATGGTGCTTACCAGGTAAGGGAGAATATACGATTTAATCTCAATAAACCCAGGGAATGTTTCGTTCCTGCCACACATGATTTTACCAAATGAAGTAAAAGTTTTGAAAAATATTATTTCTTTTATCAACTTGTGTCTAAATTTTCTCTGTGTATCTCCTTTTAAATAAATAGATTTATAATTCAAATAGATTTATAATTCAAACAGATTCTGCAATCCAACATGACTCTTCAGCCAGCCAGCTAGCTTTATATCACCTTAAAAATTAAAAGAACCTACCACCACAAGACCGCTTTTTCATTGTCAGTCAGCCCCTTATTAGTATAATTTAAGATAAACTCACAGAACTGTGCATACATGTGATTCATGAGGAACATGAGAATCATTTAACCACTACAATGACACATATTAATCATAAGATATATGAGTAACCAAGAAAATTAAACCAATACAGAAACATAAAAATAAAGAAGCCAAACAAAGCAAAAAAGAAGCAGCAAATTCCTTGAAAAAATGCTCTCTCTCTCTCTCTCTCTCTATATATATATATATATATATATACCAGTAAGCTGCTGGAACATTCAAGGATTCCACCATTTCATATGTTTCAGGGTTGAAAATTTTAAAATCGTTAATCTTTTTGCGGCTTGTATAAGATATGTTCACAGCGTATTCTCAACTTTAACTGTCGAGAAAATAACTGATGCGTGTACCTGTTTTCCATCAGGGCTCCAACTAACAGCATAAATACTGCCTTTATGTCCATCTTCCATGGAAAGCTCACCAATCTTCTCCCCACTCTTTGCATCATACAAGAGACCTTTTTTGTCAGAGCTTACAGTGATGAACTTACTCCCATCTGGACAAAATCTCACACAATTGACAAAATTTGAATGATCCCTGCAATCAATTAGGAAACCATTCTCTTTTTGACTACTACTTGTAATGATACAAAAGCAAAACACAGACCTACAGAAAAATATTTGAACAAGAATTTGCCATTTCCATTTACAGCAGTGTCTTAGTCCATCAGAGCCTTTCCAAATCAATCATAGTGCTTTAGGAGATAAAATAAGATTAATTCAATCAAGACCTATACAAGATATTTGCATATGAACTCTATGAATATAATCAAACACGACACAACCACCTCACCGTTGATTGTTCAAATTCCACCTTATACTATAGATGCACAAACTTAAAGTACTTTGCACTCCACCACCATGTTTTCAAAATAAATGTGGAACAAGACAGCAAAAAGGCCAACAAATTCTTATCATGCACAAAGCATATGTGCAACGAAAATGCTGGTTGTAGTTGCTCCGCACTTCGTCAAATATATAAATATGTAGTCTAAGATGACAAACTTGTTACTTGTCTAAGCTGTATTGCTTCACCTCTTCAGAACATTTACATTCCATAGCCCCAATTTACTCAGTAAACATCTGATGCATATATTTATTTTCTCATTGGATCTGGTGTATATATTGTTAATCACTTCACATAGTATAAGCTTCCATGAACATGTAAAGCTGGATCTTCATCACAATATTGCCAATATATGGCTTGGCCATATTAGAAAACACTGAATATGATGTTCATACCATGCATTATTTAGAGCATGTAAACAACTAGAAATATATAAGATTTCTTGACAGAATCTCATGCTTGAAAGGTAACAATAACCAACCTTTGAGATAGCTTAAATTTAAACGGTGGTCCTTCATAAAAATTAACAAGAAAATCCTCTCCACATGTGGCAATACGGAATGGCCTTGTTGGCTTAAACGCACAGCTTAAAACTCGCCTTGAATGGCCATCAAACTCGCCCACATTTGTTCCTGAATCCCACCTATTCATGACATAAAAAAAAATTCAAATGCCAACATTCATATTTTATGAAAGTTGAAAACCTTGTTGTCTTTTCCAAATGGAAACTTTTCACATGTGATTATGATTATGACATAATTAAAAAATACATTTTTTAAAGAAAAAAAGGTCTGATGGAATTAAAAAAAAAATGGGTGGAATTAGTCGCTATTATTTTTTACATTAAAGCTATTCCTATTCTTTACTCTAAAATAAAAAAACAAGGCAAAAGTCAACTAAACTATTTAATATCAACAAACACAAAAATAAAAAGGCACGATAATGACATGAATCCCACACTGACATGATTGCCACCCACTGACTATGAATCAAAATACCATACCTTCACTAGATAATTTCTTTCCTTTCTTTCCAAAAGTATTCACTAAGGTGAAATATAAGTATCATTATGCATCCAGAGGTTACTAAATAAGTACTCTTTGATGTGCTTGTGGAATGTGGATACAAGATTCTTGTCCGAAAGGGTTTCAGAGGTGACATGGGCCTATTTTGTCATGTCTACATACATTATGGGATAGTCAATTTGATGCAGTGCTAACCGCTAGCATCATAAAGAAATTGTTTGCAATTCAAAAAAAATACACGAAGAAAATATTGTTGCTCCATAACACCTAACGATTCACGACTTAATCAAAATAACTTTTGTAACAAGAAAAACAAGTTAATTACAACAATAAAAAGGGGAAATCACGTATCTTGACCCAGAATTCCATCAGTATTCAAATTCTAAGGTGACTAGGATATATATCTTTTTCCTTTTTCAAAATTCAGGAACACAAACATTCCAAATTAGAATAACATTCCACCAGTGACGGATCAACATGTGCCAGGAGGGGCATTAGCCACCTCTCACCTCTTGAATGATAGACTTTTACCTGTAATGTTTACGAAGTGATAGAAAATTGCGTGTACAAAATGAACCCATGCCCCATTAATTAAAACTTTTAGATATAATTCACAGTAAGTATAATAATTTAAGCACACTTACATCCAAATCAGACACAAATAGTCCATATTTATAAAATGAAAAACAACAAAATAAAATTAAGTACCTATAATATAACCATCTCTATTTTTCTTGCCTTTTTTAAGGCAATTACAAAATTAATTTCCTTATACGCCTCATAATTTATGCAGACTACTTACAATTAATTGCTATTATTATAATTATTGATATGAAATTATAGGAATTGAAAAGTAATGATATTTGTTTTTTAATGTGGTGCCCCTATCGAGCTAAAATTCTAGATCCGTCATTCCCTACACACATTTTCTCACAAACCAACCAGAAGAATCACAAAACATAAACAGAATTACTCACATGAAGGCGCGAACCAAAGATTTTCCCTTGCCTTCACCACAAGCAACTATCCTCATCCCATCAGGAGACCACTGAAGATCATCGATCCGACCAGAGAGAACCTTGAACTCATTCTTTAAAACAAAGTCATTGTGAGTCCCCCAAATTCTTACGGTTCCAGAGACATCAGCGGAGGCGATCCACTCGCCATTAGGGGAATACCTAGCGATAGTAGCAGGGTAAGCGTGTTCAGTATAAACGGAGACATCAAGTGGGTTATCGAGGTTGAGGATTACGACGGATCGGCCATTGGTGTAGAGGATTGTGTTGGATTTGGGATTGCCGGAGATCAGAATCCCACGGCCACGCTCCGTTGATGGCACGCAAGCGTAAGTCTCCGAGAGCTGTGCTTGTGTCATTTCTCTTCTCTATTTCTGAGTGAATGTTCTATGGGAAATGAAAAAGAAGCATGTGCATCTGGTTTTGAAATGATTAGAAAATGAACGTATTGTTCTTAAATAGAGTTAAGTTACTGAACTCTGCAATATTTTACATAATAGATAATAATTGATATATATTTTTAGAATGTTAACCCGAGCATATGTTATCTAATTATTTAATTTTATAATTAATGGATTAGAAATAATATTTTTTATAATGAAATAAAAGGATTCATTTTAAGGAATTATAAGAATTTAAATATTTATTTTTTTTAATGATATATAATTCATAAATTATAGATGTAAAATATTTATTTTTAAAAAATTATGAAATCATTAATACTTAATCCAATAATTATAAAATAAATATGTTCATTTTATAATAATTATAAAAAATTAATAATTTTTTTAGATTATAAATATAAATAATACTAATAATACATATTATTATTTATTTAAGTAAAGTCATGTAATATTATTAAAAATCTTTTTGGGTTTTATGTATTTTTTTTTAATAAGTTAGATTCATGCATAAATAATAATTCTTAATAATTAAAAAAAAATCAGTAAATATATTAAAATGAAACATTATATTTGTAAGTAAATCATGATGTATAATAATAAATAGAAAAATTCTTGGCATTATCTATGAATTAGGTTATTTGTTACAAGTATTTTGTTATGCGCTATAACTTTGACAAGTGTGTGCCTCCGAAGTAGTGAGTGTCATTTTTATGCGTTCGAAAGTACGGTGAATTCGGTAATTGTTTTGACCCTTCTATGCATTCTTTATTGAAAACGAGCAAGGTGAAGGAATAGGATTTATACATGATTTTTATACATTTTTTTTTATCTATGATTTATCTATACAACTTTCTTTTCAATCACATTCAGATATTTGCACATGATATACAAGTTTGAATTTATATATCATAATATCTACAAAAATATATCTTATTATATTATAAAATAATTGATAATTAAGATACAAATTTATACATATTTGTTGCTAAAAAAATAGTCCTCGTACAAATGGAGGTAAGAGTCCATTTAATCTTTAATTTTAACCTCCTAAATTTTAATTGCATTGATTTTTTCTATTAATTTTACCCGACTTTTAATGTTAATATTAAAAATGTCACTTGTGACTTATGTTACTATTTAATACAGTACTTAACCCATTTTCTCTTGAAAAAAATTCTCAAATAATAGATATTTATATTAATAATACAAATAACAAAACAAACATTTTAATAATTAAAAGATGCACTTATATATATATATATATATATATATAAAATATGCATTTAAAACACACACATATACTTCATTTTAATAAATATATAAATTTATTTTTATTTTTTAAAATTTTCTATAAAGTTATTTATATTAAAACTTAAAATAACCATAAACATTGTATAAAATATATATTATATTTCATTTATGTTTTTCTTTATTATTTCAAACCATCTATAGTTTTGTTTCAGAAAAATTATTTAAGTTATTATATTTTAAAAATATAAAAGCATGTTATTATTTTATAATATATTTAAATTATTTTATAATAAATTTCTTTTAAAGTTGTTTAATATAAATATATTATATATTTATTATCATTTATATTTTATTTTTCTCTTTACTATATAAATATTATTTATTTTTAATTCGTTATTGTCTTTAAAAATTTTCTTCTTATCTTAAAGTCCTTGTATTTTGTGTTGACATTCACGTGGGTAAAATACGACTATATTTTACTTTGTGTATATTGTATGTTGGTCCTTTGTAAGATGGATTAGTATCCTACACACTTATGATACAAATACTATGTTTACTTGATACACATAATATTTGTGGGGATTGCATGTATTATGCATATTTAAGGAATGTGTTTACATTAAATGATTTTGGGGAAGTATTTATGGAAAAATACTTGACATTTTTTGGATAAAAAATCCTTCACTAAAATGATAGAAAAGATACTAATACTTAAATTAATATATTAAAACATAATCTTTTAATAATATGAATGTTTGAGGTATCAAAGTATTAATTAGGAGACCTCTAAGGTACCATTCCCTTGTCAATTCTTCCTCTAAAGATATAGACGAGAAGTAGGCATTCCTCATCTTTTAATGATAATTATTGTAATTTCACTTTTTTTCTTGATCTACTTCTCAAAGAATAAACTCTTATGTTAACGAAGAAAGGCTTATTGGTAAAGACAAATGTTTTCGACATAGTGAGAATGGTCATAAGTGAGTTAATTGTCTTGAAGTGTCTTTTCAATGTAGTAAGAAAGATCATATTGCATTAAGGCTCAACTGCTTGGCTATTACTAATTTGACAATGGTTGTTCTTATCATATGACTGGAGATAAATATTTGTTTATCGACAAAATTCTTGTTAATGAATGATATGTGAAAAAGCATCTATTAATACCCCTAAAATACTTAAACTTAAAGTTGTTCGTTATAAAGAAGGATGCAAGGCTAATCTTGTTAGTATAAACTAAATTTTCAACAATAAATATTTAGTTAAATTCATTCATAAGGAGTGTCCTGCGTATGATAGTTTATGAAATATCAAGGTTAAGGGCACCAAGTCTGAAGATAATTGTTACTTTACTAGTAACCCCCTTAAAGTTGTGTGCAATAAATTAAGTCTTAGCATGGAAAATCTTTAGCATCAATGCTTAGGCCATGCTAACTACAAGCTTATAAAGAAAAATATCAAGCCTCAAGAATATAAGAGATCTTCCTTCCACCGTTTCTCTACTTGATCATGTTTGTCATCCTTTTTAGTTGGGTTAGTAGTGTAAGAGTCAACATAAAAAAGAATCAACATCTCTCCACAATAAGATCTCTTAAGCTTCTCCATATGGATTTGACGGGTTCTTTGCGAATAGCTACCAATGGTGGTAGAAAATACATCATGGTGGTTATTAATGATTTTTCTAGGTGCACTGGGTGATGTTTCTAAGAGAGAAATCATAAGCATTTGCTAAGCTAAAGACTTTGTGCATTAAACTTCAAAATAAAAAAGTTTGAGTCTATTGGGATTATTATCAAGATCAAAAGTGATCGAGGGAAACAATTTGAAAATTCAAAGTTTACATCTTTTTGAGACAATATAGATATACATAGAGTTTTTCACTCCAACGATCCCTCAACAAAATGGTGTTGTTAAGAGAAAGAACAATACCATATAAGAAGTCTATACCTCTTTATCTTGGTTGATGATAATATTATGTTTGTTATATGATTACTTCATCCTTTTTATCTCTTTCCTTTTATTTGTTCTAATGCTTGTGTTTGGGAGGTAACCCTCTAAGAAGTCTATACTTCATTATTCTAGTTGTGTATTAGGTTTTATAATCTTTTAATATTTATGTAGATATCTTTCATTATATCCCAACACATATGGAAAATATCTTGTGAATATTATTCAACTTTTCGATAATATTTCATATATGATAAGATAATATCTCTATTATTAAATGTGAAAGATGACATATTCTCTGGTAGGGATGGGCACGATTATTAACTTGCTTTAGAAGCTAATCTTACTTTATCGATTTTGAAAAAACAAAAATCTTAACTAATAAAATCTCAAAAACTTACCTTTAAGTCGACCTATAATGTCGGTTTTGTGGTTTTGGACCTTCAATTATTTATCAAATTTTTCTTTATAAAAGTATAACTTAGACTTAAAAAAATTCTTAACATGATATATCTTCTCTAGATCTTGATATTTATAAATGTTAAAAGTTATCTAAGAAAAACTTTAAACTTTGCACCATACCTCAAATCAATATAGAGTAAAAAATGATAATAAAGATTTTCAAAGTAGTTAAAATTTTGAAACTAATATGAAATAAACTTGACCTACTAAGGAAAATCTGTTAAAACATGTTTATATCTTCCTCTTTGAAAAAAGAAAAAAAATATTTATTTTACATGCACGTGATTAGGTTTAGAAATTAGAAGTTAATTGGTGATATATATATATCATAAAATTAAAATTTATTTATAACAGAAGCAAATTTGTTCAATTTTTACAAGTTTTCTAAAATAAAAACTTTTAATAAACTCAACTAAGTCGATTTTCTAAATTTTAAGACATACGTTGAAAATCAATTGACCTATAAAAAAGTATAAGTTTAAGTGAGTTATGGATTCGATTGGTTTGAAAGTTTTTGAGAAAATATGTCTATCCTTGAAACATATTATCTAAATATGTTTAATTTATCATTAATTTAAATCTTTATAGTGAGTAATAAAATGAGTGTGCATTGACTAATTGGTGGACCACTTAAATGATGACATAACACAATGGTAAACTCGACACTTATGCTCGATTTAAATTACTCCAAATACTTATAAAAAAAATACTTTTTATTATAATTTTATGTATACATCGATGTCATATCACAATAAAATTAATACATTGTTAGTAATTGATCCCATACTTATTTAAAAATATCATATTATAATTAATATTTAAGTAAATACTAATACATGAGTGACATGATACATTGTGTTTATAATATTACTCATTAAAATTAATTAAATATGGTTGATTTTTCAAAGGAATTATATTTATATAGCAAAATAGACTAATGTCATAATAATTTAAAATTTATATTCACGATTTTATGATTAAATATTTTTAAAAATTGAAACTTTCCTCTCATATATATAATATCAATATAATATCAAAAACAGCTCTAATTAGGGCTTCCTTTTTCAAAATTATAAATGTGATCCACAAAAGCTAGTTTGTTAGATTTCTGCATGATGTCATGTTTATCTTGAGGTGCATGAAGCTCTGAAACTCATAACTGTTGATTATTCCATTTGTAAGGTTGAGTAAGATAACCGACGGTAAGGATTCAGCCACTTGGAAGAAGCAAAACACGAGGATGGCAGTTTCACCTATTGGATTCGCATAACACGTGGTGGCCTCTCCCTTCTCTATACTTTCAAATGACCTATGCATGCCCTATAGATTACACAAAACCAACAAGCCCTCTCAGTATTACTTTTTAAAACTCTCTCTCTCTCTCTCTCTCTCTATATATATATATATAAACACAATATGTAATATTTGTTTTCCTTATAATACCAAATCAAAAGTGGGGTTTCTCTCTATCTCTCTCTTAATTTTGATACTTATTATGGCAGTCTCAGTGGATCCTCTAGTAGTTGGTAGAGTGATTGGTGATGTAGTTGACATGTTTGTACCAACAATTAACATGTCTGTGTATTATCGTTCAAAGCATGTGACTAATGGCTGTGATATAAAGCCTTCCATTGCTATTGATCCTCCCAAAGTCACTATTTCTGGGCATTCTGATGAACTCTATACTTTGGTATATGTTTGCATGCCCTTGCTTACTTGTATATATTATATTATTCATAACTTGCAATACATGCATGTATAAAAGTATACTTAGGAAAATTAAGTTTCTTAATAGTTAAAGTTTTGTTATAGTTGTTTTCAGATCAAGCTGGTCATTAATATGGAGAATATATATATATATATAGAAATAAGAAGAACATAAGAAAAGAAAATGTGCAATTTTTTCTCTCCTTATTTCATATCTTCCATGCTATTAGCTAGCTAGCCTCGACCAAGAGGTAAGGACTAGATACTGATCAGTTTAATTTCTGTATATATCACACATTTCTCAGTTCCCAAATGACACATAATTATTAATGTAAGAAATTAAGGATCCTTATTTTATGCAACAAATAATGGTCTAATTTGGGTTATATATAATACGAGAATATGTACTCTAAGATATGAATAAAACAAAAATGTAATTAAAAGTGAGAAAATAAGCTTGGGATTATGAACATATTTCTCTTATAAGTACCCACTTTTCAGTACCTAAGAGCATTGATTTTTTTCTTTTTCCTTTTCTAATTCGGTGTTCTATTTACCCGTATATATTATATCCTAATTACAGAACCTTCATTATTAAAAAATATTATCTTTATTTAATTATTATTACATATGGTTATTATTCTTTAATTTTTGAAATTCTAGTTTTTGGAATGAGAAATGTTGTAAGGAAATTAAAGGTGGTGTTTATTGATTTATATATGCAGGTTATGACAGACCCAGATGCTCCGAGTCCGAGTGAACCCAGCATGCGAGAATGGGTGCACTGGTAATTAATTATCTAGTTACTAATTAATTCCTGCATTAATAGTTTTTACAATAATTAAATTTATTTAATTATTTTCATAAATTAGGTAGTAAAATTAATGGATTCATTATATTTTTGCGTTTCGTTTCATTTCATTTCATTTCAGGATAGTTGTGGATATTCCTGGAGGGACAAGTCCAAATAGAGGTAACGAAAATTCAACGTTCGGAGTCATTAAATATATAATATATATGAAGGCTAAACTGCCCCAAATTATTTTTTTCGTTTTTAAATAACATAACTTAAGCACAATTTGAGCACTTTATTGCCAAAATATAAATAAAAATATTTATTTAATAAATCAAAAATTATAAAAATAATATTTAACTTGGTTAAATTTAATCTCCATGTGACTAAATTTTGGGACTAAATTTTTACAAACATTAAAGAAAACTAAAGAATTAAATGAATAAATCATATAAAAATAAAAAATGTAGAATTAGATAAAAGAGAAAAGAGTTAGTCAAGATATTTAGCATTAGTATACATTTTGTGCTACATTGTAAGATATGTTTTTTAATTTCTTACTTAATTTTGATAAAATGTTAATTTAGAAAGACAAAAGAGTTTAATTAAGGACAAATAAAATCATCATAATATGATTAAAATTCGATCATTTAATAATGATAAAATTACAACTAATATGAAAAAAAAACATACAAAAATATTTTTTTAATATTTATTGATTATTACAAAAAAAAAATTAATACTTTATTGATTTTTAATTTTTTTTAAAATAATATATTTAAATAATTTTTTGTTAAAATAATTATTAATATTTACTTTTTTTTCAAATGACTCTTTTACCACATTAATGGCTTATATATTATTCTATTTTAATTATTTTACAGTAAAATAATAATATTTTAATTAAAAATCCTTAAAATATTTTAATTTATTTTTAATTATCTTATTTTTTTCTAAGTTGTGGGGCAATAAAAACTTATAAATTGGAATTAAATGATACTAAATGTCGAGATCTGTGAAATTTCTACTATCCCTCTAGATAAAATATATAGATTGTTAGTGTAATTTAGCACAATATAAATAAGAAAAAAATATAGACAATTACTTCTAATAATATACTTAAAATTTATAATAATAAAAATAACACTTTAATAAGACGTATTCTAGCTAATAATAACAACTTATTTTAAATATTATTTTCCCATTAAGGGAGTCAAAAAAATATTTTTTTGAGTGATTTGAAGTTTCATTTCTAGCAAAAGATGCATTATATTGTAGATTTAGTTAAGAATTACAATAAACTCTCCTTATTCAAGTCTAAATTTTTCATTTTTACAGAATTAGAGTTAATTCATTATAACTTATAACAAGATAATATAATTAATAAGTATCAAAATCATAAATATAAATGACAATTGATCATATATGAATGGGATAAAAATAAATGACAATTGATCATATATGAATGGGATAAAAGTTAAATATTTAAAGTATTTTTATATTCCACATTATTGATTTAAGAAGTATTTTTATATTATATTTTTTTACTACAATTCTATATGTATCTATAAAGTTTACAAAATACATGAAATAAAAGTATCTATTTTTAATCAATTTACTCACAATTTATATTAATATTTGTTAAATATTATTGATACATGATAATATCAAAATATACACAAAAGAATTAAATGGAATATAAAACTACAAATAAAATGTATTTATTTAAAGTAAAAAGTATATACATAATTAATTATTTTATAAAAATTTAGCCAGGAATAGCATATAGCCCATGAGAGGCTAAAATTACCATCAAATTATAATAATTGTTACCAAAATAACATCAAAATTTAAATTATGATAAAACTAAATTTAGCTTTTGTTATATAAATATGTCTCCATTAAAATTTGTCAAAACTAACCAATAATATGACATAAGTATCAATATCGTCAAAAAACAATTTATTAGTATTTTGAAAAATTTAAAAACGGGATATTTTCGTAACCATATATAAAGTTTAGTAGAAATTTTATAACAATTTAAAATTTAATGGTATTTTTGTAACTAAAATCATAATTTAGTGGTAAAAGATCTATTAACCTTATTTTTATATTCAATTTACATGGTAATTGTGTTTATAATCAGAACATATATAACACCTTTTATATCTCCCTAATATGAAAAAAGTTTAATCTTATCATTTTTTATTAAAGTTTATTAGTGAAATACCATTCAAGTTGTATTCAATCTAAAAATTAAAATTATTCAATATTATAGTATAATTATTTAAATCTCGTTAGTTTGATATTTTTATTATATATTTTTAGTTTTAATAATATTATTTTAATTTACCTAAAATTATTATTTTAAATATTTTTTTTATATTTATATTATTTTACCGTTAGATTAACACGAAGAAAAACAATCTCAAGTAAAGAATGGGGAGGTGGGTGGTGCTGTTCCCTCAAATTTCAAAGTTCGCATAGTATATTATTTCAAATTATAAAAGATGTTTTTAATGTATACAAAACTGGTAATGATATTATTTTATTATTTTTTTTATCTATTGTTAAACACAATTGTAATATTAGCTATTAATAAGGATAAAAATAAAATTTATATAAAATTATTTAAAAAAAATCAACAAGAATAATAATATTATAATAGAAAATTATATAAATACATATTTTTGTTTTCAAAATAAAAAATAAAATTAATAAAATATTAACGATCAATAAATATTAAAATAAGTATTTTGTAAATTTTATTTCATACTAATTGTTATTTTACAGCAACATGCAAACATTTTAGAGCAGTGATATTGGATTAACTTGTATTTTTATTAATTATTAATTAAATATAAAATTATAAAATAATTAGAATATTATTTACCTATAAAAATTAATTAAAAAATTATATCAATTGTATTAATATCACAACTTATTGTAGGTAGATTTTTTTTTCAAACATGTAAAATATTATTAGGGGGTTGAAATAAGATATTGATAAAAATACACTTTTGAAATGAAAAGACTTTTCATATTATTAAACCATAGATAAGAAATCATTTTTATTTTAAAAATAATGAATAAAAATCATTGAAAATAAATAAAAAATAAAAAAAAATGGTTTGCCAAACACACTTAATCAATTAAAAAATTAATTAACTAATTAATTGATTAATTGATTAATTGATTAATCACACTTCACTTTAGCACAATGAAAAATACTCTTATAAAAATGCCAAACATCTATGTTCTATTTATTATCTTGCTTCTACATGTTAAATTCATGAGCTCATTTTTTCAATTGAACACTCTACACTTGGATAGTATTACATCTTAATTGTGAACCTGTGACGATAGAAATTAATATTCTTACAAATAGGGGGAAGAGGAAAGGGGACTAGCTAGTGTGGCTGTACTTGAAAAATTCTTCAGTAATTTTGATAATATATGAAGTCTGAGAACTAATTTGTAGGATACCAGAATTTCAGTCATTTTAAGGATTTCACAATTTCTCTACAAATAAAATACCAACATACACTTGAATATATCTCGGTTTATATCTCAAGTTAATTAGCTTTATATCTTTATTTTGTTTTCTTTAAGCTTGTATATTAATTTAAAGATGCATAACTTCATTATTGGTTTAAATTTAATTTAGGGTCTATTTGTTTGTGCTTTTACTAAAAGTAATTTTAGACAAAATCGGTTTCAGAAAAGTGGTTTCATACATATATAATTGATTTTAGAAAAAGCGGTCTCAAATAAGATTGATTTTAGAAAGAAAAAAAAACAGTTTTTGAAAGAAGCATATATAATATGCTTTCTGTGCTTTGAAAGCACTTTTGAAAAAAAAAATGGTTTGATATTGAACAACTTTTTCGTTGTCAGAAGTGCTTTTACAAAGTCCTAGAAGTAGGAACAAACATATCCTCCATGTCTATTTGTTTTTGCTTATGAGATTATGGAAAAGAGAATCTAACAAAAAGATTACTTTAGGATCAAAAATATAAAATCTGTTGAATCAATTTCAAAACTTAAAAATACATTTTACATTTATTAATAAAATTATACATCATAATTCTAACTGAAATTGCATTGATATAGACTTAGAAAAAAAGTTGAACTTTGACATATTTAAAAATATTCTATAATAATATCTAGAGTGAAGAAAACTCGATCACCATCGCAATTAAGATACATGAATCTCACGACTTAATTTTTTTTATAACGTATATCATGTAGTCGGTGGAAAATGGTTTACACAGATGTGTAAATTTTTTACATACATGTATGAAAATTATACGCTTTTTTAATTTGTTACAAGTATATGTATTAAAAAATATGAATAATGATGGAAAATGAAATAAGACTTTTTCAAACTAGATTATAAATATTATTATAATTCTATCTTATTTCTTGAGTTTTCCACATCTCTTTTTTGTGTAAATTATGTTGTATTTTTAATTATTATTTCATTATATAAAGTTAATGTTAATTTAATACCATCATTTTTTCAAATTATTTTTAACTTCTTTATATATTTATTTAAAAATTTTATATAGTAATTTTGTTAGTTAAATGTGTATATATATAACGTTAAAAAAACTTATAATTTCATACAAATATTATTAAATTTATGTTTTTAATAAAATATTTTTACACATTTAATTATTTTAATACATATATTTTTAGCATATATTGGGGGTTGGTGGATTTATTTTTAAAAAGATAAACTTAACTGATTAGTAATAAATAAATAAATAAATAATATGGGTGCATATGATTTTAATTAATAAATTATTATTTTAACCTGTATTGGAAACGTGATACTTGGTATATATAAAAGCTTTGAAACCGATGATGGAGTGAACCAATAGCAATAAATTAAATTAATGTGGTGATAGGCGGATAAGCGGATTCATATGGGAACTTTTTAAAAATACTAAATTCTTATGATGATGTGAGATAGGGACCCATATTTATATTAATACGTGTATTTTTCCTTCATACTCTCTCTCTCTCTCTCTACATTAAATATTTTGTCCCCTCTCGTAATCATAATACAAATTTAGATGTAAAATCTAAATTTAGAATATCAATTATAATTTTACATATTTATCAATTTTCTACGAGTTAGTATTGATTTTATGAATTATTAACGTTAAATATTTATGATTTAATAATTAATTCTACTTGATTTCGAGTATTAAAACTCTAGCTCTTATATTAGGTAAGAAGTTATTCAAAAAAAAAAGTATTAAAATAAGTGTAAATTATTCTCTTGTATATTTATTACGTATAATAATTTTTTTAAATAATTATAAAACAAATAAGACTGGTTTTTTAACTGTTTATTTGGTGGCTTCTTGATTTAAAATTTTGGATCATCGACCAAATGTTATACAGGAAAAGAGATAATGGCATACAATGGACCTCGTCCGCCAGTGGGAATTCACCGTTACATTCTGGTTCTATTTGAGCAAAAGGCAGGAGCACTGGGATATGTGGATGAACCACCTACTCGTGCCAACTTCAGCACTCGTTTCTTTGCTTCACAACTTGATCTGGGTTTGCCTGTTGCTACTGTCTACTTCAATTCTCAAAAGGAACCTGCCAATAGGAGGCGTACTTGAACATCTATATTTACATATTTACTTGTATTTTTCGCCTAGCTAGCTAGTTAGTTTATATTGTGAGAATTATTAATAATGATGTAACAATAAATTCAGTATTTTAATTAATTAGTAGATACAAGGATCGTATCTTTCACTTTCACTACTACAATACTTTTAGTCTCGAAATTTTAGCCTCGATTCTTTTAAAAACCGAGGCTATAGTGTATACATATAGCCTCAATTTTTTAATAACCGTGGCTATAAGTTAAATTATAAAATATATGTTAATATTAAAATACTGTATGTAATTAATTTAAAAAAAATTCAAAAATTAATTTATAATTTTTTAATATTTCTTTATTATTAATTTAATTTAATTTAATGTATTTTTATTTCTTATAATATATATATATATATATATATATATATATATATTTCATATGTTTTTTTCTCTCTCTCACATATTTTTCCTCTTTTAATTTTCTCAATGTTATTTCAGTATTCGCATTTTTCATCTTTTTATTAGTGGTATTTCCAGTATTTACACACGCAGTAATATATATATATATATTTCATATGTTTTTTTCTCTCTCTCACATATTTTTCCTCTTTTAATTTTCTCAATGTTATTTCCAGTATTTACGCGCATTTTTTCATCTTTTTATTAGTGGTATTTCCAGTATTTACACACGCAGTAATATATATATATATAAGAAATAAGAAATTTTTACCGAACTCGCGAAGTCTAAGTAATATATATATATATATATATATATATATATATTAAGAAACGTACGTGTGTATCTAATTAATATTTAGAAACGTACGTGTGTATCTAATTAATATTTAGAAACGTACGTGTGTATCTAATTAATATTTAGAAACGTACGCGTGTAATCGTTTCTTTAATTCTCAACAACTACGCGTAATCGTACGTCTCTCTCAATATACGGAAATCCATCGATCTCTCCTGAAGAAAACTGAAAAACCCGAATCTCTCACCAACAAAACTCAAATCCGCTGCTCCAATATACGATCCATCATTCACAGCACCTTTCGCGCCTAAAAGATCATCCTCGCTTTCCAACACCTCCTCTCGCACTCGTTCCTTTCCACAGCCTTCTTCTTTTCTCTTTATTTCTTTTTTGTTCATATTCGCACTCACGCCGGCCATTTGTGTCGTCGTCACAACGTAGCTCCTAGTAAGTGATACCTTCAATTTTTACAATATCAATTCATACGTGTTGATTCTTAGTCGATTATTTGCCATCGTATAATACATTTTAGTTAGGGTTATTTTTTTAGTGTTATACAAATCCATCTCCTGTTATCTAATAATTGCCTCTGAATTTTTTTTTTCATTGTATTGCATCAGATTTGAAACATTTTTAGAGATTTAGGAACCGGCTATTGTTGGTGAGTTTAGCTTTTGGAAGAATGTTTATATACATGCCGATGAGCCTATACAAATTTTCATTTGCAGAAAAGCTAATGGATTTACAAATTTTCATTTGGTGAGTTTATATTTTAGAAATATGTTTAGATTTTCATTTGATGAGTTTAGATTTTCAAGTTTAGATTTTGGTAAATAAATGTACTTTTTAATATATTAGTTACATTTTATGTTTGGCTTTCTTAGAAAAGGAAAAGTAAACAGAGAGAATAAACTTGTTTTCTGATGTTTAATGCTACTTTAATCTTTTTCTCAAACCGATAAATGCGGCTCAAGTATTCCCCGTTGTCATGTTTTATCCATTTAAAGGTGTTAGAGTTGTTCATTACTCGACCCGTAGCTATAAGAAGAATCTTTGAGAAGATTTAAAGTTTTGGTCTTTTTTAGGTATTTCATCGGTGCTTCTTATTATCTCTCAAATGGACCAAAATGGTTATTCAGTTTTTGGGTTTTATCCGAATCTTAGTAATTGACTATGTGAATCCTCAATAAAGGGACAAAATTGATCTTTTCTCTTCCGTCACGTAGTTTTTGTTTGTTAAAATGCAAAGCAATTTGTCACTTTTTATTCATCTCGGACTTTCCTCCTCCACTTCTTCTTTTTTTTAATTTCTTTTTTACTTAAATTTTTTTAATTACTTTTCTATTTTATGCTAATGTTTTCTTATGAGGTGATTTTAAAAAAAATACCTTCAACAGTCTTGTTGCTTGGGAACTGAAGGAACATGGAAGTGGCATTTAGTGTAAATTATAGAAAATTTAATGTAACTTCTGCTACGGAATCAATCCTTTTAATGGTATATCAAGAACTGTAAGTAATTTGTTTGTTGTTAGTTACTGTCCAATGAACTTCATGCTTCTTTTTTGTTGCAAAATATGGATTTAAGATTTCTCAATCTTTTACCAATATTTAACATATTTGTACTCAATGCTACTTAATTTTATCTTAGACTTTCCATTTCGGAAATTAGCTTTAGTAAGAAATGTATCTGCTATAAAATATGAAATGAAATCAACTAGTAAAGCACATAAAGGACGAAAATGAATTCTTTATCCTGGTTTTGGGTAATTTAGCTAATTGTACTTATCCCACATTCAGGGTTTTGTTGAGAGGGAGACCACTCTAATTGGCTCCCTTACAGTCAGAGAGTATCTATATATACTATTCAGCACTACTCCAGCTTCCTGGATTCTTGTGTCAGAAAAAGAATGTTGTCGAGGATGCCATCATTGCTATGTCACTTAGTGATTATGCAAACAAGCTAATAGGTGGGCATTGTTATATGAAGGGCCTTCATAATGGTGAGAGAAGGCGAGTTGGAATTGCACGGGAAGAGTAGATGTTTTAGGAAGTAGCAAGATTGCTGAAAATGAAATTCTCTCATAATGTATCCTCAACTGTCTACCTTTCATTTGTATTTTAAAATTTCTTTAAAATTTTATTTTTTGAATAAGTTGTCAATTAGTAACCATTTTATGGCTTTGACTGTGTTGTTTCTTCTTCTTTTTCGTCTCCTTTGTAAAATCTTCATGTATTTCATAAATTGCATGAATGGTCACGCGATGTGCTTGGTTTTATTGAATGACATTTTTGCATTACTACAATGATATGGTTGCAATTTTTTTTTATTGTCACCAGTGTCTCTCGCTCTTCCGATGATGGTGACATTCAAGAAACTTGCAAGTATGGGATGCACTCTTATTTTTACCATTTACCAAAGCATCACCTCAAGTATTTGGCCTTTTTGATCGGATTTGTCTTCTTTCAAAATGGAAATACCTCTTCTTTTGGAGAAACATTGGCATGCTTACAGGTATAATTGAAAAATATGTACTTTTTTTTTGGTTATTGAAAAATATGTAGTTGTTATAACTGAATTTTGATGCTTTAAAATTTTCACTGTGAAACTATGACAGGATGATAATGGAGATTAATACATGGAAATTGGATGTTGGTATGCATATACTAGATGCTGTTTTTTTTATGAGTATGGTTGCAATTTTTTTTATTGTCACCAGTGTCTCTGCTCTTCTGATGATGGTGACACTGAAGAAACTTGCAAGTATGGGATGCACTCTTATTTTTACCATTTACCAAAGCAGCACTGAAGTATTTGGCCTTTTTGATCGGATTTGTCTTCTTTCAAATGGAAATACCCTCTTCTTTGGAGAAACATTGGCATGCTTACAGGTATAATTGAAAAATATGTACTTTTTTTTTGGTTATTGAAAAATATGTAGTTGTTATAACTGAATTTTGATGCTTTAAAATTTTCACTGTGAAACTATGACAGGATGATAATGGAGATTAATACATGGAAATTGGATGTTGGTATGCATATACTAGATGCTGTTTTTTTTAAGAGGAAATTAATACATGAGGCCAAGGACAAAGATTTTGAAGAAAAACATTATTACAATGGGACTTACTCTTTTTCACATTGATTTAGATTGTAGACTAATGTTAGCAGCTTTAATTAAAGTTTGTTTCGTGTATTTTTTTATATTTTTGGAATTATTTAATTAGTTAGTTTTTATTATATGTGTTTTATTAAACTCTTAATGTAATATCTTTTTTAAATTTAATATAATTAATTTTAATTTTTTTAATTTATATTTGAAAATTTAGTGTAATAATAATTCATTTTGATTATTATGCTCTCGGTTATATAGCAAGATCGAGGTTACATAGTATATGGCCTCGTTATTGAAAACCGATGCCATTTGTAGTGACATGGCCTGCGGTTATGAAAAACCGAGGCATAAGAATTTCCATGGCCCGGTTAAAAACCGAGAACATAGGTTATGACTTTTGGTCTCTCTCACTTAGGTCTCGTTTCTTATAACCGAGACCATAGGTCTATGATCACGGTTAAAAACCGAGGCCATAAGCACATATTGTAGTAGTGTTTCATCAATTCTGCTATTTATATCTTTCTTTTTTATTCATTTTCTCATTTAATATGAATATTGGAGGTTAATTAGAGTAAGTAGATACTCAATAGCAAAAAAAAAAAGGTTTGCACTGCTTGATAGCAGCTAGGAACGTACGTAGCTAGCAATTTCATTCATGGGGGCACAATATAGCTAGATACAAAATTATAAATATCTTGAATGATATTTTTTTTTCTTTTTTCTTTTCTTGTGAAATTTCCCATTTGATATATAGATATCATATATACATTTATTCGACTCGACAAACCTTGCAAGATACCTTTCATGGCACTTCCATTGTGCATATAACTTTATCTCAACTTTGAACTACCTACAAAGAAAGATGTCTTCCCTTCCTTGCAAACTGAAACTAGCCAAGCAATGGAAGGGAAAAGGACTAATAGGTCACACAAAAAAAAAGGTAGGAAAAATTAGAGCAAACGATATTTACATACAAATTCAATTGTGTAGTACGTAGTAGAAGAGAGTTGGCTGTCAACGATAGACGACGGATGATTTGGGCTGGAATCACATAAGCCATGGCTGAGAATCGATTCCAGAAGGAAGACAAAGTCGAAGGAATGATGAATGAGCCATGGGGACTCTTGTTGGTGCCAGAAGGAATGACAAAGACGGTCGATGGAATGATGGGAGGCAGTGAAAGAGTAGGTAAAAACCTAAGTTATTCGAAAGAATAATAGGGTTGAATTTGGGCCGGTTTACTTAAACCGGCGAAATTTTAAAAAAAAATTAGGTCAGTTTAATAAAGAATTTTTCTTTAATAAAGATGAAGAAAAAAAAGAGCTTACAAAAGACGCTACATATTGTCACGCCAATACTCAAATGGGAAATTTTCCTTAAGCCAAAACTTAATTTTGTTGGGAAATAACGCAAATTCTCGATAAATGATTTACTGAGAAAGTTAATAGAAAATAACACACAAAATTTGGATAACTAGAGTTCGCCAATCTTGCTTACGCTTCCTGATTCATTGATCTTTTTACCTAAATGCAGAGAAATTACATGCTGCTTACAACATTCACAACTCACAACCTAATTACACCAAGAAAATTACTTCAATTTTCTCTCACAAAAGCTTTTCTCTAAGCTTTTCTCTCAATTGAATGAACACTTTGGATGGATTAATTCATTACAATTACACATCTATTTATAGGAAAATTCACTCCTTGAATTACTCCTTAAATTAATGGTTCCTTAAATTGCTCCTCAATTAAGCTCATCGTGTCAATCCGACCGCTCCATGTTCGTTACCCATGTTTTACTCATTGTTTTGCTCCATGTTTTGCTCCTTAATTTTGCTCCCTTAAATTAAGGGAGCTTTATAACAATCTCCCACTTCAAGACTGATTTCAACTGCCTTCACACCTTCGATCAATGCAAAGCAGCCTTTCTAGTCGTTACATTTAAGACCAACCAAGTCGAGCACACTTCAGCTTTGTCAATAGTCACCACCTTTGTTAACATATCTCTGTTTGGATTTTGCTTCCTGAATCTTCTAGTATTAACACATCATCTTCCAATAGAGATTCATGAAGATAACGAAGTCCAATATGCTTTGTTCTAGAATGAAATGTCAATTTTTCACAAGTATTGCACAGACTTTCACTATCACTATACGTACATTATTCTCTTTGCTCAATCCCAAATAATTAACAAACTCAAGCCATATCATCTCTTTACTAGCTTCACATCGCTACATACTCAGCTCTATAAGGATGAGTGACAATTTTCTCAGATTTGTGACATCCAACTAACAATGTACCGTAGTTCCAACAAGAATATATAATCGGCGCTTCTTCTATGATCAACTTCACTCCAAAGTTCCGCTTCACGCACTTTGTACTTTTAACTCTCCTTTACTAAAGTACAAGCACTTTTTCTCATATGCTCGTAGATACCTCAAAATCCACTGATCGCTTTCCCAATAAGTTTTCCTGGATTTGACATAACCGCTAACAACTCCCATCAGACGGGTTAATGTCTGTCTCGCATGTACTATCATAAGGCATATCAAACTTCCAATGGTCGAGGCATAAGGAACCCAGCCATGAATTCTCTCTTCTGGTTCAGGACCGATCCGATAGGCTAAAATGATCGCTGGCAGCTAATCGGCTTGGTATCGCCACGCTTGAATTGCAAAACACGATCGATGTACCGCCGACCTGTCTTTCATGTCAAATTCTTTTGACAATCGGGCCGCTTCAACCTTTAATATCATCCATATTCCGAACCTCATACCTAACATATCATCAACATAAAGTAGTAAAATGATATAATCTGACTTATATCTTCAAGTAGCAACAATGATCAAAGCATTGCACTCTCGAAACCTTCCTCGGTACGTTACAAATTTTTTGTACCATTGTCTCTGGCTTGTTTCAGTGCCATACAAACTCTTCTTAAGTCTCGCACACCATGTTCTTCTTCTCCCCTTTCTCGAGAAACCTTCTCGGGTATACAAATCTCTTCATCTAAATCTCCATGAAGCGAATGCATTCTTCACATCCAACCTGCCGGGGCATTAAGATCTTCACGAGCTACAATACTCACACTGACCTAATAGTATCGAGTCACAACGGGAGCAAAAATGTCGTCGTAGTCAACTCCTTCCTTCGTTGAAACCCTTTGACAACTAGGCTGGCTTTGTATCTCTGGAACCATCACGCCCTCTTCACCCAGACACCCATTTGTCAGGAAGTTGCCTTCTTTCCCATAGGTAACTCACCTGGGCTTCCTATGTCTCAGTCGAGATGAGAGATTTCATTTCTTCTTTCATAAAGCAAGCTCCCACTTGTTGAATCTCGAGTCTCGACAAGCTTCATCATAGCATTCAGCTCCCCTCCATCACCAAAGAACATATAGTTCCATGATCTCCCCGTTAGGCACACGAGGTCGGTAAGACCTTCTCAACACAGAGCCGGAGTGAAGGTCGTCGTGGCGTGCCTGGACACTGCATCGTTTGTCCAACAAGTTCCTCCGTCGAGGACTTGTTACAATTGGTTCCCGTCATGCGAAGTATCCTACATCATCTCAGATCGCAAATACCGACTCATTCCGCTTCGAGTCATTGCGTCTATTTTACGCATGTCCTTATACATCACCTTTCGTGAAAATCACATCTCTCGCTACGATAACTTTCTTTTCGTCATCCCAAATACAGAGCCAAACTCATCCTCACCATAGCCAATGAACGTGTATTTCTGGATTGGGGATCAAGCTTTATTCCTCGCTGATCACCGATATGCACAAATGCTACACAACCGAAAACTTTTAGATGTGATAGTTTCACCTCTTTTCCGCTCCATACCTCCTCTCGGTATTCTATGCCTCCAATGGAAATGATAGCAGCTCGCTGATCAAGTACTACCGTGTCGATCGCTTCGTCTGCACCGCTTCTAGACCTCGATCGTATACGAATGTTTCCCCGGCTCTTTTTCACAACGTTCGGCTTCATCGAGATGTCGTAGCTACCGACGCGCCTTCATTCATCCGCAATTAAACAAACGCTTCATCAAGTGCACTTTCTGAGGTCACGACTCTCACATATTCGAGCAGAGTCGCCATAAGACCCGCCAGGTCTTTTCCTTTCGCTATATCAAGGCAACATTACGGATATCGTCAATCGAATAACTCCCAGGCTTATCCTGCCTGTAAGATTCCAATCTTCTTCCTTCATGCTTCCTGGTTTCTTCCCCGAGAGAAAGTTGATATAGATTTCTTTCATACATATAATCCTCTATCTCGCATTTTCCAAAACCTGCAAAAATCAGTGCCATCAAATTTATTTCGAGTTTCACCCTTCCTTCATCTACGGCCATCGCTCTCACTAAAATCCGACTTCCTTCGATCGTTTTCGACTATTTCTGCGTAAAATCGACGTAAATCACCACCAAATTTCTCCGATACTACTTGTCAGAAATAACGCAAATTTCCGATAATCCAGATTTACGAGAAAGCAAGAATAGAAAAATAACACACAAAATTTGATAAACGGAGTTCTACTAATCTTGCTTACGCCTCCTGACTACGATCTTTTTACCTAAAAGCGGAGAAATTACACGCGTGTTTACAACACTCACAACTCACAACCCAATTACACCCAAGAAAATTACTCTCAATTTTCTCTCACAAAAGCTTTTCTCTCAATTGGAATGAACACTTTGGATGATTAATTCATTACAATTACACATCTATTTATAGGAAAATTCACTCCTTGAATTACTCCTTAAATTAATGGTTCCTTAAATTGCTCCTTGAATTAAGCTCATTGTTTTGCTCTATGAATTGCTCCATATTTTGCTCAATGTTTTGCTCCATGTTTTGCTCCTTAATTTGCTTCTTAAATTAAGGAGCTTTATAACAAATTTAGTTTTCACCTTCAAGTTCAAGGTCAAGACTCAAGCCATCCGATTCTGTACTAAAAAAAAATAGCTTCGCCTAGCAAAGCATAAACAATAAGGCAACATAAAAGGTAATTTTAATGTATTTTACATTTATGTTATATAGTTGAAGATTTTGATTCTAACCTATGATTCAAAATTTAGTGTCATTTGGATAATATTTATATTTATTAAAAGTAACTTTTTTAGTTTTTGATAAATTTATGTGAATTTAATTTATGTTTATTATCGAAAAAAAATGATATGTCTTGATTTAAATATTATTTTATTTTACTATATAATGATAAATTATTGCCTTCCTAGGTATGATATACCAAATAAATGAGGTAAATTTCATTTAATCAACTTACGAAGCATTTGAAAGATAACAAATTTTATATATGAACACCATGAATTGATTTTAGGATCGTTTAAATTACATACTTTTATTTTAAAAAGTAAAAGATAGAATAATTTTAAATAATACAACGAACATTTTTTTAATATATAAGGATATTTATTATTATTATTATAATATTTTATGTATAAATTTAAATTTAATAATTTTGATTAATTGTAGAGAAAGTAAAACAATTATAAAGAGATAATATAAAAAAAATCTACTATTGACACGAGATAACACCATCTTTAAAGAGTAATAATAATTCAAAATAAATTACGGTGGACATCCAACTTTTAAATCTTTCGACCAAACAGGTTTAAAAAAGAGAATTTTAAATAATGATCATAATGTTACTTATAAAAACATATTTACATAAAAGAGTTTGACAACCTCGAAATCATAGCAATTTATTTTAAATTATTGTTACTCTTTAAATATGATGATAGCTGATAGTTTAGGTTTAAAAGTAGATCTTCTTTTATAATATATCTCCATAATTGTTTTAAAATTTACTTTTGGTAACAATTAATTAATACCATTATATTTAAATTTATATATAAGAGTGTTAGAATAATAATAAATATTCTTATATATTAAAAAAATGAATATTTAAGTACCCTATCTATCTTTCATTTTCTAAAATAAAACTATAAGATTTAAACACTTGCCTTAAGTTAATTCATGGAGTTCAAATAAAATTTAAGATATTTCTAATACTTCACAAGTTGAATAAATGAAATTTACCCCATTTATTTAGTAAATCATACTCTAAAACAATAATTATCATTATATGATAAAATAAAATAATTTTTAAATCAAAATATACCATTCTTTTACTATAATAAAGATTAATTAAATTCACCTAAATTTATCCAAAAAGAAAAAAAAAGATTACGTGTAAATGATACAAACGTTATGTCATAATAATACTAAAATTTAAATCACACCCATTATAAATCAAAATCTTTAAATATTTAATAGAAATGTAAAATACATCAAAATTACCTTTTATGTTTCCTTTTTGTTTCTGCTTTACAATGTGTAGTTATGGGATTTTTTTTTAGACAGAGTCAGACGGCTTGAGTCCTTGACCTTGAACTTGAAGATGAAAAATAAATTAGGTTTTGGTTGAAAGAAATTTGGTCATTTGCGTATTGGCGTGATATGTAAAGTCTTTTATAAAAATATATTTTTTTCTTTTTTTTTCTCTTTATTAAAGAAAAATTGACTGGGTTGGGCTTATAAATATTATAAATGGACTTTAAACTACAATATAAAAGAAGAAGAAAAATAATACAAATAAATATGTTGAGAGGGCCAAAAAAAATGGATTTATTTAAATATTATCTAAACAATACATACGAGATTTATTTTCTATGAATTTCAGATAAGGCACTTACCTCTCCATCCCTGGTTGATAGTCATAGCCAGAGCATTCGAATATTATAACAAATAGGGGATGTTTGGTGAGAGCATCATTAATTCAGTATAGAATAACTTGTCATGATAAATTAATTGTTCATTTAATTCAACAAGTCATTTTGAGTTTACATATCTAATGTTTAGTGAGATATCATCGAGATTAATACTTAGCTTTGGACTAGAGGATTGGTAGTTGTTTTAACAAAAGTTCTCGTTATTACAAGATATCCACGTGGGTTCTTGGTGCAATTCAACACCTCATCAAGCTATACATATTTTTTTTCGTTCTTACCCAACTTTGATCTATGATATGCATGTCCCGATAGGTACTAACTTTGTTGAATTTATCTACTTAAAGACATGTCACATATTCAAAACTGGATAAGAGCAAAAAAAACATGTATAATCTGATGAGATGTTGGACAAGATCCTCGCACCAGGGATCACATGTGGATATCTTACGATAATGAAAACTTTCGTTCAAACAGTAGCTATAGCTATAGATAGATATTTAGTTTTTTTGGTTTTAAAATGTTTAGAACGTCACGATTACAATTAGGTAACCATGATAAATGTTGCATTATGTAAAATACAGTCTACAATTGAACTATAAACTATATATTGCGGTGAGAGGCATTGGATGTGAGATAGGCCCATGGCCGGATATATATATAGAGGTGAGGAATAACATGTACTACATTGACTTTTAATGAATAAAATTCTAAGTACTCATCGACCCAATAATTGGTTGAAAGTGCACATAAAATAAATTAATGTCCAATTAAGCTTGAAAATACTATGACAACCAACTTGCAAGAATATGTTGATCAACATCTGATCATGGGTGCATTAACAAAATCTTCAGTCAAGCATTCATTCCTTAATATAATAGAGTAATGGTTACCATGAAATTAAAGTCGGGTTCATTTGAGAGAAAATTGATATCCATGATGGGGCTCATTAAATTTGGACACATTTAATTTAATTGAGGCCAGGTTGTAGTTGAAACATTTACTTTCCAATTAAAACTTTTTAATTAGTACTGGTATACAAATTAAAACTTCAAATTGTAAGTGAGAATATTATTTTTAAAACTTTATATATAGGAAAAATCATGATTTTAGTGTCGGTAATATTATCTCTATTCTCTATGCAAAAATGTTTTTCTTTTAATTTTGTGTCTCTTGTTAAATTATTAATTATTAAAATAAATATAATGATGCCAATAAATATAAACATATTATAATCAGAAAATAACTCTTATTATTTTTTATAGTTGAAAAAAACTCACTAAGAGGAATGTTATATATTGGTGCATGTGTGGATCATCAGTAATTATAAAGCTAGCGGTTTGATTTTGTCTGCATTCTATCGTTAAGACACATGACCACAAGCACGCCTTCCATTCTGAAGGATACAGTGCCAAACTCACATGCAACTCTTCTTTCTGACTCTGTCTCTCAATCGATAACTCTTTATACTTGTAAGGCATTTTTGTAAGACATAATTTGTTAATTATAAATGTCAAAATTCTGGACAAAATCATAGAAGGAGGAACTGAAAATTAGAATAATTATTAAATATTGAAATAAATTATTTTAATCTTTAGTGTTTATTATAAAAATGTCTTTAAATTTTTATTTATCATTTTTATATCATTAAACTTTATAAATATTAAAAAAATATGATTGAATTTTTTTTTTGTTAATTTCATAGTATTAAACTTTATAAATATAACAAAAGTATCATGAGTATATATATATATATATATAACTTTCCGTTAACTCCTGATAATTATTTTACGTTGATTACATTTTTGTAAAATTTAATAATATGAAAATAAAATAAAAATTAATGATATTTTTTATACCATTCTAAAATTTAATAGTATAAAAATAAAAACTCTATAATATTTTTATAAAAATCTAAAAATTTGGTGAAAGATGAATCTATTTACTCAAAAACATTAATCAGTGAGTTCACATGTCACGTAGGCCACTTTGTGAGTTCGTCCTTGCCAGGGATAATGAAACCAAAACAAAAACAAAACTATAAACCTAGCTCTTAAAAAGTAATGAGAACTTGGATCAAGGTAACCAAAAATTGGTCTAAAGTAATCTCTAGCATCGTTGGTGTAGAATACGTCGACATCTCAGAGGTTTTGGGGTTGTTGCCCTATCCTTTCTTTCCGATGGCATGGATTGCACCGGTGAGCCGACTAGTGGAGGTCTGATCAATGAGAGGGATCTTTGTGTATTGCTAAGGTGTTAGGGGCAATGGTAGCAGACAAATTGAGTTATATTAACATTTTTTTTTTCCATATTACAATGGGTCTTTAGCAAAAACCTTCTTATAATATATTTCTTTTGGCATACACTCTTTTTTTTTATCAAATTATTTTTTTCTTTTTTAAAAATAAATAAGAGGGATATGATTTTGTTTAGAAAAATAAAATTTGAAGCTTTGAAATCAAACCGATGATATACGTGAAATTGGGAGAGAAATAATAGAACGATTGAGAGAGAAATTGATAATTTAATTTAATTATATAAATCTATAGTATAACTACGTCTTAAAAGGTAAGAGTCGTAAGGAACTTCAATGCAATAGAGGCATGATATCTGATTGATATGAGATTTAAATTTTTTTTAATAATCTCTCTTCAGATCGATTATGATTAAGGTGTTGACAATGGAGCGAGACTGATGCAAGGTGTACAAGAACATCGTTAGAGAACTAAGTTCTGATTTCATGTAAAAATCTATAGCTTAATTACATTTTAAAAAACGTTTTGGAAGGAAAGGGGGTAAGGATTTATAAATGCACTGGAGTTATGATATCTTATCGATACAAGACTTAAGTTTTCCTTAACAACATTAAAATACTTATTTATATGTATAAAATTAAATAAAATAGTATATTTAAAACTAACAAATATCAATTAAAATTAAAATTACGATAAAAAATAACTCTAAAAAGATATTAAAACCACGACTACATAAATATTAATTATTTAAATGTTTATATCTCGCTACCATGATTAGTAATCATGACCCTTGTTACCTTCCTAATGGTGGTGTTATTGAAGACATTTGAACATCTAAGGTCGATAGGAAGTTTCGTTTTAAATACATGCCAGAACTCAGAATCATTCTGTTCACATGATTGCTAAGTATGTTTTAATATGTCATAAGCCATAAGGTTTGGTGGTTTTCGGTTCTGGATTTTCCGAATTGGAATTTGGGTGTGTGGCTCTACTCTGGTTCTGGTCTAGTCACTTTGCTAGCTGCTCTGTTTTCATTTATGAGTTATAAATAAATAAGATCATTGTTATGCATTGATTACGGGTCTAGGTGCTCTCATTCAGAATTGATCTTTTTTGTTTTGTTTTTGTACTCATTGTGGTTGAGTAATTTGTCCTAAGGTTGGTTAGAAGCTTGTAGGTGGTGTAGTTCTTTGAATTTCAGTTGTTTGTGGTTTTTTTTTTTAAGCCAAAGTGTTTGTAGAAATATCACTATGAGCTACAAGGGCGATCAGGGAGTTTGTGAATTACAATTTTGAGTACAAATCTCTGAATGAATTTGGTGAATCATTATTGAAGTAAGGAATGATCTACTGAGCAAGCTAACTTTGGATGCTCATTTCTCACTACCAATGAGTGACTTGGTTCACAATTTTTCTCCTAGGGATATAGTGTTTATTTTGATAAGCTATTTTGATATTTTGATATGTATCTCAATTTTTAATTTACAACTTATGTATCATGAAGATTTGATAATTAATGAGACTTTTTTTATAATAATAATAATAATAATTAAAAAAAAACTTAACCCACACACAAGTTAACATTCCCTAATCAAAATTAAAAGAGTTATCATGATCTGAGGGGCAAAGCTTAAAAGTTCAAGCAAGCGCCAGACTTACAGCAAATAAAATAAAATTTGACAGCTAGATACAAAAACTTACCAACATTTTTTTATTTTCATATTTTTCTTTACATATAACAAGTAGTGAAACACAGCTACTAAGACAACACTCAGTATCCATAGTCCTCATGAAAGATTGTGTGTCGACCAACATTTCTTTGGGATTTATCAGCCTGCAAATCAAGATAAGATGCATGAAGCCATCTTGCAAGCAAAATCACTAATTCCTTGATTAACATATGGCAGCAGCTAATTTTTACTAGATAAAGTGGTTAAAAAAGGGTACGCAAAACTAAGGGTCCCTTGAAAAAAAAAACAAAGGACTTTAGCCTTAATATTTTCAGGTTGACCACTTCTAATCCCATTATTTACACAACTTGAGCAATGCAGTGTAAACTTTATCCCCTTTGTATGCAACTAGAAGTGCTCAAATTTTTAATGGTGGACCGATTAGATGAGCTCAAATTTTTAATAGCGGATTGACAAAAAGTGTTCATATTTCATAGCTACGAGATTAGAAGTGCACATTTTTCATAATTTTTGGGACTATGAGTATCTAACCTAAAGATATCACGACTAAATTGCTCATTTTCACATAATTATGAGACAAATACGACCATTTTTACAAAAAGGGAAAGAAAAAAGTCCTAGAAGCATACCCTGTGAATAAGTTTTTCAAATGCTTCAGTCCCATTATGTTCCATGTATTTCTCTGCAGCCGTTAAAATGTCGTTTGGCTTGGTGAAGACATCATTCTTCCTCGGAACATACCAAATATTAATAGCCCTTGGGTTGACAAGGAAAGGTCTCACAAAATGTTCATAAACATAAGCAGCACCATTGAAGTACGGGATAACCAACCAACCAGTTAGTATAAGCTTAGCATATGGCCAGATGGGGATCCTGCCATAAGGATTTAGAAGAACTAACTTTTATAAGTAGCATGTAAAATTTGTGACAATGAGGAGGGAGGAAAGCAGGAGAGGGAGGGAAAGGAGGGGGCGGGGGGATAAAAAAAGAAGCAAAGAGAGACTGTCAATAGTAGTGTATAATTGTAAACTTGCTAGAATCAGATTTGATGGACTGTTGAAGTTTTACAGCTTTGAGCAGGATATCCCAAGACAAGGGAACTGCTACTATAACACATGGACATTTAGATAAAACACGAAGGAAGATAAATGGAACCTATGTAATGCAATCATAATTCAATTCACTCCTAATACACTCATGAGGTAAAATACCAAATTGAACCAAATAGCTATTACCTTAATATAACAGTCAAGTATTTCAAAAGTTGAGTCAACTATTTTTTTGTTCCCAAAGTATTAGTGTAGTTACAAATGTACCCCAATTTTTTAATTGTTAAAAATATGGCCACAGCATATTGTTCCATGTTGAATTTATTCCCTTTCCTGAATCTGCAAAAATATGTAATTTAAGAAAACTCTAATATAATATGTTGGGGACATATTTTTAACAATGGAATGGTTGTGCGCATATTTACAACCAACCTAATAAGTTGTGGACAAAAAACATAATTTCTCGAAAAGTTTTATCAATTCTGGCAAAAGACATGGAAACTTACCAGAGTAATATAAAAAGTAATGAGTCTGCTATGTGTTTTCATGAATGAATAAATATTGTTTACATTGTCAGGTCAAGAATAAAGAACAAGCAAAGCTTATAGCCCAACAAGCTGTCGCTCAATGACATGTAGCCTATTTAGATATGTAGAAAGTCTGGAATAAGAGTCTTATTTATAGGTGCGTGAATAACGTAGTTATTAAGTGCAAAAATAACTTACCGTTTATAATATTCAATAGGGTAATGATATTATCACAATTACTTTTGTTATTGTCACAATAAAAATATATGAAATGTCTATTATACCCCTACATTAATTACACTAAATACCATTACTGTTAAATAAAATTTCCATTAAAGGATTATTGTTGTAGCCATAACAAAATAAGTTAGGGAAATATTACCATCCCATTCAATAACTCTGGCAAAAGAGGCAATTCATGAGACTAAAAGTAACTATTAACTAGGTTGTTGCATCATATTAAATGAAAGCCTACATAGCATTAATGAGGTTTAAAGGAAAGTTATAGGAACCATATTACCAAACATAATTTTACCATTCAATGACTTTGGCAAAGGTGATCTCAAAGAGAGTAATTAGAGAATAGAGAACCCAATAAGTAAGCCATTGCTGATCGTCCACAGGGGATTTAGTTTCAATTGCCCTGATTGAGGCATATCTGCAAATTAATCCAAATCAATATCTCCCATATCAAAACCATTTTCAAAACTAAAACCATCTAGTAGAATTACCACAAATGTCACATCAAAAACTTATAGCAACAAAATAACATCCTATAACCAACATTGAATGGATCTAAATAACCGAAATTCATCTTTAAAGACATCCAACTAACTCGGGTTGTGCTTTCTTTTTATAGTAAATATATCTAGACATAAATATGTTATTTTTGTGGTTAAGTTTTAAGTGGTATAATAATAAACAATTAAAAAGAAAAAAAAGAAACATATTATAGATAGCATTATTCCCACAAAAAAATTCATACAATTTTATCTAATAATAGTAATAGCACTAAGTAATAGAAGTAAAATGAAAATTTCATACATTAAGTTACTGTGGAAATATCATCAACATAAAAATTGAAACAGAGCATAGAAGTCTACTTACAAAGGATAAACAAGACTAAGGAACGGCCTGCAAAATACAAAACCCATAGATTAAAATAAAGAAAATTGACAATCTTTCACTAGCAAAAGGAAAAAAAAAAGAAAAGAAAGAGAAATACGAAATGTAGAAATATGAGAGAGAAATACAAAAGTAAATATGCATTAACAATTACCCAGCAAGAACATCGAAGTTCTTGAGAACTACATTTAGGAAACTTCCAGCCCCAGATCCCATTTTCGATTCTCAAATTCTAAAAGTTTAATCAATCTGTATTCTTCTGCCTCTAGCTAGTTATCTGATCTCAAACTGAAGCTTCCAGAAGAAGCTGTTTTTCTAACACAATGGAGGGAGGGTGGGGGTAGTGGTGGGTCTGATGTGAGTTACGAATCTTTGGAGCACAACCACAAAGATACAACGCGCCGTTTGGAAACGTTATATGTGGGTTAAATTTCCAATTAAATTTATATTCACATAAAGTGTATCGCCGACTAACTTCAAACAAAAAATTGTTCATTTTCTAAAAAGAAAATTAACTAAGTTTCACGTTATAATTAATACGGAGAATAAATTATTGTTAAATATATTTTATATTCTAAGTGAAATATTAGAAATTCTCTATCTTTTAAAAAATAATTTTATAAATAAAATAATATACTTATATTTTCTTAATTTTTATAAAAATAATAAAATTATGTTATCATTTTTGAACTTATATTATTGCTACATTTTTATATTTTATTAATATAAATATAAATATAAATGTTAATAATTAAAATATTACTTTAAATAACTTTCAATCAATTTTATTCTAAACATTTAGAAATACAACCCTAACTCTTAACCCAAAAACCAACTTGTGAGTTAGAGCGTTAACCAGACTTATAAGTAGTACTTTTAACTTATTCTTGGTTAATGTGAGATTTAACATTCTCCTCTACATCGCCTGTAGCTGTGATTTACTAGACAATCCGCATTTACTTACACAAGCGACCGATGAAGAAGGTTTCAAGAAATAGTCTAATAACAACTTAAGAAACTAAGACTTAACTCTTAAACTAAAAGCTAGTTTTTGAATTAAAGAGTTATACAGACTTATAGACCTGACTTACTTTTATACAATGTGAAACTTAACACAAACAATTTAATATTTCTCTTAAATATAAAAGTGTATAAAAATATTGTTCATACACTCTTAATTTAATTTCAAATCTTACTTAACTACTATATATTTCTAAGTAAATTATAAATCACTCTTAAAAAAATCACTCTATTCCAAAACCGAAACAAATACATTGAAACAGCCGAATATGTGAAAGTGGAACAGCAAGCTTAGGATAGATATGAACACGGAGTTGCATCTAGCGGATTCCCGTGAAAGAGTTTGTCTCGTTACAGTAGAAAGATGAGCAATTCTTGTAACAAGTCAATGTTGGTTTTATCTTAATTATAAAATTTATATAATAAAATAAGTATTATTTTAAATTTTTATTAATTTTAAGACCTAAATTGATGCTGGTTTTATTTAAATAATAAAAATGTCCTATAATTCTATAATTAAATATCATAAAAACAAAATAAAATTTTATTATTTGATTTTATATTAATTAAAAATAATGATTAATTTAAACTATAATCATATAATTAAATGAATAATAATAAAATTTACATATGTATATGTTATAAGCCTAATCTAAATAAGCATCCACCATTTAAAATAATCATATCATACAAATATCAATATTTTCAATTTTTTAAATTTTTAATAAAATTATATTAGTAATGGGTTGGATCAATTCTTATGAGATTTTCAATATCAAGAACCAATTCAATCCAACTTGGATCGATTTTAGGATTATGGGAACCAATCCAACCTAATAAAAATGATAAAATCGAACAATAAAGATTGAGTTGGTTTGGATCAAATAAATAGGAACCGATATTATTACAATCTAAATTATTATTTTCATTATAATATTTTCTTAGTGAAAAATATATCTAATAATACTAGCATTAGGTCAAATTATTAATAAGGGATTGTGAGAGTGTTTGGTTACCAAAGCTCCATTATGTTTGTTAATTGACAATTCTCATGTGTGATCGTTTGTACGTGAGAACATTTGTGAACGATGATCAGACACGAATCATGTTTCATGAATACGTAAGTATATGTATCATAATAAATAATATAATGATAAAAAAGATTGTTCACACAAAGATTATGTTAATAGAAATTAATTTTTAAAATAAAAAAATGTAAAAATCAATTTTTTTTTTATTTTTACATTTTAATTTTTCTTAAAATATAAAAATATAAGAGAAAATATCTAGAAATACTTAATCTCTCAATTTTATAAACATGTAAATCAATAAAATCCCCTACTATAATTATCAATTAATTACATAATCAATTGAATATAATATAACATGTATTTCTCTAGTAAACTACACATCATATATTAATTAACCTAATCACACTCTTATGTCAATTAAATTGCATGCTACTCATTAAGCCCATCAATTACAAATCACATACATAACAATCATACATCTCTACCTATAAACTATACATGTTATTTAATCAAGAAAAATAATTAAATAATTCTCTTAAATCTTTTTAATTGTTTCTATAGATCAATCATAGGCTAAACAATTAATAACATAAAAAAATAGATTAAATAATATAACTAAATTGAAACCATAGTTTAAAATAAAAATATTAGATCATCATGTGTGGCGAACGCATTGGCCAAGTGACAAACTCGGAACGAACGTCATGCTAACACTTGGTAGGACACTATGTCATTAGGAATAAGCAGCGTTTTGTGATTGTGTCACTCCGATTACATGGCATCCACATGGCTTGCATGGTCAGTTACTTTCTTGCATGATGTTTACATGATAGCTTCTGATTGGTCTTACATTAAAAATTCATATAAAATCCAAAAAATTCCAATAAAATTTATTTTCATCCCATTTCACTAGAAATTCATATTTTAATATTTTTTTTATTCTAAAAATATTACTTATTGAATAACACAGATACATATTAAGTAAAAAAGTGAATCGATAACTTTACTTTTATAAAGTCATCAAACGAAGAGTCTCATGCAATTGTAGCCTTCTTTTACATGAGCAAGTATTAGACCATTAATTCTTGTGTAAGTGTGGTTCTTTAAGTGCATCTATGGACTTTTATGAGTCTAACGTGAAAGTGCTCAGCACACTTTCAAAATCCTGAGTTTGTGTTTGTTTTTTAGGGTGATTATGAAAATGGTTTGATATGGGTCTTTTTCTAAAAATCCCAAAGAATTAAACATAGACAATCTTTTATAAAGACTTTTAGAATTGATACATGTGTGAAGAACACAAAGTGCGTTCCTTCAAAAATATTTTTTTATTCTCAACCAATAGAATACAATTCTTTCTTCCATATGGCACTAATTGTTGATGTTAATTTTTGGAAACATTAAAGAGAGCCTAATCATGAAAGAAACATAGTTAATATATGTAAGTGTAGATGATGAAGAGCTAAAAGTCTCTCTATGTGATAAATGTATCTCTTTAATTATTGTTATTTCATTATATTGTGTGAAGTGAAGTGTGTATATATATATACACAATATACGTATCTTGTACCTATTTAGATAAACTTTCTATACTATCTTAATTATCTCTACATAACTATCTCTATAAAAAGTTAAGAATAATTATTGATCGTTGATCTTAATCACACTCAAAATTATTATATAACTAAGCGATTATTATAGTATAACTTTATGTATTGATTCCACGGAGAAGAAAAGTAAATTAATCAAAAGGTTATCACAAAATAGTAAATAAAAATGATAATTAACAAAAATAAAGAATAAATAAAAAAGATAAAATTTAAGTATATATTTCGTTTTAATATTATAAGATTTTGATATTTACTTATATATTTCTTTTTAATATTATAAATTTTGATTCTTATTTACTACTCAATTGCTATAATATTTTTTAGAAGAAAAGAAAATCAATATGAAAATAACAAGATTTCAAAATTTACTTGTATGTTTCGTTTTAATATTACAAATTTATATTCTTATTTACTACTCAATTGCTATAACATTTTTTAGAGGAAAAGAAAATCAATATAAAAATCACCACCTATATCACTTTATATAACAAAAATTTGAAATTGAATTCTCACCATATTAATAATGGATTTAGAGACAAACAATGTTCGATCCTTAGTTTTCAAAGAAAATAGGCAAGTATAGTGACTAAAATCATTTACAATTGATAAGAAATAATGATTACCATTACAAAAAACTTTAAGTGAACACCACGAATTGAGAAAAAGAAAATCAAACATAATAACATTTTTCCCATGTCTAGTAGGTAAAGGTAGTTTGTGAGACTTAGATATTTGATAATACTCATAAAAATGATATGTAATAGAAGGTGAAACATCTATAGCATTTTTATTAACAAAAAAAGAAACAATATCATAAGAGGGATGACCAAATCTAGAATGCCATTTATCTAGTGAAGCTATTTGTGCTGAAGGACAAAAAGTAGTGTCTAAGGCACTAATAGAACCAATCAAATGGTAAAAACTTCCTCTAGGTTCTCCTTACATGAGAATCCTCCTTTATCCATGACAAAAAACAAGTTAATATAAAACTCTACAAACATTTTATTATCAACAGATAATTTGTGCACAAATAGTAATTTAGTTGAAGCACATGAAGTATGCAAGATATGTTTTAAGGAAAAAGAACATTTATTGTGAGAACTAGAAAGTAATCTATGGCCTATGCAATGAATAGGTAAAATGTTTCTATTATTTAAAGAAACTCCTTCATGACCAGTGTATAAAGTAGATTGAGGCACATTAAAGGAATCAAAAGACAAATGGTAACTAGTACTAGTGTCTAGAAGCCAAGCATTATCAAATGCATAAGTACTTCCTGTATGGGCAGTATAGGCAATTGGAGAGGAGGAAACTTTATCACCTTTTTTGGTTTTATTGAAGAAATTCCATAGAATGAAGAACTTGATGACCAATTTTGTCAAAAGATCTGACACACATGCCATTCACCAATGCTTTTCTTGGACTAAAGGTTACCAATTATGGAAATGACAAATGAAGAAAAATGTGAAGTAGATGAAGTGTTAGTAGAAGGAGAATATTATAGATTCAAACTCTTGATGAAACCTTGTAAGTTCTAAGATTCAACATGAGGAAATGAATTTTGAATTGACTTGAAATATTAAGAAGCACTGGATCGATTAGTTAAAGATACATAAGCTTGAAACACTTGATCTTTGTCATAACCTGATTGTTAAATGATAATGTATTCATAAGTCTCAAGGTGACTATGAAACAAACTAAAATTTAACTTAACACTCATTATATTAATTGATGTAACAAATTGATTATAGTTAAGATCACACCTGAGTCAAGATAGTGTATATTTTACTAAGTCTTACTTAGGAATAGACTTATTAATAATAGCCCAATGATGTGCAACAATTTGAGCTTTAGAAACATATTCAGTTATTAAGAATCCTTCATTTCTTAGAGTTTGTAACTGATTGGGAAGATTGATAATTCTTGATTGAGCACTTGATGAGAAAGTTTCTTCAAGAGCTAAAAATTTCTCATATGTTACACCATTGTTAGACATAACTAATTTTATATCACTTGATGCAAACGCATAACCCAACTTTTCATCATATCATTTAGCCCATTCCACTTAGTAAATTGAGGATTTACGACAATGTCTTCTAAATCAAGAAATTTAGGAGCAGCCAAAGATCCTTCAATGAAACTTCAAGTCCATAAGCTATGATCGGGCTTTTTATATGATCTTTCCAAATCATATAATTGTTGTGATCATCTTAATTTACAAGCTCACATTCACATAAGGAAGAGAGGAGAAATTATGAGTTATTTCAATAATTTGCTTGCGAAGTAGAGATTACAAGAGACTTGATACTGAATTTTGTGATTGATGTTGATGATCTAAAACATAAGTGTTGATCACATCATGATAAGAGAAATTATTCTTCCCTATTGTTAATATAAAGATTACAAAGAATCTATTAACCTTAGGATTTTTTGAAGCGTTAATGCCATACAAGGTAAAAATAAAGAAGGAAAGAGAACAAACTTGTATATTAAAAATATTTCAGAATGAATTATATTGTGATCACTTGATGTCATTATATACTGCTAAGTTAATATATTGTAAACATTACAGAACATAAGAACATAAGCATAGCTGCTAATAATCTTATAGAGGCTTTACAAAGTATAGTAACTAATTTAACTAACTCATTTTAATAATTTTTACTAACTAGAATAATTCATCTTTGGCCACGTGATATGTAATAGTTTACATCTCTTTTCTCTTAATATAATACTTTGAATCCCTTGAATTTGGGTTTTAGTGCAAATGTCTAATATACTTTTTAGTGCAAATGTCTAATGCATTTTTAATAAAGATGATTATTGTATTCTTTTTTTTTTTTTACTTATGGCTCCGTATCCCTCCACTATAGACCCAAATTCAAATCTCACCTTTATAATATTTCATTTATTTAATAAAAAAATAGACTTCAGTGTCCCTTAAAAAAATAAGATAATTTTTTTTAAATAAATTTAGTGAAATCAAATGTTAATGGTGATCAATTAGACCAAAGATATCAATAATCTCACTTTTAGTCTAAGCTAATGACCCATTAAATGACTAAAGTGACTAAATTAAAATTAGCATAATATAAAATATAATGCCCAATGTTAAAGTGATGTACTAAACTTTTATAAGGATAATTCTATAACATTATTGAAACAATATTGCTAAACAAAAATGTATTTTAGTCCAATTATTTATTCATAAATAATAGAGTTAAATTGATAAACATAAATCAATCAATTAAAAAGATATTGACTTTATTAACGAGTTTGTGGTTAAATGATATATAACCCATTTTGATATGTAAAAAGTTTAGAGTTCAAATCATAGTTTGATTTTCTCACTCAAAGATAGAAATAAGAATCTAAAATATAATTTTGATTGCACACAAATTTTTAGTTTAAAAAAAAACCTAAGATACAACTATATTTCTATTAAAAAGAATTGTTAAATGCATATACATTTTCACTCACTCTAATTATGATGTGTTATATGATCGATTTTCTTAAAAAATGAATAATTTTTAAATTCAAAGTTATTTATCATGTATCACACTATAGTTGATGTAAATATAAATTTATACGTTATTATCATTATCTTCTATTAAATAACATCATTATACTCTTTTTTTCAAATAACATTGTATAATTAATTAATAAGTTTATTAGTCTATTTCCTACCTAAAGATTCAAACTATATTAGAATACAATACAAGTACCTATAAGACTGATAAGAAAATTCACAAGATCATCATTCGATTGATCAATATTATATTGGTCTAAGAAAAAGATGTATTATAATAAACAAATAAAATACAATACTTAAGACAAGCTAGTATTCCACAAAAACCTCCGAACACATACCTATACGGCACATATCCCTAATAATTTTACACATTAATTTATAGGATGTAACTAGAATTGGAAAATTAGAAAGTTCTAACAAGAGGGAAAATCTTGAGGAGGAGGAAGCAAGCGTTGTGATGGGTCTGGCCCATTTTGAACAACAATAGCTGTTGCAAGGCCCCAAGTTGTATGTTCTTCAATATGACAGTGTACAAACCAAACTCCTGGATTATCTGTCTTGAATCTAATAGCAGCCCATCCACCAACTGGTACTCCAACTGTGTTTCTTTCTGGTGGATCAACCAAATTGTAATTTTCTGGATCTTTATTAACATCAAAATTCCCAAAACCTTTACCAACAACAAAGAAATTGTAACCATGGAAATGAATCGGATGATTTTCAAGATTTAAATAACTAGTCCCTTGTAACACAATTTCCAAATTTGTACCATAAGGCACTACCAATAACTTACTTCCAAACTCTGCATTCATGTTCTCTGTGAATGGATTCGCACCGGTAAAATTAAACACCTCCGGTGGATTTTCCGGGAAATCATCTTTCAACAAACTTGTTTTAAGATTCTGGTAATGATATTTTAATATTGACAAGGCAGGTCTAACAAAAGATTGGTTGTTCATTGAAGCAAAAAATCTCTTACCTTTATAACCTTGGCAAGTTTTGTTTGGTGGACAATCTTGAAGGTTAAGAGCAACAGTTGTTATAACTCTTCTATCAAATATTTTGGGTACCTTACATGGGTATTGAGATGTTGCAAGGCTTTTAAGTTTGTTTGTAAATTCAGTGGCAAATTTAGTGTCTTCTAAAGGAGGAAGTTGATTTTCAAGACCAAGTGTTTTGGACAATAAAGGTAGGTTTAAATTCTTCCTTATGTTCTTGTATTGTAAGAAACCAATTGTTGTAGAATTATCATAGGGAAAAATTGAAGTGATATAAGGTCTAGCTGCTATTGCAAACATACCACCAGTACTAGTACTACTTACTTGATTTGTTGTAATAAGAACATTAGTGGTTTGTCCAGGGGTTATCATAATAGCTTTGGTTTTGAAAGGTTTTGTATAAGTTGAATCAATTTCAACAACTGTTAAGGTGTGATCAGCTATTGCAAAGAAAAGTTCATGTCTAGGTGCTGCATTGATTATCCTTAGCATGTATGTTTTGCCCCATTCCACTTTTTGAATAAATGTATCTGCAAATCATAAGAATATAAAATTTAATGAAAGGCTTCCAAATGACCAAGATTACTTACTACATGAAAGAAGCACTACTACATGTGTGCTTATGTCAATACTTATATTAGTTTGGTAACAATTTTTACCATCAAAAATTCTTCTACAAAATTTTAAAATACCATAAATAGTATAAGATTAGAGACCTATGATGTAGTTAAAGCTTTGATGTTAAAGATGTGATAATTATGTAGAACAAATAAAAAAATAAAAAATAGAAATGTTACCAAGGTTTTTAATAATGCTTGTTAAAATACTTTAATTCCTCTATTATTTTTTGTAATAGTTTAATTTTTTTTTTGTTATGAAAAAGTGATAGTATAAGGACACAAAATCAAATTTTAAAACTTTTTTATTTTAATTTTTTATCAAGTAAAATAATATATAAAAGTGATATTTTAATAAGAGTTGAAAAATATGAAAAACAAATAATAGTTTAAAAAATTGATCGAGTATTCTTGTAATATCATTTCTTCGAAACAAAAAGACTAAACTGTTATAAAAAGTAACAAAAAGATTAAATTACTCATTTTTACATAACTAAGGGACTTATTCTATCACCTAAAAAATGAAGAAGAAGATATTGAAGACTTACCTTTGTTGGAACATGGATACAAGGGACCAGGTAAACCATTAATAGTATAAGCATCAGAAACATTAGGTCCTCCTCCATACATAATCATTTCTTTTTCCATTACATCTACATCTCTATGCCACCATTCACCTATAGACATTAATCAACATTTATATGTAAAAATTGAGAAGAAGAAAAATAAATAATTAATTAACATAAAAATTGAATAAGATAAATAATTACCAAGTAAAATTGGGATTTCTTGTTGGATTTTGGTAGAAAAAGGATAAGGCATGCGAGGGTAGATAACAAAAGCACCATAAATAGAAGCTCTTTGCCAAGAATAATGAGCATGCCACCAAAGAGTGCCTCTTTGCTCAATTACTTTGAACTTGTAAGTGTATGAATTCCCTGAGCTTATTGGACACTGTGTTATGTATGCTGGTCCATCTGCCCATCCTGTTCTTAGCTGCTTTATTCCATGCCTACACACATTATTTTAAATGTTTTTGTAATTTTCTTTATATTATTACTATTTTTTTCAAAAATAACTATACGAATGCTTTGATATCAAAATGTTGCATGAGGTGATCCTTTAAGGAATGCTTTTATTTTTGACTCTTTTATTATTTTTGAATACATGTTTATAAATATTTTGTTTTGTACATGCATTCACAAATTTTAAAGGTGTCGTAGCTCTAACAATTTCGATGATAGACGACCATTAGAACAACGATAAATCATGTTATATATTTCAGAAAAGTTTTTGACCATTGATATACTTCTAGTCTTAAATGTATTTACAAATAAGTGTTATTTTTTAATAAGCCTATAGATTTGAGTGGAAATTAAATAATACTTCAAATATAAAAGGTATTAAACAAATTAAAGACGTCAAATGTGAAAACTGCTATTAATTTATCAAGTAGCTAGTATTCAAGTTTCAAGTGTCAACCATCTGTTTTTCTGTTTGTTTTGTTTGTCGTTACATATTTATTTTGAACCTTTTTTGTTGTGTTTATATTATTTGTTTTTATTACCGGTTTACAAATTTATTTCTAACTTTTGCTTTGTTACAAATAGACCTACAACCATAGTTGTGTTACATTTATGAAGTTCAATTTCACATTATTTGTTCATTTTTTATTATCTTTGCAAACATAATGAATAAAAAATGGATGAAAATTCTTAAATTCAACGTACATATATCATTAACTTATGAAATATTATTTTAACAAATTAAAAGTTACCTACAAATTTACAATAACCATTCTAAATGGTCGGCGGAATAAAACATATTTTAACAAACTCTTTATTATTATTATTATTATTATTATTATTTTGAAGGTTTTAAATTTACATTTGACATGCTCATTTCTTTTCTTAATGTTAAATCCAAACATGTCATGTTTTGAATTTTAAATTTATTTTTGATAAATTTTTATTATTTTTATCTCTTGAATTATTTTGAATACCGTATTCTAAAATAAAAATAAAATGAGTTTTGAAAAGTAATTAAATATATAATTTTAAAGTTTTTTAAATTTTAAAAATAAAATTAAAATAATTATAAACAAATTAACTCCTAACAAACTCACTCACCAATGGATAGTAGTATTCTCAGCAATGCTATTAGTGACCTTAATTTCAACACTATCTCCTTCATGTACTGCAATAGTTGGTCCCGGATATTCTCCATTTACTGTTAACAATTGTTTTGTTCGACATAACCGAGTTACTTTCTTCCACTCAATCTGATATTTAAAAAAAAAAATCAATGTTAGAACATATGACACACAAATAATATCAAATTAATACATAAAAATGTTTATTAACATATTTCTTAAGAACTTAAGCTTACGTTGAAGTCATAACGTTGAATTGTTTCAGAATAAGAAGATGGAAGAGCTCCAACAAGTAAAAGAACTAGCAAAACAGCTAGTAATGTTCTATAGCCCCAATAAGAGCAAGCCATTACGTACCAGAAGAAAATTAATTGAAAAGATCGAGTTTAAGAGAGATAGAGAGCACTAAATATTGGCCTATATATATATATATGTAGCTAGTACTCAAATTCTAATTATTATTTGTGATAAAGCTTCATGCATATCCATCTCTTATATATATACAAAGATTTTCTCCCACCGTTTTTGATTTTTCAAAGGTGTATATTGTAATTTCTTTATTGAATTTATTTGGAATGAGACAGCACCTTTACAGATTTATAATTATATATATATATATATATATATGCATGTGGATAATATAGAAGGACATCATTCAAGGGTTGGTGAAGGAGGAGTATTACTCCCTCCCTACGTATCCCTAGTTAACACATGGTGTATGTATTTTTTTTTCTATAAAACAAAATTTTATATTAAATTCGAATTGATTAGTTGTTCGATATTAAATTCCGATAAATTAAACTTAAATTTAATAATATTATAATGTTATTTTAGTTATAATTTTTAAAGATTTAATTTTATTTGATTTATCAAACTACACATCTTAATATCAATATCTATTTCAATCCTATTATGAATTAAGTAGTACACATCTACTAATACTCACAAAGAAATATATTTTTTTTTTGTTATAAATTAATTAGTTTATTTTTATTTATAGAATTTTTGAGTCTATGATATAAATATACTTAAAAATGATAGAATTATAAAGTTAATAATACATAAATAGGTATAGGATGTTGAATGTTATCTCTTTTATTAAAAGTATCGATATATATCAATATTTTTAAAATATTAGAAAAAAATTCATGAGGTGGAGATTCCTAACGTATTTTTCGGAAAAGAAAAGAAAAGAAAAGAAATATATATATATATAACCTTCAGATCTAAGATTATTTGATCATTTGAATCTTGTTTTCAATTAAAAAAAAAACAAAATATCATTTGAATTTGTGAAAACTAGTGGTCCTAACTCCTATACGAGTAGAATATTATCTATAAAGGAGTTATAACTTACTAATTGAATATAGCAATTCAATTACTTACAATCATCGTTATTTGTGTAACATTAATTATATTTATTAATAATTTTATCATAAATTTATTATAAATAATTTTTTTTTTCAATTTAATATGTATAAAGCTGTAGGTGCATGTTTAACAATGAAGTAGTTATGAGACGATTTAATAGGGGATAATTTGTATAAGTTGTGCGAATTCATATTGTGATATATTGTGTCCATGTTTTTATCCAAATTTATATATTTTTAAATTTTATCTAATTTATTTATTTATAATTATAAAAAAAAACTTATTATTTTCATCACATAAAAATTAATAATTAATTTTAATTAAAAATTATTTATATTAATTTTATATCTTGAATTATAATTTAAATTATTATTCATATTATTTATTAATAAAAATTAATTAAATTATAAGACGTAAATTATTATATATTTAAACTTCTACTAGTGTCTGTTTTTTGAACTCCTAAAGGGGTGGTTTGGTGAGAGATCTAGTCAAAGACAGCTTGGACTAATCAGCAATTTTTTTTTTCCTCCCTTTGACTAATCAGCATCCAAGCATCTTGTGACAGCTAGCACATATTCCACGTTGGTTCCTCACAATCTCATTATTGATAATACGTCCTCTGCAATATAATAATAATAATAATAATAATTATTATTATTATTACTATTATTATTATAACAATAATTGATAATAATGGCGAGGAAGCAAAATTTTCTAGCTATGACTCTATTTTTAGTACATAACGATTTAACAATTTAACTAGTTATAAAATTTGAATAAATGAATAGCATAATAAGAATACGATAGAACAAAAAAGTAAAGATAAAATAATTCTTATTATTTTTGGCGTCAATAAAACAATATTAAAGTCCATATTAATAGGGTTCTCAAGATAGAATAATAATTTCAAACAGAGGATTTGGTAATTTTCAAATTTTTATTTATTCATAATTAATTTTTTTTAAATAATTATCATGATAATATTAATTAAGATAGATAAATAATATTTAAATATAAAATATAAGATTTAAAAATCTATAATATCATAACACTCCTCATGGATGTCAACTATATGAAAAACATATATTTTTAAAACCTTTACTACAAAAACCCAACTGAAAAAGATTAACAAAGGATAAAAAGAGTACAATATTCCATACAATACACTAAAGTTATGTCATTAAAACATTTCCAAGAAAATACAATGAGATAAAATCATGGGAAGAAAAAAGAGTATGTACAATGAGTACAAATGTACTCCTCCTAATAACCATATTTGTTCAACATGAGATATTCTTGAATTAATACATTTTGATGGCATTATAATAGTCTATCATGTAGTATATTTTCTCTATATTTCATGATTGTAAATCAAATATATTTACTCTGATCACTTATAACGTGAAATTATTAATTTGTAAGTACACATGTTATTGTTCTACAAAAATAACTTGTTTTATCATTCATAAAAAAATATATTAAATACGTGTATTCATAAAACATATTGCAATAATTTAAATACGTTAAAAATAGTAAAATAATAATTCATATATCCAATTGATTGCAATTCATTATTTAAAACAAAATTCATCATTATTGTTTTACATTTTAATCAATAATTAAATGAAGATCAATAAAGTATATTTTTCAAATTATGTAACTAAATAATAAATGAATATATAATGTACCTTTTAATATCAATGTAAATGCAAAAGATATGGATTAAAATTCAGATAGAGATTCACATTGTTTTAATTCTATAAAATATATGATATTTTAATTTAATGTTTTTATAACCAATAAGTATTATTAATTTATTCATTTTAGTTGCTATATAAACTAATATAATATAACTATAAATCATATTTTAAAGTCATCTTATACTTATAAGAGTAAAAAATTTGTCCCACAATCTCGTTATTTTTTACATAAATTTACGTGTTTTTAATTCATTTGATATTTTTAATAACTTGAATAAATAGTCCCTATAATTATACAGTGAACATCTCAAACATTCACATTATGTTCATTTTATTTTATGTATAAGTGAATGTAATATATGTTTAAAATAATGTTTTTTATTTGAAAAATACTTTACTTTGTCTACGTTTAATACTTTTAATTTGATTAAGGTACTTAAAAATATTGTGTGGTAATCATTATATTTATGTATTACTTTATTTACACGCTATTACATGTTTGATCGTTTTGTAAAATTTTAATTTGTCATACTTTTATTAATATTTTATTCACTTATATTCTAGATAATTAAGTTCGCAATTAAAAAAAGAAACTTTTCACATCGGATATATACCATTCAAAATCCTTTAAATATGAACGAATTTTACGGATTGATCGGATGAATTGATATTTTGTACCCTCTTATTAGATTATATTTATTGTGTTATATTTGTATAATATTTATGTAATGAATTTGTATTATATTGTATTCATGTTCGCTTGTTAATTAACTAGATATAAATTTTGACGACTTTTTAAAGTAAACTATTTATATTATTAAAAATAATGTGATCTTAAATTTATAAAATAATGAGCGACAAACTTTAACCTAATCGTATTTTGATATTATAATAATCATGCTCTTATTGTATTTGCATTGTAGTTAGTATTATCATCTCTACGTTATAATAAAAGGAAATAAAAATAATAAATTAAAAAATATTTTGGGACCTCGTTAAGAAAAACTATAAAAACATGTGTATGAATGGAATACATGAGATTATATAACTCACTTATTTCATAAACTGCGTGATAATGATTAATTATAAATAATTTAGTTTAATGTAAGGGTGCACAAAACCCAAATTAACCTTTCAAATTTATTGAAACCAAACCAATTAGATTGGTTGAATTTTATAACATCATTGGTTAGTTCGGGTCATAACCTGATAAACCCAATGTTAAATGATCGAGTTTGGGTTTTAAAAATTATAACTCATGGAATCCAATCGGACTGTAATATAAAACTTTAAAATTTATTTTAAAAAATAATATTTAATTTATATAAAGATTTAATTATTTATGTTCAAATCTAACTAATTTAAAATTATACATAATAAATAAAATAAATAATTTTTATTTAACATATTGCCTAATATATATATATATACATGGGTGTGTATCATATAACTTATTGATTTTATTTAAAAGATCTACTAATTTTTTTTTAAATTAATTTTTTAATATCACTTTTAAATATTGAGCATTACTTCTTCTTCTCTCACTTTTAAAAAAAATCTAAATATAACCCGAACATCGGATTGTCTATCCTTAATATAATTACATATTTTTATTTAATTTATTTATGATTCAATTTTTATAGTTTAAATAGTGATATATGATCCAATTTTAATATTCATTTGCACAATAATTTAATCCTGTTAACGGGAGCACATGTATATACAAGTCAACATGGGTAGAATTAAAAATATATTTTGAAGGAAGGGAACTTATAGATCTAATAAGAGCCTAAAGGTTAAAGGGGACTCTTTTTAATCAAAAACAACTTTTATATCATGTTATATGAGAAAAATAGAGATAAATCATATAACTGTTAGAATCTAAAATTATGGGAAAACTTGTTAAAATATAAAGAATAAGATACGATTTAAGATTTTAAACTCGGAAGTATATTTAAAAATATATATTGTTAAAAAATAAAAAATTAATAAATATTTTTTTTATCTAAGTTTATTTCATTGATTTTCTTGAATGGGTTGTGCAGTAAAAAAATGAATACAAAATTATTGGAAAAATATTAAAAATTTTGATATAAAATAAAAATTATTAAAATATAATGTGAAATAATATAATATTAGAAAAAATTAAGACTTTGAGTTAAATAAAATATATAAAAATTTGGTAATATTAATGGTAAAAACTTTAAAAGTTTTAGTTTGAAGTTTCTAGTCATGTTTATTTTTTAAATTTAAATTTTTATAATTTTTAAAAATGATATTCTATTATCATGAATTAAACTTAAATATATGAAATATCTTTAGATTACACCATGATTTATGAAATATTTTTATATAATTATACTTTTTTAATTATATATGTACAATTAATTATTATTCGTCAAATAGTAAGAAAATTAACATTTTATTCATAATTTATTTTTGTCATTTCATCTATTAAATATTGTTGAAATATAATGATATGTTAAACATGTACAGAAAAATTTGATACAATATATTATTTTAAATAAAATATTTATTTAATGATAAAAATATACATATAATTAATTTTTTATAAAAAGAATTACCGGAAGTAAAACGCACCGTAACCCTAGATGTTCCTCCCCTGTTGGTGAAGAGAAGTGAGAAGTGGGTGTCTTATGTATATCATAATTCTTAATAAATAAAATTTTAAGTATCTTTTTAAATATATTTTTAATAAAATGAGATATATATATATATATAACTATCTTTTTATTAAAATAAATAAAACTATAAAAGTAATTAGTGATTATTTTTTAAATACCAAATCCGGGAACCACAATCCAACTTTACAAAGTTAATATATTTATATACAACCCAGCTGTTAAATTTGTGCCAAACATTGTACCACTAGACTAACCATATTCATACAATATTAGTGATGATGATAAACTCGCTCCTTTTATATAAGTCACTAATTAGGGAATTATTAGCTTATGATTATACATTAGCGATTTTTTTTTTCCTTCTATGTTTCACCATATACATAACTTAAGTATGGATAGAATAGTATTTTTAACTATTACACATATTTATAATATTTATATAGCAAAATAAATTATTAAAAATACTTTTAAAAATGAATAACTCTTACGGGTGATTCACCTAATCTAATGATAAAATTTATTATTATTTTGTTTTAAATCACGTATTTAAATTATATAAAAATATTATTTTATTTTAAAATAATAAATAATTATAATTCTTACGTACGTATATATACAACCTATAAGTTACGATTAAATAAATAGGATAGTTATTTATTAGTGATTTATGTTAATTTACTTGTGCATTATTGCTTAACAAAATCTATTATTTCTTACATATTTATTTTATACACAATAATAAAGTATAAATGGAGTATATTTACGATATGAATTTTTTTTAATAAAAATATAATTATTGATTAACTTTTACATTATTTTATTTATACAAATTAGAATTATGAAACTTACGTAGTTAATAAGTTAACAAAATAATCATAAAATTATTTAAAAATGTTAAAATAAATTTCATTGGATACTAAAAATAATAAGAATTATAATATTTTCAAAAGATTTATTTAAACAAAATACTTCTAAATATGAACAAAATACAATAAGAATAGTAAAACAAATGCAGCACATAAATATAGAAAAACTTGGAAAAACATAATACTATTATCATAAATATTAGAAAAAATTAAACATAAATAAAAGAGATCGATTTTATTTATTAAAAATAATAATTATTTATTTTAATATTTAAAGTCATATAAATTATAAATATAATCAGTAGAAATTACTTTTTTGAAAAATATTACTTTATTTATTTTTTATGATAATTATGTATTAATTAAAACATAAAAATAAAAAAAGACTGTTAGTAAATAAGTTAACAAATATTTTAAAATATATAAAATAAGATTATAAGAGTATATTTATAAAAGAAATCATAGATAAGATAATATACATGATTTAAAATTTATATTTATTTTTTAGAATAATCATCGTATATTTAATTAAAGTAAAAAAAAAGGACAAAATTATTTAAAATAAAAAAATGACATAAATATATATATATATATATTAATAATAAAAAGATATATATTATTGAATTATTCCAAATTTAAAGAATATACAAGTTTTTTTTTATACACGCTCGTCACATGCTTATTTCTTTATTCGAAGATTAAAAAATAAATAATAATAATAATAATAAATTAATAAAGAAAACCCTCAAATCGGTAACGTACGCATATCCGCCTCTCTGACTTAAATGCATAATCGGGCGTTATGGATTTGCGTTCCAAGTTTGCGTTCTTGGCAGCCGCTGCCTTGACAGCAGAAATATCAGCAGCCGCTGCCATAGAATATATCATACAAATAATTAAATATTATTTTCTTAATTTCTTAATTTCTTTATGTCTGTACATAAAAGTGTGAAGATATATATATATATATATATATATATATATTTTAATTCTTTAAGCACAAAATGATGAAAAACTTTCCCTTTAATTTTAAACTTTTATCGTTAGTTTTAATATATGAATAAATATTAAAATATTTTTATATTAAATATTACTTAATCTTAAATCTAACCTTAGAAATAGATATATAATTATTAAATATATATATAATTATGGTCTTTAAATTACAAGTATATAATATTATAATCTTATTTAATATACTATCGTTAGTAAAAACGAATAGAAAACTAAAGAGTTTCTTAAAGAAAATATATAAATTTAAAAGACTAATTACTTAGGTATAAAATTAATTAATAGTTATAGATTTAAATAAATTTTTGTACATTTGTTTTTGATTCTTGTTAATACATCATAAATGTTCATAAGTTTTTTTTAGTGATGATTTTCATCAAATGTTATTTTGTTTTAACAAGTAATATCAAAACATATTCATATTAAATTATTGATAATTAAATTTGTTTTCATGAGATGTTTTTAAATAATTATGATTTTAAATTTTAGTATTATTAAATTTAAGAAAAATTATTGTTGTATTTTAAAATTATGGAATTAAATTTAAATTTTTTTATAATTATGATTATTTGATATTAAAACCGATGAAATGTAAATTCTTTTATTATTAAAGAAGCCTTAAAATAATTATTTTCCTTACTGTTTTCGTGTAAAACCTGATTCAAAATAATAATAATAAAAAAAAACTATTCTTCATTAGTCAAAGTACTCCCAAAATCCGTCTGATGGCTGATGCAAATATAAGAAACTCATCTTCAGGGTAAACTTCTCGTAACGACATCTTGGGTTCGACTTTAAGGATTGGTCTGTCAAAAGGTTACGGTAAACTGTTTTATGGCGGCACTCTATCAATTAGGGTTTTTATTTATTTATTTCAACTAGAGTTTTGTTTTAATATTTTAATTATAATTAAGTTTTCTTTTATGTTACAATTACGATTTTTATTACTGCATAATTAAAAAAAGTAGGAGCAGTTCTTAATATAAATATTTTTTTTGTTTCAACTAAGGTTTACTTTTGGCATTGCAACTAGGCTTCTTTTTAGTATTATAATTATGTTTTCTTTATGCTACAACTAAGATTTTGATTATTGCATAATTAAAAAAAATCCCAACTTTTTTTAGAAAAATAATAGCAACTAATAATTATAATTAAAGTTTCTTTCGTGATTCTTAACTTATGTGTTAAATTTATCTCATAAATAATTAATTTATTAAAGTACAAAAAGCATAAATATGTATATGTGTTTTATGACACAATAAGAATGGACTAATATAGACTAAATTGATTCTTGATTGATGTTGATTTTGACTAATTTTTTTATATAAATTTAAATTCAACTATGATTATTATGGTTATATATGTATATATTATTATTATTATTATTATTATTATTATATATATATATATATATATATATATTTGAGTTTAATTAATTCAAGCGATGTATCATCAAATTAACATTTTTTGTGAAAATTAATTTATTTTAAAATATAAATAGTTTTGTGCATGTAACTTATGTAAATATGAATTGGCTAAGAGAAATGTTGATATTTAACATAATTACATATACATTTATGGTAATAAACATGTGATGATTATTTAGTTTTTACATGTGATCAATGATTTGGTCTAAAAGAGAATTTATTGTTTGATATGTTCTTATTGTCAATGTTTGATCAATACGTTAAGATATTACTTACAAGTTAATATTTTTGTCCAAAAATAAAATATTAATGAAGTATTAGGTATTTTGATATGAGATTTACCTTTATTTGAATTTGTTATTTTAGTTTAAAGAGTTATGTGAGCTTGTTTTGTTTCTTTGTTATTTTATGGATTAAGTTATGAATAATTCTACTAATATATGCAAACATCACCTATATTCTTATGCTAAATAGCACTAACTTCAAGTGGAAGATCTCAACCTCTATTCTTGTTAAAATAATATCTTGATACTTCTTGGAGTCATAGATCCCAACCTTGTGATAATGATTGATTCTTCTACACTTCTTATAGATAAAAGTACTTCAGATGAAAAGAAAGAAAAGAAAAAATGGGGAAGATCAAATCATTATGAAGACCACAAAAAATGTCATTTTAGAAGCATTCGGGGGCACAATGTATAAAAAAATAACTACCGATGAGGAGTTCCTTATAGATAGTGAAAAAAAGTTTGACAAGTCTAATTTCAATGAGATAGGGTCAAAGACAATATCAAGGAGTACGTCATAGAGATATCTCATCTTGCTTCGAATTTGATAGCACTTGAGCTAGAACTTTTTGAGGACTTGTTGGTACACTTGGCTCTGATATCCCTTCCATTATAGTTTAGCCAATTTAAGGTGAGCTAGGATTGTTAGAAAGAGATTTGGTTTCTGAATGAGCTCATCTTACACTGTGTTTAAAAAGAGGAAAGATAAAAGAAAGATAAGATAGAGAATGCTCAACTGGCCTCAACCTTTAAGTAAAAGGGAAAGGGAAACAAAAAGAAGAAGGATGAGGAAGTTGCAATTAAGTACACGAGGTATAAAAAGATAATTAGGCAATGAAAATTTGGCTGATTTTTAGCATAGGGGATTGGATCATATCTTCAAACGAAGAATAGAACAACTTGTATCTAATGAAATTTTAAAACCCTTAGATTTCATAGATTTTGATATTTGTGTTAACTATACAAAAGGGAACAAACCAATAAAAGAAGATTTGAAGCCAATAAGACTTTAGAAGTCTTATAACTTATAACTTATATATATATATATATGTGTGTGTGTGTGTGTGTGTGCGCGCGTGTGTGTGTGAACCACAGACCCTTTAAAATGTCAACAATACTTTATAACGTTCATAAATGATTTTTTAGATTTGTCTATTTATTTCTTATTCATGAAAAGTCACACTCTTTGGATTTGTTCAAAAATAATAAAGCTAAAGTTGAGAACCAACTCAACAAAAGGATCAAAAGTGTCATATCTAATCGTGGGGGTGAATACTATGGTAGATATGATGGTTCAAGTCAACAACGTTCAATATCATTTTCTAAGTTCTTAGAGGAATGTAGTATCATCTCATATTACACAATATTAAGTTCACCCACTAAAAATGGTGTTGATGAAAGACAAAATATTATGCTTAAGGAAATGGTGACGAGTATGATTTGTCATTTTACCTTACCAGAATCACTCTAAAAAGAAGTGCTTAAGACTGCAGCATATATCCTTAATAGGGTTAAATTAAAGCGACAACCAAAAAACCTTACAAACTTTGGATGGGAAATAAACCTATTTTAAAGCATTTGCACATTTGGAGATGTAGGCAATGCCTTATAGGTCTGATGAAAAGAATCTGGACTTAAGAACAGTGATTTGTTATTTTATTGAATATTTTGAAAGATCGAGGGGTACAAGTTTTATGATCTCACATCTAAGTCATTTTTCGAGTCCAAATTCATGATTATTTGAGGATGTCAAGTTTGTAAGGAGAGATATAGCTAGAGGCTTTGTCTTTGAAGAGGAATATGTTGATATTCCCACTGGTGCTATTGGTATGCATCATGATCCCTGATAACTGTACGTTTTATTGTTATTTTGTCAAATTTTTTAATTATAATTTCTATGTTCTTAATGTTTTTAATTAATTTTAAGTTCTTAAATTAATATTTACTGTTATTTTTTAAGGAATATATTTTTAGAGAAAATTAAAGAATTTTAAGTGAAAAAAGACTTAATTGTAATTAATAAAAGTTGAAAATATAATTTGAATTAAAAGAGGGCTTAATTTCAAATAAAAAAAGTTTAAAACTTAATTTGAATTAATATAGAGGGCTTAAATGTAATTAATCTAAATTTGTTTTTTTGTGCAGAGAAGGCGTACCACGCGCGACATTATCAACGCATTTCACGCATCGTCAGATCAGAAAATAAACGGTGAGGATCAGACGCATGAGATGCTACAATGGTGATTAGACGTGTTTCCAAATGGCACATTGTTCGGCGCGTAGAGTAAGGTCCACCTGTCTGCACAGTCCGGTGCACAAAGTGGGGCCTACCTATCTACGCCATTAATTTTCCCCAAACATGTCTCCATCACTTACCGTCAGATCAAAATTTGAACGACCCAGATCGTGTGTTTGTCCCACACTCCACGCGAATGGAAGCCACATGTCGCGCACAGACCAGCGCACATATTTCTCATGCGACACGGTCCACCTAATCTGCATGTGCCCTCTCATCCCACCTAATACGAAGCTACCATGTGTCCCATTATTCTTCCAGTGAATCGGAGCTCACTACGTGTCATGCGTACTGTATAAAAAAATTAGAAAAAGGCACACGTTGTCCAGCTGGTTTTGTACGTTTTGTCCCAACTTTTTACACGCGTATGTGAAGAATAATTTTTATCTCCCATTTGTTGCACGCATAATATTTTTTGTATATTCTCTTGAAGTTATAAATATATGCTTATTATGATACAAGAAAGTGTGGAAGGTGGAACACGCAAAAGCCATTTTCGGCTTTTGTTGTGGTTCTACTTAGGGAGGAAAATAGAGAAAGCATAGATGAAATACTTTTAATTCTTTTTGTTGTTCTTCATTTAATGTTCCTTAAATGTCTTAATATTTTCCTATTGTAATTTTAATGTTTACTATGAACTAATTTAATTGTTCTAGGGTTTCCATGTAACTTATATTATGAAGTTGGGATTAATTATTTTTGAATGATTTATAAGATGTTTAATTTTTTTATTCTGTTTGTGCTTAATACTTTTGATTATTGGAAGATTAATCAATTGATTTGTGACACTTAAATAAACTTGAAAAATGCATTTTTGTGTGTTGCTCATGGATAGAATAACATATATATTTTTATTGTATGTGTACCTATTTGAGAACTTTGAAATTAATGAATCTTGGTGAATTTAATTCTCATAGGAATATAGTGAATTATTTTAGCGAGATGTGTCTATTTGTTATCGGAAGAGACACATGAATAAATTAGGAGTTCTTGGTTGACAAATTAAATGCGAGAATATAAATCAAGAGAAAATAATATGATTCAAGTGGATTAATTTGGTGAAACTGCAATCCTAGAATTTTCTTATTTATTGTTATAAAAAATCAGTTTAGTTAAACTCCATCAACTTTCGATTGTTTGGATAAAATCAGATTGAAACAATTTTAGTACTTAATGAATAATAGTAACATATCTCCGTGGGAATGGTATCTTACTTATCATTTATTACTTGTGACCGTGTATACTTTCACATTCATGTTCTCTTAAAGAGACAACAATCTCATTCCTGAATTTGATCAAGACACAACAGATCAAGACAATATGAGAAAAACTCTACCACCTCAAGAACTCATGTCATTGAAGAGATCCACTAAAGAAAGGAGAAATACAGTTCTAGATGATTACATTGTATTTCTCAAAAAACATGAGGTTGATATTAGAATAATGGAAGAAGACCAAATGAACTTTCATTAAGCTATAAAAAGTTCTAATTTTTAGAAGTGGATTGATGCCATGAATTAGAAGATTAAGTCCACGAAGGAAAATGATGTGTGGGATCTTATCCTATTGACAAAAGGTGTGAAACTCATTGGTTTTAGATGGATATGTAAGACTAAGAGGGATTCGAAAGGTGATGTAAGGAGGTATAAGGCTTGTCATGTTGCACAGGGCTATACATAGAAAGAGGCATTGACTATAAAAAGACCTTTTCTCCAGTTTCTTTAAAAGATTCTTTCAATATTATAATGGCATTAGTTATGCACTTTGATCTTGAGTTACATCAAATAGATGTGAAGATAATATTTCTCAATGGTGACATTGATGGGACGATCTATATGATATAATAAGAAAAATTTGTATTAGAAAACCCAAATAATATGGTTTGCAAACTTAAGAAATCCTTTTATGGGCTCAAGCAAGCTTCTTAACAATGGTATTTCAAGTGTCATCAAGTGATCATCTCTTTCAATTTTGAAATGAATTTAGTTGATGATTGTATATACCATAAGTTCTGTGAGAGCAAGTATATTTTTATTTTATTTTATATGTTGGTTACATTTTTCTTGCCAACAATGATATAGGATTAATACACAAAATCAAGATATTTCTAGCTAAGAACTTTGGGATGAAAGATCTTGGTGATGCCACTTTTGTATTGGACATACATGTATTTTGGGATCACTCTCTAAGTATTATAGGATTATTACAAAATAGCTATATTGAAAAAGTTCTCCAGAGATATGTATGGCATGCATAATTGTAAACCAGTTGATACCCTTATTGCTAAGGGAGATTAATTTAGTCTTAATCAGTGCTCTAAGAATGACTTTTAGGAAAAGAAAATACACATGATTATTTATACTTCAATAGTAGGGAGTCTAATGTATGCTCAAGTATGTACCTGTACTGATATGTATACATTGTTGGGATTTTGGGCAAATATTTAAGCAATCCAAGAATTGATCATTAGAAGGCAGCCAAATGAGTCTTGTAGTACTTACAAAGAATAAAAGACTACATGCTCATGTATTATAAGTTGGATTAGCTTGAGATCATTAGGTATATTGACTCTAATTTTGCTAAATGCTAAGAAAGTATGAAATCTACATCGGGCTATGTATATCTGCTAGCTAGGATTGCTATCTTCTAGAATGGTACTAAACACTTTTTTATTATAGCCTATTCTACCATGGTGACATAATTCATAGCATGTTACGAGGCATCCAATCATGGAATATGCATACAAAATTTTGTCACAGGGATACACATAGTGGATGGTATTAAAAGAACACTTAAGTTGTTTTATGACAATAAATTAGTAGTGCTATATTTTTACTAACAATAAGAGAAAAAAATTGAAGCATATAGACATCAAGTTCCTAGTTGTTAAGGAATAGTTCAAAGTGTACAAGTGTCTATAGAACACATCGATACAAACTCCATGATTGAGGATCCGCTTATTAAGGGATTTCCATTTAAAGTGTTTCATGAGCACACTACTCCTATGAGTGTCATGCCATTTGAGGATATTCAGTTTTAATGAGAGTTTGTAATTTTAAATGTTTCTTTAATATAGACACACTTTCAATTATTCTATTTTATGGATATTTTGAGGTCATATTCTGTAGAAATAAAGTTTTGGTTTATTGACACTTTGATTTTGGTATGGTTTGATCTCAACAAGGTTTAAGGTTGGACTAGTTGCAAATAAGTATGTCAAGATCACATTGCATAAAAAATTTATGCTACGCATCTATATCATTGTATCAACATATGTGACCATTGATAGGTCGAGTTATTACAGATGTAATAAAAGCCGCTTTGATCCTATGTTCGTATATAATTGACCATATTGGATAGAGATTCATTTTGGCAGTGATAGCAAAGTTGAGCTCATACAGTTATTTTTATATTGCCCGATTATAAGGTTACACATATGGACCAAGTAGGAGATAGTTGGATCCAACTTAATCCAATTGTGGGCTTATATGTGAATAATTATGTGTTATAAACTGTTATATAAAGTTAAATTCATTTAAAAGTAATATGTTAATGTTTAAATAATTTGGATTTTAATGTATCTAATAGGGTTTGTGCCTTTAATGTGTAGAGACATAAGACTAATGTCGATTTTAATGATGAACTAAAATAGATATATTAGTATTAAACTCTATATATGGTGGTTATGGTATCGAGATTACATGCATATTATATTCTAGTCTTATCTGATATCCCATCGGCAGTGAGAGTATAGAGAAAACCAAAGGTTTCTCTAAAGAAAAAATGTAGGTCTAGAAGACTAACTACTCAGATACAAAATCAATTAATGGCTATGTATTCAGGTATCCCTTCATATATTTGTCTTTGATTCTTAGTAATACAACATGAATGTTCATAAGTTCTTTTTTAGGTGATGATTTTCACTAAAGGTTATTTTGTTCTAACAAATATATCATATCTATTATAAATAGTTGTATTTGGTTATTTTATTGTGCATAAAATTAACCTTTAGTTTTAACTTTGTTTTTCAAATTTTTTGTTATTTTTTCTTATACAACAATAAATATCAAAATGCTTCTATACTAAATATATCATATCTCCTGTCAATAATTGTCTTTGGTAATTTTTTTATGCATTTTTATTTACATTATTATCATTAATTATTTGTTTTAATCATATAAAAATTGCTACACTTTAATTAGGTGACATTTTATGTTGTTTATGCTTGCACATTTAATGAAGGACGAGGTTTGATAAATTAATTTATGAGCAAATCGTATTTATTTTGAATTCATCATTTTTACATCGATACTCTTTCTAACTCAAATAACTCTAATTCTATTACCTTTTAAGAGACCTATACCTCATAGAAATTGTCTACCTGAGACTGTCTCTTGGCCCATAGGTCTTGACACAAGGTTAGAGTTCTAGCTCTTTCAGAATAGTATCTCACTGATGGCTCATGCCCTTCGAGAAGGGAGCCTTCTCACTTCAACTAGTCCTTTCTTCTACTCAAACCATTTTTAACCTTGATGGCATTGACCTCATTATAGCTATTCCAAAGATTTCCTAAATCCATAAACCAACCTCTTCTTATAATACACACTCATTGTAGATGAGTGCTAAAACATGTGTCTTTAAACCAACCACTTTTACCATTACTGTTATACTTCCATTTCCTATTATAGTTAAAGAGGTAATGAGACATGTAGAATGGGTTCATACTAAAACTAAAGAGTATGAAGCACTCCTGAAAAAAGCTACATGGGAATTGGTTTCCCCACCTAAGAATGGAAAAATTATTAGTAAAAAGTGGGGTTTTGCTATGAAGTTAGAAACAAATAGATCTCTAGAAAGATATAAAAGTAGACTAGTGGATAAGGTGTTTCTATAGACGGAGAGAATTGATTATAATGAGAGACCTTCAACCTTGTGGTTAAACTCACAACCATTATAGTGGTGTTGACTATGGCTTTGTCAAGGGGATGGATAGTAAGACAAATGGAATTGAATAACACATTCTTGAATATAGATTTAGAAAAAAAAAAGTTTATATATACCAACCTAATGGATTTGTTAATGTAGAATTTTCTCACTATATGTGTAAATTAAAGTAGACTTTGTATAATTTAAAGCAAGCCCCTAGGGCCTAATATACCAAATTGAGCAATTGCTTGGTTTCTTGAGGATTCAAAAGTCCATCGTCCGATACATCAATGATGGTATTCATATTGTAGTGATACTTATTTATGTGAATGATATCTTAGTCATAGGTTCCAATTCTGAGTTTGTACAAGGTGTCATTAATAAGCTAAATAAATTGTTTACTTTGAAAGGACTTAGGTGAGTCTAACTATTTCTTGGCTATAGAAGTCACCAAGATTGATGATGGTTTTCATTTGAACTAACCAAAGTACATTGCATAGCTCCTAGACAAGGTTTAACTCATTAATTCCAAGCCTACATCAACTCCTCTATCTCCTGGCAAAACCTTGTTCAAGTTTGATGCCATTCCATTAGCAGATGCTAGGCTTTACATGTCAATTCTTGGAGCAGTACTCACTTATTAGGCTCGATAGCTTATATAGTAAATGATCTATGTCAATTCTTTAAATGTCTTATAAATGTGCATTGAAAATCTATTAAAAGATAGCTTAGATATTTGAATGGAATAATAAGTTATGGGATTATGTTACATAAAACTAATGTGCTATTTATAATGTCATACTTAGATGCAGACTTGCCTCATATGAAAATGATAGAAGAAGTATAGGAGGTCGATGTATTTTCTTAGAAACTCTTTAGTGCCATGTTTGTCAACTAAAATTGAGTTTAAATATTTGGCATTAATTATAGTTGAAATTTTGTGGTTGAAGAAGCTATTGATTGAGTTGGAAATATAGCTTTCAAGTGCCCGAGTTATATTATGTGATAATTAAGGTGCCTGAGCTCTTGGTAAGCATCCAATGCTTCATTCAAGATTCACTCAAGAACCAAACATGTAGAGGTGGGTTTTTCATTTTATTATGGAGAGAATGTTAAGTGGAGAATTATGTATTGATTATATATCAACTTATGATCAACCAACTGATATTATAACAAAGTAACTTGCCTCTTCATGGTTTGAAGACTCAAGAACCAAGCTTATTGTTCTCAATAAACATAAGCTTGAGGGAGGATGTTGAAATCAGAAAGGATGTTAACAATCCAATGTATAATATGGTATTCCTATACTAACATTACTTTTTGATGTATACAAAAGTGTAAAGAGCTATAGTGATTTTAATGTAGTGTAATCTAGCCTACTTGTAAGTTGTTAGAGTTTGTTACACATTAGTTGATCCTATCAACCTATAAAGAATGTGTTGTACTCATGTGAACTGCCAGAGATAGAATTCAATTTTTCTTCTTCATTCATTTTTACTCTCTTTGCACTTTCTTTTTTTTCTTTTTCTTGTTATTCTTAATTTTAGTTATATTCAATTCTTGATTTATTTTATTCAAATTGAAAATCTTTAAATCTGATTTGAATCAAATTGTATTCAAATTGATAAAAAAATAGACAATTTTGATCTACTGTTCACATCTTAATATGAGGTTTAGAGTCTAAGAATTCAAGGAATAAATTAAGTACAAGAAAGTGTTTGATTCTTTCTTTGAAAAAATCTGTATTTATTGGGGGTTGTTGATGATATTGGGATTTGGTAGAAGGAAACAAAAGTGAATTTTTATAAGATAGTGTTTGATTTTTTGTTTGAAAAAGTGTGTACTTATTATCTAATATATGTGCTAGCATTAGAGTACATGTATTTTTGTGCTTCTTGTAAGAACAAGTTAATGCAACTTTGTACATGAATTGTTACATCTTTGGTATTGGGTCTATGTTGAGAAGGGTTAAAGTTAAGTGAAATAATAACTATAATAGTCAAATTTGACATATTCAAGTGGACGATATTTCATTGATTTACAAATTCGTTAATAAAATATTTGTGGATCATATGAAAAAATCCATAAGAAGAAATGAATTGATGTGTTGAATTGAAAAAGGTAGATATAGAAGACAATGGAGATGGCTTACCGGTAGAATGTGCAATTTGTTTTTAGTTATTACTTTTTTATAATAAAAATATGATATTTTGAATTTGTTATAAAAAAATAAGCATGTGATTCTTGTGCTAAAAAATGGCATATTTTTCACATTTTTTTAGTAAATTAACACTCTCAAATAGATATCGACATTTTTGCTAACGAACTGCAACTCAATGGCAATTAACTTATTTAGACATGCAAAAAAGTATGGAGTTAAGTTCTAATTAAAAATGCTTGAATTGTAGTTAATTAATTTAAAAATATAGGGGTCGACACTTTTGTGATACCAATGTTTTGATGCAAGTAAACTAAGTTAGCCATGTTATGAAACAATGTCTGTTTATTCCTATGAAAAAGTTTAGTTACTTTTGAATAGAATAGTAATCACATAATAAATGTATATTTTTTCAGGTGGGAGTCAAGTTAGGCGTTACTTCATGGGTATTATCATCTTCCTCTTGAGTTCTTGACAATTTCAACAATTTCATCTCCTTCACCCGTCATCTTTGAAGCTCTTAAAGGAACAGTGTAGCAGAAGATAGAGCTCTCACTCTCCCTCCTTGGTTCTCCTCTATATTTTCCAAATGCAATACAAATCTCCAACTCACTCTTGTTCCATGGAAGAAGAAGTAGCATCTCGTGAGGCTTTGCATTGTTGCTACTTTGGGAGAACTGCAAAATATATATTGTTTTGGGAGAGCTTCTTTTTTTTGTGTGTTTCTAAAGCAATGATCAGTTTAGAAGTTTTTGAACTACATCGTTTCAGATAGAAGGAAATGACATTGTTGTATAGAGAATGAGGGCTTTAATACGAGAAGATAAGAGGGAGCATGAGGGCTATGCTTTCTACTACTTTATCCCTTTGAGAGCTTCAAAAATAGTAGGTGAAGGTGATCAAATGGTTGAAATTGGCAGAAACTCACGAGGAAACATATAATACCTCTCATCCAACACCCCACTTGAGTTCCACATGACAAAAAAACACATATATTGTACGATTATTGTTTTAAAAGGATTAAACTATAACTTTTCATATGATAAGGGGAATAAACTAGCACCATTTCAAAACATGACCAACTTGGAATAATTACAACAAAACATGGTGTCACAAAGGTGCCGAGCATCTTGCAAATAGTCAGAGGATTTATATTTAATAATTAGAAGACTAAATGCACGTTTCCAATATTTACAAACCCAAATGATCCTTTAACCTAAACGAAAAAGAATCATCGTCAACATTTCGTTATGCCATTCTCATATAAGATATATAACTCCACTCACAAGTCCTACTTGTCACATATTAGTCAGAACTCATTTGGTCATTGTAGACCTTTTTGTCAATTTGTGACTTCTCGCTTGAATTAATATATACTCTTGGTCATTGTTCTACATATAAATAGATTGTAAAAACTATTTAAACAAATCACCTAGAACTATTGAATATTTTGATATAACTATTGAATATATGTTTTTTTATTTGATTTTTTACTTATGAGTCATTAATTAATTTTAAATATAAAATTGTGATAATATACAAATAATTTATTTACTCTATTTCACGGTTAAGATGATTTGTATATATATTTGTAAGTATCATTGTACTCTATATCTGTTTGTTGACTTCTTATGTACAAAACACGATATCTATTTGTTTATACTCAGTGTTTTGTCTTCTTCCGTATAAAGTTGGTTATTGCAGATTAGTAATATACACGTACACATAGTTTGAAACATTGTGATTGAAAATATGTTTTCACACACCAAGAGATTGGTTGTTTTAGTATACATGCTAGGTCGAGAGTGGTAGTTTTTGGCTCGATTTTGGTGTTGGTCTCCATGGATATTACTCGACAATTTTTGGAACGAAATATGTGACTTTTTTAGCACCTCGCCACCAACCTCATTGAGGTGGTTGGCGATATCCACGATGAGGTGGTTGGTCGACTTCTATAAATACCCCCAACTTGTCTATTTTCTTTACCCATTGCTTTTAGTATCCAAACTCTGTCAAAATTTGCAATGAGAATTATATGTATTTCTTAAATGGTTTTGAAGAGCTTACATTTGAGTGTGAGTCAATTATTGATCTTGGTGATCAAATCATAGACTGTTTGTGTATATGGTTTGACTATGTATCTCTCATACATGATTTAGGATTTGTGGAGGATAGTGTGTCCTTTGGTACCTTGAGATTGAGACTGATTCTCAAGGATTCTCATTCTATATATTTCAAGTTGTTTATATGTGATTATTGATCACACGACATTGGGTGATGTTGGCTTTAGAGGAGAGCCAGATTCATATGTCAAACTAAGTCATTGTGGAAGCAGCAAGCAAAAGTAATAATAGGTAGTTCCGATAGAAGTCCCGACTGATAGATGTATTAGTGGTTTTATTTCTTTCAGAATTGTAACTATTATATTGTTTAGTGGATTTTTTCCTACTGAGTGGTTGTCTTAAGCAGTTAGGGGATGTTACCACATAGATACCGTCTTTATATAAGTTTACCTCGTCACATATCTTGTTATGCACAATCCATTATTAAGCTAGTACAATATGAGTTTAAGGTGTGTATTTTATAACATACTATACCTTAAACTCTGATTAAAAACATTTACAATTCTCCTAGTCTCTGTTGAATATTTATAATATATGTTGTGAAAAGTTATATGCTTAATTGATATTATATTATTAATGATTCTACTATTCAACTTATTTAAGTATTTTCTTTTATGTTTATGCGAGTTAGGGTTGAGTCTATAAGAAGTTTGTATCTCTTTACTTTTGGTAGTATATCGGGAAGTAGAATCTTTCAATATTATTTATCATATCCATTTATCATATCCATTTATCTTCTAAACATATCTTTACATTATATATACAGCTTTACCTATAGCATTTTTATTTTTCCATTTTTTATAACTTTTTATTGTTGTGTTAATTATATCATTTTTTTCATGCTCTTTTTTATTTCATATTTATATTTTTAATAGGTAATATAAGTAAAAATGGTAATTTTTGGCATGACATACGATCTAAACACAATATGAAAAATTTTATTTAACACTATATGAACTGACACGTAATTGTTTACTAAATTGATCAAACTCAACATTAGCACAAATAAATTCTCTAAAGTATTATTTTATTTTAATTTTACTTGCTTAACCAACCAAAAAATTATACGACACAAACTACATGAACTTAATAAACCATGTTGGATACAACAGATAAGGATAAAATGATGGTTGGGAAGTTCCTTAGAGGACAATGCCTTTGGACACTCTAATACTAGGTTTTTTTTATATAGGGTTTTCCCTTCTGCATATTACATTTGAAAGATGGGGTGCTTTGGAGCTTGGATGAAAGCCATATGTCATGTATTGAAGTCCATGAAAACGATTGAGATTTATGACATTTTCTTCTCATGGCAATGAGTATATGAGATCATTATCATATTGTTCTTGTATTTCCAAGTCTCTGGCTGAGGTCCTTTTTCAAGCAATGAGTCCATTTTAGGGTTCTCATACAAGATGTACGCATTCTAGATGTACCAATAGTGAGTCCTCTTACTTGTTAGGACTTGACTCGAATTTACCTTGATAACATGAGGCACTTCTTAAAGTTCGTATTTATTGACTAACTTGTTTCTTTGATTGATTCTAAGTTATGTCAAAACCAGAACTAGATAAAGTTTTACAAAAATAATTGGTAAGGTTTCCCTTAAATTAGGACTAACCATTATGTAGTAAAATAACAAAAATTCGTAAACTAATAGTGAAAGTTCATTCAGTTATGGATCTAAATATCCAATCAAGGGAAGCATGGTAAATTAAAATTTTACAAGCAGATAAACAACTAATTACATATACGTAAAGTAATGTAAAAATAAAAATATCAACACATAAGATCTTTAGGTGAAAATAACCTAGTTCACACTAATGACCTAAGAGAAAACAACTGGTCTACCAAGTTATCTAACTATCTATTATGAAAAACAAGTATCCATTTACATGGTTATGATTCAAAATAACCACCCAGGTAATGACCTTAAGTAACCTACTTACAAACTGCTACTTTCATTATAGTCTTTACAAGAAAGGCATTTTCATCCAGACTAGTGTTTTAACAAAATTGAGTCTTATGAGTTAATCAAACTATACCACTATTACTTAAAAAGTTATCACACGATTTATCCAAACTAGTGTTCTTAATTATTTTTCTTTTTTCTTGAGTAATTCCAAGTTTTTAGCTTGTCTTTTTTATTTTAGTTGAATCCTAACTCTATCATTGTTCTGTCAGAAGATGAAGGAGAGGCTTTTGAAGTTTGGTTGTCTAGCTCCTCGTATTTGAGGATTTGATTTAGTGATATTGATGCTTGCTTAGATAGAGCTTTTGAGCTCTTAGATAAGAAAAATTCTGAGTTAGATTTGAGGGGAGGGATCACTTGTTCTCGAGCAAGATCGCATTAATTTTATAAATATAAAGATACATATAATAAATGTCTTATTCTATTATATTTAACAAAAAAAATAGATAAAAATTTAACTTTATCCTTGTCTCCCACTTCTTTTACAACAAATGGACTTCAATTTTTTTTTTCAAAAAAAAAAAGAGAATTGAAAAACATATTTTTTAAGCTAGAAGACTAAAGAGTATATTGTATTAGGAGTAGTTCTATATTACACATTAGGGTTGTATTCTCATTGTTATAAATGAGGTTTGTTATTAAATCATATCAAGCCTACAATGATTGACAAGAAAAATAGCTTATTTTTGATTGTGATTAAATAGGGTTAAATAATAATGAAGATGTTTAGAATTTTCTTTGTATTATAAGATGAAAATTTTAAGATATAAGTTCACTAAATGATTTTAATAAATGATGTGAATAAATGATAGAAAATGGGGATTAAATATAGGTCAATATGATTGTAAATATCTTATATTTATTTAAAAAGTAATATTTAGTTTTTATATTTATTTTTTATAACAGTGTAGTTTTAATGTTATGAAAAAGTAATTGTATAAAGATAAATAATTATCTTTTATGTTTTTATTATATTTTTTCAATTCTTTTAATTATATTTTATTTAAATTATAACATGTTTTATCTAATATAATTTAAATTTTTAAAAATAATTATTTATTTTTGTAAAAAAAATATAATAATAAAACTAAATTATTATAAAAAATAATTACATAATTTAAATACTATTTTTAAAATAAGTAAAAGATTTTGAATATATTTTTCTCTAAATATAAACAGAACACTCGACTTAAGACTACACTTTTACAACTCCAATTTAAGCATTCAACTATGGGGCGATTAAAGATGACGTGATTGCTTTATATATATATATTCAACGTGATTCAACGTGATAACGAATCACCCACCACATTGGAATATTGTATGGTCATCACCCTGCAGGATGAAACAATGTGCACTTTGACCATCCAAGCCAAACGAAAAGAAAAATATGCACTTTGACTACAACTTTGGCAGTCAGCTACTCATCTCATGCAAATATCGACCGCACAGAGCCACAGATATCAAGAATATTATAAATATTTCATATTAGGATATTATTTGATTTAGATATATTCATTAAGTTTTTAAATTATTGTATTGGGTTATAAATATTTTCTAACAAATAGGACAAATAAGTCATCATTTAGATTGGGACTTGTACATAAAGTACAATATCAATTTCTTCTCTTCTTATATCTTTTCTCTAACCGTTTCATTTCTAACTCTAAATTCATACATACTTTTCCCTTTTTTGTCTTATTAATATATAAATATAATATATAAAATGATAACTACTTTTCAACCCCTTAAACTTTTAAAATAATAAATAACTAACACTTAGTATGATATAGGTTCAAACCTCTCCAAATTCTAAAATTTGGTATTAGTTTTAAAACTCTCTAAACTCTAAAAAAAATTACTAATATTAATCATACTATGAATCTAAGAAATCCAAACCAATTTTTAAAATTCTTAATTATTTTAAATTGATGATTAAATTGGATTTAATTAAATTTTTTTGAATATATTAAGATCGAATCGATCGGTGGATTTAATAATCTATTACCCGTTACAATTCAATATAAATCTATCAAAATAAAATAATATTTATATTTTGTTCGTACGTATGTTTAAAACTTTTTATTATACAATTTCTTTTCTATTTATTTAAGTTGTAAAGTCGATAAAAGATTCTAATAGTTATCGATTTCTTCTCTTCGTATTTTGACTTAATTTTATATTTAATTTTTATTCATATTAAATTTAAGATTATAATATTATTAAATTGTAGTACTTTTATTGATATTGTAATATTTGTGACTATAATTGTTATACATTAAAATGCTTATGTGTTGATTGTTGATGAAACAATTAGAGTAGACAATTAAAAACGATCAAAAAAGTTATAAAAGACATAATAGATCGAATTAATACAATTATATTCATGCCAATAATGAATCAGATAAGATCTTTTAAAAACAAATGATTAGATAAATTTGAATGAAAATTCTACTATCTAATCGAATAATTGGATTGGATTTAATCTAATGAGCACTCCTATTATTAAATGAGTCTTTATTTCGTTCACTTTTACATTACTTAAATTTCATCTTCACTTTATATATATTTTAAAAGTTATCTATTATTTGATGAGTCGATATGATTTTATCCAATTTCATAGTATAGACATTCAAAACTATTTTCTCGATCCACGGATTAAAACCTATTACACTCTTTTACTTAGTTACAAGTGAAGGCCCAACAATTCAAGAGAACAAGAAAAGGTACATCAAGTAGATATTAATATCTAAATATAACATATAAAATGATAATCATCACACTTTCTTGCTTTAAAAAGAATTTATTGTTAAGTATCTTCTAATACATCTATTTATCTATCTTATATCTTCTCGATCCACGTCAATAAACAAAATATTTTAAAAAATTTATAAGTATCATCCACTAATACTTACTAATATTTCTCTATATTTTAAAAAAAAATGTGTGAAGTGAATGTAATTATATGAATACAAGTTTGATTTACAAAATATCTTTGAGAATATCAAGAAATTATTTACTATTTTGGTGAAATTTTCCAATATCTTCTTATAGATAGAATAAACTTCTAAAATTTTGATAAATAAATATTTGTGTTAGTATTTTGTTATATCTTTAGAATTTATTTAATAAATTTGTTACTTTTTTGAAAATATTTTTTATCATTTTATAGGTAAATATATATTTGGAGATTTCCTACACTCTTATGGAAGTTGGTGGCAGCATTTAGAATTTTTCTTTTACCAATTTATGGAAGTTGGTGGCAGCATTTAGAAATTTGGGTAGCTTATTGTAGTAACTGGTGGTTGTACGAGGATTGTATTTAGAAAACAACCATAGCAACTATCAAAAAATGGCCGGATGGATACAAGTAGAAGAAGTGTGGATGTATGAAGAAAAGCAGAAAGCGTAGGCAAAAAATGACCTTGTTTTTGTCACTGTATCTCAATGCGGCTCATGTTAAGCCAAAACACAGTCGTTCCCGGGTGGATGCACGCAAGGTAATACGTAGGATACGCGTAGAATTGCAAAACAATTTTGAAAAAAAAAAATCCTAAATAGCATCGTTATGCGTCCTATATCAGTGCCCATCAGCCTCCAAAAGAAAAGCATCAATTATTGTCATTTTTTGGCCACCATATCAATTTCAATCCAACATTCTAGATTTGTTGTAGAGTTTTACGTGGATTTTCTTTTATAAAATACTACCAGCAACCCCTAATAAAAGGACGCATCCTTTTTTACACCCAGAGAATAATGTTAGAGAGAGAATAAGTAGTTTTTAGAGAGAGAAATTTTAATAGGACAAAATTTGCAAACTTTTGCAAAAGATAGATCAATTTATTTAAAGATTTGGGTATTTATTCTATCAAAGGTATTTTAATTTCAAGTTTTATTTTGATTTTGTAAGTAAATATGATATTTTTTTTATAATTTTTTTTAATTATATTTGATTAAATTTTTAATATAATAAAAATTTGAGATTATTTTGTATTCATTGTTGTTATTTGTATCTTTAATTATGAATACTTGGTTGCACTTTAAATTTAAGATTTTTTTAAATATATGATTAAAATAATTATTTATAAATTAAAATTTTATATAAAATCATCTATACTTAATTTAATTCTTTTAAATAAGAATTTAAATTAATTATATGATCATTGTGTTACTTTAAATGATTGTATGTTTTCTTTATAATTATTTCAATTAATTAATTAATTATCTTTATCATGAAAATTAGTTTATTCATCGTAAACGAAATCATTAGATTTTTTAGTGTAAATGAAAAAATTAATAATTTAAATATATAAATTTATTGAATTAAACTAAATAATTAAAGTATTATTGCTTAGCTAGTTAAAATTTCTATTAACTACCTTACTTTTTAATTCAAGTTATTTACTCAATTTTTTTTTTACTTAATTTAATTATTTTACTTTTCAACTTTTTCCATTTTATTTTATTTAAAGTGTTTAAGTTTATTCTATTTTATTAATTTATTATTTTAAAAAATATATACAAAAAAAATTAAAATCATTATAATTTTATGAAATATTCACCTCGAGATAAATTTATCGTTAAGTTATTTGTAATTGGTGTAATTACAAACATTTAAATATAAGTCAAGTTTTTTTTATTAGTTATTAGCAAATCGTGGTTTCAAATTTTTTATTTGTTCTCTTATTATTTGTTTATTGTGTTTTTTATATTTATATATTTTTATATAGTAATTTTTCATTATTTATTTATTTGTTATAAAATTATTTTCTTATTTTTATAAACTTGTTTAATATTAACATAAAGTTAAAATAATTTAAAAAATTTACTCAAAATCATTAGTAATAAACCACGAACAAAACTTATTAAATTGATTTAAATAAGTTGATATAAAGTTTTCTAACTAATTTTTCATAGTTCGTTAACATTTTAGGCAAAAACCAAGCATAACCAAACCGCTAGGAAAAATCTAAAATAGCTTGGACATCTGCTTTTGGTTTTTGATAAAGATATTTGTTACCACAACAATGCTTTTCTCCTTTTATCTCTTACTAAAAAATCTTGCCATCTTTTTTTAAATCTTCTTTTCTTATTTATTCTTTTTACCGAAAAAAAAATTTATTTGATAGTTAAATAGTTATTTATTTCTTCACTTTGAATAAATATCACACAAATTGAGATTGATTTCTCTTAAATAAAAATGTTGTAAAAAATATAGTATATTTGAACTCTCAATTTTTATCATGACTGATAAGAGCTTATTAAAAGTTCAGAAAATCAGCATTATGATTTTTTTAAGAGTAATATACCAAACATTTAATTATTATTGTTTTAATAAATAGCCAATTAAGTTAAATAAAATATAAAAAAATCAAGTAACAAGGTTTTTTTCTCTTTCTTGCTAGTATTTGAAGACCTGTTTACAACACTGATTGAATGTCAAAGCAGCCAGTTTGACTATGGACTGAAAATCAATAGTTCCTGTCTTCTTACCCAAAAATGAACGGCACTCAAAATAAATAGTTTCAATCTAACGGAACACATGGATTCTCTTAAATAAGCTACGGCTAATGTTGCAAAAATAAAAGCTCGAATACCATTTGTAAATAATAACCATCAACTATAACTTAAAAAGAACTAATGGAGATGGATCAATTTCGAAATGGATACTCTGAAATAGTATTGGAAAAACTGAATTTGATTAATTTAATTTATAAAATTTTGGAATAATTAAAAAATTACAAAAATAAAATCATTTATTTTGAATAACAAAGAGCGATTTATCAAGTTCGACAAAATATTTTTAAAAGAACTTTACATGTAACTCTAAGAACTCTGAATAGTTATTTAAACAATAAGTTACATTTACATACCATTAATACTAATATTAACATGTTTAAAATGATGACATAAATAATAAGTTAGTTCTTTTATAGCAAGCATTATTTTTTTTGTTTTTCAAACAAACGCAAAGAATTGAGAAATTCTCGTGATAACTATTCAAGTAAATAAAATTAATAATATTATCTGTAAACGTATTGAACAATATAATAAAAAATAAAGATTTTAAATACTAGTATTGTGGTACGCAATCTATGGTTAGACATTCATTGGATATTAGAGAAAGCTCAACTGCGATACACAAGAGTCTATGTTGCAGTGTGCATAAAAATCAAACTAGATTTGGTTGAATATCCTTATCTCTTATTTTTAATCTCAACCCTTACATCATTGTAGGGTTTTATCTAATGGTTCATATTAGGCTATCTTTTTCTATTAATTAAACCTAATGAAAAATAAATTAAACACACAATTAAGAATAAAAAACCTAACAGTTGCTAAAAGAAGAAAAAAGAAGAAAAAATTCAAGAGAAAATTAAAGAAGACATAATTTTGTGTAGAATTCAAGAGAAGACTAGTGCTATAAATCAAGACATTGAGTATGTCTATTATTCTTCTCCTTTCTTTATCAAAATTTTATGAATTTCTTTATAAAAAAACTAACCTTTATGAATTTAATTATGTCTAGTAATCTAAGAATCTTATGAACCTAATTTTCTACATGTGTAAATAAAATATTTTACCCCAATTGTGATTGCATTTTAATTATATTATTTAATCTGATTTTTATGTTATTTATTGTCTGTTCGACAATCAATCTATAGAGATAATTATTTAATCATTTATTTTGATTGAATAATATGCACAGTTTCCAGATAGAAATGTATGATTCTTATATGTGTAGTCCATAATTGATTATCTTAATAAGTAGCATGCAATCTAATTAACATGAGAGTGTGATTAGATTAATGACTATATGATGTGTCGTTTACTTGAGAGAGGAATCATGCTAAGTTAGATTTAATAGATCATGCAATTGATTAGTAATTATTTTGGGACAAATTTTAGTGGTTCAAATGATTAGAAAATTGAGAGATTAAGGATTCCTCGGTTATTTTCACATATGTTTTCGTAGTTGTTAAGCTTTGATTCAATAATTAGTTGTTATTTAATTTTGCATTTATGTATTTTGCTATTGTCAAAATAGTATTTGTAATAATTATATCAATAGTTGGTTATAAGTTAAACAACTTTATATGAGATTGATATCTATACTTAGGTATATTATATTACTCACACGGCCCGTATACTTATAGTTAATGTGTCAAGTTTTTGGTACCATTACTGGAGAATTAATTACATGTAATGGATATCAATAACAGTTATTACCCTACTAGTTTGGGTCTTTTATTTTTTGTTTTAGTGTTTTTGTTGTATGCCTAGATTGATAGGTGACAATCTTGTACCTTGTGATTCGAAAATAGAAAGAACCTTACACTACTTAAGAAGGGAACGATTAGCATAAGATCAATTAAGGGTAATAACAGAACAAAGGAATCACCAGGCTACTGTGGTCCCTAAACCATTATGGAATTTTACAGTCCCATAAGTATATGAGCCCTATCATCTATCAATAGACCGAGCATCAATGGTAACAATTTTGAACTCAAGCCAGATGTCATTTAGATGATACATGTAAATCAACTTAGAAGGTTAGTCAACGATAATCCAAATCTTTGATTTGCTTCATTCTTGGAAATATGTGATACCTTCAAGATGAACGGTGTCTCAAATGTGACAAGGATAAGGCTTGGTTATAGTCACTACCTTATGAGTTAATCACTACGTGGGATCAATTGGCTTAGAAATTCTTAGCAAAATACTTCTCATCTTCAAAGCTAACTAAGCTCAAAAACTACATCACATCTTTTCAGAAATTTAAAGGGTAATCACTTTATAAAGCTTGGGAACACTATAAAGAATTGTTAAAAAGATGCCTACACCATGATCTTCGTACTTAGTTGTAAGTGTAAATATTCTATAATGGATTAATAGGGCATTCAAGGACCATAATTGATGTTGTAGTTGAGTGAGCTTTAATGAGTGAAATTAAAGAGGAAGCCTTTGCACTACTTGATAAGAAAACATCCAATAATTGTCAATGACGTGTTGAGAGGCTAAACCCAAGGAGAGTGGCTGGAGTAGTAGATGTAGACCTCATAACAGCATTGCAAGCTCGAAGAAATGCCTTGTTCTTAGGTTTAACTAAGAAGTTGGATGGGGGTAGTATGGTGTAAATATAGTACAAAGTCCATTCATGGTGTGTGAATATTGAAATGGACCTCACTCTATTGAAGCATGTGAGAGACTTTTTAAAGTAGTAAACTATGTCAACAATCAAAACCACCAAGGAAACCTATACTCAAACATATACATCCATGATTGGGAAGCCACCCAAATTTCTCTTGAAATAATAACAACAATCAGGGTGGTAATAAACTCAATCGTCAACCCTTCCCACCATCATGTTTTCAACAACCAGAACAACCATAAGCTTAGGAGAAGAAGCCACATAGTAAGGATAACACAAGTGATTTAATAAGAATGATGAAAGACTCCATCCATTCAATAAATACAAAAGTGGGTCACATAAAGTCTATTATGAGGCTTCTATTTGAAATTTGGAAATCCTAATGGTACAACTAGCCTAAATCATAAGTCAAAGACCTCAAGATAATCTTCCAAGCAACACAAAAGTAAACCCAAAAAGAGAGGGTAAAAAGCATTATAAAGCAATTGTCTTGAGAAGTAATAAAACTTTAGAAGAGAAGAAGAAAGTTAAAAAGAATGAGGAGGACAAAACAGACAAATATAGCATTGAAAAGGAAATAATTTAGCCAAAAAAGAGAAACCTCTATAAAACCACTATACCTTTCCCTCAAAGATTGCAAAAGCAAAAGTTAGACATACGGTTTCAAAATTATTAGATGTCTTCAAGAAGCTGCCTATAAACATACCATTTGCAAATGCACTTGAAAATAATGAGACAATATCCTTGATTGAATGTTGTAGTGCCATCATCGATAGAAAACTACTATAAAAACTAAAAGATCTAAATAGCTTTAACATCCCTTTCACAATTGAGAATATACACTTTAGTAATGCATTATGTGACTTGGGTGCTATCATTAATCTTATGCAACTATCAGTTTTCAAAAGATTGGGTGTTGGTGAAGCCAAATCAACTTCAGTAACATTGCGAATGATAGATAGGTCAATCAAGTGACCTTGGGATGTGGTAGAAGATGTGTTACTAAAAGTGGACAAATTTATCTTTTGGGTAGATTTCATTATACTAGACACGAAGAAGAACCATGACATTCATATCATACTTAGTCATCTATTTTCAACAACCGAAAGACTACTTATTGATGTACAAAAATGTAAGTTTACAATGAAAGTGCAGGATGAATAGGTAACATTTAATGTTTTTAAAGCAATTAAATTTTCTGATATGAATAATACTAATGTTTGCTTTAATATAGATGTTACTAATGAGATATCCATTGATGTGCTTTATAACATGTGCCTCAATGATGCTCTAGAATACGTGCTTGTTAATTTTGTGAATACACATACTGATGAACACTATGACAATCACTTAAGCACATACACTCGTGATGATAAATTAACTAAATCTATTGAACCACCCATTCTTAAGACTTTACGATACATTACTATGAACAATGAAATAAACTCATCAGAAAATAATTCAACTTGCTTTAATTATGAAAGTGTAGAATATGTGATGCAAGTTGATATTGTTGACTGTGTGAACTATTTGGAGACTACGTCTCTTATGTGTGTATATAATGCACTCGATGGAGTGTCTTGAGACATATTCTTGGCACAAATCATCCATTGAGGAGCCACCCATGTCAGAGCTCAAACCTTTACCAAACCATCTACGTTTTGCATTTTTGGTTGCAAATAAGACACTTTCAGTCATAATTTCTACTAGTATAAATATGGAGGAAAAAAATCACTATTGAAGGTGCTCAATAAATTCAAAAGAGTCATAGGTTGGTCTATTGCTGACATTAAAGACATAAACATATCAATATGTATGCACAAAATCTTGTTAGAGAATAGAGCTAAGCCTAATAGGAATGCACAACATTGGTTAAGCTTTATTATGAAAAAGATGGTTAGGAAAGAAATTTTTAAGTGACTGGACATGAGTATCATTTACCCAATATCACATGGTGAATGGGTAAGCCCAGTCCAATATGTATTGAAAAAGGAAGGAATCATTATGAAGGCAAATGAGTCAAATGAGTTAATACCCATAAAAACTGTCACGTGATGGAAAGTATGCATGGATTTTTGCAAGGTGAATAAAGCTACAAGGAAGTGCCATTTACCTCTCCTATTCATGGATCAAATGCTTAAAAGATTAGTCGAGCATTCCTTCTTTTTCCATCCAGATGTATATTTTGACTATAATCAAATCACCGTGACACCTGAAGACCAAAAAAATACTACCTTCACATGTCTTTACAGAGCTTTTTCTTTCAGGATAATGTCCTTTGGATTATGCAATACACTTGTAACATTTCAAAGTTGTATAATGGCTATTTTCTACGACATGGTAAAGAAGCATTTAAAGGTCTTTATGGATGACTTCTTGGTCTTTGGGAACACATTTGATGAGTGTTTACACAATCTCTTCCTAATGCTACAAAGATGTGAAGAAATCAACTTGGTTTTAAATTGGGATAAGTGTCACTTCATGATATATGAGGGTATTATCTTAGGCCATAAAGTCTCAATTAAAGGTATTGAGGTATTATCTTAGGAGCTACCACCATCCACTAGTATAAGATGAGTTAGGAGTTTTCTTTGGTGAATGAGCTTTTAGTATATATTTATTAAAGATTTTTCTAGTCGCCAAACCCTTGCGCAGTTTGTTGGAGAAAGACGTGCTTTTGAGGTTTGATGATATATGTTTAGAGGCATTTCGAGTGCTTAAAGAGAAATTAGTGTAAGGACTAGTTATAGTAGCATAAGATTAGAGTAAGTCCTTTGAGTTAATGTGTGATGTAAGTGACTTTACTATTGAGGTTATTTTGGAGCAACAAAAAGACAATATGTTTCATGCTATATATTATGTAAGAAAAACTCTCAATGGTGCTTAGATGAATTATGCCACTATAGAGAAGGAACTCCTAACCAGTGTATATGCCTTTGAGAAATTTAGATTGTATTTTGTTGGACTAAGGTGATTGTCTACATGGACCATTCTACAATAAAGTACCTCATGACAAAGAAGGATGCTAAACTAAGACTAATAAGATGTGTTATCCTTCTACAAGAGTTTGACTTGAAAATCGTGATAAAATATGGATAGAAAATCAGGTGGAAGACCACCTATCTAAATTGGAAAGAAAAACTAATATGAATGATAATATGGTGATTGTGGAATCTTTCCTAGATGAGTCACTTATTTTAGTGGCTCTAATTAACGTCCCATGGTATGCAGACATTGAAAACTTCCTAGTTGTCAACATCCTTCCACCTGACCTCAAATGGGAGCAAAAGAATAAATTCTTCCATGATGTAAAACAACATCTTTGGAATGACCCTTATCTCTACAAATAGTATGTTGATGATATTTTGAGAATGTGTATTTCTTATGATGATGTTGGAAGTATTCTTCACCATTGTCACAACTCAGACTATAAAGGCTATTTTGGAAGCACACAAATTGCAACTAAGTCAATCTTGTTATTTTTTACCTATACTATTTAGAGATTCCTACATTTATGCAAAGACATATGATATATGCCAAAGAAGAGGTAATATATCCAAAAGAAATGAGATGCCTCTAAATAATATACTTGAAGTGGAATTGTTTAATGTTTAGGGTATTGACTTTATGAGATCATTCCCTTTATCCTTTGATAACCAATACATACTAATAGGTTTGGATTATGTGTTAAAGTGGATAGAAGCCATAGTTAAAGACAAATGTGATGCCAAAATTTTCATGAAATTTTTGAATAAAAATATTTTCACTAGGTTTGAAACTCCTATGATTATCATTAATGATAAAGGTAGTCACTTTTGTAATAGAGCCTTTAATTCTTTATTATCTAAGTATGGAATTAAGCATAAGATATCTACCCTTATCATTCTCAAACAAGCAGGCAAACAATAGTTTCCAATAGAAAGATGAAAATATTTTTTGAGAAAACAGTGAATAGTTCCAAAAAACTTGGGCCTCTAAGTTAAATAATGTTTTATGGACATGCAAAATTGCATTTAAAACACCAATTGGTACCACCCCATACATGTTAGTCTATGAAAAGGCATACACCTATCGGTGGGTGTTGAAACAATTGAATATGTCAATGGATGTAGCTAGCGAGAAAAGAATGCTGAAATAAATGAGTTAGACGAGCTACAATGGAATACTTATGAGAATGCTAAGTTGTATAAAGAGAAAACAAAAGGCATACACCTATCGGTGGGTGTATAAAGAATGCTAATTACGCACTATACTTTTGAGCCAGGATAGAAAGTATTACTATACAACTCAAGACTTAAATAGTTTCTAGGAAAACTCAAGAGTAGATGGTTAGGTCTATTCACCATCACTAAGATAACCAACCATGGAGTTATTGAATTAGAGAACAAAAATAAAGAATTTTTCATATTTAATGGGCATAGAGTAAAGCACTATCATGAAGATCCACTACCAAATGAAAAAGTTATGATGATCTTGGTAGATGCACCTTGAGAGCTTACACAACCATTTAGCCAATGGCATTAAATGTGATGTTTTTTGGGAGATAACTCAACGTTATTTTACTTATATTTTCTATTTTGAAGGTTGAATGAATGTGGAGAATAATTGCACAATAAAATTGGACAATTTCAACAAGGAAATATGGTGCATCCTTTACTCTTTCATATTCATATATGTGTATTAGGGACAGTGTGTAATTTAAGTGTAAGGAAACTTCATTCTCTACTTTAGTGTTTAGAAAAATTTAGTTTTTAATATTTATTTTTTAGCATATTTTTTATCATGATTTGGGTAGAAATTGATGAATACATGAAAAATAAATGCATTTATATTTGATATGAAACATATGAACCCAATGATAGAAGTTGTTCCCATGACTAGGATAAGAATGTAACATGTTTATCAAGATACTTACATTAATAATGTGAAATGCTTACTAGTTTTGATTTGATTGATTCATATTTTTATGCATATACTTATGATTGATTTTGGTGTTCTTATTGAGAGAAAATTTGAGTGATTTATACTAGTTGATAAGGTACACCATGTTTTAGAATCTATTTGATCATCGTTTAAGGTAAAATCCTAAATAGTATTTAACGTGAGAAATGATTTAGACCTTAATTGAATCGATCGAGCATTTCAAGCTAATCATTGTTTATATCCTTAATCAACCTTTTGAGCCTAACTAAGAACCATCCATATCTTTAAGCCATATTTTAAGCCTAACCAATAAACATTATCTTTACCTTTACATCTTTAGTTTGTATAAAAAATGCAATCATGTAATATGCTATAGAATAAGATAAAATGTAATGCACCCTATTTCAGAAGAAAAAAACTCAAAACACAATTACTTCTCTAAACAAAAAGAAAAAAATGATAAAATTAAAGATAAATTTAGGAGTGTTATAAGGTTATATATTAAAAAAAATATGTGGAATAAAAGAATAAAAAAAATGGTAAGATAGGATGCACTACAACTTCAAGTGAAAAACTCAATTATACTTACATATTGCATGATGAATAAAAAGAAAGCTAAAGTGTGAAAAAATCCTAAATATATTCATTTATATATCCCTACCTAAGCCTTACATTACAAGCATGCAAAGCTTTATTGATTTTTAGCTAAATGCATATTTACATTAGTAGAGAAGGGCGTGAAAAATAGAGTTTTGAAACTTTTTCTAAGACTTAATTGATTAGCATGCTCATACAAAGTTGATCTCATGAGTGCATTGGATGACAATATGTGCAACATATGTACATGAATCAATTCATCAAAAACTTTACATATCCTTGTATTAATGCAATGTTGATTGATGGATATGTGAACCTCCTTGTCATGAAAATGTACAATTTTGTCTTAACATGAATGTATTGATAGATATATACTTATGAATATACTACTCATATCATTTTAACCAGTTAGACTTAACTTTGCTTGAGGACAAGTAAATAGTTAAGTTTGAGGGTGTGATAACTCAATGAAAGTAGAGTTATTTAACCACTTCTAAACCTAAAATTTTATCTTTTTTTGTACTAAAATATCATTAAAAAAACTTAATTTTTGTTTAGTTATATCAAATGTAGGTAGAAAATGACAAATATGGTTAAAATAAGTCAAAAATTGAAAAAAAGAGAGTCTAGGCTATAGTAGGGAGGAAAACGAGGCCACGATGCCTATGGAGGAAAAATAACACAACAAGGAACATGACACGGTGACAAAAAAATGATGTTGTAATGCGTGATCTATGACTAGACATTAGTTGGAGATCAGAGGAGGCTCTACTGTGGCACACAAGAATCTATGCCACGGTGTCCGTAGAAATTGGACTAAATTTGGCTGATGATCCTTATCTCTTATTTTTAATCTCAACCCTCAGATCTTTTTTTGAGAGAAGGTTAGTGTTGCAAATCAAGATATTGAATGTATCTCTTATTCTTCTCTTTTCTTTATCAACTTTTATGTCTTTCTTTATGAAAAATTTATGTTTTATGAACTTAATTATATTTACTTAATTTATTAATCTACAAGTCTTATGAACTTAATTTTTTACACGTGTTGATCTAATACTTTACCCCAATTGTGATTTTGCATTCAATTATATTATTTAATATGATTTTTATGCTATTAATTATCTAACCAACAATTGATCTATAAAGACAATTAAATAGACACCAATTAATTATTTTTCTTGATTAAATAACATGCATAGTTTTTAGGTAAAGATGTATGATTTTTATGTGTGATTCGTAATTGATTATCTTAATGAGTAATGTGCAATCTAATTGACATGAGAATATGATTAGATTGATTACTATATTACAAGTAGTTTACATGAGAGAGGAATGTATGTAAGGTTAGATTCGATTGATCATATAATGATTAGATTAATTACTGTATGATGTTTAGTTTACTTGAGAGTGAAATACATACTAGATTAGATTCAATTGATTATGTAATTGGTGGGTAATTATTTTGAAATTTTCCAGTGATTCACTTACTTTGAAAATTGAGGATTAAAAATTCTTAGGTTGTTTTATCATATATTTTCACAATTGTTGAGTTTTAATTTGATAATTAATTGTCATTTAATTTTACATGTTTATAATTTGCTACTATCTAAATAATATACTTAATAATTTATAGGTTATACAACTTCTTATTAGATCAATATAAGTTATACAATTTCTTATTAGATAAATATTTGTATTTAAATATATTATATTAACCACATTATCCGTATGATAACGGTTAGCGTATCAATTATTTTCTTAATTTACATTGCAAGACTTATTTGGTCAAATTAAAATAATGCTCGAGAAAAGATTGAATGGATTGGTATGTAAACCCTTGTAGGTCCGATTGACTATTTGGTTGGAAAGAACAATTCATACATGTATAATTGCTATTACGTATGAAATTTTAGTTGGTATCAAATAGGTCACCTTCGTTTAGGCTTAGCCACGTAGATACTTGATTCTATAGCTTTATTTACACACATACACACTTTGCATATTTATGCTTTTTGTCTCCAGTAGAGTTAGCTGTTTTTGTTCTATGAGATTGTTTATCAATCTCATAAACCTGCATTGATTGCATCATCAATGTTTTCATGTTCATTATTTTTATATCAACGTTAAGGATTGAACTATAACATACAAAAATGAAAAATGAAAATCATGATAATATCCGTATAGATTCATATTTCCAAGCTAGACTTTACTCTCCTATCCTCTTGGCATTGATTACCCCAACACGCATCTCTCGTACCAGATACAAATTCAACAAAACCCAATTAGGGAAAGATAGAGAAACCCACCAAGACAAAATTTCCAATAGTTTCATTGATTGAATGTCAAAGCCAGAGAGGAAGTAGATAGAGAGAGAGAGAGAGAGAGGAGAAAGCGGGCAATGTTGGTATCAACTGGTGGCTGGGAATCAAAAGATTAGGAAGGTGGGTCGGTAGTGTATATGGGGAGTGGAACTACATTGGTGGAAGGGATTCGTTGCTGGTTTCAACGTTGCTCATCTTCTTCTTTAACTACTATTATTTCTGATAATCCAAATCATAATAATAATAATTCTAATAAACCCAACAAAAGTAAACCTAAAAATAATAATAGTAAGGGTATTGTTTTCAATGATAATAATGATAGCCACGTCTCTGTGAGCGAATTACGCGCCCAATCATCCACTTCAACCCAACAGGAACAAAGAGCAGGAAAGGAAGAAGACGAGCTCACAATCCTTGAGGAAGATTTTGACGTCATTGGCTCGAAGCTTCTCAAAGTACCCAAACGTACGCATCTCAGAGCTGGCTCTATGGATTCCCTAAAGAAGGTTCTTTTCAATTCTTTTTCACTCTTTTGTGATCTGGGTATGTTAGGATTTTAGGATGGACTGAGATCTCTTGATCCTCTTTAGTTTCCCCCTGTTGGGTTTTGATCCGATTTGGTTCTTCATTTTTTGTGTCTTCTTTCTTCATTCGTTGTTTTTGTTTGGTTTAAATTGGTTGAATGTTTTTGAATTTGATTATTTTAATGAAAATGCGGGATTTGGAAAATTCCTTTGAATCTCAAAGTTGCCCAACAAACTGGGACTTTATTTAGCTATTTTCTTAACTAGTTTCCTTTACCCTAGTATTCTGTGTGAAAATGTAAACATTAACTTCAAAAGGAAGAATTATAGAATTAATAATTTGTGTTGCTTACTCAATGCCATTAATGCTCATTCATTATTCTCTTTCGAAAAGTTTTTTCCTTTGATATCTCGCTGTCACATGTCATATTAATGTCAGATTCTATAGGATATCTTACTAATTAATACCACTATCTTAGCATTCGTTGATCTGTTATGGCTTTATTTAATGTGTTCTTCGTTAGTTAGATCTTAATGCTGTTTAGTGTAAAGAGGAATGCTGAGGATACACCAATTTGCAAACACACAACTTATGATGTGTAATGCATTAGTATTATCTTGAAAAATGAAACATTTTCAATTTTCTAAAATAATTCTGCACATGGCATGATATAAGTAGTGTGTATAAAGTGTGCAAATTTGTGTGTTCTTAGCATTTCTTCTAATTTAAATAGAAATTTTTTGATCGAGGAACTGAGGAGCTTGGCTTTCTTGCTTGATTATATTTTTTTTGATTGCTAGTCTCCATTATCTATAATTGTTATTTTCTGCATGTCCCAAAAGAAAGTGATGAAACTACTAGATCTAAACTACAGTTGTTATTAGCATTTGTGTGTTTCTTTTAAGTACTTTCTATCAAACTATTAGTGTTGTCCATTTTACTAGCAGTTAACTTTGATAATTTCCTTATCATGATGATTCATTTTTATACCTCAAATCTCTGAAAGTGGAATGTCTTATCAGTGTTAGTATTTCTTTCTATGTATTGTTAAAAGACATCGGCTGCTGCTCTTTGTATAGGGTGGACCAGAAGCAGAGTTCTTCACGGAATACGGAGAAGCAAGCCGATACCAAGTTTTGGAAGTCATTGGGAAAGGAAGTTATGGGGTTGTTGCTTCTGCAGTTGATAGCCACACTGGTGAAAAGGTTGCAATTAAGAAAATTCATGATGTTTTTGAGCATGTTTCTGATGCCACACGAATTCTGAGGGAAATCAAGTTGCTTCGCTTGCTTCGTCATCCAGACATTGTTGAAATAAAGCACATTATGATTCCTCCTTGCCGGAGAGAGTTCAGAGATCTGTACGTCGTTTTTGAGTTGATGGAATCTGATCTTCATCAAGTAATCAAGGCAAATGATGATCTTACTCCTGAGCATTATCAGTTTTTCTTATACCAGCTTCTTCGTAGTCTTAAATACATTCATACAGGTATTATTTAGTTTTTCTATCAGGCTCTTCATCCTTTTCCATCTTCGATAAAGATATATTAAACTATGTGATTTCCTTGCAGCAAATGTTTTTCATCGGGATTTGAAGCCAAAAAATATTCTTGCTAATGCTGACTGCAAGCTGAAGATATGTGATTTTGGGCTTGCTCGGGTATCTTTCAATGATGCCCCATCGGCTATCTTTTGGACTGTAAGTTTTGCTGTAAGACAAATATTGACATCCAGCACTCATTTTGAAGTTCTCTATTTGTATGATAACTATACTTTGTATGCATTTATTTAAGTTCTGATACTAGGTCCTTAAGTCATACTACTTGCTGAGTGAGTCTTTACTTTGGTGAAGGACTATGTTGCAACCCGGTGGTATCGCGCTCCCGAACTGTGTGGGTCATTTTTCTCCAAAGTAAGCTGGTTCTTGTCTTTGAGATCTCCCTTCACATTTTTCATTAAAACTTCAGAAATCAAATACCTGACATGCATATAAATAAGCATATACATACTCAAAAGTCAAAGTAACCCCCAAAAAAAATTATGAAAGCACCATGTATCAGTAGAACAATTTATGTATCAAGTTGTTTGACGTTATAGTTTACAGTTTTATGACAGTCGTGATTTTCTTTCAGTACACTCCTGCAATAGATATCTGGAGCATAGGGTGCATATTTGCTGAAATGCTTACAGGAAAACCACTATTTCCTGGAAAAAATGTGGTACACCAACTGGATCTCATGACTGATTTGCTTGGCACACCTTCTGCTGAATCTATTGCTAGGGTAAGCTAGCTCACCCAATTCCTTCTATTTTGAGTTCTGAGTTTGAACACACGAAGGCAGTTCAAACATTGGCTGAAATCTCTTCTCCTTCCTTCTTCTAGGAGAAAAAATAATCTTAGCTAGGCAATTCCTGAATTCTGTAAAGTCTTGCTTTGTCTTTTACATTTATAAAATTTAAAAAAGTCTTGACAATAAATTTTACAGCTCCATTAATAGATTTTCCCCCCTTTGATAATTTCTTTATGATAAAACTGGCAGATTCGAAATGAAAAGGCACGAAGGTACCTTAGTAGCATGCGGAAGAAACAACCGATACCATTCTCACAGAAGTTTCCCAATGCAGACCTATTTGCTCTTCGCCTTCTGGAACGACTACTTGCATTTGACCCCAAAGATCGTCCGACAGCTGAGGAGGTAGTGCGACATGAAACATTTAATTCCTTATAATTTCCTTTGAATAAATGTAAAATATGGAATTATAATAATATATCCAGTCATTTCAATAATGATGCTTTATTTCAGAAAGTTGCTTTGGGACCATATTGCCTCTTTTATGGGTGATGCTTATGTTTTTACAGGCCCTTGCTGATCCTTACTTCCAAGGTTTGGCAAATGTGGACCGTGAACCATCCACTCAGCCCATCTCAAAACTTGAATTTGAGTTTGAAAGGAGGAAATTGACAAAAGATGATGTAAGAGAGCTAATCTATCGTGAGGTATGGCAGAAATATATCATTATGTGATTCCAGAAAAAAAGTTTATGGTTGATACCTATTTTTCTTTGTCATCTCTGTGGTCTATATCACATTGTTTTTGTAACAAACTTCTCTTTTGCAACTCAACAGATCTTAGAGTACCATCCTCAGATGCTGCAGGAGTATCTCCGGGGTGGAGATCAGACTAGCTTTATGTACCCAAGGTCAGAAAGTTGTTCCTAGTTTTTGAAATGATCTTAAAAAGAGCCGTTTCAATCTGATATTCTGATTCTTAAGTTAGTTCAATGCTTCAAGACTTGATTATTGATATCAGTTTTATCAAGTGATAAGAAACTAGTTTCAGTTATGTCCGTAGCTTTTAGAACTTCTGGTTCATGATTACTGTAAGTGTAGTATTGGCTATCTTGTGATTCAAATAAGCTTGTTAGCATGTTTTATTGCAGAGCATGCAGTAAGCAACACTTTTTCCTGCCTGGTCTCCCTTGAATTCGACCAACAAGATTATTAATTATGTTTGGCTCAAATGCCACATTATAGAGCTCATATTTTTTGTTAATCTGAATCTTTGTACCGAAAATATGATCCCGGGTGTATATTTAGGCACTTGACTGTGAAATAGTACAAAAATACATATTTTCTCATATTGCTTCTGGTCTAGCATTTGAGTGTGTTATGAGATAGCTGCAGAAAATTTGACTACCACATTTTTGCAGTTTCCAGAAATTATGTACGAAATTTTTTAACCCTATTATTTAGGCCCTTTATCTTTCCTTTTGAATGAAGAATTAAAATAAAGTTTGTTATCTCTTTTAAGTCTGACATGTTTAACCTTAGCACTTTTAGATACCTTGATTAATTCCTTGATGCATCTACTTTGTCATGCATTTTACCAGTTCATTTATGATTAAGGGGATGTATTTAGATGTTTAGCTGCTGAGTTCTTAAATCATTGAAGCGATGTTTGTTTTATGTTTATTCAGTGGTGTCGATCGATTCAAGAGACAGTTTGCTCATCTTGAGGAACACAGTGGCAAGGGTGAAAGAAGCACTGCTCTTCAAAGGCAACATGCCTCCCTACCGAGGTACATGTTCAATAGAATCTGCAAATCTTTCTAAACTTATTTGAAAGCAGTCTTGGCTACCAATTAAAAGACTAATTCAAAATATTCAAAAAATTTCCCCCTGTTTCGAATGATAATAAAGGTTTTTTTCGATGTGGTATTGACGTCTTTTGTCTCATTGTATTGTCTATGTAAAGTAAGACTGCTGGTTTTTCCCAACAAATTTTTTTATAAAACAATTATTTATTTCCAGCAGTTCAGTGACTTTTGCTTAGTTTTTCCTTGTATCTTAGTGTTTCTTGGGTTATGCCCAATGAAAAAAATCCATTTAGTACAGAGTAGAATTTCATTTATCTATTAATTTTTCTAGGGAGCGTGTTTGTACACCCAAGGATGAGAGTTGTGACCAGGATAATAACTATGAAGGGAGAACTGCAGCTTCTGTTGCCACAACTCTTAATAGCCCTACCAAATCAGAGGAATGTAATGGTAATGCAAGTAACACACAGAGTGGGCCTAACAAGCCTAACTACAGCACCCGTAGTTTGTTGAAGAGTGCTAGCATTAGTGCTTCGAAATGCATAGGCGTAAAACCTAAAAGAGATTCCGAGGTACCCATTTCTTATATGCATTTTTTTGTGTGTTCATGGCACCAAAACCCTAAACATAACTTTTTTGTTCATATCTCAGTTGCTTCATTATTCATATGGCAGAAATTTTACAATTGTAAATATTTCTTGCAAAGTTGACATTGCTATGCATTGTGAACATGACTGTGACTGGCCTTCTTAACTAGACATATGAATTGAAATTTTATGTAATAAAATTAGTCTACTTGCCTATCAAGATTTTCCTTATTTTTTCTAAAATTATGAGCCTTAAATCTATAAATATAATGCATCCTGTTATTAGTATAATGGAAAAAAGTAATGAAGATTTAGCGTTCATGTTATTTGCTTACCCTCTAGGTTTGCTTAACACGGTATAGGGCATTACATCCCAAACCGTAGCCTTCTTAATGGCTCTGATGTACCCTCCTAATAGGGTTTCCTTATTGAGTCTTAACTGGTTTATGAGGCATAAATCTTTAAGGGATGATTTATTCTTGCACCAATAAAAGAATAACGGAGATACTTGAATTTCTTTGTCTTCTTTCTACCTTTGATAAAACTTACCTCTGTTTTTGAGTCGTAGATCTTTAAGTACGATTTATTCTTGCACTTAGAAAAATAATGGAGATGTTTAGATTTCTTATTCTTCTTTCTACCTTCTTCGATATATTTACAGAATTGATTCCATAACTTTATGTAAAGCTCTACTCATTATCTTGTACCTCTTTAGAAGTTCATTTAATGCAGGGAATAAGAGTTTAAACTCTGAGCTAATAAGCTATAGAGGTGAAGAAACAATTTTTTTATTGTTTTTTGTTTGTGGAATTAAGAAAAAGAATTCTCTCAGAGAATTGAGGTACGAAGCTGTCAAAATTCAGAAGTTATTAGCCTATACTATCTGTGCACTTTCTATAGCCAGCATTAGCACCCTCAAGCACTACATAACGTCAGAGTATATCAAACTCTTACCTAGTCATGCTAAATGCTAAAAAGGGACTAATACTCTAGCTTCCTATGCACCTTAGGGATTTGAACAAAACAACTAATGTAAACGACATATAAATGCAACAAACGACAATTAAACAAAATAAACTAAGTCTTCACTGAGATGCTCCTGCATCAGAGCTTTCCTCTTGAAAAGAATTCAACTCTGAATTCAATGGAATGAACACGACACCCTCTGGTGGACGATAAGCATGGATATATGATATGTTGAAGGTGGAGGAGATATTTCAATTTGGTGGTAGTTCAATGATGTAGGAATTAGGGTTGATCTTCTTCTAGATTTTGAAAGTGCCATAGCTTTTAGGTTGTAGCTTGGGGCAACAATGTGGAGGTATTCTTTTAACTATCTTAACTAGCACTCCTGTAAATTTTTGAAACCTCTTGTGCTTGTCAGCTTGGTGTATGTATTGGGAGTTCATTTTCTCTATATGATAATCTTTAGTCCAAGAGTTAGCAAGTTTTCTCTTAGGATTGGGAATGAAACACACATCAAGTGTAAAACTGGGAACCTCAGTATAAACAATAGCAAAAGGAGACTTCCCTATTGTTCTATTTGGAACACTGTTGAGAGAAAATTCCACCTAAGGTGGTCCCACTGCTTTAGTTTTTCTTGAGTTAGGCATCTAAACATGCTCTCAATTGATCTATTAATCACTACTATTTGATCATCAAGCTGAGGATGATAGACACTAGTGAAGTTAAGTGTAGTTGAGAGTTGTTTCTACAGTTCTTTCCAAAAGTGTCCGATAGACTTTCACATCCCTATCAGAGGTGATAGTCTTAGGCAGCCCATGTAATCTCATTACTTCTTTGAAGAAAATAAAGGCTACGTGGTTAGCATCATGAATTTTTTTACAAGGGAGCAAATGTGACATCTTAGAAAACCTGTCAACAATGACTAAGATAAAGTCAAAATTCCATTGTGTCTTGGGAAATCGTAAGATGAAATCCATACTTAACTCTTCCCAAATGGTTTGGGGGACAGATAGAGGCGTACATAGGCTTGTATTTTGCACTACTCCTTTGGACCTTTGACAAATAGAACATTTTTGAATGTTCTTAACTACCTTCTTTTTGAGATGGGGCTAGTAATACTTTTCTTCCAACTGGGTGATGGTTTTGTCTCTCTTTGAATGTGACGTTAGCCCACAAAACAGATACCTATCTTGATCATGGAACTCAGCAGTCTTCCTTATCAACACATTTATCTCAAACCACCGCAAAATCTTCATCATTGGCATAGAATGTAGGTAAACTTTCAAAGCTTGTAATTTAGTTAGAAAGCACTACTAATAATTCATGTCTCCTACTAAGGGTATCTGCTATCTTGTTATGCTGCTCTGCTTTGTGTTTGAACACATAAGTGAACTTTTGCAAATAAATAGCCCACCTAGCATGCATATTGGGGATGTTCCTTTGAGAGTTCAATCATTTAAAGGATGGTCACTATGAAGAATAAACTCTCCCTGGATGAGGTAGTATTCCCAATGTTGTAAAGTCCTAAAAAGGCAAGAATTCCTGGTCATACATAGACCATTTTTGTTTGGCTGTGTTCAATTTCTCACTGAAAAACTCTATGGGCTGTCCTCCTTTGAGATAGTACAGTTCCTATACTCACAACAGAAGTATCCATCTTCACTTCAAAAACCTTCTCAAAATCAAGTAAGGCTAGCACAGGTGCACTACCCAATTTCTCTTTAACCAGTTGGAAATTATGTTCTTATTCCCCCCAAATGTAAATTTTCCTTTTTTTCAAACAGTTTGTATTGGGGCTATAAGAGAACTAAACCAAACCCTTTTACAAATCTCCTGTAGAATGTAGCTAAACCATGAAAACTTTTAACATCAAAAATTGATCTTAGAGTAGGCTAATTCAAAATAGCTTCAACTTTGCTCTCATATACAGACTATCCTTCAATTCCTATCTTGGATCCAAGGAAAACCCTTTTACAAATCTCCTGTAGAATGTAGCTAAACCATTGAAACTTTTAACATCAAAAATTGATCTTAGAGTAGGCTAATTCAAAATAGCTTCAACTTTGCTCTCATATACAGAATATCCTTCAATTCCTATCTTGGATCCAAGGAAAATAAGTTGAGAAGTGAGAAACTCACACTTCTTTAAGTTCGGGTATAATTTGTTAGCCCTTTAGGATTGTATAACATCCCTAAGATGCTTCAAATGTTCTTTGGTTTTGCTGTACACAAGGATGTCATCAAAATACACCACAACATACTTCCTATTGAAAGGCTTGAGGACTTGGTAGGTGAGCTTCATAAAAGTACTTGGGGCACTACAAAGCCCAAATGGCATCACAAGCCATTCATAGAGACCCTCCCTAGTCTTTAATGCAGTTTTTTCCTCATCTACTGGCCTTATCCTGATTTGATGATACTTTTGAGGTCCAACCTAGAGAAGACTTGTGATCCTTGTAGCTTGTCTAGCATATCTTCTAATCTTGGTATGGGAAATCTGTGCTTAATGGTGATTTTGTTTATGGCCTTACCATCCATACACATACACATTATATCATCTTTCTTTAGGACCAAAAGGGCTGGCACTGTACATAGACTTTTGCTCTCTTGTATGAGGTTCTTGTGAAGCAATTCTTCAACATTCTCTTGTAGAGTTTGGTGCTCTATAGGACTCATCCTATAATGAGGCAAGTTTGGTAAGTTAGACCCTAGGACAAAGTCTATGTGATGCTGAACATCCTTAATTGGTGGTATTTGGTTAGGTAGTTCATTGGGTGACAAGTCTGCATATTCAGTCAGTAGTGGAGTCGCTTATGGGGGAATAGTTTCTTGATTGGTGGATTGTTCCTTGGCAAGGATGTCTAGGATGAGTTTGCTCCCTTTTACCTCTTTCTCAAACTCTTTTAGATTTGCACCCAGTAAAACATTCTGCTTGATCCCTTGATCCCTGTTCTTTCTTTGGGTTGAGGATGCATTGGTGGGAATGAGTGTCACTTTCTTCCCTTTCCACATAAATACAGACATTTTGCTTATCCTTATGCACAACTTCCACATCATATTACCAAAGCCTTCCTAGCAAGAGTTGGCATGCATCCATTTCAAATACATCACATTAAATCTCATCTTGGTAAAACTTTCCAATTGAGAAATGAACTACACACACTTCCTAGACTTTAACTTCACTACCCTTTCTTATCCATCGAATCCTATAAGGATTTGGATGTTTAGTAGTAGCTAGGCCCAAAGCATGGAATACAGCCCTAGAAATAATGTTTATGTTCTAACACTATCAATTATAACATCACACCCAACCCTTCACAGTGCACCTTGTCTTCGAGACACTTAAGGTTGTTTCGGGGCCAAAATATCTTTTGGATAATTTAAACTAGTTCTCTCTCTCCCTCATCACCCATTATGGGTTCAGAACCTTCAAGATCAATCTCTTGGTCATCACATTCTTCCTCTGAACAGTCTTGGTCCTCAATTAAGCCCTCAGTTCTTCTCTGAGGGCATTCATTAGAACGATGGCCAGGTTGTAAATGTCTGAAGCATTTGATAGTTTGAGATTTTCCAATAGGATTGGGATGGTAGGTTTGGTGGGCTTTGGCCCTGGAAGATTATCAGGGGTCTTTGAGGAAATGGAATAGGATTGGGTTTTGGTTTATTTGATGGGGGCTCATATCACAGTAGTGTTTTTTGAAAGAGGAAGGTTACTTGTTTCTGTACAGTTGATTTTCAATTTTAGAGCTATGCTGGTAGCTTGGTTGGTTGTCCAATCTGTTTGGCTTAATTCTAACCTCCCTCGGATAGGAGAAGTGAGGTCCTACACATATTTGGATAGCTTTTAAGACTATTTTTTCCACATATTAGCTCTAATACCCAACCTTATAAATTCTTCAGTGTATTTATTGGCATTCTTGTTTCCTTGATGGCACTGATGGTAATGCTGATATAAAATTTGTTCATGGTCAGCAGGTAAAAATTGGTGGATCATTAATCTCTTTATTCTTTCCCAAGTCACCACAGGTGGTTTGTTGATTAATTTTCTTTCATTTTGCACATGTTTACACCGTACCAAGGTCCCCTCTTGAGCATATAGGCCACCAACTTGACTTTATTTTCCTTTGGTAGTTCAATTTAGGAAACCAACTTGCCTTCTGCACTAACCCAATCGATGAAGTCCTCAGTGTGGGTATGGCCAGTAAAACTAAGTAAATCAATGCTAAGTTTATAGTCCTGTTTTTCATGAGAACGAGGGGGAGTGGGTAGGCCAAACCTTACTTCTTTTGCAGGCCATTCTGGGGTATATTCTTTATACCCAGTGTGAGTCTGAGTGGCACGAACAGAAGAGTATTGTTCTTCATTGGAGTCAATCAACTTTGGGTGGCTTGATGGAGCTTTGCGACTTCGAGGAGGTGGTTCCTATGGTGTGGGTGATGGACTCTGGCGAGTTTCATTGCCTTTCGTCCTCAAACTTTGTTGTACGTCAACGAGTTGCTTAATAATCTGTTGTAGTGAACTGCAAAGGTCTCGCGACATTTCGTCAATCCTTCTATCGACTTTGTTTTCCAAAACACCCATAGCAGCCCATAGCTCCTTGCTGTCACGAAGTTCTTCATGGGTTCTTTGACCTCCGAACGGTGTGCACACTGTAAGAATTCTTCAAGCATTACTTTTTAAAACAGTTGACATGAACACATATACATGGGTGCGTCTGAACCCACGTCCATTTAGTGCTCAGAAGGAACATATATAGTTGAAGTACAAGGCAATTGGTCGGTTTGATTGTTCTTAATGTCTGACACATTTGACCAATGAAAAACCAATGTGTGTTTCCAACTGGCAATTTTATTATGGATTATTTAACCAAGTTCATTTTTTGCAGGAAGAAACAATTTCAGAGCTGAATGATGAGGCAGTGGATGGATTATCCGAGAATATTGCAGCTCTTAATACCTGATTTAATGGTTTTGTTTTTGTTTGTTTATTTTTATTTTTTATGAAAGAGGCAGAAGAGGAGGTTTACATTATGTCTTATTTTTTGGCCCATTGCTTGATAAACAAACGTTGCTTGGTGACAGCTCACCTCCATTATTTCAGGTAGAAATCGAACAATAGGACACTCATAGAAGCAAACATTACTTTTTCTTTTTCTTTTTTTTGTAATTAACTCTTTAATATTCCAAAGGAACAACAAGCAATTTCTTCAAAATCAATCTGTAATGCGATACAATAGGCATAAAACTAGAAGTTTTGGTTGAAGAAAGAAAGACGTGTATATGTATTTTAATTCCTTTTAATGGTGATATATTGTTATGGTCACACCGATCAATCTTGGTAGCCCTAAGTGTACAATCCACATTTACGATGAGAGGGGATGGGTTTGGACTGATGGTCTTTTCGCACGAATGGTGTCTCAATGTTTTCATATTCTATCCTTTGGTCCTTTAACTTTTACTTTTATGATTTTATTTTTGTTTTAATTTTTTTTATTTTCATATCTTGGTCCTGTTCTTTTTTTTCCTAACAATTTAATTTTAAGTTTTTTTTTAATTTGGATTAAAAATGTAAAAATTAAAATATAAAATGGCCAAGTAAAAAAAGGGATTAAAGTTTAAAATGTGAAAAAATTTAATCACAATTTGTGTTGTTGAGCAGAGTCTCGAAGGAATAGGAAAAGAAGCTTTTGTTTAATCAAAGGAGATATTTAATTTTATTCAATTTCCAATAGTAAAATCATTTGAACATTTATTTAGTGCACCCCAACCAAAGGAACCACGAACACCACTTTCTAAGTCATTACACATGCCACAACTTAATCTAGTTCGTTAATTATGAGGAAAAAAAAATAAAGAAAGATACATGATGTACATAAGTATGTTATTTTAAGAAATCAATGTAATTACTACTAAGTAAATGTACAAATATTAACGTATACTTGTACATTGTTTAGAAAAGGAATGTTTGTATAGAACATTAATTTATACATGTATATTATTATAGAAAAACAATGCAAACATAAAAATTTCTTTAGAAAATAACGTACACATGTACATTACTACAAAACCACAATGTACACATGTATATTATTATAAAATATCAATATACATACTTACAATACTGACAAAAAGTTACGTATGCATGTATATAACTACAAAAATGTACCATCAACTTTAATCCTTAGACTTATGATGTTGGTTACTTGACTTCTATTGCGATCATTCATCCTTCGTCATTGGTCATCATTTATGACCAACATCAACCATCAAATCATGAAAATAATTTTGAAAATGATAAAAGTAAAAAATATAACTTTAAAGCTCAAAACTACATTTTATTTTGGCACAAATGTTATTTTATGATCAAATTAATGCAACAAATCTAAAAAAATGACAATATATATTGAATGTAAAATAAAAATAGGTCACATGATGAGATCTCATAAGTTCTAATCAATAGGAATGATTCATTGAACAATCTAATAAATATTGAATCATGAACATATTTTCAAATAAATTTATATAATTATCTTTATTTATACAAATAAGTAAATAATAGAACATGATAATCGAGATATTTAATCGTATAAAAAAAGACGAGAATAATCACACAAGATATATATCACGTATGATTAATAAACTATGACATAAAAATGTGAATCTCGACGTTAAATGTTAGATGAAACTCTACACTCCGTGCATGTCAATGAGTTAAATATATGAGGGAATTTGGCCACCACCCAATGTGGGTGAAACAAGGTTCTAATCAATTCCTTTAATTTCATGATCTCAGGATGGTAAGAAGGAGGAGTAAAAATTAGCATTAATAATTTAAGATCTCAAACTCGATCATCTTTCTAGAGCATAAACATATCTTTTTCCAAAAAAAAAAAAACATGATAGTCCAACAATATATTCGATTGAATATTTTAATATTGATTTAAAATTTCGGATATTCAATTTGAGATTTTTAATGATTATAAAAATTTAGGTTATTCAGTTAAGTTTAACAATTGTTTATAAAAAATGTAGATGTATTCAAAAATTTATCTTTTTTACAAGATTTTAAAAATTATTAGATTTTGAAGACTTTTTAATTAAAACTATTCGTAGAAAAATTTGTATTCATTCTTCCTTCAACACCAAAATTTAAGGATTTATAAAACTTATATACTTTACTGTCCAAACATTATCTAAATAGGGAAGTATCGGGGAATTCCTTCACGAAATGTTTGTTTAATATCCTACATTTGAAAATGTGTTTTTTATTACTCTCTCGCTATCTCTTGTATATTTATATATAATATAAATAATATTATTTTAATAATTAATCTATTAAAATATTATTTTTTTATTAAGTAATTAAAATACAGTAAAATTTTGATTTTTTAATAAAATTTAATATGAAATTTTGTTCAATTTATTTAATATTTTATAATTATAACAATTTTTATTTTAATATTTTATTAATTTTTATTTTAAATTAAAATAAAAAATATATTTAATAATTTTTATATTAGATATTATAGTTGTTGAATTTATTTCTCAAATAATTTTATAATAAATTTTATTTTTATTGGTGTTAATGACTAATGTTTTATCACGCTTTAAGTTCTTGATAAAATAATAATAATAATAAAATTTATCTTTAATTAATATTTTTATGAAAATTATAAACTAAGAAACACATTTTATAATTTGGTAACTAAATGACACCAACTTCAAGGTTTGTTGGAATTCTACCCTCCCTCCATTCTCGATGTAAATTTATAAAATTCCATATAATCCTCACAAACTTTAATAAGATTTACCGAGTATAGTGTTTAAAGTTCATGTAATGCTGAGCTTTCTCGAGTGTATCTCTGAATTCATATTTTAACATGTTAGTATTTTTAAAATAAGCTCATGATTTTTTTTTAAGTTCCACAAGAGGAGTTCGAAACTCTCCAGCAGTGAGAGCATTTTAAAAGACAATGAATGATAAAGCTTCAAATCTGGTAATATCGATGAAAACTCTATTGAAGCTAAATTTGGACTTAATATTCGTTAAATGTTAGATTTTTACCATTATTTTGAAGTGTGCCTTGTTCAAGTAAGGTTTGTGTTAGGTAGTATGCTATAATAAAAAGCACTTAGACAACATAATGCAAAATCTTAAGGTATTCGAATTAATAAAATAAATATGTATATTTAAATTATTTCATATTTATGATCCGTTTAGTAACTTAACGTTAAGATCTAATTTTCTTTATAAGTTAGAATTATATATAAAAAAATAAATATTATTTAATTTAAAAAAATAAATAAACATGTATTCATAACATTGTATTTATCTAATTTTGACTAACCTCTATGATTTCTTAATAAGAATTATAGGATATATTATGTTATATCAAAACATCTTCAATTTTTATACAAATTTAAATCCGATTCAATTTTTTTAAAGTCGATAAAATTTGATTATGTAATTAATTGAATCGAAACATATCTTATTTTACGGATTGAATAAACTTAGAATGATATTCAAATTTATTTTTGAATTATTTTCATATATAAAATACGATATATATATATATATATATATAACATTTAAATTTTAAATGAGTAAATTTTTAACCAAATTTATTATTTATATTAACAACTAAAATAAAAAAGAATAACAATTATTATTGAACAATTACTAAATTATTATAAAGATTTAATATTTATATTTATTTTTAATCTAAAATAATAATATGATGTAATTGTATAATGTATAATATATTATAAAATTAAATATGAATTTATTTATTGTTTTAATCATAATTAATAATTGTATTAAATTATAAAATCTATCGATTTGAATTAAAAAAGATGATATATTTTCTAATTTAAAATTAATTCGAATACAAAATTTATCACTATTTAAACTTATCTAAATAAGATTCTAATCGTATTAATACGATTGCTTAATATTAATTACCTAAAATAGTTGCATAATATAGATAATACATAATTTACTTAAATATAGTAACATGATTCTGTTTTAAGATTTAGAGTTTATTTTCATATCTTCGATTGTATTTATTTATTTTTATATCTAATTTTTTCTCCTTACACCACACTCACATTTAGTTTCACTCTCATCTCCCTCACACATTAATTGCTCGACTTTACCGGCAACAACGTCGTCGAAAAGTTGGGGCGAGTATGATTCTCTTATCTCCATCATCTCTCTTTCTCTTCCTCTTCTTCCTTTATTTAAAAGCAATTTCAATTCATCTATTTTTTTTTTGTCTTATGTTGTTGTTCATCTTTTATTTTGAATTAATTGAAGTTCCTTATTTAATTTGTCTAAGCAATATACCATACAAGAGAAACTACTCACGTGTGCCGCGACTACAACAGTTCTACAGCGGCGGACCTTTCGTGGTTTCATCCAACAGATATTTTTATTATGCGTGCTTGCTCAGAGTTTGAGAGTCATCAAGATGCAATTGGTGAAATGCTCTCCCTTTCTCCCTGTCTATTTTACTCACTCGTATCATTCATTTTTGGTTTTTTTAATCTTATTTTATTTTTATCAATTGAGAATTTTGCATAACTATTGCGTATATATATATATATATGTTAAAAATATGCACGTGAATATAAAAATATGCTGATAAGGTTTAAATAATCTTTTAAAAATATGTATGAGAATCTTACGCATTCTTTAAAAACACATTCTTTTTGAAAATATTTACATAAGGTTTACATACTCACTCAAGAATATGTATGTAAACTTAAAAGCCTATAAAACTTACTTACTCTCTCAATAATATATATATATATATATATATATGTAAACTTAGAGAATGTAAATTTTACATATTTTTTAAAAATAAATAAATTTTATGTACTTTTTACAAGAGTCGTCTTCGACGAAATGGTTGACGAAAGTCGTTGGAGGTTCGACGAGATTATATGTCATTAATTTTTAAATTATATTTATTTAATTTATTAATAAAATTTTAGGAGTAATTTTATCTTTTTGATATATATAATATGTAAAAAATTATAAGTTTTATATTTTATTTATATTATTTAGATCAAATTAATATTTTTCAACAAATCTATTCAATTTATGTAAAAAAATATAACATTTGCTCCCTCTACGTATATCTCTTCGTGTCTCTGATACCGTTAACTAATTATTTTTAATTTTTTTTACAATGTATTGTAAAACTTAATTTTTAATATAATTAACATAATTAAAAAATTACTTATTTATTCAAAAAAATAAAAGATGTATTTATATTCTATTAATAAACAATCATTAATTTCTTAAAGTTAAGTATCAATTATTTATATTTGTGTAAATTGTTTCAATTTGTTAATTTTACTATAAATATTAAAATTAAAAATTTACTTAAACCCTAATCATTTTTAGAAAAGAAAAAAATAATCAATTTGAGGATAAATAAATGAAAACAATTTATGCTTTATGTTACTATATAAAATAAAAATGTAATATTTATTTTATTAGTTTAATATTATTAAAATATAAGATAAAAAAATGTCATTAATTGACCATAACATTTAATTTTTGTTAGTGTCGAAAGTAATCTTTAAATTTTTTAAAAAAATTAGGATTATCTACGAAGAATATGTAAACCTCAATAATATTATTAGTATTTTTCCTGTCAAAGTATTCGAAGGGATGATCCTGCAGATGGTAAGAGTTATGAATTGAAGACACATACATAATGAATTGTAGTTTAGGAGACGATAATAGGTAAGTAGTAACATTGCTAATAATCTATTGAATGCACCTACATATTATAGATATCTTTAGAATTTGGTACATGCACATGTTTCATAAGTCAAGTGTGTGTATGCATTAGATCCCCAATAGGTGATACGAAGTCTCAAATTACGTGGTTAGGAACATGAAAAAATAATAATAATAATTTTCCCCTTACATGGCCCATTACATACATTATACATAATTTTCAAATATATATCTTTAAATCAAAGTATCTCTAATAATTTATACATTAGGATATATATTTGAATTTTTTTGTAAGATGTAATTAAAATTTGAATTACTAATTAAAAAATCGATAAATTTAAGAAAAAATTATATTTATTATTAATTTGTGTTCAGTTACGTCAGTGATATTCATTTCAATTGAAAAATACAATCAAATATTTTGGTTAATATAAGTGATTAAGGGATGGAAACTCATATTAAAGGAGGAAACTCGATACAAAGTTATGTTATTATTAATGGATGGTTTCACAATTTTTTAAATTACGAGTGATGAGATGTAATACTTTTAGTAAATATAGTTATATGCACATACTTATATTCAATAGTAACTCTAACGTAAGTTATGATTATGATATAATTATAAGAATGAAGGATAGTAAAAATACACTAATTATAACAAAAGTATATATAAATTCATTAATTTTTTAGTAGGGTACTAAAAGTTCATTAACTATAAAAAAATATATAAAAAGTTCAAAAATAAAAAAATGTTAAAAATGGAGCATTATATGCGTATTGTTAAAAATATGCGTATTATAGTATAATATCACAAAAAATAACATAAAATTTCATTTTTCCAAAATATAAAAATAAAATAAAATTTAATTACTTAAAAAATTTCATTTTATAAAGTACTTATTAGATGAAATGGTTTTAATAGCAATAAGACCAAATAAATCGATTTTCATTAGCATAAATGGTCTTTATCTAAATGTCTTATTTCATCCGAAATTCGAAAGGATTCATATTTATCCAATGTTGTGTGAAAGATTTAGTTATTTTTGAAAACAAAAATAATGAGATTTGTCAAATTTTATCAATTCTCTAAAAATAATTATTCGAAGATTAAACATACTAATAATTAAAATAGAGTACAATGATAAATATTTATTGTAAGTACTAAAAATGTGTGTTGCGAGTGTGTGACGGTAATAACATATCCTTTCTCTTTTCTTGTACTCTCTTGCCCTAGAGAGTATAGTTTTTTTTTCTTTTCATGGGTATATCCCAAGTTTCTTTCTCTTATTTGCATGAAAGCTTCCGTTCTCTTTCCTATATTCTACTAATTTCAAACATTCTCTTCTTTTACTCAAATTCATCCCTTAAAAAATAATATCTTCTTGATCTCTCTCATCTAAAAGTAGAGTTTTCATCTTCCTACAAATCTTTAAAACTCGTAATCAATCTTAAAAAATCATTTTATCTCATGGAGGTGCTTTCAAATAAAGAAAAAGATCTAAATTTATTCTTTTCTCATAATAAGGGTTAAAATCATTATGCTAAGAGTTTATAGTGAGATCTATAAAAATAAAATGAATGGTGATTTTTCTGTTCTTGCTTTTATAAACTTTATGGTTTTTAACATAACGAGGTTAAATACTTTTGTTCAAAGTGTTATGCAATTTTAATGTATTTTAGTTTATCTATTACTTAAAACATGATCTTAAAACATGATCTTTAGTATGTAAATTAATTTTATTTGACCTTTGTATGTACTTGGTATGTTATTTATCTTTCTTCTAAAGTCTTTAAGAATGAAACTTGTGAAGATTTTCTTAGTGTACTCAAAACTTTGTCAATTTTAAAGGATTTAAACTAATAGAAGTAGATTTTTTTAAATCTACATTTGTAAAAATTTCATCGGGTAGAGAAATGAATAATCAAAAATAGGATAATTATCAAGCACTTAACGAGACTTTTTAAACTTGTTTTTACTAACTATTTGGTCAAGTTTTGAAATTATAGATCTACTCAAGTTTTCAAATAAAATATTGAACTATCTGTTCTCATAATAATAACTTTTCTTTATATATCTATAGATGTGTCTTTTTATCTTTTAAGTAGACGAACTTTGTACAATCAAGTTGAGATCTTTATTTCATATGTTGTTTTATCTTCGTAAGTGATTGTCAGTTTTTGTAATGTCCTTTTTTATTAATGTATTTAGATTTTAAAAGAAAAACATATTTTTTTAGAATAAGACTACTTTTTGGATCCATGCATAATATTGTGTTCATGAAACACATAATTAATACTTGAATTTTAAATTTTAAACATATCTAATTAAATTTTATGTTGTTCTCCTTGTGGGTAGTTAACATTGTGTATATAATGAGTTGTATTATCTTTATTAAGCATCATGTGCTTAAAAACAATGGTTGTGAAAAAATAATAAAATAATTAATATTGAGTTGATTCATTTATTTTTCTATAAAATTTAAAAAGAAAGTTAAAGTTATTTTATTATTTAAAATTTCAATAAATTAGTAACTAATTATTTTAAACCATAATTTCATCAAAGTAATAACAAAAAATCAATGTAAACATAGAAAATGAGAATATTAAGTAATTTTAAATTTTTAATATTTAATTTTCATATATTTATTTTTTCTTTTAAATAACATATTTTTTCATGCAATCATTGTAATTATTGTGGTTTAAATTTTTAATATTTAATTTTCATATATTTATTTTTTTCTTTTACATAACATATTTTTTCATGCCATCATTGTAATTAATATGGTAGAATTAAGATAAAAATATAAGTAATTTAATTTAAATATAGTCGGAAATAATTTTTTTATATAAATTTATAAAGAATATAAATAAAGTATATAATAAATATAACTTTTAATAAAAATAAATATTAATTTTTCATATAAAATAATATTTTGTGTTGTTTAAACCATTTTTTTCTTTTCCTAGATTTATGTATCAATGTGTAATAAATATTACATCTTTTATTCCTTCAATTTTATTTTTATTATAAATATTAATGTGCTAAGAGTCATGCTTATGCCATAGTTGATATTATTATTTATCATTTGTGTCACTAGAATGCTCACTTTTATCTTTTATTTGTACATTTAAAGTACAATTAAATAGTTTTCACTTTTATCTTTTATTTGTACATTTAAAGTACAATTAAAGAGTCAAAACTATGAGTATAAGAAAAATTAACAATCAAATCTCCAAGCATTTTAAATGAATATGTATTCTAAAACGAGATGTTTGTTAACTTACTTGTGATTATCGTTAATGTTTTAATAAAAAAAGTAATAGGACTTTGCATAATTATTTTTTGTTTGACCATAAAATTTGTTTCATTGAAATAAATCACTTTTCTATTTATCACCTTAGTTGGATTTTTTTAGCTAATCAACTTGGTTTTGTTTATATAATTTATGCATAAATAAAAAATTTAAAACATAAAGTATTGTGTGAATTATAATTGTAAAATATAATTTTTTATTATTAAACTCAAAGAAAATAAAGATAAAATATATTTTTATTTGAAGTATAAGTCAAAATATAACCTCAAATTATTATAAATTTTTAAAAAAGATTAATTTCATATCAAAAATATTTTTTATCTTAACTTAATGTAATTTAATGACTATATCTTTAGATGGAAGTGAAATGTCATGAATTCAAGTACTAATATCGTACTTTCACTACAAATAAATGGGTTAATAAAGAAAATAAATTAGATCGGTTATATTAGAATGCATACATATACTACATTCAAAATGAAAAAAAGAAAGAAAATAAAAAAGAAAGAAGGATATGATCACATGGTTAATGATGGTTATAAGCAAAATCAAACCACTTGCAGTTCAAAGGGTATTGTCCTTTTGAGTGACAAAACCGCATTATCTTTATATATCCCAAAAGGACAAACTATTTTTGCTAGAAATAGCAAAAGTTGAGTTGCGAAGATTACTTTCTTCAACTCGTTCATTCAATATTCCATTTCTGTACAGTCTACAGTTTACCACAGATTTCCAACTCATGCCATCACCACGCTTGGGAATTTGTTTTTGGTCTTTGAAAAAAAGGGTGATAGAAAAGAGAGAGAGCCAATTGGTCTATGAAAAATACTAGTAGCTCTGAACTCAAGTGGGTCATGCTTTGAGGTCCTACTCTCCCACTTGCCGGCCTTTGCTGTCTCATTCTGCATTACCTGCCCCCCTTTTTATTTTTATTTCTCAAACTCGCCCCAGTAGTAGACTTCTCTATTTTCCTCTTATAAACACTGAGATCCATTTCTCTTGGTCTTCTGATGCTATATTCCTGATTGTTTTGCTTCTCCAAGGTAATTTGAATAAATAATTCGATTTTTTTCATCTGGGTATCACAAAATTTGATATTTGATTCAACTTTTGTTTTAATATGATATGCGTTTATGTATTTATTTTCTTTTGCTTTCATACTTTCAAGACTGCGCCTTTTTCCCTCTCTTCTTTCTCTCTTTTGCTAAAAGAGGCTGGTATCTTTCAATTTTTGCTTCTGGGTTTTGTTAATATTGGGAAAGTAATACTGGGTTCCTCTTGATACGGGTGCCTGAGCTTTTAGATGTGATATTTTTGTTTGGGTCTCTTCTGGGGTTGGGGGTTGGGGTGTAGCAGCAGTGTAAGGCTACTGTGGGAAAAGAGGCTTGTTGAATTAGTTTGATCTTTGTACTTCATTTGGTTATACAGATATTGAGATTTCATGCTTGGTCCAAGACATTTGAGATGTTTATGGCCAAATTTTTGTTTCTTTAGCACTTTGTACCGTAGTTTAGTTAAGTAATATGAAGAATTTTTTCAAGAAGCTCCACATCGTGTCCAATCAATCAGAAGATGGAGAAAGGTCTACTTTATCAAGGTCCAATAAGTCCATTGAGGAGTCGTCCCATTCCTTTGACATGTCTTTGCATCCCCGGTCCAATAGCAATGAACAAAAGCCCTTTTCGGGTCTCTCCAATTGGTTAAATTCAGTTGCTAATAGACAGAGCCCCAATGACTCATCGTCCTCAAGTGTGAAAGGAGAAGAGAGAATGGAGCAATCAGATACCGTTAGTAATACTAGTTTAGATGTTGTTTCGGATTCTGTGAGGCACGATTCAGGGACTAGTATCTCAAGGGATCCCTGTGTAGAGGAAGAATATCAGATACAGTTGGCGTTAGAATTGAGCGCCAGGGAGGATCCTGAAGCAGTTCAAATTGAAGCTGTTAAGCAGATTAGTCTAGGCACCTGTACTCCCGACAAAACTCCAGCTGAAGTTGTTGCCTTCCGATATTGGGTAAGTCACTTTTCAAGTTTACTTGTCAATGGTTAGATACTTATGCATATTAATCTTTCATATTATGAAGGCAGATGCATTAAATCAATATTTTATTTAACTGCATTCTCTAGTCAAATTACCTCATGTTGCATAGGGCTAAAAAAATTTCCAGGAAGATTTCAGATTTTAGCTTTTCAACTTCTTTGATCATTGTCCGTTAATTACAATGAACAAGAGAAGCATCTGATGACTTAAACTAGAAGCAGTATTAATCATTTGCCAACAGGAAACTTATCAATTCCTTCGTTCTGAGGTAGTGGGAAACTTATCTCAAATGAATGAACCTCAACATATATGAATTGTTGAGACACTAAAAGGGGTTAGTGCTCATGTATAATTAATTTTTGGGTATAGAAAATGTATTTTCTCTCTTCCTCCTCCTCGAGACTTAAGAAGATTTTAAGGAATCAATCTTTTATAGGAAGCAGGATTGAATGCCACCATTAGAAAAGAATCAGTCTTTTGGCCCTATTAAGATCATTCTAATATTAAATAGATAAATTCTCTATCTAGCTTTGTTTTCAATTGTGTCATTTGTCTGTTCAATTTTGACCAAGCTCATATCGTAGACTTATCCATTCTTCACAGAATTTCAATTCTCTTAGTTACGATGACAAGATTTTGGATGGCTTCTATGACCTGTATGGTATTCTGAATGAAGCCAGCTCAGATAGGATGCCTTCACTGGTCGATCTGCAAGGAACACCTACCTCAGGGAACATTACCTGGGAAGCAGTTCTGGTTAATAGGGCTGCTGATGCAAATTTATTGAAACTTGAAGAGGTGGCCTTAAAAATTTCTTTAAAATCAAGGTCGGATTATCTGGCTTTTGTAAATAGCAATTTGGTGCGAGAGCTTGCTGTTTTAGTTGCTGACTATATGGGTGGACCAGTTGGAGATCCTGAGAGCATGACAAAAGCATGGAGAAGTCTTAGTAGCAATTTGAAATCAACTCTTGGTAGCATGGTTTTGCCACTTGGTTCTTTGACAATGGGATTGGCTCGGCATCGTGCATTGTTGTTCAAGGTACTTTGCAATTTATGTTCTTAGTTCAAATATGATATGCATTCTTTCTATTTAGACAACTAATATTGTTAATGTCCGATATTGGAATTTAAGATATGGTAGTTTTCTCGCTCTCTTATTTCTTGCCTAGAGGTATGTCAGTTCAGGTTCTGAAAGAATTCTATATCTATGCCATTGCTTGTGACACACATTTTGTTATGTGGACCGTATTAAAGGTCCTCGCTTATTGATCTATTAATATTTTTGGGATACAGGCTTAGTTTACGTTCTCATTTGCTAGGATAATCATTGCTCTGTAGACAATAGGAACTACAAGTATATATCATGTTTGTAGGGTGAAGGGCAGTTGCAATGCCTTTACTTTTAAGTCCATTTTTATTATAATATCTGAACTCTAGCCCCAAATGATTTATACGTAATGGTGTAATAAGTTGGAAAATCAAATGGTGTGATGTCACATTAGGTGAACATTTCCTTCAAATAGTTCTTCTCGGATGAGTATGTAGAAATACTCCCTCTGCTTAGAGGAGTATACTGTAGATGCCTGAATTAAGCTTTCCACCATATTTTTGTTTTACTGAGTTTCTCAGTTACTCTTCTGTTAGTCCCCATTGCTGCTGCAAAACATCACAACATACATTTTACATGCTTACATCTGGAAACTAAAGGATAAAAGGCATGGTTGCCGGTATGTTGTTGATGTAGCACCCAGAAGAGGAGAATTAGGGAGAAAGAAGAAGAATATAAACCGGGCTTATGTATTTTAGAATTAGGGATTAGGGAAAGAAGAGAAGAATAATTGTGGGAGAATCAGATATCAATACTCAATATTAATGAAAAGCTTAAAATTACCATTGAGAAGAGGCATATAAATAGATGTTATAAATTTATCCTTCAAGTAAATGACATAAAACTCTTTTTAATAAATTAAGAAACCCCAACACAATAGACATATAAATCCTAATTGGAAATAAAGATATGCTGAATATTAATGATTATCAGAACCTGACTTGGAAGTTGTTTTTTTATCAGAACTTTCACAAATATCTAATTCTTTATTACTACTAATCTCCATCAGTTGATTTTGCCATTCTCTTCAATGGTCTTATCTTTCCACTCAAGGCTGTTAATGTAAGGTAAAGAAGATGAAGCAAAGCTCTTCGTGGCCTCTTTTGTTTTCATAAAAACACCGATTCTGGTTGTCGAGAGTAAATATATATTGATGATATCTTCTTAGTGTCATTATAATTCTTCCACAAATTAAGAAAATAGGGTTTTCAGTTTAGTGGATGCATTACATAATTTTACTTTAATGACTATCAATATGAATTAGAAGAGCTATCATTGCCAGAAACTCTGATTTGAAAATGAGCTGGAGATTATTTCCTCCTCAGTAATTAATGTTGTCTCTCTATTTTCACCTTCAAAGACCAAAACAGTTTTTTTGTTATTTATTTCTGTTCCAAATAAATGGTTTAAACCAGTCACTTTTTTGCTATAGTATTTTTAACGACTATTATTCTCTGTTTTCTTTGCCATGATGATCGGACACGAATTGTGTTTAATAAATATGCAAGTATACGTATTGTAACAAGTAATATAATAATAAAAAAAGTTCGTTCCTATATGTTACTAGAAACTAATTTTTTAAAACTAAAAAAAATAAAAATCAAATTTTTTCTTTTTATATTTTAAGTAAGCAAAATTAAAAAAACTAAAAATAAATAACAATAATTAATTAAATCAGATTTGATAACTAAGAAGATATATGAGAAAATATCTAAGAATACTTAATCCCCCAATTTTTTAAACATATGAAAATTGGATTCATAAGAACTCTAAATTAATAAAATATAATTTTATTCATAGAACTCATATTTTATCATAAAAAAAGATATAAAAATTGATTAAAAATGAGGAAAAAAGAAATACAATCAATCTCTTGAATTGTAGTACCAATTTCCTCTTAAATCTTCACCAAAATTGTATCACTTTTTGAATTTTTTTATTTTTCTCTCTTTTTAGTTCCAAAAATGATAAAAATTATGATAATTTCGGCTCCTTAAGATTTATGGGGCAATTAGGAGGTTAAATATAACTCAAATGAAATCTTGACTGTCAAATCAACCTCAGATCAAGAGCTAAAATCAAAATAAACAAAAATTAACAGTACCAATGAGTAGGAGAGTGGCACGTGGTATACAGAATTTAGTGGGTGAATAAGAGAACGGCATGTGGCACGGGAGACTGGTCTCAGTCAACGTGTGCTGAGTCAACGACACGTGGTGCAACATGATCGCGATTACGAATGGCTTGGCTCACGGGTAACGAACAAATAGCGTTACGACACGTGAAAGCATCGTTTGAGCGTACTACAAATAAGGAAGGAACGCGGTGCTGACTTGTGTCAAAGCACTACGTCACTCTGTACATGCAGCTTTGCGTGATTTGCCTTATTTGATTGCGTGGCGTTCACGTGGCTTGTACCATCAGCTTTGCTAGTTGCGTAGCATCCACGAGGTAGTTTCTGATTGGTCTTGCCTTAAAAAAATTAGAAAAATCCCAAAAAATTTCAAAATTATATTTTAACCTCCTTTCACTAAAAAGTTCATATTTTAATATTTTTGATCTTAAAAATACTACTTTTTAAATAAAATAAACAAATATTAAGGAAAAAAGAATTGAATAAAATAAACAAATATTAAGAAAAAAAGTGCACTTATGACTACTTTTATAGACTTCACCACATGATTGAGATTTCATTATCACAAACTACAAAGCATAGGCAAGTCCTCCTAATTGAAATTATCCAAATCTGCATATCATCTTTGGAAAAGTGAAACCTTAAACTTTCTCACTTGATCTTACTCTGTTAACAGCCATGGCAAGTTAGGGCATCAACTAGGACTGTGGAAGAGCCTTCCACCACTAGTTTCAATTACTGACACTTGGGTAATAGTATTATCTATTATGGAAAATTGGAAGTTCAAGTAAGCTAATCATAGTACCATTGGAACTTCAACTACAACCATTGCTATTGAGAAAAAGGATTTTCATTATACAATAGTTAAGAAGGTTATATAAAAGGGTTAAATTCCATCTTGGTCCCTCTTTTATTCGTTTGCGAAATTAATTCCTTTTTTTTAGATCTGCAACTCGAGTCCCTAACCTTTCAATTTTGTTCAAATTAGGGACCATTTGTTTTATCTGTTCGAAACTGATAATGGAAATGGTTATCATTATGTCACTCCAAATTCAGGGGCAAATTTACAGAATAATAGAGTAGCTTTTTATTTCATTATATTTATAAAAAATCTGCTTTTAAAATCCCCTACAATGTGGAAGAAAAGACATGTTCCCCAAATGCAGATCTAATGGATGATGGAGCAAAACTCTCATATCAATGGTTACTGAAGGTTTTAGTTTGATTTTAGTGGACAGTTGGATAGAGCTTCCTTGTCAGCTTTGTAATGGTGGTAAATTTAATCCTTTAAAGCAATCAGCTCGCTCAAAAGGGGGTGGTGGAGCCAATGATTTCAGAACGGTCTATAACATCCCCTAGATCACTAAGGGGACATTTTGTACTGCTATCTGACTTGTATTTTCATCTTCTAGTTTTAAAAATTAGTTTTCTACTCTCTAAGTTTTGAGTTACAGAATAAAAACTCCTTTAATTACTGTTTTCTGTATTTTATTTTAAAGCCGAAATATGAGCCATGGTATTTTTTTTCTTTCATTAAAAATCAAAATGTAGAATTTGTTTATAGTGTTTCAAAATCCTATGGAAACTGATCAAATAGAAGGCATTTTTCTGTGAAAGAAAATTGGCCATGATTTAGAACATAAGACCAAAGGAAAAAAAAGCAGCAGATATCAAGTGGCTTATATCATATATTTTTTTTTCTTGGTTTTGAAATTGATTGTTTGGAGTATGATATGCTCTGCTGTTTGGGTTCTTTTGTCCTAAATCACTCTCATTAACCCCTCAGTTTATTTGGATTTCATAGGTTTTGGCTGACATTGTTGGTATCCCATGCCGTTTGGTGAAAGGACAGCAATATACAGGCTCAACCGATGTGGCAATGAACTTTGTAAAGGTTGATGGTGAAAGGTAACTGAAGTGTTGAGTATTCTTTTATGCAGACAGAGCAGTAAATTTGTGTAACTTAAATATGTGGCATGTATATTTTTCTTCATGAAACTATCCATTTTAAGCATATTTTAACTCCACTACAACTGACAAAAGCTTTCTGGTTTTAACTTTCACCTTGCCAAAACGGACAAATGAAAGAAAGGGGAAAAAAGATGACTGATTTCTGAGCATTGTTCTGTTTATATTTGATTATCTTTCCTGAAGCTCTGGAACTTTAAACTTTTATTTGAGATGTTATATCATTTGAATTTCAGGGAGTACATTGTTGATCTGATGGCAGATCCTGGCACACTTATTCCACCTGATGCAGCTGGCTCACATATAGAGTTTGACGAATTGTCCAGAGATATTGATTCCTCTTATGTAGCTTCTTCCAGCAGTGGGGTTGGGAGTTCATATGAAGAACATTTTGACTTTGGGACATTTGATAATAAACACAGATCTACAAATCCTGCCTCTGCAGGAAGAGAATCTGATGACAGAGATGAATCATTTTCTAGTACAAATCTGGGCATACCAATTGGAGTTGAGGAAGAACCAAAGTTACTCTCTGATAATTCTAGAAAGCCTTCTAATGCAGAGAAATTTGTGATGAGGGAACCTCCATTTAAGCCTTCTCCTTATGGACATGCCAGATCTCCTTCTTGGACTGAAGGTATTAGCTCCCCTGCTGTTCGCAGAATGAAAGTGAAGGATGTTTCACAATACATGATAGATGCTGCCAAGGAGAATCCACAGTTAGCCCAAAAGCTTCATGATGTGCTGCTAGAAAGTGGTGTTGTTGCTCCTCCAAACTTGTTTACAGAAATTTATGCAGAACAATTAGATCCAATGACAGCTGAGGCCAAGTCCCCAAGAGAACACAAGGAACAAAACAGCCGAGCAAGTGGGAAACAAGAAATTATGAGTGAAGATAACATTAGTACTGCACGCTATCTACCTCCTCTGCCTCCCCAAAGGGTGCACTTTAAAGTATGTCCTCCTTGTCAACAAGATCATTTAAACTCTGTAGAAGGTTTAAGGTTCAACCCTTCACTTGAGGGTCAAGAGATGATGAGACAGGTTTCCTCGGCACAGACAGAAGAAACTCCAGTGAAATATGCAAGAAACGTCCCAGTTGCTGCTGCAGCAGCAGTGGCAGCAGCTGTAGTTGCATCTTCTATGGTGGTGGTTGCTGCAAAGTCAAATCGCGATTCAAATTTTGAACTCCCAGTAGCAGCGGCTGCTACTGCAACAGCTGCAGCAGTGGTTGCAACAACTGCAGCTGTCAGTAAGCAGTATGACCAAGGCACACGAAGTGATGGAGACACAGATGTTGCGATATGTGAACCACAGGGTAGTGGCAACCGTGAACAAGGCACCTCTTCTGCAAATTCTGATGGTGACAGAAAATCAGATAGATCGACAGGGAGATCAGGTTATGATAGCACAAGATCTGATGTTGCAATGGACGATGTTACTGATTATGAGATTCCATGGGAAGATATCACCTTGGGTGAGCGTATCGGACTTGGTATGATCCATCCTTTTTGTTATCAATATTTGCTTTTACTTTCATAGTAAAATAAAACTAATGCTATAACTTTGATTTCAACAGGATCTTACGGTGAGGTCTATCGTGGAGACTGGCATGCGACTGTGAGTTCTTTTGTGTTGGACATGAAATAATATCTTGTTTGTTGTGTTAATCCTGTTATTAGTGTATGCTTCTTTTCGTGTTGATTTTTAGCGTTGACATCACTTTTTGTAGTTAATTATCTTCTTCATTGGAAAGTACCTATCTAGATTGTAGGTTACCTTTTCTGGAAATGAAAAAAAAAGAGGGGATATATGAACTTACTATGTTGTCCGTATTAGAATGGTTTTGCACCTGGAATTGAAAATTCTACCAGGATCACAGATTAATTGTGATAAGGAAACTAAATTTAGCATGCTATAATATTCTTGTGAGAGCACTAGACATCCTTGAATATGGGGAAGGATAATATCAAGGATCCTCAGTGTTGCACTGTCCTATTTTGTTTCCTGCCATGTTAAACTTCTTAAGCTCATTTTTACTATTTGATTATGTAGGAAGTTGCTGTCAAAAAGTTTCTTGACCAAGATATTTTCAGTGAATCGCTTGAAGAATTCAAAAGTGAGGTAAGCTGCTGTCCTACCTCATCCCAGATCTCCCCCTGTTATTGCGTTATTTTCTGTTTCTGGGACTTTAATATATTTTTTTCTTTTTGCTAAGGTTCTTTGTTTAATGGTTATGTTGATTCTCACGGAACTTTGTGCTACTTGTGATTTGACATCTATTTAAATCATTGTTATGTTTCTTGATATTGAAAATGGCAAAACATGAGATTAATAATATGTTTTTGGTTCAAGGCCAATTAGTATGATAGTTGATACACTAGTAAACCGTCCTAGAACCACATTATTTTTGCATTTAAACACCTATAAAAATGTAATTTTAGAAGGTAAGTGTTGGATTCTTCTATTATTACTAAGGAGAATAAGAAAGAATTTATTTGGTTTTGAATCTATTTGATTTTGTTTCTATTTTTGATATCAGAGTGGGTTCTTTCCACAAACTTAATCCAATTTCAATGTAGTCTCCTCTCTTCTATCTAATAGCAAATAATAATAATAAGGGTAAAAAATTTTTTTTACCTTTTAACTTTTCCACTTGTTGCAAGTATAATATTTAACTTTTAAATGTTATAAAAATACCATTGACGTTCATAAAATATTACTATATATCATCTTGTGCCTTCTTCGTCAATTCCTTTGCAAAAGATAATGGAAAACAAGCACATGGACTCCACTCAACCATTGTAGAGGCAAAATGATCAATTATTGCACGATTTTGGGTCATTTATATTGTATATACCTTCAAAATTAGCACAATTAAACCAAATTTAATCTCCATCCTTAACATTTAGGTTGTTTTTTCCCCTTTTTACTATGGCATATTAAAGTTACAAAATTAGGAATTTACCTCTAAAGTGGTTGAGTGGAGTCCACATGCTTATTTCCCGTTATGTTTTTGCAAAGAATTGCAAAGAAATTGACGTAGAATGCATTATATTATACATATGTAATATTTTATAAACGTTAATGGTATTTTTGCAACACTTAATAGTTAAATGGTATATTTGCAACAAACAACAAAGTTTGCTAGTAGAAAAACCTATTTACCCTCGTAATAATAACAAATAAAGTTTGGGTCCTTACATCTCATGTTTCCTATTCTAGAAAAAGATAATGGAGAGTTCAAATATTGCATATGTTTTTAATCTGTACATGCTTCTAATTTATAATACAAATAGACGAAAAAAGGAAGCTCATTTAATACAATATTTTTTACTAATTAATACTTGATTATTTCCTAATTATTAGAATAATTTACTATAACTGCACTTGCTAGAAATCAGGGATTTTATGTTTTCTGTATGCTTTGTCTTTGAATTGTATGTTTCCCTAAATAGCCCTTATGGCTGATCAAAGTGAATTGCAATAAAGGATAAGATGAGTGGGAGCGTTGACTTAACTGCATCAAAACTTCCTATTTTATAATTTGATGCTGTACAAGGTGTTCCTCCACCAGCATTCATTTTTTCCTGAGCATTTAATTAGTTAATGTATGTTCGAGATGACATGTCCTTAGTTCTGCATGACAAAATTGGAATTATTTTCAATATTTTATTGGGGCATTTAAGATCCTGTTTTTTGTGATCATGGGTTCATGACTTATCATTTATTTGTGTTCCATTTCATTTAAGCCATTTTTACTATTATTAAGAGGATAATATATTATGAAGTTCTTGTCATGTTTGAATTGCAAGGTACGGATAATGAAAAGAGTCAGGCATCCCAATGTTGTTCTTTTCATGGGAGCTGTAACTCGTGCTCCAAATCTTTCCATTGTCACTGAATTTCTTCCCAGGTCTGTTCTGGTTCTGTGTTTTATCTTCTATGAGGTTATGTTCTTGGTTTTTTCAATCTTTTTACAAAGACAATTGATGATTTCCTGTGTTGCTTAAAGTATATAAACTAGAAAGGGAAGAGGCGTGGGATAAGGATCTAGAAGAGGAAAAAGAAGTAGGGATTTAGAAAAGAGAATAATTGGAGGAGATATGAATTATAGCTATAAGAAATCAGGTCTTCTGAATACAATATTTGAATGCCTTATAGGTTGGGCGTCTAAGACAATTATAATTCAAATCCTAATTTGATAGTATAATTTTTCCTAGGTCTGTTCTCAATCTGTATTTTCTCTTCTATGAGGTTATATTCTTGATTGTTATCTTTTTACAAATATTAGTAGAAACTAGAAATGGAAGAGGAGTAGAATAAGGATCAACAAGAGGAAAACAAATTAGAGATTTGAGAAAAGAGAATAATTAGAGGAGAAATTAATAATATTTGTATTCTTAATAAGAAATGGCATATTATTTTCATTAGTGTACAAGTAGTGGACTAGTAGTCTGTTATTAAGAAAAACATATATACCATCCTAGATATATCAGTAGGAATAAGTGCCTAGAAATCACTTTGTTTATGCTACTAGAGCACTTTAATCATATAGTTTTTATAAGAGATACATAAGTCACTTGTTTTTCATAATTGGGATATTTTAGTCACATAACTTTAAAACTATGTGATTAAAGTGTCACTTTTTTACTGTATAAAAGTGATGCTTTAGTCACATAACATCCCTTATATGTTTGGCACATAAAACAATTAGATAAACTCATCTTAATTTGATAATGATAAAAAAAACTAAGGTGATCATTTCTTTAAATCATTTTATTTGTGTCATTAATATACTTCGATCTCATAACTTATACAGGGGATACATAAGTCATTCAATTTTTAAAAATGGACACTAATCATATAACTTCAAAGTTATGTGGTTAAAGTGTTCCTCTTTTACGGTAAAATAAGGACACTTAATCTAATAAAGTAAAATAATTACGTTCTGTGTAGTTAAAAATTACCTTAAAGTTCAGGTTACAGTTTTCTTCCTTAACGCTCCTGCTGTGTGTATTACTAATAAACATGTTGGATTATGAAACTAATGCAAACTGAGTTAATACTACACTTAGTGCCACTTTCCAATTCAAACCAAGAAATTACATCAGATGAGGTTGCGGAGATTGGGATACTTATATATAGTATGGTTTCAAATATAATTTTGACCAAAAAAGAAAGAAGAGAAATTAATTACCATCTTATTTTAAATTTATCACATATCCCTTGCCTTTTAGATACTGTCTTCTCATGTCATCCTGTTATCTTATTTCTTTTAAAATTAAAATATTATATATTTTACATTGTAACAGCATATTATGACAAAACAAAGCGTCATTCTGGTTTTTCTGTTTCTCTGATTGTCTGTCTTCGTAAAGCTCTCCTATACAGGAGTTTTTTTCCCCTATACAAGAGATGTGTATGTGATTTTGTTCCTTCTGATTAACTGTTTCTATGATGTTATTCTGTGAAATGTAATATTAAAGTATACATGTTTATCTGCAGAGGTAGTTTGTATAGGTTAATTCATCGACCTAACAACCAATTAGATGAGCGAAGGCGTTTGAGAATGGCCCTTGATGCTGTATGATTGCATTTTTTTTCTTCTGTTTTTCTTCTTAGTTCCGACTTCTATTTCAGTTGATAAATTACTTTTTCCTTAACTTAATATTGCATGTTTTCTCCCTTGGTATGCAAATCTTTAGGCTCGAGGAATGAATTACTTGCACACTTGCTCACCAGTGATTGTTCATCGTGATTTGAAGTCCCCAAATCTTCTTGTTGATAAGAATTGGGTAGTGAAGGTCATGTCGTATATCTTTAATATGATTGTTGAATACCTCTATTATGTTCTTAAAGCCCAAATCTGAACTTCTTCGCCTATCATTAGGTATGTGATTTCGGTTTATCTCGTGTAAAGAACAGCACATTTCTATCTTCAAGGTCCACTGCTGGGACGGTAAGCTACGCTTACTGAATTAGTCTCTTCTTATTCGTCCTTTATTCCGTCTATAAATTGAAGTCTATATTAATTACTTTTTAGTTTATACTCATTTTCATTTTTCTGTGGCACTTAATAATGTATTGTTGGATGAATATAGTCCTACTCATGTTACAAAGGTTGGTAGTGCTTTAATGATTCTATTGTTATTTAACCTGTTAAAGCTTAAGTAGAAATATAAAATAGGTTACGTGGAAGTTAATATTAAAAAATTGAAATAGGTTGAGAGGAGATCCGGAAAATCAAAGAAAGATATTCTAATTTTTATTCATTATAATACTGAAAGATTATATATGTATTTATAAGGATAATAAGACTCAATAATAAGACTATAAATAAGACTACTAAATTAATAAAGAAACATAATGATAATTAATTAATATTTTAATTATAATAAAATTAAATATTTAATATTTTAATTCTTTTTCTCAAGTTGAACATAGATAAGTTTAACTTGAACAATTACGAAAAACACGAAATAAAAATAAGCAAAAACATATGCCAAAAGTGAAGTTAAATCTCAAAGTTACATTGAAATAATCTTACTAGGAGTGTTAAGATAGTCACTGAACCAATCAAAAATAATTAAAAATATGGGATTATGTCACTTTATTGAGAACATTAACATTGAGCAAAGTTGTAGGCCACGTGTAGTAGAAAATCCCTAAAATTGTAAAATAATACATAAAAAATCCCTAAGGCACAAAAAACAACAGAGCATGTGGTGGGATTAGCTAAATAGCAACAAAACCACGTAGAAAAGGCAAGTGGAGTATTATTGATAAAGCAATGTTAAACAACATCGAAAAGGTTTTCTAAATATTGGGATAGTCAACAACGTAGATTGAAGGGTAGCAATGCAGATAGTAACCACTTGAAGCAAACTAGGGTTGTTGTAAGTTGCTATCTACGCGTGTAGAAAGTAGACATACTCTAACTCTCTTCCTCATTTCGAGTATAAATATCAAATATGTTCAACTTGACTGGTGGGGTATGAAATTCTTCTAATAACAAAGGACCTTATTATAAGACAATAGAAGTAAAACTCGAATTATATCGAGTTTAGGATGATAACCTTATAGTAAGGTAGATAGAAATATATAACCAAATGATCATCAATTAAATAGTAACCTCAATTAATACATATAATCCACGTAATAGTAACAACATAAAAACACTCTAATAGATCAGATCTCATAGCATCAAAATAGAGGACTCCAACAATTAAACCAAGAAATAAGTGACACCACACCATAGAAAAAACCAAAGGAAAAGTGCTCATTGGAAGACAACACAAAAACTCTCTACCGTCAATTCATTTCAGATTATCCAAATAACTAATTAGTGTAAAACATCCTATCAATCCAAAATTGACTAAATATGAAATCACTCATCACAAAACAATACTAGTTCCAGAACAAAAGTAGATAATAGTAGCATGGCGACTTGAAAATTAAATGATAAGAAATTGTCAAGAGAGTCAAAAATAAACCATTTCAACACTTGAGTTCATAAGAGGAGCTCTTATGCATAATTTACACATCTTAATTTGACCACTTGTGAATCCACAGTACAGCAAAAAAATAATGTCTAATGGAAAATCCAAATAACAATTTTGGATATTTAATCGGCCCAAAAATATGCCAAAAGATTCCCATATCAACCACCCAAAATAAGTCCAAAACACTCATCACTCTCATCAGCCCAAGTAGCAGATAGGCCCAAAACACTCATAAGCCAAAATTACTAAATCAACGAGTAACCAAACTTGCAAATCAACCTTAATCAACAAAAGTGAGTTAGTCCCAACAAAAATAATGAGAGAAGCCCAAAACAAACCTAGGCCAAACTAAAATAAAATGAATTTCACTACGTAGTGGATGTGAAACTGATATGTACTGTGGATGGCAGAGCTGGTGGGTAACAGTAGAAACTCCCAAAACAGCTGTGAAAAACACCCATAACAGTGATGAAAGTGATTATTGGGCTCGCGACTGATTGATGGGCAAATGTCTTCGGTTGTTGGCAGTGCAAGATGAAGCGACGATGACGTCGACAATATTCAAATGTTGGTGACAGAGGTAGCACAAACCAAACTACGACAACGGCTATTAGGTTGTAGGGATAGCTGAACTTCGTGAAGGTTGATCTAAGAAAACGATGTATGTTGGAGTCGTGAAGGTTTGCAAATTCAGAGACCGGTGAACTGAGTAGATAAGTTGAGCTTTTATTTGTGAACTGAGTAGATAAGTTGAGTGGATACTAAGGCCATCAAGTGGAGAGAAACGAGTTCCCATAAAACCCCAAGTAAATAAGTGATATTTTGAAGTCTCCATCGAGTGGAGATAAACATAAGTGGGGTACAAAAGAAGAAAAGAAAAACGCAAATATTTAGTATTGACCCATACAAGTGAAATAGAGTGGAAAGATTCGTTACGATCTTGATACCATTTTAGAAGAGAATTACTAACTAATTCTCCTAAAAATTCAAGTTTTTAGGAGGATTTGCTACTAATAGTCATCTAATAGCTTTGTCTTCCATATGATTGATGTTATTCTTTTTAGTAACGTTGACATATTTTCAAATTATTTTAACCTACCACCCGAGAATTGCCATAGGGATTCTTCTGTATATCAGCATGCTACCCAATTCTGAACTTCTCTATTAGAATTAGTAATGTAGCAGTCTCAACCTTATGGATTTTTCTGCAAGTTTCTTGAATCACGCATTTGTTTCTATTGAAGTAACTTTGTCATATTCATCCTCTATCTTTTAGATAATTTTGGAGAAATTGTTTGTGCAAGATTCATTTTATCTTTGCCCTAACAGCTTTGGCATTATTTCCAATATATGTATTGAAAGAAGTGTGTATAAGTTTCAGTTTTTCAATGACTTTAAGTTGTTCCTCTTCTTTAGGCTGAATGGATGGCCCCAGAAGTTCTAAGGAATGAACCTTCAAATGAGAAGTATGTCCATCTCATTTTTTCTGACCTATTATTTTCTGGCCCTTTACATGGATGTCTTAGACAATTGCACAATATATGGTTTCATGCAGATGTGATGTTTATAGTTTTGGAGTTATATTGTGGGAACTCTCTACAATGCAACAACCATGGATGGGAATGAACCCAATGCAAGTTGTTGGTGCAGTTGGTTTCCAACATCGCCGTCTCGACATTCCGGATCATGTGGATCCTGCAATTGCAGATATCATTAGAAAATGCTGGCAGACGTAAGTAACACTCACACAATTGCAGTATTTGATAATTGAATGCTTTGTTGCTTAAGCTTTGTGGATCAAATTCCAATTTCCATTTATTTTTCCACTTATTTTCCCTTCCCTTGTATATATATTTCTCTTAACCACTTTCACAATATATTTTTAAAGTATTTAGTATTTTTTATTATCTCAAAAGGCTAAGAATAAAAGGTTAAGATGATCTTTGGTCCTCAACCTTTAAATTATTCAATTTGCTCCAAAATTCTCAAATTCAGGAGGTGGTAACGGTTAAACTGCCCATCATAGTAATAATCCAGTTAAATTCACTGAAATTCTGTAAAATTCTGAGTAGAATGCTCAGTTTTATTTGTAATCGTTGTTAGAAAGATCTGTAAAATTCAATAAAATAAACTTTTGATATGATCAGTGATAAAATTAACATTGTAGTGATCCAAAGCTGAGACCTACATTTGCTGAGATCATGGCTGCTTTGAAGCCATTGCAGAAGCCTGTAAATAGTACTCAAGTGCTGAGACCAGGGAGCAGCCGCGAGAAGGTTCAGTCATCACAAGTTACAGAAGAACAGACCAACTAGAAATTTTTTGCAATCTGACTGAATTGAATGAAGCTTGTAGTGTTTGTAACAAGTGTGGAACAGGGCTTGAAGATTATGCTCTAACATGTACTCATTGATGTACACAATTTCAGATGGTGATTCTCTCTCTCTCTCTCTCTCTCTCTCTCTCTCTCTCTATGTATTCAAGAGCAAGGAAGCTGGTAGCCTTATGGTTGTGCTTTGTTGTAAAAGAGAGGAAAAAGAACCCTAAAAAAAAAGAAATCGATTTAAGTAGTTTGTAATCATTTTTCTCATATTTTTTTTCTTTTTGTTTACCTAATACCAAACAAAAAAAGAACCAGGGCAGTTTGCTGCCTGAAAAGCAATTGACGAAAACCTAGATGCAAATCCTATGTCTACTCGGCTAATTTTTGAGGAATCATTTCCATGCCTAATTACATGAATTATTTTGTCTTGTGATTTTTTTTTCTTCATATTCTTCCCAACTTTTCCAAAGCTAAGAGCTCTTGATTATTACCATTGTCTTTTTAGTTTTGCGCTCTTAGAGTTTCCTCAAGTATAAGTCTCAAAAGGAAATACAGACTGAACACCAACAAAGGACGTTTTGTTCAAATATTGTACTGACCCAATAAATTTTGGGAGTATAGTTGTTATTATTACTCTTATAAGTTGCTTTTATTGCAACTATATTAGTCTGTCTCAGGTGCCACATTATGAAGAAGTGTTATTTATTATTCATGGAGTATACTTCTCATCAATTATATTATTTTCTCTCTTCATCTCTTATTATACATTTGTTTTTTCAAGGAAAAGGTTACACTAATTTTAAGCATTTGGAGAAAGCAACGTATTATTTGTAATTCTGTCCTAAGCATTTTTACTTTTTCAGATCACTTGAACCATTTATGAATAAAAAGATTATGGGTCATTTGATGTGTCTATTAGGAATGTTTTCAAAAGAAGCGATTAAAATGAAGTAATTGAGTTAAAAAAGATTTTAAGAGAAGTATTTAGGTATTTAGGATGAAAATATTAAAAGTTGTATTAAGTAATATTTTAGTAATTATTTTTGGATGAGAGTATTCATTCGAATTTCTTTTAAATATAAGTATACAATAGTGCTTTTTAAAATCACTTTTCATAGAAATGATCAAACATTTTCCAAAATGCTTTGATTTATTTAAAAAACACTTTCAAAAAAGAAATGCGTTTTCAAAAGGACTTTATGTATGGTTTAAAAATTTTTAACAGGACAATCAAGACCTTAATATTCTAAGCGAAAGTGATTTTTCTAGTATCTATCTTTCAATCATAATTAGTCATACTCTAGATGGCGGAAGTATAATAAATTACGAGCTATATCTGGCATCACCTATTACAAACTTAACTTGACCGAGTGGTTAGGGCTAATTAAAAGGGGGGGAAAAGAAAAGAAGAAGAAAATAGTACAGCCACCATTTAAATTATATAAAGATAAGGTGGGACCAGAACCTATAACTATCCAAATTAGTATTATTGTTTAACATCAAATTTTATGTTCATTCTAAAGAAATATGGCTACTTTCTTTTCTTCTCCTGCATTTCTCTCTCACCCTCTTAAAAGAACTCAACATTTTATTTCATCATCACAAACACCTCTTCCTCCTAATCCTTCAGAACCACAATCTCCAAATCAGCAGCTTAGTATTACTTCATTTCAACAATTTGAAAAATTGTCAGTTAAAGTTGAAGAACAAAAGCCTTCAAAGTCTGTTACAAAAGTTGAATCTACAGATTGGATAGCCACTACCTTAACCAGACGATTTGGAATTGGAGCTGGACTTGCTTGGGCTGCCTTTCTTGCTGTTGGTGTTATCTCTGAACAGATTAAGACTCGTCTTGAAGTTTCCCAACAACAGTCCAATACAAGGTGTTAAATCTCATTTCATTTATAAAATTTGTACCTGCCATGAAATTGATTATTTAACTATAAATAGTTGAGATATTAGAACGTATAATATGGTATAATATTTTGTACACACTTATTCTTTACATGTAGTTATTAAATGAAATTTCTTGAAAGTTTAAGTCAAAATTTGCTTCTTCTATCAAACTAATTAGGAGCTGAAGTGATTAACAACACAAATGTTTCCTAGAGTTTTATATATTCTAGGTACTTTTATTATTTTTTTCTTTTGATTTGAAACTTTTATTTTTTAAATTTTCATAAGTTAATCTACTTGATTTTATTTTTTATAATTTAGTTTCTTTACTTTTTATTTTAAACAAAATTAGTTAAAAATTAAAAACTTGACAATTGCAAATTAAATGATTAATTCATAAGAAAAATAATAAGAGAAGTAAAATATAGAATAAATAAAAATATAAAGAATTAATTATTCACTCAATTAATTATACCCTGTCTTCTTAACACAATTATCAATTATGATATATTTTTGTTTGGAGAAAATATTTGTGAAATCTATAACTAGTAATAGCAGTAGCATGTTGTTATGATTGATTAAAAATAATATTAGTTTTGTTAGTCAAAATAGGAAGTGCCTAATTTAGAAGAAAATTCATGGAAGGTGGCTTACCATATTGTTAAAGATGGAGGTGACTAACCTTGTTTGCATAAAGAATAGGAAAATTAGGTAGCCTAATTTTGTTGAATGAAGAAATGTTTGGCATATGAAATGAGAACTTGAAGGCTTCATTTCTTCATTGATAATCATCCCAAAAATAGAGAAAAGCTTGTATGAGAAGTTCTTAAGTGAGAGAATTTTGTGGGAAAATTCTCTTGGGCTTGTAATTGCTCTTGTCTTTTGGGTGTGTGAGAAAATTACTGAGAGTGTGGTTGTAATAATTTTTCACATAGTGAATTTTTCTCTGGTTGTCTTTTGACAACGAAAGTGGTTTTTCTCTAATTTGGAGTTTCCACTATAATTCTTGCGTTGTGTATTATCTATTTCTCTGTTATTTGATATTCTGCTAAGGAATATCTTGGGAGTGAGAATTTGTGATTATACCATTTTATCCAAATTTCCTAACACATGTTTGCATAAGAAAGGAAATCCCATGGGGTCATTTTATTTTCGTAGAAGTTAGTTTTTAATCTTTTAGTTATAAAGTGTGTTATTTAGTCATTTTCTTATGAAAAATAACGAATTAAATACATTTGATATTTAAAATAAATATTTTATTATTAATTTTAATAATAAAACAATATTTTAAAAATACCAAATGTCATTCTATAGTACTTTTTTCATAAGTAAAAAGACTAAAAATCACCTGTTATAATTTAAGAGACTAAATGACACTTATTGTCTAAACAAAATAACCAATTTGGCTCCAATTAGTTATAATTGACAAATTTGTGCATATGACAAAAGTATCTTATGAAAATATATAACTTCTTTCATTTCTCAAATAGGAATCCAGGTTTTAGAAGTCTTTTATATTATGTTATTGGTGTGTTTAGTCTTTTAGATTAAAATTGATATCAATTAGTTCTATTGATTTAGAAAATAAATTAATTAAAGTCGAAATATTATTTTAATGATTTTTTATTAAAATATTAATTTTAAAATAATATTTAAATATAAAAAATAATTTTAAATAGGTTAAAAGACTAAATAATATTACTTATAATTTAAGGGATAAAATGATATAAATAACCTAATTTATTGAACCTTTATGGTAATTTTCTTTATATTATAACTTATGTATGCAAAAAAATGTACATATTTTTGTATGCTTAAAAATATAATACTTAACAAGGATATAATAAACCCGGGCTCTTGCCTCACATAATGCACTAGAATATTGTATTATCTTATATTTCAAAAACCTTTTAAGTATATTTTATAATTTTTGTTATATTTTAAGACCCTATCTTTATTATTGCAAGGAATTCAAGTATGTAAACACTAATTTGATTTTTGACAGAGACGAATGCACTAGAATATTGTATTATCTTATATTTCAAAAACCTTTTAAGTATATTTTATAATTTTTGTTATATTTTAAGACCCTATCTTTATTATTGCAAGGAATTCAAGTATGTAAACACTAATTTGATTTTTGACAGAGACGTTGAGAAGGAAGAAGAAGTGATTTTAAGCAATGGGATAAGGTAAGTACATTTCTCAAAGTTCATAACATCCCAAACTTAAAGGAAACAATGCAATTAATATATTTTAGTTATGCAATAAAAATAGTTTGGTATTTTTGTTATATTTTTATAATAATTTAGTTTTTGTTCTGTTATCAATACAAGAACAAATAATCAATTTTTAATTGTTAATTTTTATTATTGATTTAAAAGTTATCATTGTTCATATTAAATACGATGTACGTAATCGATATGTTAATAACAATTGAAAAATGTGAGAAAAAATGAAAATGAAAAAATTAGTCAACAAAAAAAATTAAAAACAAATAATCATTCGTCATTATACTGACACTTTTTCATAACAAAATGACTAAATCATTGAAAATAAATGTACTAAATTATTCTAATTAACACCCTTAACTTAATATTATGATGTTCTTCAATGTTTTTTGTGCAATATTTGACCAGATACTATGAGTTAAAAGTAGGCGGTGGCGCTACTCCTAGGACAGGAGACTTGGTTGTTATGAATCTAAAAGGCAAAGCACAAGGCAACAGAGAAGTGTTTGTTGATACTAATAAGAATGACAAGAAGCCTTTGGTTCTGGTAATGGGGAATAGACCTTATAGTAAAGGAGTATGTGAAGGGATAGAATATGCATTGAGATTCATGAAAGCAGGGGGTAAAATGAGAGTAATAGTTCCTCCTAGCTTGGGATTTGGAGAAACAGGTGCAAATTTAGGTTCTGGTGTGGAAGTACCTCCCTTTGCAACACTTGAATACATTATAGAGCTTGATAAAGTCTCTATTGCACCAGCATGATAGCTTCATTTACAAATTTTTTGCATCAACTCAACAAATATAATTGTAATATTTTCCTAAGAAAATTGCTTGATATTCATGCTATTGATTGTTTTACGTCAAAGTATTTTTATAAGAAGCTAATTTTGCAAGAAAGTACTTTATTTTATTTTCTTAAGATGCATTGTGTATATGTATTGGCTTTCTGTGTACAAAACACGGTATTAATTTTCTTTTAGTTTAGTGCATTTGTCCTCCCCTATGTAAGGTTGGTTACTATGGACTAGTAATTGACACACGCACATAGTTAGAAACACTTTGTATGCAAGCACACACACCATGTGTTTGATTGCCATTGTGTGCATAGGAATGCTTACTCATCGATGTTTTCATTTGTGTTTTTGGTTCTTTTCGGGTGCCGATATTTATAAAAAGTACTCGATAATTTTTAAATAAAAAATGTGACTTTTTAGCACCTCGCCGCCACTCTTGGCGAGTTGGTTGGCAAGGTTGCTGGTGAGGTGGAAATTTCAAGTTCTATAAATACCCCTTATTTCTTCTTATATGGTATCCAGAAAATGTAATTGATTTCTATCAAATTAACATCTCATTTTTCTATTTTTGGGTCACTAATACATCGAGTGTTGTTCGATATTAGTGATTCATGATTGTGTGAGAAAAATTGTGCATATGAGTGGTGAGTGCTTACGACGGTGTTTGTGAGTAGGTTGTATGTGAACCGGGTGTTGAATGGTAGTTTCCCTCGTGCAACTTTTTCTTATGTGAGGAGCCTGTGTGGATGTGAGCCATACATCGGCTAGTGGTTGCATTTATGCAATGTTTTCTTATTCAATTTACACATTATTGGTCTTTTGTTTTTTATCACACCACTTTGGGTGGTTTGGGATTTTGAGGAGAATTGGGTTCATATCGAACTGGGTTGTTGCAGAAGTAGCAAGTAAGAGCAACAATAAGAAGTTAGGAAAGAGGTCCCAACTAATACAAGTAATAGTGTTTTTATTTTCTATCAAAGTTGTAGCTTGATTATTGTTTAGTAGATTATTTGCTTTTAAGTGGTTGCCTTAAACAACCTAGTGATTTTACCACATAGATAGAATTTCTATATAGATTTACCTCATTATATTTGTTATTATGCATGAATTTCTATTGTGTTAGTATAATCTGAATTTCTATCATGTATGTTCCATGATACTAGATTTAGGCTCTAATTAGAAAGCTTATTTGTTTTACATAATTGAATGATTTCTTTCCTTTCTTTGTAGCATGCCTATATATCTAATTATTACTTTTGTTTTTTGATCATTTATTTTTGATATGAGTCTATAAAGAATTTGTATCTCCTTACCCTAGTAATGTATTCTTTACTATGGGTTTTTATGTAATGTATGATTACATGTTGTGAAAGTATAATCATTATTTACTGAATATGTTCACACATATAAGGTCTTGAAGAGATTGGAAATCTTTTATAGCTTTTCAGTATGTATGACTACCTTGCATGATATGTTATGTTTTCTATGCTAATGCATGCTGCTAGCTTAGATATGAGTCTTTAAGGCACACTATCACTAGTATGTTTACTGTAGTTTTTTCTTTCTTACTGCATGTTGTTTTTATTACGAGTTGAATTGAAAATTTTATTATGTACTTCCGTTGTGTTAATTACTCAATTCACTTTATGAAGCCTACTTGTTTGAATTGATATAGAGCCCATGAAAAGATTCTATGGGTTGGCTTTTTCACCTCTTATCTAGTTCTCGATTACCTATCTGAGAAGGAAAAATAATTGACCTTTGTGCAATTGTTCCTACATATAGGAATCTTTAATTGGTTTCAGAGTAGGTCACTGACATCCGGATCAGTTTATACAAATATAAAATCAAATAAATTTTTATGAAATCATAAATCTCATAAGTTTATTTTTCATGTCTCTCTCCACTAATGTAGACAAACACAAAACACCAAATCAATAGGACTTCATTAAGCTTGTAATGTATGGCTTAGGTGAAGGTAGGATAAAAGATTATATTTAGCACAAAATTTCCTAAACACATCATTTTAGGATAGAAACAAGAGATCTTCTATCATCACAATAAATACTTCCCAATTAAGGATTTATTTCTGCTTTTTTTTCTCTTTTTTTTTCTTTTTTTTTCAAAAACTGTTTTTTTTTCTTTTCAGAATCTGTTTTTTCTTTTTTTTTTTGTACCCTCTTTTTTCTGATATATCTTTAATAATTTACTAACAACTGTAAATGTTAGTGAGATAGAAAAAATAGATATATCCATAAACACACACATATATTTTTTTAAGGTAGGCTTTTGAAATGAGATAAATATATATATAAACTTTGCCTCAATTAAAAAGCCTTATTGATAAGTATGTAGAATAGAAAGGCCCAAACGATCCAAAGATGGCCTAAATCATTTTCTTAGTTAAATGTTATCTATAATTTCACCTCGAGAGAAAATCAAACAAATTCTAAGAATTGTGACACCACAAATATCAATCGAATTCCATACTCATATAAACCTTCTCTAAATTACTATAGCAACTCAAAAATCAAGATTGGTGCTCATAAATATTTATCCTTGTAAAAATGAAACATACGTAAAAATTATTCATCGCTTAGACAATATTCAAATTTTTTAAGGAGATATGCATCATTTAAATCGAAGAAACAAAAATATATCACTATTCATAGCAAAATATCTTCAATCAACCAAACAAACAAAAAAAAAATTCACGAGCAAGAACATCCAAAAAGTATTTCAATTAGGTTCAATATATCCTCCACCCCCAAACTTAATACACACATTGTCCTCAATGTGTGAAAGTTAAAGAACATATGAGATGGGTTTAAAGAAACTTCCTGGTTTGTTTGATTGGTTAAGCCAAAATTGCTTCATTACCTCCACCTTGCATCTACGAAAGAAAAAAAAACATAACAAAATATAAAAACTAATACATGCGAAAAATAAAAAATAAATATTAAACACATGGATTGCCTTCCAAGAAGCGCTTGATTTATAGTCTTCAGCTTGACTTCTCAATTTGTTTTTCTTTTTATAAGTTAAGATTTGTGTGTCAAACAAAATCTCAACTTACGAGAAAATTGAAAAATAAATTAAGAAACAATAACCATAAATTTTTTTTTATTTTTTATTTTTTTTTTCTTTTGTGAATTAAGATTTGCATGTCAAACAAAATCTCAACCCACGAGAAAATTACAAAAAAAAAAAACAACAAACAATAAGAAAAAAAAATTATTTTTCTTTATGTGAGATAAGATTTGTGTGTCAAACAAAATCTCAACCCACGAGAAAATTGAAAAATAAATTAAACACGTAACAATAAATTTTTTTTTGAATTAAAATCAAAATGATTGGGATTAACATCAACATTGAAACAAGAAACAAATCCCCAAAGAATCTACGCCTAAACTTGTCATGTGTGTTTTGCAACACACGTAAAATCGTGCAAGTATACACGGTCACAAGTAATAAGATTTGTAAGTAGAGAATCGTTTCCACGAGGATTTGTTACTATAGTTTGTTGATTACTAAAATTGTATCTCTCTCATTTTATCCAAAATAATCGTAGATTAAGAAAAAGGTAATAAGAAAATAAAAGAACTCTAGGATTGCATTTTTTCACCAAACTAATTCACTCCAATAATATTATTTTCTTTGGATTTATATTTTTTAGTACATTTAACTTGTCAACCGAAAACTTCTATTTTTATCCATACATCTCTTCCGAGCTCCGTATAAACACACCTCGTTAAATTAATTCACTATATCTCTATGAGAATTAAATTTACCAAGATTCATTAAGTTCTAAGTTCTCAAATGGCCACACATACAATTAGGGTATATTCCTATCTTTCATCATACATGTCATTCTATTTATGAGCAATATACACAAAAATGTCTTTCTCAAGTTTATTTTTATGCCACAAATCGTTTTGAAAAACTTCGTAAATAATAAAAAAGCATTAAGCACAAAATAGAATGAACAAATCGAACGTCTTATAAATCTTTCAAAAATAGTTAAAATCAAAGCTTCATAAATTTAGATCAAATGCAACCCTAGAAAAATTAAATTACTTCATTAATTAAAAATTAAAATTACAACAGATGCAGAAAAATTAGAAGAACAAGAAGGAAAATTAAAACATCACATAGAACAAATATTTGGCACATGTAGAACACAACAGGCTGTAATGGCTTCTGCGTGTTCCACCGTCCAGCCCCAAACACTACAGAAATTCTAAAACTAAAACCTCCAAAAAAACCTCTCTTTCTCTAACAAAACATCTCCTATTTATAGCCAAAAAAATACATCAGAAATATAAAAAATAATAAAATGCGTAATAATAATTTTTTTTATCGAAAATAACACCCCGACATTCCCCTTAAAATCCGCGCCACGCGAATATCAAATTTCTTATTTTACGACACGCGTGGGAGAGGGCTGCGCAATTATGTGTTTTCTTTTGCTTTCCACATTGCCACGTGTCGCGAGCTGATTCGGTGAAACAAATAGTGGGACACGTGGCCGGATATCATTTGTTGAAAGGAACAGGCGCACGCAGAACAGAAGCACGGGATTGGGGCGCCGAAAAAAATGCGGCAACGGTTGGAAACGGGGGTTGATTCGGTACGGTCGCGCTCATTGTAACATGCCACGTTTCGGCATATCATTTGAAGAAATCTTACGTGGGACACGTGGCATATTATGGTTCGTGAAATAACCGAGCTCACGTGAAACAATCGCACTGGAAAAGGTGCGCACGAAGGTGGGGATAGCGGCTGCAACGTGTCAGACACGTGGGTCCCACATTGCACGCCGTCCTGCACGACAGGTGGGCCCCACTCGGGTGCCGAGCCGCGTGAAAAATACAAAACTGCACCCACTCGCTTTGGTCGGGTGTAATAAGGACGCGCGAATCTCAACCGTTTCTTCTTTGATCGGACGGTCCACGTTTTACGCGTACAGATTAGCGCGTGGATTATTCTCACCTGCGCAGAAAATCAAACTTTAATTAATTGTATTTTGACCCACAAATTTTATTCAAATTACATTTTGAACTTTCTTAAATTACAATTAAGCCCTTTGCTAATTTTAAATAAAATTTTTAAACTTTTAATAATTATACACCACTTTTATTTTAGTTAAAATCAAAGCTTCATAAATTTAGATTAAATGCAACCCTAAAAAAATTAAATTACTTCATTAATTAAAAATTAAAATTACAACAGATGTAGAAAAATTAGAAGAACAAGAAGGAAAATTAAAACATCACATAGAACAAATATTTGGCACATGTAGAACACAACAGAAGCCAAAAATGGCTTCTGCGTGTTCCACCGTCCAGCCCCAAACACTATAGAAATTCTAAAACTAAAACCTCCAAAAAACCTCCTCAAAACTATCATCTTATCCCCTATTTATAGCTAAAAATAATACATCTAAAATATTACATTTTTTATTTTATTTTTTTTTATAAAAAAACGCGTAATAATTTGTATCGAAAAACAAAAATCACGTGTATCGATTTTTCGTATCGAAAATGTTAATTAATTCACGCATGAGAATTAGTGGGACACGTGTTAGCGTCTGATTCGCTGCAGGAATTAGTGGGACACGTGGCGGCATTTCATTGGTTGCGGGAAAATGGGTGCATGATTGTCGCACGGAGCCAACGGGTAACGCATCGAGGGTGTTATTCCAGCCGCGGTCGTGCTCATTGTAACATGCCACGTGTCGAAGATTATTTCCGAAATATTAAGCCGGGACACGTGGCCTTATTTGACTCGCCCACCGTATAAGTGCAAACACGTGGCACAATTTTATTACTGAAGATCCGGCCGCACGAAGGACGGTGCACGAGATGAGAGGCGCGCGACGCGGGGACAACGGCCGCAACTAACACGGCCGAACGCGGGTCCCACTCGTACAGGCCCGGTGGCGACAAGTGGGCCCCACTCGGGCGCCGAGCCGCATGAAAGAGAATTTTCTGCATCCACTCACTTTGGCCTGATATGATCAACACGCGCCAATCCTATCCGTTTATGATTTGATCGGACGGTCCACGTGCTAATGCTGCGGTGATCATTCTTTTTCTTCCCTTCTCGCGTTAAAATAAATAACTTTTGTTAATTCCATTTTCACCCACAAATATATTTCAAATTACATTTTAAACTTTGTTTAATTGCAGTATAGCCTTTTGTTAATTTAAATTAAATTTTAAACTTTTAATAATTAAAATTAAGCCCGATTTTAATTTAAATTATATTTTCAACTTTTATAAATTGCAATTAAACACTCTTTTATTTGAAATTATATTTTTGGACAAAAATTTACAATTAAGAACGTTTTCGATACAATTTATTTAATTTTCTTAAAATATATTAAAAAACAGAAAATACTAATTAATTAAACTAAAAATAACTAAAAATAAAGAAAATATAGCAATTACTATTAATAAAATAGGTGAAAATAACTATATAAAATACAGTTATCAGTCACCTATGTTTAGGTTTAACCGCTTGGTTGCTCAATCCTAAAGCTCTATCTACACATACACATACCTTGTATATTTATGCCCTTTATCTCTATTATTGTGGGTTGTTGTTGTTATGTGAGATTGTTATCTCTATGAACCTTTATTTTCTACATGTTTCTTTTTTTTCTTGTTCATGCATATCTATTTTTCTTTTTGCTTCTTCGCCTTGCATAGTATGTTATTTGTCCTACTTGTTACTATGCCTTACTATTTAATCATTTACTAGTATTATCTCTTACTAGTTGCTTTGACATGCTTTTTTGTGTGTTTTTCTTGCTTACTACTTACTTCTTATGTGGCTATTTGCATGTGCATCGTATCACAGTTTGTTAGCGGGTAGTGCAAAAGTATTGGGATCTTTCTTCTTATAGCCTTATCATTTATATGCCATGCCATATATAATTCATATATTCTATTTTACTAGGTTCTTCTCTCTTGTACCTAGTATATTGGGTGTTAGTTCTTTGTTTGTTTTCTACTGGTTATTGTTCATCTTTTGCTAGCACTTCCTTCTCTTGTGCCAAAGAATTCTAAAGTGTGTTAAAAGTTTGAGTACATAAGTGTTTATCTATACTGTGCTTGTTAGGGTTTGCCACGTACATCTGTATGCCATATAGATTATTTACCTATCTTTAGGACTCTTGACTTATATGCAATGCTATGAACAAACTTCTGTGTTTAGTTGGCATTCCTAATGTTTGGGGTGTTAATCTTGTCTAAGCATGTCTATTGTCTATGTGTTGGAGCTTGAGCCTTCTTAAATGCTTATATGCTTTTGTAGTATCCCTTGTTTCTTTTCTCTTAGGAGTGTTACCTATATTGCTCAATAGGTAGTCAGTTTCTTTCCGTTTCTTAACTAGCGATGATGCGAGTAAAACCAATGATCATTTTTGAGGCAACTGTGTAAGGTGTGTTTCCCTTTCTCTTTGGAAGGAACATTGTATGATTTGTGCTAATAATATCTCTTGTATTACATCCTTATCTTTTTGGCCTGTGATCTCCTTCGAGGCCATCTTTGCCATCTTGCTTGTTTGTTGTTGCGTTACTTGTCTATTTCTTTAAAATTGTGTTTTTCTTCCTTTACTACTTTAATATATATATGGTCATTTGACATTCTCCTTCTCTCTTTCTCTTTTCTTAAGAATGTTCTGCACATTCCTTTGTTTAGATTTCTTACTGCAAGTATATTGAAGTTAAGGGACTTTATTGGTTATTAAATGTCGTTTGCACACATACCTCAAGCTAGCATCCTGTGTGGGTGAGTCCATTTTTTTGGACTTCCCACTCCTAAATTGGGAATGTCGTTACTCTTTTATTTTTCCTTAGTTTGGCCGTTTGTAGACATGCCTCTTATGCATGCATCTCGAATGGATAGGAGATTTGTTTTGGCCTCATCAATCCTAAATGAGGGACATACAAAGTTCTTCAAGTATTGAAAATTTTATAGGTGTTATTAGTTTGGGTTACCTGCTTATTCTTGTTTGAAAAAATAGGAAAGAGAAAAATATAACCATCAAAAGTCTAAAACTGTCGTGTTGTAAAGGTGTCACAAGCACAAGGTAGATAGCCACGTTGTAGACATTCCTCTACTATTGAAGCTCTTCTCCCATAAAATTGTTGGCATCATCGAATAGGTCCTAATATCCATTTTGTCTCTCATTTTCTTTGATCGATTTAATCTTCGTTTCCCTTTCGAGGTTCATAGACTTATAGGCATCTTCAAACATGGCCTCTTAAGATCAGGTGTTGTCTTATTTCATCAAACATTCTTGAACTCCTTAAAACTCTTTTTTAAAATGCCTCGATTGCTATTAAATCTGAACAGTCAATTCTTATTTTTTTCCTTGAATCATTTCATAAAACTTTCAACTATTTCCTTAAGGCCTTGGATTATGGAAAATAGGTGGAACTACTTTTTTATGGACTTACTACTAGATATTTTGGGATTAAAGGTCTAAACAAGCTCCCTGGAGCTATAAATACTTTGCACAATAAGATTATTAAACCATTTATATGCATTGTCTTGAAGTGTTGAAACAAATTTCTTACATATCATGGCCACAAGCTTGTCTATATGTTAATAAATTAGGCCATTTGAAGTCTACAATATATGAGTGATATCCTAGGTTGAACATCGAGGGGCTGCAAAATTTTAAGGAGAAGCAACCGTTAGAAGGTAATAGACACAACTTAGTTAAAGGAAAATAAGCCATTTACGAAGAAAATAAGCTATGCCTTGAGAAGATTGGACCCAATTTATTTTAGTAAGCTTTCTTTCAAAATGTTAATTTTGTTGTATTTCATTACGACTAACTCATTGAATATTTATAATCTCTCTTTTTTTCTTTTTCTTTTATGAAATGTCATATTAACCCTTTTATTTGGTAGAGTATTTCGTTCACATAATCTTTATCTTTATTCAAGTAATTTTCTTTCCTTCTCTTTAACTTTATGGCTACCAGAGAAGGCCAAAAAATATAGGTAATAATGATGTGATTAAAAAATACCAAGGGGAGATGGAGGCTAAGTACAAAAGTTTAGGCCTAAAGCTAAAGTTGAAATGAAAGGTTGAAGCTAAGACCAAGGTTTGAAGTTGTGGCCAAAGTTTAAGTTGGGACTAAGGGATAATGCTAATACAATAGGTTGAAGGTGAGTCCACAAGCTAGAGTTGAGGTCAAGGGTTTAGGCTATAGGACAAAGCTAAGACTTACGGTTAAAGTTGAGTCTATAAACAAAAGTTAGGTTACATTCCAAAAACTAAAACCAAGAACTAAAGTTAAAGGTTTTTTTTTTGTGAAAATATCAAGTAAATGGTATGCTAGTAATGGATAGCACCTCCTTCTTTTTATGTAAAACTAATAATAGATTTAGAGATGGTAATCCTAGATACAATACAATAATATGACAAGACATAAAAAGTTAAAAAATTATATAAAATAATATTTCTAAAATTTATAATAATAAAAATAATATTATAATAATAGTAAAAATAATCAATTAGAAGATTTATATAATTTAATTTAAATATGATTCAATTGTATAATATTTATTATATATAATTTTTATTAATAAAAAATAAAAAAATAATAATATTTTTATAATTAAAAAGGTATCATTTTTGTTATTTAAAAAAAAAAAAGATTTAAATAAATTTTTTTATGTAACAACTCAATTAATATTAATTGTTATGACTTTTATTTTAACTGGTTTAATTGTTATGACTCGTGAAAACTGAAAGTGTTCTTATTTTTGCTTAAACGGCTTCTTATCCAACATAGGCACTAGAGGTATAAAGAAAAATCTTCTAAACGGAGAAGCCAAATATGGGAAGTAATGGTGTCTCAATTTCAACCGCGCAACATTTCAATGAAATAAAAATTTCGTCCACAAACAAAGAGTCATAATACTAACCTCGAATTGATAAGTAGCAAAACCCAGAAAGCAAAAACATCAATCATCTCAATTCTCAACCAATGGGCACAATTATCGACTCCCATTTCCTAGGACTCACTGCCATTGTCACAGTACTTCTCTCTCTTTCTCCAATCTTTCTTTCCTTTATGTTTCTTTGTTTCATACTTATGTTTTGAGTTTTCTTTTGATTTTGTTCCTGAAGGTGGGTTATCAGTTCTTCTTCTTTATAATTACTGCTGTGCTTAAATTCGACAAAGTCACAGATTTCGCTGGTATTTCTTTTTTCCCCTTTCGTTATATTTACTAGTTTTATCGGATTTCGTTTCAAGTGTTTTTCTGTCAAATTAGTTGTTTAAATTTTTTTAAAAGGAAAAAAATATCAGGTCGAGAAATTATTGGTTGGTTCTGAAAAAAAAAACGTTTAGTAGTTCATGGAAAAACAAAGACGAGAATTGTGAAAGATATAAATTTATTTTAAGAAAAAAAATCTCCTTTGTAGGTATCAGCCTTACCTCTTTTCAGTGTTGATTGGCGCTTAATCATCATGTCATGTCAGTTTGGTACAGGAGGGATGGGGTGTTAATTCGTGCATGCATGTTTATGTTTGTATTTTATTGTTAAAATTTACATATTTTTTAATATTACAAGAAAAAAATTAAATTATTTTAAATAAATTTATTTATTTTGTAATGATAAGAAAATTCATTATATTTATAAATACAAAAGAATTAATAGTTAATTTTAACTAAAACATAATTTGTGTAGTGTCGTACTATAATTGTGTTCTGGGCCGGATCCCAAATTGTCACCTTGAGGACCAAACAATAATTCCTTGGATGGCCTGAGTGTTTGTGGAAGGAATTCATGCAGCTGATGAATAAAAATGGAGAGGTATTAGGTATACTAAAGTTTATAAGTTTAGGCAGAAAAGTAACTTTAGATTGGCTTCTGGGAAATAGGGAGGAAACAGAGTCTTCCTTTATCACTGTTCTGAAATAATTTGAAGGGTTCTTTTTCTCTCCACAGGAAGCACCAACTTTATTATACTTGCTATACTGACTTTGGTATTAAAGGGTTCATGGCATTTTAGACAGGTAATATATTGCTTTAGAGAATCTTTAATGTTTTTATTTTAATATTTGTTGTTGTTAAGTTTTCTATCTTAAAAAAATCATGACATTGGTTGAAATATTTTGAAGAATTAACTCTCTATGTTCATAGTTTGGGAAAAGAAATTTGATTATGTCAAGAAAGAGACGAGGAATATTAGAATGCAGCAAAAAGAAGTTTGTTATTCATTCAATTAAGTTGTAACTGAAAACATAATCACATTGTCATTTGTAGAGCTTCTCTAAAGAACAAGATAAAAAAAACTATTATCTCAGCATGCGAGGAACCATCCAAGGAAATACCCTACTAATATGATAAATCACTCGTATTATTTTCATTCCTAGCATGTACCATCGTGTTTCTTTGGTTCCCTCAAAACGCATATGTTTTGAGCAACAATCTTCTAGTATAAATAGTGTGTAAGGGAGGGAGTTGATGAATGATATATTTTGAGATCTTCTTCTCTGTTATTTCTCTGTGCTCCTACGCCATAAAGTTTTATCATAAATTTCTTGAACATATTCTAGTATTCACAATTTTTCAGTTGTTTCTCTCAGGTGATCTTGAGTTTACTTGTAGTGGTATGGGGTCTTCGCCTGGCAGCGTTTTTATTATTAAGGTAAATAGATGTGTTTATTGCATCGAAGTACTCATTATTCATTGTGTTAAATGACAGTATCATCGGTGTTCATTTTCAAACAAAATGAAACTGCTCATCTCCCAACTTGCTGGACTGTTTTTTACCTCAGACTTGTCTCCATTCAACTCCTAGGTTCATATCTTTTGTTGACTTGTTGGGTGTACCTGTATACTTTTCTTGCTGCCTTGACCTTTTTTAGATTAGCCTATCTTTTAAATAACAACTTACTTTCTAACCTCTATCTGATCCAAACACCAGGGGAAAAAAAGTTCATACATCTATAATTCTTATTGGGTTTAGTGACCAATTCTTGTTTAAAATGTGCCTTCTAATTATTGACCACTTATTTTTGTTCATTTTACTTTTGGGTGTAAATCACACCTATATTAGTCCTGAACTCCTTATTAGTGTTGGATGGTCCCCTCCCTGATTGTCCTATTTCTATTCTTCTGAATCCTACTATTATTATTTACTGTCTGCACTCTTCTTCTATTTCTTTATATTCTCTTCTCCTGTGCTGCATCAAAAAAACTTGATTTTTCTCTTACTAATTTTGACAATAAAGAAATGATGTTTGAAATGTGTCTGATTATCTTCAATGATATTTACCAAAATACTCATTAAAATTTGATATTTAAAAAATTGTATCTAAAATTTGTGACATTTTGCCAATATTATATTAGGGCCTTTAAAAGTTAGTACCTATGGAGCACCTCTATTCTTATTTTATTACCTTCTTTGATCTCTATTCTCAACTGTGACACATCAAATACCCTTATTTATGCTACTTGTATCAATTTTAACAATAATATCAAAGAATTGGGGTATCTCAAATATATTAGTTACTGTTAAAATTGACTAAAATAAGTATCAATTCTAAGAATTTAAATTAACCACATATAAAAACGATTAGTTTCCTATAATTGTGGATTTATATTTTAATGATTTTAATCTTGTGTATCTAGCTGTGATTTATTGTGATTTATTTTCCTTAACCAGTATAAATTAGTTTCTAGAAATCAAGATCAAATCAAGATCAAGATCAAATCAGGATCTTTTTTTTATAGATCCTTGTGTATATATATGTATCAAAATTGTACCTAAAAAATAACAGAAAAATAATTCTCATTTTATTTTGCTTCATGGATTCTGAAACCTAATTTTTTTCCTAAATTTTTCACATTTCTCTGTAATTTGTTTCCCATATTTTTCGCATTATCGATCTCGGTAATCTATAATCTATAATCTATTCAGCATTACGGATCTCTCTCAAACTCGCGTGGTCGACTCTGAGCAAACTTGTAGAGAATTATCTTTGCCTACCCATCCTAATACCTCTATAAGTCCTCAAATCACTCAGATCACTCACGAAAACAATTTTACCCCTATAATTGATCAAAAACTCAATGGCCACAACTATCTTCAATGATCTCAATCCATAATGATGTTTATTGGTGGACGAAGTCGAGATGATTATCTTACAGGCACTGCTATCCAACCAAGTTCGTGATCCCAGATTCCAAGTTTGGAGGGTAAATGACAACTTGGTCATGTTCTGGTTAATCATTTCAATGGCTATCGAGATAGGTAAAAAACTCCTCCTTTACACTACAACCAAAGAAATATAGGATGCAGTTCGTGAGACCTTCTCTAGCAGTAAGAATACTGCTGAAATCTTCCATGTAGAGAGTATCCTACATGATCTAAGGCAAGGAGAAAACACAGTCATCATCTACTTCACTACTCTGACACAATAATGGCAACAATTGGACCTCTTTGAATCTTACAAATGGAAATGTCCTGATGACAGTACCTATGTCAAGAGAATAGTAGAGACCAAAGGCATTTTTAGTTTTTGATGGATCTTGATAAGTCACTTAATGAGGTGTGAGGTCAAATGCTTGGAATCAAGCCCCTACCAAGCCTTCGAGAAACCTTTTTCGAGGTATGTCGAGAGGAGAACCGAAAGTGAGTCATGATAGGACATTCTAATACACCTGCATCCATTGATGGCTCAACCCTTACTACTGCCAAAGACCACGTGCCCATGGTTGAACCTGCTGCATGTGCCACTTGCGGGATGTCTTAGACTCCCGGTGAAAATTGACCACAAAGGGGATGTCCTTGGTACGATCACTGTAAGAAGCCAAGCCACGTTAAAAACTTGTTGAAAGTTACATGGAAAGCCACTAGATTGGAAGCCAAACAAGACTGTTGATGATCGTGAGAGTCGGGTAAATGCAATCTCCATAGAAGCAAACCAAATCTCTTTTTCAAAAGATCAGTTGGAGCTACTTTAGCATCTTTTTAGCAAGGCAAATCTGTCAGCCAATCCATTAACAATTGGGACAAGGAACGGTTTTGTGCACAACAATGAAAATCAAGATCTTGGATTGTAGATTCAGGCACATCAAATCACATGATAGGTGATAGATCACTGTTCTCAATTTATACTCCATGTCAGGATTATCACACAGTGCGTATTGCCAATGGTTCACGCTCAAGAGTTGTTGGAATAGGAACCATATATCTCTCACACAATCTCATTCTACACTCAGTATTTTTTGTACCTGATCTTGAGTGTAATCTAATATTTGTAAGCAAATTAACCCATGATTTTTACTATAAGACTAAATTTTTTGACAAATTTGGTGTTTTTTAGGACTTGAGTTCGGAGAAAATGATTGACAATGCTAAACTTTCTACAAGCTACATTTGTTACATTCTCAAATTCCTTTTAAAAATTTTAGATGCACTACATTTATTCATATCCACCCTCATAGTCGAGGTAAACTTGATGAAAGAGCACTCAAATACATCTTCATTGGATACTTACTAAACAAGAAGGGATATAAATGTTTTTCTCCTCTCACCAAAGAGGTTTATCACACCATGGATATCACCTTCTTTGAAGATAAATTATTTTTTCCAATTCCGTAATTCAAGGGGAGACAAACACATATGAATCACAAAATTGGGATTGGACTTCTCTTATTGATCCAGTACCAAGTCCAAGTCCATTCAATTCAATTCTTTACTTACCCAAATCTCCATCACCTTCAAGCCCTCAGACAAGAGCTAGCTTTCCAAACACATTTGAGTTACCCAATTCACCATTCGATAAGTCAGCCATATATGCAAAACATCTCCACCTTCTTGATGAGGCAATAAAATTCCATACTAGGAGAAAACAACCTCAACAACTTGTTTAAACTTTTTTAAAATCAGCAAAACCTAGATTTTAATCCGAACTCAACAATTCCTGAAATAGTATAAGGTAAGGCTAAACCTAACACAGAATAGAGTGTTGAAAAAGTGGCAGAATATGATCTAGACTTATCTCTACCTATTGCTCAGAGAAAGGGAGTTCGCTCATGTACACACCATCCTATCCACAACTATATGTCCTACTCCAAACTTTCCTAAAAATTCAGAGTAGTTGTGACTACTCTAGACAAAATCTAGATTCTCAGAATTGTTCATAACCCATTAAAAGTACATTGAATGGAGAGTTGTTATTCTAGAAGAATTTCATGCTCTTGAGAAAAATGGCACATAGATCCTAACAACTCTTACCACTTGGAAAACAAACAGTTATGTACAAGTGGATATTCTTAGTAAAACAAAAGCCTAATGGTAGTATTGAATGGTTCAAAACCCATTTCGTAGCTAAGGGTTACACTCAATCATATGGAATTGACTACCAAGAAACATTTGCTTCTATAGCCAAACTCAATACAGTACGTGTTTTGTTATCCATTGATGTGAACCAAGATTAGCCTTTATTTCAATTTGATGTGAAAAATGCATTTTTGAATGGAAGCTTAATAGAACAAGTATATATAGATATTCCTCCTGGGGTCGAAACTAATTGTATGCAAGGCAAAGTCTTTAGGCTTTGAAAGTTACTATACTTGCTCAAACAATCATCTTGTGCGTGGTTTGACAAATTTACAAGTGTGCTAAAATAAGATGGCTACTTATAGTCTCAAGTTGATCATACTTTTTTCATTAAACACTTCACAAATGCTAATATTACTGTATTAATAATATATATTGATGATATAGTTCTTACGAGAAATTATGAAGAAGAAATGAGGAGACTTAATCTTGTTTTATCCAAAGATTTTCAATCAAAGACTTGGGACATCTAAGGTATTTATGGGAATGGAAGTGGCTAGATCAAGTAAGGGAATTTCAATTTCCCAACGAAAGTATGTCTTGGATCTCTTAAAAGAAACATGTATGAGTGGGTGTAGGCTAGTGGACACTCCTATAGACCCTAACACAAAGTTGAAGCCTCGAACTGAAGAAATGGTAGTGGATAAAAGGCAATATCAACGCTTAGTAAGGAAGTTGATCTGTTTGACTCACACGCGTCTGGATATAAGTTTTGCCGTGAGCCTTGTTAGTCAATTTCTAAGCAATATTTCAGAAAAACACATGGAGATAGTTTACCGTATTTTTAGATATCTTAAGAGGGACCCTAGGAAGGAACTAATGTTCAAAAAGATGCTTAATCGCTCCTTAAATGTTTACACAGATGCAGATTGGGTTGGATCCTCCATTGATCGAAAATCAACTTCAAGGTATTGCCCCTATGTATGGGGAAATTTAGTGACATGGTGGAGTAAGAAGCAATAGGTGGTGGCACGTAATAGTAGTGAGGCAGAATTTCAAGCCTTAGCTCAGGATATTTGTGAAGGAATCTAGTTAAAATGGCTACTGAATGAAATCAAAGTTAGCATTTCTAGTCCTATAGATATGATGTGTGCAACCAATCAACTATAGCTATTGCTAAGAACCTTGTCCATCATGATAGGACAAAGCATATTGAGATTGATCGACACTTCATTAACGAAAAGATAGAAATCAATGTTATATCATTGAAAACATGTTCCATCTTGACTCCAAACAACAGACATCCTCACAAAGGCACTCTTTCGTCCGAACCTCATTTAGCTAAGTTTTAAACTTGATTTAATGAGTATATATCGCCTAATTTGAAGAGAATTGTAGGAATTCGAAGTAGTCACGTATGAAAATTGTTAGGGATATTAATCTTGTGTACATAACTGTGATTTACTTTTTTTAATAGTGTAAATTAGTTTTTAGAAATCAGGATCAAGACCAAATCAAAATCAGATAAGGATCTTTCTTTTTTTAACAGATCATTGTGCATATATATGTATTAAAACAGTATCTAAAAAATAATATAAAAATAATTCTCATTCTATTATGCTTCACCAATAACCTAAATAAGGGTATTTGATGTGTTTTAATTGAGAATATGAGTAAAACAAATACCAAAACAAGAACAAGATACTTTAAAAGTATTAATACTTTATCTCAAGATCAATAGAAACCAATGAAAAATAACATGTACTGGCGTAGAAGCCTCGATAAAACTCAGAGGAATTAAAAACCTTTGGAATGGGTGAGCAACTTTGACTCAAATACAGCCAGAAGAAAACAGAGAGAAAAACTCTCAGCAAAAGTAGAAACAATACAATCGTCATCTGCCTTCTCTCAGCCCAATCCTCACTACTAAAGTACTAATCATCAGCCTCTGCTCTCTCTCACGCAGTATCATATCTGACACTAATCTATGTCCTATTTGCCACCTCACACTACATTACAAAATAGGATAACAAACCCTAACAGAAAGGAAATAAAACTGCAATAATAAAACACATAAAACGTTAACTAATAATAGGTACTAAATGACTTAGCTGTGTAGAGAAACCACCAACACATCATACTCCTGCATCATTGCCCCTCTCTTGAAAGGATTGACCTCCTGACTCATTCTCAAACATCTGACTGTTGTCTGGAGACTCAAACACGCCAGATACTTTAAATGTAGAAGAAAATTGTAAATCTTCTGGTAAATCAAGGACATAGGCATTAGGTCCCATTTTGTGACAAATTCTGAAAGGGCTAATCTTCATGTCTTGTAACTTTGAATAACTCCCAGCTGGAGTTCTTCCTTTACCCAAACGTGCCATCACAAGTTCACGTGCTTCAAATTCCTTCTACCTTCTCTTCTTGTCAGCTTGTCCCTTGTACTTGTTGTGTGCTTCTTTGAAGTTGTTTTTTACCTCCTCCAATAGTTGCATAATTTCAGAAGCTATTTTAGATAACAGGACTCTTGGTAGTATTAAGAGTCACTAGGTCAGTAAAAGTAGGTTCCTTAGTATAGACCACAGCAAAGGGAGATTTCCCTGTTGATCTGTTAACCATCTTATTAAAAAAAGAAAAAACCTCAGCTTGTGCTAACACCAAGTCCTAATGTTTTGGCTTGCTGCTTGATAAACAGCTTGGCATGTTTTCAAGGGATTTATTCCCCACTTTAGTTTGGCCATTTGTTTGAGGATACAAGTGGAACTAAACTTTTAAACAGTTTCAAATCTCCTCCAAACCTCCTTCCTAAAATGACTTGTGAATTTCACATCTCCATCCTACACTAAGGATTTAAGAATTCCATGTAACTAAACTATTTCTTTTGAGAAATATTTGAGCAACATGACTAGCATCATAAGCCTGTCTACATGATACAAAGTGAACCATTTTATAAAACCTATGAATCACTGCCATGATTAAGTCCACATTCCTTGGAGTCTTTGGAAGACCTAAAACAAAATATAAACTTAAATCTTCCCATATGTTGTCAGGAATTGGGAGAGGTGAATAAGAGCCAATGTTTTGAGAAGTATCATTGGCTGGTTGGCAAATGAAACATCTCTCTACATATCTGGTCACTTCTTTCTTGAGTTGAGGCCTATAAAATCTTTCCTCCAAAGTTAAGATGGTCTTGTCCCATCTCAAGTGTTGGTAATGCACAGACTAGTACCCATGAATAGAAACTCCTTATTAAGTATATAATCCCCCATGGATTTATAATGAACATTGACTCCAAATCTTCCCAAAGTCCTCACGTCCTTCACATAACTCTTTGAGAGCATCAAAACTTGTAATTTCGGTTTTCACCATAGTAAAAACTTGAGCCCTCCTACTCAAAGCATCTGCCACCACCTTATTTTGGCAATTTCTGTGATGAAAAAATAAAATTGAATTTTGGAGAAATAGTTCCTATCTTGAGTGCATCCTACTTAATGACTTTTGAGAGTACAGGATTGGAGAGATTGATGGTCTGAACACAAAATGAATTTGCTTTTGAATCAAATAATGCTCCTAATGTTTAAACGCCTTTACCACAACATAAAACTCTTGTTCAGGCCATTTCCTTTAAGCTTCACTCAATTTCTCACTCGAGTTCTTCAACATAGTATGTTCAATATGGAAAAAGGAAATAAAAGAAAACTAGTAAAAAGAGAAAAAAAAATGTTTGTATATAAAAATGAGGGCTTAAACTAATTTTTTTATAATGGAGTTAGGATATGAAGAAGTAACTAAAGAACAATTCAAATAGGTCAAAATAATTGAATGACACCATTGGAAGTAGGAGAAAGAAGTTTTGATATTCTTTTAGTTTTTTTCCCCTTGTTTATCAGCTTGAGAAGGCTGAATTTGATATGAGATTCTTTTTAAAACATAAATTGGATTTGATGCTGTGTTCTAATCCCATCAATTATAACTCAATTTCATCAAAGTTTAAGACATAAGCCTTACACATCTTGCAACTTAAGTCTTGAGGGTTAAGTTTTAGCCGTTGAGGCACAAGGCGAGGTGTAAGATTTAGAAAAATATTGAAAATAGTAGCCGTAATGTGATTTTTCTGTAAAAGCAGCCTTATAAAACTCAAAAGAATTAAAAACCTCTGGTATGGGTGAGCTACTATGACTCAGCCAGTGGATACAACAAGAAAACAGAGAGAAAAACTCTCAGCAAAAGCAGAAAAACAATACGATCATCATCTGCCTTCTCTGAGCGCAATCCCCACTACTAATCATTAGCCTCTGCTCTCTCTCACGCACTAACATATCTGACACTACTCTATGTTCTATTTGCCACCTCACACTACATTACAAAACAGGGATAAAAGACTCTAACATAAAGGAAAACAAAACTGAAATAATAGAGCACATAAAACGTTAACATTAATTGTTACCAAACAACATAGCTTTGTAGAGAAACCACCAACACATCATGCTCCTGTATCATATAATGTGTTTGGTGTCCTAGTGTTAATTAATTCATTGATGAGTCAAGTATCTGATTGTCCTGAATAGGATCTTGCAATGGGGAGAGGATAAACGCTTCGATGAAATGCGGTCCAATTTGGGAAAGTTGGCGATTTTCTGGATATTTCAGGTTTTTGTGCTTTCTCTGTTTTACTTTAAAAATTATATGAATGACTGTTATTGGTTCTAAGGTCAGGGTTAACTGACACTTGGGTATATAAAACAAAACTAATGATCTGCAGGCTGTCTGGGTGTGGACTGTGAGTTTACCTGTGACAGTTGTTAATGCAAGCGACAGGAAACCATCATTTCTGGCTCAAGACGTAATTGGGTGGATTATATGGTCTGTAGGTTTTTCTGTCGAGGCTATAGCTGATCAACAAAAATTGACATTCAAAAATTCTCCAGAAAATAGAGGCAAGTGGTGCAATGTTGGACTATGGAAGTACTCTCGTCATCCAAATTATTTCGGTGAGGTTAGTGTTTCTGTCACATCATCACATTTCAATTTTATTAGAATTGGTGCCACTTGTACACCTTTTCGATGCCAACTAGAATTGGTGATAAGATTTGAGCTTGACCAGGAAATTTAGTTTTTTACAAATACACTGAGGATTTATGATCTGTTTGATGATGGTCACTTGTGACGTGTAAGTACTTTTTATAACCTCGTGATGTTAGAACAACGTAAGCCTTAAACTTGAGACTTAGAGCTTGTTGATCTTTCAGCTGGGCTTGGTAAAAGCGCCACTCCCCCCCCCCCAAAAAAAAAAAAAAAACAAAGCTTGGATAATGGTGAAGTTATGATCATATGAACCTCCAAGTATTTAATCTTTCATATTTAACTTAAAATTTTTGAGTGGTGAGGAAATAAGAGATGTTGCTTTGTTGGATCTCTCAAGAACTATGTTACATGGATTCTTTTAGGACATCAAGGGTCGTAAATTTTTTGATACGTATCCAGATATCGAACATACTCATTCTTTTAAATTTTCTGTAAATTTAAAGTGTTCAAGTACCTACACCATATCGCTTGGACACAAGTACTTTACGATAATCAAGAGATGCATGTGGCATACCTAGTGTGTCTCATCTACCCCAGAAAAGTTTGCTTAGATACTGTGCAATTTTATGAATTGACTGCAGTTCTCTGTTAAGATTGAATCTTAACGAATGGTTTATACCTAGATTTTCCTGTGGTGGGGGATTTTTGTGGCTGCCACACCTGAATTAGAAGGAGCAGAATGGCTTGTGATCCTTGGCCCAATCTTTCTCACATTGTTGCTTCTTTTTATCAGTGGCATTCCATTACTTGAGGTATGGTTTCAACTGTATTCAGATTATACCTTAAAATTCACTGCATTTACGACATTATGATGATTTATGACATGAATGGTAACAGGAGTCAGCAGATAAAAAGTTTGGGAATGTGAGTGGATATAGGATTTACAAAAGAACTACTAGGTAAGCTGTTTTTCTCCTTTTTCTATTTGTTTTCCCTTTATGATTGCAACTTGAAAAGGCTAATAGTTAAGTCTTAAACACATTTTGTTTCAGCCCTCTAGTCCCATTGCCGCCAGGAATATATGGGAGGTTGCCAATGTTGCTCAAAACATGTCTTCTCTTTGAGTTTCCCTTTTACAGTCGAAATTTTCCACAAGAGGAGCCAAACTGGTGAGTCAATGTTCTATCAAGATTTATAGGTGATAGATGCAAATATAATATACCTTTGTTAGAAGTATGTTAACCAACTCTTTCAAAAAAACTAGAGAAAGTCAACCCTGTGCACAAGCTTAACATTTGAAATTTAACAATTAGAATTATCGGATTTGAACATAGGACTTACAGTTTTGTTACCATATTAATAATACATTAGGGAATAAACTTTTTCAAAAACTTGAGCAATTAAAAGAATAATCAATCATATTTTTATACATTTATTAACTTCTAAGTCTCTTGTTTATGACATTAGTGATATGATTTACTTCCGAGTATCTCGAGCAGTGTTATATGTAATTTTGAATGCAATATTAATCAAATATGTATTGCTTTTTACAAAAATGATTTTGATATCAATATTGTCTATATTGTAAACCAAAGAAAGGTTCTAGCCAACTCGATAACTTGATATTCGTGACGTAAAGGCTACATTTGTTACATGTGTGATGTTTGTTACCACTATTTACATTTGTTCACACCATAACGAGAAATTATTTTGTTCTGAGACGTTTGTGGTCTTTGCAAGGTACAGAACGAACCAGGGGAAAAGAGGTGATACGATGAAGATGGGTTAGTGCTTCATGATTTTATTTTATTTGAACTTTTATGAATCACAGTTATAGTTGGCATAGTGATCTTATGGATCATGTTCATCTTCTTTTACTTTCAAGTCACACAGATCAAATCAAAATGTACGGTTTTATTTTAAAATAGTTAATATATATACAATAATTAGGTACTGTATTAACGTTTTGATTTTGATATTTACTATTTTCTGAGAAATCATCCAAGCACACTGGAAGTAAAATTATCGGTTTTGATTTCGGGTTTTCTCTTTAATCTCCATATTAAACGAGTAATTTGATGTTAATAACTGTCCTCTAATTGAGGTTGTTATTTGAGATTGTGTGTGGATGGACTACTCGGGGAAGCTGTTTCAATAAAAGTAATTTTATAAGAAGGGTTTATGAGTAAAAGAATAAAAGTAATTTCATGGAGACGCATTTATGCCTTAAGTAAAAAAAAAAGGTGTTTTTAATACATACAAAAAGTCTGGGTTTGAGCGTCACTACAGTTATTTAAAAAAATTACTTACATGATTACTTTTAATTGTTTCATCGTTATTTAGACTAATGGTATAAAGAGCAGTGCTACATTCAGTATGCATTGAATTACGTATAGGTTATTTATTAGATGTAGAATAAAAAATATGAGATGATAAAATAATTATAAAATAAAATTACTTATTAATAGATAATTTATTAGACTGTGAGATGTATATTATTATATGCATTAATTTGTTATAAAAAAAATTTACATTGGTCAAATTATTACAAAAGCATTACATGTCCATTAGCTTTAGTTGGTTCAAGTCCCCAATCGGTAGTGTAAAATTGTTAGTAAATGTATTTTAAAGTGGATTGTATAGATCAAACCAAAAAATATATTTTATAATTAAAATTGAAAAGGATAATGATGAAAAATTTTGATTAAACATTTATTTTTAAAATTGGGTCACACTTATTTTAAGAGAAAAATATCAACAATATCCTTTACTTATTGAAAAAAAAATAGTAAGAGAAAAATATCAACAATACCCTTTATTTAATAAAAAATAGTAATTATATCATATATTTATTTTTGTAAGAGTAATTTCTCTCGTTAATCTTCTAATACTTTGAAAATGTGCTATTGGCTAACAACTTCTCGCATTTTCATATTAAGTCTTGTGAGACACCCTCAAGGACAAGCAAAGAAATTGTTGATGTTACCTTAGATTCGTAAATTTAATTTTGAAATTGTCACTTATTGGTAGCCTAATTCTTTGTAAAGGAGATAAGTCCTAGAACTAAGGTGATCTAAAATCACCCCTGACCTCAATATGAACATTACCTATAAATTAAAAGCTCATTGCCTTAGGCCATTGTTTCTACCATATATTATTCCATTTTTTTAGTATCGAGCTAAAGTCCAAACTAACACACTAATCAATGTCAAGTTAGGAATTTTTTGGGTTCAACCCTAGATGTCCAACATCAATCTCCATAATCAAAAAGCTACCAATGCTAAGTGTAGGTCCGTTTTTACATCTTGGCCTAGGAGTTCTAGGATAAACAAGTCATTGCACATATCGCTAGAGCTATTGGGGCTTCCTTAAAAATTAATAATGACATCTTTAATGGTGAGCTAAGCCAGTATGCTAGAGTCCTTATAGATATAAATTTTGCTCATAAACTTGAGGAACAAGTAATGGTGGAAGTAGGTTTACTCAAGATCTTTATTGAACTATATTATGCAAATGTACCCGACTTTTATAACCTATGCTCTTTTATGGGTCATACCACTTATAAATGTAAAAAAAAATGCTACTACTCTGGTAGACAAACCCAAGGAAGCATAGCTTACTAAACCTCAAACACAAACTCTCCCCAAACAAGTTTATAGGCCTAAAGTAACCAATGTTGCCAATAAAACCTCAATAAGTAATACATTTACTACACTTCATGCTTTGGATATTGATGTTTCCCTACTGAAAACATCCCTCATGGTACTACTTTCATGTGCATGGCCTTATTGATGGACTCTATTTTTCGTACAACATTACCAATGGTTTCGCCACCTACAACTAACACCCTCATTACTTTACCATCAATTGTTACTAAGCCTTTGCCATCTAATATTATGTTAGTTACTACATTGTTATCTTAACTCCCAACATTGATTGATTTCTTTGAAACTGATAATGTGCTTGTAATGGTCGTTGATACCTCTACTTATGTAATATCTAGACCCAACACCACCATTGATATGACTATATATAACCTTACTTCAACTACAAAGACAACATTATTGGGGCCTAATAACTCTATCGTTGGCTCCCTATTACCTCTTTCCATTCCAAGGTTCACTTTGCCTACTCTCATCCTTTCACTCTCATCATTTTTCTTAGTAACTATGCTTAGTGAACGTATGCAATAAAGAGCACATTACAAATTGATCGATGCCTAGAATGGAGATTGAAAATTAGTAATCTGTAAAAAATCAACACATTAAATCTATTAACCCATATCTCCAAGTAATTATATGCACTTCCCTCACAGGTACCTCTAATAACAACTCCTTATGATAGTCTTATATATTGGAATTATAGGAGTATCACTAATGTGAATACCTTACGTAATCTTTGCAAAAGGAAAGGCCTAATTTTTTTAATGTATAGCATAACCAATGATAGATCTTAGCTCTTTGAGCGATCATCTTTGGAAAAACTTGGTTATTCCTTCATTGATGCTAACTTCACTTCGGTAAGTAAGCTTTGGCTTTTTTCTACTCTCTCAATCGAAAATGATACTTTAGTTGTCGGTCACCTATACTATGAATACCAATATTCATCTCTTAACATTTTTTTTACCATTGTGGAATCTATGTTAAACGAAGGGACCTCTAGGACTCCTTAATGTCTATTTTAGACTTTCAACCCTCTTAGTTAGTGATAGAAGATTTTAATGCTATTCTTGGATCTCACGAAACTATGGGCTCATCTCATAGTACCATTTTTATTGAGAAGTTTGGTGCTATGATCTCTTTTTGTAATCTTGCAAAAGTTGATATCAAATAAGCATATTATACTTATTTCATAGTCAGTCTATCCAGTATAAGGTCTTATTTTGACCGTAGGTTATGCTCTAAATCTTTTCTAGACTTCTTGTTTGTAGTTTCTTGCTACACCTTCTTGAGACTTCACTTTGATCATCACCTGTTATTATTGTTGGCTTCCACGGGTAGGCTTGGGGGCCCTAGGCCATTTCAATTTCATGGTATATAGATTGAGCATTCTTGTTTTATGGATTTAGTATATGCCATATGATCGACGACTATTCAAGCTAGTTCAATGGGAATGGTCATTGGTAAGCTTAAGACACTTAAATCAACTCTCAAGGTTTGGAATAAAGAGGTCTTTAGTAACCTGAGTCGTAATATTGAGAAAACCTTGCTACATTCATTGAACTACAAAAACAATATGATGAAGTTTCCTTTTTTGAGAAACTTCTTAAATTGCAATCTAATGTGTTGATTTGGATAGATTACTACAATAGCATATTATCTTCTTGTGGGAGAAGATCAAGCTAAAGTGGCTAAAGGGTGGTGATGAAAATATATGTTCTTTCACTCGCTACGTCGGCGTTTAAAGGCCTAAAATCTTTTAACTCATTTAGAAATAAATGGTAAAGTTACACATGACCCAAAGGTTATAGCTACATAAATTTTGGGATACTATGACCACCTTTTTTCTGTCCAGATTGGTAATCCCCTTAAACTCTACTTTAATTTCAGATGATGGAAATTTGTGACTCATATCATCTCTAGAGGAGATTTTCCTCAACAAGAATATTGATCCTAGTTAATAGATCATCCAAAGGATATTTTTCATGCTCTAAAGGTATCCCACAAAGGGACCTTCTATCTCCGCTTTTGTTTTGTATTATATATGACTTTTTGAGTAGGTACCTTAGGTTCCTAGTGTATAATAAGTGCTTTAGGCTTACTTCCTCTCCTATAGGCATTATGACACTGACCTAATTTTTACATGTTGATGATCTTCTTATCTTTAGTCATGCTTGTTCATCAATTATCTATATTTTATTTGAGACTTTTCATCTATATGATCGTCTTTCGGGATAGGCGTTAAACTTGAAAAAATTATTCATTTACTTTGGTAAGATGTGCCTTAGATTATTAGTCCATCACTTCGAGAAATTATTAGGGTACACATTGAGAGCTTCTTCCTATCATATCTGAGTGTCACCTTATTTCAAGGGGTTACAAAGAAGCATCGGTTTCAAGGATTGATTGATAAAATTTGTACAAAAATAGAAGATTGGAAGATGCACATCCTCTCTTTGATAGTGCATAAATGTTTGATCACTTCAATTATTCAGAGTATTTTTCTACATTATTTTCACATATATAAATGCCCAAAAATACTTATAAAAATCACCCATAATTTATTTTGGTCAAGGAAAATAAATAAACTTAAATTGATTTAGGCTACTTGGAGGGACTATTGTCGCCCCCCTCAAGTAAGATGGTCTTGGTTTGCAGGTTCTTGGTCTTTTATAGGAGACCTTGTTAAGAAAGTTCACCCAATGAGGCCTTGTTAAGAAAGTTCACCTGATGAATTTTCATATAGGACTTTAGCATGATGCTTTACTTATGTAATCAGTATTTGAATAGAGGAAAAGCTCCATAACATTATTATGTTTGCTCTTTATTCTAGCCCATTTTTTGACATCATTACTTGATATTTTCGAGGAGTCTAGGTGGTTAGTATTGGAATTACTTAATACTATTTTGGATCGATAATTAATTTTGACCTATATTCAAAAGGTTGAACAACCCTCATATGGATCCATCGTTACAGATGTTAGTAGGTGACTATTTGCAAGAAGATGGGTGACATTTGTTGCAACCTTTTGAGGACTCTTACCTTAATATTGCCTCAGAGGTTTGCTCGATAGTTTCCAGGAAAGGTACGAATACCAGGATTTAAACACGTTTGATAAAATAAGGAGTTACAACTAGCAAGGCATATGACTCCCTACGCACAGTCAGGCAACATAAGAGTTAGGATAAGGCAATCTAGGCCCTTTTCATACTGCCCTCTCAATCCATACTATTTTGACATGCTATTTGAATCAAGATTCCTACTGATTGTTAGGCAAAGAGGGGGGCCACTCCTTCCTCTCCAGGTCCTTTGTGAGTTAGTTGAGGAGATTATTTTTCACATATTTTGAAGTTGTCATTTTATAGGTGCATTTTGAAATTTAGTTTGCTCTTTTTCTATCAAACGACCTTGTATGAATTATTCCATTCTTAATTTATGGACATGCATAGTATCGCTTGACTTTGGGTCATAGCTCGATAATCTATGAAAAGTAAGCATAATTGCAGTCATCTAAGTGATATTTTCTTTGAGGACAAACATACTTCTCTAAGCTATGCATTTTTCACAATTTAGCATTTTATTTTGAAGTGAGCCTATCACAGAGTAGGTCCATGCAAAATAAAGTGGAGGCTCATGAAAATTGCGAGTACAAAAAATTCTACAATGACCTCCATTGATCGTAGAGGTAATTTTGAGATCGTCACCTTTGGAGTGAATAAAGGTTAAAGCAAATGGTGCCTCTTTTGGATCACCTGATCTAGCGGGTTATGAAAGTGTATTTTGGACATCATGATCCTTTGTCAAAGATTGTTTATGTATTTTCATATGGGGTTGCATATAATTTATGTATTCCATTTGAGGTTGCATATAATTTATGTTTTCCATTTGGGGTTGTATATACTTTGGAGGTAGAGCTCACAACAACTATTCACGTAATATTGTAGATTGCTTTGGTTGAAGTCAAACTCTTATGTTATGACTCTTTTTGAAATTAAATCGTTATTGGTTCTGTGTAGATGATACTCTGTTTGGACTAACTGATTAGAAAAGATTGCTTATATAGATTTTTATTATTCCTATATATATATAGGGAAGACATAACTAATTTATATAGCCTCTAAAACACCTATTATATGCACATTCATTCGTTAATACTTTTATTTTTTTCGGATGCTAATAACATGACGAATTATATATTTTGTTAAGGATTATTCTGTATTTATTTTTTAATTAATTTAATTATATTCGTAGTTGATGGACTAAATAAATAAGAGTGTTATAAGGTAAATGTCTTTAAGCTCTATCAGCTACAACCATCATTAAAAAAATGACCTCACAAGATCAAAGTTAATTTTTCCATTTTATTTTTTTAACTTCATTAGATATTTTTTTACTTGAATAAATTATTATTAAAAAATTAAATGAAAATAAAAATAAAATAATTATTTGTCATTCTACGATAAGCTTTTAATAATAATAAGATTAAATTATTATATAATTTAAACTGGAACTTAATAGTTATTTTTAAAATAAATATAAATCACTTACAATCACACTCTAATCTTATATATAAAAAGAGAAAAAATAATGGTTTTGATTTTAGAGCTTACTTTTCAAAACATAAATAAAATGATGCAAAAATGGGTCTCATCATACTTAAAAAGCGTTTTCATGTTGCATGCCAAACAATCAAAAAGGTGCTTTGACATCCAAAATTATTCTTAAATCTTGCATCTGAATCCATATAAAGTTATAATCGATATGGCGCCCAATGGATATACATTTGTTTTTCAAAAGATACTTATTTTTTCTTAAATATTAATAATCAACACAAATACAATAAGGAGAAAATCATAAAGATGCTAATAGTAACAATAAATAAAACATTCTAATAGACATCAAGTAGGTCATTAAAACACCTACGATTAAGGAAGTCACTCCTTTAACCAAAAAACCTTACAAAATAATACATAACATAGTGAGCACCACCCATGACAAAACATGGATCAAACATTTATAAAGACAATATTCAATAAAGCGATAGCAATTAGCTCCAACAAATTATCCCCATGGCATTATTGTAAAAAATCCTAATAAAAGTCCAAAAACAAACCGTTACCATAGTGATGAAAATGAAATCCAAGAAAAGGTGTAGAAACAACATAATGAACACTCGAACAACCAACCAATTAATGAGCCACATTTTAAGAAGACGACCCATACAACGGGCAAGTGGTAACCTTAATTGGGCAATGATGTTACAAAAGAGAGCACCAAACTAGAATTGCCTTATGAAGACAACTCCAAATGGAATACCGAACTTTTGGGGGTGCCTTAATCTTCTATTTTAGTCTGATAATTCCATTCATATATGTTGATTGAATAGAAAAAAAAACCCACTGAAAGTAGGATGCCAAATCAATTGATCAAGCCCACCTATCAAATTATTGAAAATAGATAAAATACATTAGCCTCATTATTTGAAAATATTTTTCTCATTATCATCAACCAATAAATCCTAGACCTAAGTGACCTCATGCACTAATGTGGAGATGTGAATGCTAAGATGACATTGATGTGAAAAATGACCATTTTGCCTCCATGGTTAAAATGTTTCTTTTAGTGCCCTTATTTGAATGAGTAAGGTAGGATATGGGTTGGAGTTGATTTGTTGTTATAGAACTTATTTGAACACCTCCTTAATAATAGTGTGGAAACTCTCTTTTAATTGTTGTGTTTATTTATCTAAATCTTTTAGAAAAATTTGTTGAAGACTAGATAAGTATGTTAGAGTTTATTAAATGATCTATTTTAATAATTATAGCTTGACTGGTTATCACTTAATTAAGAGAAGGGATAATTATTTCAAGTTTGAATTTTTTTGTAGATATGTACTATATGACTTAGTTATCTTATTTACTTATTTTTGAATTATTATTTAGAGATTTCTAGCCTATATGTAGGCTATTAAGCTGACCGTGTAGAGGACAATTGTATTTGAATGAAATTTTAGGTATTTTTTCTAAAAAATTTAAGACTTTTTTGGTTCTAAACATACTAGACTTATCGAGGTTAATTTCCTTGTTGCATCTCCATTTGATACCTTTACCCTTCAATAGTACAGAGGTTAAGGTCTTATCCATTTCACACTATTAGTTATTGGGTCAGAATCTTATCAAAGTGAAGGAAAAATTGAAAGGCAAAATAGTGAGAAAATTAGCAAAGAAAATTTACATTCATCTCCCACAAAACCAACATAAATTAAATTTAAAAAAAAAACATTTGTGAAAAATTCTATAGGCCTACATGCCTCCTCTCGTGGATAAGAGGTCTCTTTAATCCTCTTTTAATTTAAAATGTATATTTTAATACTTTTTTTATTATAATTTAGATATTTTGATCCATTTTTACACATAATTGTTAATAAATTGACAAAAATAACACATGCAAATTAGGTGAATATTATTTAATAGATATTTTATATAAAATTATCAAAATAGACACATGTGAACCTACCTATTTTTCTTACCCCGTTAAATTTAACCCTCTTTTTATTTATATTTCTTTCTCACTTGTTGCACATCTCTCTCTATTTAATTTTCTCTTCCTTTTTTTTCATTCTTTATATTTGTATTATTTTTCACTTTTTTTAAAATATTATTCTCTCTTTCTTTTCTTTCTTTTCTTTCATTTTTTTTCTTTTTTCATAACCAAAATAAAAATTAAAAAAAAAAAGTTTAAAAGAAGTGAATCAACAAATTCAAATAAAGTTGATCAAAGGTTTAGAATGATTTGCATTGCAATTGCACTATAACGATTTGAAATTAAATGGTTTGCAAGAATTCAATTTAGAGGACTGAGTGTTGTATTTTCCATAATGGTTTGGGTGTATTTTCAATTTTGCTTTGCATTTTTTCCCTAATAAGGGAGGAGTTTCTGATCTTAAAAAATGCAAGGAAGAAGATAGGTGTTTTAATTTTCCCATATATTTTTTAATTTATTTATATTTTTACGATGAAAACTCCATTTTGACCTTCAAAGTCACCCCCACATGAGAAAGGTTAGAAATTTACACACATTTTAACAGTTCTGTGTAAAAATGAACCAAATTGTTCCTATTATAATTATAAAAAAAAATATTAAAGTGTATTTTTAAAAAAAAAACAAAAAGGGGGGGTCAAAAATGTACCTTTTAAGTTAAAAAAGGGACTGACTAAACAGGGGTTTCATCCTTCTCTTACCAAAGCTAAAAATGTTTCACTCAGTTTGAAAGGAAAACTAATATAAATAAGCCTTAAAAATACCAGTCTGCATGCTTATTATCACAAATTTCAAACTAAAACTACCAAAAATACATCATTATCCCTACATTTCAGATACAATACAACATCTTGAAGGCTGCTGCAATGGCATAAATGGCTTCCGACAATCCATTTAAAATTAATGGTTCTATAATAAAATTTAAAAATAAAAACAGCTTTTGTGGTAGAATAGTTGGAGGAAAGATATTAAAGTCAAGAATGAACCCTAACAAGTTATTTTTTTTACAGCACGAGTGATAAATGCAAATATTTTTTTCTTTTTAAAATCCTAATGGTGAAAACTAATAATGCTGTTATTGATGAGAAACAAGCATAAATACAAAGTGATGATATAAAGTTCAAAAACCAAAAAATAGAAATTGAAACAACGGAAAATAGGCTGCAAAAATGGAAATCATTGCTTCAAATGGCTTTGATACACATAACAAAAGTTCAAAAATGAAAAAGTAAGTTTAATATTTCTCATATACAAAATTTGTCTATCTATATAACTTTTTGGCTAAATTTTTGTTTTATTTAATCATTTAAATGTTTGAAACTTTCCATACTTTTTGCTTACTTTCTTACAAAATCCAATTGTTAATAATCATAAATATTTGTTATAAATTTTTTACTTTGAATCATAATCTTCATAAATCATATTTCATACGGTAATTATCTCTAAAAACTTTTTTTATGTAATAAATTTACAATCCATCCAACTCCCAATTTAAAGTTAATTGATCTTAAAATTTAAACCTCCAATAATCAAATTTAAAGTTACTATATATATTTTGTAAATAATTTATTTCTATGAAAAGATTTATTTAATTCATATTAGTATAGTACAATAAATGAGGGAAATGTAAGCATAGTTATGGAAACAATCATAAGTATTACATACATAATTTTTTTTTTACTTGATTAAACCCAATTTTTTTTTTTAATGATAAATCCAAATCACCCAATCCCACAAATTTTAAAGACACTAAAAAACAAGAAAACTCCATAGGACATAAAAAAAAACATCAAATGCCCAAGGCTTTTCCTTTCTTTTAACCTCAAACCAACTACTATATATCTATCTATAAAGGGATTCTACACAAGACTCCCATGAACTCTTAATGGGTTTGCTTACCATGTGAAATTGACATAAATCGGACCAAGTTACTAGTAATATCTTATATGGGTGAATTTAGTTGAAGATTCATCTCATGATGATCCTTTTGATCGATGCCAGTATCTGAATAATCTTTGTAAGAATCATAGAAATAGCTGCCATAAGAATACTTTTTTGAGTGATGGCCATGTATCATTTTCCCATTTAAATTAAATAATTTTTTTTTTTTTGTAATTTAATATATATATATATATATGAAATAATATAATTTACTTGTTAAATATCTGACGTTCAATTCATCATCCTACGTCATAAAATTTACATATAAATAATAATTAATATATCACTTTATTAATGTAATAACTTAATATGTATAAAATTAGTATTTATTTACTTATATGGTGCGATTAAAGTATTAAAAAAAATCACACTTGAAACTTATCGGTATATTAAAAAAAATTATTTATTACTATTATAGTATAAAAATCAATTTATTATTTTAATCAATAATTATCTATATTATAATTGTACAATAATTTATAATATAAAGCATAGATGTATAATAAATTATTTTAATTATATTTTTTATCTTATTCAACTCGTTAGTAAATTCGTATTACAACATTATTTTATTTTATTTAAATATTATTAAAAATTTATTTTATTTCATTAGATTGTTGCTCTAATAAAATTATATATTATATAATTTTTTTATTAAATTTATATTATTAATTAGTTTATTTTAATCTAGATAAATAATATATTTTAATCAAATCATTTCATTATTAGCAATTTAGTAAGAGAGTAAAATAAACTTTTCTTAAAAATTAATAATAGATTCTAACATAAATCTGGTTAATATCTCTAGGATAAAGAATTGCAGTCACACAAAAAATAGCCAAACAATTCAGTGCTTAGAAGTCAAAAACCAAAGTTAGAGCAAAACCATAGCTTCGCAAATCGCAACCATGACAACGAACCCAACCTCCGAATCAAGCCCTTCGAAACCAACGTTGTGCCTCCAAGAGAAGGACGAAATCCTAAAGGTATTCAACCAGTTCGATGCGAACGGCGATGGAAAGATCACAGGATCCGAACTCGGAGATGCGCTCAAGACCCTTGACTCCGAGGTTTCCTCCGACGAGCTCCAACGAGGCATGACCGACCTCAAGTCTGACAACGATGGATTCATCATTTTCGAGGAGTTCGCCGCCTTCTGCCGCTCGAGATCCGATGATGATACCGAACTCCGTGACGCTTTTAAACTCTACGATCAGAATCGGAACGGCCTCATCTCCGCCACCGAGCTTCACTGTGTCCTCAATCGTCTTAAAATGAGTTGTTCGATCGAAGATTGTCACCGAATGATCAAGTCGGTCGATTCTGATGGTGATGGTAATGTTAATTTTGACGAGTTCAAGCAGATGATGACCAATACTGCCTCCAAAGCCTCCGTTAATACCTAAATGTGGAAATGGCGACGGATTATAGAACAGGTACATGGATCATTAGATTCCTAGGAGACTCTAATTTCTATTTCAAAACTATCACTGTCGCTGCTTCAGATTTAGGCTTACTTTAAGATTTCAAGTATAATAATAATTTGGATAACAAGAAATTTGAGCCAGGACATATGGATTTGGAATGGATATTATTACTTTCCATTTGGCATATGATATTCTTGCTCTTGTCCCTGTTTCTTGGTCAATATTATGCTGCTAAACGTCAAACTACAATTTATTTTTCTTTTGTTTCCCTAGAAAATTTTTATATTTGAAAGTTCATAATCGTTTGTCATGTTGGGAACTTCGGTTCAAAAATCGTGAGAAAAACAAGATTTTCCGTGGTCCGGAAATCCTACTCCATGGAGAAGGCCATTGCAATTCGTATTGCATCAGATAACAATTACAGAGATAGAAACAAGAAAGATATAGCAAAACCATGAGACCAAGCCTCTGTGCCATTCACTATTTCTTTATTGCCTTCTCTGCCTATCGAAGGAGTACTCACGCAGTTCTCCACTATTTTTCTCTCACATCCCTCTTATTATGTCTGGAATTGTTCAGTCCTCTAGCCTCTGTTCCTCTCCGTTTCATCTCTACTACTACTTCTCTGTATGTGATAGGTCCTCACGCCTCTGACCCTCCCAAATTTAAGGATATATAAGGTTTACTTAATATTTAGTAACTAATAATAACCTAACAAGCCGAAGACTAACAGAAGGTGGGCTATGCATGTGGGCTGTTATTAGATACAATGGTCCAACAAACTAATTGGGCTTAATTTATGGGCTACCACATGGACAGGCCCAATACAAGATAATAAAGCTAATGGGCGCAATACATTATTACACTTAAATTAACTTACAACTTTACCAAATTAATACCAATTAAATTAACATATAGGTATCATAATTTTTACATGCCATTTTTTTTTATTTATGTTTCTTCTTACTTATATCTGTTTTGGGTCATTATTACACCGCCAAATTCCAGTCGATCTTGTCTCTCTTTGATTGCCAAGAAAACGTTCTAAACTTATTTTCACAATTTATATTAAATCTGTAGTAATCCAATCTTCTTAGCAGACTCTTCATCAAAAACTGAAAGCAGGAAATATAAGAGGTACTTTTGTTGCTTATAGATACAACATCTAGAATAAATTTTTAAAATTTCTTATTTTTTTAGTAAATAAAATAAGCAACAAAGTAAAGTAAGGAGACAACAGTACTAGTAAAACTCTTTTTTTTTAATTAAAAAAATTATCTAAAATTTATAAAAATAAAAATAGTATTATAATAACATTGAATAGATTTCAATTAGATGGAATGTGAAATAATATGTTATTTTTTTTTAATATTAAGAGTAAAAGTTAAATTAAGATTAGATCTTGATAAGATTCATAATACATTTATTTATTTTTAAAATTTATATCTTGTCTCATTTAATTTTTATTAAGATAAAATGGTAACGAGATGGTATTAATTGAGATATCTTATATGTTATTAATGGAGTTAAATGATACAAATAAAAATAAAAAAATAATCAAAAATATGATATATGATTTATAATATAATTTTAATAAGAAAAATTGTATAATATATGTTTAAAGTTAAGTTCATTAGAAATATAATTTAATTAAGATGAAATAATATTTAAATAAAATAAGATAATATTATATTATGAATTTATTAATTACATTAAATGATACATGAGATTATATGAAATAGTTTACTTATTTTTTTTTTCAAGTTAATTATTATTATTAAGACAACATCAGTAGCAAAGATCGAAAGATCATGTAATAAGAAAAGGGAAAGAGAGAGAAGATTGAGAGCTCTCAGACAATTAGACAAATATTAGCAATTACTAATTTGAATTGCTGTAGTTAGTAGCATAGAAGTTATTTATTATTTTTTTAGTATATGATTTGCTTTTAGATTATGTGATGATTTTAAAAAAACAAATATTTAATAAAAGGTAGAAAGAAAATAATTTATTTATATAACACATCATTTATAATATTCAATTATATTCTCTTTTTTTCCCTTGTAATAGTTTTTTTATTCGGTCTAAATTATTAATATTGTATTAATTTGATCCAAAAATCACTATCTTTTCTGCACCTATTACTACTCAAGTTAATTCAATGATTTTTTAAGAAGAAAACAATAACAATAATATAAAAAGCATTAAAACCTATTTTTTACATTTTTGATAATTTAATTTTTAAAAATAAAATATTAGCATAATATTAACAAAAATATAAAATCCACTAAAAAAAATTCATCATTTTTTTCTTTTTTTTTATTAAAACTAGATGAAATTTGATTTAAAAATATACAAATCAGAAAGAAAAAAAATTACTTTTTTTTATTTTTAAATAAATCAAGTTTACTAATAAAGATACCATTTTTTTCTAACTTTTGTTTTTCGTCTTTATCTTAGAAGTATAAGAATATTTATTTTAGATAGAAAATCAGTGCTTTTTCATTTTATGGTTTATTATCGTTGTTTTCGTTGTCGTTTTAAAGCTGTTGCTTTTATTTTAGGAAAAAAATATAGACTTGAATTTCTTATAGTTTTATTTTAGAAAAAAAAACAATATATATATATATATATATATATAGAGAGAGAGAGAGAGATTTTTACGGTGTTTTTTTTTTTTTTGGTCCTAAATGGATACAAGTTCGATAGATTGAGCGCTAGGAAAAATTTGTACAGAGATTAAATTGGTTGGTGTGAAAAAGTATGAGGATTGATAATGCATTTTATCCATCAAATTCCTCGGTAATGGTATACGTTTATCACTTCATTTAACACTAATAAAATTAGAGTAATATTAGATGTTAAAATGGTGAAATAATTTTGAAAACGCCTACTTAAAAGGTATAGTAAAATCGGCATTAATACATATATTAAATTATTAAATTATGATAAAAAGTATATGAGAATATAAAAAATAATATTTTTAAAATTTATGATAAAAAAATACCTTAATAATATTTAATGAAATTTAATTATATAGTATTTATTAAATGTGTTAAAATTATCTAAATTTCATTTAAACGATATTTAATTTAACGGTATTAAATGTGAAATAATATAATGGATTTTTTAAAAAATATTAAAATTAAATAAGTTGAAAATAAAATTTATTATTTATGATCATAAATTTTGAGAATGATATTTTTTTATTTATACAAAATTTTCTACAAAGATAAATACAATTAATTTAGCATACATCATATTAAATTATTAATATACAAAATTTTACGAAGTAATAATGGAATTTTAGAAAGAAGATAAAATACGGCTGCTTTGGTTCATGAGAGATTGCTTTTTTTTCTTACCAGCATGGTCACATGCAAGTATGTATGTTATAAATTAAAAGTGTTAATTTAAAATTTAAAAATAATAAATATTATAATTTTTAAAATAATATTACACGATTTATTTGGTAATCAAACTTTCAAAATAAAGTTAGCATTGCACGATGAGTTTTATTGTCATTGTGTGATGATAACATGATCAGTACTAAAATTACTTAACGATCACTTTTTTAGACATCTTTCAAGGACTTAAGAATTAAAATATCTATTGCATAATCTAAACACAAAATGAGTTCTTACAATCAAAAATTCAAACTCAAATAAAAACCTTAGTTGTGGCCACTACAAATAATATGTATAATATAATATTACATGAGCGGTGATTTTTCAAAATCTTTGAAATGATGTTTAAAACTATTCTAATTTGATTTCAACACCTAGAAAATAGACTTATATTTATAGGTGAGTTATTGTATAAGAATCCTTGGAAAGGGAATATATGTATACGAAGTAACATTAGTGTATAATTGTCTAACTATTTATATTATATAACCACAAATAAAAATAATTAAAAAAATAAGTACTTTAAATACATAGTCATAAAATATTAAGGTTGATTTTTGTTAGATCATGTTATTTCGATAAATATACTCGTAAATTATTAGAAAATCATGTAAGAAGGGACGATAATAGTGGGTGTCTTAAACGTTTTGATGCTTAATTCAATTTTTCAAAAAAATATTAAAATTATAGGAAATTTGAGAGATAACCAATGGTGAGGTGAAGTATTTATATGTATCTTTTATATTTATAAGGGTTTATTTAAATGTTTTATCGGATGGATAATAGTAGATAATTAGTATCATTTAGTTAATAATTAAATATTAAATTAATTAATATATAATTATTTAAAATATTAATGATATTTCATAAATGTGAATTCTATCATTAATATTTATTTTGAAATAAAATAATAAAAATATATTTAATTGTATAGATTGTATTCATTTGGCTTTTAAAATTAACATGAGTTAATTAAATAAGGACATGCGTACCTAGTGATTTTCCAACAAAAGTGCCATGGTTACTTGGGCTACCTCTAACGAGAAAGATAATCTAGTTATCTTACTTAGGTACGGTGATTCAATGATAGTTGGTTTTGAAATATTTTAGTTGAGTTGTATAGTTGGTATCCCAAATATCTTTTTCCATTAATATCAAGAGGTCATAAGCTTTCCAACAGTTATTATTGTGCTTCAACCGGAGTCCCAATTGGAAAGTTATGATCGGTCAAAATTTTGAAAGAAAAAAAAGTCAAACTTTGGATCGACGAGTTTAACTTCTCAAATATGATATCTTTGAGCTTAATTTTGCACCATCTTCTCTAGTATGTCCCTTTGAATCATTGGTTGATGAGAGAAAGGTAACATGAAAAAAGAACAGAGTTGGATTCGATATAATGTGAAAATATCTTATCTATCTAATATTTTGTTCTAAAATTATCTTAAGTTAAGATCTGGAGTTCACAAGCAAAGATATAAGGTTTACTACATCTTTATTGAGTCATCATCATTTATTGTGCATTTACTACATCTTTTTACTTTCTTTTAAACAAGAGTATACTTATTTATTAAAAGATTTTTTTAAACTTTTAGTTTTTATTTAAAATCTTTGCTCTTTTTTTTCTAATGAAACATATGAATTATGTGATGTAAATTGTTCAACTATTGAGATTTAAACTATTCTTTATATTAACGCAAGAATTATGAAAATTTATCATATTTTTATATTTAAGCAAAAAAATGATGGTACATAAGAATTAAATAACATAAGTATTTATGATCAATTTTGTTATTTATTCTCACAAAATGTTAGTCATTTTTGTAAAAAATTAATAATTTTTTTAACATTAGTTACAATATTTAATATAAAACTGCTAATTAACAATAAAAATGATCATGACAAATAATTTAACTATTAGATTATGTTAAGAATGTTAAAAATGTAGTAATTTTGAATTAAATTTATAAATAAATTTAAATTTTTGTGTAAATTTGTTGAATTAAAAGGTAAGAAAATAAAACACAAGTGTTCTAAAATTAATCTAAGGGTTAAAATTAATTTATTATTTTTAAGTTGAACATAATAGCTGAGATATAATTATGCCAGTCACTTCTATGAAAAATTTATGAGTCAATCCCTAATATTGATAATTATAGTAACATATTATTACTAATAGATTGTAAGTAATGAATGATCATTTATAACACAAATTAATCTCTATCAATCTTGAGAATATGAATCTTAGTTGTAATGCTAGTTATAATTTGTATATGTAAATTTAATTGAAATCTAGATAAAATCTATTGAGAACCCAAATTTAGTCTCAACATATTTTGGAAAAAGTAAGAAAAATATAACTAAAGGAGATTAGGCCACCATAAATCATCACAATAATACCATAACAAATTTAGCAACCAAGTCAATAATTTTTTTTTTTTTTTTGTCAAACCAATGAAAACATTGAATATTTATTTTTGTGATTACATTGTTAGCTTGTAAGTGAAAATATAGTTATGGGTGTTATTTATCTTAAAAAATTTATTCTTTAATCTTAACTATGAGAAATATTTTATAATTATTTTTAAATCAATAGATGTATAAACATTTACTCATTTAAAATACAATTTAAATTTTAAATTTTAAATATTTTAGTAATAAACATTACTATTAGTATTAAATCTTTGTATTATCACTGGTATTAAATATAATCTATCAATAAAAATTTAAAATTCTTTCATTAGTTTAACCTTTATAGACCAGGACAGAGACTAATTAGTGAAATGGGAAAAAAAATATTCAATATAATAAAATTGTTGAACAAAAAATTAAAAAAAATAAAGAGAAAGTCGTTAAAATTAGAAAGAAATTATTTAAGTTAATCATGTGACCTAAAAATATATTTTTAGTATATTTTATCATATAATCAGATTGATCCCTTTCATATTTTAAACACAGGAATCTAAACATCTCCTTTATAAAGAATGAGATTAATTCAACTCTTCATAACTTACAATAATATCAGGGCACATTAATTCATTTCGAATTTTGCGTATATAGACTTCTACTTTTTTATTCATTCTTCCTATTTTTAAATAATAAGTATTATCCTTTTTATTTTCAAAAATATAAAGTTTATTCATAATAGAATTTATTATTTTAAATATAAATTTTCTTTCCTTTTATTTATTATTTCTATTCCAGAAAGTGCACAAATTGTTATATTAATAGTAAAAAGTCTTATAATTTGTAAAAAAAACAGTTGCAAAAATGGTAGTAAATAAAAATAAAATAATACTAAATATAAAAATAATAAATATTATGTTTATTGAGTATATTTTTCTTATTAAAAAATCTAACATATTATTTAATTTTTAATACCATTAAATTAAATTATAATCATTTTACTTCTTTAAATATTTAAATATGATCTAATTTAACGTAATATATTTTTATCATTATAATATCAAAAACTTTCTAATTAAAAATTACCTATTTCTATCATTATAATATCAAAAAATATCTAATTAAAAGTTACCTATTTCTATCCTTATAATATCAAAAAATATCTAATTAAATGTTATATACTTTTACCGTTATAAATTTATTGTTACACTAATTGCTTACTAATTAGTAATTACAACTCATTTAATTTAAAAATAAATAAATTACAAAAATACGTTTAATTGATTTAAAATATATATATTAAAGATATAAAAATATTTTTATTAATTTTTAAAACTTACTTTAAATATGATGTGAAACTAATAAAAAATAACGTGAAAATAACCCATCATTACAAGTTTAGATGAAATTATCCTCATATTTCATTTGTTTTTTTCACATTCTATTTATTATTAAATTTATAAAATAATGAAAATACCTAATATTAACTAAAATTTATTAAGGTTGTTTTTAAAAAAAATTAAAATAATATATATATATATATATATATATATATATATATATTAATTTCCCAAACTTCCGTAAAACGCTTCCTTGGGTGGTGGTGGTAATGAAGGTAAGAATCAATACATGAATAGGTCATGTTGGTCACTTTGTCTTTTTAAGTCAGAAAGATACGTAATTATCTGCCACTAGCAGACAAACCACACCCTCAAAAAGCACAATTAACGTTGGGTTTATACTTTGGAGAGAATCGAGAAACCTCAAATATCAAGATTGCCCACTTCTCTACTACATAATTTACAAGCATTGCCATTATACTCCATACCATAAATTAATCTCTATAATTAAAAATAAATTCCAAGTTCAACAAAGCCCATTAAATTACACAAAATGAGCAGAATACACTACTACAATCAAGACACTAACTTCATATACTAATCGATGACATATAAGTGAGATAGCCCAATTACTAGAGTACATGGACCCATCGATAAGACTACTAATACAATTACATTAATAAAAAACCAATTAACCAAAAGAACAAGAGGTGGAAATGACATTCTCGTGTTCTTCGAAAATAAAATACACATTTTTATTGACAAATAACAAAAACCCATGAAAGATTAAACCTAGCGATGATGAGGGCAGAAAGTGAGAATATAGTTACCACGAGTGCAAGTGGCAATACTAGTTGGATCATCATAAGCATAAGAATAAGCCTTTGGACAAGCAGCTTTGAAGATCTTAGAATAAGCAGTTGGTTTGCAAGCTTGAGGACTCCCAAAACTACCAGTACAACAATACCTTGGAGAATTAAAAGCAAAGCAAGCACTTTTACAAGCCACAACCCTTCGATTATCATGAGATCGAACCTGGAGACCAACTGGGCACATCAAATTAAGGTCACTAACACAACCAGCATAACTACATTTTCCTTTCCCTTTAAAGGGTATAATCGAAATTGCCAAATTATAACCATCGACTAAACTAACATCATAAAAATCTTGGTCATTCCCTAAAGTTATTTCTGCTAAAGTAGCTGGTGGTGTGCCTCCAATGCCATTACAAAATAGATTACCACCACAATCACCTGTGGCACATCGACCGTGTCCCGAGGCATCAAAAGCACAACCATGACGACCCCATAAACGACCTGACCAAAGGGGTGGGAGATTAAGAGTGTAGGCTTTCTTTGGGGGGAGTTTAAAGCCACCATGAGCTAGTAGTGGCTTGCCTGCACTTGCTTGAATTCCTGGCCACACTGGGTGTGTACACTTGTTGTATAGTGTTATTGTTGTGCCTGTCACACTTACTGTACCAACAAAAATGTCAAATGTACTACAAAGCTTTTTTTAAAAAAAAATTATGCATATACATAAGTGTTCAGATTGAGGAAAAGTAAATGTATTGAAAGTTAGAGAGATTACCCAGAAAGTAAAAAGTGAGGAGGAGCATGAAGGGCATGAAGCTGCGGAGAGATTTCTGTGTTATATCCATGGCTGAATCTCTGAGTAGGAAAGAAAGAGAAGACTAGTGCTGAATAGAACCAAAACCCTCTTCTATTTCGAAATAACAACCACCATTATATTGTATCGGAAAATTGCAGCCGCTTAGTAAAAGTTTATCGTTTAAAATTTATTATTTAGAATTTAGTGATTAAAATTTAGGATTAATTAAAAAGAAATTAGATAATTTTATGTAAATAAATAAAATTGTGAAAAATTTAAAATTTATCATTTAGAATTTAGTGATTAAAATTTAGGATTAATTAAAAATAAATTAGATAATTTTATGTAAATAAATAAAATTGTGAGAAAAATAAGATGGAGTAAAAAATATATACATGTGACAAAAAAAAAGATGAGAAACTAGGTATTTTTTGAGAATACACATATTATAAGTTATATTTATATATATTAGTGAAGTAGGGAGTTAGGGGCATAGATATGCTTCAATCAAATAATATAAGTTATATTTATATATTAATAAGAGTTTGTAACACATAAAAAAGAAAATTAATAAAATTAAGAAACATTTTTTATTTTTTATTGTTCTTAAAATATGAAATATTTATTTTTAAAAAAATAATAATATCATATATTTTCATTATTATGTAAAAAAGAAAGATATATTGATAACTAAAAATTAATTAATATTTTATAGTTTCTAATTGTGACGTAAATATTTTAAATTTCAAGCGGAATCAATACACAAAAAATTTGAGTTAGTTTTGAAATTAACCAAAAAAAAATTGAATTAAGAATAGTCGGAATAATTAAAAATAAATTTCCCATAGTTTAATTGATATGACTTGAATTTTTTATTTTATTTATTCTTTAAGTATCTAATAAAATCGTATCTGATTGTAATAGGCTATTTATAATCGAACTTTGAAAAAATTAATCTAGCCTCAAGGCTAAAGCTTCGAGGCTTGTACCTCACAATAAAAAAAACTTAGCCTTAAATTTTATCAGAGGCTATAACAAATTACTAGGGTAGATAGCATATTTACTAAAAGTTCAAAAAGTCTATGGTTAATAAATCAATAACATTAATAATTTATCTATGGGTTTATTATTTTAATAGTAATATAATTTTATTTTTGATATATTTTTAAAATTTTATCTTATTAAATTCAATTAAATAAGAACATTAATTTAATAAAAAAATTTATTTAATTAAAAAAAAATTCATGTATAATATTTTTAAATAATTAATTAATTCATTATAAAATATATATCTTATGAATATTATTTATTTAATTGATTATATAAAAATAACCTCTAAATATCATACGGTTGGTATTATATATATATATATAAAAATTATATTAAATTAATATCTTTTTTTTAAGTAACACTCTCGAAAATTTTAAGAAATAGTATTAAAATCATAAAATAACAATCCATTACCTATTACATTAATGATTGTATAATAATATTTACCGTATAATCAAGATTTCTTAAAAGTTTTAATAGATTCAATTATTTTATCTCATCATTTTCTATTAAAAATTTCTTTTTTCAAAAAAAAAATATTAATTTTAAATTCTATTATCTAAAATACTATATAATTATGTAATTTAAAAAGTAATAGTTATATTATTAGAGTTATTTTTACTAATATTAAATTAAAATTTATACTTTTAAAAGTACTTAAGCATAAAAAATAAATAAATTATTTTGATATTAATATTTATTAATCTGAATATAATATATCAACACCACCAATAATAACGTATAATTTTTAAATGTGAGACTATGCTTGGAGAACATAAAAAAGTGGGGCTTTTAACAGCTGTAAATGAAAGATCTGAAATCAAATGGGTCTATTTGGACTCATTGTCTACAACTTTCTTCGTACCAGATTGTACTTTTTATTGACAAAAACTCTTTTAACTTCAAAATTTGAATGTTTTCGTTCCCAAAATCTTGTATATACATTTAAGCCAGGTTTATTATTGGGATAAATTAATAAATATTATCAAATTATTATAAAAATTATAAATATATTATCTAATTTTATTAAATAAATAAATAATATTTATATATAATTGATGATATAAATATATTATTATATTATATTTTTTAATAATATATTTATATAATTAATAAAAACTTTTATGATAATTACTTTTTAAATAAAAATATTTGTATGTTAATTATATTTGATTACGTTGAATGTCTTAAATTTAATTAGATACATTTAACTAAACTCATTTCGAATTATTAAATAATTTAATAAATTAAAAAAATTATTAAAACGGTTACTTATAATCTACTCAATTCCGCTCACATATAAGGTTAGTGATAAAGATGTCCACCGATATGATCTGGTCCGATCTAATCCTATTTTGATACTATTTAAAAATAATTTTAATTAATACAAATCGAATTAGATCGTTTGATTTATAAAACCATTCGATTCAATCTAATCTAGTACAATTTGGTATATTTTTTGAACAACTCTAATGAAAAATAATTTAAAAATTTTAATATATTATTAAATCGATCTGTCCGATTCGATCAATTTAAAAACTAATATAACCGAACCGAACCGTTTGATTTTATAAAACTGTTCAATTAGATTTATGAATAAAAAACATTTCACTTAATTCATTTATCCATTTTTTTGACCAATAAACTTTTTTTATTATACAATCAAATTTTTTTAATTAAAAAATAAATTTAAACTATCAATTTCTTTATTTAATTAATTATAACGCATCTATCTTATTATTATTTAACATTAAAAAAATTAATACTATAATAATGTCAAAATTGAGTCAAATATAATAATAAATTAAACAGATTTAAATAATTAGACTTTTTTTCAAACATTTTAAATATGCATATTTAATTTTTGATTTTCTTTTTAATTTTTATTCTTAAATATAACACGTAAAATAATCTTATTTAGTTTGTTGGTATTTATTTTAATTAAATTCATTATTAATCTCAAAGAATTAAGATACCTTAAAATATATTAATAAATTAAATAAAAATATTTAATAAATCTGAATGAAAAATATTAAAACAAAAATAAAACTATTCCAAATGTACCGTTACTTTTCTTTTTGTTTAATAAAAAAAGGTAACAATGCTTTTTCCGTGAAGTTAAAGATTCGGAAGCCAACAATTCAACTTATCTCACGGCAAAGAATAATAGCTCATCTTAAACTACATAAACACAGCTGGGTGATACTAACAGTATGGGTAAGCAATATTTAGAATTTATTTATTTTTTATCGATTTGAATATGATATTATTTTAATAGATTTAAAAAAAATTTAATCCAAATTTGATTCTAAAATATAATTAAATCAAACCAATCTGAATTTAAACATATCGAATTCTTTTAATATCTGATAAGATTATATTAATATTTAAAATTTATTTATAAATTATTTTCATATATAAATCACAAAATATATTAATTTAAATTTTAAATTGATATTTTTGTAATACATATTATTATTTATAGTTACAACTAAAAAATAATAATAAATAAGTTTATACAATTATTAAATTATAATAAATTTTTATTTTTATATTTAAGATAAAATAATAATATAATATAATTACATTATATATGATATTTACTTATAACATGTTATAAAATAAAATATATATTTATAATTTAATAATAATTCAGTTTGAATTAAATTTATCAATTCAAATTTGATAAAATTATAAAATTTATCAATTAAATTTTAGAATTTAACCATTCAAATCAAATTTCTCATTTTAAATAAATTAATTAGATTATTTAATGCTTATAAATAAAAGTATTATAACCAATGTATTGATATTTGAGTTTATGGTATTAATAAAAAAGAATATTTAGTATTTAATTTAAGTATCAGTGTCCTTTTAATTTTTTTCTACAATCCTTTTTAATTATTATTTTTTATATTTCAGTGAAAGGGTCAATTACATAATAGCATTTAAAAAAATTTAAATAAAAAACAAATGAAAAAAATAGTTATGATTATATTTTCTGTAAGATAAAAATTTAAGAGTATAACTTTTTATTTTAAATTTTTGTCATTTCTTAAAAATTTTGAACTTGTATTATTATTGATAATATCAATATATTAACCAAAAAAATATTAACATTTAATTTGAATTATTTTAGTTATTGTTATATGATATTGGATATCTTAGTAAATGTAATTATATTTTCATGTCCTATGTTATTGAATTTTTTCATTTTAATGTCATAATTTAATTATCAATATATCCTTTAGTCATTAAATTAATATTTTTTTATGCTAGTCTTTTCTTTTTGTTAAATTTCCATGTTAATTTGTAAAAAAAAAAGAGTACTAATATTTGAATTATGATACTAAAATAATTTTTTTTAATAACATAAGACATAAAGAATACTAATACTTTAACTAAAATATTAAAATAAAAACTTTTAATAATATAAAACCAAAAAAAATATAAATACATTAATTTGGTAACCAAATCCACAAACACAGTCATGTTCCTAATAGTACAATATTACCACCTGCTGAGCATTTGGAGCTCAATATAGCGTGAATAATAAATCTTATATATATATATATATATATGAATTTTAGTTATAAGATTTGTTGTAATCTTTTCCTATAATCTTAGTTGTAATTCAAAGGAGGTTATACAGAACCCAAGCACTATTATATTTATTTTCACATTATATGTTTAATAAGAAAAATAAATATCAATATCTATTAGTAAAAGAAATAAAAATGCATAAAAATGATTAGGCATTATCTTAAATTCACTGTCAGCCATCACAATAATACATAACAAATTGGGCTAACTAACCAATGAATAAATTTGAAGATATATTTGCATGATTGTATTATTAATTTGATAGATTTTTAAAATTTATATGTGTTTCAGTGAATTTGGAAATACAGTAATGAATTTTATTTATTTTAAGTTTTTGTTATCGAATATTAGTATGTGAAACATTTTGTAATTATTTTGAAATAATAGTTGCATAAACAATTGTTTAATTAAAATGTAATATAAGTTTTAAATATTTTGATAATTAAATGTTCTAATTGATATTTAATGCGATAAAACACTAACAACATGTTTCGTTTGAGTGGAATAAAATGAAATAAGAATTATTCATTTTAATTTTATGTTTGTTTTGATTGAAAAATAGAATTTAAATTGAATTGATTCTTAAAAGATAATGAATCGTAATTTCGTCTCTCTCTTTAAGAAATCATTATTTTATTCTTATCTTAACTTTTTTTCCAAATTTTATACTAATCCTAAATCCTAAATACTAAATCCTAAAATACTAAACCTTATTTAAGAAAAACAATTAACACTAAACCCAAATCCAAAAAACTTAAATCCTAAATTTCAAAACCTAAATTCCAAACATCAAAACCCTAAATTCTATTTAGAAAAATAATAATTTTAATAATATATTTTTTTTAAATAATAATTATTTAGAAAAAAATAATAATTTTAAAAATAATAATTAAATGAAATTATTTATATTTTATTGAATATAGTGGTATTAAAGTAATATATAGTATTTTACATTTCATTTCAATTTTAAAATAAATATTTTAATATTGATTTTTTATTTGATTCTAGTAATCAAACTAAACAAAATTTTTTATTTTCTTATATTCTACTCTCATTCTCGTTCATATTCTTATATCATTATTTGAATCAAACTTTAACTAAAAATAACTTGGATTTTTTCATTATTTTTTAACATTTAGAGAACGGTGAGAAAGATAGATAGGCTGGTGAAAAAAAAACTGATTCAATTTAATGGAATTTACTTTGAACAAAAATTAGAAGAAATAAAGAGAAAATAGTTTGAGATTTAGTAAATTTTTTTAAATGATTAATGTGTCCTTAAAATATTATTAATATATTTTATATAGTAAAATAATGTATCATAAAGTTAAAGCATCTTGCAATAATCTATTTTTTATAAACACTTAAAAGCATTTTTTTGTAAATAAGAATACTAAATGGCACTGATTATTAATTACGAAAATGTCAATGTTTTTGACAATATTGTTGTAACAATATTGGTTTTTTATACATCACAACATTAAAACATGATGTTCATATTTTTTAGTTAAATTATAGTAAAAATGTCAATAATATCGTTAAAATTTTATTATCGTTAAACTATTACTTAAATGTTTTTTAGCTAATCTAGGCATTTTGAATATTTTGTTAAAATGTGAATAAAATATCAATTTTTGATTTTTTTTCTTCTTTATGAATAATTATTTCAATTCAATTTTTTTTTACTTCTATAATATATAGTATATTATCTTTTCATAGCATGTTTGCTATATATATATATATATAAATATTTTAAAAAATAAATAATCAATAAAATTTATTTTTATATTATCAAAATTTATCTATTTATAATAGTTATAATTAGATATTTTATTTAATTATTTCAAAAAATTTAACTACTTATTCTACAATATTTAACAAGAAAAAATACATATTTTATTATACAATATTTTAATTAATCAATTAACTTATTGATTAATATAAATATTTTATATATTTTATACATATATTAAATAAAAAAATTAGATTAAAATATAAGTAGTGGATTTTTTTAATGTTTTATAAATTTTTTCATATTTTTGATAATTTTTTTAAATTTTTATTTACAACAACAATGTCTTCTAAAAATTATATCTCCATGTTTTTAAGAACAATTATATTTAAAATCTGACTAATGACCCAAATAAATAGAATTTTTTTTGGATGAATTTTATAATATTATCATAATTTAAATTATTATTATAATATTAATTTAATAATAATAATAATAATAATAATAATAATAACAATACAATTGGCATTTAATGCATAATTATATATACTATCTTTCTTTCCCCTCGTTCTCTTCCATTTTTTGATTCCTATAATTCATACCTTCTTCCTTTTTTCTCATCTTTCCCCCACTCTTGGCTTATTTATCTTTTCAATTTTTTCTTTACTTCTCACTGTAAAGTATAGTATTTACTCTCTCTCTCTCTCTCTCTCTCTCTCTCTCTCTCTCTCTCTCTCTCCCTTAACGACGTACAAGAAACTAAAAAAATCACAGATGCATTTACAAATCTTCATCAGACTTAAGATCTTTAAAAATTCAGAATTTTCTAATTTTTGAAAAAAATTAATCAAATTTAAATAATATTTTCAAAAATAAATTTAAAATTAAAAAAAATAATATTCTAAAAGTATGATAGTTTTAAACTTTAACTTTATATTTGGAATAAAAAATTAAATTATAGTGTTTTTAAAAATTTATATTTTTTATATTTGTGCATTTATAAAAAAATGAAAATTGTTTTTCATTTCAAATCTAAGTTTTTGTTATTATTTTTTATTACCCTTTTGAATTTTTAGTATATATTTATAAAAAGTATCTTTTGTATTTTATTTTTCATAGAAGATTTTAAGAAATCGTAGTTGCAAATTTCAATTACAATCGAATAGAAAATTTCAAATTTACTGAAACAACAAAGTTCTTCAAGTTTTAAAAAAACAATTACATTTTTTTATAATGATTTTTTTAGAAGTTGTTTGAAAAAATAAATAATAAAATTAATGAATGTAATTACATATTTTCTAAAATTAATAGATTTTTTTTTATAATTTTATAAAAAATATCAGAGATATTTGATGTAATGTTGTTCTCTTTTCAAATTTCAAAGAAAGTGAGTTTTTTTTTTTTTTTTGAGAGTGAGGAGTAGAAAGAGTATTCTTATTTAAAAATAAATAAAATACTAAATGTCAGATTTTTAAAAATATTAAATTATTTGATAAAATTTTAGAGTGATTAATATTAAAATAATTTAAAATTTTATCTAATAATTTAATATTTTAATATTTTTAGAAATAGTAGGTATTTTTTCTCCTCTTAGGACCGACCTATGGCAAAGTAGAGGCAGGAGCAGAGTTTCCACTTGAACGGGCAGTCGGGCAGAATGATTCCTCTACCATGTGAAAATGGCAGAATAAGCGTTCTCTTTCCTGAGATAGGGACATCTCCCCACTGTTGCTGCTCTGACCTACCTTGATTATTGTGCCCTTTGTCTCCACTCTTTCCCTTGATTTGGGGTTTTCACAATTAAATATGACTAAACAATAATTATCCTAATTTAATTTTTATTCATTTTACTATAATTTTTTAAATTTTAACATTTATTTCAAATAATTAATTATCAATTAAATCAAATATATATATATATATATATATATATATATATGTTTCATCTTAAAAATTCAACTAAATAATAGCCTTTTAACTTTTACTCGCTCGATATTTTAGTTCTCATTCTAATTTTGCTTTTCCTTTTATATTTGATCCATTTTTTTTAATTTGATAATTTTATCTAAATTATTTATTCTTAATTAAATATAATATTTTTACGTTAATATTTCAAGTGATAGTTACACATGAAAATTTAAACTATAATTGCTAAATATGAAAATTTAATGGACAAAAAGTTACAATTTTTTTTATTAAAATATCAAAGTATTAAAAACGATAAAGTTAATTAAATAAAATTATAATATACTCTTAAAAAAATTCAAATTTAAAGAAATTCAATCATATACATTTTTAATATATATATGTATTAATTAACTCAAAAGTTTTGATAAATTATTTATCGTATTATGTAAATTTTAAACATACGAAACAATTAATCAAATATAAAATTTTAAAATATATTTATAACAATACACAAGCAAGATATTACTAAATGTATCGAAGTTTTTAAAATTATTGGAAGTAATGTATTTCTTTTTCTCTTTAAAATGACCATCATGTATATGAGGCTAAATAAATTTTTAAAGATCAAATATTATATTTCATTGAAAATTAATAATTTAGATTAAAATTGTTAAATTTAAAAGATTAAAAGATTTAATCTTAAAAAATAAAGTAAAAGATTAAAATATAAAATAAGTAAAAATTAGGGATAATGTATGTGTATTGTTTATTTGAGTTTTTAACATTAAACATTGTTTTTATCGAGAATAATAATTTCGTCCATAATTATTAAATTTAATAAATTAGAGGTTCAATTTCTTTTTATAGTAGATTTAATCAATTTATTAAATTTTAATTTATTAAATTTTAAAAAGTACATAGTTAAACAACATAAGATTATAACTATTGATAATCTCTAAGGAAGGTATTTAATCATATTTGTCACAACTAATAGTAAAGTATCACTTTAAATAAGAATATTAGTGATTTTATATTAACATGTTAAATTAGAATTAAACATATTTATGTAATAAACTGGTTGATCATTTTAATTCATGTATATATAATTATGATATTTAAACATAGATTCAAATGCATCAAAAAACAAGGATTAAATCTAAAAATTCATCGTAACATTATATTAATTAAAATCATAATCTATAACTTAAAAATTATCAAAAATCACATAAATAAACTAATTAGATATGAATTCTAAAAGAATCATAATTTAAATCACAGAAACACAAGAAAAAAAAGAAGCAAAAGAAGAAAAAACTAATGACTAATGTCTATGGTTAATCTACAACTCTTAAAATACCTCTTTGAATCCTATCTTTCCTCTACCTTCCAAAATTTCTACAAATCTAAGTGTATTTTTTTTGTAAATTTTGTGTCTAAATCTGTGCTTCTTTTGTGGTTAAACTTAGTTATATATTTACAATATAAGAGTTACACATTGTTGTGGGCGGAAGCAATAAATAGCGGTATATGAATATATCAAAGCAATAAAATGAACACACAGAATTTACGTGGTTGACGATTGCTAGGTGCGAGAGGCGACGGATATTATTTGATAGGAAATATACGTAGTACGATCTGGATTTCGCCTTAATAATATCTAAAATGTTTCCCAAAACTGCAGTATTTTCTCTCTGAGTTTGCTTATACTCTCTCGATTTTTCTTATTTTTGCCTTGTTCTTCTTGATAAACTCTTCCACTATTTATAGATGAAGAAAAGGCTCCGCTTTCCCCAAATTGTGCCATAATTTAAGCCTTAAATTAGGCCATGAATTTCAAATTATGCCACTAATTTCCTTAAATCATGCCATTGAATCATGCCACAAATTAGTGGGACACTAATTTCCCCTGAAATTATGCCACTAATTTGTTACTTTTAGAGCCAATATTCAACAATCTCCACCTTGGCGAAAAAGTTATAACGTCAAGCCTCGAAATGTGCGCCCTGGCGCCTAGCTCGAGAGATGTTGATCAAGTTCAGCGGTGTTGAAACTTGATCCACCGTAACCACCTTTGTAGCATATCCGCAGGTTATCTCAGTCCGATTCAGGCTCACGGAGTATAACATTCCCCTTCATCAACGATTTCCCAGAACAAAATGAAATCGAACATCGATGTGCTTGGCGCGACCATGACGAACTTGGTTCTTTGCCAAACAAATGGCACTTTCGGGCTGTCGTGAAAACCTCCGCGTTCTTCCGAACAATACCCAAATCGCCAGTCGGCTTGAGAAGCCATATAGCTTCTTTGAATGCTTACGGCCGTATACTGCGCACTCTTGTGGTAGACAAAGCTACGATTGACCTATGATGTTGATCTCCAACAACCGGTCCTCACCGCCATTGTGAACACATAACCAGGTTGTAGATCGACGCTTATCAGTCTCCAAGCGTGGTCGAGAATCCACGTATCCAACTAGGTGTTTACCTTCATCTTGTCTCTGCTCAAACTTCAATATCCGATGCCCAAGATGTATGCACCGTAGAATCCACTTCAGCGCGCGATGTCACTGCAGGATTGCGTATGCGACTCACCCATACTAACGGCGTGGGAAATATCGGTCTGGTGCAAACCATCATACATCAAGGCACCAGCGGCATTTGCATATGGAACACGTTCCATTGCTTCTTCATCGGTGATGTCTTAGGTGACATTAATGCACTTAATGCCGAAAGCGGTGAGAAGCGGTGTACTTACCGGTTTGGTTTTTTCATCAATGTCAAACCTTTGTAGTACTTTCTTGATCTTGAGTACGTATAGACCGGTACTTATGCAACTACATCTCTTGTGATTTCCATCCCAAGAATTTTCTTGCTTTCTCCAAGATCTTTCATTTCAAATTCGAACTTCAGCCAGGCCTTGATAAGATCTCCACCTTGTTCTTAGATGCAATCAACATATCATCACATATAAGAGCAAATAAATGAAATGCGAATCTTGGAGTTTAAAGTATACACGATGATCAAAGCCCGACTACGTGTGTACGCTGCTCCTCACGATGAAGCTATCAGCGCTTGTACCGTTGTCGCGGTGATTGCTTCAAGCGGTAAATTGACTTACTCGGCTTGCAAGCCCATTCTCTCATCCTGGAATTTTAAAGCCATCCCAGGTTGAGACATGTAGATTTCTTCGTTCAAAGTACCGTGGAGAAAAAGGCTGTTTTGACATCGAGTTGAGCTAACTCGAGATCAACCTGCTGCTACCAAAGCCAATAGTATCCGAATAGATGAATGCTTAACAACAGGTGAGAATACCTCGTTGTGATATTCCTTCTTTACGGCGTAGCCTTTTGCTACCAGTCTGGCTTTGTATGATGTTGTCTTTACAGAGCACCTTCCTTGGCGTGAACCGTTTGCAACCAATGGAGTTTTCTTTCCTTTGGGAAGTTGAACCAACTCCCAGTACGATTACGATGTAGAGACTTCGTCTCTTCATCCATTGCCATTTTCCCACTTCATACTATCAGCTCTTTGCACGCGGCCTGCAGCAAGGGTGCACGGGACATCATCATCGATTCTTGAAGTGCGAATGCTACCGTGTATACGTGTATGCGGTAGGCTTATAATCTCCCTTCTCGGTCGGTAGTGGCAATAGATTACGGCTCTTTGATTAATCGGTAGTGATGGTGAGAGAACCTCCACCTCAGTAGAGATCTCTTAACGATCATCAATTTCATCTTCACCACGATCGTGGTGGTGCAATCTTTTCTGGATCTTCCGAAGTCTCAAGCATCGCGCCTTAGAAAGAGTATTTGGACTTTCATTCTCTTTCTCTGAATTTGTTTGTCTCAAAGCATACCGCATTCGTCGAATGTAACATCTCGAGCTTAAGGCGATCTTCTGGATTCACCACACCAAAGTCGAAATCCTTTAACTCCTTCCTTAAAGCCCAAGAAAACTTTCTTTGCTCTCGGATCCGGTTGGATTCACTAACATGAAAATATGCAGGGACATCCAAATATTCGCAATGAATCATAATCGGTAGCGGGTTGTCGAGACCGTACCTCTTTAGGAGTTTTTCCATCTAATGCGATCGCGAGTACATTGACTATATGAGTTGCATATGACAAAGCCCTCGGCCAAAATGCCTTGCTCAATTTGGAATGAGATAGCATCACTGTCGAACTTTCTCAAGCAAAGTACGATTCATTCGTTCCTGCTGACTCCGTTCTGTGGTGTACGAGGAACTGAAAAATGTCGATTATCCCTTCATCTTGACAAACTTTAAAGAAAGGATCTCGATTTACTTACTGCCACCGTTATCGGATCGAGCCTTTAATCTTCTGCTGTCCGAGTCTCGATCATTTTCTTCCATTTAAGAAAGATATCCGAACTTCATCTTTGTGACTCATAGTGTATATCCAGGACATATCTAGAGAAATCATCAATAAAAGTCACAAACCAACGTTTACCTCCCAGTGAAGCATTCTTGGAAGGTCCCCGAACATCCGTGTGAATATAATCGAGAGATCCTTAGTACGATGAATGGCGGTCTGAACTTGACTCTTGCTTTGTTTTCCCGTTATTGCACCACAATCGAGAAATCAAACTTTCCGGGCACCTTTCAAAAGACCTTTCTTCATTAAGCCTTGCAAAGCCTTTTTCACCGAGCATGCCCTAAGCGCATGTGCCACGGCGGAAGAATCATTTGCCTTTTCTTGAGAACTACTTGAGCCATTGTCCTTCACGTAACTGTGTACACCCATCTAAGAAATACAAGTTCGCCTTCCGAGTACCTTCGTTTCACATACGCACCTCGTACAACTTTCAAGACTCCATTTTCCAATGTTACCTTGTAACCATCGGGAATCTAGAACACCAAAGAAATAAGGTTTTTCTTTGGAGTCGAGAATCATACCTTACATTTGTAAGTCGTTTGATTGTACCATTAAATGCATCTTTAGTATTGTTAGATCCACTTTTTGTCGACGAGGCATTGTCGTTGCCCGTAAGCCTGACTCCTCCATCGAGCTCTTTCAAAACCCGAAAACCAATGTCTGTTTGGACACGTATGATAAGAACATCCGAGATCGAGGATCCACTTGCTCAGAGTAGGTTTTGATGATGAAACCGAAAAAAGGTCGATTCTTCATCTTCACCGGTGACCTGTGCAACATTTGCATTTGACTTGTCCTTGTTTGGACAATCTTTCTTCCAGTGATGCCACTTTACGGTGACAATAGCACACGCTCGTCCTTCGCGGGACGTCTTACGGATGACTCTCTCCGGACTTTAATCTAAATTTCCCCTTATTATTTGATCACGGATTTTTTGTTGTTAGTTCTACCTCTGCGTCAATGCTTAACGATATTGAGTCTACGTGATCATGTTGATCCTTCTTCCCACTCGTTATTTACCAAAGCATTTGAAACATCTACGAACTTAACCTCGTCCTTTCCATATAACGGGGTTGTGGTTAAATGCTCATGCTTCTCGGGTAATGAATTCAAATAAAGCTTTATCTTTTTCATCGATAATTTCAACATCTAAATTTCTGAGATCGGCCAAAATTTTATTGAAATTATCTAAGTTGCTCAATCATAGGGGGTACCTTTCTTGTACTGAAACGGAAAAGTTTCTTCTTCAAGTAAGTCTGTTCTCAATACTTTTCGTCATGTATTTGTCCTCTGGTTTCTTCCGCAGAATCGCTGCTACATTCTCTTTCATGACAAAGTACTTTTGATCTTTCCTAAGCACGGTCAGGTTGTGCCACAAGCTTGTCGGTTGACATAATTCCAATCTTCATTTGAATAATCTCCTGGCCTAGTCTCCAGAGGCTATATTAGATCATGCAAGAACGATAGATCTAATACTTCACATTGCCACACGCCAAAGTTATTTGTCTTGGCCGAATTTCTCCACCTCGAACTTTGATTTGGACAACATGGTTCTTCGAGTAGAACTTGGTTTGCCATAAATTCTATGATCAACTTGTTCACCTTCCGATCTATCCTTATGCTCGGCCCATAAGTACAAGCCCCGATAGCATGCAAATTTTGCACTTACAACTTAAAAGCAGGTGTTTTCCAAATTTTATACCTTATTTGAAAAAAGCGAATTAAAATGATTGAATTTGGAATGGTCCAATTAGCTAAGAATAGATCCAACTCGGTTGAAAGCAGGATGAAAAAGCAGACCAACTCGGTCCAAATATCACTAGTGTAGAGTTGACTCAAATTCAACTTCGGCGAAGTTGACTCGATTCTTGTGCGGGGATTCCGGCAGCTTCCGGCGGTGATTGACTTCCGATTTGAAACAATTCTTTCACTGGTTGCGTTAAATGTCGTCAAAACTTCGATTTGATATATATCTTTTGCTATATTTGGCTCGATACCAATTTGTTGGCGGAAGCAATAAATGCGGTATATGAATATATCAAAGAATAAAATGAAACACGAATTTCGTGGTTACATTACTTTAGGTCCCGGGAAGCGTGATATTATTTGGAACCGGTAGGAAATATCTGATCTGATCTGATTTCCTACTTTAATAATATCTCTCAAGTGTTTTCCTTCGCAAAAAAGTATTTTATAACTTTGAGTTTCTTATACTTTCTCTACGATTTTTTCTTATTTTTGCCTTGTTCTTCTTGATGCATGAACTCTTCCCTATTTATAGATGAAGAAAGGCTCCTTTCTAAAAAGTCAGTGCCATAATTTAGCCTTAAATTAGGCCACCAATTTCGCTTAAATTATGCCACTAATTTCCTTAAAATCATACAAATCATGCCACAAATTAGGACACTAATTTCCCTAAATTATGCCACTAATTTGTTACTTTTAGAGCCAATATTCAACACACATAATGTAATTATGATTAGAGTAGTAGAAATCTAAAATAATTAGAATTTTAAGCTAATAAATTTAGAATAAGTTGGATAAGAATGCTAAAAATACGATGTTTTACGACAATTCTGAGAGTGTAGGTTGCATCACCCGTAAACTCATACCGTAGTGTGAGTTTATTTTTCGTTTTGTTAAATTTCATTAGAGAGGCTTGTGCCGTGATACATTTATACTCATGCTGCGGACACGTTCTTGTTTTTCCCACTTTTAGGTTTTGATCATTCCTTGATATATTCTATACAAATGATTGTATTTAGGTCATGTATTATATAACAATTATGTCCCTAATTGTGTGGATTTGGTTGGCCTTTTATCATCTTATTTTTTAACGTCTAAAAATACTTGAAATATATCAAAAAATATCTAATGATTTCAAAAAAACTTAAGTAAAAATATAATATGAAAATTTAATTCATTCTTTAATCTCAATAAATCACAACGTAGTCATGTTTTTTAGGCAAATATTAATAGGTGACTTCTATCTTTTGTATTACTCAGCTATATTAAATGGATGGATATTTGAGTCAAAGAAAAAAAGAAAAATGGGTAGAATAAGCAATCCAATTTTTTTTTTGTTGTTGTTGAAGTTGGGTACTTATTAATAGCCGAATAAATTTATTTACAAGATTAACAAAATGAAAACATGGTCTTTTTTTCTTCCTTTTTCTTTGGATGATCTGGGGCATTATGCTCGAGTGAAATTGCTATATGTTAGCTGAGCAAGGATGGATATTAACTAAAGAGCACAATTCTCTTTGTGCTACGGTACTAAAAGTAAAACATTTTCATAATTATACATTTTTATATTTCCATGTTAAGAAACCTATCTCGTATAATTTTTAAAATATGATTAATAATCGAGGGATATCTCTATTAAATAAAATACATATACTAACTCGTATTATTAACTTAGTATATTAGGCACTAGTATTAGTCTTAACTTTTTAAAAAACTAATTTATAAAATAAAAATTTTATCTTTATAAAAATATTTATTATTTTATGTATTCTTTCATATTTTTTGTCCAAATTTCATTACAAAAACAACCATATAACCGTAGAAACTATGTCTAATTCTACCATCCTCTTTGTCATATCTTTGACACTATATCATTTTGTCACCTACTAACAAGAGTTTACAGAATAATTCAAAAATATAATTTTTATAGAAACTAAAGTTTGACAACCATCAATTCATTTGAAGTATCATCTATGTCAATGACTGCATCTATCATCAACTCATTTATTTCGATTTTCTTAGCTTTATTTTCGTTTCTCAACTACATTGTGTTCCATCGAAGATGGATATTTCAAATGAGTTGGTGGTGACCTAACTATAAATTCATTAAAAAAAATACACCTTTCGATTATTCTGTAATAAATAGTGAAAATTAGTTGGGTGATAAAGAAATAAAGCAATATAAGAGGTACATGGAAATGATAATGAAGTTTGATTATAATTGTTAAGATAGTATGAGATATTTTTATATTAAAATGAATAAAAACAAATCATAAAATAATAAATATTTTTATAATGATAGAATTATTGTTGTATGAATTAGGTTTTTTAAAAAAATTAGAAAAATTATTGTAGTTTTTGTTAAATAATGGAGTTATTATTGGTGTACTAATTTGATAATATATTTTTAAATATATACTTTTTATTTAATAAAAATACCATTAAATTAATAAATTCCTTTTAAAAGCATTAAGAAGACAAGATCGGTTTTACTTCAAGTATTAAATGGAGAGTGGTTGATGGCACACGTATAAATATTTGAGTGGACGCTTGGCTCCCAAATTTCAAATTTTGAAGTTTTATCATCATACTTGTCAAATGGATTTGATAAAGTTGCTGATCTTATTGATCCAAGGAATATGTACGTCATAGATTGTTCAATGTTGAGGCAACTTTCATGCCTATTGAAGCTTTCTCCATCCCACTAACTAGAGTGAGCATGCAGAATAAATTGTAATGGCACTTTAATGGAAATGGTTTATGATGACTTTATTCTATGTCAAAAATGCTTATAATTTACATCATAAAATCTAAATAGTTAATAAATGCAGATTCTTCTCATGATAAAAGGAAATGGAGTGCAGTTTTGCAGTCAGCAAATTTTTTTCTTAATAATTAATTATAAGGCTTCCTCTTCTACAACTTATCAGAGTACAACTCCTATTTGATTAAAATCTCCTCCAAATTGGGTAAAAGTAAATATGGATGCAACATGCATGGGATTATAGATCTTGCGTTTTCTAGTATTGGACTGGTTTTTCATAATCATGATGGAACTTTTTTGAAGTCTTGTGTGCTTTAAATTGGAATGGGCAGCTGATTCTCTTATGGCCGAGCTTCTAGCTGTAAGAGAGGGATCAAGATTGGTTTTCAGTTGGGTGTTCAAGCAGTAATTCTTGAAGGAGTACTCAAGCTACTGAGAAAGTCAAATTACAAAGCACTGATTTGTCTCAGTATGTTAATTTGGCTATACTAAGCACTATCTTTCTTCAATTAGAAAATGCTCATTCCGCTAATGTTTTGTCATATTCTTTTACTGTTCGGGTCAAATTTATCTCTATTAAAGTAGAGAAGTAGAGATGTAAACAAGGATGTAATGTAAGATTAACCTATGCTATGAGTCATTAATTTTATTAGCACAATTTCTTCTCATCCCAATTATGTTTTAGTTTGTTTGGACGGTAATGAGACAAGATATCTCATTTATTTTTAACGAGTTTAAATTATGAATAAAATTATAAAAATAATAAAAAATGAAATATTTTTATCTATAATAATTATAAGTTAATTAATTACAATTTAAATGATTTTGATAATTACCTATATGTAATTTATCAGAATATTAGTTTGGATATGATTCTTACTTAATTATTAATATATCATTTTTATTTCAAAAAACAGTTGTAGTTTCTATTGTTTGGATTCTCTATTTCTATCCTCTTATTAATTCCCCCATATAAATTGGCTCTCGTAATAAATAAATATTATGTGTAATTTCATTAGTATCTCAACAAAATCATGATTGCTATTAGTTGGAATGGACGGGGTCTTAAGAGATCTAACTTTGCAGTAATTAGTTATGAGAAATTGTCCAGATTTTGTCTGGTTGATAAAAACTAAAGCAAGTGTTGCAGACTCTGAAAATTTGCAAATTAATTTATCATTTTCTAATAGTACTATTCTTACATCTAACGGTCTTAATTGAGGTTTTTGTAAGTGATTTCTGTTATAATTGATTAAAAATAATATTAGTTTTGTTAATCAAAATTAAGGATGATTAATTTAGAAAAAAATTCATAAAATGTGGTTTACGATATTATCAAAGAAGAAGATGCCTAATTTTGTTTGAATAAAGAATAGGAAAATTAGATAGCCTAATTTTATTGAATAAAGAAATGTTTGACATATGAAATGAGAACTTGAAAGCTATAAATATGACTTCATTTCTTCATTGATATTCATCCCAAAAATAGAGAAAAACTTGTATGAGAAGTTCTTAAGTGAGGGAATTTTGTGGGAAAATTATCTTGATCTTGTAATTACTCTTGTCTTTTGGGTGTGTGAGAAAATTACTGAGAGTGTGGTTGTAACAATTTTCCACATAGTGAATTTTTCTCTGGTTGTCTTTTGACAACGAAAGTGATTTTTCTCTAATTTGAAGTTTCTACTATAATTCTTGTGTTATGTATTATCTATTTTTCTGTTATTTGATATTCTGTTAAGAAAGATATTGAGATAAAATTTATAATTATACTATTTTATCCAAATTTACTAACAATCTATGAATTAACAATGCTATAATGTACATGTTCTAATTATGTCTTTGTTGAATTCTTTGGTCTCTGTCATGGTAATGAAAAAAAAAATTTGTGTTGTTTTTAAATTCCTCACTATTATCATGCCAAGCAAAACAATTAATTGCCTGGAGATTTTAAGTTTTGTCTTAAATATAGACATTGATTTACGGGTGAAACCCACCTAACCGACCGAATTTGTGTTTTATATATTCAAATAAGTTGATTTTGGTTTTAAAATACTAAAACAATGATGAGTTGAGTTTTAAAGTGTGAAAATTGATGCATAAACGAACCGAATTATATATTATTAATTCATATATTTATTTTTTTAATTTTATATATTTATATTACATTTATCATATATGTTTATCATTGTTTAACTTTAGTTAAATTTTTACTAATAACTTATATTATGTTTTTCTTAACGTTCATATTTTTTTTAAATTATTGTAATTAATAAAAAAATTAAATTATTTTTTGTTATCAATTCTCAATAATTTAATTATTTTAAAAGTTATTCTTTGCTTGAAAATTAATGCACAATTATAATTTAAATAATAATTTATAATTTTTTTTAATTAACTAACCGAATAAACAATAAATCTTATTTATTAATTTAATATTATATAAAGTTAAAATAATTTAAGTTAACTTAAAAAATAAGTAGGTATAAAACGCAAATTGAACATATCAAACCGACATAAATAGGTTATCAAATGTACTCTAACTAATGTTTTAATGGTTGATTTTGATTTTTGATTTAGAAAATCGATATACGTCGATTTAATTAATATTTTAAACAAAACCTACCAAAATCGAACCACATCTACCCGTACATTGTTTGATGCTTAGTTGGAGATTTAAATTACATTATGTTTAATTATGTGTTTACATTTTTGGTATAATGAGAATAATGATCTATTAGATTTTTTAACTTAAACAAATGCATTGGAACTTGGTTGTACTTGTTGTAATAAAATCTCAAAACTTGAAAGAATTTACCAACGTTTTGACTGAGTAATTGTTTCTTATAAATGGATACCTTTATTTCCAAAGATAACGATAGTTAACTTACCATATTTTACCTCTGATAAAGATCCTATTATTATGCACTTCAATGGTCGAACCAAACATTTAAGAATAAGTTTTTTAGGTTCATTGTAGCTTAGTTTAGAGACCATAGTTGTATTCCTTTCATTTCACATGCTTGAAAGGACATTAATAACTCTTCCCTTATGCTTATATACCTTTATACCTTCCTAATACTCATTGATGGAACTTTTCCATAGGATAGAGAAGAAATTAGGAATCAATTTTTAACATTCTTTGAATGAGTTATTTCCTTAAGTAATACCTAATGAACAAAATGAGATCAGGAAAAACAAAAATCTTTATGGGATATAAAAGCTTTAAAAGCTTCTATTATCGATGGTTTTACTTAAATATTTTATAAGAATGATTGGGATGTAGTTGGTGCATATATTATTGCAAAAGTTCAAAATATTTTCATCATGAGTTATCTCAAATCAAAATGGAACCATACTTCATATTTCATTGTTACCTAAATTTTCTAATTCAAACGATGTTAATGATTTTAGGTTGATAAGCTTGCTAATGTGTGGCTTATAAAAAAATCACCACGATTGATGTTAAGAGTTTAAGGATCATTCTTAAATCTCATATTTTCTTTGCCTTTATTTCAAGTAGATGGATTGATTGCAACACCGTCGTTGTTCAAGAATTTTTTTTTACCATTTCATCAAAAAAGAAGAAGTTCAATTACATATTATACAAAAGCTCTTAAATTAGATATAAGGAAGGTAAATGATCTTGTGAAATGAAACTTTCATTTAAATATTATACGTTAAATTGGTTTTTCTTAAAAGGTTGTAACTTGATTTTTCAATGCATTTTAACATTTTCCTTTTCCATCTATTACATGGAGTTTTTTTTTGTATGATGCAGTGTGTCTGCACATGTTTCACATTGCTTAGGAAGCTAAGTGATGATGTACTTATATGAGGTGAATACTCTCTAAATGACATGGTGTATTATGGGGTTTCTTCCTAGAAGCTAAGTTATGAGTTCCCACTGAACTGTCAAGTCGTAGTCGTAGGCCCGCTGAACTTAAAATTATGGACCAAAGTGAACAATATCGTGCCATATGAAATGGGTCCCTCCATAATGTAAGTAAACAAATTAACTGTCTTGCATCAGTTGGTATCAGAGCCATGACCTTACTGAGCCATACATGTTTGTATTCTTATGAAGACGTAAAACTCCCTAAGTGGGGGTATATGATGCAGTGTGCTTACACATATACCACATTGCTTAGGAAACTAAGTGGTGATGTGCTTAAAGGGGTGAACACTCTCTAAATGACATGACACATTTTGGGGTTTCTCCCTAAAAGCAAAGTCGTGAGGTCCTATTGAACTATCAAGTCATGGTCGAGTCATAACCCTACTGGGCCATGTGGGCTTGCATTCTTATGAGGATATAAGACTCCCTAAGTGAGGTGTATGATGAAGTGTGCCTACATATGTCTCATATTGCTTAGCAAGTTAAGTGGTGATGTGTTTATAAAGGGTGAATACTCTCTAAATGGCATAATGCGTTTTGGAGTTTCTCCCCATAAGAAAATCCATGAGGTCTTACTGAACTATTAAGTTATAACCGTAGGTGTGTTGAACTTGTAGTTATGAACCAAAGCAGACAATCTTGTACCACGAGGAATGGATCTCGCTCCATTGTAAGCGAACGAATTAACCATTCTGTATCATGGTATCTTGAAACCATAAAAATGACTTCAACAAGGGGATTCTTTGTTCCCTTATATATTTCTTTTAGTCACTGCATGTCTTTCAAGGTTATTATATTTCTTTTAGTCATTGCATGTCTTTCAAGGTTATTAGTAGTTAAAGTTAAGAATAGAGGCTTAATTCATGGAATTTAGATTGCAATAAATGCTCTAACGTTTTCTCATCTACTTTATTCTAATGACACCATTTTTTCAACAGAGAAAATTCTAATAAAATTACCTCTCTTAAAAGTAATCTTGACACTTAAATGAAGTAGAAAATTCAATTATTCATTAATTCTAGTAGACAGGGGACATTTCAAAAAACATATACTATACTCTTATAGCTTGGGACATGTCTTGCAAGCCTAAAGTCTGCGGTGGTCTAGGTTTTAGAAATTTGAAGATTTTAATCAAGTAATGTTTACCAAATCGTCTTGGGATTTAGTATTTATAGTTTGAAAACCTTGGGTTTTGATTTTTAAATCAAAATATCTCAAACATTTACATCTCTTGCAAGTTAAGAGCAAGATGACTAATTTTTTTGTGTGCAAAGGTTTATTATGGGCTCTTGATATGTTAAACATAGGAATATTGAAAAATATAAATGATTATGAGGTAAAATTCAAATAAACTTGAGAGCTTAAACTTTTGGGGGGAATTGGTACCTAACACTTTTATATAGTATCAGAGCAATAAGATCCTGGAATATAATTCCGGTAACAACCCTCAAAGTCAACTAAATTTTTTAAGTTTGTTGGGCATTGCAAAAAGATAATGAAACCCATTTTTGAGAAAAGTTCAAGTGATGCGTCTTTGTAAAAATAAAGTAACCCACACTTAAAGGAAAATGTTAAAGAGTATAAATGATTCTTAAGTCAACCTCCTATAAACTTAAGATTTTGGAAGAATTAGAACCTTGCACTTTTATAAGGGCTCTATTGGAAAATTGGTGATGGTTATGGAATTGATTTTTGGCTTGATCCATAGATGTTAGGTTTACTTGCTCAAAGATTGCCTTAAGAAACTTAGGAAGTAATGTTTGAATATTTCTAATATCCATGACTTGTGTATTTGATTTCAAGGTTTGGAATTGGGATAGAAGTAAACTTTATTTGGATTTTGGGGTTAACATAACTTGTTTTATCCGTGCTATAAAACCTCTGACAAATTAATTGGGAAATTAAATTTTTTGGTATTGTTCGGATAAGGCTAATTTTCGAAGAAAGATGCTTAATGGACACTTGTCACCTCTCACAATCAAGCTAACCAAGGCAACAAATTATACTTTGAAAAATCCTAAATAATTGCCCTAATACTAGAAAAAAAACATAAGGAGGTTTAAAACATTGGATAACTATTCTTATTCATTATGTTATCAAGAAGTTGAGGATGATGAACACCTACTAATTAGAAGTGAAATTCCTCACACATTATGGTTTCATTTGGACAAGAACATTGCTTGGAGTTTTGTTGAGAAACTTGATATTTAACCATATATTAATATGTTCTTGGATCTTTTCAAAACTTTTCTATCTATCTATCTATCTAGATAGATAAAATCAATGTTGATTGTTAGACTTGAGTCTAATTTCACATCAAAACTTAAGTTGTAAGATAAAAAATTGTCCAAGTTTATATGTACAACGGATGTTTAGTATCTAGTCGATGTGGGACTTAGCAGTCCCTCTCCACATCGGTTGGTGGTCCTAGTTGGCATTGGATAAACGAAACCCGAGGTAAGGGCACCTCTAGGCTCTTGCGCCTTGATGGGAGCAAAGAAGCTATAAACTAGCTCTGATACCATGTTAGGATTGAGTCTAACTACAACTCAAAACTTAAGTTGTAAGGTAAATGATTGCTTAAATTTATATGTGCAACAAAAGTCTAGTACCTGAACGATGTGGAATTTAACATTGATTGTTTTTTTTAATAGTTTAAATTTTCGAGAGAGTTGATGACTAGTAGCTTTTAACATATATATACATAAGACTATCAAATTTTTTTTTGGATTTTATTTATAAAAGATATGTTAATGTATATCCTATATTAGTTAATAAATATATTAGTATATTATTTATAAATAATATAAAACTTACTTTCTTTTAAGATTAAATTTTAAGATTGAGTGTTTTACGTTGTTTATATACAATACAAAATTTATATAATATGATAATTTCAATTGATTAATGGGTTAAGAAAAAAATTAATATATATCTCAAAAAAATATACACGAATCGTTTAAAAATAAAAAAATAAGTGAATGATATAAAATAAAAATATATTAAAAATAAAATATTTAATTAAACAAGCCATACTTTAAGAAAAAATATTAATGTATAAAAAAAATATTATATATTAATTTAAAAAAAATATTAGTGTATCATTTATAAGTATTATAAAAATTTATATTTCTTTAAAGTTAAATTTAAATTTTTAGTCGTAAATGTTTTTTATTACTTGTATATTATATACCATGTAATAATCAACTAATAAAAAGATTCATCTTGTACATAAATAATTTAATTATTCAAATAATTTAACTTTTAATCTTTATCAAAAATTATTTATTTATGTATGAAAAAAATAAATAAATATTTTTTAAAAAATAATTATACATGAAATGTATTATATATCGTATCATTACACCTAAAAATCTCAATCTACCTGAGAAAACGATATAATAATTATCTAATAAGTAAGTCGGACCTTAGAAGTAGTTTAAAAAATAGAAATAAAATAATAATAAAAAAAATCATACCACACGGAAAAAACAAGTGAGTGGGAGATCCGCTGTCTGATTTATTTATTTTTTCTTCAAAAAGCAGATCTACTCTCTGGAGTCTCTATCCGATATTTCCGATTCCTCGTGTGGCTTGTTTTTTTTGTTTCAGAAAGAAAGAAAAAAAAAATGTTATCAACAGAACTGATTGTAGCTCTTCCTTTCTTTGCATCGAGAAAAGAGCAATTTTTTAAAAAAAAAAAAGTTGGGTCTGTATAATTTAATAATTTTTAAATATAATCAATCTAATTTTATTTTATTTTTTAAAATTTTATTTTTAAGAATAAAATCAAGTCTTTTTTTAAATACTTATAAAAATAAAATTAAAAATCTAAAATAAATATTTTTTTTATTTTCAAATAAAAATAATTTATGTGATTTGATTCTCTCCCATTTCTTTTCTCTGATTCTTTTTTATTTATCTTCATTAATATATATATTTTTTGTCAGTGTCTTAATTATTCGTTCAAACAATTTCATAACTAAAAATAATATTAATTATACTTATATAAATGCATAAAAAGTATTCAAATAAAATGAGATTAAAAAGAGAGAAATTAAAATAGGTTAAAGAAAATGATTTTTTTAGAAGGAAGGGAGAATATTTTTATTTAAGAAAAATCAAGTTAACTCTTCAAAATTTACTTTTTAAAAAATATATAAAAATATGAGACTAGATTTAATAAGTTTAAAAGTTAATAAATTAAATCTACCCAATTTTTTTTTTAAAATTAAATATCTTTATTAAAAAAATTAAATATCTTTATTAAAAAAATTAAAAGACTATTATCGTATTCCCTTCATCCCGTTGTGGGAGATCTAAAGATATTGTATTTTATTGTATGAGGTCTGAGATTCGTTCTACCTATTTTATTTTGCTATCTCAATGTCGCCATTTAACGTTGCTACACTCCACCAACCAAACTGTCCATGTGAGACATATTTTCTTTTCTTTTTTTTTGTTTTAAGTTTTTAGTGTGATTCGGAAATAAAATTCAATAAGAAAATACCAATGGAAAAAAAACTAATACTTACCAAATTAGAATTACATTATGATCATTTAAACTCATTTAATGTTAAACTCAGTTAAATATTATCGTGATATTTTTTTTATTTCAAATTTAAAAAATTTTATTTTATGTAATTTTTTTAAAATATTTTAATATTTTTTATGTTATGGAAGTTAAGATTTTTTAAATTAGTGTTTGAAATAATTAAGTAGTTAAATATCATTTCTTACTTTGATGTGTTTTCGATTTTTTAACTTAGATATTATTGGTGTATTTTTATTTTAAATCAATTAATTTTTTTTTTCAAAAAAATCATTTAATCTCAAAAATATAATTATAATTACATGTTAATAACAATCAAAGAAATTTTATTAACTGAAATTCAACTTACATTGTGTCAAACTTGATGGCATTCAAGGTAGAATGTTTAAGTTAATTTTTCTTTTGATAGTAAAAATATATGACACAAATATTATGAATGTTATTTTTATGGTTATAATTTTTAAAAAAGTACGAGACTTAGTTTACAACTATGATAAGAAAATACGAACTCTTTAAGATTCATCACATCTCACGAATAAGAAAAACATGTAAACAATAATAAAAATACAACCATATCAATAGGAAGAAAGAAATAACAAGATATATTAAACAACATAGACATATAATTTATGCCATCAACAATAATAAAAATATAGATAAAGAGAGATAACATGTCATAGATAGAAAACATTAAGAAAAACAAAAAGAAATAAAGATTTTTTTTATCATAATCAAATCCTTATTACATGTGATAACCAAATATATCAATATAACGTGGTAAGTATACATTTATTATATAAAGTAAATCAACAATTTAGGAACTAAAGATAATATTAGTTTGTTAACGTTAATTAAAAGAAAACCACACTGTCACTTAGTGTACAATATTTGGTTTAGCTTGGATATATATTGGTTTTAGAGATGTGTTATTGGAGTCGGATTCTCTTCATGACGTGCAATTCTTGAACATTGATTCTAGCTCCTTGTTAGTAGAAGGTCAGATTGTTACTGATATTCGCTACTTTGTTTCACAAACTGTTTCCTTTTTTTTTTAAACATTGTCCACCAAGTGCCATATCATAGAATAACTATTTTAATATTAAATCTATATATACATATTATTTTAAATTACAAACTATTTATTTCTATAAAAAATTATAAAATATTTCATTCTATTATTAATAAAAAAATTACATAAAATTATGTAATTATAAATTATTTATTTTTTATTTACATGGTAATCAATTCATCATGTTTATTTTATAATTTAGATGTCACTTGATAATTCTTTTAAGATTTCATGTAAAAGAAAAAAATATATTAAAATAATAAAATGGAAGAAAATTCATAATAATCAAACTGCTATTGAAGGCATAAAAAATAAAAAATGAAGAAACTGAATCCACTCATCATACTAAGCATTAAACAACAATATTCAACATTGACAATAAAATAATCCATATAAATAGGAATTAAATTTTTAACCATATATTTATAAATTACTTATAAATATTTTATAATTTAAAATAATACTAGTTGTAGGAAAATAAATTACCTATAATTGTAAAAAAAAAATAATCATTTAACTTAATCATTGTAAATTAGACTATATATTTTTAACATTTGTGTTTGATAATATATTTATTAATTTATTTTTATAATAATAATTTTTAATTAATATGAGTTTATAATAAATATAATTAAATTTATATAAGCATAAAATTGTACTTCATATTCTCACATGTAATGAATTTAAACTATAGTCGACAGGCTCCTGCAACAATTTCCGTGCATAGTGTAAATTATGTTACCAGCACATTTTTGTCTTTTTCCATTATTTTGTGGGGTCAGTACCTCTATTGTTATTTTTATTAATTTTTCTCTTCCTGATGGGGTCAGTACCTCTATTAATAATTAATATAACATCACTTGTTACCGACTTGTAATAAAGATTGGCGTGTTTTATTTTTTATTTTTTATCTTAAAAATAAATAAATTTATATTATTTATATTGTATTACGGATTAATATTATTAAAATAATTAATTTTTATGTTATTTTTTACTATAATAAATAATATAAAATAATTATAAAAAATATCATTTAATTTATCAACTAATAAAAATAATATTTAATTATAATTAATCGTAAAAATATACTATTTTCTTTAAATTTAATAATAAATTTCTACCACTAATAATAATTATTATTAGTATTTAATTTGTACCATAATAAAAAATTAGATACTATATTTTTTGAAATATTAATTTGATAATATATTTATTACTTTAACCTAATAATTGTGAGTATCGATAACTTTTTTAAGATAAAAAATATCGTAAATATATTTTAGATTATTTTATTTATGTTATTTGATTTACGAAATTATACTTGATATAATTTATTTTTTAGATTTTAAAAAATTATCAATTAAAAATAAATTATATTATATTATTTTTATATTAATATTAAAATATTAAATTTTTTTTATATGTAATTAAAATACGAATATTTGATATTAATATAACGAAAATTAATAAGAAATTATATATTTAAATAAATTTTAATTTATTGCTGTTATTATTGTTTTTTAAAATTTTTTATATTAAATTTAATATTTATGTTTATCAATTTAGCTATTTGATAAAAACATATTATTTTAATAAAAATAATTGTTAAAATAATATATTTTATATTTAATTATCCTTTTTATTAACCTATTAAAATTAAATAATATTATTTTTAATATAAGAAATTAAACAATACTAATAAACCGCTAAGTGGGAGTTCCCCCCTTTTAACTAATAGTTAACAATAATTTGAGGTAGAATTGACAAAAAAAAAATAATAATAATAAATAAAAAACTTTTTTTGAGGTAGAAAGAAGTATTTTTAAAATTATTATGTAGCTCGGCGACTGAAATCTCATATGAGGTAGGTACTTTTGTTTGCTATCTCAATTCCCCCCCCGTCGCACATGCTGAGTATGAATTTCTTAGGTAAGTAAGTACAATATAGTTTTATATATTTTTTAGCAATATAATATAATATAATTTTTTTAAATTGTTAATATAATAACAAATAAATAATTTTTGAAATTTTATTCTAATTTTTATTAATTTTATATATAAATAATTTTATTTTTATAATATAAAAATAGGATAAGATTATTTACTCTAATTTTTAATATAATTTATAACCTTTTTTTATCTTAACAATTGATATTTATAAAAAATAAAAAAAAACTTTCGATCTTAATAATTGAGATAAAAAAAAATATATAATAAATTACGTAAATAATTAAAATGATTTATCCTAATTAATTTAAAAAATATGTGAATTTATATTCAAAATATAAATATAAATTTATACATGAAAAAAGCACACATAAATAGTAACAATTTACACTTATTGTGAAAACTGATTATGCAGGCATTGAGCCAAACTGTCTAAATTGACATGCATAGTGCCATAGTCACAGACTCACAGGGTATGTCGATCATTTTTCCAGCATTACCAAAATATAAAATAAAAAAAGTTTCAATTAATCATATTTATTAAGTTATAATTTTTTTTAAAAAGTTATAATTTTTTTATTTATTATTTTATATAAATATATTTATTTGTATGTAAATGACTTATTTTAATATAAAATTAAATAATATTTTTTTAAAAATTAATAATATATATTAAGTATCTACGAAGTATACAAAATCTTGATAAGAAAATGATATACAAAGTTTTTGGAAAAATAAATACAATTAATTTTTTGTAATGATATCATTAAGATAATTTTTATTATTTTTATATTAAAATATGTAAAATATCAATTATATTTTTATATAAAATTTAATGTTATTATTAATAAGTAAAATTATTATGATTAAAAAATAATAATAAATATTATTACCTTTCATTTTTTATACAAACAATTACAATTTAAACATGTTACAGTTGAATTTGGATATATCACATCTTAATTTATTGATTTTATATTATATTTAATACAAATTTTAAAAATTAGAAAAAATCCTTAAAATTAATTAAATTAGTATAAAATAAATGTAATAAATATAAAAAAGGTATTTTATGTTAATTTAAAATATTAATAATAAATACGATATTTCACATCCTTAATTTTATTTTATGCTGTGGAGTTTCTTATTGTTATGAAAATCCGATGGCAGCCCTATAAATTCATACCTCATGCTCTCATTGTTGTCATAAACCGAGCCGAGGGTTCTTGTGAAGTGTGTGTGAGAGAAAGGCCTTCAGAAAGGGATTTGCTCTGAGATGCAGCAGAAAGGTAGAGCTTACGACCGAAGATCTAGGAGTTTCTCAAGGAGTCGTATTGCCATTGAGGGTTCTTAAAGCCTCATTTCTCGTTTACCTTTTCATTTTCTCTCATTATCCCCAAATCAACATTTCCGATCTACTTCAATTCGATAACTTTTACAAACTCGATCCAATTAACATGGAAATGACTAATGCTAATGTGCTCATCATCAATGGTTAGATTTCACTGTTCCCTTAACAAAATGCAATTTAATATTAGTAGATTTCAAATTCAGATAAACGAATCCATCAAAATTAAATAAGATGGAACTTTACAACGAAAATGCAGGAGAAGAGAAAGAACGTGAAGTCCAGAAGAACTACTGGATGGAGCATTCTGTAGATTTGACCGTTGAGGCTATGATGCTCGACTCCAAGGCTTCTGATCTGGACAAAGAAGAGCGACCTGAGGTAAATGTTATATCTTTTCTTTCCATTACTATGCTTGTGTGATTTTTCTCCTAAATACATCGATTTTTATAAGAGGGAATTTTTATATATTATAAAAATTGGGAAGGTCTATCTTATGGTATGAAACACATTGGGTGGTTACAGAAATAAAAAATTTCTTTTGGAAAAATATCTTAAATCTACTAATTTTTACATTAAAAGTACATTAATTTTATAAAGTAGAATACTGAAAATACATCATCATTTAAAAAAAAGTTTCAAGGTTATAACTCTAAGTGGTAAATTAAATTAAGGCTTACTTCTTTTTGGTCTGAGGCTTACCCTTTTATGCCTCGAGGTGATTGAGGCTTTAGCTTTAAACGGTTAGTTCTTGAAGTTGGTTAATGCATTATTCATAAAATTTAGATTCGGTTTCACAAAATTAAATAAATTAAAAAATCATAGATAATAAAAACAAAAGGAAAATATTATAATCTCATGAACAAACCTAATTAAGGTTACTTTTTTAACATTCTTTGATTTTTCTTCACGTATTACCTTCATTTTTCTTTGTTTTTAGCAACTTCAAATTTTATCAATTATTAAATTAAAGTATTGCAAGTCACATGACCTCTCGAATTGACTATTTATGTTTGTATTTTTCATGTGCTCTAAATTGATATTGGTACAATAGAGTCACACCTTAAATTATTTATTTTGTATATTTTATGCTTATTTTTTGATTAATTACCTATATTAATATTTAATATCATTTAAAGTTAAAGTTTGACTTTCTTTCCATGATATTTTACATCTCGGATGTCTCGAGACTTAAACCTCACCTCACTTAAGGAAAATGCCTTACTATTGAAAGTAGTCTTTTACAACATTGTAAATATCTCTAATGTCTTAATTTTCAAACCTAATAGACCTTTGATTTCCCATTTTTCAAACTTAACATACCTTTGTTGTACTACTTTTGGTTCATTAGAGATTTATTAGGTTAAAAAAAAGGATACTATAAAACAAAATATCTCGTAATAATGTTAATTTCAACTCCACTGCTCAAAAGTGACGTTGTATTGGTTTTTGTTCTCTGCTTTATAGGTACTGTCTCTGCTTCCACCATACGAGGGAAAATCTGTTTTGGAGTTGGGAGCGGGAATTGGTCGATTCACAGGTGAATTGGCCAAGAAAGCAGGCCAAGTTCTTGCTATGGACTTCATTGAGAGCGTAATCAAGAAGAATGAAAGCGTAAATGGGCATTACAAAAATGTCAAATTCGTGTGTGCTGATGTGACATCCCCTGAACTCTCCATTTCTGAGGACTCGGTGGATTTGATTTTCTCAAATTGGCTTCTGATGTATTTATCAGATAGTGAGGTGATATAATATCTCTTCCATTTGCTTATTTTTTTCAACTGGGTTTGATCCGATGCAGGACAAATTATCATTTGTTTTGGAAAATGTGCTCTCATTTCTGTTATATCATTCATGTTGTAATTACCTTCATTCTTAGATATCCAATATATAATTTGTTCGGTTGGTAATGCTGTGGTGCTTTTGAGTAGAGATCTAAGGTTTAAATCTTAACTCTGAAAACTCACATCCAATGTGGATACTTAATAGTTTGAATTAAAAAAAAGTACATAATTTATTTGGTTTCAGAGGTTGATTTAATCATTTTATTAAAAAGGCACATTTCAACATGTCTTTTCATGCATAAGTATCAAACATTACTTCGTCTTAATATGCTCGGCTAAGAGTAATTACCTTCATTGTTAGATATCCAATATATAATTTATTCGGTTGGTAATGCTGTGGTGCTTTTGAGTAAAGATCTATAGTTCAAATCTCAACTGTAAAACCTCACATCCAAAGTGGGTACTCATAGTCTGAATTAAGAAAAAAGTATATAATTTATTTGGTTTCAAAGATTGATTTAATCATTTTATTAAAAAGGCACATTTCAACATGTCTTTTCATGCATAAATATCAAACATTACTTCGTGTTAATATGCTCGGTTAAGAGTTGTTCTGCAATCTTGTTACTACTATTGACCTGGTTTTAATTTTTTGTTGTGTGCAATCCAGGTGGAGATATTAGCTGAAAGGATGGTAAAGTGGTTGAAGGTTGGGGGTTTCATTTTCTTTAGAGAATCTTGTTTCCATCGGTCAGGAGATTCTAAGCGAAAATACAACCCAACTCATTATAGGGAGCCTAGATTTTATACGAAGGTAGATGCTACCTTTTTTTACTAGTTATTCAATATAATTTATGATATTGTGGTCTGTTGGCATACGATGAGCAGACAATCATTCAGCTCCTGTTGCAGTTAGAATCAGGTGAAATGGGATTAATGAATTAATGATTGATGTTTGGCTAAGGTTATCCAACTGGAGTTCATTATGCTTGCACTACAAGTTAACTCACTTCCCTCACCTCCATAAATAATTAAGGCTATCTATGAAACCTTTACTTCTGTAAAAATAAATGAAATAATAACCTTACCTTAAGTTCAGGAAAAGTACCCATACTATTCATTAGGCTATAATTGTATAAAAGGTTTAGTTTCTAGTTGTAATTGTTGCCAACAAACTCAAATGTCTAGCTTTTCTTTTCTGGACGATTATAATGGCTATAAAGTTCTTCGTGGGTCATATTATTCTTTCTAATTTATTTCTAAATTTATCTCAGGTTTTCAATGAATGTTCTACCCGTCATGGATCTGGAAATTCATTTGAACTTTCACTTGTGGGCTACAAATGCATTAGTGCTTATGTGCGAAACAAAAAGAATCAGAATCAAGTATTAAAATTAAAAACTTTGAATATCATAGGGCTCCTGGATCAATCCATTAGGGGACTGACAATGTTTTTGTTTTGCAGATCTGCTGGACATGGCAAAAGGTCCGTTCACAGGGTGATAGAGGGTTCCAGCAGTTCTTAGATAATGTTCAGTATAATTGCAGTGGAATATTACGTTATGAGCGCGTTTTTGGATTTGGTTTTGTGAGCACAGGAGGGATCGGTAGGCTTTTACTTCTTTAGCATCTATTTTAATGAACATAGCTGCTATTATTTAGTTTTCAGTATGTGTTTTGGGATGGGGGACTAATAATGGATCATATACTTGTTTTGCCTTTGAAATATGCTTTAAAATGGAGAGACACTTGAGTATAAGGTGTTTTTATCAGCATCTTAGGTTAACCTTTCTGCTGATGTCATGACTTTGTCTTAAATGTCTGTTACTAAAGGATAGCATATGTGATTTAGTTTTCTTAATAACAGCAAGAATACAAGGAAAAAGAAGCACTAGAGAAATAAAAGAATAGGAAATGAGCAAAAGCTGAGCTGACACTTAGATTTTGCAAATGAGAACAACCCGTATGCTTGAGTCACCTTACTCTTAACATTTCAAAATGGACGAAGTGTACGACTAATTAAGAGTAAGGTGACTTAAGTATACCAATTGTGAGTAAGTTGACTAATGTGTCAAATATGTAAAAGTAAAGTGATTACAAGGCTTGTAGTTTTACCAACGAACAAATTACAAGCATACAACAATAAAAGAATCACATAGCATTAATCAACTACTTTGTTATCTTTGACATTCTGATTTGTTCCTGAGCTTCTGCGTGTCAACATATATTTGTACATATGAGTATCCCATCTATAAGCCCGATGTGGGACTCAGCATCATATTGAAAATAATGCATTATATTAATTTCTTAGGGAAGAAAGTTTATTTCATTTGAATGGTAAGAATGCATGATCTAGGTCATATTTAGAATGTGACAAGTTGCTTAATAGGCCTTCAATTTCTCAGCTATGAAAATTAAGAAACTTTTTACTTGTGCAGAAACAACTAAGGAATTTGTGGCGAAGTTGGAACTTAAACCTGGTCAGAGGGTTCTAGATGTTGGCTGTGGTATTGGAGGTGGTGACTTTTACATGGCTGAAAATTATGATGTTGAGGTTGTCGGTATTGACCTCTCAGTAAATATGATTTCTCTAGCCCTCGAGCGTGCCAGTGGCCTCAACTGTTCTGTTGAATTTGAAGTTGCTGATTGCACTAAAAAGACATATCCTATGAACTCATTTGACGTAATATACAGCAGGGACACCATATTACACATTCAAGTAAGGCCATCATCCTTGGGAAAGATGTCCTTGACATTTACTCTTAAACCTGTTTCTCTTTTTAGACCGTTTATTTTGGTTTTCTTCTCATTAGTTATTCCTCTCCTGGAGACCTGAAAAATAGATAGAATTATGTCCAGTTTAGTTGGATGGATATTACTTGTTGCTATTAGGAGCCAAAACATTCTGAGTTTTCACATCTCATATTTAAATAGGACTTTGTGAAAACTCATTAACCTCCTCAACTTAGTAGACACAACCATGGCTTGGAGTTCTGTACCTGTAGGTTCATGTCAGTGTTTCCATTACCAATGATGAGACTTTTGCAACTGAGCTTTATCTCATCTTCCTATGGTGTTGACTGCTGAATTTGCTTCTTCTTAATTGCTATATAACCTAATGTAATATTGATGCATATACTAATAAAATACTGGAATCCTTTTAGGACAAACCTGCATTATTCAGATCTTTCTACAAATGGTTGAAGCCAGGGGGAAAGGTTCTCATCAGTGACTATTGTAAGAGTGCTGGCTCTCCTTCAATAGAATTTTCGAAGTATATTAAGCAAAGAGGTTATGATCTTCATGATGTAAATGCATATGGTCAGGTATGCCCCCCCACATACACCAATTGTTATCATTCAATGCTTGCTGAGAGTTTTGTGAGTTGAACATTTTTCTCATAAATTTTCTTTTTGTGTAATAATTAAAGATGCTTAGAGATGCTGAATTTGATGAGGTCATTGCAGAAGACCGTACTGATCAGGTGCCCATAAACACATTTAATCTTATTCTTCTTATTATATCTAGACTGTTCAGCATCCTGATAAGACTATTTGGTGGTTCAGTTTATGCAAGTTCTACAGCGGGAGTTGGATACAGTCGAGAAAGAGAAGGATGTATTCATCAACGACTTCTCTGAGGTGCAATTTTCATCATTTGTGATACATCCATTGCTTACCAAATATATTCTTTCTTATTGTTTTGTGGGTTATGTGTGACATGCAGGAAGACTATACTGCTATAGTTGGTGGATGGAAGGCAAAGCTAGTCAGGACTCAAGCTGGAGAGCAAAAATGGGGCCTCTTCATTGCCAAGAAGAAGTGATTACCGCATCTATCTAATATCCTGTTTAAGTTGATCTATGTGGCTTCTTATTGAATAATGTTATTGGTGGTTTGGTGTTCGTAGCTTTGTGTTGTGTGGCCTCAACATTACATTCTACCATTAAATTATGCATTACCATTTCTATGTGGAGTTTTATTATGTTGGCAATAAGATGGACTCTTGTTTATGATGTGAAAATTGTCTATGAATTTTTGTTTAATCAGGCAGGTCTGGGAATGACAAGGTTTGTTTCTTTTTTTTCGAAAACAACGATGGTTTAATCATAGGGAATTGATATTTCTAGAGCTAAAAACATTAATAAGAGTAATTAAATATTTTTACTTCACAATTTAACACTGTAGGGTTTTTAAAATTAGAATTATTATTATAACATTAGAAAAATCTACTCTGATAATATAATCACCTTTAATGATATTGTTAAAGAATCCATATAAAAGAAAAGGTAATCCTAGCAGTTTTTGTTAATGGTAGAGATTTTTTATTTATTTATAGAAACGAGAAGAGTTTTAAATTATTAGATAAAATTTTCATTTGATTTGAAATTAGTATTTTCTGTTATAACAATAGCAATATTGAGGAATGTTAATTACATAAATATGAAAATTTATTTATATTTGTATTAATTATAGTATATCACGGGATGAAATACTTTTAAAAATGGATAAAATATTAAAAGGTTATCTTTATAACCCAAAAATTATAAAAAAAAATATGGGATTTAACTAAGCAAGGAAGATCCAAATTTACAATGAAATTATGAGATTTGTAATTAAGTATTAAACTCTAAAAAGGAATAAGAAATAAATTTTTTTAGACACATTTTGTTAAGTGGTTATACTTAACCAACTCTAATGGTGAAGTAGATTTTGGTTGCTACATTTTTTAGGTCTATGACAATTGCTTCGAGAAAACATCTAACCTACCGCAGTATTATGTTTATAATTTTATTTTTTGGTCAAATATATTGTTGTAAATCATGTTTTTATAAGACTAATTGTGTCTTTTCAAATAAGATAAAATAACAAAAGTAAAATATTATAAATTTTCAAGTGACGATGAAAAGATGACCAAATTATATCCCATACATAAAATAATAATAAGACCAAAATAGAAAAAAAAATATCTTCTAACAAAAATGACTATTTCATGGTGTCCGTAAGGGAGAGATAGAATGATAGAAGAGATTCAAATATTATTTTAATAGGGAATATACAAAATAGCTTTAAATTTTTGTTAATTAGATATGATAAAATATTTACAATGAACTTTGATTTTCATTGTTCGAATGTCGTAAAAATATTTACAATGAACCTTGATTTTCATTTTACGAATGTCGTAAAAATATTAATGTGAAATATAAAGTAATGAAATGTTAATGCTAAATTGTTGGGGGTGGTTCGATTTGCATACCTATGATATTTTTATTGGGTTGTTTCGATTTGTAGAGAAAAAAATTAGAATTTTTTTATAAAATAAATGAATGTGTGTATCTCTTATAAAATCTATGTATATAAAAAATATTATATGTACATGTATTGATTATATAGAAGGTATATGTTATAACGTATCAAATGGGTACAAGAGTAAAAGAAAGTGCATTTAAACCTTGAAATCAACCACTATATAGCTCGAGTTGGTGGTCGGCCTTCCAACACCGAGGCTCATATGCGTAGGCAAGCTCACCCTACGAGTGTTATTGTGGGCACAAGTATATACTGATCCTACTAAGTTGGCTTGTTTGATGGTTCGGGCTGTTAGTTAGATTGGGCTTTGTGTCGACCCATTTATTCAAACATCAAGTCTTCCTATTTTTCAGCTCGATTCTTCAATATGGGTGAAAAAGTAGCAACCAGACATCGAATTTGAAACATTCAACTCATCCTAATAAATTTTTATTAGTTAATTTGAGAGAGAAAATATACACCTCTATACAAGGAGGAACTTGGGCTTCTCTTCATTTCATCGTTTCTTACACATCAAACAAAAATTGGAACAAAAACGATTTGTCATCTCAACACGTGCCATAAAGGTTCTTAGCTCGGTGGTAAGGAAATTAATTAGGGACGTAGTTACCTATTGCTCGGGCTTTAAAGGGAACCTTATCGAGTTTAACAATTTTTTGCTTTCTTTTTCAGGTCTGTCTATCAATTGATTCCCTCTTTTACTTTCAAAACTTGACCTTGGGTAACTATTTCTCGTACCTTAATTTTTTATGTTTTGTAATATTTTGTAGAGACTATTCATAGAGAGTGCACTTCGGGCTCTTTGTCTTGGGAGAGCCCATAATATCCTAGCTTCTCGGGCCATGCATAAAGTGACACCCCTGGATCCATTAACAAGAAGAGCACCTTGAGTGAAAAGGAAATGCTTGAGCTTCATCTTTCCACCTCTATGTCTCGTCTATAGGCCATTCCTACAATTTGGTTGAATATACCTCATACTCAAATATCGATCTTGAGGTCATGGAGGAAGAAAGGCATTGGTAAACCTATAAGCCATACCAAAATTTGAGTTACAACTCAGCTCGTGCTAGGCCAACTCATGTCGAATGTGTAGAGGTACCTCCTATACCTCATATTGATATGTAGAGACCCCAGGGTCAAGTTGGAGATGCACGAGTTCAATAAAACATATGTATTGGAACAGAATCCCACATACACGAGGAGGAGTACTTGGGTTGACACTAAGCTCGTGATAAGGAACATGAGTTTCCTTATCACGACCTTAAGCCCTGAGGCTAAGCAAAGATTGGATGATATCCAAAAGTATTTGCTTGAGAAGACACAATAGAGGAAACTATTAAACAAATCGCTCTTTGTTGCTTATGGGTTGATGAGGTGAGGCATAGTAAAGCCCCTATGGGATAATCCATAAACCTCAGGGACCTTTTAAGCAGAGGACCCCTCCTACAAACTTTAGGGGGAGGTTTGAAGTGCTTCTTGATGATGGTGAACAAGGCACGAGACTTTCACAAATAACTTATTATTTATTTAGCCCGAACCTTGGAAATCGAACACCCCATTTTCCTTGGTTTTGCATATATCATAGAGTTTAACACCGATGACCTGTTGGTGCGGCTTCAAAGTAGGGTCACTAAAATGGGGGTGACCTCTAAAAAAGCTATGACTCCCTCCTAAGGGACGGGCTCGTCCAAAGTGAATAAGATGAGCAAGTCCTTTGAGCAGGATGTCGCTCTCATCCTATCTAAAAGAAGAAAAGAGAGATTATTGATGAGTCTATGCTAGTGCCTATACCTTTGAACGTCGTCAGGCCCATACCAGCATCCTCGAGTCAACACAGCCCCACACCTATCACCTTAGGACAAGAAACACTTACTCCTCCTATGAGGTACTCGAGGAGAGGAAAAATGTGTTATTGATAACCTTACAACAAAAGTTAAGAGAGTGGTCCTGTATAAGGGTATAACACCATAAAAGGGTTTATTACCATGTGGACAACCTCCCCTACATGGTACATGAGAGACAGTTTTATGCTAGGTGTAAGTATGTCGACTTTAGGGTCGTTCTTAGTAGACTCTTGTACAAGGTAAATGTTAGTCCAAGCTTATTTCTTATTGAGCCTCGGGTTGTTATCTTTTCCTAACCTCCCTTTGTTTTCCTTGTTTTTAGGCCCAACTCCTTTATAGGCTTAGCAGAGTTCGAGGTGTGGAGATGTTGAAGCACTACCTTGCAATGGAAAAAGAGAGTCATGCCTCAACTTGGGCCAAGAATGTTGTGTTGTTGGCCAAGGCCATTAACAAGAAAGAGAAGATAACCAAGGCTATACAAGAACTGAATAAGAACTTGAGGCACTCAAGGAGGCCTAGAGAAAGCTTGAGGACGAGGTAGAAGCTTGTAGGCACGAGCTTGACGACACTATAAACAAGTATGCCTGTGACCAAGAAAAGGCAAGGTGTAAGCTTGATGCCTTGACTGAACAACTCTCCTTGAGCGTCAAAATAGAGTATAACCTGGCCATGGACTCATTTAAGAAAGAATCCAAAAAGAAAGGCCTCGAGGAATACTACTATAAGATCCTCAATATCTTAGCCATCCCTCAGTACTCGTCCACTCAAACTCAAGACAAGGATGACAAATAAGACTCAGACTTTGGGGCAAGTGATGATGGATCCTTGAAGGTATCTATGATATTTTTTAAATCTTAAAATATTGCTTCAAAACTTGAGAATATTATTGATATTATCCCTATATAGTAAGATTTATTATTCGTAATGGGTACAGGTACGAACGGGGACGTATATTAATATAACTGTTCCTAAATCAAATTACAAAATTTGTACTCGAATTTGCCAAAAAATTGTGTCGCTTCGGGACGTTCTTTTACCCGTGAGTAACGGTTTGTGATAGCTATTAAAAAATACAAAAAAAATTATATTTTCAATTTTTTTTTAAAAATTCTATATACTTAAAGTAAAAAATTGATAAACTATAATTATTAATGAATATATAATTTAATTTAATAAAAATATAAATAATTTTAGATATGAGTGGGTACGATTATCTGTATAATTGTATACGTTGTTTTATGTTTGATTTTTATCCAAAACCATACCAATTCTCAAAATTTATAGGATAAAAATCGAATCAACGATGTAAATAATCACGAATAATCAAATCCATAGTGTTTTTCCCATTCCTATTCATTATATAAAGATCACACACATATCAACTCAATAAGCAATAAGAACATATTTTATTTGAAAATTTTAATTATTTTCATTATCTAAAACATATAATCATGAATATAAGATAACTCATATAATAAAAATACATAAGGTATCATGTAATCTTTTATTCTTCGTAAATATATAAATAACATGAATGTAAAGATATTATATTTATTCTAAAAATAATGTTTAGTTTTTATATTTATTTTTATAACAATTTATTTATATTTTACGGTAAGTAACTAATTTTTTATGTTTTTATTTTAATTTTTTTAGTTATATTTTATTTAAATTATAATAGCTACTGTATAACGTGATTAAAAAAATAATATTTGTATTTGTAAGTAAATTTTGATAAGAATAAAATAAATTATTAAAAGTAATTATTTTTTCGATAAATAAAAAAAATTAGTGATATTTTACTACGGGGACAACAACACCTATCATGTATGACACATAACCTACAAGATATGACTGGCTCCCGACATTAAGGGCCACTAGTGATGAATGTCAGATGCTATATATATATGTATATACCTCTCTATACTCAATCGATGCATGTAAATGATTTATGCATCTGAAGTCTTGTGGTGGTCCAAATAACCTTTAATGATCGATCACAAGGCCAGCAAGAAGGAGTAGGAAAAATGGGCATCAATAGTAATAGTACTATATGTAAATATTTAACCACAAGAATTGAATTACAAGAGGATAAAATTCATAATGTAAAACTGGGGATGATGAATTGAATATGACAAGAGAATTAATATGTAAAACAAATCTGCAGAGAAAGAGATGGCAGTAGAAGTAGTAAATAATTAAACAAGTAGAAAAGGAAATGTGTGGAGTGAGTACTGAGTAGTGAAGAAGACTAATAAGGACAAAATAAAGGGCACAGAGAGAGAGAGAGAGAGAGAGAGAGCGGGCAATTTGAATATAGAATGAGTACGAAAGGCACCAGACATAATTCAAGAGAGAGAGAGAGAGAGAGAGAGAGAGAGAGAGAGGACAATAAATGAGAGTTGCATGGGAGGGTCTAAAGGATAGGAGTGATAATTGATTGATATATGATACTTTTGAATTAATAAAATTTTATATATGTATATATTCTTTTAAAGATAATAGATAGAAAAAATAATTTGATTAATAAAAATAATTAAATATACGGTAGAAAAAAAAATAATCTAATTGATAAATAACTTCTTTTAAAAAATAAATACACGAAATAAGATGTAAAGAAAAAATAATTTGATTAATAAAAAATATACTTTAAAATAATACTTAAAAAATAGCTTATGATTTATATTAAACAATTTTACATTAAAATATTATATTAACATCACAACTTTTATTAATAATATATATATATATATTATCATTTAATATAAATATATAATAAATAGATATTTTAATATATTCTCATCATCGTCAGGTCGTTTTTCCTTTCCTACTCCCCAAAAATCACTTCCAGAATTCCACGCCTTCCTCACTCATTCACTCACTCGTTAAAATTATTTTTATTTATTTATTTATTTTCATTGCCTTTCCTTTTTCCTCTATACAAAAACAAATTCACTCTTTCCTTGTTCAATTTTCCTCTAATTTTATCTCTCTAATAAAGTTTGTGAAAATTCTACAAAATATTTTAAGACATGGTAAGAATGTCAAATAATAATTTCAAAAATATAATATTATTAATTATATTAAAAATCTAAATTTAATTTAAGTTAATTAAATACCTTCATTTAAGATAATGAATTAGAGATGTTCTGTCATAAGTAAAAGTTTACTGTTTTGTTGTATACTTTAAAGAAAAATCAACCATATTTTTCAATCTCTATCTTTAAAGAATAAATCCATCCTCGCTAGTCAACCTCTTATATTCCCTTCCACACTTTGTTCCATTATAAACCAACACCACCTTTTTCATTCCTCTCTCTCTCTCTCTCTCTCTCTCTCTCTCTCTCTCTCTCTCTCTTTTCATATAAAAACTTATCATAGCTGGAAATATATATAGCGCTAGCTCATTGTAACATACGCTAATTAATCTCATTTTAATTAGCATAAAAACCCTTTAGTACGTAGTTTTCAAAAAGAAACCCTAATAGTACTAGTTGTAAAAGTGTGGATGATGATGGCCTATAACGATGGCTTTGATGATATTAACATGAACATCCCTGATTCATTCAACAGAAGAAAGCTTCAGCTGCCTCTTCTGTTTCCAAAACCATACCTTAAAAACACTTCAACAACTCAACATAGTTGTTTTCCTCATTATCATCCCTTGGGTACGTAAGAGATCGTTATTGCCCTTCTATATATCATCTATTATATTACAGGAAAAAAAAAGTGTGTTCATTTGTGATATTTAATCTATACGTACTCATTAATTCTATTCTATCTCAATTGTGTTGTTATTATTATTTTTAAAAAAAAAATGTATTATTTGTCCAGAACATGTTAGTTATCGTGACACAGCTATAGCAGAACAAAAGAAGTTGATGAAAACAGCACAGCCACAAGTTGTAGTGAGCTCAAGATGGAACCCAGCACCGGAACAGTTAAGGGCATTAGAAGAACTATACCGACGTGGAACTCGAACGCCGTCGGCCGAGCAAATTCAGAATATAACAGCACAACTTAAAAGATATGGAAAGATTGAAGGTAAGAATGTGTTCTATTGGTTTCAAAATCACAAAGCTAGAGAACGCCAGAAACGTCGTCGTCATCAAATAATGGAATCAACCCCACAAGATCAGAATCTAATGTCAGAGAGGAAAGAATTATCAGGTAATTATATCAAAACCAATTCAAGATATCATCATCATCATGTAATCATCATCATGTAATCATTAGTCTTATTAAATCTTTATTATTCACTTTTTGTTACCTGTGAAAATTAATTAATACACACCCAAATCTATATTAAATAGTTGGATTAACACATCTTACTTTACGAAATACTTTAAAATTGTACCTAAGTCATTTATTTTTGTCTATATATATTACATTTTGTTATTTTCAGATATATATTATTATTGATTTGTATTTCAGCTTGGTTCTATGAGATATAAACCAAATAATTTCATTCTTTTTTTGTCTAAAAGGAACAACCAGGAAAATATCGGATGAAGGTCAGGAACAGATAACCGAGAGCGTCTGGGTATTCATTCATATAGCTTTCTTCTAATGCAAATAAACCCTCTTTTATCTTCTTTGAATATATCACTGTGATTTTATGATCTTAAAAAGTCTAAGGGACCCATTACTAGTTGGCATTGATATGTAATATAGATTAATTATTAGGAAGCAAATAACAAACACTATATTGGAACAATTATATATATATATATATAAAGAATTATTTAGAATAATGAACCATTAATTCTCTATTTTATTAAAAATAATTCTACTAATTATCACAATAATATATAAGTAGTTTAATTATGTGAAAATTTGTAGAGTTATTATATATGATACCATTAGTAACAAAAAATAAGTGTTATAGTGATACTAGAACTGTTTTTTTTTTTTTTTAATTTATGTGAATTTATCTTTCTTATACAGGAGGAAGATAGATATATTTTATATATAAACAAAAGTTTTTAGTTTTTGTATGTTGGGAAATGAAAAGGGGTCTAAAAGCTGCATTACTTCCATTCTGTCGGGTCTGCTATGTTATGAAGATTAACTTTATGGGGGATTTTGAATCTTGTGCTTGTTAGCTTTAACATTCCTGTCATTCGTGATCACTTATTTGGTTACACAATGAATGACAATTATGTCCATATTTATATGTTTAAATTTTCAAATTAGAAACATCACAACTAATTTATCTAAAAGATACGCAAGAAGGTAGTTGTAATATCACCTTTGTTTTTTTTTAATAAACAAAGAATTTAAGTGATATTGATTACTTTTTTATATTAAATAAATAAATTAGTTTAGAGTTGGATTCGTACATGATGGTAGAGTTAATCATAATGTTAATCCCTTTTGAGTTAATGTTATTTATACACTTTATTTATTTTGAGTAAATTATATTGTGTATAAATTACATTATATGATTATAAAAAAATTTAGAAAAATAGGCTAATTGAATACCTATATATATATATATATATATATTTAAAAACTTATAATTCTAGTGGGGTGTTTTGTGAACTTAGATGTTAAATATAATTGTATTAATTTAATTAAATTTAATAATATTTGGTAAGAAACGTTATATTATAACTAGATAAAGTTATTAATAAATATTTAAAATATATTATAAAATAATATTCTTAAAATTTAGAACAATAAAAATTATAACCCATTAATATTAAACATGATCTAATTAATTAGTGTTCAATAATAAATTATTATATATTACTCAGAGTTTAATGTGATTTTCTAGACTATGATTCGTTTTTGTAAATATATATGAACCGGTAATAAAATTGTGATTACAAGTTTTAACTTTGTTATATATAAATATTTTAATAAAATAATTTATATTTGAAATAATATGTAATTTATGTACTCATTAAAAATAATAATTATAAAAGTTTATTAAAATCAATATTTAATTTATTTTTTATATTACATTTTAAAAATAAAATAAAATAAAATATTATTTTTAATTTAAGATAAAATAATAAATAAAACACGTAATTTTGGTATTAAAAATTATTTCAAAAATATATATTTATAAGTTAAAATTACAAAATATACTTTAATAAATATAACGATTATAAGTCCTTAATTATGACTTTTCGTATTTTATTTAAAATGTGTAGGAATATAACGACGTTTCAACACAAAGGATAGCAAAAGCAGGGGCAGAATCAAATAGGACAGATGGGTTGATCCAATTTGATGAATTAAGAGATCAACTACGGATTAATAGAAGAAATAGCAGGTTCATGGCAAGGAATTCCACGTGGAAGATGATTCAGTTGTATTGTCCTCCTCTTCCTTCTGTTCATAATAATAATAATAATAATAATCCAAGTACTACAACTACTACAACCAGATCATCGGCATCAACAGTTAGAAGAACATTAATGGATCAAAATCAGCTCATTAACAAGTCCCATGACCTTAAGAATCTGTTTAATATAACACCTTTCAGTACTGAAACTGGTTTTAACTATCATCATCAAGATCATGATAATCAAGCTCATGAAGATTTTTATAATATTGGTGGAGAATCTGATGATCAAACCCTAGAGCTTTTTCCACATGGATCGTGTGGAAGTGGAAGCCTTAATGGAAAGGATTCCAATGGTACTGGAGCCCCTCAACAGTTTTTTGAGTTCCTTCCTTTAAAGAATTAATTAATTAATTTAAATATTTTATTTAATTTTTAGCTATATGTTTGATATTATATGGGAATGATGATCACTAATTAATATCTAGCTATCTCTATAAATTTTGTTGTTTTGTTGGGAACTAGAAACTTTTGTTCTATTGATTGTTGATGTTGAAATTTCTCTAATACCATGTCATGTGACCTCGGTATAAAGAAGCTATATGCTTGCCTTAAAATGCATTATGACCGTGTTATCCCTTTTTTCTTTTCTAATGAGTGTCATAAGTATATTTTTTTTATTAAATAAAATAAATATTATACATATAAGATTTGATTAACGACAAAGGGACAAAACAATTACTCCTATAAATTAAGCTAATTAATTTGGTTCGTTTAGTTTTTAAAATATAATTCTTTATATTTTAACTGGTTGATATATTATATTATATACTTTGTTAGATTTTCGTCACTTTTTTATTCTCAATTTTTTAGATGAAACCAATATATATGTATATATTATTTTTCTTTCCCCTTTATGATATCTAAACAGTGTCTTGTATGTTGATATCAACGAAGAAAATTGAAATATTGGAATAATTAAGATCATGTGGTGAGGGAATACCCTGATGTTGATATAGGATCTACAATTATATATATATATATATATATATATATATATAGAGAGAGAGAGAGAGAGAGAGAGAGAGAGAGAGAGAGAGAATTTGATACATTGTGATGTTGAAAGGACTTAGAATATAGGTAACATAACTTCTTTTTTTGTTCTTTTACCACAAATTTAGCACATGGCATATTAATTATATGGCAGAGCTCATTTAATTCTCTCTTAAAAAATCTTTTTTCTTATTTGCTAAAATTAATATTTTGTTTCTATGTTTTGTTCTCAATGGATTTTAACATTTATATTTATTTATATTTTTTTAAGTTATAAATCCAAAACTTCTACCTTATATCATATTAGTATATACAATTTAGCTACAAAGTCATTGTTATTGTTTCTATGTTAGAACTAGCAAACAAACAAACAAAAAAAAACCTAAGAACTTATGCTACATTTGGAAGCTTGCTTTAATGTAGAACCTATTCATAATATCGTATTAGAGTATTTGTAAGAGATGATTTCTGCTAGATCTAATGAAATTTCAGCACCTCTTAGAGCATACATTTTTTTATCAAACGAAAAGATAATAATTTTATTAAAAATATAAAGAAGTTGGAGTTCCATTCTAAAAGATTAATTTATTAGATATATTAGTCCAAGTCCTTATAAGTTCATGAATCATCTCATGTCTAATTAATGTGAGACTTTGTTTACATATTTTTTCAATCTCCCCCTTAAAAGAAGAACCATGTGGTTTAGCACCTCATTAATCAAAGATATATATTATTTTCGTACTTTAAACTCTGTCCAGCTATTTTTCTGTTGAAAAAACTCTTATTTTTGTACTTTACATAATACTCTTATTTTTGTACTTTACATAATGTCCAGCTCCACATTAATCGAATAAACCTTTATCTTTGCATTTTATATTATAATTCAGCTCCTCCCGAGCCCACAACAAGTTTTGGGTTCACGCATGATGGAGCCTACATCGAGCCTTTAAGTTCAAGTATATAGAGCCCACATTGTGCCTTTGAGTTTAAGTAAAGAGAGCCCTAACCTTTGAGTTCAATTAAATGGAGCCCATAATGAGCCTTGTGTTCATATAGATAGAGCTCATACATTAGAGAGAGTCACATAAGTGCTCACAATACCTTTGAGGTTGACTCTAATACCAATTGAAAGTTTAAAGTTATAAATCTAATTAACATAAAAGATGTGAATATGTAATTTTTCTAATTAAGTCTAATTAAAAATTATCAAATAGCTAGATATGCATTCATATGTAAATAAAATAAAGACAAATAGAACAAACAATATCTTAGGTGGAAACAACGTAGGTTACGATAATAACTTAAGAGAAAGACCGTCGGTTCACCAGACTACCTAACTATCTACTATGAAAATCAATGTTTAACTACAAAGCTAAGTGTTAGACTACCTTTCACACATAAAGCCTCGATTCTTTCAATTCTTTCACAATCTTCATAAAATAGGCATATAGATTCGAACCAATGTTCTAATTCTTTGAGTCACATAAGCAATAAAATCCATTCAATAAGCATCTAAAAAGTTATCACAAATAGTACAAAGTGTGTCATAGAGAAAATTCAACAATGAAAAATCGTAACTAAAAGGTTTAAAATGTAAATAACATAAATTAAATTATCTAGCAAACTTTAGAATAAAAGTTGAAAGCATAATATCATAAAAAAAATAGACTTATAAATCAATCAAAAATAACCACGTATTGTTAGATAAATTAAATCAAGAACAAGCCTGAAGAAATATGATATATTTTTTAGAAAATATTTTGAGAGAAATCAGAAAATAATTAGATGAATAAAATTTATGTGGTTGCTTTAAAACAAAGAGTGTTAGCTTTGTTTAAATAGAGGAATTAAAACCCTAATGCTAGGTCATTAGGAAATGACCACTCTACCACTTTGGCTTAAGTAAACAAAAAAGTTTTAAGTTGAAAACTTAGGCACTTGATCGATCCAGATTAGGCTTGATCAAAATACTTTCCGATCGATCAATCAATCGAAATCAAGTAAATTGATCACGATCGATAAAAACTAACTTTGATCGATCTATTTCAATAAGAATTTCAACTCAGGAGCAACTAAATTGTTCACAATCGATACTTGATTGATATAACCTTTCAATCAATCAGACTAATACTCGATCGATTGACCAAAAAATATATAAATATATCTATATTTTTTTGTGTGTAAACTCAATTCTAACGTATTAAATAAAACATGTATATATTGTTTACGAATATCGTCTACACTTACGTACACTTTATACTCTTTACAAGAGAATTTTAGCCCATTATCATTGAAAATTAAATCGTTGTTGCACCTAAGTCAATCATGATGATGAAGATAAAAAAAAAGTGCTTTGAGATCAGCCACCATGACATCAAAATGAAGTATACATTGTTGCATTATCATTCTCTCGTTGCAAGACGCTTATCTTTTCGTTTAGAATTTGATCCTCACCACTCCTCTTATTACTCCAAGTGACAATAGGCACAAACAAATCCCAAAATCAGGAGCTCGACATCATCGATGAATCCCCAAAAATCTCCATGGAAGCAGTTGCACTAGCTTGGCTAACATTTTAAGCTTAAAGGTGGTGATAATTGACGGACATTGCAAAATGGTAATAGGTTTCATAATGGATCAACCAAATCAAATATCTTGAAAGGATAGACAGTTTTTTGAGGATATCAAAGTGATTGATATGAGTTTCCCAAACTTTGTGGCAACGTGGATCTTTAGAATTTTTAATATTTTAGCCCTTAACATAGTTGCTTGGTCTTTCAATGATCCTACGGAAGGAAGTTTTAATATTTTTGATATTTCTTCAAACGTAGATAATATGTAATCTATCTTATTAATAATAAGAATATGATTTATTAAATAATAAAATAAAGAGTACGGAGAAAAGGCAATAATTGTAAGTAAAATATAATCAGGGGGCGATGAAAAAGAGCTATAAAAGTGGGAAGCAGAAACTTTGGAGTGTGACTTCCTCTTGTCTCCCAATATTCTAAAGAGGTCCACATCAAACCCTCTGCTTGTGTTTTCGTTCCCAAAAAAAAAAAAAACTCTGCTTGTGCTGTGTTCATGCAGTGGAGGGGCCTTTCTCGCACTATCAACATTCTGCACGTATTATTCTAATTTCTGATATATAGTATGGGTTTAATAGTTTATCATTTTCATTAAGAACTGCGTTGAGGGGAAATTAATTGTCTCAACTAAACTTAAAGATTAACCCTTGATTCATTAAGGATTAAATTTTATAATTTAGAACACAAAATTTGTTTTTCTTTGATTTTAGTGAAAACTTGAGAAGTATACCAATAAACTTTGGCAAAATAGCCTTTTAGTTCCGTACTATTAGACTAAAATGTTTTAATTATATAACTTTTAAAAATATTAACTTTTTTCTTAAAATATTAGCCTTTAGTTCAAAACGTGTAATTACAATGCATATCATTTTTAAAATTACGAGATTAAAACGTTATAGTTAAAAATAACAAAATTGAAATGCTTCTTTTATAAAAGTAATTGACACCCACGAATCTTGTGAAAATTAGATGCACGTGGAAATCACTTGTTGATATAGCATGTAAGCAGCCAAAAGAAAACTATGATCTCGGGCCATATATAGAGTATGATAGTGCATCATATTGATAACACTATAATTGAGTAAGAGTGATATATTGTAATCGTGAGAGTAAGATATGTTGAAATATTATGGATCAAAACTCTCAAAACTCAAGAACATCTAAGAACAATTTTCCAGAAACTCTCAAATTTTTGTTTCTGATTTCTTTTAACTTGATTATTACATTGTTACTAAGAGATATTTATAGAAACAACAAATAAATCTAAGTCACACAAAATAAACATACCAAAACAATCTAAACCATACACATATCTCCTTACCTAACCTATTGATTTTCTTCTTCCCACCAACCATGAGCTGTATCCTTATCAATCTAGATCATCACCATAGAAGCTTCCATGAGCTGGACTTCAAATGGGCTAGAATATTTCAAAGAGTTTTTTTTTATTTCTTTGGGCTTGTAAACAAGTTTACAAACTAACACTCCCTCTTAATCTTGTTTTATGATGCCGAGCAAATTTCTCAATCTCACAAAGTCTTCTTGCTTGAGCGGTTTAGTGAAGATGTCGGCAATTTGATCTTGTGATTTTACATATTCGAGTTGTACATCCTTTCTTGTGATGTGATGAGCAGAATCGGGATTGCCAAAAACTTTGATGCCATCCCCGGCAACGGCGCCAAAAACTTGATGAGCGAAAACCGGCATCGGCGATTCTTGCCAATACTTTAGTTTTATATTTATAAAACTCTCGCAAGTGCACGAATCATTTCGTAGAAAATGATAAGTATACTCACAAGGTCGATCTAATGAAGGAATGTATGTGGTTTTTAATTTATTATTCAAACTTTTAAAAACGAAATTAAATCCTAAACATCTTGTCACGATATTTTGGGGTTTTTGTGTTTTAATATACTTACAGAAAATTAAACATAGATTCAATAAACATTTATGCAAATTTTATCTTTTATAATGGTGGAGTAATTATGGATATAATAACTAAGTTAATTATGATTGCTCATATTATCTAGGTTATTAAAGATATGAATTGATATTTATTGATTCTCTCTTTTTTGTATGAATACCACCTTTGGTGGGGTTAGATATTCTTTGTTAACTAAACAAATCAATTAACACCTATGGGTGAGGTTGATAACTAATTTGGTTAATTAAATTAATTCCTTTTTCTAAGAGATTGAAAATGAACCATTTAAATGCCACCTTTGGTGGGGTTAGACAGTTTAAACTTTATTCAAGGTGTCCAAATTAAACCTAAGAATTTAATTATCTGAGTACTAACTTTCAAGTTTTAAAACCACTACTGAAAACATGTTGTCAATACATTTTGGATAATAATTCTTATAAAAACTTTTGAAATAGAGCTTCACTCTAACTAAGGCGATTGTACCAACAAATAAAAGAAGACTACTCTAAATCGACCAGGATAACTAAACCTTAAAATCTAATTTTTGATTTAAGTTTGTAATGAAAAATAATATATTTCTCTCTAACATTCTTAATATAAAATCTTGAATAAAAATAAAATCAATTCATTTTAGAGATTTTCACCTATTTAATATTTAGCATAACAACGTTATTATTATATCATGTTTACAAGCAACAGCCTGATAAATTTAATCACAGACAAATTAAATATAACATGTAAGAATAAAGCATAAAAAATAACTGTAAAGAAAATAAAATCCTTACAGTACTTCGATGCTATTCCCGTAGCTGGAAAACCTCCAAACGGAATTTGCACTCCCATTTATTGAATTAAAAGCAAATAAATTACAAAAATATAACTAGTTCTTCCCAAGAATGGAAGAACTCTAAAACTAAGAGATATTAACTAAAAACTAAGAAAAAAAACTAAAAAAAACTAAAAACTAAGAAATGTAAGAAAGAAAGAAGGAAGAAAATGTGTTTTGAGGTGTGTTTTGAAGTGAAGAGAAGGGGGGTATTTATAGGTGAGGATGGAGAGAAAAAGTGGGTGAAAAAAATGTTAAAAAATGGTGAAAACACGTAGTGCAATTATGGAGGTCATTGATGACGTCAGCATGACGTCATGGGGGTAGTTGCACGTGAAAAATGGGGTGAAATGGCATCGGCGTGCATGGATCTGGAGGAAGGCGCGCAGACGTGGGCCATGCTGCGCGCGTGGCTCGACGCTGGCGCGCACGGGATGGGTTGCTCCGAGCGCGATTTTTTCTTTTTTGACATTTTTGACCTTTTCGACCCATTTTGTCCAATTTTTCCATATTTGATGACCTTTCATCATTTATTTATTAATATATTTGTGATGTATTGCTTCAAGTATTCCTCTTTGAGTCTTTAAGTTGCATTTTTAAGCTAAAATACGTGAAAAACAATAAAAATACCCGTGATTCCAAAAAAGACAAATTTATATAAATATATGATAAAACATATAATTATATATATTTTTAATCAATTAATGTGCATAAAATCATGGTTATTTTAGTGCTTTTTGAGCACTCATCATGATGCAATCCCTAATGTAATGATGTCGAGTATCTATGTGTTTGCTTTGATCATGGAAAACATGATTTTTGGCTAAGGCAATGGTTGACTTATTGTCAACACATATTTTGGTTGGCTCTTCTTGTGTCATACTTAGCTCCTTTAACAAGTTTCTCAGCCAAATTGCATGGCAAACACATGAGATAGATGCTACATATTCTGCTTCACAGCTAGACAAGGTGACAATCAGTTGCTTTTTTGACATCCATGTAAAAGCAATATCTCCCATGAAAAACACAAATTCGAAGTACTTTTTCGATCGTCTATATCTCCACCAAAATTGCTATCGATATATTCAACAAGCTTGTAATCATTGGAAGTTGAATAGAACAAGCTAAAATTAATTGTACCTTTTAGATAGCGTATGATTCTTTTTGCAACTTTGAAATGGGTTATTGTCGGTTTCTCCATATAGCGGCTAATCAATTCAACGACATACAGGATGTCAAGCCTTGTGCATGTGAGATAATGGAAACTTTCAACTAAACTTTTGAAAAATGTTGGATCCATACTTTCACCATCTTCATGCTTGGATAGTTTGATTTCATATTCCACTGGTTTGTTGATCGGCTTACAATTGTTCATCTTGAACTTCTTTAGTATCTCTCTTGCATAGCTTTCTTGAGAGATGAATATGTCTTCTTCCTTTTGTCTCACTTCAATTCCAAGGTAGTATGTCATTAACCTGATATCTATCATTTTGAACTCTCGGGTCATCACCTTCTTTAAATCTTCAAATAGCTTCGGATTACTTCCAGTGAAGATGAGATCATCTACGTATAGACAAACAATTAGAATATTGCCATCTTCAATCTTGACATAGAGTGAATGTTCATAGGGACACTTGGTGAAGTTTTTCTCCAGAAAGTACTTGTCGATGTGATTATTTCATGCTCTTGGTGCTTGCTTTAACCCATAAAGAGCTTTCTTCAACTTCAACACCTTGTCTTTGTGACCTTTTGTTTTATAGCCTGATGGTTGCTTAATGTAGACTTCTTCTTCAAGGACTCCGTTTAGAAAAGCAAATTTTACATCCATTTAATGTATCTTCCACTTATTTTGAGCTGCCAAAGAAATGATTAGTCTTATAATTTTTAATCGAGCAACATGAGCAAATACCTCATCATAGTCAATTCCAACCTTTTGACTATATCCTTTTGCTACTACCCTCGCCTTGTGCCTTTCAAAATCTCCCTTAGCATTCCTCTTTGTCTTGTATACCCATTTGACACCTATTGCCTTATGCCCTTTGGGAAGTGAAACAAGTTCCCATGTGTCGTTCTTCTCAATTGCATTGATTTCTTCGTTCATCACATCTCTCCACTTCTTCTCTTGTACAACTTCTTGAAAGCTCACTGGTTCACAATCAGCAAAGAGACAGAATAAGGTAAGATTATCTTGTTGTTCTGTTACCTCATAAAGATCTTGGAGATTTCGTGTACGTATCATAGCTCTTTCACTTACACTCGAAGATGATGATGGATCTTCATGAGTGGTTGGCTCTTGTTGAATTTCTACAGATTGCTCCATCATTGTCTACTCATCTTCTTTAAACTCAGGAAAGAAATTGAAGTTATCTGCATGAGAGTTAAAATCCCATTCTTCTTCTTCGTCGAATACCACATCTAGACTAATCACAATCTTCTTATTGTGTGGGTTGTACAACTTATAGCCCTTTGAATTAGCATCATAACTGATGAAGATAAAACTCTCACTTTTATCATCAAGCTTTGTTCTTTTCTCATCCGGTACATGAACATGGGCTATACTTTCAAGGACTCTTAGGTGGGAAATACCAGGCTTTCTTCCACTCCATACCTCTTGCGGTGTCTTTCCCCATACACTTCTTGTTGGTGATCGGTTTGACAAGTAAACTACACATGCTACAGCTTCTGCCTAAAACTCTTTAGGTAGTTTCTTGCTTTTGAGCATGCTTCGTGCCATATTGAGGATTGTTTGGTTCTTTCTTTCAGCTACACCATTCTGTTGGAGGGATCTTGGCACTGTTAAAGATCTATGAATTCCATTTGCTTCCCAGAACTCTTGAAACTCCTTGGATGTAAATTCTCCACCTCATTCTAATCTCATTGCTTTGATTTATTTGCCACTTTCTCTCTCCACTGTAGCTTTGAACATTTTGAATACTTCAAAAACTTTTGATTGCTGTTTCAAGAAATATACCCAAGTTTTTCTTGAAAAATCATCAATAAAAAGAAGAAAATAGTTACTGTTACCAAGAGAGCTAGGCTTGATCGGTCCGCACACATCAGTATAGATTAGCTCAAGTGGCTTCTTGGATCTTGAGTCTGACTCATTTGGAAAGATTTTTCTAAATTGCTTCCCGAGTAGGCACCCTTCACAAAGTTTATTAGGATGGTTAATGCAAGGTAGTCCCTTCACCATCTCCTTCTTAGACAACAGCTCCAATCCTCTAAAATTGAGATGTCCAAATCGAAGATGCCATAGCCATAATGCATCTTTATAGCAGGCTTTTAGACACTTTGCAATTTCATTTTGTATATTGATCAAGAACATTCTATTCTTTGACATCGGCACGTTAGCAATGAGGTTATTCTTATCATCTTTTATAGAAAGATTACAATCCTTCATATGAATATCATAACCTTTCTCTGACAATTGTCCTAAACTTAAGATGTTACTTTTCATATTTGGGACATAGTAAACATTGGAAATAAATTGATGTTGCCCATCTTTCAAACGAATAAGAATGTTACATCTTCCTTTCATTGCTATGTTTGAATCATCTCCAAATGAAACATTTCCACTTACTGACTCATCTACTTCCACGAACATGTCTTTCATCGTTTCTTTTAAATTGATTAGAAACAATTGCGACTCTCGAGAAATAGTCAAAAATAGATTCGGAAGCTTTCATTTGTAGAGATTCAAACTCACCTCTTAGTGTTTAGAGACAAACCTTCTTCACTTTCTTGGCTCCTTTGAGAGAAATTTGAAACTTATTTCATGCTGCTTTGGAAGATGTTGCATCTCAAATCTTCTCAAACCCATCATCATTTAAGGCTTAATAGATAAGAAAAAGAGCTTTCTTGTCTCTCTTTCTCAAATATTTCAAAGATTCTTTTTGCACTTGCGTTAAAGTAGCTTCATCGTTTGGCTCACTTAAGTCTTTCTCTACGACTTCCCACACATCATGTGCACCTAAAAGAGCTTTCATCTTGATATTCCAATTATCATAGTTTTCATTGTTGAGTGTCGGGACTTGAAACGATGAAATAACTCTTAATATAGTAAGAATTTGTAAATTCTGATCACACGGAAGGATTCAGAACGTCAAAAAACCTTAGGAGGAATTCTAGAAAAAATCTGAATTTTTGTCAACGATAAAGTCACCGGTCAAAGTCAACTTTTTGGTCAATTGTCTCGGCGGCTCGTCAAACAGCTTGATGGCTAAGTCAAATGGCTTGGCAGCTCAGTCAGCGGCTCGGTCAACAGGCTTCACAGCTCGGTCAACTTGGCTGACTCGGTGAGTTAACTCACCTTCTAGGAGAACTTTCCGGAGGATCGTGGTGGCGCGTTCGAACTCCGATCGGGATGATTTTTGCGGTGTCGGATTTGTCTCGTCGAGAGCTTTGATTTTATATATAATAGTGTATATTTATGTTTCCAATTACAGCTCTGATACCACTTTATTAGAATATTATGGATCAAAACTCAAGAACACTCAAGATACTCAAGAATAATTTTTCAAAAACACTCAGAAACTCTCAATTTTTTGTTTATGATTTCTTTTAACTTGATTATTACATTGCTATTGAGATGTATTTATAGAAACAACTAATAAATATAAGGCATACAATATAAATCTATCAAAACAATCTAAACCGTACACTTATCTCCTTACCTAACCCCTTGATTTTCTTCTTCCCACCAACCATGAGCTGTATCCTTATCAATCCATATGGGATAGATCTATATCAATCTTGAATTTGTATCTTCATATATCTACATGTAAATATATGTAGATGTACATGTAAATAGCACTTCCGATTTTCTTTCTTCGCTACACCCATTCGTCTTTCCTCCAATCAATTTGAAATAATCCAACGTCAACTGCTCTATACTCTAATTCATAGGGTTTTTTTATTGTATTGACCCCGGGATCTACCGAAACAATGGAAGAATAGTATGGGAATATAAAAAAGCAACCAAGTTCTCCTTTTTTTACTTTGATTCTCTATAAGAAAAAAGAACCCATCAAATATTGAATGACTAAGCACTCAAATCCTATCGCGAGTCTTGATACATAGTCTCTTCAGTCCTTTCCATAACTCCTAATTTGATTCCCCTTCAGCTAGGAAAATACCTTTATCCTTATATAGTATTGGGAAATTAAAGCACAAGATTTTTTCCCGAGCAAATCATTCTTCATCGCATAAGCCCATGATAAGTCATTTCCAGATGCTTCTTTCGGAAGAGCACGGGAAAAGCTTATGGAATCCATTGTACTAAGACCCGAAAGATCATCCAAGGACTCAAAATCGGGACTCAAAACTAGTTAAGAAGGCTTCCTTTCTGATTCATCTCCTGTGTAGTTAAGGGGGGAAATTAGAATCATTATTCTCCTGCTTTTCCCTCCCGAACTAAACTTACACAGTATGGAGCCAACGTCAAGTATAGTATAGCTGTAGAGTAACAGTGTGGAACGAGGTCACCATTCCCCGAATACATTGCCTCGACGCTTGTTGAATCAGGCACTTCATGTACCCCAAGTCTTTCGACCCTCTAGATTAACAACAAGCAATCAGAGCCTTCTTGTCTGCAACCTAGAGCTCCCTAGCTTGATCGCTGAACCCGAGCTGTTTGCCGAGAGCTAGTTAGCCATTTGTAGTTTCTCTGATCACTTACGATATTTCTCTGTAACAAACTAGCAGCTATTGTACGGAGTTGTTAGTGTTTGGCCTTGGGGACGGGTGGGCCCGACGTTTAGGAGGGAATAAGAGGGCGGTGGAAGAATAATTTCAAAAGGAAGGGCAAGAAGAACCTATAGAGGAAGCTCCACCGAAAGAAGAAGAGGAATCATCACTATAAAAGTTTCTATAAGCTGAACTTCAAATGGGCTAAAATATTTCAAAGAGTTTTTTTATTTCTTTGGACTTGTAAACAAGTTTACAAACCAACAAAATAGCTCAAAAGTTGTATTCTTGTAAAGCATCCTGGCACTTATTATGTGCGATTAAAAGAACTGGTGCGAAAGGGTGGTGAGCTGTTTTGTAAGGGTTACAAGACTGATTACTAGTGGATTGGAACTGTGCTAATTCCCAAGGATTTAAGCCTCATTTCTTGAGGAATAACCACATAAAAACTTGTGTTCTTGGTGTTTTTCTGTGTATATTTTAGCAATTGTTGTTAATCGAATGTGATAATTGTTTTTGTGGCCTTGCAAGTAGTTTAGTGGAAAATGGTTGATTTTTCCAACAATTAATGGTATCAAAACTTCTTTAAGAAAACTGAGAAGATTAGATCACTCTAGGTGAACCGGTTACAATCCAAAACTTAAGAGAAATGAAAGGTTTTTCAGTTACCAAGATTACTTGTACCATTGTTCCGTGAGGGATTAAACTCATCAAAGTAAGATGACAATCACTAAGTATAAGATTGAAAGCTTGGAATTGGGGACTTTGAACTTTAGAAAAGATGAAGAACATATTGATTCATTTTGATCTTACCATTGATGAGGTTTTTCCAGTTAAAACCAATGTATCTTTTAAGGAAAATAGCAGAACCATATAATTAACTGGAGAAACAATTATTTTATAAAGACTAACTAAAAGAACTCATGACTACAAACATGATTTTACAATTTTAATAATTAAACAAATTTACATTTCATTGTAGAATATTGGTCCAGCTGATCCCACGTACATTTCCAACATTTCTTCAATTTTCCTTTTGATTCCAATTACTCAAAATTAATTCCATGTTTTACTTGCCTTGCTTGATCGATCGATGGATGATATTCAATCAATGTGGTGCTAATTAAAAAAGCCACAATATCTTCAACACCAACATATCTATATAAATATATGATGCTTCATATTCATAGCCCCAATAAGATGTAGTAGACAAGTGTTATGGGCAAAGCAATTAACATGCCAAATATAACTCTGCAAATTCAAATTCATAATTATTTGTTAGATAAATCAAATAATAAACAAAGAATTTTTTTTATAAAAACAAGAAAAATAACATACATTATATTTAACTTATATATTTTTATTATTATAAAGTCTAATCCATTATTTTAAATCAAACTTTATACAATTAAATGTTATTTAAATTAAACTACGATTACTTTGATCTAACCAATGGTAACATCTATTTAATTCAATATTATCAATGTGTTATATTTATTATTATAAGTGTTAAGAGTATGATATTTATTGTAATTCTCACAAAATAAACACTATTACTATTTGTTATGTTTGGTTAGTGTAATGAAAATATAATAGAAGTGTTAATATTAATATAAGTTGTATTAAGTAAGAAACAATATAATTATTATATTTGTTTGAATAATATATTTAAAATTAAAAAAAATATATTTTTTAATTGTAAACAAAGAAAATTGAAAATAATAATAAATAATAATATAAATATACAAGAAGAAAAATAAAACATTATAATTTATCGTGGGAAGAATAAATATTTTGCTACTAATGTAATGTTTTTCATTACATTTTAAATTAATAATTCAATTAAATACAAAAATATCTTTTTATTATTATTTTATTTATTGTAAATTAAACATGATATATATTATCTATATGTGTAATTTTGTGGTTTAAATTATGAATATATATACTCACCCTGTGCTAAGAATATCAGGGTAGACATTGTATTCCTTAGCAAAGACAAAGGGAACAATTCCTTGAGGTAGAGCTGCCTGTTTGATATAATCAATTCATTTAATTAATAATATATATACTTTAAATGAAATGTTGTAATTAACAACTCTCCACAGGTGAACCACAAAATTTAATAATATATATACTTTATTTATTCATGAACTTACCAATAAAACATGTCATAAATATTAGATTAATAGTTAAGAAATACAAATAATCATATATTGTGAACTCGTTTAATTATTTTTTTTTTAGATAAAATAATATATACACTTTATTTATTCATGAACTTACCAATAAAACATGTCATAAATATTAGATTAATAGTTAAGAAATACAAATAATAATAATATATTGTGAATTCGATTAATTTTTTATAAATAAAATGATACTTTTACGTGAAATAAAAAATAATAATGAATCTTACCGTTAGATAACTAATCGAATCATAATTTAAAACGAAAGAGGGATATGTTTTAAATTTAATTATTGCATACATTTTTAAACTAAAAAGCCATTTCAATTCAATTTAAATAAACAAACCCCTACCTCAGACATAATACTTCCAATAAACAAAACAAAAATTAACATAATAATAAACAAACTTATCTTTATATGTCACGTGAGCTATCATGCCAGAAAGTAAAATTATAAATGTCTTCTCTTTTTTCTTCCAAAGATTTGTAAAAAAAAAAAAAAAATTATTTTCTTGTTTCAAGTTACAATTTTAAAATATTTTAAAAAATATATTACAAATTATTTAGAAATCACAATCTAGTACCTCAAATTTCAAAAAAAAATAAAATAAAAATAAATAACAAACAATTATCTTATATTATTAAATTTTATAATTTTATGTACGGTTTTTATTTAATAAAATGAAACTTATTTCAATGTAATCATTTTTCAACATTTAGATGTCTTTCTTTTAGCTAGGTGTATAATTTTTTTTAATAACAGTTCAATAATATATATATGTGACAAAATTCAAAACCATGTATTTTTAAAGTTAATAAATTACATATACTATTGCATTAAAGATATAAAAGTATTAATGCTAATAGTTTACGAAAGAGAATATTAAATATAATATGTTTATTAATTATTTTTTAAATTAAATTGTAAAAATTATTAATATATTTAGAAAAATAATATTTTTATATATCTTATAATAATTTTTTATTAAAGATAGTTATTTAAATTTATTTGTATTTATTAATAGTATAATATTATATCAATTATAATTTATTAAAAATAATTATTAAAAAGGAATATAAAACTAAAAATATGTAGCATGTAGGATTCGTTGTGTCAGAAAAGAGACAGAAGGGAAAGAAAGAGGAGAGAGAGAGAGAGAGAGAGAGAGAGAGAGAGACCTGGACAATAGCAACATGTAAGAGAACACCTCTAAGACCAACAGCAATAGAAGCAGCTGCCATGACAGCTGGTCCTGTAAGGAATCTCACGGCCATTGCCAAACATGCTATTCTATTTCCACATGCTATTATCCTCGGTTGTAATGCCATAAACAGACCTGTCATTCATTCACTTCTTCAATTTATTTTATTTTTCATTTTATGTTAACATTTATTTTTTATTGTTTTTTCTATCAAAATAATAAAACAAAAAACTCAAGGTAACAAAAGTTGAGTATCTAAATTTTAATCAATTTTACTTAAAAGTTTATGAAATTTTTATTCGGTTGCCATAAAAAAATTTATTATTAAATTATGACACATTAATTAATTAACATTAAATAAGTATAAAATTTTATCTAATTAATTAACAAGTTAATCAATTAACATTAATTAATTAAAGTAAATAAATTAAATATTTTGATATTTTGATGTAAAATATTTTTTTAACATATTTATTTAAAATAAAATAAAACTTAAGTGCTTTAAAATCTGTTTAACTATAATAATATAGTAAAATGTTATGAGAATTTTTTTTAACTCTAAACTTATTGTATATGTTGAAAAATTGCACCAAATTTTTGCTTGGTCAAAGAAAATTTATAATTAGTTTACACTTTATATTATATTCAAAGAATTACTTTATTTTATTTATAAATATAATATATATATATATATATATATATGATAATATGATGTTTAATTTTATATAATAAGTGTTATTTTTTTAATTTTTAAATATAACAATAAATTGATGAAAGATTTTAATAAATAAAAAATTCTCTCATAAAGAACAAAACAATTTACACATATAAACAGCTTATCAAAGTGTCACACTAGTTTTGAAAGACCTTTCATCATCACCACCACCACCAACTCAAATACATCAAATCCAAGAAAGAAAAAAGAAAAAAAAAACTTAACAGAAAAAGTAAAAGAGAAATGACTGATAAAGAATCATATATTTCCAAATATAATATAAAATTAATTTTTAACCTTTTATTTGTTAATAAAATTATCAATTTATTATCTCATGTGACAGTTATTTACAAACAAAAATAAATAAAATAAACTGCTTTGGCAGATAAATAAAAGTATTAAATAAAATAAAATTTTAACTTCCATGCCAAGTTGCCAACGGTTGTTCCTCAGCCTTTTGTTTCCCGGTTTGTGCTTTTGCAGGCTTTATTTAAAACTTTTTAATAGTGAAAGCTTAAAAGGGAATATCAGAAAGTATTAGAAAGATTTTTTTTAGGTTAAAGTATAATATTTCTGCTGCACACTGTAATTAAATTTAATTTTAAATTATTAAAACGTATAATATGATTTTTAAAATATTAAAATCAAAACGTTTGATAAGATTTTAAAAACTTTAAAAAATTTATAAAGTTATAAATTTTTAAATCTTATAATTTAATCTTTAAATTTTTAATTAACGAATATATATTTTACTAACCAAATTAAAATTAAGGCTAAAATTTTAAAAATTTAGTAATTAAATTATTAAAAACACATGTGATAAGTTTTAAAAATTAGAAAACTAAATCATATATTTTAAAATTTTAAAAATCATGTATAAATTTAACTAAAATTTAAGAATAAATTGTGTACTTCAACCTTTTATTTTATTTTATTTATTTGTAGTGAAATAAACAAGTATTATCTCTTAATAAGATAATTTTTTTCATGAATTAATTAATTTAGTTTAAATTAAAAAAAAATTGTTTTGTTTATTCTCACCAAGACTGAACATGGCCATGCCAAGTCCTGCATCCGAAAGTATAGATATGGACTTTGCTATTATGGCTGGCATTTCTATATTCCACCTGCATATTTAGTAGAAATTTCTAAAATAAATAACATCCAAAAATCTTTAATTTTTGAAGCTTATAAATAATTAATATTTTCATGGAAACTATAAATCTGATAATAATAAAAATAAAAATAGTACCTAAAACAAATGAGAGACCAAGTGAGGCCAAATAAGCTTGAATAAGTGTTGGGATTTCTGATCAATTTTCTCCAAACCATGATAAGTATAAGCCTTGTCATTACACTTGTTGGAGGCATCACTTTTGGTTTTATATAATCTCCAGTATTACCCATTTTCTCAGTTTCATGGCTGTTCATCTCTCTCTTACCAAAACTAAAATCATCTCTCTCTATGTAATCTTCCTGATTATTCTGTTTGTGACCCTCCACTAAAAATCAAAAACCCACAAAAATTAACTCAATTAATCATAATTAATACATCATCGTTAATACAATCAAACCACCAAATATACAAATTAGCAAACCAAAAAAGTAAACTATAAAGAAAGGGTAAAAAATTATATTTTATATCCTCGTTTTTTTTTTTTTGTTGCAAATTTGCCTACAACATTTGATTTATTAAAATAATCTCAGAACCTAATAATTGTCTTATATTTAAGAAATTTCGTTTAAATTTTGTTAATTATGTTAATAAAACTAATAAAAAATGTGGTCATTCTTGTTATATTTCTCAATAAAATGGAGAAAATTATTAAATGCATACGCAACAGAACATTAAATTGAGGAAATTTTCTTATTGTAAAAGACATGGTTTGCACATAAAAACAATGGTAAATTAACTAATATACCAATAAATAGGTAAATTAAGTAATATATCTATAAATTATTTGTAAAAGTTATAAAATATTATCTCATTTAAGTATAATTAATTATATAAATTTATTATGAATTCTTTATTATTAATACAAATCTAACACTAATTTTTTTATTAATAATATAAATTTATATCTTTTTATAATAAAAATAAGACATAATGATATATTTATCCCACTAATTATACTTAAATATAATTTTTTAAATATTTAAGTTATATATTTATTAATTTACGTTTGATAAACAAAATTGGAAAATATGTACCTTTAACAGGAGATACGGCTAGTCTTACATCCTTATCATGATGATGATGAGCATTATAGTCATGACCTCCTCCATAAACATCAGAAACAGGAGAAGCATTAGAACTCCAAACAAACATATGAAGGTCCTTTTGACCTTCATAATCAACAGGCTTATTATGCTGAGTGTGGGCATTAGTCTTCTTTAATATCCCTGAATTTTTTGGTGAAAACATTCCAGTGTTAGGAGCTGGGTATTGTGTTGTTGTTGTTGTCTCATAATTTGAAGGTCTAGGAGTAGGACCTCTAGAAGCACCAAAGACATCTGAAGAACCAAAGTTTGAATTTCTTCCACCACCCATCATGGAGTGAAAATCAGTATGATTAAAACTAGACCCTCTTGGAGTAGGGTTTCTAGAAGATTGCAAAGAATAAATCTCAGCATTTGTCAAGTTTGAAGGTCTTGGAGTAGTTGATGAAATACCTTGAGATCTTATTGAATAAATATCAGACCTTGAAGCATTTGATTTTCTAACTATTACATGAAGCTTTCCATCTTCTTTAATTTCAGCTTCAGTTTCCAAACCTTGTCTACCATCTAAAGACATAATATCAGAATCAACATGTATTGAGACTATAGAACCAGCTGTATCTGGAAATTGTTCAGAGATTAAAATTTTAGCTCCTCTATATTCAAACAAAAATAGCATCAAAGTGTACCAAATAATACACTGAAGTACTACAATTTGAACCATTAAACTTCCTGAGAAATCACCATACATTCCTTTGAGTAATGGGATACCCATAACAAGAGTATTTGGTAATGTTGAGAGTGAAAACAGAGTTATAGACCATTCTATGCAACCCCTTTTGGAGACTTTGGACCAAATTGCTAAAACAACTAGAACAATAACCTTTTGAAGAGTATCAGCTGCTACGAATCTCAAGTTCATAGCATATGGATTGTTTGTAGAAATGAAGTGAAAAGAGAGTAGTGGGACTGCAAAAAGAGCAACAAAACGATTAATCCCAGAACATTGGTCTGGTGTGAAGATTTTCCACCATTTTACAGACCCATAAGCCAAAATCATAGCTACATACAGAGGAACCACTGCAGTCATAACATGGTAGAAATCTAATAAAGTTATCATCTTTGATCATATCAGTTTAAAACTACTACTTCATGAGATAAAAAGGAGAGAAGAGAAAACTCTATATATGAGAAAAGATGAGAACTTGGTGAGAAAAATGGGATATAATATATAGAGGAAAGAGAGAGCACGAATTTTGGTTTTGAAAGATGATATGTTACAAAATAAATAATTCTTATTAGTATGTTATTTATTCATTTATTTATTATTATTATTTTAATTTATTTTACTTTTTTGCGTGAACGAGTCACACATTTGATATCATAGGATAAAATTTCACATTAAATAGTGCACACAAATGATCATAAGGTATTCGGTGAAGCCTAGTTTCAACATTACTTTAGCTTTTTATATTCTCAATTTAACATCCAAATAAATATATACCCATTAATTGATGGAGAAAGATTCATTTTGTATTATGAAATATATTTTATTTAACTATTTTAATCAAAAATTGATTATTTTAATCAAAAATCGATGAATTTAATCAAAAAATTTAAATAACATACACGAAACATAAAATTATAATTTTATTGTTTTATTCCTGGTAAACCCTTATAATTTCATATGTTATATAAGTTATTTAAATAAGGGATATTTTTTATCTTTCATATTATTTTACTATCATGAAAAAAATTTGTTAAGACTTTTTACCATTTCTTATAAGAGTGGACAAACAAATTAATAAATTGAATTGTATTGAATAATCTAATCCAATCCAATTTTTCATTCATTTTGATCCAATATGATCCATACATTTTATAGATTATTTAATGAACCATTATAATGAATTATATATTTAAATGATTTTTTTGTTTAAACAATGTTGTCGCATGTCAAATAGAATGTTCACGTATAACAATTTTTTACACATTTGATTCCAAATATTTTATTGTTCAACTTTTTACAATTTCAACTAAAAACAAAAAGTTAATAAAAATGCCAAATACGATAATGGAGCCTAAAACACAAATATTGTAACAAATGAAATCAACCAATAGAGTACAATGGTCTAATATTCAAACATTTAATATATTAATATTAATTTATATATTAAATAGTTTAATCGTAATCGAATAGGGTTGTTTCGATTTTACCAATTTGGTTTGGTCCAATCTTATTACCTTTAACAATTTAGTCCATTTTTTTATAAATATTAAAGAAAAAGATCAAATTGGATCATGTCTATCCCTAACCACGAGGATAGTGACCTTTGATCCTCAAATGCTCAAGTCAGTAAGAGTAATTATAGAGAATAAAAGAGCTTCAGGTCTCACACTGTGATTAAAGGGAAAGAAAGTGTAAAGATATTATCTCGTTATGCCTTTATTGTGTAACATGTACAATAGTGAATATATATAATGATTAGAATCTACCTAATGTATTTCCTTATCCATTTACATATACTTTGTATAGCACTATGGTTATCCATATGTAATTATCTCGTTTAGATAATTAGAAGATATTTATCGGTTATTTATCTCATTAGATGATTATCCAATAGATATGCTAATATGATAACTCAACTCATATTAGGCTAGCCTGTGAGTCATTCTACTAATTGAAATCACTCAACGCTTGTCATATGATATTTATAATTTACATCCAATATCATCCCATAAGCCTTTTGGATTTGAATGAATAGGTGATAAAGCATGTTTGTAGTTTTGTCAATATTGAGGTTTATGATCCCCTTAGTCACACTAATGGTGTTGGGACCACTTTTGTGCACTATTTCACCTATCCATTCAAAGAATTTTATGCTCTACCCTACCATTCAAAATGTGTATGATGGCTTCTTATCATTGATAGGATTTTTTCGAATTTCCAATCAGACTCATAGTTAGAGAGTGTTGTTGAAGCCAATTTTGGCTTTTAAAAAGTCAACTCTAAAGTTACAGGTATTTCACCTTATTTACTATAGGGCATGCTTGCTAGACTCTTGAAGTCTACGTAGAAAAATTTTAAGTGATAGGACTTATCTAGGTCTCTAAAGTCCCTCTCTTAACTACACTTCACTTTTCTAGAAGTAAAAAGTTGTACTAGGATATTTTTCCTACCAAAGTCACTAGTACACCTCATCGTACTCGTACATGCATTATTGTGCACCAGTGGTACTAACTAAAATCAATTATGGAGGATGAAAAGACAGATGGGAGAGAGAAAATCTAGCTACCATGGGTATGTGTTAAGTAGATGTATACCAAGAAAGTCCACATTGTGTGGTGGTTGAGTGGCTAGTTGGTGATGGTGTGATCGATAAGGACCCATCCAACGGTTGTCTATCCGGTGGCGCTTTTTCTTCCACACATTTGGTTAGGAAAGTTCCATCTGGGGGGTCCTTGCTAGAGTGATAGGTCTGGATCCTTCAAGGGACACAATATTTTTGGTTATGTTTGCGATGGAAATTCTAGAATTATGACAAATGTTTCGATGATATGGATCTTTGTTCTAGGAGGATTGCATAAGTGTGGATAGTTCTTATACCACTCTTGCAAGAATCCCTATTTTCTAACACTTAGGTTTTTCTATGTATTATTTTCTAACTTATGCACTTTTATCTCTCATTGGAATTAAGTGTCATGGATGCATAATAGGCTAAACATTTTTTAGAAGTCAAAGAATGGGAGATCACATCTTTATCACCTCAAGCTCTAATAAGACAAATTTCATGGTTTACTTAACAAATTACATGCTTGACTTGTGCTTGGACTTTGCCTATAATGTAAACATACAATTGAACTTTTAGGAAGGTACTTGACGAATTAGGATGTGTGAGTTGCATTATAAAAGGTGTCCATTCTATGGGAGGATATATATTGTGACACTACCTGAAAAGATAATGGAAGAGGCATTGTGGTCCATTAAGTAGAAGTTTGTGATTTACAACATGCATGGCAGAAGTCCGTGATTTGCAACCTATAAGGTAGAACTCTAGACTTTACAACCTGTATGACCAAGCTTTGAAAAGTTCATTAGATATTAATAGTACACCTTCAGTTGATCTTATAGATTGGAGATACCTTGGCACCTTTTGTGGTTATGACTCTATACTTCCTTTTCTATAGTATGTTGTTCATTCCCACTTAGTTCATGTGTAAGGGTAAAGGCATTTTACACTTAGTTATTTTCCTTTATCAATCCTTGGCATGGACATTGCACACTTCATCTTGCGAAGGGATAGTATGTTCTTCCAATAATGCTTCGTAGGTACATATAGAGTTATCTTGGAACCATAGTATTTTACATTATGTTATTCCAATCAAACTAAGGAATCTTATATAGTACATAACCTTTCATCGAGCCTTTTATGATATAAATACAAATTACGATTCTCCCATGCAAAAATGAAGGGTGTAATAATAAAGAATGAGACATGTTTTGATGATGTATGTCTAAAAGGCTCAATGTTGTGAGGCACATATCTATAGGGCATTTGGTTGTGTGGTACTTTAGCATACAACACATGGGTGGTTAATATATAGTTGAACAACAACTAACTAGATAGAATCTAGTCAGCCATGGCTAGGTAATTGTCTTATCCTTGGGTAACATGTCTCAACATGTGTATTTTCATTCCTAGACTTTTCTTGTGATTCAAACTAAAACACATTTGTGCAAGTTTCTAGTCATCAAAACTTCATCATGTTTCTAGACCAATAGGTCTCGTACGAGTTTGATTATCTATACTTGAGCATAATTTGAGTTGGTTGTCTAGCTATCTTTTCTCGAGTATGTTTGTGGACTGATGAGACTTGTCCAAGTATGGCTCCTTAAACACGTGTATAAACTAATGTGTCATGTGTGAAAGTGCTCTTTAGACTTTGAAAAGTTCTAAGAGTGATGTTTTCTTTTTAGAACGATTGTTACTTAGGTTTCTTCATAGAACCCATTGGTTTTCTAGCCCCCTTTTTTATGTTGTTATGATTGTCAAGTCATTTAAGCAAAAATTAAGACTTTTCCTTTTAGAAATTTTTTTATCAGTGGATTTTTCCATTTTGTAACGGGTGTCAATGCACTCTGTCCTTCTTTTCTCATGGTGTTTCCTCATCGCTTAGTCAAATTCGTATGGTCCCTTGGTTGATATCACATAAACTTATATTTGTTCTAGGTAGGGTGCAAGAACTTGGAACGATTCCTGGACCTAAGGCATTATTACTGCCTTCCTTAGGGTCTATTGTCAATTAAGGGGCGATAGGGAACCTGTTAAGCTACTATCCATGCTAGTTTTACTATGAATTGTAAAGCCTATGGTTAATGTGTGTCTTGTCTATAAGGTGACATGCTCATCTTCTTGAGACCATGAGTTGGCCTTTGGCCAATAGGCATAGAGCATACTTTTGAGTTTCTTTTTGGCCTTGCAAGGTTGCAATCCATATGGGGTACCAATGATTTTATTGACTTCTTAGAGTTTGAGCATCTTTGTCCCTCTATCAATTTCATATTAGACTTTTCCATCCATTGAATTTTTCAAGTGTGGAAATACGTGGCCTAAATATATGCAAATGCATAGTAAAAATAAGTATATGTTAGTAGAGCACTATATGTCTTTCTATCATGATATGATGTCACTTATGTCACATGTATATGATGTATGTATATGATCTTATTATAGACTGTGCTCTTTTAAGATTACTATATCCTTTGAAGTTTTAGGATGAAATGATATGTAGGGGAAATGACCATGGCTACATATAGGAACAACTATTGTGAAACTTCTATTATGAGCTTTTTCAACACATACTCACCTCTTATGTGTGTAAATTATAGGCATTGTATTAATTTCTATAATTTAGGATGAGTTAGAACATTGTTCTGAACCACTAGTATGTGAGTGAATATATGTGTATTCCAATTGTTGGATAAGATGTGTTTGTTCACTTAGTCTTCTACAAACTTAGTTAATTATGTTGATATCTCTAATTACTATCAGAAGGGACTTTGGTAGATTTCTAGATTATGTTTTTGGGTAATCTTGTGGACCGTTCTTTGGAAATATTTTCATAAGGCCCGTTTATAGTCTCATCAATTTGTGATATCGTAAGCTCTTTTGAAGTATGGCCCTCATTGGGAATTGTTGTCCATTTCATTGGTGGACAAGGGTGGAGGAAAACCCTTACAAAGGATAGGAAAAGATTTAGGTCCTTGTAGTGAGATAATATGCAGACCGAGGAGAATGGTTGACCAACTCACAAGTTGATCCTATTTGGCCCAATCCAATTAGATCGAGTTTGTTTGACTAACAGCTATCCTATCGGGACACACCTTTGTTTGACTAACACTTATCCTATCTGACCATGTCTTTATTTGGTCAACCATTTCTACGTCCAATTTTTTCTCTATCCACCTATACTTTGTTAAGCCAGGTGGTCGTGCAATTTGTGGCCCAGATGTCCACTTATTTGAATAACTCATAGTTAGATGGGTTGAAAGTCTTGATGCACTCACTAGCATTTATATTGGGTTCTTCTCTGTCAATTTGTTATGTTCATGTGACTTTTTTACGTTGGAGTGATTTATTTGACCATATCTTGCTTACAAAGCCCTCATTTATCAACCTTCTCCTTAATATGCTTGAAGTTATCAAGTAATCTAAGCATGTGTTACTTTTTAACTTAGAAAAAATTCTTGATATCTTGTTTATAGATGGTTTTTTCCATCTCATCGTAAGCATTTATGCATTCTATTTTTTTCATTTTTTAGGTTCTTTAGAGATTTTGCATCACTTATTTCAATTCTTCAATGATAACATATCCATCTTTCCTTAAACTCTTGTTATAAGGATGCATATGGTTGAACAGATTCAAGCATAATGTTTTTAGTCTGATAGATAATCCAATACGCACATTGGGACAAATAAAGGTACACCCTTGGGGTTCGTGGCGAACAATTATGGTTTGGACTATAAGGTTAGATGACTATATTATGGGCAGTAAAGATATGGTCTATGTAATTTGTAATTTGGGATGGTGTGGCATGTTAAGCAGCACAATGTTCTCTTGACTCAGCTTGTAAGGTGATGTTTTGGACTACATGCCATTAAGGGGCATAACGCATACTACACAACCTTAAAGGTTATGCTTGGGACTTCATAATCTAAAAAGGTGACATTATGTTACAAGGGGATGACATCGCCTAAAAGATGGTGAACTATCCCGTCCAGCACAACTTGGAAGCATGTCCTGGACTATTTTGATTGAGTGTGGAAATGTAAATCACAGCCTATATGGAAAAAATCTAGACTAAAAAGTATCAATATAGGTTACGCGACCTTTTGAGTGATAGTCTAGACTATGCAACCTACAATGTAGCATATCCAATTATATGTGAACACTATTATGCTTTGGGCATTGAAAGATGTAGCAAGGAGTCCTTATTGATAGGAAGTTGTTATGAATCTAGTTGCTCAATAAGGCATTCATCAATATCCTAGAATGTGTTCTACATTGTGTCAAGATGAGATTCCATCTGTACTTCTTATTTTGCATGCCACTTAGGCATAGTAGTGCAAGTGTAGATTTTGTTGCTTGGGTAGGCTATAGGAGCACAATACGAACGGGTGGTCAAACCTCATGATTCTCAGATGAGGTTAGTGTTTCAAAACTTGTTGATTGTTTCATTCTTTTTGGGACAACAAACAATCTCTTTTTAAAGACCCTATATATGAAGATAAACGAAAGAACAAATGGTTTTTTTTTTTAAGAAACAGAAGAGCGAACATCTCTTTTTCTAAAAATTATATTTGAATCGGATGGATAGATGGTCTTCTCGTAAACATATTGTTTTACACTTATTTTCATACATGCATTGAATAATTGTTAAAAGTATTGTTTTTAGATTTCGATTGTTATGAGGAATGAGAACCGGATTCAAGTGCTGAGAATTAGCCTAGAAGTTGATGAATCAAAATGAATTAATTATATGACTATTTTTCAAACCAACCTTATTCTTTTTCATATTCTACATAAGTGTAGATGATTGCAACACCCATTCGCTTTGGGCAACGTGTGTGGCATATACAATTTTTTCTAATTTCAATTAGCCACCAAATTTCTACAACAAGCTAAATGGCACATGGTCTTTCTTATGGTGGACTTAAATTTTAAAGGCGATGCACAAATATTTTGATTCAAACATGGGTTGTTTTTGGATGGACATAAGAAGTTATATGTAACCCTTTTTGGGTGTTGCTTCCATCAATGAGCGACTAGGATTTTCTTGTCCATGGCTAAGGAAGATCCACTCACTATAGGTGTTGAAAAAAGAGTTATTGTTTTATTGTGGTGAGATGGGGGTTAATGGCTTCTTTCGGTACGCGACATATTTTGTATATGGTATATTCTCTTTTTTTTTCTTTTTCTTTTCTAGAAATGATTGTAAAACCAATTGGACAGACAATTTCTTATAAAATTTGCAGAATCGATGGACATAATATAGTTTTCTACATAACTTGTATGCTTAATAATTTCAATTGGATAACCAATCTTTTTCTAAAAACTTGTAGAATTTGCAAATGAATGTTTGGAGAACAAATCAAACGTTCCTCAAATAATTTTATTTTATTTCTCAACTCGTAAAACACATTTATTTGATGGCACTAGATATATTTATGTCAATTTTTGTCAATATCAAAGATGGAGTATTCTCATCTTTCTTATGGTCTTTTGATCATGAAATGAATTAGTTAGTACCTTTGACCAACATAAGAGGTTATATGCTTAAATTAGCATGGGTAACTATAAAGAATGGAATAGCTAAATGTCTAGCTTTGTTATTAAAGGAAAAAATAAGTGTAAGTGATTTATCTTGTTATGTTCTTGTTATGTGAAGTGTACAATTATGAATATATATAGGGGTTTGATTCTACTTAATGCGAATCTCTTAGCTATTTAGATAGACTTTTTGTAACACTATAATTATTTTTTCGTAATTATCTCTTTTGAATAATTAAATGATATTTATCATTTATTTATCTCATTAGATAAGTATCTAACATATATGTTCATCCGATAACTCAGTATATATTAGAGTGACTTATGAGTTATTATGATAATTGGAATGACCCATCTTTCATCTAGTGTCATGTAATAATTTACACCTAACAATTACATGTGAACATTTCTCCGTATTATTTTTTTCACTCATAAATATATGATTATTACATTAAAATATTGTATCTTCTATCTTCCTTCTAAGATATATATGTTATAATTATGATTGGTAGATCCTTCTCAGAAAAAAGAACCTATATTGTTTGTTCTCCAAGACCATTCAGCAATTCAATGTGCAGAACTATTGAGGCCCTTTGTTATCTAGTTGAATTCTATCCCATCAAACTCCTTTAGTAAATTTCTAGCTCCAAGAATTACTTGACTTACCTGAGTTGAATAGTGTACATTATCCTCTTTTACTAGCATTGACGTTGTCATTTTCTAAAATTAGATTTTTGACCCGAGCTGCTTTAGCAATATATATAGCTATTACTAGAGCCACGATTTCTGCTTCTTTACGACTCTCGGTATTTTCTTTACTGCAACATATTCCAACAATATTTCCAAACTGATCTCTTTCCATAATTGCTGTATGGGTTGTACCTCTTTCCCCTTCTCTATCTATTCCATTTATTTGCAATGTTGTTCCTTGTCTTTCTCACTTCATACAGATTGAGTTTCATTTTTTTCTTACATATTCTCTTCTATATCCCCCAATTCCTTGTGTTCTTGAAATTGATTTGCTATTAATTTTTCTTGCAATTTGATTATCTAGGAAAGGTTTTTTAATTGAAAATCCAATCATTGCTTGCCCTCCATGTCCAATGTATACTGTATAGTCAATGAAACTGCAAGAGTAAATTCCTTCTTGTTGAATCTGTCCTTGATAAGCTGTAAAGGAAGTTTCACTACCTTTTAAAATTATCAAATGCTATATTTGTAAGACTTCTCAAAAGAAAGACATTTTGCCCATACTTGATATATAAGATATGGATATAAATATAATTAAGAGTAAACATCAAATTAATCAAATCAAAACTCTTGATTTTTTAATCATTAGATTTAGATATAATTTGAGAGTTTTACATTTAAATCCGTTTCAATGATGTAATCATTACAAATCAATTTAAACATAAACTAATGATATAATCAATTTAAATTTATTCGAATTCAATCAAATTAGACTTTTTTTGCGATTGGATACAATAAAATTGATATTGAATTTTATTTTTAAATTATTGTCATATATAAAATATAATGTATATAACATTTAAATTTTATGTTTGTCCATCTTTATAAAAACTTATTATTTATAGTCACAATTAAAAAAATCTAAAGAATAAAAAAACATTCTTTGATAATTATTAAATTATTATAGAGATTTAAAATTTATATTTATTTTTTAAACTAAAATAATAATTTAATATAATTATGATATGTATAATATTTAAATATAATACATTATAAAATAAAAAATATATTTATTTACAATTTCAATAATATTTTGTTAAAGAACATATTATAGCGAATTATAAAATATATCAGAATCTAATTTTAATTCGAACAAATAGTAGGAATTATTGAGATATCAATTCTATCAAAAACTTAATCTAAAGTAAAAAATAACAATAATATTTTAAACACTTGTCACTTTCTTCTCTAGACAACATATATATATCAAATATTTAAAATTTAAAAAATGAGATTATGAAGTCTTAAAAACATTAATTTAAACTCTTATACAATATTAAAAGTTGTTTAAATATCAACTCTGTTATAAGTTTAAGGTATTGAAAAAAGAGATAATAATATTTTTATATAATTATTAACGGATTTAATATTTTTTAATCAAGTTTAATTTTATTATAAATCGTATAAATCTAATATGATTTTAACGTAACATACTTAATTAGATTTGTAGGTGGACACAAATTGATCGAATTATTTGATAATTAATATATATATATATATATGTAGGTATGTATAAATTTGTTAGTGGGATACAAGCAGAGCAAGCTTGTAGTTGCCGTCCCAAAAGTGAGCACTCTCCATGCGAAGAGGAGAGAGAATGTGTGTTTTTTAATGCGTGTTTGTTTTTAAATGGCTTCTTTCTTTTTTTCTTTTTTCTTTTTTAATTTGGATTTGTTGTTTTCTTTTTTGTTTTTAATTGTGTTTGGATTCGGATTTGGGTGGTAATTGAGTGAACATACTATTATTTTTGACAACTTTGTAAGTTGATGTATGGCTCTATCTTCTATGGGTCTACCGGTTGTATAAAGCAAAGAAAAGGCATTTTGGTTTGAGGTGGGTTTGTCTCCAACAACTTTTTTTTTCCTTTAGTTCTCTCTCTCTCTCTCTCTCTCTCTCTCTCTCGTCACATCTATTTCATTTTTTTTTAATCTATTAGCTACACACTCGCATACATTTATATTTAACACATATTAGATTTATTTTGGAGCCACATTATTGAAGTGTCCATTAAGAACATATTTTCTTACACTATAAGACAACTGTTTACTCCAAGTACTTAATCCGAAGGGTTGATCAAGAAGGATACTGTGGTGGAAAGAAAAAGAAAGAAAGAAAAAAAAAGTGTCTTGCAAGGTAATTTGTAAGAAAAATGCTTTTTATTCTTAGAGTGACAGAATAAAATATGAGGCATCTTCCAAATAATTTGTTAGGAAGATAGTGAAATATAATTTAGATGAAAAAATATCAATTTTAAAACTTATAATTACGAAGAAGATCGTATGCATTGTGTTTATCTGTTATATTTTTACTAATAAAAAAAATCTAAGTTAATATTTTATTTTAAATAACACTTAATTAAATATCGTTCAAATTAAACTATAATAATTTGAATTCATTCAATGTTTAAAATCATTGAATTAGATATTATTCAATTTTATTAAAGATATAATTTTTGTTATTAAAAATTTTAAGGTATTATTTTTTATAATTTCTTAAAATTTATTTGAATAGCATAATACTTTAATTGGATTTATAAATGTTTAAGTTATTCTTATTTGAATTTTTTGGGATTTATTTATAATTAAGATGGTAAGATTTTTTACTTTTATTGTTATTAATTTAAGTTTGAATTTTATTTATTTTATTTATTTTTTATTCGATAAAAAATAAAAAAAGATGCAACTTTAAAAAAAATGAATTTTTATAGTACAACTTTATAACATTTACGGTGGCTCGAGCAACTCTTATACTTTATCAAATTGGAGTCGGGTATGGGATAATGATGAATATAACCTTAACAAGGAAGATCACAAAAATTGCCATAGAGGTGGAGAATTGTGAAAGCGTTGTGAATTTCCAAAACTTGCTCGAAAGAACTATGTATATATATATATTTGTATTTACGTGATTAAAAACTTGAAAAATTAAGAAATTTTTACACTATAATTATTATAAGTGTTTTAATATTTTTTATTTTATTTTAAATGTTAAATAATTTAAATTATTGTATAAATATTTTCGAAATACAATCTATTAATAACTTGAAACTTATTATGTACAAGGTTGAGATGATAATCCAATTCAATAACACCTTTAATTCGTACATGTGTGCACGTTAAACTATTTGTATGTTTTAAATATCCTATTACAATCTATGGGAAAATATCAATCATACTTCTCGATTTTAACATATCTTTTTATATGTTCTTAACTTTTATAAAAACATCTTTAACACTCTTTAGATTTATGATAAATATCAAGAATAATTTTCAATAGTTAACGGCATTAAATTTCCCTCCATTGATGTATTTTCTTTCTTATGGTTCTTATACCAAGTAGTTTTCAACTTTGGTTAATTTTTAAAAATTTTGAAGAAATAAATATTAATTTATTTATAATTTTAAGATTTTAAATAAATAAATATTATTTTTAAAAAATAAAAATATGAAATTGTAATCGATTTTACCTTGTTTTAATGAATAAGGGTCCATCTTCATCTTCCATTACTTTGCATCTAATCTTTAGTTACTTGGTTAGAAGCATCATCTTCTAAATCGAGAACAATAACTTCCTACCTTAAACGGATGATGGGATCAATAATTTTACATAAAATATAAGAGAGACACTAAGCTTTGGTGAAAATGAAACTTTTATTCATTAAAGAAGTCAGATCATTACGGCCCTAGTTTCCTGCTAATTTACTCCATAGTTTATACATAATTTTTCTAAGAAGAAAAGGGTTTTTAAGTTATATATTTAGAACTTGATATGCCCTTTTTCATATACAAGAGCCATTTTATTGACATGAGAGCAATTATTTTTCATACCTAATATAAAGACATGTGAAGTATAATGATTATATCTAATCTTGTCTCTTCATTCCTTTTAAAAATAAAGACATGTAGAAAGATAATTATTACATTTTATCTTATATTTTCCTTTACTCATAAAAATTATTTGTTGACACCTATTTTTTCAAAGTCAATTACCGACATACTTACTCTCGAATTTGGAGAAGTGGATCCATCTATATTCTTTATACAATAAAGGCACTTGTGATCCTTAGTTTTTTTTTCTTTTTTACCAATTGGCAAAATTTATATTTGGTATTTTTAGTCATATTCAACTCATTGTAGTTAAATGGTGCTTCATAATTAATAATTTTCTCAACATCTTTTTGAATTATGTTCAAGTTATTGTGTGAAATCATTAGGATTTTACTTGTGAAATAATTTACCTTGATTTCAAAAGATATCTCTATTTTCTTAATTTCATGGTATATTTGGCTTACATTACTACTCTTTTTTAGTTAAGAACTTCTTCATCAAACTTTTTTTATGGGAGAACCCTAGGTTCATCTATTGTTCTTATTGAAGATGTCATTCCAATTTTAAATAAAGACTGATAAGTTTTTCTTTATTCTAATCCATTATAAGATAAAAAAAACCTCAAAAATATTGGACAATCATTTGTTTTTAATTTTTTCTTAAAAAATGTAATAGGCTTTTTAAAATATTTTAGGAAAATAAACTAATTCCATTAAATTGTTACTTGGGTAAATATTTTTAATCAACTCACAAATAAATAATTGGTAAACAAGTTTTGGATATACTTTCTCAGTAATGTTGAATCTATTGCACATAATTGGTTTTCTTCCAAGTGTGTAGACTTTTTCTGTTGTGAAAATTTTCATTGTTTTTAGTTTATATTTTCTTGATTTTGTTGCTAAATTATAAAGATTTAGCCATTGATTTGGGTGTAAGTTTCTTTGTCTTTTCTTTTCTTTCTCAAGATGTGAAATGTATCATCTGTTTTCCTAAAGAATACTAGTCTTGGTATCTTTCCTATCATTGTCATCTTTCCTTTTACAATTGTTTATCCATAGTTGCTTTTAAGCTAGCTACTACATCATTGTGTCTAAGAAGCTTAGGGGTTTTTAATTTGGCAAAATTTTCTTCTACTTCAATTCTATTTGTGAATGCTTTGTATGTTATACTAGAAAATCCAATTATTGTCCTACTTGCTTTTGGCCATGTCTTATATATTATTAGAGTTGGTTAGTTGCACCCAACATGCTACTTTTGTTTTTATTCTCGATTCTTTTCTTTGAGGTTTTCCTCATCTGCAATTTTAGAGCATAAAAGTTTTGAGGAGTTACCCTTTTCTTTTTTGGCTAGTTTTAGGATTTTATCCTCTTCTTTTGAGAATTCAATCTCTTTCTTTGCCGAAGAATGAGATTCTTCCTATGTGTCACATATGAGTGATTTTTTAATATATAAAATGTATAGTTGATCTCTTATAACTCTTAATTTATTTTCTTTGATCTTGATTTCTATGTTAAAATTGTCATCTTTCCTACAATTGTAAAAATTGCTAATGAGGTTAATTCTCTGATTAAAGCATAAGCTAAGCTATTCTTTTTTCCTTGTAGATGTTCAACATCAATTTTGTAATTGTTGAGCCACTTTTTTCACCTAATTAATCTTCCTTATTTGTAATTTTCTACAATATTAGTTCTAAAAAAATATCCAAAAAAATTATTTTATGTTTTAATAATAAATCTTGAAGATATTACATATATAGCAAACTTTTTATAGTTTTTTTTATAGTTAAACGTTCATTTTAATTACTATGGTAATTTAGTTGAGCACCTTGAAGTAAACCTACAAAAATATCCATCATTATCATCTACTATTTCTTTATTGCCTTTTTTTCAACTCCTTGGAAAGCTCTTGAAATAAATCTACAAAAATATTCATCATTATCATTCATTCTTACTTTTATTATGACTCCTTAATATTCATGTGAAGTATTTATTTCTATTATTATTTTATCATATAGTCTTAGATGATAAATTGTTGGTAAATTTTTTACATGTGTTTTTATCTTTTCCACGTACTGAGTATCTTGATAAATTCATTTTCAGACATAATATTTCTTAAGTTTTGCTTGTAAAAGTTTTCTTATTTCTACTAATTTCCTAATATATGTTTCTGTATATGTCAAACATCCTAAAAACCTTTGCAATTGATTTTTATGATTAATGATGCTGAAAAATCCTTGTATATTATTTAGCATATGGGATTGAAATGGTGTTTTTCATATTCTATTTCAAGTTCTAAATATTTGATTTTTTGTTTGAATAATAGTGCGTTTTGCTCAAACAATATTATACCTTCTTTTTTACATTTTCTTAGATTTTTAATATTTCAAGATAATACTAATTGATATTATCACTAAAAACTATCATCAATATATACACAATATAATGGGTGGTGTTCTTTAAAAATTATCCATATATCTTTAAAATATTCATGGTGCTTATTTTAATCCAAATGTTACAACAATCAATTGGAATTGTCATTTTGAACAACTAAAGGCTATTAATAATTGAGATTCTCATCCCATCTAAGTTTTCAAAATCCAATTTTACAATCAAAACTAGAAAAAAAATTGTTTTTTCTTTAATCAAGGCTAATAGCTCTTCTTTTTTGGTGATAAAGTATTGAAGATTCCCATACATATAAACAATTTCATGAAGGTTAATTGTTATTCCAACTCAAATAAATAACCAGGACCTAGATGAGGGGTGAAAATGGCGACTGATGGAATATGGTGCGAGTTCTATAACAAATTAGCCAAGTAAGTCTTATAATGTAAATTAAGCAATTAACCCAGCGAAAATACTAAATAATATACTTAATTCAACACAATAAAAACAACCAAAAGTAAGAAATAACTAACTATGGTAAACACACTAGTGATGGTGTGCCTCACAGCCTCCTGTCCAGACTAGCAATAAACATATGCATGGAAAACAACTAACAGCAAGTGAGATAAGAATGGTGTTAAACAAGAAAGGATTTTCAATCACTTCAAGACTTCATATGTTAGAACATATTTGGTATATGATGATTGTACTATCATAGCATGCGATCAATCTAAATATAACAAATCAATTGAAAAGTTTGACACCTAGGATATAACCAAGGTAATGAGATATGACTCTTTAAGAGACTCACATCAAACTTACTTACACATAATAGACATAAGTAATGTAAATTAATTAGGGAGCAAGAAAATTGATTTATTACAACATAAGTAATTATTAGAAAGTTATAAACATGCTATATAGAAAGAAAATAAAACATGAAATAATATATAACAAATACACTTTCTCATCAGAGTCTATATCTATTATGTCTGATCATACATAACATTCAACAGATAAACACATAATTGATAATCATAATAGTTGTACATATAATCATTAAATAGAAAGCATGTAATAAACAATAAAATCTTTCTAATCAGATTATAATCTTTAATGTGTAGAAACATATACCATTTAAATTCTAATTTTACTAGCCTTATATTTGAGCATGCATAATAATATATATAACGAGGTAAAACCACATAGAAACCATATCTATATGGTAACATCCCCAGGTTACTTGAGGTAACCACTCAGTAGCAAACAATCCACTAAAAATAATAAATAGATACAAATCGATAGAAAAATGTAAACCTAAATACATCTACCAGTTGGGACACCTACCTTTACTACCTATTACTGCTCTTGATTGTTGCCTCCTTAACAACCTAATTTAACATAAAAACCTAGCTCTCCTCCAAAGCCCACACCATCCAAAATGGTGTGATCAGTAACCAAAGACTAGTAATGTGTAAAGTGAATAAGAAAATGTTACACGAATGCAACCATCAGTTGGCATATGGTTCACAGCAACAAAGGCTCTTAACAAAAGAAAATTTTGCATGAGGGTAACTACCAGGTGATATACTACTTACTTACAACCCACTTACAAACAATATATTAAGTACTCATTACTCGCAGGTGATAATCATGAATCAATAAATTGAGTAATACATAAGGTATTAGTAATCCGAAAACAGAAAGATGAGATGTCAATTCAATAGAGCTTCGCTACCTCTTTTTTCGATACCAAATAAGAAGAAATAGTAGATATTTATAGAGCCTTAGATGGTCACCTCGCCAACCACCTTACCAATCACATTGCCAAAGGTGGTGGCGAGGTGCTAAACAAAGATATTTTTTGCTTTAAAAATGCCTAGTAAAAAATGTCAGGCCGTTGGCACGCTTGTTTGTCAAAAACCAAAACTCCACCTAGCATGCACATTATAAAAATCAACCTCATGGTATGTGTAAACATGCTCACATACAAATATCTCCTAACTATATGCATGTGTACATTATATATTCACATTCACCAACCTTACAAAGAGGAAGAGAGAACACTGAGTAGCATAAAACAAATATCATGTTTTCCACAACACAAGTACAATGGGACTTACTAGTATCCATCATCGATAATTTTTTTATTTTGTGATTTAAAATTTATCACCATTTTTTCTTTTCTCATCTTTTCTTAGCTTCTTTTATACTAAAAATGATGGATTTGAGTGTTTACTTATGCTTGGTTCAATTACTACTGGTTTCAAAAGTTCTTGAATTTGTTTATTAAATTTTTCTCAATTTTTTAAAGTGTAGACCATAGGTTTCACTCTTATAATCTTACTAGGGTGTTCTACCTTTATACTTACTACGTATTCAAGCTTATCAATTTTTAGATCTAAAAACTTTTTTAAGCTTGTGATCTTAAGTAATTTTCTTATTGTCTGTAACCTTTCATCTTTCTGTATTTCTTTTAAGAATTGATTTTTCTAATTTTCTTATCACCATATTTTTGCTTTTTATGTTGTTCAATAAACTTTTCTAGTAACACACTTTTGGGTACTAACATTTGAAATAAATATTGTTTCTCCTTCTAATATGGTTAAACTTATCCTAACTTTATATTGAATAAATGGTTGATATAAGTGCAAGAAGTTGTTTCGTATTAAGAAATCTACTCACGTTGTCTATTAATATATAGTAGGAATATAAAACTTTTCTCCTATTATAATATCAACATCTTTATAACCTTGTTATGGTTAACTATTTTATTATTTCCTATTTTTACTATCAAGTGCTTTGAGGTTGTAATCCAAAGGTCTTGTGAAAATAAATATTTTTTTGTTACATCAATATCTTTTATAATCTTGTTAAGGTTAATTATTGTATTATTTGTTATTTTTACTATCAAATTCTTTGGGTTCATAGTCCAAAGTTCATATAAAAATACATATTTGCTTGCTACATATATATTGGCTCCAATATCTATGTAAGCAGGTAAATGGTATATATTATATCCTTTGAATTTGCATCCTATTTTTATGTAAATACTATTAGAATTAGTTATACTGTATAGGTCATTCATCCTTAGATGTCTCATTTGAATTTTTTTCTTCTTCCTCTTCAATTTTACTCATTAAGTATATTAATTATGTTTTATCAATGTCTGATTCTTCTATGGATTTTATTTAATTTCATATTATATGATTGTTCTAGTATTTTTAAGTTTTTTTTATATTCTTTTTTATAAGTTAACTTATTAAGACATTCATTGATATAATGACATTTCTCATTACATCTCCAACATATATAAGGTTTCTTGCTTAATAGATAATAATTTTCTTTTCTTTGAAATTTTATTATTCTAAAATATCTCTTCTTATAAGGTCCTTGGTCATGTCTTCTTTTATATTTACAAAAGTCTTTTTTCTAAATTTATATTTCTTCAACCTTTTATATTTTTTTATATTTTTATTTATAAGTCTTTTATTACATCTATATTTTCTTAATATCTGAAACTTATTATTGTCCCAACATGTTTTTGAATTTCCTTTAACATAATCATATTCATTTTTTCTTTGATATTGTAAAATTATACAAGATTTCAATTATTTTATTCATTCTGCTAAAGTATTTGGTACTACTATAGTATTTTTATTTCTCCAATTTTCTTCAAGAATTTTATATAGAGTTATTGGTAACTTTTAATAAAACATTTTCTTAAATTATTGTTGTATTATTTTAGGTATATTGTGATAATATATTTCATATTCACATATAAAACAATCCAGGTAGTATATATCATATATTTTCATATTTTTTAAACACTATTTAATCTCGTTTGTTTCTAGTTCACTTGTTTCATTAATATGGTTTCTTTTATCCTCTCTAATGAATTTTTTATATATTTCATTTACTACTTTATCTAAGTACTATCTTCTTGCTACATAATCTCCTTACATCCTAAAATCTATATCATCTAGTAGATTACTAAATCACACTTTAATTTTTTCAATAATTTTACAATTTAATAATACTCTATAGATTTATGAGATTGTATTGGTAGTTTCAAATGTCTCGATTATTAAACTCATTGTACTAGCCCATTTATCTAATGCCTTTTTTTCTATCTCTAACACAACCTAGCTCTAGATAATCCATTTATTATTATATTCATGAAGTTTGAATTCTAGTGGTATAAATCCTATAGTACTACAATATAATTATTCTTCCATTTTTGGTTGTTGTCTTTTCTTATTTGTAAGATTATATTCATCTAGTCTTAATCTATTTTTTTCATTTATGTGAGAATCAAAAGTTTCTCTTTGAATTATAGGGAGCATTATTGATTTTTTTATGGTAATTTTAGAATATGTTTTACTTATTACTGTTATATATTCTTTTTTATTATAACATATTTTTTCTTCATAATATTGTATTAATTTCTCATTTATTAGTGTTAATAGACTTACTAACATTCATACATTTTTATTTTCAATATTCATAAATTATTCTTCCAATTTCTTTTTATATTCCATTAGGTTGAAACTAAAGATTTCTCTTCATCTTTCTTTTTTCATTATAGGAATCATTCCATCGTATCTTTTTGATGATTCTTATTTTAATCCCTCTAATAAATCTCTTCTTAGAATGTCTAGTTGTAATATGTTGTCATAACTATTTTATCTTTTTTTAAGGATTTTTTCTTAGATTTTATTTATATTTGTTAAATATTTTATTTTCTCTTTTAAAAGAATTAAGACTTTCATTATAGCTTTTTGATTATTTTTTATGCTTATTAGGGTACCATTATTTTCTAATTCTATTCATTATGATATGTCATTTAACATTTTTAAGAGATTTTATCAGTTTTTTATTGACCCATCATTCCATGAATAAGGTTTTTGACTTCTTTAAATTTTTGTTTTAATTATTTAATTTCTTCTTCTTCTTCTCATTCTCATTTGTTTATTTTTGTTTGATTATTTATAAATTCTATTCGTGGTATGTAACTTTTTCTTCCTAGTATCAAAGATTTTTTTTAACATCTAGGTTCTATATTTGTTAATATTTTTGGTTTTATTATCTGTCTCATTTCTTATAAAGTTTTATCTATTTCTATGAATTTATTTTATTCATTTATTATATTATTATGGCTATTTGTTAAAGAATATTATACTATGTAGTATACTAAAAATTGATGATTTTTTTCTTTTATTAAATCTTCTATTTCAAATTCATAAGTTAAACTTAATACTTAGTTTAAGTTTTTATCATTAATATTAATAGCAAACCTAAGGTATGTTATGAATTTTAAATTCTAATATTCTAAGTTCAATGGATAATTCCTAATAAAACAATTTTCTTATTTATTATTCTATTATCTATGAATGCTAATTTTATTGGTGTAGTTGTTCTTTGTCTAAAATGTTTTTTTTTACTAATATTTGGATTTATCTTAAATGGATATATCCAATTTTTCTTTTATCTTTTCAAGAGATTTTAGATAGTTTATCCATAAGGATTTATTTATCAATTAATGGTATATTATATTTTTTTTTTGTATTTATAATATTAATGCTCATTTTTCAATTATTTATTTCATAATAAATTATATATTTTTTAGACATGTTTTTCTTATTTTTAAAAATGATAAATCTTTGAATCCATCTTATTCCTTAAGATTTACTTTATTTTGTATTTCTTCAAAAGCAAAATTGTTAATTACCACTTTTTGTAGAAAACATCCTCAGATATCTTTAATTTCTATTTCTATTATTTATATTATTTTTTATTTTATATTACTTCTGTCATTTTTATGTATAAAAAATTACTATTCACTTTCACAAACTTTAACTTTAGTTAAATTTAGGAATTTTTATGATATTTTTTAAACTTTGGTATTTGTAATATTATTTCAAAATTTGATGGTATTTTTAATAAATATTTTAAATTTAAATTAAAAAGGACCATGACATTGATAATAAATGGGGAAAAAACTTATTTAAATGCATTTTTTTAAGATTTATTTAAGTGTAAATTAATTTATATATGAGTTAGATAAAAAAAATATAATTATAACTTCATATTGTTGTCTTATATAAAGGGTAATCTTAAGCCTTGGTATTTTAATTATATGCATTACATTTAAAATCTAACTTTATTAATTCATATTATAAATATAAAAGTATTGAGATTATCATTATGTAAAAATTATACTTAAAAAATCCAATTTTTAAATTTATTGACTTAAAAAAACTTAACCATAATTTCATAGATTAATGGTAAGTGTAGATGCCCACGTTTAAAAGAATAGGTTCAAGTTTTGATAATACCATTATATGCATTATATTTAAAATCAATGTATTTAAATTTATAAATTTAACGATCTTAATATTATCATTATATATAAATGATGCTTTAAAATTTTAACTTTTACACAATTGGTTAGTTAAAAATCTAATTTTTTTAAATTTATGAACTTAAAAAAACTTAATCATAATTTTTTAGTAAGTGTAAAGTATCACTTTCCAAAGTATAAGTTCAAAATATTTGCTTCTAAAATTTATTCATACATGAATCAAACAAATGATAAAGTTATAATTTGAAAATCAATCGGTAAAAATAAAGTATTTTATATAAGTTTGAGTCTTAGTATTTATCAATATACAAAAGAGAAAAATGACACTGAAATTTATTAAATTAGGTCATTTATGATGTTTAGTCTCTTAAATTATAAACAATATCGTTTAGTCCTTTAATTTTGTAAAAATGATCAATTATTAACAATTATATTATTTTAATAATTGTTTTATTAAAATATTATTATTTTTATGTCAAGTAATTAAACGTGATTAAAATACGAGTATTTAATAATGATAAAGTCATAGTTAATATGAAAAAATTCACAAAATATTCCTTTTTAATATTTATTAATTGACACACATTTTATTTTAATGTTTATTAATTTTAATTTTTTATTAGAAATTAAAATATTCATTTAAATAACTTTTTTTATTTAAATTTTATTGTTTTTTATTTATTTTTTAAACAATTTCATATTAAATTTAACTTTTATTTTTGTTAAAAATTCATATTTTATTCTCATTTTAATTACTTGATAGAAAATAATAATATTTTGAATGAAAAATTATTAAAATAATATAATTTATTTTTAATGTTACTCGAAAAAGAATGCTAATAAAAAAATATAAAACCACTATATAAACTCTACTCAAAGGAGATCCAAAAAAGAGCTACTAAGATTATCGCATTGTTGCCAACTCTAAGGATCACATCCAACCAACAACTATCCTTTTTGTCCTTGATTGGAATCCCTAAAACAAGAAGCTATTCAGAAGCATCATATATAAGTAAATTTGTTTGTATTTTAACAGCTAAAATGGTAGATCGATAAAAGGTCTTCGTTTTGCAAAAAAAAAAAAACGATTATTACAAGACAGGAACCTGAGACAACCAAGCGCCTAGTTCAGATAAGATCATGCTAAGATTAGAAAGACACCTACCATAATCGATGAAATTGTGACATAAATAAAGAAATTGTTATGATCCACTCCACTTGTATTTCTGTGGTGATTCTCTTAACTATTGGTCTTTTTTATAAATTTAATAGACTAAATGATACTGTTTTTAATTTAAAATATTAAACGATACAAATGATATAATCTAAAAGATTTCTATAATATCTCTTCCAACAGATAATAAAGGTGATAATTATATCTAAATCCTTGCTTTTAATATATATAATAGAAGAAATAAAAAAAATCAAAAGCGGATGACGATGTCAAAACCTTTGCATTTAATATAGATAATAAATATACCAATAACATTTCAAATATTCCTACCAATTATAAGCATTGTAAAAGGAAAGGCAATGAACTTCTTTTATCCATAAACAACTTGTCATCTAACTTAATTGCGAGCTGATATGGCACAATCACACATCTATAACAAATGGATCTTCCACAAATTCACTTCAATTTCACCAAAAACAAACTGGACTTGAAGTAGCTAGGACGAATTTAGGCAAAAGGGTCCGTCAATTCTACCTTGAAAGGGAGTAACTATTTTTTTGGGTTTGAAAGCAAAGCGAGCAATTGAGCAATAAGAAAGAGGACACACCTTCGTCCGTCACCACATCAGGTTTGGCGAGGAAAAAAATCAACAGTATCTTTTATAATTTTAAATTTTTTAACTTTTATCCCGTATAATACTGGAATGGTATATTTAAAAAAATATTAATAATTCATTATTAACAAATATAATAGTTCAAGCATATATGCATGTTGTTACGGACAATGTCTCACATCGATGATGTGTGTAATGAATCATTTAAAACTATTTCGAACATTATAGTTTTAACTATTTTATAGAGATGATTGTTCTTGTGTTTTTCTTAAAATACCATAAAAAATTGATAGTTTCATAGCATTAAAAACCGTGTTGTTATGGACAATGTCTCACCTTGATTATGTGTGTAATGAATCATTTAAAACTATTTCGAATATTATAATTTTAACTATTTTATAAAGATTATTTTTGTGTTTTTCTTAAAATACCATAAAAAGTTAATAGTTTTATAGTAGTAAAAACTAATACTAAAACATTCTAAATTAAAAATAGCTCTAATTATAAGAATGTCCTATTTTTATCTAGTTGTGTTCTAATTAATATGTTTCTACAACTTATCATCATGAACCAAAATTCAAATACCTTACATATAATATCTCCTTTATTTTAATAAAAAATATGACTTAAATGCTCCTTTTAAAAAATATGATTGATTTATTTACCAAAAATAATAATAAAGAAATACAGTTAATATCAAAATTGATTTGAAATATTATACTCACACCATAAAATATTCTACGACACATGCAATCAATTACATAACGAAAAAAATGTAATTATATAACATAACTTTTAATTCGATGAAAATTTATTTTTTTCATTTTTTGTGATATATATATCTATATTTATAACATAAAAATATTTTTTATATATACATATTTTTAGGATAAAATAAATCAGTTAAATAATTATATTATATAAAAATCTGATAAAAAAAAGAGAAAGAAACATTAAAGTTGTTACTTGGTAAATGTGGCTCGGATAGTAGGATGGACTTTACTGCCTTATGTATTTATAGTAGGTTGATTTAAATATTAATTTAAAAAAAAATCAATAGTTTTCTTTTTTCTGTTAAAATTCATCAAAACTGATTAACAATGATATGAAATTGCTACCGTTTTGCGGCGTGTCTTCGTGGTATAGAACGACATAGAAACAAACGTCGTATAGTAGTTTAGTACAAACTTCATACCCAGTTCAGCGCAACATTATCAGATATGGCGGCAAATGCCCTAAAACGAGAGTTTTGATTTTATGGAGCCACTTTACAGGGTCTGAAGGCTTTCTAATGGAAGATTGGAGCTCATCCGCTCTCAATCTAGGGCTTATGGACACTCTCAGTGACGACTCCATTCAAGCAATCGTTGAAAGCTACGATGGATTATGTGCTACCACGGAAGCCCTTCTCAATAGCGAGGGAGATCTCTCAGCGGGTTCGGAGTTCGTCACTCACGTTCATGGACTTTGCAAGCACGGTCTCGACTCTCTTGTTAAAGACCACTTCCTTCGGGCACTCGAGGTATGACATTTAATGTGGGTTTGAAGTCCCAATACTTTTTGCAACATTACATAACTTGGTTCCAACTCATAAATGGATTGCCCTTGAGAAATTTTGGAATTTAACCCTTTACTCGTATTGCGTTGTGGCGTTGCATTTTCCTTGGTGGTAGGAAACCTTTGAGAAAAATGGTGCTTTCAATTTTTGGCGGCATTTTGGTGATGTATCTGTACTTGGTAGGAACAATCCTGAAGTAAATGTAAGCAGGAAAATATTAATGGTGTCAAATTGAAATTGTATTTTCTTTAGTAGATTTTGATGGCTGTAAACTTTGGAGTCAGGTTGGTGTGGATGATGTTCAGGAAGTTTTATGCGAGGCTTTGGAAGAAATATCTGCAGAAAAACAATACGAGGAAAAGTGCTTATTTATGCTGGTGCATGCTTTGCAGTCATATAAGGATTGCTTAACAGAGGAGAAACAAAATTCAGATGCGGAGCGGGTATACCTCTTTGCTAAATATCAATTGCTGGTGTCTTCGGTACTCATGGCTACTCTTCCTCGTCATTTTCCAGGTATCATGTATGTATATGTATGAATTTCTCAGTTTATAGATGTATGTACATGTATATGTATAATATATGTATGTATATGTACTTCTTAGTTTGTTATCTATATACTTCTATGTTAATGCTTTTTTCATTTAAATTGTGCTACCAGACACACATCCTTTCCTCTTATTTATTTTTCCTCTTCTTTTACGTGTGCAATTTCCTGATAGTAATTTGATGACTGCTTTGTTTCCTCGTGTCCATGTTTTAAGAGATACTCCACTGGTATTTTAAGGGAAGGTTGGAGGAACTAAGTACTATCATGGCTGGAGAATTTAATGACGACACCCCACTTCATGATAAATATGAAACAGATTTAGGAGACAAAAGCAAAGTCTTCAATCAGCATGGTCAAATGGATATTGATGAAAACTTTTATCAAGGAAGGTTATCAGAAAACAATAAGTTGGTAATGAACATTGGCAAGGTTGTTCAACATCTCAGAAGTCTTGGATTCACGTCCATGACTGAAGATGCCTATGCTTCTGCTATCTTTTTGCTTCTAAAGGTAAATACGTACTATGTTTTTTGTGTTTCACAGCTAGTGATTCCTTATTACTTTCTTTCTCCTCTCCCTTCCCTTCAAGGAAGATTAACATTTTCCTTCTCGTATGGCAGGCTACAGTACACGATCTTGCTGGTGATGATTATAGGACTTCTATTTTGGAGTCCATTAAGGAGTGGATACAGGTTCCCCCCCATCTGTATTTTAACTTTGTGTTTTTCATCTCATATAATCATGAAATTTCGGATGTTTCTGAAAGAGATAACATTATTTATGACTGCCTATTTTACCATGTGATGGATTGTTGCCTGGCATTTCGTTGAAAATGTCACCTACAAGCGTGATAATTTTCACATTTATAATGGTTTTGCACATATGACAATTGGCCCAAAACTAGATAATTGACCTGACCTATGAAGTATATAAACTCTAGCTTTTCCCACTTCTGTCATCATGAATATTGATTTACTAAAGAAGCTACTGTAATGCTAGTATGCTACCACACTTCGCATCCAGTGCATAAGTGATGATAATCAATGCCTTTGTATGTTCTATTGCCTTAATTTTTATTAAATTTCTCTGTTCTTTTCCGTGTTTGCTTGTTGTAGATTTTCAGAGAATATTATTAGTGTTGTACAGGCTGTAGAGTTAGTGTAAATCAAGCTGTATTTTCATTATTGTTACCAGCTGTTCTATTCCTAGAATTAGTGGACACTTTGTATTTCTATAAATAGATTGTATTATAGTGTTGTAGAGAAGAAGAGAAAACAGAGAATACATACTCCATATTATCTCCATCTTATCTCTCAGGAGTACATTTAACATGGTATCGTGAGCATTTAAAATCCAATCAATTTTATGTTATATCAATTTCGTCCAAGAGAACACCGAAATTACGAAATCCGTAATCCGTAATTAAATCCGAGAAATCCGAAATCCGTAAATCCGTAAATCAATCCAATCCGAGAAATCCTAAAAGCAAAACCGTAAATCCGGCGAAATCGAAATCTAGAAAGCAGCGAGAATCCGAGCGAAGCGAGAAATCCGTAAAGCGTAAAGCGGAAAGCAAGCGTAATCCATTTTCTGCGGCGAACTGCATTCCAGACAAGTAGAAATCCATTTTTCCGCGCTTTCCATCTCATCATCGTCAAACCATCTCTCATCGCTTCAGCGTCGATCATCATCATCGCCATCTATAGTAAGTCTCATCTTTCGCACATTCGCTTTGTTTTTGTTTTTTTTGTTTCGCTGGAGTAAAAATTTGTTTAATATAACAACGAGGCCAACCCTAGCAGACCCTAATACCGCCCAGGCTAAACCTTTGCGGGACCCGAACCCGGCACGTCAAAACAGATTATTCAAAAAAAAAAAAAAAAAAAAAAAACCCACAAAATTCAAACCACGTATAATCTACAATTGCAACAAAAGGCCACGGGAAAACCTAAAATTCATGGTTCCACGGACAATAGTCTTATACGCCCATCACCGAATCCTCACAAATTAAATGAAGGCACAATTATCTTCAGTGGTCTCAATCACATGATGTTTATATGTGGAAAAATGAAAGATGATTACCTTCATCACGATGCCAGCAGCTCCAAACAAAGCGATCTACAATACGTGAACATGGAAATGAAAACAATATGGTAATGTCTTGGTTGATCAATTCCCATGACAAAGCGAAATCGAGAGAATTTTCTTCTCTCAAAACCGCCAAAGGAATATGGGATGCGAACCTAAAGACACTTCGATTCCGCCCGATAATATGTCGAGAACTATTTGAGATCGAGCGTCCTCGCTGATCTTCGCCGAGGAGAGTTGTCGGTTACACAATACTTTAACTCTCACTCGATGTTCAGCAACGATTAGATCTCTTCGAGGTTCACGAATGGACCATGTCAAAGACATCTTGTACAAAACAGTTATTGACAAGAAACGGGTTTCAAATTTACTGGGACTCCATAAAGATCTTCGATGATGTCTTGCGCGTTCTCGACATAAAACCTTTGCCCGTATTCGTGAAGCCTTCTCTCGAAGTCCGTCGAGGAGAGTCGAAAGAAAGTAATGATGGGTCCTCAATCTACAATGATGGGTTCTCGATCTACCATTTCGTGATCGGAGAAGGATCTGACACATTCGAGGCCGTCGCACTGCTTTATAATACGGTACAACCGGAGTCTAAATGGTGGAAGACCTTGGTGTGATCATTGTCATAAACCCGGTCATACTAAGAAACTCGCCGGAAAATTCATGGTAAGCCCACCGATTGGAAACCATAGGTCGCACACAAGACATCAACAAAGAAAGTCATGGAAAAATTGCCTCTAAATCTCAAGGCACGCAGTCAACCGACCGCTTTTCGTTTAGCAAGGAAACGATTGATCTCCTCCAGAAATTATTTGGACAATCCTTGACCACATCATCTATGCCACTATAGCTCAATCGGCAACCCTCAACGCTCTTAATGTGAAAGCAGGTTGTGAGACCATAGATTGTTGATTAGGTGCTTGGAACCACGTGACGGGTGATGCTTCTCTTCTCATAAATCTTAAATTTACGAGGACCGGACACACGGTCCGAATTCGCCGATTCGGTATCCAAATGTGCAGGAATTGGTTCACCAAAATTTCAAACTCGCTTTATTCTAGATTCTGTCTTCGTTCCTACACTTGATTGTAATCTTGTATCAATTACTAAACTCACCCGTGATAAAAATTGTATGGCTAAATTTGTTCATAACCATGTGAATTTGAGAACTTCATTCTAGGGAAGATGATTGGCGATGCTAAGGAATGCGCCGGACTCTATCTCCTCAACAGTTGAAGAACCTTCAACAAGACAAGCCCACCAAGTTCTATCAAGTTTCTAATCGAATAAAGCTTTGTTAAACCTTAAGTCCAATAAAGATGGTGAAATCATGTTGAATCACATCGTTTAGGTCATCCTAATTTCAAGTATTTATACAGAAACTTTTTCCTTCATCGTTTAGAAATAAAAATTGAAGTTTTTCAGGTGTGAAGTATGTCAATTTTCAAAACATGTTAGAACTTCATCCTCATCTTCCACATAAAAAATCACATCCTTTCTCATTAATTCACACCGATATTCTGGGGACATATCTCGAATCAAAAACATCACCAGTGGACACGTTGGTTCATTTCATTTGTGGATGATCATACTCAACCACTTGGTTATTCCTAATGAAAAGAAAAATCAAGCGTGTCAAATTTTTAAAATTTTAATACCATGATTCAAACTCAATTTCAAACAAAAATCCGTGCATTGAAATCAGATAATGCTAAAGAATATTTCACTTCCACCCTTACCGATTATCTCATGTCAAGGGATTGTCCATCTAAGCTCACGTGTTGACACACCTCAACAAAATGGGGTGGGTGAAAGAAAGAATAGGCATCTTCGAGGTCGCCAGATCCGCCATGTTCACAACTCATGTCTCAACATTTTTTGGGGGATCTTTATTCTTCTGACTACCTATCTTATCAATAGGATGCCATCTCGTGGTCCTCTTATTTAAAACACCTATCAATACTCTACTTGAGTCATACCCACACACAAAAATCGTGTCCCATGTTCCCTTTAAAATTTTTGATGTTACTGCGCATGTCCGTATACATCATAATGGCAAACTTGATCCTCGAGCCATCAAATGCATATTCCTAGGGTATTCATCATACCCGGAAAGGATACAAATGTTTTCTCACCTATCACAAAACGATTCTATAATACAATGGATGTCACATTTTTGAACAATATCCGTACTATTCCAAATCATCTCATTCGGGGGAGAAACATAGCCAATGAATACCGTTTCGAATATCATAAGTACTCGGCCTCCCACAAATCCTATTCCGCAACCTCTAGAAAGTGACTCGATATCTCAAATAAATACTCTTACTCTCCCCAATGAATCTCAACTTCTACCAACAGATCCAAACTTCCTTGTCCCAAACAATGATCTCCTTGTCTCTGCAGAAGGAAAACAACTCAAGAAGAGCAGAGAACCGAGCATATCTTGAGCCATTCCGTGAATCCAACCCGAGTACGAGGCCACTCAGGCAATTCACAAGGTAACACCATTGAACCTCATATTATTGAATTACCTCCTAATGATTTGAATTTGCCAATTGCTATAAGGAAAGGTGTAAGATCATGCACAAACCACCCCATCTACAACTTTATTTCCTATAAAAATCTCTCACCAGGGTATAAGGCATTTATCAGCAACCTCGATCAAATAGAGGTTCCAAATTCTATTCATGAAGCATTTCAGATACCTGAATGGAAGGCAAAATTGTTGATAGTGAAGAACTCATCTTGAGAAAAACAAGACTTGGGAGATCACGTAACTACCATCGGGAAAACAACCGCGTTGGATGTAAATGGATCTTTACAATCAAACACTGCACGGTAGTGTAGAAAGACTCAAAGCTCGCCTGTGGCTAAAGGATTCACTCGCATATGGGCTTGATTATCGTGAGACTTTTGCACACAGCAAAACTCAACACTATTCGTGTTCTTTCTCTCCATAGCATCTAACTTGGATTGGCCTCTACCAATTAGATGTCAAGAATGCATTCCTTAATGGTGATCTGAAGAAGAAAGTCTCTGTGGACATTCCTACTGGAATTGAATCTCCCCTCCAACCAATAGAGTCTGCAAACTTAAGAAATCCTTATATGGATTGAAATGTCTCACGTGCACCGGTTTGATAAGTTCTCTAAAGTTTTGAAGAGATATGGGTACAATCAATGCCAATCGGATGTGTCACACACTATTCGTCAAACACTTCTCCAATATGACGGAATAGTTATCCTAATCAGATACGTAGATGATATTGTTCTAACGGATGTAATTCTACAATGAGATGGATAAACTCAAAGAATTCCTTGCCATTAAGGAATTTGAGATCAAAGATCTAGGCAATCTCGAATATTTTCTGAGATGGAAGTAGCCGCGAGCAAAGGGGCATATCTATATCTCGAAGGAAGTATGTACTTGATCTTCTCAAAAGAAAATGGAATGATGGGGTGTAAACCTGAGAAACGCCGATGGATTCTACAATAAAACCTTAATCAAAGAAAATAGTACACTGTGGACAAAGGTCGTTATCAAAGATTGTGGGAAAACTCATTTACCTATCTCACACTAGACCAGGATATTGGTTTTTCGGTAAGTGTTGTAAGTCAATTTATGACAGTCTCAAGAACACGTAGACTATCGTATACCTCGGGTATCTCGAGATGACACCGGGAAAAGGATTATATTTCGCAAGAATCTCACTAGAAAAATTGAAGTCTTTGCGATGCCGATCTTTGTGCTCTATAGTGGATCGCAGATCTACCACTCGGATATCAGTACATTCGTATGGGAAACCTTGTAACTTGCGAAGTAAAAAAACGGTCGATGGTCGCTCGAAGCAGTCAGCGAATGACCGAATTTAGTAGCCAACGGCTGCATGGATTTGTGAAGGAATGTGGTTAAGAAGGCTACTCAATAGGCCGGACTTCACGACTCTCAAACCTATCGGCATGCGTTGTGACAATCTGTACTTGATAAGAATTGCGAAAATCCAGTCATCATGATCGAACCAAACATGTAGAAATTGATCGTCATTTCATTAAAGAAAAGATAGATGAAAAAATTGTAGCACCTACTATATACATCTACTAAACATCAAATTGCGTATATCCTTACCAAAGCATTACCTCGAACAATCTTCGAAGAATTGAGTTACAGTAAGTTAGGAATGATTAATATCTATTACTGACTTAAGGGAGTGTAGATTTTCGAGAGAATATTATTAGTGTTGTACTGCTGTAGAGTTAGTGTAAATCAAATTTGTATTTTCATTATTGTTACCAGCTGTTCTATTCCTAGAATTAGTGGACACTTTGTATTTCTATAAATAGATTGTATTATAGTGTTGTAGAGAAGAAGAGAAAACAGAGAATACATACTCCATATTATCTCCATCTTATCTCTCGGAGTACATTTAACACTTGTTTTATTAATACAGTATTTTGTTACTGATTATTGATTAATACTTCCTGTTACTTGGATATCACTGTGCAGGCTGTGCCCCTTCAGTTCTTGAATTCTCTTCTTGCTTATCTTGGTGACTCCACTACTTATGACAGTGTTTCATCAGGTCTCAAATCACCTCTGGCTTCACACCCATCGTGCTATCCTGGAACTGACCCTCCTTCTGAAGGGCTTGTTAGATGGAAGCTTCGACTGGAGTACTTTGCATATGAAACTCTGCAAGATTTAAGAATAGCCAAGCTGTTTGAGATTATTGTAGACTACCCTGACAGGTATTCCCTTAACTCTGGTTATCCTCAGTTTCACATCATATAAGTAGGCTATCCTGGAAATCATTCTGTTATTAGCTG